>JBBMRM010000086.1:1205000-2405000 GCA_037962945.1 Sarcoramphus papa | reverse complement strand
GAATTTATTCTTTTATAATTCAGCTACGTGCATAGCGGTGCCCCAGCCTAATGCATGGGGGACCCTGGTAGAGAGAAAAACAGAGTTTATGTATGTTACAGTACAGTTGTGTAGATCAATCAAATCACTCATTTTAAGGAGCGGGCTAATCAGTCACTATTGCTTGCGTAATCGGTATGTACTTGTCCCGTGCAGGATCGGTACGTGCTTGTCCCGTGCAGGTGGTGCAGACATAGGGTCAGTGGTTTGTTCATCTTCATTGGTCTAAACTGATGTCCTGTGCAGGTGGGGGAGTTTGTGCTGGATTCTGGTCGGTGTTGGTTCTGGCCGTGGTTATACGCCTGGTTTCACTGTAGGGTAAGTCTTCTGTTGTTTTGTGTCAGTGCAGTGTTTCTCATCCGGCAAGAGCTGGCTTAGGTTGGGTCTCGGGGTCACATCGACCCCGAGGTAAAAGCTCATAGTCTCAGGTAGTGTTCATTCTTCTAAGCAAGTCATCGTGCAGTTAGCATCTTGCCTTTCACAAACCTGAGCCGATGGCGGAAATGGCTATAAATGCAGCAAGTAAGATTATTACTAACAACGTCTTCATAGTAGATGCTGGGTTAAGCTTTTCCATGTCTTGGAGCACCAGTTATCTTTTGACTTAATTTAGAAACACAGCCAAGAGACAGCTTTCCCCTCTCCCTATACAACTAATACACCCAAATCATCTAGAACTTGGAAAATAATGCATTTGTTTCTAAGTAAGCACTTTTTTCCTTCTATTTGAATCTTTGTAAAGCTTTGAGAAGTGCAGGCACTAGCTCACATGTGAATTTTATTCCTGCTATTGTCTGCCCTGGAGGTGATCCACAGTCTTAGCTATGAAGTTGCTGACTTGAAATACTCCTATGGCCAGAAGTGAAAATCTGTGTCCCATATGCAGTGGTGAGCGGAAGTGAGGAGGAGCTCTGGACAGTGCTTTGGTGTGGGAGGGAACAAAGGCAGACTGCCTGCAGGTGACTCTGATCTGGCTTAGTGATCATGAGCATGGCAGCCTCTGCTGGCTCACTGAAGAGTGTCTGGCCTCCTTGAATTGTAGAAACTATAGACTGCTGCTCTCCAAAGCGAGCGACCCTAGACAGAAGGTATTTTCCTTGAAAGCGCTCCTCTCCCCCCCTTTCCTATTATTGCTGTTGCTGTTGTCTTCTGGGGTGTTTTGCTTTCTGTCCTAGGAGAAAATGACTTTTTGTTTAATTGAGTTGTTTCTGTTCTGCAATTTGCCAAGTCCTTTCTTCTCTCTCCTTGCTTGGAGAAGGGGAAGACAAGAGAGAGAAGAACAGATCAGGAGAGTTATGCTGCCTTACCCAACTGGTGTCACACCTCCTGGCACGGTGACTCAGAGTAAGGGTGCTCTCAGGGTGCTTTCTAACCTTTTCCAGTGCTCACCACCAGAGAGCTGCCAGCCCTGGAGGAAGGGTAGCTCCCTCCCCCTTCTTCGTGCATCCCAGGCTCTTGTCATGCTGCATAATCTCCTGCACAAACAGAAGTGGCCAATGGTGGCCTTCTTCAAGGAGGCTGGTATGGGCACAAGGAAGATCCCGAGAGCAGACTTCATTCAAGTCATCAAAGGGGTATGTAGGGAGCAGAACGGGAGTAACCTGCTGACAGAGTTGTATGTCCTTACATGCAAACCCAGGGTGGTTTTGGTGGAAGAAATAGTGGTGGTTCAGCAAGGGGTACTTTTTCTTGTCTTACCCTCAGAAGACAGCTCCCAGAGCCTGTGGAAAGCTGGAGGGGAAAAGGAGGGGAAAGATGTGAGAAGTGGGATGTCATCTAGAGTGAGTCCTTGGAGTGAGGGGTACCCGTTGCCTCATGGTCTCCAAAGACAGTCACTGCTCAGTACTGCGGCTGGCTGGATCCTGCTGCAGACACTGAACTGGCATCATGTTTCCTGGTGTCGATACTCAACCTTTCCCCCACCAGTCTCATATATATATTCCCTTTGTGCTGCCTTCCAGCACATATCTGTGCAGCACCGCTCACCCTGAGCCTCACTTCCCACAGGGTACAGCGCTACGGAGCTGTGAGGAGCACGCTCAGGTCTCCGATGGTTTGATGGTGAAGGAGTAAACAGATCCTCTAGTCCAAGCCAAAATAAGCCTTCTGGAAACCCAGGGGGCTTGGAAGTTTGGCATGTTAACAGCAGAAAGCTCTGCAGAAGGCAGTGAAAGCCCAGTAGAGTGAGCGGACTTTGCACCATCCCTCCTGCCCAGACAGACTGTTATGACAGATGGAGCCCAAAGTCATGGACTAAATGAACTCAACGAACATTTTAAAGGGACATTTAAACGGACATTTTGAAGGCCTATAGACTAAGGGAATGATATCTGTGTGTGTATATGTATCAAAAGACAGGAAAAGTGGTGGTGATTAATTGAAAATGTATCAAAAAGTGTGGGACCTGGACATGGCGTAGATGGTATAGAATAAGGGGTGGATACTGTCCTGGTTTCAGCTGGGATAGAGTTAATTTTCTTCCTAGTACCTGGTACAGTGCTGTGTTTTGGATGTAGTAGAAGAATAATGTTGATAACACACTGATGTTTTCAGTTGTTGCTAAGTAGTCTTTATACTAAAAGTCCAGGATTTTTCAGCTTCTCATGCCCAGCCAGCAAGAAGGCTGGAGAGACACAAGAAGTTGGGAGGGGACACAGCCAGGACAGCTGACCCAAACTGGCCAAAGGAATATTTCATACCATATGATGTCATACCCAGTATATAAACTGGAGGGAGTTGGCTGGGAGGGGCGGATCGCTGCTCGGGAACTAACTGGGCATCGGTCAGCGAGTGGTGAGCAATTCCATTGTACACCACTTGTTTTGTATATTCTAATTCTTTTAGTATTATTATTGTCATTTTATTATTATTATTACCATTATTATTATTTTTCTTCCTTTCTGTCCTATTAAACTGTCTTTATCTCAACCCACAAGTTGTTTTTTTTTTTCGATTCTCTCCTCCATCCCACTGGGTGGGGGGAGTGAGCGAGCGGCTGCATGGTGCTTAGTTGCCGGCTGGGGTTAAACCACGACAGCTTGTCATGGTATCTGTGTTGTTTTTAACTGCAGTTTCCATGTCTTTGAGAGAAGAGGCATTGGTTGCCAGTTTATAGTACTAACTGTTTTGCAGATTAAACATACTTTGCAAGCATGGAAGAGAACTGGACATGGACAAAAAAACCGCTTCGGGCAACTGCAAAGTAGAGATGGGGGCAGTTTGTAATACTTAGGTCAGGATCAAAAGCTAAAAAATGTTTCCATTCAAAGAGCCCAAGTCTGTTGGGGGCTCCAGTCTCCAAAATGCCAAACTCTGTGTCTTAAACATTGGTCAGCCCTGACGTTTCTTTCTGCTACTCTCTAACACAGTTTCTCTGGGCTTTTTCTTTGGTTTGATTTTAATCTCTGGGAGGTGTACAAGCTCAGTTCCATCAAACCACTTGCGAACCTGCCACTTGTCCACCTTCTGCTGGCAGCCAAGCCAAAGAGATGAAGCCTCATGCTCCTACCAAGCCCGAAGCAAAGTTAAAGCACTGAGAAGCTCCCCGAGTCAGCCCTGAGCCAGAGTGCAGCTATCTAAGCTGCAATGAGATGGAAGAGACTGGAAAACAATTCATCGAGAGGAGGCGATGGAAGAAGGTACAGTGTATGTGGCACCCTCAGTTTCATATCTGGATCAGTGCTGTACTTGCACATTGACCAAGCCCCAATTCAGACCAGAAATTGTTGTTACTAATCCTGGGTGCCAGAACGCTGTTCCTGCTCTCTCCTCCATGGTGTGACCTGAGCGCACGACTGCCCTGCCTGCTCCTGCCTTGGTGCGTTGGGAACTTGGGGGTGAAAAGGATGACAGACTCGTGTAGTTACAGGATCTATTGAGGCGTCCTGGGTTTGCTTTGCTAATCACCTCTTTAACGTTTCCTGGGCTATTCACTAGATACATGCATAGAGAGGCAAATTAGGCCGCGAACTGACTTTCCAATTAATGATTTCCTCTTACAATAAAACATGCTTCCATTTTCTCATAGGTAACAGAAGCAGCATGTGCCTTTTCTGAAAATAGGTAGCCACAGATGGTTGTATTCGGTTGATCCTTAGTTGCTTCCTGTGTAGGAAAACAGTACATTAATCTTTTGTGTATAGGCAGGGCCTTGATAAAGTTGCTGCGTAGGCAGCAAGTATGTGGATGTCAGGTTTTCTGTCTATTTGTGACTGATCTTTCTTGTTTCTTTTGATGAGGAAAGTCTTGCTATGTACTCCTGAGGAAAGAAAGAAATTCAAAGAACTGATGAAGAAAGAGCTGCCAATCAAGGTGGGAGTGTAGGTTAGTTCTGGTTTTAAATTTTCTCAACTGTGTTCTAGCCAAAAGCCTTGTCTTAAATGATTGAAACAAGCTGAACTACTGGGTATTTTTCATCCCTGCACAATGCTGTATTGCTACGGACTTTACTAGCCATAGTCATGGACTCTGGGCCTGTCCTGTAGTGAGGTCAAAGCAGGTATTCAGAAAAAAAAAAGGGTGCTTTTCCAAAATGCTTATGAGACAGAAGGCAACAGGGGGCTACAGACGGGTGGGAATACGCAGAAACGGGCAGTGTCACTCAGAATGAGGAACAGTGATGTGGGTACAGCTGTAGCGTGACAGTTTTCATGGTCTTGAGCAGCCCAGCAGGCAGCAAGGCTGGCTGCCAGGGGTGTGAACAGCTCCTCCCGAGCATGGAGACTGGCAGGGGAGAGGACAGTGCTGTTCATGTTGGTGTGTAGCAGGTGACAGTCAGTGGAAGCTGCTCTCAGGACATATAATTAAGAGCTGTCATCTTGGTACTTGGTGGGAAATAACATGAGGAAAGAGGGTAAGTCATGAAAGGCCATATTAACTGTACGTGTTAAGGAGACTGTTAGTTGTGATTGAGGCAGTAAGTGAGACAATCCTTGTCGGAGCTTTCTGAGTGGGTAAGAATGGGGCAAGACTGCACGTAAGGACAGAAAGGTTCCCTTTGTTGGCTCTGTCTCTAATTCTTACCCATAAGCTTTCAAGCTGCTCGTGGCTGTTCTTCAGAGACAGCTCTTGACAATCTATCCATTTCTTGACATAGAGCACAACCCCTCCTCCCCTCCTTCCTCGCCTGTCCCTTCTGAACAGCCTGTAGCCATTGATAGCCACACTCCAGACATGGGATTCATCCCACCAAGTTTCAGTAATGGCAACTAGGTCATAGCGTTCTAGCAGCACGGTGGCTTCCAGCTCCTCCAGTTTGTTGCCCGTGCTGCATGCATTGGTGCAGAGGCACTTCAGCTGGGCTGTCGGCCGTGTCACCTTTTTAGAGGAACACACCTTAATTCCTTTGAGCTACTTCTCCAGTGTTTCCCTGTTGGCTCCTATTACCAAGGAACTGTGCCACAAGTGACATCACAAGCATCTGCACAAGCCAGGTTCCAACGCCTGTGCTGGCAACTATTAAGTTACAAGTGACATCACGTGAACCTGCACACACCAGGTTCCCACACCTGCCATATGTGCTACACAGCCACCAGTGACATCAAAGCACCAGCATTAGCCTGGTTCCAATGCATGCTCTATCAACTACTCTGCCAGGCGTGACATCATAACCCACTGCACGACCAGGTTCCATTCAATGCCCTATCAGCGTTCCCCCCACCAGTGACATAAACGTGCACAAGCCAGGTTCCCGTGCCTGTCCCATCAGCTACTCAGACACCAGTGACCTCACAAGCACGTGCACAAAGCAAGTTTCTGTGCCTGCCCTATGAGGAACTGTGCCACAAGTGACATCAAAAGAACCTGCACAAGCCAGGTTCCTGTGCCTCCCATATCAGCTACTCATCCACTTCTGACATCACCAGCAAGTTCTTGATCAGGTTCCATTCAATGCCCAATCAACGTTCCCGCCACAAGTGACATAAACACCAGCAGAAACCTGGTTCCAGAGCCTGCCATATGAGGTACACAGCCACCAGTGACATCAAAACACCAGCTTTAGTCTGGTTCCCATGCCTGCCCAATCAGGAGCTGTGCCATAAGTGACATCACAAGCACCTACACAAGCCAGGTTCCTGTGCCTGCCTTATCAGATACTCATCCATTTGTGACATCAGAAGCAAGGGCTCGACCAGGTTCCATTCAATGACTGATCAACATTCCCACCACCAGTGACATAAACACCTCCACAAGCCAGGTTCCCATGCCTGCCCTATCAGGAACTGTGCCATAAATGACATCACAAGCACCTGCAGAAGCCAGTTTTCTGCACCTGCCCTATCAGGTACTAAGCCAGCAATGACTTAAACACCTGCACAAGCCAGGATCCTGCTCCTGACCAATCAGGAACTGTGTCATAAGTGACATCACAAGCACCTGCAGAAGCCAGGTTCCTGCACCTGCCCAATCAGGAATTGTGTCACAAGTGATGTCACAAGCACTTGCACTAGCTAGGTTCTCACTCCTGCCCAATCAGGTACTAAGCCAACAGTGACATCTCAAGCATTTGCACAAGCCAGGTTCCCATACCTGCCCTATCGGGAACTAAGGAAGCAGTGACCTAAACACCTACACAAGTCAGGTTTCCCGCACCTGCCATATGAGCTACACAACCAGCAGTGACCTCACAAGCACTTGCAGAAGACAGGTGACTGCGCCTGCTCTTTCAGCTACTCCACCAGGCATGACGTCAAGGCTACCGGTTCCTGCACTTGGGTCACAACAATGCTATGCAATGCTACAGGCTTGGGGAAGAGTGGCTGGAAAGCTGCCCAGCAGAAAAGGACCTGGGGGTGTTGGTTGACAGCCAGCTGAATATGAGCTGGCAGTGTGCCCGGGTGGCCAAGAAGGCCAACAGCATCCTGGCTTATATCAGAAATAATGTGGCCAGCAGGACTAGGGAACTGATCATCCCCCTGTAGTCAGCACTGGTGAGGTCGCACCTCAAATACTGTGTTCAGTTTGGGCCCCTCACTACAAGAAAGACATTGAGGTGCTGGAGTGTGTCCAAAGAAGAGCAATGAAGCTGGTGAAGGGTCTGGAGAACAAGTCCTACGAGGAGCGGCTGAGGGAACTGGGGTGGTTTAGCCTGGAGAAAAGGAGATTCAGGGGAGACATCACTCTTATTCCTTCCTGCCAACATATTCACTTCCTCTCTCTTTCTTCATTCCTTCATTTCTGTCTTTTCTGTCTCTGACCTACCATCATATACATATGCTGCCAGAGACAGTATCGTTTGTAGATTTCCCCCCTCCCATCCTGGAGCATGCTCTACAAAGAATTTAGGAATGTCTGGGGCTGCCTGTTGAGTGAATACACTCACCACCATTTTGTCATTAAAATCATCGCGAGTCATTCCTCCATAGCGCAATAATGCTCACCACAAGTGATTCCAAAAGTCGCTTGGGGGTTCATCTGATCTTTGCCTCACTTCCTGAACTCTTTCCCAGTTACCACCAGTTTTTCCTGCAGTCTTTATTGCCAGGACGAGATTATGGCAAGCTGTTTCACAGGCAGCTCGGTCATTTGCATTCTTCTAATCCCAGTTCGGGTCTGCTCCTGGCCAAGGCTGGCTGTTTCCATCATGATTCGCTAATTCTCTGTCTTTTTCCAATAGCTGGTCTCTATCTCCTGACCAAAATATTTGCTGCAACAGCACTTGAACATTCCCCCCAACAGGGGTGATGTCCCTCTAAGAGTGTGGAGAAGAGTTGGGCAGCCTTTTCCGGGTCCTCTCAAACCTGGGGCATCTGGTGTGCCCATTGAGTCAAATCTCTGGGAGCCCATGGCCAATAAATACAGGGATGTAATACTGGAAAGCATGGTTACTGTCCTGCTGCCACAGGCATTCCTGCAGCTGGATTAGCCATGACCATCCCAATTATAGGAGCTTGCAAAGCAGGAGCGTGATTTTCAGGAGGAAGTGGTGGGTACAGCGTAGGGTCTGAGGAGTAGCATGCACAGGCACAGGGTGAAGCAGAGCAGGGGTCGAGTTTAGACTCGAGTCTGCCAGCATTTGCTGCAGTAGCGTCTGTCTTGTCTTAGCCGAATCCCCGTATCCTCCTGGTCGTTTAAAAGCCCAGTTATCCCAGAGAAACCTGTAGTCCATTTGCTGAAGGTTCCGATCTTCCAAGCGTTGACACAGGAAGGTCAGCTTGCTCGTATCAAATGAACCTTGCAGGGGCCAGTGCTCAGAGCACATCTCCTCTTGAGTCCCAGCTGGTCACTCATCCTGACAGAGAACTATAGCTTGAGCTTTGCTGAGTCCTGAAGTACTGTCAATTTTCTTCCACTTTCCCAGTGCCGGCTGTGTCATATGCAGTAGCAGCCACGCTCAGCAGGTCAGGAACCCGCAGAGTGCCATCTGTGTCGCCAAATTGTTACTGAAAGGGATTTGCTTGTATTTTTCTTCTCTTCTAGTTCGTGTGTGGGTACTAGAAAAAAGGCAGCAGAAGTTCATGCTAGCTAAAAACCCCTTTTTATTGCTGGCCATAAAGGTGCCTCTCGGCTACTCACATCTTCATTTTTACAATCTACATAACCTATTGGCTTTGGCCATGATATCACCTGTTACCATTCACTTTTGAATATTTGTACATGTGAACCTCCTGTGCAAGCAGGCTTAATGCGTATTTATCAGCTGAGTTGGCACTGTTTGGTTGCACAGGCCGTCAAAGCAGACTTCCCCCCAGGTAAGTGAATGCTGGGAAACCCTGAGTGTCCTCCAGTGACAATCTGCTGGTCAGCTTTTTCACCGGGACTAGTTCAAAGCCTACGCAGCGGGACACAACTGCTGCCTCACAAGTTTTCTTTATATCCCACAGGAGCTCGATGGCGATAACGCCATTTCTAGCTTGGTTTGGGAGACAGGGAGAACCAAAGCTCTTCTATCACAGCTTGGATTGGTCTGCGAAAGCAGGATGAAAACCTTGTGGAGATCACAGTCCTGGGCTGTGAGCTGTGCAAATGCCAAAGCGTTCCTGCTGCTACCCCAAGGGTCACCAGCAAGAGTTCTGACAGCTTGAGGCCGGCGTTTCATGTCAGCAGGCCAGGGGCAGGTCACCCCATTTCTGTTGACAGTCTGTCATAAATAGGGATTTTTGCTCCTGTGGCCTCCTGTGGCCTCCTTTTGCCTCCTCCTCCTCTTCCTGTTGCCTCCTCCTCCTCCTGCCTCCTGTTCCCTCTTCCTCCTGTTGCCACCTTTTACCTCCTATAATACAACTCCTGTTTCCTTCAGTTGCCTCCTCTTGTCTCCTCCTCCTCTTCCCGTACCTCCTCTGCTTTCTCCTCCTCTTCCTCTTCCTGTTGCCTTTTGTTGCCTGTCCTGGTTTCAGCTGGGATAGAGTTAATTTTCTTCTTAGTAGCTGGTACAGTGCTGTGTCTTGGATTTAGTGTGAGAATAATGTTGATACCACACTGATGTTTTAGTTGTTGCTAAGTAGCGCTTATCTTAAGTCAAGGACTTTTCAGTTTCCCATGCTCTGCCAGCAAGCAGGTGTGCAAGAAGCTGGGAGGGAGCACGGCCAGGGCAGCCGGCCTGAACTAGCCAAAGGGATATTCCACACCATAGAATGTCATGCTCAGTATATAAACCGGAGGGAGTTGGCCAGGAGGGGCAGATCACTGCTCGGGCATTGGTCAGCGGGTGGTGAGCAATTCCATTGTGCATCACTTGTCTTTTCTTGGGTTTTATTTCACCTTTTTTTTGTCATATTCCTTTTCATTACAGTTATTATATTTTTATTATTGTTAGGTAGTATTATATTTTATTTTCCTTTAGTTATTAAACTGTTCTTATCTCAACCCATGAGTTTTACTTTTTTTTCCCTGATCCTCCTGCCCATTCCACTGGGAGGGGTGAGGGGGGAGGGGGGAGCGGCTGCGTGGTGCTTAGTTGCCGGCCAGCTCAAACCACAACATTGCTTCTTCCTGTTCACTCCTGTTTCTTCCTGTTGCCTCCTCCTCCTCCTCTTTTTCCTCCTTCTCCTTCTCTTCCTCCTGTTGCCTCCTATTGCCTTCTGTTGCCTCCTTTGCCCCCTTCTGTTGTCTCCTGTTTCTTCCAGTTGCCTCCTTCTCTTCCTCTTCTTCCTCCTGCTCCTCCTTCCTCCTGCTGCCCCCTCTTGCCTCCTTTTGCCTCCTCCTCCTGTTGCCTCCTGTGGCCTCCTGTTTGTGCTCTTCTTCCTCCCCATGTTTCCTCCTGTTGCTTCCTGTTGCCTTCTCTTCCTCCTTCTGTTGCCTCCTCTTCCTCCTTCTGTTGCCTCCTGTTGAATCCTGTTGCCTCCTTTTGCCTCCTCCTCCTATTCCTCTTGCCTTGTGTTCCTTTCTGTTGCCCCTTTTTTTGCTTCCTGTTGCCTCCTCCTCCTCCTCTTTCCTCTTGTTGCCTTGTACTCTTCCTCTGCTTCCTCCTCCTATTCCAATTCCCCCTCCTCTGTCTCCTCCCTCTATGCTTCCTCCCCTTCCTCTTGCCTGCTGTTGCCTCCTCCTCCTGTTGCCTTCTTTAGCCCCCTCCACCTACACCTCCAGTTGCCTCCTGTTGTCTCCTCCTCCCCACAATTCTGTTACCTCTTGTTGCTCCCTGTTGCCTCTTCCTCCTCTGCTTCTTCCTCCTTTTCCTCCTACTCCTGGTGTTGTCTTTTGTTGCTTCCTTCTCCTGTTGCCTCCTGTTGTCTCCTCCTCCTCCGGTTGCCCCCTATTGCCTCCTCCTCCTCTTCCTCCTGTTGTCTCCCGATGCCTCCTGTTACTTCCTGTTTCTTCTTTGTCCCTGAGGGCAGTGTCCCGGGGGGTCCCATCCACTAATTCCTTAAACAACTGAAAGTTTTCTCTCCTAAAATTCAGGGTCCTGACTCTCCTCTTCACCTGGACCGTAGCCCTCAAGACTGTGAATCCCACCCCATCAGCAGTCAAGAGAAAAGGCAAGCCTTTTTCTTTATAATGGTATTTATTTAGAATAGAGTAATCTTATTTATAATTAAAAAATTGTCACCATTATAATAATAATTATCCACTTTCATAATCATAATTATTCACCATTCATCAACCTAATCCATTTCTTTTTTCAATCTTTACTTATAACAAACAGGATATAAAGCACGAATGCTGAGAAGTGCAGCAAATCCGGGAAAACTGTCAGCCTGTCCCAAGGCTAACCGTCATCTTTATCTGTAAGCCCAATGCAGCAATGTGTCATTAGATTAGTGCATGCTGAGGCAGCAGGAGAGGGTTAGTTGGGCCGGTCATAAGACACTTGCTTTACAGACTTACCACAAAGAAAACTGCTGCACCAAGGAAGACGTTTCCCTCTAGTCCGTGGGAGTTTTGCTACTCTATAGGTTGAATACGAGCCTGCTTTCAAACCCTTCCTCATAGGAACATGGTTTGGGGGAATTTTTTTTTCCCCCCCATACACAGAGACTGGAGGGGCTGGATAATGCAAATACTGACGTCCTTGATTTGATGTGGATTGATGAGTTGCATGTTGTGGTCATTCTTCCAAATCCAGGACAAAGATGTACCAGCAAGAGGCTGAGTTTTTATACACAGCATTGTCTTGTCTTGCGAACGCCAGCAGGTGCAAGTGCTGCAGAAAGAGGAGGGCACCTCTGAGAAAACTGCAGCTGGGGCATTTGTTCAGCATTTTGCGGCCCATCTTGTTGACGCAGTCTGGAACAATCTTGGTGAGACTGACTATTCCTCTGACCCAGTTAAGAGAGCTTTATAGGGTTTTAGTCCTCTTCTCGTGTGTGAACATAGCAATGTCACATGCACAATAACCACAAACCACAATTGACAGTCTTGTTTTCTTAGTTGTATGTACTAAAGGGAAACTTAATTTACCTATTCCTTTACATTTGTGGCTGGGCAGAGTGTTTTTGTTTTCAAACAGTGCCAGTTTGAAAACTAACATTTCTGGTAATCTGTAGTTTTCTTGGGTTTGGGGGGTTTTGAGGGGCTATGTTGTGTTTTGGGTTTTTTCCCTGAGAAGAGCTGCTTTCATTCCTGTGAATGAAGTGGCTGGTTAGCACAAGTAGACCATGGAGGAGGAATCCGTATTGTAAAAAATGTCTTTTGGCTGGCCAGACAAAGAGGTCACATTTTGAGAGTCCTTCTGCATCTTTATTAAGGATTACCAGAGCGAGGCAGAAATGGGTCAACATTAGAAACTTGATGTTATTGTTGCTTAACTCCAGAGCGATTCCTGAGGTTGAGGGGGCTCTGGCCCAGCTCCATAAACTTGGGGAAAGTCAGAAAATCGTCAAGAGTTAAACCAGCTAACTTCTCCTAAGAGATGTTATTTGGTTCTTGCAAAGGGATCTCTGTTAGCAAGGGTGGTCATCCCTAATGATTGTAACAAAATGAAAATGACTCCCAAGTTCCTGCCCTTCATCCTTCGTCCAAGAACTCATTTTCTTGCCTTCTTCCGGTCAAATTACTCAAGCTATTGAGACAGACTTCCTTCTGTGGCTGATGGCAGAAGGAGATGGTGGAGAAGACGGAGAAGAAGATTTTGGGGAGGACAGAACCTGGATGCAAGTTACAAAAAATGTTGGCATATAAAAAGTTTGGCATAATGGTGTGTGCAACCTACCTCCAATGGTATCTTCATCTGCAGTGGCATTTGCGTCACCATGGTATCCTGGTTTCGGCTGGGATAGAGTTAATTTTCTTCTTAGTAGCTGGTACAGTGCTGTGTCTTGGATTTAGTGTGAGAATAATGTTGATACCACACTGATGTTTTAGTTGTTGCTAAGTAGCGCTTATCCTAAATTAAGGATTTTTCAGTTTTCCATGCTTTGCCAGCAAGCAGGTGTACAAGAAGCTGGCAGGGAGCATAGCCAGGACAGCTGACCCGAACTAGCCAAAGGGATATTCCATACCATAGAACGTCATGCTCAGTATATAAATGGGGGGAGTTGGCTGGGAGGGGCGGATCGCTGCTTGGGCATCGGTCAGCAGGTGGTGAGCAATTGCATTGTGCATCACTTGTCTTTTCTTGGGTTTTATTTTTCTCTCTTTTTTTTTGTTATTTTCCTTTACATTGCTATTATTATTATTATTATAATTATATTTTTATTATTATTATTGTTAGTATTTTATTTTACTTTAGTTATTAAACTGCTGTTATCTCAACCCATGAGTTTTACTTTTTTTCCCGATTCTCCTCCCCATCCCACTGGGAGGGCGGGAGGGGTGAGCGGCTGCATGGTGCTTAGTTGCTGGCTGGGGTTAAACCATGACACATGGTATCATAATGTGTAATGATATCTGCATCTGAAATGGTATCTACATCTACAATGGTAGTTGCAATGGTATCTGCATCTGCAGTGGCATCTGCATTTGTCTACGAGTTACAAAATCTTGGAATAGAAGCTCTTCTGCATAATATTCTTGGCTTCTTTTTTTCCTTTTTATGTCTTTATTTTTTTATTTTTTATTCCACCTTGCCAGACTAAAGGAAACATTGTCGGAGTCTTTGTGGATTAAGACAGGAGGTGTTGTTTTAACTAGACCTTTAGATTCCCCAAGCTTTTTTTCTTTTTACTTTTCATCTTTACACTCAGATACACCCGTATGCTCTGGCTGCTCCGTTTTCTAGACTCTGGGGCAGCAGGAGCACCAGGTACTGACCAATACCACTGGCTGGCCCCTGCTTTTACTGTTTTCTGTATTGCCTGGCTCACACCCCGTTCACCCACTGCTGAGCAAGTGGCGTCTCTGCAAGAAGCAAGTGCAGAGTGTGTTCTCCAGTGGGGTTTGGAGACACAGACGCTGGATCTGCTGTGGTTGTTGGTGGCTCCTTATCCCCTTCTGCAAGAGGAGAGGGAAAACTCCAGTCGGGTCCATGTTTAAGCCGTTTGAGTGTCAGGGGCAATGAATGGATTTCTTTTGTGCCTCTCTAACAAATGGAGTGTGGGCTGTGACTGAGAGTGTTGCAGTGATCAGGAGGGTATTTTCTTCCTCACAGAGAAAGGAACCCACAACCCTCAACCCACAAATCACCAGCAGAAGGTTTCTGTAGCAGTGCTGTGCCCACTTTCCCTCAGCTCTGAGCTCCTCGTCCCCTTGGGGAGGCAGGAGAAGGGCAGGGACTGTGAGAACTGGAGGCAGAAGCCAGGAGAGGGGAGGACAGAGGCAGGCGAGAGGTGCGGTGGAAGGTGACATTGCTGGGGTGTGGTGAGGTCACTGGTGTGGGAGGAAGCTGATGGGTCAGGAGCAGTAGGTGGCACTGAGGTGCTCAATGCCTGCCAGTGACTGCGCAGAGAGCAGAGAGCTTGGGGGGGGTGCAGGCAGAGCAGAGGTAGGTTGGGGGGCAGGCAAGGGGCCAGCAGCGACGTGATGGCTGGGGCAGAGGCTGGTGAGGTCACTTCTGCCAGAGATGCTGACAGGTAGTCTAGGAGCAGGCACATGGCTTGGCTTTTCATTGTGAGGTCAATTCTATTCCTGCAGGTGACAGGCCAGCAGCAGGCTTGTGGCTGGGCGGTGCTTGTGAGGTCATGTCTTCCTGAGATCCTGATAGGCCAGCAGCAGGCTTGTGGCTGGGTGGTGCTTGTGAGGTCACTTCAGCTGGAGCTGCTGCTAGGCCAGCAGCAGGCTGGAGGGGTACTGCTGGGTCTCTTCCCTCCACTGTGGCCCGTGGTGTCTCCTCCTCCTGCCACCTACCAGGATGAAGAGCCTGGCTGAAGGTCCTGGAGGGCTGTGGCGAGCCCTGGAGCCTTTTCCTGCCCAGGCTGAGCCGCCCCGTGCCCTCGGCCTCTCCCCCGGTGGTGAGTGCTCCTGTGTCCTCCCCACCGCAGCCATGGCCCCCACTGAGCTGGTTGCAGCTGGTCCATGTCTGTCCTGTATTGGGGTGTGTGGGGGGACATGTGGGTGTGGAGGGAGGAAGCCCTGTACGCAGCACGGTGTTGTATATGTGGTCTGAGCAGTGCTGGGCCAGGGGGATAATGCCCCGGTGTGCTGTGTGTGTATCTGTAATGGTGTTGCTATCTGTATCGGTATGCGTAATGCTATCGATATGTGCAACAGGATCAGTATCTGCAATGGCCTCTGCATCTGCAATGGTATTTGAATCTGCAATGGCATTTGAATCTGCAATGGCATCTGCAAAGGTATCTGCATCTGGAATGCTATGTGTGCAACTGTACTGTCATCTGCAGCTCTCCAGTGCAGATACCATTGCAGACGCAGATAGCATTGCCAATGCTATTGCAGATACAGATACCATTGAAGGTTCAGAGGCCATTACAGATGCAGATAGCATTTCAGAGGTGAGTACCACTGCAGGAATCATTGCAGATGCAGGGACAATTGCAGATGCCATTGCAGATGTCATAGGAGATGCAGATACCATTGAACATATGCTGGCAGATGCAGATACAATATTTCAGATGCAATTGCAGGTCTCGGTATTGGTGTCTCGGTCTATATTGGTATTGGTGTCTGTAATGGTATCTATGTGCGTACCTGTAGGTATAATAGTACCTGTATTTGCATCTATACTGGTGTCTGTATCTGCATCTATAATTGTATCAATAGCTTTGTGTGTAATGATAACTCTCTCTGTAATGGTACCTGCAATGGACTCTACTTGTATCTGTACTTGTATGTACTTGGTGCAGGCAACTCAGGAGGACTACAAGGATGTTGTGGGGCTATGCAGGGAGACAGTCAGAAGGGCCAAAGTCCAACTAGAACTTAATTTGGATACTGCAGTAAAAGACAATAAAAAATGTTTCTATAAATACATTAACAACAAAAAGAGGGCTAAGGAGAATCGCCATCTTTTATTGGATGCGGGGGGAAACATAGTGACAAAGGATGAGTAGAAGGCTGAGGTACTTAATGCCTTCTTTGCCTCAGTCTTTAATAGCAAGACCAATTGCTCTCGGAGTACCCAGCCCCCTGAGCTGGAAGACAGAGACAAGGAGCAGAATGAACCCCCCATCATCGAAGGGGAAATGGTTAGCAACCTGCTACACCACTTAGACACACACAAGTCTATGGGGCCGGATGGGATCCACCCAAGGGTACTGAGGGAGCCGGCGGAAGTGCTCACCAAGCCACTTTCCATCATTTATCAGCCGTCCTGGCTAACCAGGGAGGTCCCAGTTGACTGGAGGTTAGCAAATGTGACACTCATCTACAAGAAGGGCCAGAAGGAGGATCCAGGGAACTATAGACCTGTCAGCCTGACCTCGGTGCTGGGGAGGGTTATGGAGCAGATCATCTTGAGTGCCATCACACAGCACGTACAGGATAAGCAGGTGATCAGGCCCAGTCAGCATGGGTTTATGAAAGACACGTCCTGCTTGACTGACCTGATCTCCTTCTATGACAAGATGACCCGCTTAGTGGACGAGGGAAAAGCCATGGATGTTGTTTACCTGGACTTTAGTAAAGCCTTTGACACCATTTCGCACAGCATTCTCCTGGAGAAGCTGGCTGTTCATGGCTTGGACGGGCGTACTCTTTGCTGGGTAAAAAACTGGCTGGCTGGCCAGGCCCAAAGAGTTGTGGTGAATGGAGTGAAATCCAGTGAGTGGCCGGTCACAAGTGGTGTTCCCCAGGGCTCAGTATTGGGGCCAGTTTTGTTTAATATCATTATCAGTGATCTGGATGAGGGGATCGAGTTGCACCCTCAGTAAGTTTGCAGACGACACCAAGTTGGGTGGGAGTGTTGATCTGCTTGAGGGTAGAAAGGCTCTACAGAGGGATCTGGACCATTCAGACACTTCTGTCTCTGTCTCTCTCAGCTCTTACAATATCACGGAATCATAGAATAGTTTGGGTTGGAAGGGACCTTTAAATGTCATCTAGTCCAACCCCAATATGAGGCTTCCTAGACAGACAGCCTCAGACATGCATACACAGACACACACACTACATGGCCGTACCGTAGTTTTGGTTATGCATACAGACCCTGTGGTGCATGTTGGCAATCTGGTCTGCTGAGGACTACTCAGAGGGACCCTTCCTCACCCAGAGAGGCTGGCTGTCTCTCGTCTGCAACTGGAGGCAGCAGCTGGCAGGATCCCTTCATGTCATTCTCCAGCTGCTTTACCTTCTCCTGGTCTCTTCAGCTTCAGCCGCAGCAGCTCCTCTCCAAAGCCAGTAAATGTCCACCTGCCCCTTTTCGCCCATGCCACCAGGAGAACAAGGCCAGGGACAGCCCACGCACACCTGAGCCAGATGCAGCCAACAACATCCTCAGGGAGGAACAGACAACAAGCCCTCAGCACGGCCTCTGGCAGAGGAAAAATAAGCAACTGTGATTACCACTGCCTGCCCCAGGCTGGAGCCCCTCCTGCTGCAGCAGCTCCTGCAGACACCGCTCCCTCCCCGCACTGGCGCTAACAGCACCTGCATTAACGGAGGATCGAGCGTGCCCGAGGCCCAGCTCGCTGCTGCCAGGACAGGCCGTGGGGTGGCCTGGGGCTGTGGCCCCAGGTGAGATGCTGGGGCCCGGGCAGCTGCAGGGGGCGAGCGGACTCGAGGTGCCCAGTGCCTGTGCCTGGGGGGGGTCTGTCTGTCCAGGGAACGGGCATGGCAGGAGCTGTGCAAGGAACCGCACAAAGCTGGCAGGGAATGGCATGGGGCTGTGGCTGGAGCAGAGACTGCGCCTCCCACTTTGCCCAAGAACAACATGGCTGCTGGGAAGCTGAGTGCTGGAAACTACAGCTCCCAGCATGCCCTGGGAACAGAGATGGCCGCCCAGCAGCCCCATACCCCAGGACTACAGCTCCTGGCATGCCACTGGGTGCTCCTTCCTGCTGTCTGACCCTGCAGGGACTCCGTCCCTCTGGCTGGACCCTGCCCCCCTGCAGGCCCCATGGCCACTTCCCCAGGGCTGCCCGGGCCCTGGTGCCAGAGCCTTGGTGGAGCAGGGAGGAGGAGAGAGGGACAGAGCAGCAGAAATGGGTGGGGTGGGGCGAAGGAGTGGCAGGAGAGGGACAGGAGCAGGACAGAGGGATGGCAGGAACAAGGGGGGAGCTGGGCCGGGAGTGGAGAAAGGAAATCCCTGGTGAGGAGTGGGCAGAGGAACAAGGAGAAGGGGATGCAGGGGAAGGGGGCAGGGGGTGGCCAGGGATATGGTGATGAGCAGCAGGATAGAGGGACAGAGGAAGCAGAAGAGGGCAGGAGGAAGGACAGACAGAGGGACCGACTCAGGCAGGGTGAGGGAGTGGGACAGAGGGACAGATAGACGGAAAAGGCACCAGGAGAGCAGAGTGACAGCGAAATGGGACAGGGAGCAGGACAGCGGGATAGAGGGGGAAAAGGATGAGAGGAAAAAGGAAGGAGAGAGAGAAAGGGAGAGGCAGGGACAGAGAGCAGGACAGAGAGCAAGAGAAGGATGGGAAACAATCCAGAGGCTGAGAAACAAAGAGAGGGATGCGAGTCAGGACAGGGAGGCAGCAAAGGACAGAACAGTGATGGCCTCCAGGATGGAGACGGAGGAAGAGTGAAAAGGGCCAGGGAGCAGGCCAGAGGCACAGAGAGAAGAGTTAAGGCACAGCCAGCTGAGCAGGGGATGCAGGACAGGCTGCAGGACAGAGAGAAAAAAGGACCAGGAAGCAGGACACAGCGATAGAAAAAAATGAAGGACAGGGCGCAGGAGAGAGAAATGTGGAGAAAGAAAAAAATAGCAATGGGCTATAGAACAGACAGGGAGGAATTAGAAAATACAGACAGGGAGCTGGACAGAGAAAGAAAAAGACAAAAAATAGTGATGGGCTAAAGACAGAGAGGGAGGAATTAAGAAACAGGCACAGGGAGCCAGAGAGAGATGGAGAAAGACCAAAAATAGCAATTCTGGGCAACTGACCACATTTCTTGAGCACTCTTCAGGAACTGCATTACCAAGAGCCTCAAAGAATATGCTGCATGCCCTGCCCTGAGCCCAATCCTGCACCCTAATATTGGTGATGATCATTGCATGCAGAGTGTTCAGGACTGGGGAAAAAAAGCCCAGCTAGGGGGAAGGAACCCTTCTCAGCTGTTTTTTTGTTTGTTTGCATGTTGGTTTTGCTTAAAAAAAACCCCACTATCTGAACTCTAAATACAACCTGCAAGGAAAAAAGAACCAGGAGTACCAGGTTGGACACATTTAAAGCTCAAATCCATTCAACAGCTGCACAAACCACTGCTATCTCCCACCGCACACAATGCACTGCCTGCTAGCAGGTACTTGCAACTGCCCTGTTTCTTGAGTGCTTTCCAGGAATGGCACCACCAGGTAGCTCAAAAAAACCATGCTGCCTGCCAAAACTCAAGAACAGCTTAATTCTGGGCCATTTTTCCTCTTTTAAGGCCTGTTGAGTCCTAGGACTGGTCCATGTCCAGCAGCTGTCAAGAGATGGCTCAGGACCATGTGAGGGTTGGCAGTGCTGCTTTCTGGATCCCATGGCAGCAATGGGCAAAGGGACAGGTGATCAGATCCCGAGGCCAGGTATGCGTGCATACCGTAAACCTGCCTGGTTTTTCCTAGCTAAGCCCCAGCTGGTGCCGGCCCCATGCTGTGGCCCTGGGGCTGAGGCTCAAGGAGCCAGGCATTTCTGCAGGTGCTGCACCCTGCTGGGCCCCACTGCTGGCTGCCAGCTGCCCTGGGTTTCCCCTGTTGTCTCCAGCTCTGCTTCCTGCCAGTGCCGGGGGCACTGCAGAATGTCTTGCCTGTTCCCCATGGCTGTCCTGACCCACGTCTGCAGCTCGTACATGGTGGTCACGTCACGCAGCTGATTTGGGCGTGGCAGGCCTCTCTCGCAGCACTCTGGGAATGGAGACAAAAAAACCCAAATTGCTCCTTTTCAGTCTTTGTCCCCAAGGAGACCCAGTGGAGACATACTGTGCACTGGAGAGCATCCTGCAGGGAGGTGATGGCTGACTGCAGAGCGGCGCTGAGACCTGCCTGACAGCAAAGGCACCCAGTGGCCGCAGAGCAGCCAGGTGAGCTGGTTCTCTTGGAGGGCACCAGAGCAGCCTTCCTCCGCCCCTGGTTTTGGTGAGATATGGAGCGGTGCAGAGATGTTTCTCAGGCATCCAGGCCTGACGAGGGTTTCCCAGTGCCCCCGTGAGAGATCCTGCTCCCAGGAAGTGCCTCCCCATAGAGCAAAGGCCGTATCCAGATGCCTGGCTCTGGGTACAGTTGCCCCAAGGGGTGTCTCAGGGAGGACGGGGTCATCTGCCTGGTGGCTCTGGCACAGAAATGATGAGCTGAAGCCCAGTGGTCGTGGCTGGCCAGTTCGAAGTCTCCGAGTGCCTCAGCCTTTCTCCCCGGGAGTGTTTAATCCAGGCACTTTTTCAGGGCATGACAGATGATGTGAAGATGGATGCTGGTGATGTCCTGGTAGCTCTGTCCCACTCCCACTTTGAAGCTGTGATGTCTGAGATCTGAGGCCACCTGAAGGCTCTGGTGGAGATCTCCAGGGAGTTTGTGTTCAATGTTTTGGTATCTTAGGGCTACAATGTGCTGGGGTTATGGTATGCTAGGGTTACAGTGTGCTAGGGCTATGGAGTAGCAGGATTACAGGATGCCAGAGTTTGGTTATGGGATGCCAGAGGTTAAGCGAGTTAGGATTAAAGCGTGTTACTGTTATGGACAGAATCTGGGTTTGTTGGCTGTGGGTTCTTGGATTTATGTTATTTTTGCCTTTTCTGTTGTTGGGTTTTTTTTTTGGAGAGTCCTTTTTTATCTTGTTTGTCTTTTCAGCGTTTGGATAGCGGCCTTTGGTTTATGTATGTTTCTTCTGGTTGGGTTTTTTTTCTGTTCTGGTGATTTGTGTTGCATTTTCTGTCTTATAACCACCATTTGTGGTCTAATATGTCTGATCTGGTCAGACAGTGTCACTTCTGGTACAGTCCGACTCATTCCCACTGAGTCAGGAGGGAGGGAGGGAGGGAGGAAGGAACAGAGGACTTGTGGTCCATGGAGAATGACTACCAGATGACTAACAGGCACTTCTGGGGTGGGGGAGGACTTCTGGCCCATAGATAATGATTGTCAGAGGGCTAAGTGTACTTCTGAATTTGTGTAGACTTCCAAATACATGGTCATTTCTCCTGCCTTGAGGAAGAGCCATGGGAGGACACCAGCCTCACAGAAGGACAAGGGTTTCCCCAAGGGTACGTGGCTTTTTGGTTCTTGCTTTTGAGTAAGAAACCTGCATAGAGGCTGCTATCATTAAGTTTAGCGACATTTTGTAAAGTCCTGGACTGAGTGTTGTGTCACTTGAAACATCACTGAAAAAAGAGTGGAAATTTGTGTGCATGTTCTGAATGCTTTGGTTTTGAATGTCTGCTCATGGTGGTGAATTCCTACAGCCCTTAGCTCCTATCTCAAGGCACGATGTGTGCTTATGGTGAGGTTCATCGTCCATGATAGTGGATGTGAATCCGTATTTCATATAGACTTCTTGATCATTTTGAATTTGGGGGGGACAATTTCTTCTTAGATCTAATTCGATCATCCTTGGTTTTGCCTCTTCATGTGGCTGGTGAAGAGCTTGGAGGAGGAGCAGGAGAAGGGTCAGTGCTGCCGTTTCCATGTTGGTCACTTGTGCTGGAGTTATCAGGGTTATCTTCCATCCGTGGTTTCTTTGCAGGAATCTCTTTAAGCCACTTGTTTGTTTTGTGAGGGGTAGTGGACTTAATGAGAGAGCTTTTGTTCCTCATTGGTGCCTCAGGTGTCATTTTTTTGTTTGTTTGCTTGCTTTTTCTTTGCTGTGCTTGTTTTACAAAGCTTATTGTAGCTCTTTGGATTTCTGTCCTTAAAGGAAGTCTCTAGGTTTTCTGCCCGGGAGTGAGATGTCCAGAAAGGACTGTACTTGTACACTGATGTCAGCTTTCAATCTAGAGAAATGTCTGGTAGTGGTGAATGTTTAACGGTCATGTAACTCAATTGCATCATAAATATACAAGCTTTGCCCTTGTTCCTGATATGCCTGGGGGATGATTCTCAGCAGCTCATAAACAGTATGTTCTGCTGTGCTTTACCTGTTTAAAGTACTCTATCACCAGAAATGTGTTCCTTAGTGCCTACATAGAGCAAGAACCATCTGTAGCTTCAAAGCGACGGATAAGTATAAATTAGGTTAAAAAAAAAGTCCTGTGGTAGCAGTGTGTGTGTCAAAGTCCACCTGACTCTCCACACTTACTCAGCATGTCACAGCTTTATGTGGTAAGGGTGGATGGAGTCAGTATAAGCAGGTGGTGTAACTGGCCAGGCAGTTGACCTAAAGAAATGAAAAATTACCTTTGAATGGAGTGGCATGCCTCTAGACATTAGGGTGTATTGCCTTTTCCTTCCTTGGTCTGAGCACAGAGTACTAAGAGGTGTTTCCATCTGGGGGAGGGAAACTCATCCAACAGCCATTGTCAGCCTTGTAGTCCTTGATGGAGGCTTGAGTGCTTAGGACAGTTTCACTTGTGTGGTTGTTGTGGTTTAACCCCAGCCAGCAGTTAAGCACCATGCAGCCGCTCCCTCACTCCCCCTGCTCCCAGCGGGATGGGGAGGAGAATCGGGAAAGAAGGTAAAACTCATGGGTTGAGATAAGAACAGTTTAATAACTAAAGTAAAATATAATACTAACAATTATCATAATGAAATATGATAACAATAATAATAATAGTAATGAAAAGGAATATAACAAAATAAAAAAGAAGGGGGAGGGGGAAGGAAAAAAACAGTGATGCACAATGCAATTGCTCAGCACCCACTGACCGATGCCCAAGCAGCGATGCCCCCCTCCTGGCCAACTCTCCCTGGTTTGGACATGACGTTCTATGGTATGGACTATCCCTTTGGCTAGTTCAGGTCAGCTGTCCTGGCCATGCTCCCTCCCAGCTTCCTGTACACCTGCTTGCTGGCAGAACATGGGAAACTGAAAAGTCCTTGGCTTAACATAAGCGCTGCTTAGCACGAACTAAAACATCAGGGTGTTATCAACATTATTCTCACACTAAATCCAAGACACAGCACTGTACCAGGTACTAAGAAGAGAATCAACTCTATCCCAGCCGAAACCAGGACAATATCCACCCCTTATTCTATACCATTTACATCATGCCCAGATCCCACACTTTCTGATACATTTCCAATTAATCAGCACCACTTTTCTGTCTTTTAATATATACACACAGATATCATTGCCGCAGTCTATGGGCCATCTCTATGAAATGTCTGTTGAGTTCATTCGGTCCATGACTTTGGGCTCCATCTGACATAACAGTCTGTCTGAGAAGGAGAGATGGTGCAAAGCCCGCTCAGTCGGCAAAGCAGGATCGGGCTTTGGTGTGGTGTGGCAGGTGGGTGACATTGGGCGCAGCAGGAGGATGGTGTGCGGTGTTGGATTATTGCATGCTGCAGTCAGTCCTGGTTCCACCACTACTGCGCTTCGCTCAGTTTTATCAAAGTTCATTCTTCGTTAATCTAAGTAATTCTTACTGTAATACCATTGATATAGCATGTAACAATTATAATAATGATGACGTACAGTGGCAGGATTATATAGCAATCAACATCGTACAATTTAATCTATTGGCTGTTCTCACCTAAAATCAAATCCCCTTGAGGCACACATCGGACTTCCCCATCCTTCCGCATCACCCACCAAGTGCACCCAGGCCCTTGAGCAAAAGCAATCCCATGAATGGGTTTGCCTTTGCCTGAGGCAGGAGTAACCCAAACTGTTTTTCCTAGCATATTTTTTATGTGCACTACAGGGACTTTATCCCCTTCTACAGTACGTAAAAGTTCTGATTGGGCAGGGCCAGCTCGATTGGCAGATCCTCTAGTGTTGACTAACCAGGTGGCCTTTGCTAGATGTGTATCCCAGTGTTTGAAAGTCCCACCACCCATTGCTCTCCATGTAGTCTTTAACAGTCCATTGTATCACTCGATTTTCCCGGAGGCTGGTGCATGATAGGGGATGTGATACACCCACTCAATGCCATGCTCTTTGGCCCAGGTGTCTATGAGGTTGTTCCGGAAATGAGTCCCGTTGTCTGACTCAATTCTTTCTGGGGTACCGTGTCGCCACAAGATTTGCTTCTCGAGGCCCAGGATAGTGTTCCGGGAGGTGGCGTGAGGCACGGGATATGTTTCCAGCCAGCCGGTGGTTACTTCCACAATTGTAAGCACATGGCGCTTACCTTGACGGGTTTGTGGGAGTGTGATATAGTCAATCTGCCAGGCCTCCCCATATTTATATTTCAGCCATTGTCCTCCATACCACAGAGGCTTTAACCGCTTGGCTTGCTTAATTGCAGCGCATGTTTCACATTCATGGATAACCTGTGCGATAGCATCCATGGTAAGATCCACCCCTCAATCACGAGCCCGTCTATATGTTGCATCTCTTCCCTGATGACCTGAGGTGTCATTGGCCCACTGAGCCAGAAATAATTCACCCTTATGCTGCCAATCCAGATCCACCTGAGCCACTTCAATCCTATCAGCCTTGTCTACCTGTTGGTTGTTTTGATGTTCTTCAGTGGCCCGACTCTTAGGTACATGCGCATATATGTGATGTACTTTCACAACCAGGGTCTCTAGCTGGGCAGCAATATCTTGCCACAACGCAGCAGCCCAGATGGGTTTACCTCTGCGTTGCCAGTTACTCAGCTTCCATTGCTGCAACCACCCCCACAGAGCATTTGCCACCATCCATGAGTCAGTATAGAGATAAAGTATTGGCCATTTTTCTTGTTTTTTTTCTTGTTATTTCCTTTCCAGTTGGAGTGTAGCAGGCCTCAGATGCTCAATATCCCCAACTCCAAAACCATAGGGGTCAGCCTCAGGTCTCCCCTGGTGCTTTCTGCCAGAGACTCCAGGTAGGGCCATTCTCCCCGGCTGCGGTGTAGAGCACATTTTTAACATCTGGTCCTGCCCGGACTGGCCCAAGGGCTACTGCATGAACTATCTCCCGTTTAATTTGTTCAAAAGCTTGTTGTTGCTCAGGGCGCCATTTAAAATCATTCTTCTTCTGGGTCACTTGATAAAGAGGGCTTACAATCATACTATAATTTGGAATATGCATTCTCCAAAAACCCACAACACCTAAGAAAGCTTGCGTTTCCTGTTTACTAGTCGGTGGAGACATAGCTGCTCTTTTGTTAATCACATCCATTGGGATGTGATGATGTCCATCTTGCCATTTTATTCCTAAAAACTGAATCTCCTGTGCGGGTACCTTCACCTTACTTTGTTTTATGGCAAAACCAGCTTTCAGAAGGATTTGGATTATTTTCTTCCCTTTCTCAAAAACTTCTTCTGCTGTGTTGCTCCATATGATGATGTCATCAATGTATTGCAGGTGTTCCGGAGCTTCACCCTGTTCCAGTGCATTCTGGATTAGTCCATGGCAAATGGTGGGGCTGTGTTTCCACCCCTGGGGCAGTCGATTCCAGGTGTACTGGACGCCCCTCCAAGTGAAAGCAAACTGTGGCTGGCACTCTGCTGCCAAAGGGATTGAGAAAACTGCATTAGCAATATCAATTGTGGCGTACCGCTTGGCTGCCTTTGACTCCAGTTCGTATTGAAGTTCTAGCATGTTCGGTATGGCTGCACTCAGCAGCGGCGTGACTTCATTCAGGCCACGATATTCTACTGTTAGTCTCTGTTCTCCGTTAGACTTTCACACTGGACATATGGGGCTGTTAAAGGGTGAGTGAGTCCTGCTGATCACCCCTTAGCTCTCCAGTCGATGAATCAGCGTATGGCTGGGAGTAAGAGAGTCTTGGTTGGTGCGATATTGCCACTGGTGCACCATTGTGGTAGCGATTGGCACCTGTTGTTCTTCAACCCTCAGCAACCCCACAACCACAGTGTCCTCCAAGAGACTAAGCAAGGTGGACAACTGTTCAATTCCCTCCGTCTCCAAGGCAGCTATACCAAAGGCCCCAAAGGCCAGGCTGCAGGATGAGAGGGACTGGGGGTGGGGGCTGAGGGCGGGGGGGGGGTGGGTGTCAATATAGTTGCTTTGATGACAGCTTTGCTCTAATTTTTTCCATTAAAAGCCATTTCTCCAGAACCTCTCTGTGCTTGTGTGGGAGGGGGAGAGAGCACAGGGGGCACTGGGAAACAGCACCCAAGAGGTGCAAAAGCCCTGCTGAGCCCAAAATCAGAGCCGGCGAGCCCCAAAGGGTACCGAGCCATCCCCAGGGCCGAGTAACCACCAGTGGGGCAGGCAATGGTGGGGAGTGACTCTCCTGTCCCCTTCCCCGGAGGACGCAGCCCTTTGGCAGGGGAGCCAGGACAGATGGGTCCCTGCAGGACTCACAGACACAGCCCCATGCAGAAGGCAGCACTGATCCCTGGGAGAAGGACAGACCTGGGAGGGGGGGGACATGGACACAAACCTCTTTTTGCAGCAAAACTTTTGCTGCTCCCCTACTTCATTTGAGGCTCATGGGTTCACAAGGAAGTGGCAGAAAAGAAATGACCAAAAAAAAAATCCATACAAAAAAGGGAGAAAAAAGAGCCAATATATTCACAGCTCCAAAGAAAGCTCCTTGTTACTGTTTCACATCCCACTGATACTGGCACCACTGCAGCGTTGCTGCTGTCTGTGTCATTGAGTCCTACTGCCATAAGCGGTTCTGCAAGGAGTCTGCGAAGATGCTCCATGAGCCGATTCCTTTTATACACTGGCACCAGCACAGGTGGTGGGCACGAGCACAGGGCACCTCAGCCCAGCGTTGGGTCCATGCCCCAGCGCCAGCTCTGCGGACCAAAGGTGCCCCCTGAGCGCCCCCATTGCACCATGGCTACAGGACAAGGAGAACTGCTGAGCTTCTCACCTCCTCAGCCAGGGAAACTTCCCTCCCTGACATGGAGTCCTTCTGGCTCTGGCATTCCTGCTCCCAGCCTGCTTAACCGCTTCTCGCCCTCCATGCCAGCTCATCCCCTGGTCACAAATTACCACCACTAAGTGGTTACAATTTGAATTTCCCTTTCACATCACAAGCAAGCATGCAGCTGAGCAGAGCAGCCTGGGCTGAGCGCCAGGACAGTGGAGGGGTAGTGGAGCAGAGTGTGCTTTGCTCAGGACAGAGTCACTCCTTGTGCCCTTCTTTCCTTGGCTGTTTTGAAACAGGCTTTTCCATGCAGCTCAGCTGCTGCAGGGAGGGGAGACAGCCTTCAGCGTCTGCCTGTGTTGGTTTGGGCTCTGAACAGTCCCCCCGTTCATCCAGGCTTGATTGGCCTTTGCCCTTTCTTTGCAAAGGAAACTTTCAGGAATCCTTTTCCAATTTGTAATTCTTTTTCCCTGATCATCTGAATTCCTCTAGATCTTGAACATATGTATAAAAATATTTAAATAATTCCTATTAAGCTCAGGAGTTTAAAACTGAAACGTAGAAGCCAAACGTGCTTGAACCTCAAGTGAGATTTCTCTATCCCAGGGGTGCCTGAGGCAGTGGGTATTGTCAAATGTCTTGAGTTTGGACCCAGATGCTGGCAGAGGAGATGAAGTGGAGCTGTGAGAGGCTCTTCCCTTGGTGTGTGAGAGCTGCCCCGTCCGATGGCCACCCAGGAGCAGCTGCACAGCTGGAGGCAGCATTGGCACTTGCTGCCCTCTGGCCAACAGCAGAAGCCTGTGGGCACTGCGCACCCTTCTCCTGCTCTGGGCATTTCTCCACGCTCTTGTCTTGGGCTCCTGCTGCCTGTGTTTCCAGGTTGTGCCTGTGCACTGTTTGTGCAGGGTTCACTGACATCAGACATTAGCATGGGGCTGGAACAAAGGCTTCGATGTGCAAGTCACCAATTTCCCCTACAGACACTTGGCTGTGTCTCCCAGCACGTATCCTAAGAGAAAGGTCTAACAAATGCAAACGCACTACCTTCTACGAGGTTGTTCAGTGCAAGAGTGCTTTGGGCAGCGTGCCAATTGACCCCGGTCTGACACTTGAAACCTGTCTCCGGTCAAAGAACATCCTACAACTATGTAGGATAAGTGACCACAATAGAAGTGTTCCTGTCCAGCATCATAACTACATAACTGTGTATTAAAGCCACATCATTGCAAACTTGCCTATCAGAATATCCCTTACCACCCATGAAAAATCCTGTCTGCACTACTATCTATCACCTTTTCAAATATGAATTAATGATTATTTTTCCTGACCTGTCCCCAGGATGCTCTGCTCTCTGCTGAGAGCGTGCAGGGAAGGACCCAACTGCTTTTGTGGTGCAGTGTTTAGCTCTGATTGCTCTCTGTTTGAATTGTATCTGTCCTCAGCCAGGTGCGCAGTAGGTGTTGGATGAGTAATGAGACTATTCCAGGGCAAAGTGAACAATCAGGATCACAAAGTGAGCAAGCAGGATCCTAACCTGGTTTTGTTTAAGGCAGTCAGGTGAAAATGTGTGGTTAGAGCTGTCTGCATCGCTTCCCCTTTTGATTTCAGTGCTCTCCTCCAGTCTGAATCTTGCAGTGTTTTTGCTGAGGCATAAAAATTAAACAGAGAAAGCAGGTCTTCCTCACCCACACAAACCCCCTCCCCATGTCTCAAGGTAAAGAAAAAAATCTCTGGGAGTACCTTGTTTTATTAAATGCATATCAGACATCCAGTATCAGGGGAGTTGTGTACAATGAATGGCGGACTCAAAATGTGGCTGCAGGTGCCTGGGGCTTGATCAGCATCACCTGGGAGGGGACAAGGAGAAAAAGGTGACCATGGGCACTTGTTACCAGTTTGGGTGCCTGTTGCCCTGCAGGTCCCCCTGAGCCAAATACCATTTCTGGACGGTCATTCTGCCTCTCTCTCTGTCCCGTTTTGGTCAGGGCTGGGTGTGGGTGCAGTGCAGGGTCAGCGTCCTGAGCGAGCAGACTTGTCGGCAGCAATGGCTGGCTGCCAGAACAAGGGTGCTGATGTGCATTGGCCATTCCTCATCGCACACTGCTGTACGTGTGCCTTGCAGCTTCCAGCTCACTGCACCTATTCCCATGGCACACTTGTTGGAAACCTCAAGTATTAGCAGAGCATTCAAGGTGTCCTGATGCTGTTATTCTTTGGCATTTCCTTCTTTTTTTGGGGAGGAATGTGAAGAAAAGAGAAAAACAGTTTAGGAAGAGGTAAAAGACATCCCTTAAGTTGTTTTGGGTTTTTTTTAAGGACAGTAAAACAAAAAATTTGTTTTCAACAGCAAATAGACTGAAATGCCCATTACAGCTGGTGTGAAAGGCCCATTACAGCTGGAACTCCCTCCAAGTCCAGAGGACGTCTAGCTCCAGCCAGACTTTGCTAGATTCGCCTTCCCTCCAAGTTCATCTTCCTGGCATTGCGAAGGCAGGGACCTGTGTCTGCTTGTGCCTTCTGAAGCATGTTCTCCTGAAGAGCTTGCAATGTATGAACCCATAACATTTAATGGCTGAGAGAGCAGAAAGGAAAAGATGTGTTCTTGCCTTTCCTCTGCTCAGGTTCAGGACAAGGGAAGGGAGCAGGACTGCTGTCCTGCAGCTTGTCACTCCAGTAAGACACTCCTTAGTTCTCAGAAGCCCCAGTGGAAGGGGGAGATGCTTAAGGGATGGCTTTGGAAAGGGAGCGAAGGAGCAGATGGCAGGCTGCCTTACCCTTCCTGTGCAGTAGTCTGCTGGCCCTGGTTTTACAGTCTTGTCTCCTCCAAGGTCATTTTGGGTTCCCATAGAGTACCTGGGAGCTCTGTTTTTGTAAGCATCCAGTTCTATCTTTGGGAACGCAGCAGGGCCTGGAGTCTGTAAGAGAGTCAGGGGAGTTGCTGGGTAAAAATGGCAGGTGTTTATTCTTCCCAGTTCCCCCCACAGGCTGCACCAGTTCAGCTAGCTGGGCAAAGCAGCGTGTGAGAAGAATTGAGCCCTTTGAGTGACTGCACATTCTGTTCCTCTCCAAAAGGGAAGATTTCAATATTTCATTTCAATAGTTCAGCCTTGCAGCATCTGTGATCTCCTAGAGGTGATCCCACGGGGCTGCTCCCATCAGGTCTTGCTGGCTCTTCACTCTGCCAGATTGCCAAGAGGCAGTCCCTGAGAGCGATGGGAGTTCAAATGTGCAGCAGCAGAGCACCAGGGACTTGTGATCATCACTGGGTCTTCCCGAAGGCTTGCAATTAAAGGGTTTTTAAATTCTGCAGGAATGTGAAGGATTTGTAAATGTTGCAGTGCTTCTATTGCAAGTTGGTGGAGGCATGGGCAGTGATTTTGCTCTTTGTCTGTTTCTATGGCCCCTGGATGTGAAATCCTGATCCTGATGAGCTCAGAGCAGATACCCGAAAGAACAGGTTTGTTTTTCTGCCAGAAATATGTTTCAGGAATTGCTCTGAGGATTTTTTCTTCCACCTTCATCATCTGCACTGCCAGCTCTTCACAGTGACAATCAAGCAAAATGAATTCAACCTGCAAGGACTAGGAGCAGAGATGAGGCTTATTCCAGAGCAGGAGGGAGATTCCCACTAGAGTTGATGAGGTTGCCCGGGCCAGGAGGACTGTCACAGTGCACGGCACTGGCTGATGCCAAGGACACAGGCCAGCTGGCGCAAGCAAGGCTGGGAAGCAGGGTGCTGGTGCCGGTGCCAGGGCAGCACTGCTCAGCCAGACCCTGCCTCCTCCCAGTGCCGCTCTTTCCTCTGTCACTCTGTGGGCATAGCTGGTCATAGGCACTGCAAGCCCCAAGCCTCAGCCACCATTCGAGGCCAGCATCCTCCTTTAGCCATGAGCAAGATGTCAAACTCCTTTTCAGCTGTAGGAGAAGAGTTGTTAATAGAAATGGATGCACATGGCACAGCCTATTCCAGAATAGCCATAGTTGCTAAACTTTCCGTGTCCTGAATTGATGGTTTTCAGGACCAGCTCCTTGGTCCACTTGCACCGAGGCTAGCGATAGCTGTATTTCAGGTAGGTAATTCAGGTTTAATCCTTTGTCCCCAGACCATCCCCACAGGCCCAGCAGCATAGAGAAAGTCAGTGGTCTGCATTTGAGCAACCTGCTCCACTGGACTTGTGGCAAATGTGTCTGCATCCCTGCTCTTCTATTCTCCCTGTAGCGTCCTGGTCAATAAAACAAGCTGTTTTCCCTGGGAATGACCATTGTGGCTAAAGACAGACTCCTCTTGGTAGACACCAGCCAAGCTGTGGGAATGTCTCTGGTCCACATGCTGTTCCAGCTTTCAGTCGCCAAGACGCTGGAATTAAGGCAGGTCCAAGGAAGGCCCAAAAGGAAGAAAATTTGCCATTTTTACTGAAAGAGGGGAGGAACCACTAGCACTGAAGAGCCATTCATATCTTGCCAAGAGCCACATAGAAATGAAATGTGTAGTGAGCTTAGGCAGGAATACTCATGTCCATGGAGCAGCACACTTGGGTATTAAGGCTTGATCACAGTTGGATGTTAGGGCTTTATCCTTGGCATACAGGGCTGGAGGAGCACCAGAAAGGAATCCTGCCCTGTTACCCGTGACCTTCACCCACCAAGTGGCCAATGCAGCCAGGGACAAGTTTGTGTGCAAGGCCCTCCAGATCGCAAAACAAGGATCCAAAGTCAGCTTTTGATTGCATGTGTCTGGTTTAACTGTTGATACTGAGCAATGTCTTGATTAAAATAGAAGCGATTAAGAGAGTTAAAAACCTGCCTTTTTCAGGAAAAATGCAGGAAATCAGAGACATTTACAAAAGTATCTTTTGGATATTTTGCAGTCCAGTGAGAAACAGTGGGTCCAGTGGTTAATGCTTTAAGGGAAATCTAACACTTTGGGAAAAGGGATATAAAACCACTCTTTTGGGCACTGTCACACACACGGGACTAGTCTGGGATTGGAGAGCCTGGGAAGCTCTCCCGGGTCCCAGCTTTCCCGCAGTGCTGACTGTTGTGGCTGCTGCCTGTTCTTTCCTCCAGTGCTGACTGCACCCACCCTGTGGGGCTGTCCTTGGGAAGGGCTCCAGAGCTGAGAAAGCCCCTGGGAGGGGTGGGGGGAGATGATTAAACAATCTGTTTACTTTCTAGTTTGAATGAAATGAAAACATACATTTAGCAATAAATGCAGCATGATGCTCTTTACCTTGCACTCATTTTTCTCTAATAGTTCTGTATCTTAGAATATTTGAGTATATTCTTTCCCAAACCAGACACTGAAAATAAACCACTACCAGGATCACCTCATCTTCAGTAACTTCTGATATATCATCCCAGTGTTCCTTCCAAAATGTACCATGCTGCATGGCTGCATAAAATAAACTGGGACCATCTAAAACTTTCTTTGGCCTGGAGCACACAGCACACATCTCAGTTGTTTGCTATATTCTTGGTATGAGGCAGCAAAACGAATGAAGCCAAGCTACACATAGGAGGGCTGAGGGAAAGGTCTGGAACCTACAGAGTGTGGGGGGTAGGGGGAAGGATGGGAACCTATTTTATTCTCAAAACGCAACAGTGATATTTTCCAAATACCTTGCTGACCAGACCAAAACAAGATTTTTGAACGTTAACAGCAATAAAAAGAGCACATTTCAGTATTTTAAATGTGTTGCTGTGCAAGGTGGAGAATGGACGAATCAGAGGAACATGCCACACATTCCAGCTGCAGATGTCCGCCTAACAATTGATAGGGGCGTACAGCACTGGCTGCTGGGGGAGGCTACCCAGTAAGGACCAGGGCTGACTGCAGGGAGGAGGAACCCAGTACCTTCCCATGCACTCGGTAGCTCTCGATGGCAGCAAACGACCAGAAGAGCTGTTTTCTCCTGAAGTACATGGCAGGGCAGCTGCAGGAAGTTTCTTCTGTGATTGCACATGTTCCCACCCACCCAGCTGTCATCAGTCCCCATTACGGCACAGAGAAACACCTCTGTTTCAGGCACATGCCTGCACAGAAACACACGTAGAGGGGAAAAATCCCTTGGGTATCACATCCAGAAAGAGCACTGAAAACCTTGTCCTCTGATAGAGTCATTGCAGTGTTTTCCCAGATCAATAAACAGCATGCCTTGGGGCAGGATCACCATCGCATGTGTATCGCTGGCTTTCATTTCCATCTTAATCTGTCAGCTGGCACTTGCTACCTCCAGACCATAGCAAAGGTAAAAATGATTCAGTTTACAAGAAGCACAGCACTGTGTGAACCCGTTGTGTGAACTCCCATATTTATAGAAATGGCTATAAAGAATAAAAATCTGCAGGGACCGCTGACCCACATACATGCTGTATTTTCTGAACAGGGCCTATGTGTTAAATCTGCAAACTAAGGACTGAAACACCTCTCACCTTGCCCCTTTTCTCCTTCCCTCAGTTTGCTGTGGGAGCTCATTTCACTGTGAAGGTACACCACAAAAATAGCCTCACAGAGGGAAAGGGAGGAGATAAGGGAAGAGGTGGAAAGGAAATACACAGAGAAGCAGCTTTGCCTTCCCTTGTTAAAGCCACAGCCCACTCACAGATCATGTTTCCAGCCTGCAGAGTGAAAAGCACAGAATCACTAGCAATGAAGTATGTAAGCTCTTCTTATCAGTATCGCTGCTTTGAGTAATTGAATTGTTCTACCAAGTAATTTGACAAGCCAACAGGCTGCCGATCAAATGAGAACCAGAATGCATGCCATTTGCAAGATGAGGCAGCAATAAGCTTTTAACTGGTTTCCAACAGGAGCAATTCAAGTGAGGTCACGTATTAATGGATTTTCTCCTCTGCAAAGCCAAGAAGCTAACATAAACCACACTCCCCAAAGGGGAGGGAGCAAACTGAGGGAGGGCAACTCATCGGCCCCTTTCAGAGTTTCAACACTCAAGATAAACAAACAAAAAACAAAGTAAAAGGTTAAACAGTGGCCAAGAAGCAGTTTTCGAAAATGCATATAGACCAAGGCTCAAAATGAAGTGATAGCTTCTGCTTGCCAGGTCACGAGAAGGTAACTTAAATGAGCTACACAGTAATGAGAAAACGCCAAAGGCAATAGCAGAGCTTACTGTTTTCCTCCATTCAACCAACTGTGCAGTAAAACAACTTAACACAGCCAGCCTAAGGACATCTCTAAAGTCACTTTAAAAAAAAAAAAAAGGTAAGTCCTTAGCCTGGAATGTAAAGACACCACCTTGGTTTGCATGCAGAGCGGCAGAGATGGCCCAGCAGGGTCATGTCCCGACGTTCCAGGTAAGATCAAAAAAGCACTGGATATGTTTGTGGGGTCAGTTTGATGAATCCTTTCCGTTTTGTGAAAGCCTGCGGAAGGATGTGTTATGTGGTAGGACCGGTGCCACTTTAGACCTGAAGTTAAAAAAGGTGCTGCACTTCAATGCAACTCCCTGAGTTGCTTTCATCACCAAACAAAAAAAGATTTGCTTTCTCCAGTGTGGTAGGAACAGGAGCTCACAAGTGGATTCCAGCTACACCTCAGGGTAGCGGGTAGCAGTTAGCATGTGCTTAACTTTAAATGTGTGCTTAAATCCCACCAACTGGCTATTAAAGGTCACATGAATCCCAGAGATCTAACCAAAACTAAAAAAATCCCCAGAAAATAGTACACTCTGTTTTTCACTCCTGAAGGACGCAGGGTTTGCATTACATGTTACGGTGCATACCTCACCCAGTGAACTTGCCAGACTCCAGCCGGGAAGCCAGAACGTTTGTCCCGTCCTACCCTCAGGCGGTTGCCAAAGCAGTGGCATAGCAAGGATAGCAAGCTCCCAGTCGGGCCGACTGTACCTGCGAAACCACTGGCCGAGCACTTGCAGGGAGAAGTGTTCAGCTCTGCCACTGAACGGCAGCAGCTTGGATTCATCAGGCTGCTCCCTAATGGAAACAATCCCGATTGCCTGGATCTTGCCCATGCAAGGATGTATTTAAAAATGAAGTGTTTTCTAGCAAGGGAAACAAGGCTTGAACAATCATCATCTGGCTGGTAATTTTCCAAGGCAGCTGAATATTCCCAGTCCCTGAACAGGGCAGTTGTAGTGAAAGCCCTGTAAGTGTTAACAGAAAAATTCACTACTCCTATTATTGTAGTAACTAAAAAGGCTGGGGTGGCTCAGCGGGGCTCTGGGAGTCAGGGTGCCCAGTGCCTGTGGCCGGGGGGTGGTCTGTCTCCATCTCCTTCCCCTCCCCAGCTCTCAGGTCACTGCCGGGGCTACCCCGGCCGGGCCCGGCTCCAGCTTAGAGCTACCCCAAAAGAGCTAACCCAAAAGCCTTGCTGGCCTCACAGGCAGGCCAGTCCTCACCTCAGCCAGGCTGCAGCTGGAGCACAGACTACATCTCCGAAGACCAACATGGCTGCCTGGCAGCCCCGTGCCCCAGGACTACAGCTCCTGGCATGCCATGGGGCGCTCCTTCCTGCTGTCTGACCCTGCAGGGACACAGTTTCCCAGGCTAGACCCCGTCCCCCTGCAGGCCCCATGGCCGCCTCCCTGAGGCTCCACTGGCCCTGGCCCCAGAGACCTGGTGGAGGGAGGATGAGGAGAGGGGGACAGATCAGCAGAGAGGGGTGGAAAAGGGCAGTGAGATGGCAGGAGATGGATGGGAGCTGCACTGAGGGACGGGAGATGACCAGAGGGACGAGGAGAACACGGACGGAGCTGGGCAGGGAGTGGAGGAAGGAAAAATGCTGGTGAGGAGCTGGCACAGGGATAGAGTTGGAAAGAGATGGAGGGGAAGGGGACAGCGGAATGCAGGGGGAAAAATAGTGATAAGCAGCAGGACAGAGGCACACAGAGAGAAGACGACTGGCAGGAAGGAGGACAGCGGGACGGTCAGACACAGGCAGGATGAGAGTGGGATGGGGGGCAGAGAGACAGAAAAGGCACGAGGAGAGTGGAGTGACAGCGAAATGGGACCGGGAGCCGGACAGAGGGACAGAAGGGTGAGGGTGAGAGGAAAATGGAAGAGGAGAGAGAAAGGGAGAGGGAGGGACAGAGAGCAGGAGACAGAGCAAGGGAAGGATGGGAAACAATCCCGAGAGACTGAGAAACAGAGGGATGCAGATCAGGACAAGGAGGCAGAGAAGGACAGAACAGCAATGGCCTCCAGGCTGGAGATGGAGGAAGAGCAAAAGGGGATGGGGAGCAGGGTGGAGGCCCAGAGAGAAGAGAAAAGGCCCAGCCAGCTGAGCAGGGGATGCAGGCAGGAAAGAGGGGACAGGCTGCAGGAAAGAGAGGAAAAATAAGGCCAGGAAGCAGGAGACAGCAATAGAAAAAAGAGAAGGACAGGGAGCAGGGGAGAGAGATGTGGAGAAAGAAAAAAATAGCAACAGGCTATAGGACAGACAGGGAGGAATTAGAAAATACAGACAGGGAGTCAGACAGAGAAGGAAAGAGAAGGAAGAAAATAGTGATGGGCTAAAGACAGAGAGGGAGGAATTAAGAAATGGGGGCAGGGAGCAATGAGGAGAGACCAAAAATAGCAATTCTGGGCAACTGCCCTGATTTCTTGAGCACTCCCCAGGAACTGCATTACCAGGAGCCTCAAAAAATGTGCTGTCTGCAAAAGCCCTTCCCTGAGCCCAATCCTGCACCCTAATATTGGTGATGAGCATCACCTTGCAGAGTGGCCAGGACTGGGGGCAAAAAGCCCAGCTGGGGGGAAAAAAATCACCCAGCTTGGTTTTTTTTTGTTTGCTTGATGGTTTTGCTTTAAAAAAAAAATCCTATTTAAGCTCTAAATACCACCTGCAAGGAAAAAGGAACCAGGCGTACCAGATTGGAGACATTTAAAGCCCGAACCCATTCAACAGCTGCACAAACCATCTCTCGCTCCCGCTTCGCACACTCCACTGCCTGCCTGCAGGTACAGGCAGCTGCCCTGTTTCTTGAACACTCCCCAGGAACGGCACCACCAGGCAGCTCAAAAAACCATACTGCCTGCAAAACCTTGAGAACAGCTTAATACGGGGCAATTTTTCCTCTTTTCAGGCCTGCTGGTTAAAGACTCATCTGTTGAGAGATGGTTCAGGACCATGTCAGGGCCAGTGGCGCTGCTTTCTGGATCCCATGGTGGCGATGGGCAGAGGAACAGGTTGTCAAATTCCGGGACCAGGAACATGTGTGGGATGTCAGGGTCACCCCCACCTGGTTTTTCCCAGTGAAGCCCCAGCCAGTGCCAGCCCCGTGCTGCAGCCCCAGGGCCAAGGCTCAAGGAGCCGGGTATTTCTGCAGGCACTGCACCCTGCCAGGCCCCACCAACGGCTGCTGGCTGCCCGGGGCTTCCTGCCATTCTCTCCAGCTCTGCTTACTGCCAGCACCAGGGACGCTGCAGAATGGCGTCCCTGCTCCCCACACCATCTTGACCCACATCTGCAGCTTGTACATGATGTCCATGTCACACAGCTGATTTGGGGGTGGCAGGTCTGTCTTGTGGAACTCTGGGAATGGGGGCAAAGCAAACCCTATCCCTCCCTTTTGATCTTTGTCCACAGGGTGACCAAGCAGAGACGTACCATGTGCTGGAGAGTGTCCTGTGGGGAGGTGACTGCTGATTGCGGAGCGGCCCTGAGACCTGCCTGACAGCAAAGGTGCCCGGTGGACGCAGAGCAGCCCAGGTGAGCTGGTTCTCTTGGAGGCCACAAGAGCAGCCTTCCTCCGCCCCTGGTTTTTGGTGAGATATGGAGCAGCGCAGAGATGTTTCTTAGGCATCGGCCTGACGAGGGTTTCCCGGTGCCCCTGTGAGAGATCCTGCTCCCAGGAAGCACCTCCTGATGGAGCCGAGGCCATATCCAGCCCCCTGGAGCTGGGTACAGCTGTCCTGAGGTGTCTCGCAGGGAGGGCAGAGTCACCTACCTGGTGGCTCTGGCACAGAAATGATGAGCTGAAGCCCAGTGGTCATGGCTGGCCAGTTCAAAGTCTCCGAGTGCCTCAGCCTTTCTCCCTGGGAGTGTTTAACCCAAGCACTTTTCAGAGTGTGAAGATGGATGCTGGTGATGTCCTGGTGGCTCTGTCTCACTCCCACTTTGAAGTTGTGATGTTTGAGATCTGAGGCCACCTGAAGGCCCTGGCAGAGATCCCCAGGGAGTTTGTGTTCCATTTTTTTATATCTTAGGGCTGCAATGTGCTAGGGTTGTGGGGTGACAGGGTTATGGTATGCCAGAGGTTAAGTGAGTTAGGATTAAAGCGTCTTGCTTTTATGGACAGAATCTGGGTTTGTTGGCTGTGGGTTCCTGGGGTTATGTTATTTTTACCTTATCTTGTGTTCTGGGTGGTCTTTTTTTGTGGAGAGTCCTTTTTTTCAGCTTGTTTGCCTTTTTAGGGTTTGTACGATGTTTATTCTAGTTGGTTTTTTTGCTGTTGTGGTGGATTGTGTAATATTTTCTGTCTTGAAGTCGTCATTTCTGGTCTAATATGTCTACTGCAGGTCAGGCACTGTCACTTCGGGTGCGGTCCAACTCATTTCTGGTGAGTCGGTAGGTAGGTATGGAGGACTTGTGGTTCATGTAGAATGACTGCCAGGCGACTAACGGGCAGTTCTGGGGAGGGGTGAGAGGACTTCTGGCCGATAGGTAATGACTGCCAGAAGACTAAGTGTACTTCTGAATTTATGCAAACTTCCAAATTCATGGTCATTTCTCCTGCCTTGAGGAAGTGCCATGGGAAGACACCAGCCACACAGAAGGACAAGGGTTTCCCCAAGGGTACATGGCTTTTTGGTTTTTGCTTTTGAGTAAGAAACCTGCAAAGAGGCTGCTATTGTTAAGTTTAGTGACATTTCGTATGTCCTGGACTGAGTATCGCGTGACTTGAAACATTGGTGAAAAAATGGTGCAGTGTTCCGGATGCTTCGGGTTTGAATGTCTGATTATGGTGGTGACTTCATGCAGCCCTTAGCTCCTATCTCAAGGCACGACGTGTGCTTAGGGCGAGGTTCCTCATCCATGACAGTGGATGTGAATCCGTATTTCATATAGACTTCTTGATCATTTTGAATTTGGGGGGGGCAATTTCTTCTTAAATCTAATTCGATCATCCTTGGTTTTGCCTCTTCATGTGGCTGGTGAAGAGCTCATAGGAGGAGCAGGAGAAGGGTCAGCGCTGCCGTTTCCATGTTGGTCACTTGTGCTGGAGTTATCAGGGTTATCTTCCATCCGTGGTTTCTTTGCAGGAATCTCTTTAAGCCACTTGTTTGTTTTGTGAGGGGTAGTGGACTTAATGAGAGAGCTTTTGTTCCTCATTGGTGCCTCAGAGATTTAGCTGTCATTTTTTTGTTTGTTTGCTTGCTTTTTCTTTGCTGTGCTTGTTTTACAAAGCTTATTGTAGCTCTTTGGATTTCTGTCCTTAAAGGAAGTCTCTAGGTTTTCTGCCCAGGAGTGAGATGTCCAGGAAGGACTATCCTTATACACTGCTGTCAGCCTTCAGTCTAGAAGCAGTGTATAGTAGATCTTATATCTTCTATCTGTAAACCATACTCCTAAAGTATTACTGGGGTCGAAAGGGGGAGCATCTTGCATAGGAGAGGATGATGCATCGCTCTCCTATTCTTGTGGCAGTCCTATTAGAGTTATGGTTTCAGTGGGAGTCCTTCCTGAACAATCATTTCCTAGGAGGACAGCACGATGATGGAGGTAAAGTGTGCACTGCTGAACGGTAGGCTTCTGGGCCTACCCCTAGGGGCAATTCTCGGCCTTCGAGGATAATTTTCAGAATGGGGAGAGGGATATTGTCACGCAAATTTTGCAACTGGCCTGTGCCATCCGAGGAGAGAGGCTAGGAGACAAAGTATAGAATTACAAGAATTACATGCTCTATTCATGCACATGAGGTGTCCCAATCAAACTGGGGCACCCCAAATGCAGTTTTACACATGGTTTTTAGACCTTTCAAGCATTCAGGTACAAGATGATTTGACCAATTGCTATTTGACACACACATATACTGCTGTTTTGCAAAGCAACTCTAGTTCTGTGGCATCGTCATCTATCTGCTGCTTTCTTGATCTAGACGTCCCTGGAGTCAGTCTTGCTGCAGTTCCTTATCTCTGATGCCAGATAAGGAGAGGGTTTCACAAAGGTGTCGGAGGGGCTGGGATGCTGGCATGATCTGGGTAGTCCAGGGGTATCCTTTCTTCTTCAGGGTGGGGGCTGTCCTCCTTGCAATGAGCTGGGGTCCTTTATTCATGCTGACTGAACCATGACTGTGGAGTATACAATGTAAACTATATATATCTTCAGAAAGTTCATACGATTTCATACTCTCAAGACAAATTGGTACAATAGTTAGGGAATGAGATTTTTCTAACAGTCCCTCCTTTTTTTTTTGACTGTCAGGGTCACACTATACTATTAATTATTTAAGTCGTAAGTGGAATGCATAAGGTAATATAATACTGTAAACACACACATATAATTACAAAGCAAAACAAGAGAGTGAATACAGCAACCCAAATCCTTTTAGTTCGCAGTCTTCTACCTAAGTCTGGGAGCCAAGAGGTTAGCCACCTACTTGGGTGGCTAGATTTAGGGGAGATCCCTGCTTTACTTCATGTAATATTTTTAAGTGAGTCTTTATCCTGTTTCTATCAGTTTCATTTTCCTGCTCTTCATTTACATAAAAAACCCAACAGCTATTATTCAATAATGCACGTACTCTGCCCTGTACTTCTAAAAGGTGGTCTACGGCTAATCGATTCTATATTACCATTTGTGATAATAATTTGATTTCTTCCTTTAGGGCTGTAATACTATCTGTGGTTTCATTAATGGCTTTTTCTAATTCTCTTGACACATTTGCTCTTTCTAGTTTTGCAACCCCTAACTGTGGGATAAAAGCTGTTATAGACAGGTGGAACTTAGTGCCACATTCTATCAGAGGGCTGTAACACTTTTTCCCGTAGATATCAGTTGTTAGGAGCTACAGAGGCAGAAAAGATACTGGTTCTAACCTGTGCGGATGGTATTAATGCACTTAAAATACACTTTTCAGCTCAGGTTGAGCGTAAATCATCAAATACCCTTTCTCCACCTACCTAATATTGCTCTGGTAGTTGTGTCAATGGGTAGCATAATCTTCAAATAAGTCTGAATCATGTAAATTATTTTCTGTAGAAGGGTTAGCATGTACCGGATTTGGTTGTTTAGGAAAACCAGTAAGGTTCGGACCCAGAGTAGATGACTCAGAGCAATGAGGATCCTATAGGCCTGTAGTAGCAACCAAACTTTTAACATTATCTTTAGTTTGATTATGGCTTCCTGCAGAATACCAAGTTAATCTATCTGCGAATATCCACATTGTCTCAGAGTGTGCAGGGCCTGATATACTCCGTCCAGGAAGAAGTCTACAGTGTGATGGCTTATTAGAATAGGTTTTATGTAAGGGCTTCTGGAGAATCTCCCTTCCACGCTCAGTGGATGTGGTATATAGTAAGGTTTTGGAAAAATCTGTGGAGGAATACTGATTGCCATTAGGCATAGGAACAGATCTATGGAACGTTCCAGGCATAAGATTCCCTTTTTCATTGGTATGGTCCTAAGATCTGAATTGTCCATTTCCATCCATTCTATTAATTTAAGGCTCTATTGGCATTTCCAGTTCCCAGCCCCTACAGAGTGAGTAACTTTGTCAATAGGTTTGCTCTTCAAGCATACCTAGGGGTCTCCTTTTAGACTAGTGACAAACTCTTCTTGGCGGAAGGGTGGTATGCTTCCTTTCTTCAGTGAAAATTCGTAACATAGATGCCCGTCCTTGTACCACTGAGAATTCAATGGGACAGATACCCAGGAGAGTTGATTTCTGGTAGAGGATAGGCTTTTAATGTATATCCAACAGTCGGGCTTATTTGCCTCTGCTGCTGTAGTTTGGACTGTGGCGATGGCCAAATTATGGAATGAATATATATAATCCATATTCCACCACAGGCGTATAGGCAAGGCTACCATATGAAAAGCTAGGCTTCCAAATCACTATTAACAGGAAAACCAAACAGACACAAATAGCAAAACTAACTATCCCTTGGGTGTAGAGGACAGCACTGAAATCAAAAGGGTTTCCTGACTGCGGAAACCCAAAAGGCATTTAAAGATCTAAACTAAGCAGTCGTGGAAGCTCACTCATTAGCCCTGCCAGGCTACAAGAAGCCTTTTGTATTATATCTACAAGAACAGAAAGGAATAGTCAGTTGGCCCAGAAACATCTGCAAGCTGTAGCATATTACTCAGCAGAACTAGACCTCATAATTCAAGGCCTGATTTCATGTGCTAGGGCTGTTGCAGCAGCAGCTGTGATTCAGAAAGCAAGAAATATTGTCCTGGGGCACCTCCTGATGCTAGTGGTTCATTCCTTAATTTGTAGTCCTCCTCTCCAGAGTTCAAGCAACTGTGGGTGTGCCACAGGTGGGAGGTACATTGGTTTATAGCAATAAACATAAATGGTCATTGGCTTCTTTGACTGACCTTTCCATAAATGCACCAAGATACACTCAAACACACTGAGATGTCCCCTCCCTTCGCTGGCTCTGTGGCGTGGGCAGCCGAGCGCCACACAGCAAAGCCTGCTGCATCTCCCCCAGACTGTCTTGCCCTGTCTGGCTGATGAGAGGAGGGGACAGTGGGTGGTGACAGGCTGGGGGCTGACAGGACATTGGGCGGTGATGGGCCCAGGGCTGTTGGGAGAGCCACCAGAGGCCCAGGGGCTGACGGGAGGTGATGCTGGGTGGTGAAGGCCTGGGGGGTGACAGGAGGGACACCACAGGCCCAGGGGTTGCCAGGACACCGGGCAGTGACAGGCCCAGGGAGTGACAGGAGGGGTACCACAGACCTGGGGGGTGACAGGACACTGGGCAGTGACAGGCCCGGGGGGTGACAGGAGGGACACCACAGGCCCAGGGGGTGGCAGGACACTGGGCGGTGACAGGCCAGGGGGACAGCAGGGACACCAGCAGCCTGGGGTGACAAGCCCAGGGCAGATGAGCCCATCCTCCCCTATGGGGTGCTTGGTGTTAGGATGAAGAGGGCGGGGGCTGCCATGCCCATGTGATGCGGGCCTTTTGTCATAATGCGCTGGGTCACATGAAGTGTGGGGGGGTGGGTGCGGTGTGCTGTTGCATGTGTGCAGTGACACGCTCACAGCAGCCTGGGTGGTTGGTGGCCGGGAAACCCCTTGGCGGAACACCCTGAGGCAGAGGCACCCCAGTCGCCATAGCGAGTGGTTGGGCCTGGGAGTGCTGCACACGAGAGAAGGAGTGGAGGCCAAGCTGGGCCGTGGGGGCCTCTCCCCATCATCCACCCACCCACCAGGGCTGCGAGGAGGAGCCAGGCAAGTGTCGCCGCTGCGGCCCAGCTCGATTGCTGAGGGCCGCGGGCTGGAGTTGTTGCAGGGGCGGGGGCTGGGGCATCGCAGCACTCCTGTGATGGACTCCTGAGGCTTCCGCCAGCTGAGTGTGCCTGAGGCCACAGGGCCTGGCCATGGCAGAGCGCTGCGACCTCTGAGCGCCGCAGGCCTGCCTGAGCTCAGACCGCGCTGCTTGCCCCAGCCCCCTCGGTGGGCCCTTCCATGCGCTTTTGCGAGGCCACGATGCCGTCTGCCGTAGTAGACGCCATCGCGGAGCAGGCACCGCCTGGCCCCAACAATGTCGTGTGTCCACTACAAGTTCTTCTCCAAGCTGAACTATGATACAGTCACATTAAATGGCCTCCACATCTCCCTGTGTGACCTCAAGCTCCAGATCATGGGCCACGAGAAGCTGAAGGTGGCCAACTGCGACCTGCAGATCACCAACACCCAGACCAAAGAAAATGCATGGGGGTGATGGGTGCGGGGCCTGGGGGACCGACCGGCTGGTGGCTGCAGCCTGCAAGAGCCATGCTGTGCTCTTTATGGCTTGTCCCCATATAGCTTTAGTCACCCTGGGGCCCATCCCGCTGGTGTGTGGGGAGACCGGGAGTGCAAGCGGGGCTGGGGATTAAGTGGGGTGGGAAGTGATGATGTGATTCGGCCATGATCAGTAGGTGGGACTTGTGTTGGGGGCCTCAAAGAGCTCTTCTTTTGTAGTTGCTGCTCTCACAACTACGTTAAGATCTGTGTTTTAGATGCGGAGCTAGGCATAGAATACATGGTTGATGTGAGACATACAGTGCTTACCAAAGTTTTGGTTTCGTTGGAATTCTTCAGGGTAAACTAGTAAGGAAATGTGGGAAGATGTCTCATAGTAACAAACTGGCCAGATTTCTTTCAAAGGGCCTTGGCAGCCCTTTCACAACCCCAAGAACACTGGGACTCTGCGAAGTCTACCCAGCTAATGTTTTGCTCACTTTCCATCAGTGTAGAAAGGACCAGCTCTGAAATTAAAAACGTCCAGCGACTGCTCTCACATGGAAGGTGCCAGCACTGAAAGCTCTTGCTGTCCCTCACCTTTCCTTGGTAGCACTTTCACAGACCCAAACACGGGGGTCTGCACTTCTCTAGCCACATGACATAATGGTCACGTTCTCTCAGTCTCGTAAAGCTCAGCTCTGAAAATGAAAACGTCCAGCAACAGCTCGCACATTGAAGGTGCCAGCACTGAAAGCTGCTGGTAGCCGTCAACATTCCTTAGAAGTGCTTTCACAGCCCCAACAACACTGCAGCTCTGTGCTTCTCTAGCCACCTAAAGTAATGGTCGGTATCTCTCAGTCTTGTAGAACTCAACTCTGAAATTGAAAACGTCCAGCAAATCCTTGCACATGAAAAGTGCCAGCACTGAATGCTGCTGCTTCACCTTACCATCCCTTGGCTATGCTTTCAGAGCCACACCAACCATGTGGCTCTGTGCTTGCCTAGCGACTTGATTTTAAGCTCCCTCTCTCGCAGTCTACGTAGAGCTCAGCTCGGAAATTGAAAAAGTCCAGCAACTGCTCCCACATGGAAGCTGCCAGCACTGAAAGCTGTTGCTAGCCAGCACCTTCCCTTGAAAGCTCTTTCACAGCCCCAACAACACTGGGGCTCTGCGCTTCTCTAGCCAGCTAACGTCATGGTCACTATCTCTCCGTGTCGTAGAGCTCAGCTGAGAAATTGAAAATGTCCAGCAGTTCCTCAGACATGAAAAGTGCCAGCACTGAAAGCTTTTGCTAGCCAGCACCGTTCCTTGGAAGCGCGTTCACAGGCGCAGCAACAGTGTGGCTCTGCGCTTGCCAAGCCACCTAATCTTATGCTCATCCTCTCTCGCAGTCTAAGTAGAGCTCAGATCCCAAATTGAAAACGTCCAGGGACTGCTTGCACATGGAAGGTGCCAGCACTGAAAGCACTTGCTAGCCAGCACCATTACTTGTAACTGCTTTCATAGCCGTAAGAACACTGGGGCTCTGCACTTCTCTAGCCTCCTAATATCATGGTCATGATCTCTCTGCCTAGTAGAGCACAACTAATAAATTGCAAACGTCGAGCAATTGCTCAGAGATGAAAAGTGCCAGCACTGAAAGCTGTTGCTAGCCAGCACCCTTCCTTGGAAGCGCTTCCACAGGCGCAGCAACACTGGGGCTTTGCGCTTCTCTAGCCACCAAACGTCACGGTCACTTTCTCTCCGTCCTGTAGAGCTGAGCTGAGAAATTGCAAATGTCCACCAATTGCTCAGAGATGAAAAGTGCCAGCACTGAAAGCTGTTGCTAGCCAGCACCCTTCCTTGGAAGCACTTTCACAGGCGCAGCAACACTTGGGCTTTGCACTTGTCTACCCACCAAACATCACGGTCACTCTCTTTCCATCTCGTAGACATGAGCTGAGAAATTGCAAACGTCGAGCAATTGCTCAGAGAGGAAAAGTGCCAGCACTGAAAGCTGTTGCTAGCCAGCCCCCTTCCTTGGAAGCGCTTTTGTAGCCCAGAGAACAGTGGTACTCTGTGCTTCTCTAGCCACCTAATCTCCTGCTCATCCTCTCGCGCACTCTAAAGAGAGCTGAGGTGAGAAAAGCAAACGTCGAGCAATTGCTCAGAGATGAAAAGTGCCAGCACTGAAAGCTGTTGCTAGCCAGCACCCTTCCTTGGAAGCGCTTTCACAGGCGCAGCAACACTGGGGCTTTGCGCTTCTCTAGCCACCAAACGTCACGGTCACTCTCTTTCTGTCTCGTAGACACCAGCTGAGACATTGCAAACGTCGAGCAATTCCTCACACATGAAAAGTGCCAGCACTGAAAGCTGTTGCTAGCCAGCACCCTTCCTTGGAAGCGCTTTTGTAGGCCTAAGAACAGTGGTACTCTGTGCTTCTCTAGCCACCTAAACTTCTGCTCATCCTCTCGCGCAGTCTAAAGAGAGCTCAGGTGAGAAAAGCAAACGTCGAGCAATTGCTCAGAGATGAAAAGTGCCAGCACTGAAAGCTGTTGCTAGCCAGCCCCCTTCCTTGGAAGCGCTTTCACAGGTGCAGCAACACTGGGGCTTTGCGCTTCTCTAGCCACCAAACGTCACGGTCACTATCTCTCCGTCTCGTAGACACGAGCTGAGAAATTGCAAACGTCGAGCAATTGCTCAGAGATGAAAAGTGCCAGCACTGAAAGCTGTTGCTAGCCAGCACCCTTCCTTGGAAGCGCTTTTGTAGGCCTAAGAACAGTGGGGCTCTGGGCTTCTCTAGCCACCTAATCGTCTGCTCATCCTCTCGCGCACACTAAAGAGAGCTGAGGTGAGAAATTGCAAACGTCGAGCAATTGCTCAGAGATGAAAAGGGCCAGCACTGAAAGCTGTTGCTAGCCAGCACCCTTCCTTGGCAGCGCTTTTGTAGACCTAAGAACACTGGGGCTCTGGGCTTCTCTAGCCACCTAATCTTCTGCTCATCCTCTCGCGCAGTCTAAAGAGAGCTCAGGTGAGAAATTGCAAACGTCGAGCAATTGCTCAGAGATGAAAAGTGCCAGCACTGAAAGCTGTTGCTAGCCAGCACCCTTCCTTGGAAGCGCTTTTGTCAAACGTGAACCGCAGGCGGGCCAAGAACTCCTCTAGGAAACCCACGAAGGAGCAGAGTGACACAGTGAGCATCGATACATATGAGCTTGGAATACTGATTATGTGATTAACACACGAATAGCAGGTGGTTTTTCGAAGACTCATGCATCAAGGAACAAAGGAAGTTGTGGGTATAAGGAGTCTCGTGCATACCTCTCCCATTGTATGCAATTTCACTACGAGCCAACAACTTTATCCCATAAATATGACAGCCTAAGGGAGCCTTCTTTGAGCTCTCCCTGCTAGGCAGTGTGGCTTCATGGTGGCGATCTCCCCTATGAGCTGGGACGCCTCTCAAGGTTGCTCCTTGAGGCAGAGAGACCTTTTACCAATGACAGATCCTTGCATGAGCCCAATTTGAGTTCTCCCTGAATTGGAACTGGACTGCACGCCAGGCGACTCTCCCCTTGAGCAGGGACGCCTCTCAAGGTTTGAGATTCCTTACCAGAGACTAAGAGATCCTTCCTTACCCAAGGCAGAGAGACCCCTTATTCAAAACAGATCCTCCGTAAGTGACTGACAGCATGCTGAATTAATGCGAATGAAATCCTTGGGTCTAGTTCCATTAGACATAAACCGTTGACCAAGTCTGGGACTAAGTCTGGATCCAGCCGCACCTAGACTCCTCTCTGAGAAGGAGTTTAGAAAGCAAGGGGGTCCATTCTGAACCTCGTGACTCAAAGGGAGGGTCTCCCTTACCTTTTTGCGTCTCCGATCTCTGTGTAAACCATTCTAAATCGATTCTAACTTGATTTTCCTTTGTATGTTTCTTCCATGGAGTAAGTAATAGAGTGAACCTTGCCATCGAACCTTGTTAAGTCGCGCTTTTACAAAGTCACATTAAAATCCCTTTTGCTAATACCTTTGATGGTGATTCTTTAAGTGATCTCAATCAGTCCTCCGTGACAGGAACTCAGAGACATTGGCAAATCCTCAGAAAACTACAGCTTTGTGTTTGAAGGCCAGCGAGGACAGAGAGTTATCAGTAAACCTTGGGATATCATGGGGTCAGAGTGAGTTGGGGAAGCAGGAGCGGTGGTTAAAATGTGCAGAGAAAGAGGCACAGACATAGGACAGTGTAGGACAGCCTGTGGTGGGGAAAGCCAAGGGCTTTGGTAGCGCTGGGACGTAGAACTGAGGTCCTTGTTCTCTTGGCTAAGCCTGCTGTCTCTTGGGCTGAGGCCCACGTGAGGACGCCAGTTCCTTACAGCCCCAGTGTTTTGTTGCCTCCTCACCCCTGACAGAGCCTGGGAGGTGTCCCACCACTGACCTGTGCTTGGCATCGCAAACCCCTCCCATCTCTCTGCCCCCAGTAAGAGCCCTGAGACACCCCTGAAGGAAAGGATGCCCATTCCCAGGGCACTGGGGTCAGGGCTTGGCCATCCTCCTTACTGAAACACATCAAGGGCTTTCACAGCCACCCCCACTTGGCTTTCTGCATGTGTCGCTCTCACTAGTTATCATGATGTCATGCCCAGGTGTTGCAGGCTGCGAGGAGGGTCCAATCTGAACATGATGTCACTCCCAATTGAACTTTGAACCTAGAAAGTTTCAGGCCTAAGAGGCAACATCACACCACCAGGAGAGGCTGGCTTGGGGTGCCATGCTCGGTGCTAACCGCCATGCAGAGAGGGAATTCATGACTGCAAGAACCGCGGTAGCTCTCATCAGAGACAACAGAATCACCGAGCTATTCAGGTTGGAAGGGACCTTGGGAGGTCTTTAGACCAACCTCCTGCTCCCATTGGGATGAGCAATGAATTCCCATTCCTAAGGGCTTTTGTCCAAGAGTGTCCTGAAAATGCCTAAGGTCTTTGGTGGACTCCTGGAAACCCTCTGAGGAAGATGAGGATGCTTTTGCTGCCGGGTAAGGACAGCTACAGGATTTCTTGACTCCAACAAGCTGCCACCAACCTCGAGCATCTTCTAACGAGCACTGTCCACTGTCCTTGATCAAAAGGTGCAGTGTCGAGAGGCTGCTGAGTTTTTTCCAAACCTTGGACTATTACCCCGTGCTGCTCCTCCATGTAGGCACCAATGATACAGCCAAACCTGGAAAGTATTGAGTGTGACTGCATGGCTGTGGGAGTGATGGTCAAGGGCATGGTGGCATGGGTGGTGTTCTCCTCAATGCTGCTGGTGAGGGGAAGGGGCTTGAGGACTGGACAGATCCTGTGGGTCAACAATTGGTTGCGCAGCTGGTATCAGCAACAGGGCTTTAGGTTCTATGACCACGAGACCCTCTGTGAGGAGCACTGACTGCTGCCAGTGGTGTCTATGGTGTCCCTGAGGGCATTTGGCAGAGCTGAAGCTGATCTCCAGGAACAACAAGGAGCTGCTGACAGGCCCACTGTGAACATTGCTGCTCTGTTCCTTGACTGTAGCATCAAGGGGGTGAGGAAAGGTTGGTGCGGAGAAAAACCAGCAGCTTGAGAGTGTAGGCACACGAGTGGAGACCCCAGTGGGATGTGCTTCCTATTCCTGCCCTGTCCTACATCTGCCAGAGAGAGAAGGGACAGACCTTGCTGCAGGGCAGGGGTGGCAAGCAGTGGCTTGCCCAACGGCACCAAATCTGTCTGCAGTGCTGTCTGGGGTGTCTGATACACACACATTTTGAAGGGGGGCGGCTTTCCCGTAAAGGACCAGTACTGTCCCTGCCAGCTGCATGTAGCTGTGTGTGAGAGCCTCGGCACCTCGCATAACCCTACCAGCCTCTCCTTGGCCATTAAATTGAGTAACCGTCCTGAATTCTGTTAGGCAATGTGGGGGTGAAACCAGACAGCTGTCATTATAGTCGGGATAGATGTAGGCAGCACAGCTGATGGAGATCAGAAAGAGAGAGACTTTGCTCTCCCTGTGGTACATGAGTCCATTTGATCAGCTGAATCCCTGTGTAGGCTGCCCAGAAAATAACAAAGAGAGAAAGAGTCTGTTGTTCTCAATCTGTGCATCTGCTGTCATCTCAGTTGTCCAAAGGAAACCCTCCCCATGCTCAGAAATGCAGCTCCACATACCGCCCTGTCTCTCAGAGCCGATCCATTAGAACGTGGAGTTACCTCCATGGCTCTTGGACCAGCTCTGGCAGCTCAAATGTCACCAGGTGTTTGCATCTGACCACCTCAGTGCTGGCCTCCATCTCCAGGAATTACCATGGGAGCTGAGACAAGGAGCTCCCATGCAGGTGCCCATTTTGGGTGCAGCCAAAGTAAGGCAAGAGCAGTCCCACCTCCTGGGGGTTTGTGGCAGACGTGGGAGGGAGCTAAGGTCCCTTCTAGCCCCAGGACTACAGAGCCAGCACGAGGTGCCTCGATTGACTCAGCTGAATCCCTTCCCTCAGCAGGAGGGACACAAGAGACTACTCCCAGTCCCTGTTGGTGTGTCCTGCCTAATGACGGCACAAGAAAATATCATTCTTAAGCCTCATTATTTTTCTGCGATGTGAAATGCCACTGCTGGGAAGAAGTGTCTCTCCCCAGCTGAGGGAGGGAACATCAGGGATTCCTTCAGCGTGTTTCACAGCAGGTTCCCCTGGAGCTGCAGGGACACCTGGAGGGAGCCCCAAGGGGGCAGAGAAAGTGCTGCCTTGGGCTGGTTCTCTGCTGCTGAGCTGGGCTGGGCTCCTGGGATGGAGGGAGCTCATGGCAAGCGGGCAGCGCTGCCGAGAGACAGCTCTGCCCAGGAGCAGCTCCTCTGCAAAGCGCAGCAGGGCTGAGGGCACTGCCTGCAGGCACCGAGGGGAGTCGAGTGAGGCAGAGGCAGGTTAAAGGCAGTGTGTGATGGGAGGATGCTGAGAGCTCAGTGGAGGAGAAATCTTCACAGCCCTTGACACAGTAAGTGACTGGGTGCAGGGCAATGCACAGGAGTTCCTGGAGGGATCTCCTAAAGCTGGCAGAGCCCATGGCTGGTGTGGAGGAAGAAGGATGAGTTCCAGAGCAGGGCTTCCCTGCTGCACCATCAGAGGGAGAGGGCATGACAGCTTGCTTTTCTCGGGGAGAGCTGCAGATTGTGAAGCCGGGTGTGCAGCCAGGGGTGCCCAGGGCTGTCCTTCCAAGCAGGGTCCCTGCACCCCAGGGGGCTGTGTGCTGGGGCAGGGACTCTGCCACCCGCCAGGGTCAGCACTCAGCCTGCCTGGGGAGCTCCCCACAGCGCTGTGGGGAGAATCTGTGGGTGGAAGAGGTGACTCCCACCAAGACGCCAAGAAGGTGTTGCATGGGTCAGGGCTGCTCACAGCTCCAGATCACCCCCACAACATTGGCAGAGAGTCCTTTTGAAGAAGGACATCAAGGCAGCATTTTCCTGAAAGGGAAGCCGTTTGTGCATTGACTTTTCTCCTCTTGGGGGATGCCATCAGTGGGGGTTGGGAATTTCTTTCTCTCTTCTGGAGAAGGCACGGAGACCCCTGTTCTCATTAGGACTTATCTGAGCTCCTCTTTTGCCTCTGCACACACAGAGATGTCCCTGGGCAGTGTCCTGCTGCCAGGAGGGGTCTGCAGGGCAGAGGTGAGCACAGAGCGGGTGGGATGGGCTCTGTGAGCACTGAGAGGGAGGAGACCTGGGGACAGGGAAACAGCTCCCGGCAGGGACAGCTCCAGGCAGCGGAGACATGGGCAGGCAGGGACAGGCAGCTGCTCCCAGAAAGACTGCGGGAGGGGGGATTCACACAATTCCCTGCCATCCCCTGCAGTGCCTCCCCCAGAGCAAGTCCCTGATCTCCTCTCCCACCCAGCACAGCCTCATCCCCAAGGCCACAGGTCCAGGGAATGACGCAACTCCTTGGCAGCTGCACCTCCAGTCTAGGAGAAATGCCTGTGTCCTCCAATCGATCTACAACAAACAGGCTAGAAACGAGTGCCCTACATTGTCGCTGTCTGGGAGGTGGAGAGCACAGTTGGGTAAGGAGAAGGCTTCTCTGCATGCCCATCTTCCTTCCTCTCCTTGCTTCGTTTTTTCAGACCATAGAGGTATTCTTCCTTGTTTCCCCACCTCTCAGTCATCCTCTTGCTTCTGGTGTTAGGGTGAGGGTGCGGGTTAGCTTCTCTTCCGACTCCGACTCTGAGGGTCCTACCCCAGAGGGTTGCTCCTGGAAACTAGGTGCCCAAGCTGTATTGGAAACTGTGAGGCACCATGTCATTCAGTTGCTAGGGTTGGGGAATGAGCTGGCTTATTTCTCCTTCAGCTCAGGGTGGGGGATTTCTGTGAGAAATGGCATGGGCTTTTCTTCAGATAAGTCATTTCTAACTTGTCACTGTCTTCTCCTCCTTGCACAGTGCCCCAAGCCCAGGAAAAGAAGATGTCCAACAACTCTATTACTGAGTTCCTCCTCCTGGCATTCGCAGACACACGGGAGCTGCAGCTCTTGCACTTCTGGCTCTTCCTGGGCAACTACCTGGCCGCCCTCCTGGGCAACAGCCTCATCATCACCGCCGTAGCCGTAGCCGTAGCCTGCGACCACCACCTCCACACTCCCATGAACTATTTCCTCCTCAAACTCTCCCTCCTCGACCTGGGCTCCATCTCCACCACTCTCCCCAAAGCCATGGCCAATTCCCTCTGGGACGCCAGGGCCATCTCCTACTTGGGATGTGTTGCCCAGCTTTTTTTTTTTTTCTTTTTTGATGTCAGCAGAGTATTTTCTTCTCACTGTCATGGCCTGTGACCGCTACATTGCCATCTGCAAACCCCTGCACTACGGGACCCTCCTGGGCAGCAGAGCTTGTGTCCACATGACAACAGCTGCCTGGGGCACTGGGTTTCTCAATGAAGGGAATCTTCTCAATGAAGCTGCTGCCAGCCAGCACCCTTCCTTGGAAGCGCTTTCACAGGCGCAGTAACGCTGGGGCTTTGCGCTTCTCGAGCCACCAAACGTCACGGTCACTATCTCTCCGTCTCGTAGACACGAGCTGAGAAATTGCAAACGTCGAGCAATTGCTCAGAGATGAAAAGTGCCAGCACTGAAAGCTGTTGCTAGCCAGCAGCCTTCCTTGGAAGCGCTTTCACAGGCGCAGCAACACTGGGGCTTTGCGCTTCTCTAGCCACCAAACGTCACGGTCACTATCTCTCCGTCTCATAGACACGAGCTGAGAGATTGCAAACGTCGAGCAATTGCTCAGAGAGGAAAAGTGCCAGCACTGAAAGCTCTTGCTAGCCAGCACCCTTCCTTGGAAGCGCTTTCACAGGCGCAGCAACACTGGGGCTTTGCGCTTCTCTAGCCACCAAACGTCATGGTCACTATCTCTCCGTCTCGTAGACACGAGCTGAGAAATTGCAAACGTCGAGCAATTGCTCAGAGATGAAAAGTGCCAGCACTGAAAGCTGTTGCTAGCCAGCCCCCTTCCTTGGAAGCGCTTTTGTAGGCCTAAGCACACTGGGGCTCTGGGCTTCTCTAGCCACCTAATCTTCTGCTCATCCTCTCGCGCACTCTAAAGAGAGCTCAGGTGAGAAATTGCAAACGTCGAGCAATTGCTCAGAGATGAAAAGTGCCAGCACTGAAAGCTGTTGCTAGCCAGCAGCCTTCCTTGGAAGCGCTTTCACAGGCGCAGCAACACTGGAGCTTTGCGCTTCTCTACCCACCAAACGTCACGGTCATTCTCTTTCCATCTCGTAGACACGAGCTGAGAGATTGCAAACGTCGAGCAATTGCTCAGAGAGGAAAAGTGCCAGCACTGAAAGCTGTTGCTAGCCAGCAGCCTTCCTTGGAAGCGCTTTCACAGGCGCAGCAACACTGGGGGTTTGCGCTTCTCTAGCCACCAAACGTCACGGTCACTATCTCTCCGTCTCGTAGACACGAGCTGAGAAATTGCAAACGTCGAGCAATTGCTCAGAGATGAAAAGTGCCAGCACTGAAAGCTGTTGCTAGCCAGCCCCCTTCCTTGGAAGCGCTTTTGTAGGCCTAAGAACAGTGGGGCTCTGGGCTTCTCTAGCCACCTAATCTTCTGCTCATCCTCTCGCGCACTCTAAAGAGAGCTGAGGTGAGAAATTGCAAAGGTCGAGCAATTGCTCAGAGATGAAAAGTGCCAGCACTGAAAGCTGTTGCTAGCCAGCAGCCTTCCTTGGAAGCGCTTTCACAGGCGCAGCAACACTGGGGCTTTGCGCTTGTCTACCCACCAAACGTCACGGTCACTATCTCTCCGTCTCGTAGACACGAGCTAAGAAATTGCAAACGTCGAGCAATTGCTCAGAGAGGAAAAGTGCCAGCACTGAAAGCTGTTGCTAGCCAGCACCCTTCCTTGGAAGCGCTTTTGTAGGCCTAAGAACACTGGGGCTCTGGGCTTCTCTAGCCACCTAATCTTCTGCTCATCCTCTCGCGCAGTCTAAAGAGAGCTGAGGTGAGAAATTGCAAACGTCGAGCAATTGCTCAGAGATGAAAAGTGCCAGCACTGAAAGCTGTTGCTAGCCAGCACCCTTCCTTGGAAGCGCTTTTGTAGGCCTAAGAAGACTGGGGCTCTGGGCTTCTCTAGCCACCTAAACTTCTGCTCATCCTCTCGCGCACTTAAAGAGAGCTCAGGTGAGAAATTGCAAACGTCGAGCAATTGCTCAGAGATGAAAAGTGCCAGCACTGAAAGCTGTTGCTAGCCGTCAGCCTTCCTTGGAAGCGCTTTCACAGGCGCAGCAACACTGGGGCTTTGCGCTTCTCTAGCCACCAAACGTCACGGTCATTCTCTTTCCGTCTCGTAGACACGAGCTGAGAGATTGCAAACGTCGAGCAATTGCTCAGAGAGGAAAAGTGCCAGCACTGAAAGCTGTTGCTAGCCAGCACCCTTCCTTGGAAGCGCTTTCACAGGCGCAGCAACACTGGGGCTTTGCGCTTCTCTAGCCACCAAACGTCACGGTCATTCTCTTTCCGTCTCGTAGACACGAGCTGAGAAATTGCAAACGTCGAGCAATTGCTCAGAGATGAAAAGTGCCAGCACTGAAAGCTGTTGCTAGCCAGCACCCTCCTTGGAAGCGCTTTTGTAGGCCTAAGACCACTGGGGCTCTGGGCTTCTCTAGCCACCTAATCTTCTGCTCATCCTCTCGCGCACTCTAAAGAGAGCTCAGGTGAGAAATTGCAAATGTCCAGCAATTGCTCAGAGATGAAAAGTGCCAGCACTGAAAGCTGTTGCTAGCCAGCCCCCTTCCTTGGAAGCGCTTTTGTAGGCCTAAGAAGACTGGGGCTCTGGGCTTCTCTAGCCACCTAATCTTCTGCTCATCCTCTCGCGCAGTCTAAAGAGAGCTCAGGTGAGAAATTGCAAATGTCCAGCAATTGCTCAGAGATGAAAAGTGCCAGCACTGAAAGCTGTTGCTAGCCAGCAGCCTTCCTTGGAAGCGCTTTCACAGGCGCAGCAACACTGGAGCTTTGCGCTTCTCTAGCCACCAAACGTCACGGTCACTATCTCTCCGTCTCGTAGACACGAGCTGAGAGATTGCAAATGTCGAGCAATTGTTCAGAGATGAAAAGTGCCAGCACTGAAAGCTGTTGCTAGCCAGCCCCCTTCCTTGGAAGCGCTTTTGTAGGCCTAAGAACAGTGGGGCTCTGGGCTTCTCTAGCCACCTAATCTTCTGCTCATCCTCTCGCGCAGTCTAAAGAGAGCTGAGGTGAGAAATTGCAAACGTCGAGCAATTGCTCAGAGATGAAAAGTGCCAGCACTGAAAGCTGTTGCTAGCCAGCACCCTTCCCTGGAAGCGCTTTCACAGGTGCAGTAACACTGGGGCTTTGCGCTTCTCTAGCCACCAAACGTCACGGTCATTCTCTTTCCGTCTCGTAGACACGAGCTGAGAGATTGCAAACGTCGAGCAATTGCTCAGAGATGAAAAGTGCCAGCACTGAAAGCTGTTGCTAGCCAGCAGCCTTCCTTGGAAGCGCTTTCACAGGCGCAGCAACACTGGGGCTTTGCGCTTCTCTAGCCACCAAACGTCACGGTCACTATCTCTCCGTCCCGTAGACACAAGCTGAGAAATTGCAAACGTCGAGCAATTGCTCAGAGATGAAAAGTGCCAGCACTGAAAGCTGTTGCTAGCCAGCCCCCTTCCTTGGAAGCGCTTTTGTAGGCCTAAGAACACTAGGGCTCTGGGCTTCTCTAGCCACCTCATCTTCTGCTCATCCTCTCGCGCACTCTAAAGAGAGCTCAGGTGAGAAATTGCAAACGTCGAGCAATTGCTCAGAGATGAAAAGTGCCAGCACTGAAAGCTGTTGCTAGCCAGCAGCCTTCCTTGGAAGCGCTTTCACAGGCGCAGCAACACTGGGGCTTTGCGCTTCTCTAGCCACCAAACGTCACGGTCATTCTCTTTCCGTCTCGTAGACACGAGCTGAGAAATTGCAAACGTCGAGCAATTGCTCAGAGATGAAAAGTGCCAGCACTGAAAGCTGTTGCTAGCCAGCACCCTTCCTTGGAAGCGCTTTTGTAGCCCTAAGAACACTGGGGCTTTGCGCTTCTCTAGCCACCTAATCTTCTGCTCATCCTCTCGCGCACTCTAAAGAGAGCTCAGGTGAGAAATTGCAAACGTCGAGCAATTGCTCAGAGATGAAAAGTGCCAGCACTGAAAGCTGTTGCTAGCCAGCAGCCTTCCTTGGAAGCGCTTTCACAGGCGCAGCAACACTGGGGCTTTGCGCTTCTCTAGCCACCAAACGTCACGGTCATTCTCTTTCCGTCTCGTAGACACGAGCTGAGAAATTGCAAACGTCGAGCAATTGCTCAGAGATGAAAAGTGCCAGCACTGAAAGCTGTTGCTAGCCAGCCCCCTTCCTTGGAAGCGCTTTTGTAGGCCTAAGAACACTGGGGCTCTGGGCTTCTCTAGCCACCTAATCTTCTGCTCATCCTCTCGCGCACTCTAAAGAGAGCTCAGGTGAGAAATTGCAAACGTCCAGCAATTGCTCAGAGATGAAAAGTGCCAGCACTGAAAGCTGTTGCTAGCCAGCACCGTTCCTTGGAAGCGCTTTTGTAGGCCTAAGACCACTGGGGCTCTGGGCTTCTCTAGCCACCTAATCTTCTGCTCATCCTCTCGCGCACTCTAAAGAGAGCTCAGGTGAGAAATTGCAAATGTCCAGCAATTGCTCAGAGATGAAAAGTGCCAGCACTGAAAGCTGTTGCTAGCCAGCCCCCTTCCTTGGAAGCGCTTTTGTAGGCCTAAGAAGACTGGGGCTCTGGGCTTCTCTAGCCACCTAATCTTCTGCTCATCCTCTCGCGCAGTCTAAAGAGAGCTCAGGTGAGAAATTGCAAATGTCCAGCAATTGCTCAGAGATGAAAAGTGCCAGCACTGAAAGCTGTTGCTAGCCAGCAGCCTTCCTTGGAAGCGCTTTCACAGGCGCAGCAACACTGGAGCTTTGCGCTTCTCTAGCCACCAAATGTCACGGTCACTATCTCTCCGTCCCGTAGACACGAGCTGAGAAATTGCAAACGTCGAGCAATTGCTCAGAGATGAAAAGTGCCAGCACTGAAAGCTGTTGCTAGCCAGCAGCCTTCCTTGGAAGCGCTTTTGTAGCCCTAAGAACACTGGGGCTCTGGGCTTCTCTAGCCACCTAATCTTCTGCTCATCCTCTCGCGCACTCTAAAGAGAGCTCAGGTGAGAAATTGCAAACGTGCAGCAATTGCTCAGAGATGAAAAGTGCCAGCACTGAAAGCTGTTGCTAGCCAGCACCCTTCCTTGGAAGCGCTTTCACAGGCGCAGCAACACTGGGGCTTTGCGCTTCTCTACCCACCAAAGGTCACGGTCATTCTCTTTCCGTCTCGTAGACACGAGCTGAGAGATTGCAAACGTCGAGCAATTGCTCAGAGAGGAAAAGTGCCAGCACTGAAAGCTGTTGCTAACCAGCAGCCTTCCTTGGAAGCGCTTTCACAGGCGCAGCAACACTGGGGCTTTGCGCTTCTCTACCCACCAAACGTCACAGTCATTCTCTTTCCATCTCATAGAGACGAGTTGAGAAATTGCAAACGTCGAGCAATTGCTCAGAGATGAAAAGTGCCAGCACTGAAAGCTGTTGCTAGCCAGCAGCCTTCCTTGGAAGCGCTTTCACAGGCGCAGTAACACTGGGGCTTTGCGCTTCTCTAGCCACCAAACGTCACGGTCACTATCTCTCCGTCTCGTAGACACGAGCTTAGAAATTGCAAACGTCGAACAATTGCTCAGAGATGAAAAGTGCCAGCACTGAAAGCTGTTGCTAGCCAGCACCCTGTTTTGGAAACGCTTTCACAGGTGCAGTAACACTGGAGCTTTGCGCTTCTCTAGCCACCAAACGTCACGGTCACTATCTCTCCGTCTCGTAGACACGAGCTAAGAAATTGCAAACGTCGAGCAATTGCTCAGAGAGGAAAAGTGCCAGCACTGAAAGCTGTTGCTAGCCAGCACCCTTCCTTGGAAGCGCTTTTGTAGGCCTAAGAACACTGGGGCTCTGGGCTTCTCTAGCCACCTAATCTTCTGCTCATCCTCTCGCGCACTCTAAAGAGAGCTCAGGTGAGAAATTGCAAACGTCGAGCAATTGCTCAGAGATGAAAAGTGCCAGCACTGAAAGCTGTTGCTAGCCAGCACCCTTCCTTGGAAGCGCTTTCACAGGCGCAGCAACACTGGGGCTTTGCGCTTGTCTACCCACCAAACGTCACGGTCACTATCTCTCCGTCTCGTAGACACGAGCTAAGAAATTGCAAACGTCGAGCAATTGCTCAGAGAGGAAAAGTGCCAGCACTGAAAGCTGTTGCTAGCCAGCACCCTTCCTTGGAAGCGCTTTTGTAGGCCTAAGAACACTGGGGCTCTGGGCTTCTCTAGCCACCTAATCTTCTGCTCATCCTCTCGCGCAGTCTAAAGAGAGCTGAGGTGAGAAATTGCAAACGTCGAGCAATTGCTCAGAGATGAAAAGTGCCAGCACTGAAAGCTGTTGCTAGCCAGCACCCTTCCTTGGAAGCGCTTTCACAGGCGCAGCAACACTGGGGCTTTGCGCTTCTCTAGCAACCAAACGTCATGGTCACTATCTCTCCGTCTCGTAGACACGAGCTGAGAGATTGCAAACGTCGAGCAATTGCTCCGAGATGAAAAGTGCCAGCACTGAAAGCTGTTGCTAGCCAGCCCCCTTCCTTGGAAGCGCTTTTGTAGGCCTAAGAAGACTGGGGCTCTGGGCTTCTCTAGCCACCTAATCTTCTGCTCATCCTCTCGCGCACTCTAAAGAGAGCTGAGGTGAGAAATTGCAAACGTCGAGCAATTGCTCAGAGATGAAAAGTGCCAGCACTGAAAGCTGTTGCTAGCCAGCAGCCTTCCTTGGAAGCGCTTTCACAGGCGCAGCAACACTGGGGCTTTGCGCTTCTCTACCCACCAAACGTCACGGTCACTATCTCTCCGTCTCGTAGACACGAGCTGAGAAATTGCAAACGTCGAGCAATTGCTCAGAGATGAAAAGTGCCAGCACTGAAAGCTGTTGCTAGCCAGCCCCCTTCCTTGGAAGTGCTTTTGTAGGCCTAAGAAGACTGGGGCTCTGGGCTTCTCTAGCCACCTAATCTTCTGCTCATCCTCTCGCGCAGTCTAAAGAGAGCTCAGGTGAGAAATTGCAAACGTCGAGCAATTGCTCAGAGATGAAAAGTGCCAGCACTGAAAACTGTTGCTAGCCAGCAGCCTTCCTTGGAAGCGCTTTCACAGGCACAGCAACACTGGGGCTTTGCGCTTCTCTACCCACCAAACGTCACGGTCATTCTCTTTCCGTCTCGTAGACACGAGCTGAGAGATTGCAAACGTCGAGCAATTGCTCAGAGGTGAAAAGTGCCAGCACTGAAAGCTGTTGCTAGCCAGCCCCCTTCCTTGGAAGTGCTTTTGTAGGCCTAAGAACACTGGGGCTCTGGGCTTCTCTAGCCACCTAATCTTCTGCTCATCCTCTCGCGCAGTCTAAAGAGAGCTGAGGTGAGAAATTGCAAACGTCGAGCAATTGCTCAGAGATGAAAAGTGCCAGCACTGAAAGCTGTTGCTAGCCAGCACCCTTCCTTGGAAGCGCTTTCACAGGAGCAGTAACACTGGGGCTTTGCGCTTCTCTACCCACCAAACGTCACGGTCACTATCTCTCCGTCTCGTAGACACGAGCTGAGAGATTGCAAACGTCGAGCAATTGCTCAGAGATGAAAAGTGCCAGCACTGAAAGCTGTTGCTAGCCAGCACCCTTCCTTGGAAGCGCTTTCACAGGCGCAGCAACACTGGGGGTTTGCGCTTCTCTAGCCACCAAACGTCACGGTCACTATCTCTCCGTCTCGTAGACACGAGCTGAGAAATTGCAAACGTCGAGCAATTGCTCAGAGATGAAAAGTGCCAGCACTGAAAGCTGTTGCTAGCCAGCACCCTTCCTTGGAAGCGCTTTTGTAGGCCTAAGAAGACTGGGGCTCTGGGCTTCTCTAGCCACCTAAACTTCTGCTCATCCTCTCGCGCACTTAAAGAGAGCTCAGGTGAGAAATTGCAAACGTCGAGCAATTGCTCAGAGATGAAAAGTGCCAGCACTGAAAGCTGTTGCTAGCCAGCCCCCTTCCTTGGAAGCGCTTTCACAGGCGCAGCAACACTGGGGCTTTGCGCTTCTCTAGCCACCAAACGTCACGGTCATTCTCTTTCCGTCTCGTAGACACGAGCTGAGAGATTGCAAACGTCGAGCAATTGCTCAGAGAGGAAAAGTGCCAGCACTGAAAGCTGTTGCTAGCCAGCACCCTTCCTTGGAAGCGCTTTCACAGGCGCAGCAACACTGGGGCTTTGCGCTTCTCTAGCCACCAAACGTCACGGTCATTCTCTTTCCGTCTCGTAGACACGAGCTGAGAAATTGCAAACGTCGAGCAATTGCTCAGAGATGAAAAGTGCCAGCACTGAAAGCTGTTGCTAGCCAGCACCCTCCTTGGAAGCGCTTTTGTAGGCCTAAGACCACTGGGGCTCTGGGCTTCTCTAGCCACCTAATCTTCTGCTCATCCTCTCGCGCAGTCTAAAGAGAGCTCAGGTGAGAAATTGCAAATGTCCAGCAATTGCTCAGAGATGAAAAGTGCCAGCACTGAAAGCTGTTGCTAGCCAGCCCCCTTCCTTGGAAGCGCTTTTGTAGGCCTAAGAAGACTGGGGCTCTGGGCTTCTCTAGCCACCTAATCTTCTGCTCATCCTCTCGCGCAGTCTAAAGAGAGCTCAGGTGAGAAATTGCAAATGTCCAGCAATTGCTCAGAGATGAAAAGTGCCAGCACTGAAAGCTGTTGCTAGCCAGCAGCCTTCCTTGGAAGCGCTTTCACAGGCGCAGCAACACTGGAGCTTTGCGCTTCTCTAGCCACCAAACGTCACGGTCACTATCTCTCCGTCTCGTAGACACGAGCTGAGAGATTGCAAATGTCGAGCAATTGTTCAGAGATGAAAAGTGCCAGCACTGAAAGCTGTTGCTAGCCAGCCCCCTTCCTTGGAAGCGCTTTTGTAGGCCTAAGAACAGTGGGGCTCTGGGCTTCTCTAGCCACCTAATCTTCTGCTCATCCTCTCGCGCAGTCTAAAGAGAGCTGAGGTGAGAAATTGCAAACGTCGAGCAATTGCTCAGAGATGAAAAGTGCCAGCACTGAAAGCTGTTGCTAGCCAGCACCCTTCCCTGGAAGCGCTTTCACAGGTGCAGTAACACTGGGGCTTTGCGCTTCTCTAGCCACCAAACGTCACGGTCATTCTCTTTCCGTCTCGTAGACACGAGCTGAGAGATTGCAAACGTCGAGCAATTGCTCAGAGATGAAAAGTGCCAGCACTGAAAGCTGTTGCTAGCCAGCAGCCTTCCTTGGAAGCGCTTTCACAGGCGCAGCAACACTGGGGCTTTGCGCTTCTCTAGCCACCAAACGTCACGGTCACTATCTCTCCGTCCCGTAGACACAAGCTGAGAAATTGCAAACGTCGAGCAATTGCTCAGAGATGAAAAGTGCCAGCACTGAAAGCTGTTGCTAGCCAGCCCCCTTCCTTGGAAGCGCTTTTGTAGGCCTAAGAACACTAGGGCTCTGGGCTTCTCTAGCCACCTCATCTTCTGCTCATCCTCTCGCGCACTCTAAAGAGAGCTCAGGTGAGAAATTGCAAACGTCGAGCAATTGCTCAGAGATGAAAAGTGCCAGCACTGAAAGCTGTTGCTAGCCAGCAGCCTTCCTTGGAAGCGCTTTCACAGGCGCAGCAACACTGGGGCTTTGCGCTTCTCTAGCCACCAAACGTCACGGTCATTCTCTTTCCGTCTCGTAGACACGAGCTGAGAAATTGCAAACGTCGAGCAATTGCTCAGAGATGAAAAGTGCCAGCACTGAAAGCTGTTGCTAGCCAGCACCCTTCCTTGGAAGCGCTTTTGTAGCCCTAAGAACACTGGGGCTTTGCGCTTCTCTAGCCACTTAATCTTCTGCTCATCCTCTCGCGCACTCTAAAGAGAGCTCAGGTGAGAAATTGCAAACGTCGAGCAATTGCTCAGAGATGAAAAGTGCCAGCACTGAAAGCTGTTGCTAGCCAGCAGCCTTCCTTGGAAGCGCTTTCACAGGCGCAGCAACACTGGGGCTTTGCGCTTCTCTAGCCACCAAACGTCACGGTCATTCTCTTTCCGTCTCGTAGACACGAGCTGAGAAATTGCAAACGTCGAGCAATTGCTCAGAGATGAAAAGTGCCAGCACTGAAAGCTGTTGCTAGCCAGCCCCCTTCCTTGGAAGCGCTTTTGTAGGCCTAAGAACCCTGGGGCTCTGGGCTTCTCTAGCCACCTAATCTTCTGCTCATCCTCTCGCGCACTCTAAAGAGAGCTCAGGGGAGAAATTGCAAACGTCGAGCAATTGCTCAGAGATGAAAAGTGCCAGCACTGAAAGCTGTTGCTAGCCAGCACCGTTCCTTGGAAGCGCTTTTGTAGGCCTAAGACCACTGGGGCTCTGGGCTTCTCTAGCCACCTAATCTTCTGCTCATCCTCTCGCGCACTCTAAAGAGAGCTCAGGTGAGAAATTGCAAATGTCCAGCAATTGCTCAGAGATGAAAAGTGCCAGCACTGAAAGCTGTTGCTAGCCAGCCCCCTTCCTTGGAAGCGCTTTTGTAGGCCTAAGAAGACTGGGGCTCTGGGCTTCTCTAGCCACCTAATCTTCTGCTCATCCTCTCGCGCAGTCTAAAGAGAGCTCAGGTGAGAAATTGCAAATGTCCAGCAATTGCTCAGAGATGAAAAGTGCCAGCACTGAAAGCTGTTGCTAGCCAGCAGCCTTCCTTGGAAGCGCTTTCACAGGCGCAGCAACACTGGAGCTTTGCGCTTCTCTAGCCACCAAATGTCACGGTCACTATCTCTCCGTCCCGTAGACACGAGCTGAGAAATTGCAAACGTCGAGCAATTGCTCAGAGATGAAAAGTGCCAGCACTGAAAGCTGTTGCTAGCCAGCAGCCTTCCTTGGAAGCGCTTTTGTAGCCCTAAGAACACTGGGGCTCTGGGCTTCTCTAGCCACCTAATCTTCTGCTCATCCTCTCGCGCACTCTAAAGAGAGCTCAGGTGAGAAATTGCAAACGTGCAGCAATTGCTCAGAGATGAAAAGTGCCAGCACTGAAAGCTGTTGCTAGCCAGCACCCTTCCTTGGAAGCGCTTTCACAGGCGCAGCAACACTGGGGCTTTGCGCTTCTCTACCCACCAAAGGTCACGGTCATTCTCTTTCCGTCTCGTAGACACGAGCTGAGAGATTGCAAACGTCGAGCAATTGCTCAGAGAGGAAAAGTGCCAGCACTGAAAGCTGTTGCTAACCAGCAGCCTTCCTTGGAAGCGCTTTCACAGGCGCAGCAACACTGGGGCTTTGCGCTTCTCTACCCACCAAACGTCACAGTCATTCTCTTTCCATCTCATAGAGACGAGTTGAGAAATTGCAAACGTCGAGCAATTGCTCAGAGATGAAAAGTGCCAGCACTGAAAGCTGTTGCTAGCCAGCAGCCTTCCTTGGAAGCGCTTTCACAGGCGCAGTAACACTGGGGCTTTGCGCTTCTCTAGCCACCAAACGTCACGGTCACTATCTCTCCGTCTCGTAGACACGAGCTTAGAAATTGCAAACGTCGAACAATTGCTCAGAGATGAAAAGTGCCAGCACTGAAAGCTGTTGCTAGCCAGCACCCTGTTTTGGAAACGCTTTCACAGGTGCAGTAACACTGGAGCTTTGCGCTTCTCTAGCCACCAAACGTCACGGTCACTCTCTCTCCGTCTCGTAGACACGAGCTAAGAAATTGCAAACGTCGAGCAATTGCTCAGAGAGGAAAAGTGCCAGCACTGAAAGCTGTTGCTAGCCAGCACCCTTCCTTGGAAGCGCTTTTGTAGGCCTAAGAACACTGGGGCTCTGGGCTTCTCTAGCCACCTAATCTTCTGCTCATCCTCTCGCGCACTCTAAAGAGAGCTCAGGTGAGAAATTGCAAACGTCGAGCAATTGCTCAGAGATGAAAAGTGCCAGCACTGAAAGCTGTTGCTAGCCAGCACCCTTCCTTGGAAGCGCTTTCACAGGCGCAGCAACACTGGGGCTTTGCGCTTCTCTAGCAACCAAACGTCATGGTCACTATCTCTCCGTCTCGTAGACACGAGCTGAGAGATTGCAAACGTCGAGCAATTGCTCCGAGATGAAAAGTGCCAGCACTGAAAGCTGTTGCTAGCCAGCACCCTTCCTTGGAAGCGCTTTTGTAGGCCTAAGAAGACTGGGGCTCTGGGCTTCTCTAGCCACCTAATCTTCTGCTCATCCTCTCGCGCACTCTAAAGAGAGCTGAGGTGAGAAATTGCAAACGTCGAGCAATTGCTCAGAGATGAAAAGTGCCAGCACTGAAAGCTGTTGCTAGCCAGCAGCCTTCCTTGGAAGCGCTTTCACAGGCGCAGCAACACTGGGGCTTTGCGCTTCTCTACCCACCAAACGTCACGGTCACTATCTCTCCGTCTCGTAGACACGAGCTGAGAAATTGCAAACGTCGAGCAATTGCTCAGAGATGAAAAGTGCCAGCACTGAAAGCTGTTGCTAGCCAGCCCCCTTCCTTGGAAGCGCTTTTGTAGGCCTAAGAAGACTGGGGCTCTGGGCTTCTCTAGCCACCTAATCTTCTGCTCATCCTCTCGCGCAGTCTAAAGAGAGCTCAGGTGAGAAATTGCAAACGTCGAGCAATTGCTCAGAGATGAAAAGTGCCAGCACTGAAAGCTGTTGCTAGCCAGCAGCCTTCCTTGGAAGCGCTTTCACAGGCACAGCAACACTGGGGCTTTGCGCTTCTCTACCCACCAAACGTCACGGTCATTCTCTTTCCGTCTCGTAGACACGAGCTGAGAGATTGCAAACGTCGAGCAATTGCTCAGAGGTGAAAAGTGCCAGCACTGAAAGCTGTTGCTAGCCAGCCCCCTTCCTTGGAAGTGCTTTTGTAGGCCTAAGAACACTGGGGCTCTGGGCTTCTCTAGCCACCTAATCTTCTGCTCATCCTCTCGCGCAGTCTAAAGAGAGCTCAGGTGAGAAATTGCAAACGTCGAGCAATTGCTCAGAGATGAAAAGTGCCAGCACTGAAAGCTGTTGCTAGCCAGCACCCTTCCTTGGAAGCGCTTTCACAGGAGCAGTAACACTGGGGCTTTGCGCTTCTCTACCCACCAAACGTCACGGCCACTATCTCTCCGTCTCGTAGACACGAGCTGAGAGATTGCAAACGTCGAGCAATTGCTCAGAGATGAAAAGTGCCAGCACTGAAAGCTGTTGCTAGCCAGCACCCTTCCTTGGAAGCGCTTTCACAGGCGCAGCAACACTGGGGGTTTGCGCTTCTCTAGCCACCAAACGTCACGGTCACTATCTCTCCGTCTCGTAGACACGAGCTGAGAAATTGCAAACGTCGAGCAATTGCTCAGAGATGAAAAGTGCCAGCACTGAAAGCTGTTGCTAGCCAGCACCCTTCCTTGGAAGCGCTTTTGTAGGCCTAAGAAGACTGGGGCTCTGGGCTTCTCTAGCCACCTAAACTTCTGCTCATCCTCTCGCGCACTTAAAGAGAGCTCAGGTGAGAAATTGCAAACGTCGAGCAATTGCTCAGAGATGAAAAGTGCCAGCACTGAAAGCTGTTGCTAGCCAGCAGCCTTCCTTGGAAGCGCTTTCACAGGCGCAGCAACACTGGGGCTTTGCGCTTCTCTAGCCACCAAACGTCACGGTCATTCTCTTTCCGTCTCGTAGACACGAGCTGAGAGATTGCAAACGTCGAGCAATTGCTCAGAGAGGAAAAGTGCCAGCACTGAAAGCTGTTGCTAGCCAGCACCCTTCCTTGGAAGCGCTTTCACAGGCGCAGCAACACTGGGGCTTTGCGCTTCTCTACCCACCAAACGTCACGGTCATTCTCTTTCCGTCTCGTAGACACGAGCTGAGAAATTGCAAACGTCGAGCAATTGCTCAGAGATGAAAAGTGCCAGCACTGAAAGCTGTTGCTAGCCAGCAGCCTTCCTTGGAAGCGCTTTTGTAGGCCTAAGACCACTGGGGCTCTGGGCTTCTCTAGCCACCTAATCTTCTGCTCATCCTCTCGCGCACTCTAAAGAGAGCTCAGGTGAGAAATTGCAAATGTCCAGCAATTGCTCAGAGATGAAAAGTGCCAGCACTGAAAGCTGTTGCTAGCCAGCCCCCTTCCTTGGAAGCGCTTTTGTAGGCCTAAGAAGACTGGGGCTCTGGGCTTCTCTAGCCACCTAATCTTCTGCTCATCCTCTCGCGCAGTCTAAAGAGAGCTCAGGTGAGAAATTGCAAATGTCCAGCAATTGCTCAGAGATGAAAAGTGCCAGCACTGAAAGCTGTTGCTAGCCAGCAGCCTTCCTTGGAAGCGCTTTCACAGGCGCAGCAACACTGGGGCTTTGCGCTTCTCTAGCCACCAAACGTCACGGTCACTATCTCTCCGTCTCGTAGACACGAGCTGAGAGATTGCAAATGTCGAGCAATTGCTCAGAGATGAAAAGTGCCAGCACTGAAAGCTGTTGCTAGCCAGCACCCTTCCTTGGAAGCGCTTTTGTAGGCCTAAGAACAGTGGGGCTCTGGGCTTCTCTAGCCACCTAATCTTCTGCTCATCCTCTCGCGCAGTCTAAAGAGAGCTGAGGTGAGAAATTGCAAACGTCGAGCAATTGCTCAGAGATGAAAAGTGCCAGCACTGAAAGCTGTTGCTAGCCAGCACCCTTCCCTGGAAGCGCTTTCACAGGTGCAGTAACACTGGGGCTTTGCGCTTCTCTAGCCACCAAACGTCACGGTCATTCTCTTTCCGTCTCGTAGACACGAGCTGAGAGATTGCAAACGTCGAGCAATTGCTCAGAGATGAAAAGTGCCAGCACTGAAAGCTGTTGCTAGCCAGCAGCCTTCCTTGGAAGCGCTTTCACAGGCGCAGCAACACTGGGGCTTTGCGCTTCTCTAGCCACCAAACGTCACGGTCACTATCTCTCCGTCCCGTAGACACAAGCTGAGAAATTGCAAACGTCGAGCAATTGCTCAGAGATGAAAAGTGCCAGCACTGAAAGCTGTTGCTAGCCAGCCCCCTTCCTTGGAAGCGCTTTTGTAGGCCTAAGAACACTAGGGCTCTGGGCTTCTCTAGCCACCTCATCTTCTGCTCATCCTCTCGCGCAGTCTAAAGAGAGCTCAGGTGAGAAATTGCAAACGTCGAGCAATTGCTCAGAGATGAAAAGTGCCAGCACTGAAAGCTGTTGCTAGCCAGCAGCCTTCCTTGGAAGCGCTTTCACAGGCGCAGCAACACTGGGGCTTTGCGCTTCTCTAGCCACCAAACGTCACGGTCATTCTCTTTCCGTCTCGTAGACACGAGCTGAGAAATTGCAAACGTCGAGCAATTGCTCAGAGATGAAAAGTGCCAGCACTGAAAGCTGTTGCTAGCCAGCACCCTTCCTTGGAAGCGCTTTTGTAGCCCTAAGAACACTGGGGCTTTGCGCTTCTCTAGCCACCTAATCTTCTGCTCATCCTCTCGCGCACTCTAAAGAGAGCTCAGGTGAGAAATTGCAAACGTCGAGCAATTGCTCAGAGATGAAAAGTGCCAGCACTGAAAGCTGTTGCTAGCCAGCAGCCTTCCTTGGAAGCGCTTTCACAGGCGCAGCAACACTGGGGCTTTGCGCTTCTCTAGCCACCAAACGTCACGGTCATTCTCTTTCCGTCTCGTAGACACGAGCTGAGAAATTGCAAACGTCGAGCAATTGCTCAGAGATGAAAAGTGCCAGCACTGAAAGCTGTTGCTAGCCAGCCCCCTTCCTTGGAAGCGCTTTTGTAGGCCTAAGAACCCTGGGGCTCTGGGCTTCTCTAGCCACCTAATCTTCTGCTCATCCTCTCGCGCACTCTAAAGAGAGCTCAGGTGAGAAATTGCAAACGTCGAGCAATTGCTCAGAGATGAAAAGTGCCAGCACTGAAAGCTGTTGCTAGCCAGCACCGTTCCTTGGAAGCGCTTTTGTAGGCCTAAGACCACTGGGGCTCTGGGCTTCTCTAGCCACCTAATCTTCTGCTCATCCTCTCGCGCACTCTAAAGAGAGCTCAGGTGAGAAATTGCAAATGTCCAGCAATTGCTCAGAGATGAAAAGTGCCAGCACTGAAAGCTGTTGCTAGCCAGCCCCCTTCCTTGGAAGCGCTTTTGTAGGCCTAAGAAGACTGGGGCTCTGGGCTTCTCTAGCCACCTAATCTTCTGCTCATCCTCTCGCGCAGTCTAAAGAGAGCTCAGGTGAGAAATTGCAAATGTCCAGCAATTGCTCAGAGATGAAAAGTGCCAGCACTGAAAGCTGTTGCTAGCCAGCACCCTTCCTTGGAAGCGCTTTCACAGGCGCAGCAACACTGGAGCTTTGCGCTTCTCTAGCCACCAAACGTCACGGTCACTATCTCTCCGTCCCGTAGACACGAGCTGAGAAATTGCAAACGTCGAGCAATTGCTCAGAGATGAAAAGTGCCAGCACTGAAAGCTGTTGCTAGCCAGCAGCCTTCCTTGGAAGCGCTTTTGTAGGCCTAAGAACACTGGGGCTCTGGGCTTCTCTAGCCACCTAATCTTCTGCTCATCCTCTCGCGCACTCTAAAGAGAGCTCAGGTGAGAAATTGCAAACGTGCAGCAATTGCTCAGAGATGAAAAGTGCCAGCACTGAAAGCTGTTGCTAGCCAGCACCCTTCCTTGGAAGCGCTTTCACAGGCGCAGCAACACTGGGGCTTTGCGCTTCTCTACCCACCAAAGGTCACGGTCATTCTCTTTCCGTCTCGTAGACACGAGCTGAGAGATTGCAAACGTCGAGCAATTGCTCAGAGAGGAAAAGTGCCAGCACTGAAAGCTGTTGCTAACCAGCAGCCTTCCTTGGAAGCGCTTTCACAGGCGCAGTAACACTGGGGCTTTGCGCTTCTCTAGCCACCAAACGTCACGGTCACTATCTCTCTGTCTCATAGACACGAGCTGAGAAATTGCAAACGTCGAGCAATTGCTCAGAGATGAAAAGTGCCAGCACTGAAAGCTGTTGCTAGCCAGCACCCTTCCTTGGAAGTGCTTTTGTAGGCCTAAGAAGACTGGGGCTCTGGGCTTCTCTAGCCACCTAATCTTCTGCTCATCCTCTCGCGCAGTCTAAAGAGAGCTCAGGTGAGAAATTGCAAACGTCGAGCAATTGCTCAGAGATGAAAAGTGCCAGCACTGAAAGCTGTTGCTAGCCAGCACCCTTCCTTGGAAGCGCTTTTGTAGCCCTAAGAACACTGGGGCTCTGGGCTTCTCTAGCCACCTAATCTTCTGCTCATCCTCTCGCGCAGTCTAAAGAGAGCTCAGGTGAGAAATTGCAAACGTCGAGCAATTGCTCAGAGATGAAAAGTGCCAGCACTGAAAGCTGTTGCTAGCCAGCCCCCTTCCTTGGAAGCGCTTTCACAGGCGCAGCAACACTGGGGCTTTGCGCTTCTCTAGCCACCAAACGTCACGGTCATTCTCTTTCCGTCTCGTAGACACGAGCTGAGAAATTGCAAACGTCGAGCAATTGCTCAGAGATGAAAAGTGCCAGCACTGAAAGCTGTTGCTAGCCAGCAGCCTTCCTTGGAAGCGCTTTCACAGGCGCAGCAATACTGGGGCTTTGCGCTTCTCTAGCCACCAAACGTCACGGTCATTCTCTTTCCGTCTCGTAGACACGAGCTGAGAAATTGCAAACGTCGAGCAATTGCTCAGAGATGAAAAGTGCCAGCACTGAAAGCTGTTGCTAGCCAGCAGCCTTCCTTGGAAGCGCTTTCACAGGCGCAGTAACACTGGGGCTTTGCGCTTCTCTACCCACCAAACGTCACGGTCACTATCTGTCCGTCTTGTAGACATGAGCTGAGAAATTGCAAACGTCGAGCAATTGCTCAGAGATGAAAAGTGCCAGCACTGAAAGCTGTTGCTAGCCAGCACCCTTCCTTGGAAGCGCTTTTGTAGGCCTAAGAAGACTGGGGCTCTGGGCTTCTCTAGCCACCTAATCTTCTGCTCATCCTCTCGCGCACTCTAAAGAGAGCTGAGGTGAGAAATTGCAAACGTCGAGCAATTGCTCAGAGATGAAAAGTGCCAGCACTGAAAGCTGTTGCTAGCCAGCAGCCTTCCTTGGAAGCGCTTTCACAGGCGCAGCAACACTGGAGCTTTGCGCTTCTCTAGCCACCAAACGTCACGGTCACTATCTCTCCGTCTCGTAGACACGAGCTGAGAAATTGCAAACGTCGAGCAATTGCTCAGAGATGAAAAGTGCCAGCACTGAAAGCTGTTGCTAGCCAGCAGCCTTCCTTGGAAGCGCTTTCACAGGCGCAGCAACACTGGGGCTTTGCGCTTCTCTAGCCACCAAACGTCACGGTCACTATCTCTCCGTCTCGTAGACACGAGCTGAGAAATTGCAAACGTCGAGCAATTGCTCAGAGATGAAAAGTGCCAGCACTGAAAGCTGTTGCTAGCCAGCAGCCTTCCTTGGAAGCGCTTTTGTAGGCCTAAGAACCCTGGGGCTCTGGGCTTCTCTAGCCACCTAATCTTCTGCTCATCCTCTCGCGCACTCTAAAGAGAGCTCAGGTGAGAAATTGCAAACGTGCAGCAATTGCTCAGAGATGAAAAGTGCCAGCACTGAAAGCTGTTGCTAGCCAGCACCCTTCCTTGGAAGCGCTTTCACAGGCGCAGCAACACTGGGGCTTTGCGCTTCTCTACCCACCAAAGGTCACGGTCATTCTCTTTCCGTCTCGTAGACACGAGCTGAGAGATTGCAAACGTCGAGCAATTGCTCAGAGAGGAAAAGTGCCAGCACTGAAAGCTGTTGCTAACCAGCAGCCTTCCTTGGAAGCGCTTTCACAGGCGCAGTAACACTGGGGCTTTGCGCTTCTCTAGCCACCAAACGTCACGGTCACTATCTCTCTGTCTCATAGACACGAGCTGAGAAATTGCAAACGTCGAGCAATTGCTCAGAGATGAAAAGTGCCAGCACTGAAAGCTGTTGCTAGCCAGCACCCTTCCTTGGAAGTGCTTTTGTAGGCCTAAGAAGACTGGGGCTCTGGGCTTCTCTAGCCACCTAATCTTCTGCTCATCCTCTCGCGCAGTCTAAAGAGAGCTCAGGTGAGAAATTGCAAACGTCGAGCAATTGCTCAGAGATGAAAAGTGCCAGCACTGAAAGCTGTTGCTAGCCAGCACCCTTCCTTGGAAGCGCTTTTGTAGCCCTAAGAACACTGGGGCTCTGGGCTTCTCTAGCCACCTAATCTTCTGCTCATCCTCTCGCGCAGTCTAAAGAGAGCTCAGGTGAGAAATTGCAAACGTCGAGCAATTGCTCAGAGATGAAAAGTGCCAGCACTGAAAGCTGTTGCTAGCCAGCCCCCTTCCTTGGAAGCGCTTTCACAGGCGCAGCAACACTGGGGCTTTGCGCTTCTCTAGCCACCAAACGTCACGGTCATTCTCTTTCCGTCTCGTAGACACGAGCTGAGAAATTGCAAACGTCGAGCAATTGCTCAGAGATGAAAAGTGCCAGCACTGAAAGCTGTTGCTAGCCAGCAGCCTTCCTTGGAAGCGCTTTCACAGGCGCAGCAATACTGGGGCTTTGCGCTTCTCTAGCCACCAAACGTCACGGTCATTCTCTTTCCGTCTCGTAGACACGAGCTGAGAAATTGCAAACGTCGAGCAATTGCTCAGAGATGAAAAGTGCCAGCACTGAAAGCTGTTGCTAGCCAGCAGCCTTCCTTGGAAGCGCTTTCACAGGCGCAGTAACACTGGGGCTTTGCGCTTCTCTACCCACCAAACGTCACGGTCACTATCTGTCCGTCTTGTAGACATGAGCTGAGAAATTGCAAACGTCGAGCAATTGCTCAGAGATGAAAAGTGCCAGCACTGAAAGCTGTTGCTAGCCAGCACCCTTCCTTGGAAGCGCTTTTGTAGGCCTAAGAAGACTGGGGCTCTGGGCTTCTCTAGCCACCTAATCTTCTGCTCATCCTCTCGCGCACTCTGAAGAGAGCTGAGGTGAGAAATTGCAAACGTCGAGCAATTGCTCAGAGATGAAAAGTGCCAGCACTGAAAGCTGTTGCTAGCCAGCAGCCTTCCTTGGAAGCGCTTTCACAGGCGCAGCAACACTGGAGCTTTGCGCTTCTCTAGCCACCAAACGTCACGGTCACTATCTCTCCGTCTCGTAGACACGAGCTGAGAAATTGCAAACGTCGAGCAATTGCTCAGAGATGAAAAGTGCCAGCACTGAAAGCTGTTGCTAGCCAGCAGCCTTCCTTGGAAGCGCTTTCACAGGCGCAGCAACACTGGGGCTTTGCGCTTCTCTAGCCACCAAACGTCACGGTCACTATCTCTCCGTCTCGTAGACACGAGCTGAGAAATTGCAAACGTCGAGCAATTGCTCAGAGATGAAAAGTGCCAGCACTGAAAGCTGTTGCTAGCCAGCAGCCTTCCTTGGAAGCGCTTTTGTAGGCCTAAGAACCCTGGGGCTCTGGGCTTCTCTAGCCACCTAATCTTCTGCTCATCCTCTCGCGCACTCTAAAGAGAGCTGAGGTGAGAAATTGCAAACGTCGAGCAATTGCTCAGAGATGAAAAGTGCCAGCACTGAAAGCTGTTGCTAGCCAGCAGCCTTCCTTGGAAGCGCTTTCACAGGCGCAGCAACACTGGAGCTTTGCGCTTCTCTAGCCACCAAACGTCACGGTCATTCTCTTTCCATCTCGTAGACACGAGCTGAGAGATTGCAAACGTCGAGCAATTGCTCAGAGATGAAAAGTGCCAGCACTGAAAGCTGTTGCTAGCCAGCAGCCTTCCTTGGAAGCGCTTTCACAGGCGCAGCAACACTGGAGCTTTGCGCTTCTCTAGCCACCAAACGTCACGGTCATTCTCTTTCCGTCTCGTAGACACGAGCTGAGAGATTGCAAACGTCGAGCAATTGCTCAGAGAGGAAAAGTGCCAGCACTGAAAGCTGTTGCTAGCCAGCACCCTTCCTTGGAAGCGCTTTCACAGGCGCAGCAACACTGGGGCTTTGCGCTTCTCTACCCACCAAACGTCACGGTCACTATCTCTCCGTCTCGTAGACACGAGCTGAGAAATTGCAAACGTCGAGCAATTGCTCAGAGATGAAAAGTGCCAGCACTGAAAGCTGTTGCTAGCCAGCCCCCTTCCTTGGAAGCGCTTTTGTAGGCCTAAGAAGACTGGGGCTCTGGGCTTCTCTAGCCACCTAATCTTCTGCTCATCATCTCGCGCAGTCTAAAGACAGCTCAGGTGAGAAATTGCAAACGTCGAGCAATTGCTCAGAGATGAAAAGTGCCAGCACTGAAAGCTGTTGCTAGCCAGCACCCTTCCTTGGAAGTGCTTTCACAGGCGCAGCAACACTGGGGCTTTGCGCTTCTCTACCCACCAAACGTCACGGTCACTATCTCTCCGTCTCGTAGACACGAGCTGAGAAATTGCAAACGTCGAGCAATTGCTCAGAGATGAAAAGTGCCAGCACTGAAAGCTGTTGCTAGCCAGCCCCCTTCCTTGGAAGCGCTTTTGTAGGCCTAAGAAGACTGGGGCTCTGGGCTTCTCTAGCCACCTAATCTTCTGCTCATCCTCTCGCGCACTCTAAAGAGAGCTCAGGTGAGAAATTGCAAACGTCGAGCAATTGCTCAGAGATGAAAAGTGCCAGCACTGAAAGCAGTTGCTAGCCAGAAGCCTTCCTTGGAAGCGCTTTCACAGGCGCAGCAACACTGGGGCTTTCCGCTTCTCTAGCCACCAAACGTCACAGTCATTCTCTTTCCATCTCGTAGACACGAGCTGAGAGATTGCAAACGTCGAGCAATTGCTCAGAGATGAAAAGTGCCAGCACTGAAAGCTGTTGCTAGCCAGCAGCCTTCCTTGGAAGCGCTTTCACAGGCGCAGCAACACTGGAGCTTTGCGCTTCTCTAGCCACCAAACGTCACGGTCATTCTCTTTCCATCTCGTAGACACGAGCTGAGAGATTGCAAACGTTGAGCAATTGCTCAGAGAGGAAAAGTGCCAGCACTGAAAGCTGTTGCTAGCCAGCACCCTTCCTTGGAAGCGCTTTCACAGGCGCAGCAACACTGGAGCTTTGCGCTTCTCTAGCCAACAAACGTCACGGTCATTCTCTTTCCGTCTCGTAGACACGAGCTGAGAGATTGCAAACGTCGAGCAATTGCTCAGAGAGGAAAAGTGCCAGCACTGAAAGCTGTTGCTAGCCAGCCCCCTTCCTTGGAAGCGCTTTTGTAGGCCTAAGAAGACTGGGGCTCTGGGCTTCTCTAGCCACCTAATCTTCTGCTCATCCTCTCGCGCACTCTAAAGAGAGCTCAGGTGAGAAATTGCAAAGGTCGAGCAATTGCTCAGAGATGAAAAGTGCCAGCACTGAAAGCTGTTGCTAGCCAGCAGCCTTCCTTGGAAGCGCTTTCACAGGCGCAGCAACACTGGGGCTTTGCGCTTCTCTAGCCACCAAACGTCACGGTCATTCTCTTTCCGTCTCGTAGACACGAGCTGAGAAATTGCAAACGTCGAGCAATTGCTCAGAGATGAAAAGTGCCAGCACTGAAAGCTGTTGCTAGCCAGCCCCCTTCCTTGGAAGCGCTTTTGTAGGCCTAAGAACCCTGGGGCTTTGGGCTTCTCTAGCCACCTAATCTTCTGCTCATCCTCTCGCGCACTCTAAAGAGAGCTCAGGTGAGAAATTGCAAACGTCGAGCAATTGCTCAGAGATGAAAAGTGCCAGCACTGAAAGCTGTTGCTAGCCAGCACCGTTCCTTGGAAGCGCTTTTGTAGGCCTAAGACCACTGGGGCTCTGGGCTTCTCTAGCCACCTAATCTTCTGCTCATCCTCTCGCGCACTCTAAAGAGAGCTCAGGTGAGAAATTGCAAATGTCCAGCAATTGCTCAGAGATGAAAAGTGCCAGCACTGAAAGCTGTTGCTAGCCAGCCCCCTTCCTTGGAAGCGCTTTTGTAGGCCTAAGAAGACTGGGGCTCTGGGCTTCTCTAGCCACCTAATCTTCTGCTCATCCTCTCGCGCAGTCTAAAGAGAGCTCAGGTGAGAAATTGCAAATGTCCAGCAATTGCTCAGAGATGAAAAGTGCCAGCACTGAAAGCTGTTGCTAGCCAGCACCCTTCCTTGGAAGCGCTTTCACAGGCGCAGCAACACTGGAGCTTTGCGCTTCTCTAGCCACCAAACGTCACGGTCACTATCTCTCCGTCCCGTAGACACGAGCTGAGAAATTGCAAACGTCGAGCAATTGCTCAGAGATGAAAAGTGCCAGCACTGAAAGCTGTTGCTAGCCAGCAGCCTTCCTTGGAAGCGCTTTTGTAGGCCTAAGAACACTGGGGCTCTGGGCTTCTCTAGCCACCTAATCTTCTGCTCATCCTCTCGCGCACTCTAAAGAGAGCTCAGGTGAGAAATTGCAAACGTGCAGCAATTGCTCAGAGATGAAAAGTGCCAGCACTGAAAGCTGTTGCTAGCCAGCACCCTTCCTTGGAAGCGCTTTCACAGGCGCAGCAACACTGGGGCTTTGCGCTTCTCTACCCACCAAAGGTCACGGTCATTCTCTTTCCGTCTCGTAGACACAAGCTGAGAGATTGCAAACGTCGAGCAATTGCTCAGAGAGGAAAAGTGCCAGCACTGAAAGCTGTTGCTAACCAGCAGCCTTCCTTGGAAGCGCTTTCACAGGCGCAGTAACACTGGGGCTTTGCGCTTCTCTAGCCACCAAACGTCACGGTCACTATCTCTCTGTCTCATAGACACGAGCTGAGAAATTGCAAACGTCGAGCAATTGCTCAGAGATGAAAAGTGCCAGCACTGAAAGCTGTTGCTAGCCAGCACCCTTCCTTGGAAGTGCTTTTGTAGGCCTAAGAAGACTGGGGCTCTGGGCTTCTCTAGCCACCTAATCTTCTGCTCATCCTCTCGCGCAGTCTAAAGAGAGCTCAGGTGAGAAATTGCAAACGTCGAGCAATTGCTCAGAGATGAAAAGTGCCAGCACTGAAAGCTGTTGCTAGCCAGCACCCTTCCTTGGAAGCGCTTTTGTAGCCCTAAGAACACTGGGGCTCTGGGCTTCTCTAGCCACCTAATCTTCTGCTCATCCTCTCGCGCAGTCTAAAGAGAGCTCAGGTGAGAAATTGCAAACGTCGAGCAATTGCTCAGAGATGAAAAGTGCCAGCACTGAAAGCTGTTGCTAGCCAGCCCCCTTCCTTGGAAGCGCTTTCACAGGCGCAGCAACACTGGGGCTTTGCGCTTCTCTAGCCACCAAACGTCACGGTCATTCTCTTTCCGTCTCGTAGACACGAGCTGAGAAATTGCAAACGTCGAGCAATTGCTCAGAGATGAAAAGTGCCAGCACTGAAAGCTGTTGCTAGCCAGCAGCCTTCCTTGGAAGCGCTTTCACAGGCGCAGCAATACTGGGGCTTTGCGCTTCTCTAGCCACCAAACGTCACGGTCATTCTCTTTCCGTCTCGTAGACACGAGCTGAGAAATTGCAAACGTCGAGCAATTGCTCAGAGATGAAAAGTGCCAGCACTGAAAGCTGTTGCTAGCCAGCAGCCTTCCTTGGAAGCGCTTTCACAGGCGCAGTAACACTGGGGCTTTGCGCTTCTCTACCCACCAAACGTCACGGTCACTATCTGTCCGTCTTGTAGACATGAGCTGAGAAATTGCAAACGTCGAGCAATTGCTCAGAGATGAAAAGTGCCAGCACTGAAAGCTGTTGCTAGCCAGCACCCTTCCTTGGAAGCGCTTTTGTAGGCCTAAGAAGACTGGGGCTCTGGGCTTCTCTAGCCACCTAATCTTCTGCTCATCCTCTCGCGCACTCTAAAGAGAGCTGAGGTGAGAAATTGCAAACGTCGAGCAATTGCTCAGAGATGAAAAGTGCCAGCACTGAAAGCTGTTGCTAGCCAGCAGCCTTCCTTGGAAGCGCTTTCACAGGCGCAGCAACACTGGAGCTTTGCGCTTCTCTAGCCACCAAACGTCACGGTCACTATCTCTCCGTCTCGTAGACACGAGCTGAGAAATTGCAAACGTCGAGCAATTGCTCAGAGATGAAAAGTGCCAGCACTGAAAGCTGTTGCTAGCCAGCAGCCTTCCTTGGAAGCGCTTTCACAGGCGCAGCAACACTGGGGCTTTGCGCTTCTCTAGCCACCAAACGTCACGGTCACTATCTCTCCGTCTCGTAGACACGAGCTGAGAAATTGCAAACGTCGAGCAATTGCTCAGAGATGAAAAGTGCCAGCACTGAAAGCTGTTGCTAGCCAGCAGCCTTCCTTGGAAGCGCTTTTGTAGGCCTAAGAACCCTGGGGCTCTGGGCTTCTCTAGCCACCTAATCTTCTGCTCATCCTCTCGCGCACTCTAAAGAGAGCTCAGGTGAGAAATTGCAAACGTGCAGCAATTGCTCAGAGATGAAAAGTGCCAGCACTGAAAGCTGTTGCTAGCCAGCACCCTTCCTTGGAAGCGCTTTCACAGGCGCAGCAACACTGGGGCTTTGCGCTTCTCTACCCACCAAAGGTCACGGTCATTCTCTTTCCGTCTCGTAGACACGAGCTGAGAGATTGCAAACGTCGAGCAATTGCTCAGAGAGGAAAAGTGCCAGCACTGAAAGCTGTTGCTAACCAGCAGCCTTCCTTGGAAGCGCTTTCACAGGCGCAGTAACACTGGGGCTTTGCGCTTCTCTAGCCACCAAACGTCACGGTCACTATCTCTCTGTCTCATAGACACGAGCTGAGAAATTGCAAACGTCGAGCAATTGCTCAGAGATGAAAAGTGCCAGCACTGAAAGCTGTTGCTAGCCAGCACCCTTCCTTGGAAGTGCTTTTGTAGGCCTAAGAAGACTGGGGCTCTGGGCTTCTCTAGCCACCTAATCTTCTGCTCATCCTCTCGCGCAGTCTAAAGAGAGCTCAGGTGAGAAATTGCAAACGTCGAGCAATTGCTCAGAGATGAAAAGTGCCAGCACTGAAAGCTGTTGCTAGCCAGCACCCTTCCTTGGAAGCGCTTTTGTAGCCCTAAGAACACTGGGGCTCTGGGCTTCTCTAGCCACCTAATCTTCTGCTCATCCTCTCGCGCAGTCTAAAGAGAGCTCAGGTGAGAAATTGCAAACGTCGAGCAATTGCTCAGAGATGAAAAGTGCCAGCACTGAAAGCTGTTGCTAGCCAGCCCCCTTCCTTGGAAGCGCTTTCACAGGCGCAGCAACACTGGGGCTTTGCGCTTCTCTAGCCACCAAACGTCACGGTCATTCTCTTTCCGTCTCGTAGACACGAGCTGAGAAATTGCAAACGTCGAGCAATTGCTCAGAGATGAAAAGTGCCAGCACTGAAAGCTGTTGCTAGCCAGCAGCCTTCCTTGGAAGCGCTTTCACAGGCGCAGCAATACTGGGGCTTTGCGCTTCTCTAGCCACCAAACGTCACGGTCATTCTCTTTCCGTCTCGTAGACACGAGCTGAGAAATTGCAAACGTCGAGCAATTGCTCAGAGATGAAAAGTGCCAGCACTGAAAGCTGTTGCTAGCCAGCAGCCTTCCTTGGAAGCGCTTTCACAGGCGCAGTAACACTGGGGCTTTGCGCTTCTCTACCCACCAAACGTCACGGTCACTATCTGTCCGTCTTGTAGACATGAGCTGAGAAATTGCAAACGTCGAGCAATTGCTCAGAGATGAAAAGTGCCAGCACTGAAAGCTGTTGCTAGCCAGCACCCTTCCTTGGAAGCGCTTTTGTAGGCCTAAGAAGACTGGGGCTCTGGGCTTCTCTAGCCACCTAATCTTCTGCTCATCCTCTCGCGCACTCTGAAGAGAGCTGAGGTGAGAAATTGCAAACGTCGAGCAATTGCTCAGAGATGAAAAGTGCCAGCACTGAAAGCTGTTGCTAGCCAGCAGCCTTCCTTGGAAGCGCTTTCACAGGCGCAGCAACACTGGAGCTTTGCGCTTCTCTAGCCACCAAACGTCACGGTCACTATCTCTCCGTCTCGTAGACACGAGCTGAGAAATTGCAAACGTCGAGCAATTGCTCAGAGATGAAAAGTGCCAGCACTGAAAGCTGTTGCTAGCCAGCAGCCTTCCTTGGAAGCGCTTTCACAGGCGCAGCAACACTGGGGCTTTGCGCTTCTCTAGCCACCAAACGTCACGGTCACTATCTCTCCGTCTCGTAGACACGAGCTGAGAAATTGCAAACGTCGAGCAATTGCTCAGAGATGAAAAGTGCCAGCACTGAAAGCTGTTGCTAGCCAGCAGCCTTCCTTGGAAGCGCTTTTGTAGGCCTAAGAACCCTGGGGCTCTGGGCTTCTCTAGCCACCTAATCTTCTGCTCATCCTCTCGCGCACTCTAAAGAGAGCTGAGGTGAGAAATTGCAAACGTCGAGCAATTGCTCAGAGATGAAAAGTGCCAGCACTGAAAGCTGTTGCTAGCCAGCAGCCTTCCTTGGAAGCGCTTTCACAGGCGCAGCAACACTGGAGCTTTGCGCTTCTCTAGCCACCAAACGTCACGGTCATTCTCTTTCCATCTCGTAGACACGAGCTGAGAGATTGCAAACGTCGAGCAATTGCTCAGAGATGAAAAGTGCCAGCACTGAAAGCTGTTGCTAGCCAGCAGCCTTCCTTGGAAGCGCTTTCACAGGCGCAGCAACACTGGAGCTTTGCGCTTCTCTAGCCACCAAACGTCACGGTCATTCTCTTTCCGTCTCGTAGACACGAGCTGAGAGATTGCAAACGTCGAGCAATTGCTCAGAGAGGAAAAGTGCCAGCACTGAAAGCTGTTGCTAGCCAGCACCCTTCCTTGGAAGCGCTTTCACAGGCGCAGCAACACTGGGGCTTTGCGCTTCTCTACCCACCAAACGTCACGGTCACTATCTCTCCGTCTCGTAGACACGAGCTGAGAAATTGCAAACGTCGAGCAATTGCTCAGAGATGAAAAGTGCCAGCACTGAAAGCTGTTGCTAGCCAGCCCCCTTCCTTGGAAGCGCTTTTGTAGGCCTAAGAAGACTGGGGCTCTGGGCTTCTCTAGCCACCTAATCTTCTGCTCATCATCTCGCGCAGTCTAAAGACAGCTCAGGTGAGAAATTGCAAACGTCGAGCAATTGCTCAGAGATGAAAAGTGCCAGCACTGAAAGCTGTTGCTAGCCAGCACCCTTCCTTGGAAGTGCTTTCACAGGCGCAGCAACACTGGGGCTTTGCGCTTCTCTACCCACCAAACGTCACGGTCACTATCTCTCCGTCTCGTAGACACGAGCTGAGAAATTGCAAACGTCGAGCAATTGCTCAGAGATGAAAAGTGCCAGCACTGAAAGCTGTTGCTAGCCAGCCCCCTTCCTTGGAAGCGCTTTTGTAGGCCTAAGAAGACTGGGGCTCTGGGCTTCTCTAGCCACCTAATCTTCTGCTCATCCTCTCGCGCACTCTAAAGAGAGCTCAGGTGAGAAATTGCAAACGTCGAGCAATTGCTCAGAGATGAAAAGTGCCAGCACTGAAAGCAGTTGCTAGCCAGAAGCCTTCCTTGGAAGCGCTTTCACAGGCGCAGCAACACTGGGGCTTTCCGCTTCTCTAGCCACCAAACGTCACAGTCATTCTCTTTCCATCTCGTAGACACGAGCTGAGAGATTGCAAACGTCGAGCAATTGCTCAGAGATGAAAAGTGCCAGCACTGAAAGCTGTTGCTAGCCAGCAGCCTTCCTTGGAAGCGCTTTCACAGGCGCAGCAACACTGGAGCTTTGCGCTTCTCTAGCCACCAAACGTCACGGTCATTCTCTTTCCATCTCGTAGACACGAGCTGAGAGATTGCAAACGTTGAGCAATTGCTCAGAGAGGAAAAGTGCCAGCACTGAAAGCTGTTGCTAGCCAGCACCCTTCCTTGGAAGCGCTTTCACAGGCGCAGCAACACTGGAGCTTTGCGCTTCTCTAGCCAACAAACGTCACGGTCATTCTCTTTCCGTCTCGTAGACACGAGCTGAGAGATTGCAAACGTCGAGCAATTGCTCAGAGAGGAAAAGTGCCAGCACTGAAAGCTGTTGCTAGCCAGCCCCCTTCCTTGGAAGCGCTTTTGTAGGCCTAAGAAGACTGGGGCTCTGGGCTTCTCTAGCCACCTAATCTTCTGCTCATCCTCTCGCGCACTCTAAAGAGAGCTCAGGTGAGAAATTGCAAAGGTCGAGCAATTGCTCAGAGATGAAAAGTGCCAGCACTGAAAGCTGTTGCTAGCCAGCACCCTTCCTTGGAAGCGCTTTCACAGGCGCAGCAACACTGGGGCTTTGCGCTTCTCTAGCCACCAAACGTCACGGTCACTATCTCTCCGTCCCGTAGACACGAGCTGAGAAATTGCAAACGTCGAGCAATTGCTCAGAGATGAAAAGTGCCAGCACTGAAAGCTGTTGCTAGCCAGCAGCCTTCCTTGGAAGCGCTTTTGTAGGCCTAAGAACACTGGGGCTCTGGGCTTCTCTAGCCACCTAATCTTCTGCTCATCCTCTCGCGCACTCTAAAGAGAGCTCAGGTGAGAAATTGCAAACGTCGAGCAATTGCTCAGAGATGAAAAGTGCCAGCACTGAAAGCTGTTGCTAGCCATCAGCCTTCCTTGGAAGCGCTTTCACAGGCGCAGCAACACTGGGGCTTTGCGCTTCTCTAGCCACCAAACGTCACGGTCATTCTCTTTCCATCTCATAGAGACGAGTTGAGAAATTGCAAACGTCGAGCAATTGCTCAGAGATGAAAAGTGCCAGCACTGAAAGCTGTTGCTAGCCAGCACCCTTCCTTGGGAACGCTTTTGTAGGCCTAAGAAGACTGGGGCTCTGGGCTTCTCTAGCCACCTAATCTTCTGCTCATCCTCTCGCGCACTTAAAGAGAGCTGAGGTGAGAAATTGCAAACGTCGAGCAATTGCTCAGAGATGAAAAGTGCCAGCACTGAAAGCTGTTGCTAGCCAGCACCCTTCCATGGAAGCGCTTTCACAGGCGCAGCAACACTGGGGCTTTGCGCTTCTCTAGCCACCAAAGGTCACGGTCATTCTCTTTCCGTCTCGTAGACACGAGCTGAGAGATTGCAAACGTCGAGCAATTGCTCAGAGAGGAAAAGTGCCAGCACTGAAAGCTGTTGCTAGCCAGCAGCCTTCCTTGGAAGCGCTTTCACAGGCGCAGCAACACTGGGGCTTTGCGCTTCTCTACCCACCAAACGTCACAGTCATTCTCTTTCCATCTCATAGAGACGAGTTGAGAAATTGCAAACGTCGAGCAATTGCTCAGAGATGAAAAGTGCCAGCACTGAAAGCTGTTGCTAGCCAGCACCCTTCCTTGGAAGCGCTTCTGTAGGCCTAAGAACACTGGGGCTCTGGGCTTCTCTAGCCACCTAATCTTCTGCTCATCCTCTCGCGCACTCTAAGGAGAGCTCAGGTGAGAAATTGCAAATGTCGAGCAATTGCTCAGAGATGAAAAGTGCCAGCACTGAAAGCTGTTGCTAGCCAGCACCCTTCCTTGGAAGCGCTTTCACAGGCGCAGTAACACTGGGGCTTTGCGCTTCTCTACCCACCAAACGTCACGGTCACTATCTCTCCGTCTCGTAGACACGAGCTTAGAAATTGCAAACGTCGAGCAATTGCTCAGAGATGAAAAGTGCCAGCACTGAAAGCTGTTGCTAGCCAGCACCCTTCCTTGGAAGTGCTTTTGTAGGCCTAAGAAGACTGGGGCTCTGGGCTTCTCTAGCCACCTAATCTTCTGCTCATCCTCTCGCGCAGTCTAAAGAGAGCTCAGGTGAGAAATTGCAAACGTCGAGCAATTGCTCAGAGATGAAAAGTGCCAGCACTGAAAGCTGTTGCTAGCCAGCAGCCTTCCTTGGAAGCGCTTTCACAGGCACAGCAACACTGGGGCTTTGCGCTTCTCTAGCCACCAAACGTCATGGTCATTCTCTTTCCGTCTCGTAGACACGAGCTGAGAAATTGCAAACGTCGAGCAATTGCTCAGAGATGAAAAGTGCCAGCACTGAAAGCTGTTGCTAGCCAGCCCCCTTCCTTGGAAGCGCTTTTGTAGGCCTAAGAAGACTGGGGCTCTGGGCTTCTCTAGCCACCTAATCTTCTGCTCATCCTCTCGCGCAGTCTAAAGAGAGCTCAGGTGAGAAATTGCAAACGTCGAGCAATTGCTCAGAGATGAAAAGTGCCAGCACTGAAAGCTGTTGCTAGCCAGCACCCTTCCTTGGAAGCGCTTTCACAGGCGCAGTAACACTGGGGCTTTGCGCTTCTCTAGCCACCAAACGTCACGGTCACTATCTCTCCGTCTCGTAGACACGAGCTGAGAAATTGCAAACGTCGAGCAATTGCTCAGAGAGGAAAAGTGCCAGCACTGAAAGCTGTTGCTAGCCAGCAGCCTTCCTTGGAAGCGCTTTTGTAGGCCTAAGAAGACTGGGGCTCTTGGCTTCTCTAGCCACCTAATCTTCTGCTCATCCTCTCGCGCACTCTAAAGAGAGCTGAGGTGAGAAATTGCAAACGTCGAGCAATTGCTCAGAGATGAAAAGTGCCAGCACTGAAAGCTGTTGCTAGCCAGCAGCCTTCCTTGGAAGCGCTTTCACAGGCGCAGCAACACTGGGGCTTTGCGCTTCTCTACCCACCAAACGTCACGGTCACTATCTCTCCGTCTCGTAGACACGAGCTGAGAAATTGCAAACGTCGAGCAATTGCTCAGAGATGAAAAGTGCCAGCACTGAAAGCTGTTGCTAGCCAGCACCCTTCCTTGGAAGCGCTTTTGTAGGCCTAAGAACACTGGGGCTCTGGGCTTCTCTAGCCACCTAATCTTCTGCTCGTCCTCTCGCGCACTCTAAAGAGAGCTCAGGTGAGAGATTGCAAACGTCGAGCAATTGCTCAGAGATGAAAAGTGCCAGCACTGAAAGCTGTTGCTAGCCAGCACCCTTCCTTGGAAGCGCTTTCACAGGCGCAGCAACACTGGGGCTTTGCGCTTCTCTACCCACCAAACGTCACGGTCACTATCTCTCCGTCTCGTAGACACGAGCTGAGAAGTTGCAAACGTCGAGCAATTGCTCAGAGATGAAAAGTGCCAGCACTGAAAGCTGTTGCTAGCCAGCACCCTTCCTTGGAAGCGCTTTTGTAGGCCTAAGAAGACTGGGGCTCTGGGCTTCTCTAGCCACCTAATCTTCTGCTCATCCTCTCGCGCAGTCTAAAGAGAGCTCAGGTGAGAAATTGCAAACGTCGAGCAATTGCTCAGAGATGAAAAGTGCCAGCACTGAAAGCTGTTGCTAGCCAGCAGCCTTCCTTGGAAGCGCTTTCACAGGCGCAGTAACACTGGAGCTTTGCGCTTCTCTAGCCACCAAACGTCACGGTCACTATCTCTCCGTCTCATAGACACGAGCTGAGAAATTGCAAACGTCGAGCAATTGCTCAGAGATGAAAAGTGCCAGCACTGAAAGCTGTTGCTAGCCAGCACCCTTCCTTGGAAGCGCTTTTGTAGGCCTTAGAACACTGGGGCTCTGGGCTTCTCTAGCCACCTAATCTTCTGCTCATCCTCTCGCGCACTCTAAAGAGAGCTGAGGTGAGAAATTGCAAACGTCGAGCAATTGCTCAGAGATGAAAAGTGCCAGCACTGAAAGCTGTTGCTAGCCAGCAGCCTTCCTTGGAAGCGCTTTCACAGGCGCAGCAACACTGTGGCTTTGCGCTTCTCTAGCCACCAAACGTCACGGTCATTCTCTTTCCGACTCTTAGACACGAGCTGAGAGATTGCAAACGTCGAGCAATTGCTCAGAGATGAAAAGTGCCAGCACTGAAAGCTGTTGCTAGCCAGCACCCTTCCTTGGAAGCGCTTTCACAGGCGCAGCAACACTGGGGCTTTGCGCTTCTCTAGCCACCAAACGTCACGGTCATTCTCTTTCCGTCTCGTAGACACGAGCTGAGAGATTGCAAACATCGAGCAATTGCTCAGAGATGAAAAGTGCCAGCACTGAAAGCTGTTGCTAGCCAGCAGCCTTCCTTGGAAGCGCTTTCACAGGCGCAGCAACACTGGGGCTTTGCGCTTCTCTACCCACCAAACGTCACGGTCACTATCTCTCCGTCTCGTAGACACGAGCTGAGAAGTTGCAAACGTCGAGCAATTGCTCAGAGATGAAAAGTGCCAGCACTGAAAGCTGTTGCTAGCCAGCCCCCTTCCTTGGAAGCGCTTTTGTAGGCCTAAGAACACTGGGGCTCTGGGCTTGTCTAGCCACCTAATCTTCTGCTCATCCTCTCGCGCACTCTAAAGAGAGCTCAGGTGAGAAATTGCAAACGTCGAGCAATTGCTCAGAGATGAAAAGTGCCAGCACTGAAAGCTGTTGCTAGCCAGCAGCCTTCCTTGGAAGCGCTTTCACAGGCACAGCAACACTGGGGCTTTGCGCTTCTCTAGCCACCAAACGTCACGGTCATTCTCTTTCCGTCTCGTAGACACGAGCTGAGAAATTGCAAACGTCCAGCAATTGCTCAGAGATGAAAAGTGCCAGCACTGAAAGCTGTTGCTAGCCAGCAGCCTTCCTTGGAAGCGCTTTTGTAGGCCTAAGACCACTGGGGCTCTGGGCTTCTCTAGCCACCTAATCTTCTGCTCATCCTCTCGCGCACTCTAAAGAGAGCTCAGGTGAGAAATTGCAAACGTCGAGCAATTGCTCAGAGATGAAAAGTGCCAGCACTGAAAGCTGTTGCTAGCCAGCAGCCTTCCTTGGAAGCGCTTTCACAGGCGCAGCAACACTGGGGCTTTGCGCTTCTCTAACCACCAAACGTCACGGTCACTATCTCTCCGTCTCATAGACACGAGCTGAGAAATTGCAAACGTCGAGCAATTGCTCAGAGATGAAAAGTGCCAGCACTGAAAGCTGTTGCTAGCCAGCCCCCTTCCTTGGAAGTGCTTTTGTAGGCCTAAGAACAGTGGGGCTCTGGGCTTCTCTAGCCACCTAATCTTCTGCTCATCCTCTCGCGCAGTCTAAAGAGAGCTCAGGTGAGATATGGCAAACGTCGAGCAATTGCTCAGAGATGAAAAGTGCCAGCACTGAAAGCTGTTGCTAGCCAGCAGCCTTCCTTGGAAGTGCTTTTGTAGGCCTAAGAAGACTGGGGCTCTGGGCTTCTCTAGCCACCTAATCTTCTGCTCATCCTCTCGCGCACTCTGAAGAGAGCTCAGGTGAGAAATTGCAAACGTCGAGCAATTGCTCAGAGATGAAAAGTGCCAGCACTGAAAGCTGTTGCTAGCCAGCAGCCTTCCTTGGAAGCGCTTTCACAGGCGCAGCAACACTGGGGCTTTGCGCTTCTCTAGCCACCAAACGTCACGGTCATTCTCTTTCCGTCTCGTAGACACGAGCTGAGAAATTGCAAACGTCGAGCAATTGCTCAGAGATGAAAAGTGCCAGCACTGAAAGCTGTTGCTAGCCAGCACCCTTCCTTGGAAGCGCTTTTGTAGGCCTAAGAACACTGGGGCTCTGGGCTTCTCTAGCCACCTAATCTTCTGCTCATCCTCTCGCGCACTCTAAAGAGAGCTCAGGTGAGAAATTGCAAACGTCGAGCAATTGCTCAGAGATGAAAAGTGCCAGCACTGAAAGCTGTTGCTAGCCAGCAGCCTTCCTTGGAAGCGCTTTCACAGGCGCAGCAACACTGGGGCTTTGCGCTTCTCTACCCACCAAACGTCACGGTCACTATCTCTCCGTCTCATAGACACGAGCTGAGAAATTGCAAACGTCGAGCAATTGCTCAGAGATGAAAAGTGCCAGCACTGAAAGCTGTTGCTAGCCAGCCCCCTTCCTTGGAAGTGCTTTTGTAGGCCTAAGAACAGTGGGGCTCTGGGCTTCTCTAGCCACCTAATCTTCTGCTCATCCTCTCGCGCACTCTAAAGAGAGCTGAGGTGAGAAATTGCAAACGTCAAGCAATTGCTCAGAGATGAAAAGTGCCAGCACTGAAAGCTGTTGCTAGCCAGCAGCCTTCCTTGGAAGCGCTTTCACAGGCGCAGCAACACTGGGGCTTTGCGCTTCTCTAGCCACCAAATGTCACGGTCATTCTCTTTCCATCTCGTAGACACGAGTTGAGAAATTGCAAAGGTCGAGCAATTGCTCAGAGATGAAAAGTGCCAGCACTGAAAGCTGTTGCTAGCCAGCCCCCTTCCTTGGAAGCGCTTTTGTAGGCCTAAGAAGACTGGGGCTCTTGGCTTCTCTAGCCACCTAATCTTCTGCTCATCCTCTCGCGCACTCTAAAGAGAGCTGAGGTGAGAAATTGCAAACGTCGAGCAATTGCTCAGAGATGAAAAGTGCCAGCACTGAAAGCTGTTGCTAGCCAGCAGCCTTCCTTGGAAGCGCTTTCACAGGCGCAGCAACACTGGGGCTTTGCGCTTCTCTACCCACCAAACGTCACGGTCACTATCTCTCCATCTCGTAGACACGAGCTGAGAGATTGCAAACGTCGAGCAATTGCTCAGAGATGAAAAGTGCCAGCACTGAAAGCTGTTGCTAGCCAGCCCCCTTCCTTGGAAGCGCTTTTGTAGGCCTAAGAACAGTGGGGCTCTGGGCTTCTCTAGCCACCTAATCTTCTGCTCATCCTCTCGCGCACTCTAAAGAGAGCTCAGGTGAGAAATGGCAAACGTCGAGCAATTGCTCAGAGATGAAAAGTGCCAGCACTGAAAGCTGTTGCTAGCCAGCAGCCTTCCTGCAAGCGCTTTTACAGGCGCAGCAACACTGGAGCTTTGCGCTTCTCTAGCCACCAAACGTCACGGTCATTCTCTTTCCGTCTCGTAGACACGAGCTGAGAGATTGCAAACGTCGAGCAATTGCTCAGAGATGAAAAGTGCCAGCACTGAAAGCTGTTGCTAGCCAGCGCCCTTCCTGGGAAGCGCTTTCACAGGCGCAGCAACACTGGGGCTTTGCGCTTCTCTAGCCACCAAACGTCACGGTCACTATCTCTCCGTCTCGTAGACACGAGCTGAGAAATTGCAAATGTCGAGCAATTGCTCAGAGATGAAAAGTGCCAGCACTGAAAGCTGTTGCTAGCCAGCAGCCTTCCTTGGAAGCGCTTTCACAGGCGCAGCAACACTGGGGCTTTGCGCTTCTCTACCCACCAAACGTCACGGTCACTATCTCTCCGTCTCGTAGACACGAGTTGAGAAATTGCAAAGGTCGAGCAATTGCTCAGAGATGAAAAGTGCCAGCACTGAAAGCTGTTGCTAGCCAGCACCCTTCCTTGGAAGCGCTTTTGTAGGCCTAAGAACACTGGGGCTCTGGGCTTGTCTAGCCACCTAATCTTCTGCTCATCCTCTCGCGCAGTCTAAAGAGAGCTCAGGTGAGAAATTGCAAACGTGGAGCAATTGCTCAGAGATGAAAAGTGCCAGCACTGAAAGCTGTTGCTAGCCAGCAGCCTTCCTTGGAAGCGCTTTCACAGGCGCAGTAACACTGGGGCTTTGCGCTTCTCTAGCCACCAAACGTCACGGTCACTATCTCTCCGTCTCATAGACACGAGCTGAGAAATTGCAAACGTCGAGCAATTGCTCAGAGATGAAAAGTGCCAGCACTGAAAGCTGTTGCTAGCCAGCACCCTTCCTTGGAAGTGCTTTTGTAGGCCTAAGAACAGTGGGGCTCTTGGCTTCTCTAGCCACCTAATCTTCTGCTCATCCTCTCGCGCACTCTAAAGGGTGCTCAGGTGAGAAATGGCAAACGTCGAGCAATTGCTCAGAGATGAAAAGTGCCAGCACTGAAAGCTGTTGCTAGCCAGCAGCCTTCCTTGGAAGTGCTTTTGTAGGCCTAAGAACACTGGGGCTCTGGGCTTCTCTAGCCACCTAATCTTCTGCTCATCCTCTTGCGCACTCTGAAGAGAGCTCAGGTGAGAAATTGCAAAGGTCGAGCAATTGCTCAGAGATGAAAAGTGCCAGCACTGAAAGCTGTTGCTAGCCAGCACCCTTCCTTGGAAGCGCTTTCACAGGCGCAGCAACACTGGGGCTTTGCGCTTCTCTAGCCACCAAACGTCACGGTCATTCTCTTTCCATCTCGTAGACACGAGCTGAGAAATTGCAAACGTCGAGCAATTGCTCAGAGATGAAAAGTGCCAGCACTGAAAGCTGTTGCTAGCCAGCCCCCTTCCTTGGAAGCGCTTTTGTAGGCCTAAGAAGACTGGGGCTCTGGGCTTCTCTAGCCACCTAATCTTCTGCTCATCCTCTCGCGCACTCTAAAGAGAGCTGAGGTGAGAAATTGCAAACGTCGAGCAATTGCTCAGAGATGAAAAGTGCCAGCACTGAAAGCTGTTGCTAGCCAGCAGCCTTCCTTGGAAGCGCTTCCACAGGCGCAGCAACACTGGGGCTTTGCGCTTCTCTACCCACCAAACGTCACGGTCACTATCTCTCCATCTCGTAGACACGAGCTGAGAGATTGCAAACGTCGAGCAATTGCTCAGAGATGAAAAGTGCCAGCACTGAAAGCTGTTGCTAGCCAGCCCCCTTCCTTGGAAGTGCTTTTGTAGGCCTAAGAACAGTGGGGCTCTGGGCTTCTCTAGACACCTAATCTTCTGCTCATCCTCTCGCGCAGTCTAAAGAGAGCTCAGGTGAGAAATTGCAAACGTCGAGCAATTGCTCAGAGATGAAAAGTGCCAGCACTGAAAGCTGTTGCTAGCCAGCAGCCTTCCTTGGAAGCGCTTTCACAGGCGCAGCAACACTGGAGCTTTGCGCTTCTCTAGCCACCAAACGTCACGGTCATTCTCTTTCCATCTCGTAGACACGAGCTGAGAGATTGCAAACGTCGAGCAATTGCTCAGAGATGAAAAGTGCCAGCACTGAAAGCTGTTGCTAGCCAGCACCCTTCCTTGGAAGTGCTTTTGTAGGCCTAAGAACACTGGGGCTTTGCGCTTCTCTAGCCACCAAACGTCACGGTCATTCTCTTTCCATCTCGTAGACACGAGCTGAGAGATTGCAAACGTCGAGCAATTGCTCAGAGATGAAAAGTGCCAGCACTGAAAGCTGTTGCTAGCCAGCAGCCTTCCTTGGAAGCGCTTTCACAGGCGCAGCAACACTGGGGCTTTGCGCTTCTCTAGCCACCAAACGTCACGGTCACTATCTCTCCGTCTCGTAGACACGAGCTGAGAAATTGCAAACGTCGAGCAATTGCTCAGAGATGAAAAGTGCCAGCACTGAAAGCTGTTGCTAGCCAGCAGCCTTCCTTGGAAGCGCTTTCACAGGCGCAGCAACACTGGGGCTTTGCGCTTCTCTAGCCACCAAACGTCACGGTTACTATCTCTCCGTCTCATAGACACGAGCTGAGAAATTGCAAACGTCGAGCAATTGCTCAGAGATGAAAAGTGCCAGCACTGAAAGCTGTTGCTAGCCAGCACCCTTCCTTGGAAGTGCTTTTGTAGGCCTAAGACCACTGGGGCTCTGGGCTTCTCTAGCCACCTAATCTTCTGCTCATCCTCTCGCGCACTCTAAAGAGAGCTCAGGTGAGAAATTGCAAACGTCGAGCAATTGCTCAGAGATGAAAAGTGCCAGCACTGAAAGCTGTTGCTAGCCAGCAGCCTTCCTTGGAAGCGCTTTCACAGGAGCAGCAACACTGGAGCTTTGCGCTTCTCTAGCCACCAAACGTCACAGTCATTCTCTTTCCGTCTCGTAGACACGAGCTGAGAAATTGCAAACGTCGAGCAATTGCTCAGAGATGAAAAGTGGCAGCACTGAAAGCTGTTGCTAGCCAGCAGCCTTCCTTGGAAGCGCTTTCACAGGCGCAGCAACACTGGGGCTTTGCGCTTCTCTAGCCACCAAACGTCATGGTCATTCTCTTTCCGTCTCGTAGACACGAGCTGAGAAATTGCAAACGTCGAGCAATTGCTCAGAGATGAAAAGTGCCAGCACTGAAAGCTGTTGCTAGCCAGCACCCTTCCTTGGAAGCGCTTTCAGAGGCGCAGCAACACTGGGGCTTTGCGCTTATCTACCCACCAAACGTCACGGTCACTATCTCTCCGTCTCGTAGACACGAGCTGAGAAATTGCAAACGTCGAGCAATTGCTCAGAGATGAAAAGTGCCAGCACTGAAAGCTGTTGCTAGCCAGCCCCCTTCCTTGGAAGCGCTTTCACAGGCGCAGTAACACTGGGGCTTTGCGCTTCTCTAGCCACCAAACGTCACGGTCACTATCTCTCCATCTTGTAGACACGAGTTGAGAAATTGCAAAGGTCGAGCAATTGCTCAGAGATGAAAAGTGCCAGCACTGAAAGCTGTTGCTAGCCAGCACCCTTCCTTGGAAGTGCTTTTGTAGGCCTAAGAACACTGGGGCTCTGGGCTTGTCTAGCCACCTAATCTTCTGCTCATCCTCTCGCGCACTCTAAAGAGAGCTCAGGTGAGAAATTGCAAACGTCGAGCAATTGCTCAGAGATGAAAAGTGCCAGCACTGAAAGCTGTTGCTAGCCAGCAGCCTTCCTTGGAAGCGCTTTCACAGGCACAGCAACACTGTGGCTTTGCGCTTCTCTAGCCACCAAACGTCACGGTCATTCTCTTTCCGTCTCGTAGACACGAGCTGAGAAATTGCAAACGTCCAGCAATTGCTCAGAGATGAAAAGTGCCAGCACTGAAAGCTGTTGCTAGCCAGCAGCCTTCCTTGGAAGCGCTTTTGTAGGCCTAAGACCACTGGGGCTCTGGGCTTCTCTAGCCACCTAATCTTCTGCTCATCCTCTCGCGCACTCTAAAGAGAGCTCAGGTGAGAAATTGCAAACGTCGAGCAATTGCTCAGAGATGAAAAGTGCCAGCACTGAAAGCTGTTGCTAGCCAGCAGCCTTCCTTGGAAGCGCTTTCACAGGCGCAGCAACACTGGGGCTTTGCGCTTCTCTAACCACCAAACGTCACGGTCACTATCTCTCCGTCTCATAGACACGAGCTGAGAAATTGCAAACGTCGAGCAATTGCTCAGAGATGAAAAGTGCCAGCACTGAAAGCTGTTGCTAGCCAGCCCCCTTCCTTGGAAGTGCTTTTGTAGGCCTAAGAACAGTGGGGCTCTGGGCTTCTCTAGCCACCTAATCTTCTGCTCATCCTCTCGCGCAGTCTAAAGAGAGCTCAGGTGAGATATGGCAAACGTCGAGCAATTGCTCAGAGATGAAAAGTGCCAGCACTGAAAGCTGTTGCTAGCCAGCAGCCTTCCTTGGAAGTGCTTTTGTAGGCCTAAGAAGACTGGGGCTCTGGGCTTCTCTAGCCACCTAATCTTCTGCTCATCCTCTCGCGCACTCTGAAGAGAGCTCAGGTGAGAAATTGCAAACGTCGAGCAATTGCTCAGAGATGAAAAGTGCCAGCACTGAAAGCTGTTGCTAGCCAGCAGCCTTCCTTGGAAGCGCTTTCACAGGCGCAGCAACACTGGGGCTTTGCGCTTCTCTAGCCACCAAACGTCACGGTCATTCTCTTTCCGTCTCGTAGACACGAGCTGAGAAATTGCAAACGTCGAGCAATTGCTCAGAGATGAAAAGTGCCAGCACTGAAAGCTGTTGCTAGCCAGCCCCCTTCCTTGGAAGCGCTTTTGTAGGCCTAAGAACACTGGGGCTCTGGGCTTCTCTAGCCACCTAATCTTCTGCTCATCCTCTCGCGCACTCTAAAGAGAGCTCAGGTGAGAAATTGCAAACGTCGAGCAATTGCTCAGAGATGAAAAGTGCCAGCACTGAAAGCTGTTGCTAGCCAGCAGCCTTCCTTGGAAGCGCTTTCACAGGCGCAGCAACACTGGGGCTTTGCGCTTCTCTACCCACCAAACGTCACGGTCACTATCTCTCCGTCTCATAGACACGAGCTGAGAGATTGCAAACGTCGAGCAATTGCTCAGAGATGAAAAGTGCCAGCACTGAAAGCTGTTGCTAGCCAGCCCCCTTCCTTGGAAGCGCTTTTGTAGGCCTAAGAACAGTGGGGCTCTGGGCTTCTCTAGCCACCTAATCTTCTGCTCATCCTCTCGCGCACTCTAAAGAGAGCTCAGGTGAGAAATGGCAAACGTCGAGCAATTGCTCAGAGATGAAAAGTGCCAGCACTGAAAGCTGTTGCTAGCCAGCAGCCTTCCTGCAAGCGCTTTTACAGGCGCAGCAACACTGGAGCTTTGCGCTTCTCTAGCCACCAAACGTCACGGTCATTCTCTTTCCATCTCGTAGACACGAGCTGAGAGATTGCAAACGTCGAGCAATTGCTCAGAGATGAAAAGTGGCAGCACTGAAAGCTGTTGCTAGCCAGCGCCCTTCCTGGGAAGCGCTTTCACAGGCGCAGCAACACTGGGGCTTTGCGCTTCTCTAGCCACCAAACGTCACGGTCACTATCTCTCCGTCTCGTAGACACGAGCTGAGAAATTGCAAATGTCGAGCAATTGCTCAGAGATGAAAAGTGCCAGCACTGAAAGCTGTTGCTAGCCAGCAGCCTTCCTTGGAAGCGCTTTCACAGGCGCAGCAACACTGGGGCTTTGCGCTTCTCTACCCACCAAACGTCACGGTCACTATCTCTCCGTCTCGTAGACACGAGTTGAGAAATTGCAAAGGTCGAGCAATTGCTCAGAGATGAAAAGTGCCAGCACTGAAAGCTGTTGCTAGCCAGCACCCTTCCTTGGAAGCGCTTTTGTAGGCCTAAGAACACTGGGGCTCTGGGCTTGTCTAGCCACCTAATCTTCTGCTCATCCTCTCGCGCAGTCTAAAGAGAGCTCAGGTGAGAAATTGCAAACGTGGAGCAATTGCTCAGAGATGAAAAGTGCCAGCACTGAAAGCTGTTGCTAGCCAGCAGCCTTCCTTGGAAGCGCTTTCACAGGCGCAGTAACACTGGGGCTTTGCGCTTCTCTAGCCACCAAACGTCACGGTCACTATCTCTCCGTCTCATAGACACGAGCTGAGAAATTGCAAACGTCGAGCAATTGCTCAGAGATGAAAAGTGCCAGCACTGAAAGCTGTTGCTAGCCAGCACCCTTCCTTGGAAGTGCTTTTGTAGGCCTAAGAACAGTGGGGCTCTTGGCTTCTCTAGCCACCTAATCTTCTGCTCATCCTCTCGCGCACTCTAAAGGGTGCTCAGGTGAGAAATGGCAAACGTCGAGCAATTGCTCAGAGATGAAAAGTGCCAGCACTGAAAGCTGTTGCTAGCCAGCAGTCTTCCTTGGAAGTGCTTTTGTAGGCCTAAGAACACTGGGGCTCTGGGCTTCTCTAGCCACCTAATCTTCTGCTCATCCTCTTGCGCACTCTGAAGAGAGCTCAGGTGAGAAATTGCAAACGTCGAGCAATTGCTCAGAGATGAAAAGTGCCAGCACTGAAAGCTGTTGCTAGCCAGCAGCCTTCCTTGGAAGCGCTTTCACAGGCGCAGCAACACTGGGGCTTTGCGCTTCTCTAGCCACCAAACGTCACGGTCATTCTCTTTCCATCTCGTAGACACGAGCTGAGAGATTGCAAACGTCGAGCAATTGCTCAGAGATGAAAAGTGCCAGCACTGAAAGCTGTTGCTAGCCAGCCCCCTTCCTTGGAAGCGCTTTTGTAGGCCTAAGAAGACTGGGGCTCTGGGCTTCTCTAGCCACCTAATCTTCTGCTCATCCTCTCGCGCACTCTAAAGAGAGCTGAGGTGAGAAATTGCAAAGGTCGAGCAATTGCTCAGAGATGAAAAGTGCCAGCACTGAAAGCTGTTGCTAGCCAGCAGCCTTCCTTGGAAGCGCTTCCACAGGCGCAGCAACACTGGGGCTTTGCGCTTCTCTACCCACCAAACGTCACGGTCACTATCTCTCCATCTCGTAGACACGAGCTGAGAGATTGCAAACGTCGAGCAATTGCTCAGAGATGAAAAGTGCCAGCACTGAAAGCTGTTGCTAGCCAGCCCCCTTCCTTGGAAGTGCTTTTGTAGGCCTAAGAACAGTGGGGCTCTGGGCTTCTCTAGCCACCTAATCTTCTGCTCATCCTCTCGCGCAGTCTAAAGAGAGCTCAGGTGAGAAATTGCAAACGTCGAGCAATTGCTCAGAGATGAAAAGTGCCAGCACTGAAAGCTGTTGCTAGCCAGCAGCCTTCCTTGCAAGCGCTTTCACAGGCGCAGCAACACTGGAGCTTTGCGCTTCTCTAGCCACCAAACGTCACGGTCATTCTCTTTCCATCTCGTAGACACGAGCTGAGAGATTGCAAACGTCGAGCAATTGCTCAGAGATGAAAAGTGCCAGCACTGAAAGCTGTTGCTAGCCAGCACCCTTCCTTGGAAGTGCTTTTGTAGGCCTAAGAACACTGGGGCTTTGCGCTTCTCTAGCCACCAAACGTCACGGTCATTCTCTTTCCATCTCGTAGACACGAGCTGAGAGATTGCAAACGTCGAGCAATTGCTCAGAGATGAAAAGTGCCAGCACTGAAAGCTGTTGCTAGCCAGCAGCCTTCCTTGGAAGCGCTTTCACAGGCGCAGCAACACTGGGGCTTTGCGCTTCTCTAGCCACCAAACGTCACGGTCACTATCTCTCCGTCTCGTAGACACGAGCTGAGAAATTGCAAACGCGAGCAATTGCTCAGAGATGAAAAGTGCCAGCACTGAAAGCTGTTGCTAGCCAGCAGCCTTCCTTGGAAGCGCTTTCACAGGCGCAGCAACACTGTGGCTTTGCGCTTCTCTAGCCACCAAACGTCACGGTCACTATCTCTCCGTCTCATAGACACGAGCTGAGAAATTGCAAACGTCGAGCAATTGCTCAGAGATGAAAAGTGCCAGCACTGAAAGCTGTTGCTAGCCAGCACCCTTCCTTGGAAGTGCTTTTGTAGGCCTAAGAACACTGGGGCTCTGGGCTTCTCTAGCCACCTAATCTTCTGCTCATCCTCTCGCGCACTCTAAAGAGAGCTCAGGTGAGAAATTGCAAACGTCGAGCAATTGCTCAGAGATGAAAAGTGCCAGCACTGAAAGCTGTTGCTAGCCAGCAGCCTTCCTTGGAAGCGCTTTCACAGGAGCAGCAACACTGGAGCTTTGCGCTTCTCTAGCCACCAAACGTCACAGTCATTCTCTTTCCGTCTCGTAGACACGAGCTGAGAGATTGCAAACGTCGAGCAATTGCTCAGAGATGAAAAGTGGCAGCACTGAAAGCTGTTGCTAGCCAGCAGCCTTCCTTGGAAGCGCTTTCACAGGCGCAGCAACACTGGGGCTTTGCGCTTCTCTAGCCACCAAACGTCATGGTCATTCTCTTTCCGTCTCGTAGACACGAGCTGAGAAATTGCAAACGTCGAGCAATTGCTCAGAGATGAAAAGTGCCAGCACTGAAAGCTGTTGCTAGCCAGCACCCTTCCTTGGAAGCGCTTTCAGAGGCGCAGCAACACTGGGGCTTTGCGCTTATCTACCCACCAAACGTCACGGTCACTATCTCTCCGTCTCGTAGACACGAGCTGAGAAATTGCAAACGTCGAGCAATTGCTCAGAGATGAAAAGTGCCAGCACTGAAAGCTGTTGCTAGCCAGCACCCTTCCTTGGAAGCGCGTTCACAGGCGCAGTAACACTGGGGCTTTGCGCTTCTCTAGCCACCAAACGTCACGGTCACTATCTCTCCATCTTGTAGACACGAGTTGAGAAATTGCAAAGGTCGAGCAATTGCTCAGAGATGAAAAGTGCCAGCACTGAAAGCTGTTGCTAGCCAGCACCCTTCCTTGGAAGTGCTTTTGTAGGCCTAAGAAGACTGGGGCTCTGGGCTTCTCTAGCCACCTAATCTTCTGCTCATCCTCTCGCGCAGTCTAAAGAGAGCTCAGGTGAGAAATGGCAAACGTCGAGCAATTGCTCAGAGATGAAAAGTGCCAGCACTGAAAGCTGTTGCTAGCCATCAGCCTTCCTTGGAAGCGCTTTCACAGGCGCAGCAACACTGGAGCTTTGCTCTTCTCTACCCACCAAACGTCACAGTCATTCTCTTTCCGTCTCGTAGACACGAGCTGAGAGATTGCAAACGTCGAGCAATTGCTCAGAGATGAAAAGTGCCAGCACTGAAAGCTGTTGCTAGCCAGCACCCTTCCTTGGAAGCGCTTTCACAGGCGCAGCATCACTGGGGCTTTGCGCTTCTCTACCCACCAAACGTCACGGTCACTATCTCTCCGTCTCGTAGACACGAGCTGAGAAATTGCAAACGTCGAGCAATTGCTCAGAGATGAAAAGTGCCAGCACTGAAAGCTGTTGCTAGCCAGCACCCTTCCTTGGAAGCGCTTTCACAGGCGCAGCAACACTGGGGCTTTGCGCTTCTCTAGCCACCAAACGTCACGGTCACTATCTCTCCGTCTCGTAGACACGAGCTGAGAAATTGCAAACGTCGAGCAATTGCTCAGAGATGAAAAGTGCCAGCACTGAAAGCTGTTGCTAGCCAGCAGCCTTCCTTGGAAGCGCTTTCACAGGCGCAGTAACACTGGGGCTTTGCGCTTCTCTAGCCACCAAACGTCACGGTCACTATCTCTCCGTCTCGTAGACACGAGCTGAGAAATTGCAAACGTCGAGCAATTGCTCAGAGATGAAAAGTGCCAGCACTGAAAGCTGTTGCTAGCCAGCCCCCTTCCTTGGAAGTGCTTTTGTAGGCCTAAGAACCCTGGGGCTCTGGGCTTCTCTAGCCACCTAATCTTCTGCTCATCCTCTCGCGCAGTCTAAAGAGAGCTCAGGTGAGAAATTGCAAACGTCCAGCAATTGCTCAGAGATGAAAAGTGCCAGCACTGAAAGCTGTTGCTAGCCAGCAGCCTTCCTTGGAAGTGCTTTTGTAGGCCTAAGAAGACTGGGACTCTGGGCTTCTCTAGCCACCTAATCTTCTGCTCATCCTCTCGCGCAGTCTAAAGAGAGGTCAGGTGAGAAATGGCAAACGTCGAGCAATTGCTCAGAGATGAAAAGTGCCAGCACTGAAAGCTGTTGCTAGCCAGCACCCTTCCTTGGAAGCGCTTTCACAGGCGCAGCAACACTGGGGCTTTGCGCTTCTCTACCCACCAAACGTCACAGTCATTCTCTTTCCGTCTCGTAGACACGAGCTGAGAAATTGCAAACGTCGAGCAATTGCTCAGAGATGAAAAGTGCCAGCACTGAAAGCTGTTGCTAGCCAGCACCCTTCCTTGGAAGCGCTTTTGTAGGCCTAAGAAGACTGGGACTCTGGGCTTCTCTAGCCACCTAATCTTCTGCTCATCCTCTCGCGCACTCTAAAGAGAGCTCAGGTGAGAAATTGCAAAGGTCGAGCAATTGCTCAGAGATGAAAAGTGCCAGCACTGAAAGCTGTTGCTAGCCAGCACCCTTCCTTGGAAGCGCGTTCACAGGCGCAGCAACACTGGGGCTTTGCGCTTCTCTAGCCACCAAACGTCACGGTCATTCTCTTTCCGTCTCGTAGACACGAGCTGAGAAATTGCAAACGTCGAGCAATTGCTCAGAGATGAAAAGTGCCAGCACTGAAAGCTGTTGCTAGCCAGCACCCTTCCTTGGAAGTGCTTTTGTAGGCCTAAGAACAGTGGGGCTCTTGGCTTCTCTAGCCACCTAATCTTGTGCTCATCCTCTCGCGCACTCTAAAGAGAGCTCAGGTGAGAAATTGCAAACGTCGAGCAATTGCTCAGAGATGAAAAGTGCCAGCACTGAAAGCTGTTGCTAGCCAGCACCCTTCCTTGGAAGCGCTTTTGTAGGCCTAAGAAGACTGGGGCTCTGGGCTTCTCTAGCCACCTAATCTTCTGCTCATCCTCTCGCGCACTCTAAAGAGAGCTCAGGTGAGAAATTGCAAAGGTCGAGCAATTGCTCAGAGATGAAAAGTGCCAGCACTGAAAGCTGTTGCTAGCCAGCAGCCTTCCTTGGAAGCGCTTTCACAGGCGCAGCAACACTGGGGCTTTGCGCTTCTCTACCCACCAAACGTCACGGTCATTCTCTTTCCGTCTCGTAGACACGAGCTGAGAGATTGCAAACGTCGAGCAATTGCTCAGAGATGAAAAGTGCCAGCACTGAAAGCTGTTGCTAGCCAGCCCCCTTCCTTGGAAGCGCTTTTGTAGGCCTAAGAAGACTGGGGCTCTGGGCTTCTCTAGCCACCTAATCTTCTGCTCATCCTCTCGCGCACTCTAAAGAGAGCTGAGGTGAGAAATTGCAAAGGTCGAGCAATTGCTCAGAGATGAAAAGTGCCAGCACTGAAAGCTGTTGCTAGCCAGCACCCTTCCTTGGAAGTGCTTCTGTAGCCCTAAGAAGACTGGGGCTCTGGGCTTCTCTAGCCACCTAATCTTCTGCTCATCCTCTCGCGCACTCTAAAGAGAGCTGAGGTGAGAAATTGCAAACGTCGAGCAATTGCTCAGAGATGAAAAGTGCCAGCACTGAAAGCTGTTGCTAGCCAGCAGCCTTCCTTGGAAGCGCTTTCACAGGCGCAGCAACACTGGGGCTTTGCGCTTCTCTACCCACCAAACGTCACGGTCATTCTCTTTCCGTCTCGTAGACACGAGCTGAGAAATTGCAAACGTCGAGCAATTGCTCAGAGATGAAAAGTGCCAGCACTGAAAGCTGTTGCTAGCCAGCACCCTTCCTTGGAAGCGCTTTTGTAGCCCTAAGAACACTGGGGCTCTGGGCTTCCCTAGCCACCTAATCTTCTGCTCATCCTCTCGCGCACTCTAAAGAGAGCTCAGGTGAGAAATTGCAAACGTCGAGCAGTTGCTCAGAGATGAAAAGTGCCAGCACTGAAAGCTGTTGCTAGCCAGCACCCTTCCTTGGAAGCGCTTTTGTAGGCCTAAGAACACTGGGGCTTTGCGCTTCTCTAGCCACCAAACGTCACGGTCCTTCTCTTTCCGTCTCGTAGACACGAGCTGAGAAATTGCAAACGTCGAGCAATTGCTCAGAGATGAAAAGTGCCAGCACTGAAAGCTGTTGCTAGCCAGCCCCCTTCCTTGGAAGCGCTTTTGTAGGCCTAAGAAGACTGGGGCTCTGGGCTTCTCTAGCCACCTAATCTTCTGCTCATCCTCTCGCGCACTCTAAAGAGAGCTCAGGTGAGAAATTGCAAACGTCCAGCAATTGCTCAGAGATGAAAAGTGCCAGCACTGAAAGCTGTTGCTAGCCAGCACCCTTCCTTGGAAGTGCTTTTGTAGGCCTAAGAACACTGGGGCTTTGCGCTTCTCTAGCCACCTAATCTTGTGCTCATCCTCTCGCGCACTCTAAAGAGAGCTCAGGTGAGAAATTGCAAATGTCCAGCAATTGCTCAGAGATGAAAAGTGCCAGCACTGAAAGCTGTTGCTAGCCAGCACCCTTCCTTGGAAGCGCTTTTGTAGCCCTAAGAACACTGGGGCTTTGCGCTTCTCTAGCCACCTAATCTTCTGCTCATCCTCTCGCGCACTCTAAAGAGAGCTCAGGTGAGAAATTGCAAACGTTGAGTAATTGCTCAGAGATGAAAAGTGCCAGCACTGAAAGCTGTTGCTAGCCAGCACCCTTCCTTGGAAGCGCTTTCACAGGCGCAGCAACACTGGGGCTTTGCGCTTCTCTAGCCACCAAACGTCACGGTCATTCTCTTTCCGTCTCGTAGACACGAGCTGAGAAATTGCAAACGTCCAGCAATTGCTCAGAGATGAAAATTGCCAGCACTGAAAGCTGTTGCTAGCCAGCCCCCTTCCTTGGAAGCGCTTTTGTAGGCCTAAGAACACTGGGGCTCTGGGCTTCTCTAGCCACCTAATCTTCTGCTCATCCTCTCGCGCACTCTAAAGAGAGCTCAGGTGAGAAATTGCAAACGTCGAGCAATTGCTCAGAGATGAAAAGTGCCAGCACTGAAAGCTGTTGCTAGCCAGCACCCTTCCTTGGAAGCGCGTTCACAGGCGCAGCAACACTGGGGCTTTGCGCTTCTCTAGCCACCAAACGTCACGGTCATTCTCTTTCCGTCTCGTAGACACGAGCTGAGAAATTGCAAACGTCGAGCAATTGCTCAGAGATGAAAAGTGCCAGCACTGAAAGCTGTTGCTAGCCAGCACCCTTCCTTGGAAGTGCTTTTGTAGCCCTAAGAAGACTGGGGCTCTGGGCTTCTCTAGCCACCTAATCTTCTGCTCATCCTCTCGCGCACTCTAAAGAGAGCTGAGGTGAGAAATTGCAAACGTCGAGCAATTGCTCAGAGATGAAAAGTGCCAGCACTGAAAGCTGTTGCTAGCCAGCACCCTTCCTTGGAAGCGCTTTCACAGGCGCAGCAACACTGGGGCTTTGCGCTTCTCTACCCACCAAACGTCACGGTCATTCTCTTTCCGTCTCGTAGACACGAGCTGAGAAATTGCAAACGTCGAGCAATTGCTCAGAGATGAAAAGTGCCAGCACTGAAAGCTGTTGCTAGCCAGCCCCCTTCCTTGGAAGCGCTTTTGTAGGCCTAAGAACACTGGGGCTCTGGGCTTCTCTAGCCACCTAATCTTCTGCTCATCCTCTCGCGCACTCTAAAGAGAGCTCAGGTGAGAAATTGCAAACATCGAGCAGTTGCTCAGAGATGAAAAGTGCCAGCACTGAAAGCTGTTGCTAGCCAGCACCCTTCCTTGGAAGCGCTTTCACAGGCGCAGCAACACTGGGGCTTTGCGCTTCTCTAGCCACCAAACGTCACGGTCCTTCTCTTTCCGTCTCGTAGACACGAGCTGAGAAATTGCAAACGTCGAGCAATTGCTCAGAGATGAAAAGTGCCAGCACTGAAAGCTGTTGCTAGCCAGCACCCTTCCTTGGAAGCGCTTTTGTAGGCCTAAGAAGACTGGGGCTCTGGGCTTCTCTAGCCACCTAATCTTCTGCTCATCCTCTCGCGCACTCTAAAGAGAGCTCAGGTGAGAAATTGCAAAGGTCGAGCAATTGCTCAGAGATGAAAAGTGCCAGCACTGAAAGCTGTTGCTAGCCAGCACCCTTCCTTGGAAGTGCTTTTGTAGGCCTAAGAACACTGGGGCTTTGCGCTTCTCTAGCCACCTAATCTTCTGCTCATCCTCTCGCGCACTCTAAAGAGAGCTCAGGTGAGAAATTGCAAATGTCCAGCAATTGCTCAGAGATGAAAAGTGCCAGCACTGAAAGCTGTTGCTAGCCAGCACCCTTCCTTGGAAGCGCTTTTGTAGCCCTAAGAACACTGGGGCTTTGCGCTTCTCTAGCCACCTAATCTTCTGCTCATCCTCTCGCGCACTCTAAAGAGAGCTCAGGTGAGAAATTGCAAACGTTGAGTAATTGCTCAGAGATGAAAAGTGCCAGCACTGAAAGCTGTTGCTAGCCAGCACCCTTCCTTGGAAGCGCTTTCACAGGCGCAGCAACACTGGGGCTTTGCGCTTCTCTAGCCACCAAACGTCACGGTCATTCTCTTTCCGTCTCGTAGACACGAGCTGAGAAATTGCAAACGTCCAGCAATTGCTCAGAGATGAAAAGTGCCAGCACTGAAAGCTGTTGCTAGCCAGCACCCTTCCTTGGAAGCGCTTTTGTAGGCCTAAGAAGACTGGGGCTCTGGGCTTCTCTAGCCACCTAATCTTCTGCTCATCCTCTCGCGCACTCTAAAGAGAGCTCAGGTGAGAAATTGCAAAGGTCGAGCAATTGCTCAGAGATGAAAAGTGCCAGCACTGAAAGCTGTTGCTAGCCAGCAGCCTTCCTTGGAAGCGCTTTCACAGGCGCAGCAACACTGGGGCTTTGCGCTTCTCTAACCACCAAACGTCACGGTCATTCTCTTTCCGTCTCGTAGACACGAGCTGAGAGATTGCAAACGTCGAGCAATTGCTCAGAGATGAAAAGTGCCAGCACTGAAAGGTGTTGCTAGCCAGCCCCCTTCCTTGGAAGCACTTTTGTAGGCCTAAGAAGACTGGGGCTCTGGGCTTCTCTAGCCACCTAATCTTCTGCTCATCCTCTCGCGCACTCTAAAGAGAGCTCAGGTGAGAAATTGCAAACGTCGAGCAATTGCTCAGAGATGAAAAGTGCCAGCACTGAAAGCTGTTGCTAGCCAGCACCCTTCCTTGGAAGTGCTTCTGTAGCCCTAAGAACACTGGGGCTCTGGGCTTCTCTAGCCACCTAATCTTCTGCTCATCCTCTCGCGCAGTCTAAAGAGAGCTCAGGTGAGAAATTGCAAACGTCCAGCAATTGCTCAGAGATGAAAAGTGCCAGCACTGAAAGCTCTTGCTAGCCAGCACCCTTCCTTGGAAGCGCTTTCACAGGCGCAGCAACACTGGGGCTTTGCGCTTCTCTAGCCACCAAACGTCACAGTCATTCTCTTTCCGTCTCGTAGACACGAGCTGAGAAATTGCAAACGTCGAGCAATTGCTCAGAGATGAAAAGTGCCAGCACAGAAAGCTCTTGCTAGCCAGCACCCTTCCTTGGAAGCGCTTTTGTAGGCCTAAGAAGACTGGGGCTCTGGGCTTCTCTAGCCACCTAATCTTCTGCTCATCCTCTCGCGCACTCTAAAGAGAGCTCAGGTGAGAAATTGCAAACGTCCAGCAATTGCTCAGAGATGAAAAGTGCCAGCACTGAAAGCTGTTGCTAGCCAGCACCCTTCCTTGGAAGCGCTTTCACAGGCGCAGCAACACTGGGGCTTTGCGCTTCTCTACCCACCAAACGTCACGGTCATTCTCTTTCCGTCTCGTAGACACGAGCTGAGAAATTGCAAACGTCGAGCAATTGCTCAGAGATGAAAAGTGCCAGCACTGAAAGCTGTTGCTAGCCAGCCCCCTTCCTTGGAAGCGCTTTTGTAGGCCTAAGAAGACTGGGGCTCTGGGCTTCTCTAGCCACCTAATCTTCTGCTCATCCTCTCGCGCACTCTAAAGAGAGCTGAGGTGAGAAATTGCAAAGGTCGAGCAATTGCTCAGAGATGAAAAGTGCCAGCACTGAAAGCTGTTGCTAGCCAGCTCCCTTCCTTGGAAGTGCTTCTGTAGCCCTAAGAAGACTGGGGCTCTGGGCTTCTCTAGCCACCTAATCTTCTGCTCATCCTCTCGCGCACTCTAAAGAGAGCTCAGGTGAGAAATTGCAAACGTCGAGCTATTGCTCAGAGAGGAAAAGTGCCAGCACTGAAAGCTGTTGCTAGCCAGCACCCTTCCTTGGAAGCGCTTTTGTAGGCCTAAGAACACTGGGGCTCTGGGCTTCTCTAGCCACCTAATCTTCTGCTCATCCTCTCGCGCACTCTAAAGAGAGCTCAGGTGAGAAATTGCAAACGTCGAGCAGTTGCTCAGAGATGAAAAGTGCCAGCACTGAAAGCTCTTGCTAGCCAGCACCCTTCCTTGGAAGCGCTTTCACAGGCGCAGCAACACTGGGGCTTTGCGCTTCTCTAGCCACCAAACGTCACGGTCCTTCTCTTTCCGTCTCGTAGACACGAGCTGAGAAATTGCAAACGTCGAGCAATTGCTCAGAGATGAAAAGTGCCAGCACTGAAAGCTGTTGCTAGCCAGCACCCTTCCTTGGAAGCGCTTTTGTAGGCCTAAGAAGACTGGGGCTCTGGGCTTCTCTAGCCACCTAATCTTCTGCTCATCCTCTCGCGCACTCTAAAGAGAGCTCAGGTGAGAAATTGCAAAGGTCGAGCAATTGCTCAGAGATGAAAAGTGCCAGCACTGAAAGCTGTTGCTAGCCAGCAGCCTTCCTTGGAAGCGCTTTTGTAGGCCTAAGAACACTGGGGCTCTGGGCTTCTCTAGCCACCTAATCTTGTGCTCATCCTCTCGCGCACTCTAAAGAGAGCTCAGGTGAGAAATTGCAAATGTCCAGCAATTGCTCAGAGATGAAAAGTGCCAGCACTGAAAGCTGTTGCTAGCCAGCAGCCTTCCTTGGAAGCGCTTTTGTAGGCCTAAGAACACTGGGGCTCTGGGCTTCTCTAGCCACCTAATCTTGTGCTCATCCTCTCGCGCACTCTAAAGAGAGCTCAGGTGAGAAATTGCAAACGTTGAGTAATTGCTCAGAGATGAAAAGTGCCAGCACTGAAAGCTGTTGCTAGCCAGCACCCTTCCTTGGAAGCGCTTTCACAGGCGCAGCAACACTGGGGCTTTGCGCTTCTCTAGCCACCAAACGTCACGGTCATTCTCTTTCCGTCTCGTAGACACGAGCTGAGAAATTGCAAACGTCCAGCAATTGCTCAGAGATGAAAAGTGCCAGCACTGAAAGCTGTTGCTAGCCAGCCCCCTTCCTTGGAAGCGCTTTTGTAGGCCTAAGAAGACTGGGGCTCTGGGCTTCTCTAGCCACCTAACCTTCTGCTCATCCTCTCGCGCAGTCTAAAGAGAGCTCAGGTGAGAAATTGCAAAGGTCGAGCAATTGCTCAGAGATGAAAAGTGCCAGCACTGAAAGCTGTTGCTAGCCAGCAGCCTTCCTTGGAAGCGCTTTCACAGGCGCAGCAACACTGGGGCTTTGCGCTTCTCTACCCACCAAACGTCACGGTCATTCTCTTTCCGTCTCGTAGACACGAGCTGAGAAATTGCAAACGTCGAGCAATTGCTCAGAGATGAAAAGTGCCAGCACTGAAAGGTGTTGCTAGCCAGCCCCCTTCCTTGGAAGCACTTTTGTAGGCCTAAGAACAGTGGGGCTCTGGGCTTCTCTAGCCACCTAATCTTCTGCTCATCCTCTCGCGCACTCTAAAGAGAGCTCAGGTGAGAAATTGCAAACGTCGAGCAATTGCTCAGAGATGAAAAGTGCCAGCACTGAAAGCTGTTGCTAGCCAGCACCCTTCCTTGGAAGTGCTTCTGTAGCCCTAAGAACACTGGGGCTCTGGGCTTCTCTAGCCACCTAATCTTCTGCTCATCCTCTCGCGCAGTCTAAAGAGAGCTCAGGTGAGAAATTGCAAACGTCCAGCAATTGCTCAGAGATGAAAAGTGCCAGCACTGAAAGCTCTTGCTAGCCAGCACCCTTCCTTGGAAGCGCTTTCACAGGCGCAGCAACACTGGGGCTTTGCGCTTCTCTAGCCACCAAACGTCACAGTCATTCTCTTTCCGTCTCGTAGACACGAGCTGAGAAATTGCAAACGTCGAGCAATTGCTCAGAGATGAAAAGTGCCAGCACTGAAAGGTGTTGCTAGCCAGCACCCTTCCTTGGAAGCGCTTTTGTAGGCCTAAGAACACTGGGGCTTTGCGATTCTCTAGCCACCTAATCTTGTGCTCATCCTCTCGCGCACTCTAAAGAGAGCTCAGGTGAGAAATTGCAAATGTCCAGCAATTGCTCAGAGATGAAAAGTGCCAGCACTGAAAGCTGTTGCTAGCCAGCACCCTTCCTTGGAAGCGCTTTTGTAGGCCTAAGAACACTGGGGCTTTGCGCTTCTCTAGCCACCAAACGTCACGGTCATTCTCTTTCCGTCTCGTAGACACGAGCTGAGAAATTGCAAACGTCAAGCAATTGCTCAGAGATGAAAAGTGCCAGCACTGAAAGCTGTTGCTAGCCAGCCCCCTTCCTTGGAAGCGCTTTTGTAGGCCTAAGAACAGTGGGGCTTTGCGCTTCTCTAGCCACCTAATCTTCTGCTCATCCTCTCGCGCACTCTAAAGAGAGCTCAGGTGAGAAATTGCAAACGTCCAGCAATTGCTCAGAGATGAAAAGTGCCAGCACTGAAAGCTGTTGCTAGCCAGCACCCTTCCTTGGAAGCGCTTTCACAGGCGCAGCAACACTGGGGCTTTGCGCTTCTCTAGCCACCAAACGTCACGGTCCTTCTCTTTCCGTCTCGTAGACACGAGCTGAGAAATTGCAAACGTCGAGCAATTGCTCAGAGATGAAAAGTGCCAGCACTGAAAGCTGTTGCTAGCCAGCACCCTTCCTTGGAAGCGCTTTTGTAGGCCTAAGAAGACTGGGGCTCTGGGCTTCTCTAGCCACCTAATCTTCTGCTCATCCTCTCGCGCACTCTAAAGAGAGCTCAGGTGAGAAATTGCAAAGGTCGAGCAATTGCTCAGAGATGAAAAGTGCCAGCACTGAAAGCTGTTGCTAGCCAGCAGCCTTCCTTGGAAGCGCTTTTGTAGGCCTAAGAACACTGGGGCTCTGGGCTTCTCTAGCCACCTAATCTTGTGCTCATCCTCTCGCGCACTCTAAAGAGAGCTCAGGTGAGAAATTGCAAATGTCCAGCAATTGCTCAGAGATGAAAAGTGCCAGCACTGAAAGCTGTTGCTAGCCAGCAGCCTTCCTTGGAAGCGCTTTTGTAGGCCTAAGAACACTGGGGCTCTGGGCTTCTCTAGCCACCTAATCTTGTGCTCATCCTCTCGCGCACTCTAAAGAGAGCTCAGGTGAGAAATTGCAAACGTTGAGTAATTGCTCAGAGATGAAAAGTGCCAGCACTGAAAGCTGTTGCTAGCCAGCACCCTTCCTTGGAAGCGCTTTCACAGGCGCAGCAACACTGGGGCTTTGCGCTTCTCTAGCCACCAAACGTCACGGTCATTCTCTTTCCGTCTCGTAGACACGAGCTGAGAAATTGCAAACGTCCAGCAATTGCTCAGAGATGAAAAGTGCCAGCACTGAAAGCTGTTGCTAGCCAGCCCCCTTCCTTGGAAGCGCTTTTGTAGGCCTAAGAAGACTGGGGCTCTGGGCTTCTCTAGCCACCTAACCTTCTGCTCATCCTCTCGCGCAGTCTAAAGAGAGCTCAGGTGAGAAATTGCAAAGGTCGAGCAATTGCTCAGAGATGAAAAGTGCCAGCACTGAAAGCTGTTGCTAGCCAGCAGCCTTCCTTGGAAGCGCTTTCACAGGCGCAGCAACACTGGGGCTTTGCGCTTCTCTACCCACCAAACGTCACGGTCATTCTCTTTCCGTCTCGTAGACACGAGCTGAGAAATTGCAAACGTCGAGCAATTGCTCAGAGATGAAAAGTGCCAGCACTGAAAGGTGTTGCTAGCCAGCCCCCTTCCTTGGAAGCACTTTTGTAGGCCTAAGAACAGTGGGGCTCTGGGCTTCTCTAGCCACCTAATCTTCTGCTCATCCTCTCGCGCACTCTAAAGAGAGCTCAGGTGAGAAATTGCAAACGTCGAGCAATTGCTCAGAGATGAAAAGTGCCAGCACTGAAAGCTGTTGCTAGCCAGCACCCTTCCTTGGAAGTGCTTCTGTAGCCCTAAGAACACTGGGGCTCTGGGCTTCTCTAGCCACCTAATCTTCTGCTCATCCTCTCGCGCAGTCTAAAGAGAGCTCAGGTGAGAAATTGCAAACGTCCAGCAATTGCTCAGAGATGAAAAGTGCCAGCACTGAAAGCTCTTGCTAGCCAGCACCCTTCCTTGGAAGCGCTTTCACAGGCGCAGCAACACTGGGGCTTTGCGCTTCTCTAGCCACCAAACGTCACAGTCATTCTCTTTCCGTCTCGTAGACACGAGCTGAGAAATTGCAAACGTCGAGCAATTGCTCAGAGATGAAAAGTGCCAGCACTGAAAGGTGTTGCTAGCCAGCACCCTTCCTTGGAAGCGCTTTTGTAGGCCTAAGAACACTGGGGCTTTGCGATTCTCTAGCCACCTAATCTTGTGCTCATCCTCTCGCGCACTCTAAAGAGAGCTCAGGTGAGAAATTGCAAATGTCCAGCAATTGCTCAGAGATGAAAAGTGCCAGCACTGAAAGCTGTTGCTAGCCAGCACCCTTCCTTGGAAGCGCTTTTGTAGGCCTAAGAACACTGGGGCTTTGCGCTTCTCTAGCCACCAAACGTCACGGTCATTCTCTTTCCGTCTCGTAGACACGAGCTGAGAAATTGCAAACGTCAAGCAATTGCTCAGAGATGAAAAGTGCCAGCACTGAAAGCTGTTGCTAGCCAGCCCCCTTCCTTGGAAGCGCTTTTGTAGGCCTAAGAACAGTGGGGCTTTGCGCTTCTCTAGCCACCTAATCTTCTGCTCATCCTCTCGCGCACTCTAAAGAGAGCTCAGGTGAGAAATTGCAAACGTCCAGCAATTGCTCAGAGATGAAAAGTGCCAGCACTGAAAGCTGTTGCTAGCCAGCACCCTTCCTTGGAAGCGCTTTCACAGGCGCAGCAACACTGGGGCTTTGCGCTTCTCTAGCCACCAAACGTCACGGTCCTTCTCTTTCCGTCTCGTAGACACGAGCTGAGAAATTGCAAACGTCGAGCAATTGCTCAGAGATGAAAAGTGCCAGCACTGAAAGCTGTTGCTAGCCAGCCCCCTTCCTTGGAAGCGCTTTTGTAGGCCTAAGAAGACTGGGGCTCTGGGCTTCTCTAGCCACCTAATCTTCTGCTCATCCTCTCGCGCACTCTAAAGAGAGCTCAGGTGAGAAATTGCAAACGTCGAGCAATTGCTCAGAGATGAAAAGTGCCAGCACTGAAAGCTCTTGCTAGCCAGCAGCCTTCCTTGGAAGCACTTTCACAGGCGCAGCAACACTGGGGCTTTGCGCTTCTCTACCCACCAAACGTCACGGTCATTCTCTTTCCGTCTCGTAGACACGAGTTGAGAAATTGCAAACGTCCAGCAATTGCTCAGAGATGAAAATTGCCAGCACTGAAAGGTGTTGCTAGCCAGCACCCTTCCTTGGAAGTGCTTTTGTAGGCCTAAGAACAGTGGGGCTCTGGGCTTCTCTAGCCACCTAATCTTCTGCTCATCCTCTCGCGCAGTCTAAAGAGAGCTCAGGTGAGAAATTGCAAACGTCGAGCAATTGCTCAGAGATGAAAAGTGCCAGCACTGAAAGCTGTTGCTAGCCAGCACCCTTCCTTGGAAGCGCTTTCACAGGCACAGCAACACTGGGGCTTTGCGCTTCTCTACCCACCAAACGTCACAGTCATTCTCTTTCCGTCTCGTAGACACGAGCTGAGAAATTGCAAACGTCGAGCAATTGCTCAGAGATGAAAAGTGCCAGCACTGAAAGCTGTTGCTAGCCAGCACCCTTCCTTGGAAGCGCTTTTGTAGGCCTAAGAAGACTGGGGCTCTGGGCTTCTCTAGCCACCTAATCTTCTGCTCATCCTCTCGCGCAGTCTAAAGAGAGCTCAGGTGAGAAATTGCAAACGTCGAGCAATTGCTCAGAGATGAAAAGTGCCAGCACTGAAAGCTCTTGCTAGCCAGCACCCTTCCTTGGAAGCGCTTTCACAGGCGCAGCAACACTGGGGCTTTGCGCTTCTCTAGCCACCAAACGTCACGGTCCTTCTCTTTCCGTCTCGTAGACACGAGCTGAGAAATTGCAAACGTCGAGCAATTGCTCAGAGATGAAAAGTGCCAGCACTGAAAGCTGTTGCTAGCCAGCACCCTTCCTTGGAAGCGCTTTTGTAGGCCTAAGAAGACTGGGGCTCTGGGCTTCTCTAGCCACCTAATCTTCTGCTCATCCTCTCGCGCACTCTAAAGAGAGCTCAGGTGAGAAATTGCAAACGTCCAGCAATTGCTCAGAGATGAAAAGTGCCAGCACTGAAAGCTGTTGCTAGCCAGCACCCTTCCTTGGAAGTGCTTTTGTAGGCCTAAGAACACTGGGGCTTTGCGCTTCTCTAGCCACCTAATCTTGTGCTCATCCTCTCGCGCACTCTAAAGAGAGCTCAGGTGAGAAATTGCAAATGTCCAGCAATTGCTCAGAGATGAAAAGTGCCAGCACTGAAAGCTGTTGCTAGCCAGCAGCCTTCCTTGGAAGCGCTTTTGTAGGCCTAAGAACACTGGGGCTCTGGGCTTCTCTAGCCACCTAATCTTGTGCTCATCCTCTCGCGCACTCTAAAGAGAGCTCAGGTGAGAAATTGCAAACGTTGAGTAATTGCTCAGAGATGAAAAGTGCCAGCACTGAAAGCTGTTGCTAGCCAGCACCCTTCCTTGGAAGCGCTTTCACAGGCGCAGCAACACTGGGGCTTTGCGCTTCTCTAGCCACCAAACGTCACGGTCATTCTCTTTCCGTCTCGTAGACACGAGCTGAGAAATTGCAAACGTCCAGCAATTGCTCAGAGATGAAAAGTGCCAGCACTGAAAGCTGTTGCTAGCCAGCACCCTTCCTTGGAAGCGCTTTTGTAGGCCTAAGAAGACTGGGGCTCTGGGCTTCTCTAGCCACCTAATCTTCTGCTCATCCTCTCGCGCACTCTAAAGAGAGCTCAGGTGAGAAATTGCAAACGTCGAGCAATTGCTCAGAGATGAAAAGTGCCAGCACTGAAAGCTGTTGCTAGCCAGCCCCCTTCCTTGGAAGCGCTTTTGTAGGCCTAAGAAGACTGGGGCTCTGGGCTTCTCTAGCCACCTAATCTTCTGCTCATCCTCTCGCGCAGTCTAAAGAGAGCTCAGGTGAGAAATTGCAAAGGTCGAGCAATTGCTCAGAGATGAAAAGTGCCAGCACTGAAAGCTGTTGCTAGCCAGCAGCCTTCCTTGGAAGCGCTTTCACAGGCGCAGCAACACTGGGGCTTTGCGCTTCTCTACCCACCAAACGTCACGGTCATTCTCTTTCCGTCTCGTAGACACGAGCTGAGAAATTGCAAACGTCGAGCAATTGCTCAGAGATGAAAAGTGCCAGCACTGAAAGGTGTTGCTAGCCAGCCCCCTTCCTTGGAAGCACTTTTGTAGGCCTAAGAACAGTGGGGCTCTGGGCTTCTCTAGCCACCTAATCTTCTGCTCATCCTCTCGCGCACTCTAAAGAGAGCTCAGGTGAGAAATTGCAAACGTCGAGCAATTGCTCAGAGATGAAAAGTGCCAGCACTGAAAGCTGTTGCTAGCCAGCACCCTTCCTTGGAAGTGCTTCTGTAGCCCTAAGAACACTGGGGCTCTGGGCTTCTCTAGCCACCTAATCTTCTGCTCATCCTCTCGCGCAGTCTAAAGAGAGCTCAGGTGAGAAATTGCAAACGTCCAGCAATTGCTCAGAGATGAAAAGTGCCAGCACTGAAAGCTCTTGCTAGCCAGCACCCTTCCTTGGAAGCGCTTTCACAGGCGCAGCAACACTGGGGCTTTGCGCTTCTCTAGCCACCAAACGTCACAGTCATTCTCTTTCCGTCTCGTAGACACGAGCTGAGAAATTGCAAACGTCGAGCAATTGCTCAGAGATGAAAAGTGCCAGCACTGAAAGGTGTTGCTAGCCAGCACCCTTCCTTGGAAGTGCTTTTGTAGGCCTAAGAACACTGGGGCTTTGCGATTCTCTAGCCACCTAATCTTGTGCTCATCCTCTCGCGCACTCTAAAGAGAGCTCAGGTGAGAAATTGCAAATGTCCAGCAATTGCTCAGAGATGAAAAGTGCCAGCACTGAAAGCTGTTGCTAGCCAGCACCCTTCCTTGGAAGCGCTTTTGTAGGCCTAAGAACACTGGGGCTTTGCGCTTCTCTAGCCACCAAACGTCACGGTCATTCTCTTTCCGTCTCGTAGACACGAGCTGAGAAATTGCAAACGTCAAGCAATTGCTCAGAGATGAAAAGTGCCAGCACTGAAAGCTGTTGCTAGCCAGCACCCTTCCTTGGAAGCGCTTTTGTAGGCCTAAGAACAGTGGGGCTTTGCGCTTCTCTAGCCACCTAATCTTCTGCTCATCCTCTCGCGCACTCTAAAGAGAGCTCAGGTGAGAAATTGCAAACGTCCAGCAATTGCTCAGAGATGAAAAGTGCCAGCACTGAAAGCTGTTGCTAGCCAGCACCCTTCCTTGGAAGCGCTTTCACAGGCGCAGCAACACTGGGGCTTTGCGCTTCTCTAGCCACCAAACGTCACGGTCCTTCTCTTTCCGTCTCGTAGACACGAGCTGAGAAATTGCAAACGTCGAGCAATTGCTCAGAGATGAAAAGTGCCAGCACTGAAAGCTGTTGCTAGCCAGCCCCCTTCCTTGGAAGCGCTTTTGTAGGCCTAAGAACACTGGGGCTCTGGGCTTCTCTAGCCACCTAATCTTCTGCTCATCCTCTCGCGCACTCTAAAGAGAGCTCAGGTGAGAAATTGCAAACGTCGAGCAATTGCTCAGAGATGAAAAGTGCCAGCACTGAAAGCTCTTGCTAGCCAGCAGCCTTCCTTGGAAGCACTTTCACAGGCGCAGCAACACTGGGGCTTTGCGCTTCTCTACCCACCAAACGTCACGGTCATTCTCTTTCCGTCTCGTAGACACGAGTTGAGAAATTGCAAACGTCCAGCAATTGCTCAGAGATGAAAATTGCCAGCACTGAAAGGTGTTGCTAGCCAGCACCCTTCCTTGGAAGTGCTTTTGTAGGCCTAAGAACAGTGGGGCTCTGGGCTTCTCTAGCCACCTAATCTTCTGCTCATCCTCTCGCGCAGTCTAAAGAGAGCTCAGGTGAGAAATTGCAAACGTCGAGCAATTGCTCAGAGATGAAAAGTGCCAGCACTGAAAGCTGTTGCTAGCCAGCACCCTTCCTTGGAAGCGCTTTCACAGGCACAGCAACACTGGGGCTTTGCGCTTCTCTACCCACCAAACGTCACAGTCATTCTCTTTCCGTCTCGTAGACACGAGCTGAGAAATTGCAAACGTCGAGCAATTGCTCAGAGATGAAAAGTGCCAGCACTGAAAGCTGTTGCTAGCCAGCACCCTTCCTTGGAAGCGCTTTTGTAGGCCTAAGAAGACTGGGGCTCTGGGCTTCTCTAGCCACCTAATCTTCTGCTCATCCTCTCGCGCAGTCTAAAGAGAGCTCAGGTGAGAAATTGCAAACGTCGAGCAATTGCTCAGAGATGAAAAGTGCCAGCACTGAAAGCTCTTGCTAGCCAGCACCCTTCCTTGGAAGCGCTTTCACAGGCACAGCAACACTGGGGCTTTGCGCTTCTCTAGCCACCAAACGTCACGGTCATTCTCTTTCCGTCTCGTAGACACGAGCTGAGAAATTGCAAACGTCGAGCAATTGCTCAGAGATGAAAAGTGCCAGCACTGAAAGCTCTTGCTAGCCAGCCCCCTTCCTTGGAAGCGCTTTTGTAGGCCTAAGAGCCCTGGGGCTCTGGGCTTCTCTAGCCACCTAATCTTCAGCTCATGCTCTCGCGCACTCTAAAGAGAGCTCAGGTGAGAAATTGCAAACGTCGAGCAATTGCTCAGAGATGAAAAGTACCAGCACTGAAAGCTGTTGCTAGCCAGCACCCTTCCTTGGAAGTGCTTTCACAGGCGCAGCAACACTGGGGCTTTGCGCTTCTCTAGCCACCAAACGTCACGGTCATTCTCTTTCCGTCTCGTAGACACGAGCTGAGAAATTGCAAACGTCGAGCAATTGCTCAGAGATGAAAATTGCCAGCACTGAAAGCTGTTGCTAGCCAGCACCGTTCCTTGGAAGCGCTTTTGTAGCCCTAAGAACACTTGGGCTTTGCGCTTCTCTAGCCACCTAATCTTCTGCTCATCCTCTCGCGCAGTCTAAAGAGAGCTCAGGTGAGAAATTGCAAACGTCGAGCAATTGCTCAGAGATGAAAAGTGCCAGCACTGAAAGCTGTTGCTAGCCAGCCCCCTTCCTTGGAAGCGCTTTCACAGGCGCAGCAACACTGGGGCTTTGCGCTTCTCTAGCCACCAAACGTCACGGTCATTCTCTTTCCGTCTCGTAGACACGAGCTGAGAAATTGCAAACGTCAAGCAATTGCTCAGAGATGAAAAGTGCCAGCACTGAAAGCTGTTGCTAGCCAGCACCCTTCCTTGGAAGCGCTTTTGTAGGCCTAAGAACAGTGGGGCTTTGCGCTTCTCTAGCCACCTAATCTTCTGCTCATCCTCTCGCGCACTCTGAAGAGAGCTCAGGTGAGAAATTGCAAACGTCGAGCAATTGCTCAGAGATGAAAAGTGCCAGCACTGAAAGCTCTTGCTAGCCAGCACCCTTCCTTGGAAGCGCTTTCACAGGCACAGCAACACTGGGGCTTTGCGCTTCTCTAGCCACCAAACGTCACGGTCATTCTCTTTCCGTCTCGTAGACACGAGCTGAGAAACTGCAAACGTCGAGCAATTGCTCAGAGATGAAAAGTGCCAGCACTGAAAGCTGTTGCTAGCCAGCACCCTTCCTTGGAAGCGCTTTTGTAGGCCTAAGAACACTGGGGCTTTGCGCTTCTCTAGCCACCTAATCTTCTGCTCATCCTCTCGCGCACTCTAAAGAGAGCTCAGGTGAGAAATTGCAAACGTCGAGCAATTGCTCAGAGATGAAAAGTGCCAGCACTGAAAGCTGTTGCTAGCCAGCACCCTTCCTTGGAAGCGCTTTCACAGGCGCAGCAACACTGGGGCTTTGCGCTTCTCTAGCCACCAAACGTCACGGTCATTCTCTTTCCGTCTCGTAGACACGAGCTGAGAAATTGCAAACGTCCAGCAATTGCTCAGAGATGAAAAGTGCCAGCACTGAAAGCTGTTGCTAGCCAGCACCCTTCCTTGGAAGCGCTTTTGTAGGCCTAAGAACACTGGGGCTCTGGGCTTCTCTAGCCACCTAATCTTCTGCTCATCCTCTCGCGCACTCTAAAGAGAGCTCAGGTGAGAAATTGCAAACGTCGAGCAATTGCTCAGAGATGAAAAGTGCCAGCACTGAAAGCTGTTGCTAGCCAGCAGCCTTCCTTGGAAGCACTTTCACAGGCGCAGCAACACTGGGGCTTTGCGCTTCTCTAACCACCAAACGTCACGGTCATTCTCTTTCCGTCTCGTAGACACGAGTTGAGAAATTGCAAACGTCGAGCAATTGCTCAGAGATGAAAAGTGCCAGCATTGAAAGGTGTTGCTAGCCAGCACCCTTCCTTGGAAGCGCTTCTGTAGGCCTAAGAAGACTGGGGCTCTGGGCTTCTCTAGCCACCTAATCTTGTGCTCATCCTCTCGCGCACTCTGAAGAGAGCTCAGGTGAGAAATTGCAAACGTCGAGCAATTGCTCAGAGATGAAAAGTGCCAGCACTGAAAGCTCTTGCTAGCCAGCACCCTTCCTTGGAAGCGCTTTCACAGGCGCAGCAACACTGGGGCTTTGCGCTTCTCTAGCCACCAAACGTCACGGTCATTCTCTTTCCGTCTCGTAGACACGAGCTGAGAAATTGCAAACGTCGAGCAATTGCTCAGAGATGAAAAGTGCCAGCACTGAAAGCTGTTGCTAGCCAGCCCCCTTCCTTGGAAGCGCTTTTGTAGGCCTAAGAGCCCTGGGGCTCTGGGCTTCTCTAGCCACCTAATCTTCAGCTCATCCTCTCGCGCACTCTAAAGAGAGCTCAGGTGAGAAATTGCAAACGTCGAGCAATTGCTCAGAGATGAAAAGTACCAGCACTGAAAGCTGTTGCTAGCCAGCACCCTTCCTTGGAAGTGCTTTCACAGGCGCAGCAACACTGGGGCTTTGCGCTTCTCTAGCCACCAAACGTCACGGTCATTCTCTTTCCGTCTCGTAGACACGAGCTGAGAAATTGCAAACGTCGAGCAATTGCTCAGAGATGAAAAGTGCCAGCACTGAAAGCTGTTGCTAGCCAGCACCGTTCCTTGGAAGCGCTTTTGTAGCCCTAAGAACACTTGGGCTTTGCGCTTCTCTAGCCACCTAATCTTCTGCTCATCCTCTCGCGCACTCTAAAGAGAGCTCAGGTGAGAAATTGCAAACGTCGAGCAATTGCTCAGAGATGAAAAGTGCCAGCACTGAAAGCTGTTGCTAGCCAGCACCCTTCCTTGGAAGCGCTTTCACAGGCGCAGCAACACTGGGGCTTTGCGCTTCTCTAGCCACCAAACGTCACGGTCATTCTCTTTCCGTCTCGTAGACACGAGCTGAGAAATTGCAAACGTCGAGCAATTGCTCAGAGATGAAAATTGCCAGCACTGAAAGCTGTTGCTAGCCAGCACCGTTCCTTGGAAGCGCTTTTGTAGGCCTAAGAACACTGGGGCTTTGCGCTTCTCTAGCCACCTAATCTTCTGCTCATCCTCTCGCGCAGTCTAAAGAGAGCTCAGGTGAGAAATTGCAAACGTCGAGCAATTGCTCAGAGATGAAAAGTGCCAGCACTGAAAGCTGTTGCTAGCCAGCACCCTTCCTTGGAAGCGCTTTCACAGGCACAGCAACACTGGGGCTTTGCGCTTCTCTAGCCACCAAACGTCACGGTCATTCTCTTTCCGTCTCGTAGACACGAGCTGAGAAACTGCAAACGTCGAGCAATTGCTCAGAGATGAAAAGTGCCAGCACTGAAAGCTGTTGCTAGCCAGCACCCTTCCTTGGAAGCGCTTTTGTAGGCCTAAGAACACTGGGGCTTTGCGCTTCTCTAGCCACCTAATCTTCTGCTCATCCTCTCGCGCACTCTAAAGAGAGCTCAGGTGAGAAATTGCAAACGTCGAGCAATTGCTCAGAGATGAAAAGTGCCAGCACTGAAAGCTGTTGCTAGCCAGCACCCTTCCTTGGAAGCGCTTTCACAGGCGCAGCAACACTGGGGCTTTGCGCTTCTCTAGCCACCAAACGTCACGGTCATTCTCTTTCCGTCTCGTAGACACGAGCTGAGAAATTGCAAACGTCGAGCAATTGCTCAGAGATGAAAAGTGCCAGCACTGAAAGCTGTTGCTAGCCAGCACCCTTCCTTGGAAGCGCTTTTGTAGGCCTAAGCACACTGGGGCTCTGGGCTTCTCTACCCACCTAATCTTCTGCTCATCCTCTCGCGCACTCTGAAGAGAGCTCAGGTGAGAAATTGCAAACGTCGAGCAATTGCTCAGAGATGAAAAGTGCCAGCACTGAAAGCTGTTGCTAGCCAGCACCCTTCCTTGGAAGCGCTTTCACAGGCGCAGCAACACTGGGGCTTTGCGCTTCTCTAGCCACCAAACGTCACGGTCATTCTCTTTCCGTCTCGTAGACACGAGCTGAGAAACTGCAAACGTCGAGCAATTGCTCAGAGATGAAAAGTGCCAGCACTGAAAGCTGTTGCTAGCCAGCCCCCTTCCTTGGAAGCGCTTTTGTAGGCCTAAGAACACTGGGGCTCTGGGCTTCTCTAGCCACCTAATCTTCTGCTCATCCTCTCGCGCACTCTAAAGAGAGCTCAGGTGAGAAATTGCAAACGTCGAGCAATTCCTCAGAGATGAAAAGTGCCAGCACTGAAAGCTGTTGCTAGCCAGCACCCTTCCTTGGAAGCGCTTTCACAGGCGCAGCAACACTGGGGCTTTGCGCTTCTCTAGCCACCAAACGTCACGGTCATTCTCTTTCCGTCTCGTAGACACGAGCTGAGAAATTGCAAACGTCGAGCAATTGCTCAGAGATGAAAATTGCCAGCACTGAAAGCTGTTGCTAGCCAGCACCATTCCTTGGAAGCGCTTTTGTAGCCCTAAGAACACTTGGGCTTTGCGCTTCTCTAGCCACCTAATCTTCTGCTCATCCTCTCGCGCAGTCTAAAGAGAGCTCAGGTGAGAAATTGCAAACGTCGAGCAATTGCTCAGAGATGAAAAGTGCCAGCACTGAAAGCTGTTGCTAGCCAGCACCCTTCCTTGGAAGCGCTTTTGTAGCCCTAAGAACACTGGGGCTCTGGGCTTCTCTAGCCACCTAATCTTCTGCTCATCCTCTCGCGCACTCTAAAGAGAGCTCAGGTGAGAAATTGCAAACGTCGAGCAATTGCTCAGAGATGAAAAGTGCCAGCACTGAAAGCTGTTGCTAGCCAGCACCCTTCCTTGGAAGCGCTTTCACAGGTGCAGCAACACTGGGGCTTTGCGCTTCTCTAGCCACCAAACGTCACGGTCATTCTCTTTCCGTCTCGTAGACACGAGCTGAGAAATTGCAAACGTCGAGCAATTGCTCAGAGATGAAAAGTGCCAGCACTGAAAGCTGTTGCTAGCCAGCACCGTTCCTTGGAAGCGCTTTTGTAGCCCTAAGAACACTTGGGCTTTGCGCTTCTCTAGCCACCTAATCTTCTGCTCATCCTCTCACGCAGTCTAAAGAGAGCTCAGGTGAGAAATTGCAAACGTCGAGCAATTGCTCAGAGATGAAAAGTGCCAGCACTGAAAGCTGTTGCTAGCCAGCACCCTTCCTTGGAAGCGCTTTCACAGGCACAGCAACACTGGGGCTTTGCGCTTCTCTAGCCACCAAACGTCACGGTCATTCTCTTTCCGTCTCGTAGACACGAGCTGAGAAATTGCAAACGTCGAGCAATTGCTCAGAGATGAAAAGTGCCAGCACTGAAAGCTGTTGCTAGCCAGCCCCCTTCCTTGGAAGCGCTTTTGTAGGCCTAAGAACACTTGGGCTTTGCGCTTCTCTAGCCACCTAATCTTCTGCTCATCCTCTCGCGCAGTCTAAAGAGAGCTCAGGTGAGAAATTGCAAACGTCGAGCAATTGCTCAGAGATGAAAAGTGCCAGCACTGAAAGCTGTTGCTAGCCAGCACCCTTCCTTGGAAGCGCTTTCACAGGCGCAGCAACACTGGGGCTTTGCGCTTCTCTAGCCACCAAACGTCACGGTCATTCTCTTTCCGTCTCGTAGACACGAGCTGAGAAACTGCAAACGTCGAGCAATTGCTCAGAGATGAAAAGTGCCAGCACTGAAAGCTGTTGCTAGCCAGCACCCTTCCTTGGAAGTGCTTTTGTAGGCCTAAGAACACTGGGGCTTTGCGCTTCTCTAGCCACCTAATCTTCTGCTCATCCTCTCGCGCACTCTAAAGAGAGCTCAGGTGAGAAATTGCAAATGTCCAGCAATTGCTCAGAGATGAAAAGTGCCAGCACTGAAAGCTGTTGCTAGCCAGCACCCTTCCTTGGAAGCGCTTTTGTAGGCCTAAGAACAGTGGGGCTTTGCGCTTCTCTAGCCACCTAATCTTCTGCTCATCCTCTCGCGCACTCTGAAGAGAGCTCAGGTGAGAAATTGCAAACGTCGAGCAATTGCTCAGAGATGAAAAGTGCCAGCACTGAAAGCTCTTGCTAGCCAGCACCCTTCCTTGGAAGCGCTTTCACAGGCACAGCAACACTGGGGCTTTGCGCTTCTCTAGCCACCAAACGTCACGGTCATTCTCTTTCCGTCTCGTAGACACGAGCTGAGAAACTGCAAACGTCGAGCAATTGCTCAGAGATGAAAAGTGCCAGCACTGAAAGCTGTTGCTAGCCAGCACCCTTCCTTGGAAGCGCTTTTGTAGGCCTAAGAACACTGGGGCTTTGCGCTTCTCTAGCCACCTAATCTTCTGCTCATCCTCTCGCGCACTCTAAAGAGAGCTCAGGTGAGAAATTGCAAACGTCGAGCAATTGCTCAGAGATGAAAAGTGCCAGCACTGAAAGCTGTTGCTAGCCAGCACCCTTCCTTGGAAGCGCTTTCACAGGCGCAGCAACACTGGGGCTTTGCGCTTCTCTAGCCACCAAACGTCACGGTCATTCTCTTTCCGTCTCGTAGACACGAGCTGAGAAATTGCAAACGTCCAGCAATTGCTCAGAGATGAAAAGTGCCAGCACTGAAAGCTGTTGCTAGCCAGCACCCTTCCTTGGAAGCGCTTTTGTAGGCCTAAGAACACTGGGGCTCTGGGCTTCTCTAGCCACCTAATCTTCTGCTCATCCTCTCGCGCACTCTGAAGAGAGCTCAGGTGAGAAATTGCAAACGTCGAGCAATTGCTCAGAGATGAAAAGTGCCAGCACTGAAAGCTGTTGCTAGCCAGCAGCCTTCCTTGGAAGCACTTTCACAGGCGCAGCAACACTGGGGCTTTGCGCTTCTCTAACCACCAAACGTCACGGTCATTCTCTTTCCGTCTCGTAGACACGAGTTGAGAAATTGCAAACGTCGAGCAATTGCTCAGAGATGAAAAGTGCCAGCACTGAAAGCTGTTGCTAGCCAGCACCCTTCCTTGGAAGCGCTTCTGTAGCCCTAAGAACACTGGGGCTCTGGGCTTCTCTAGCCACCTAATCTTGTGCTCATCCTCTCGCGCACTCTGAAGAGAGCTCAGGTGAGAAATTGCAAACGTCGAGCAATTGCTCAGAGATGAAAAGTGCCAGCACTGAAAGCTCTTGCTAGCCAGCACCCTTCCTTGGAAGCGCTTTCACAGGCGCAGCAACACTGGGGCTTTGCGCTTCTCTAGCCACCAAACGTCACGGTCATTCTCTTTCCGTCTCGTAGACACGAGCTGAGAAATTGCAAACGTCGAGCAATTGCTCAGAGATGAAAAGTGCCAGCACTGAAAGCTGTTGCTAGCCAGCCCCCTTCCTTGGAAGCGCTTCTGTAGGCCTAAGAGCCCTGGGGCTCTGGGCTTCTCTAGCCACCTAATCTTCAGCTCATCCTCTCGCGCACTCTAAAGAGAGCTCAGGTGAGAAATTGCAAACGTCGAGCAATTGCTCAGAGATGAAAAGTACCAGCACTGAAAGCTGTTGCTAGCCAGCACCCTTCCTTGGAAGTGCTTTCACAGGCGCAGCAACACTGGGGCTTTGCGCTTCTCTAGCCACCAAACGTCACGGTCATTCTCTTTCCGTCTCGTAGACACGAGCTGAGAAATTGCAAACGTCGAGCAATTGCTCAGAGATGAAAATTGCCAGCACTGAAAGCTGTTGCTAGCCAGCACCGTTCCTTGGAAGCGCTTTTGTAGCCCTAAGAACACTTGGGCTTTGCGCTTCTCTAGCCACCTAATCTTCTGCTCATCCTCTCGCGCACTCTAAAGAGAGCTCAGGTGAGAAATTGCAAACGTCGAGCAATTGCTCAGAGATGAAAAGTGCCAGCACTGAAAGCTGTTGCTAGCCAGCACCCTTCCTTGGAAGCGCTTTCACAGGCGCAGCAACACTGGGGCTTTGCGCTTCTCTAGCCACCAAACGTCACGGTCATTCTCTTTCCGTCTCGTAGACACGAGCTGAGAAATTGCAAACGTCGAGCAATTGCTCAGAGATGAAAATTGCCAGCACTGAAAGCTGTTGCTAGCCAGCACCGTTCCTTGGAAGCGCTTTTGTAGGCCTAAGAACACTGGGGCTTTGCGCTTCTCTAGCCACCTAATCTTCTGCTCATCCTCTCGCGCAGTCTAAAGAGAGCTCAGGTGAGAAATTGCAAACGTCGAGCAATTGCTCAGAGATGAAAAGTGCCAGCACTGAAAGCTGTTGCTAGCCAGCACCCTTCCTTGGAAGCGCTTTCACAGGCGCAGCAACACTGGGGCTTTGCGCTTCTCTAGCCACCAAACGTCACGGTCATTCTCTTTCCGTCTCGTAGACACGAGCTGAGAAATTGCAAACGTCGAGCAATTGCTCAGAGATGAAAAGTGCCAGCACTGAAAGCTGTTGCTAGCCAGCACCCTTCCTTGGAAGCGCTTTTGTAGGCCTAAGCACACTGGGGCTCTGGGCTTCTCTACCCACCTAATCTTCTGCTCATCCTCTCGCGCACTCTGAAGAGAGCTCAGGTGAGAAATTGCAAACGTCGAGCAATTGCTCAGAGATGAAAAGTGCCAGCACTGAAAGCTGTTGCTAGCCAGCACCCTTCCTTGGAAGCGCTTTCACAGGCGCAGCAACACTGGGGCTTTGCGCTTCTCTAACCACCAAACGTCACGGTCATTCTCTTTCCGTCTCGTAGACACGAGTTGAGAAATTGCAAACGTCGAGCAATTGCTCAGAGATGAAAAGTGCCAGCACTGAAAGGTGTTGCTAGCCAGCACCCTTCCTTGGAAGTGCTTCTGTAGCCCTAAGAACACTGGGGCTCTGGGCTTCTCTAGCCACCTAATCTTCTGCTCATCCTCTCGCGCACTCTAAAGAGAGCTCAGGTGAGAAATTGCAAACGTCGAGCAATTGCTCAGAGATGAAAAGTGCCAGCACTGAAAGCTCTTGCTAGCCAGCACCCTTCCTTGGAAGCGCTTTCACAGGCACAGCAACACTTGGGCTTTGCGCTTCTCTAGCCACCTAATCTTCTGCTCATCCTCTCGCGCAGTCTAAAGAGAGCTCAGGTGAGAAATTGCAAACGTCGAGCAATTGCTCAGAGATGAAAAGTGCCAGCACTGAAAGCTGTTGCTAGCCAGCACCCTTCCTTGGAAGCGCTTTTGTAGCCCTAAGAACACTGGGGCTCTGGGCTTCTCTAGCCACCTAATCTTCTGCTCATCCTCTCGCGCACTCTAAAGAGAGCTCAGGTGAGAAATTGCAAACGTCGAGCAATTGCTCAGAGATGAAAAGTGCCAGCACTGAAAGCTGTTGCTAGCCAGCACCCTTCCTTGGAAGCGCTTTCACAGGTGCAGCAACACTGGGGCTTTGCGCTTCTCTAGCCACCAAACGTCACGGTCATTCTCTTTCCGTCTCGTAGACACGAGCTGAGAAATTGCAAACGTCGAGCAATTGCTCAGAGATGAAAAGTGCCAGCACTGAAAGCTGTTGCTAGCCAGCACCGTTCCTTGGAAGCGCTTTTGTAGCCCTAAGAACACTTGGGCTTTGCGCTTCTCTAGCCACCTAATCTTCTGCTCATCCTCTCACGCAGTCTAAAGAGAGCTCAGGTGAGAAATTGCAAACGTCGAGCAATTGCTCAGAGATGAAAAGTGCCAGCACTGAAAGCTGTTGCTAGCCAGCACCCTTCCTTGGAAGCGCTTTCACAGGCACAGCAACACTGGGGCTTTGCGCTTCTCTAGCCACCAAACGTCACGGTCATTCTCTTTCCGTCTCGTAGACACGAGCTGAGAAATTGCAAACGTCGAGCAATTGCTCAGAGATGAAAAGTGCCAGCACTGAAAGCTGTTGCTAGCCAGCCCCCTTCCTTGGAAGCGCTTTTGTAGGCCTAAGAACACTTGGGCTTTGCGCTTCTCTAGCCACCTAATCTTCTGCTCATCCTCTCGCGCAGTCTAAAGAGAGCTCAGGTGAGAAATTGCAAACGTCGAGCAATTGCTCAGAGATGAAAAGTGCCAGCACTGAAAGCTGTTGCTAGCCAGCACCCTTCCTTGGAAGCGCTTTCACAGGCACAGCAACACTGGGGCTTTGCGCTTCTCTAGCCACCAAACGTCACGGTCATTCTCTTTCCGTCTCGTAGACACGAGCTGAGAAATTGCAAACGTCGAGCAATTGCTCAGAGATGAAAATTGCCAGCACTGAAAGCTGTTGCTAGCCAGCACCCTTCCTTGGAAGCGCTTTTGTAGGCCTAAGAACACTGGGGCTTTGCGCTTCTCTAGCCACCTAATCTTCTGCTCATATTCTCGCGCAGTCTAAAGAGAGCTCAGGTGAGAAATTGCAAACGTCGAGCAATTGCTCAGAGATGAAAAGTGCCAGCACTGAAAGCTGTTGCTAGCCAGCACCCTTCCTTGGAAGCGCTTTCACAGGCACAGCAACACTGGGGCTTTGCGCTTCTCTAGCCACCAAACGTCACGGTCATTCTCTTTCCGTCTCGTAGACACGAGCTGAGAAACTGCAAACGTCGAGCAATTGCTCAGAGATGAAAAGTGCCAGCACTGAAAGCTGTTGCTAGCCAGCACCCTTCCTTGGAAGTGCTTTTGTAGGCCTAAGAACACTGGGGCTTTGCGCTTCTCTAGCCACCTAATCTTCTGCTCATCCTCTCGCGCACTCTAAAGAGAGCTCAGGTGAGAAATTGCAAATGTCCAGCAATTGCTCAGAGATGAAAAGTGCCAGCACTGAAAGCTGTTGCTAGCCAGCACCCTTCCTTGGAAGCGCTTTTGTAGGCCTAAGAACACTGGGGCTTTGCGCTTCTCTAGCCACCTAATCTTCTGCTCATCCTCTCGCGCACTCTAAAGAGAGCTCAGGTGAGAAATTGCAAACGTTGAGTAATTGCTCAGAGATGAAAAGTGCCAGCACTGAAAGCTGTTGCTAGCCAGCACCCTTCCTTGGAAGCGCTTTCACAGGCGCAGCAACACTGGGGCTTTGCGCTTCTCTAGCCACCAAACGTCACGGTCATTCTCTTTCCGTCTCGTAGACACGAGCTGAGAAATTGCAAACGTCCAGCAATTGCTCAGAGATGAAAAGTGCCAGCACTGAAAGCTGTTGCTAGCCAGCCCCCTTCCTTGGAAGCGCTTTTGTAGGCCTAAGAACACTGGGGCTCTGGGCTTCTCTAGCCACCTAATCTTCTGCTCATCCTCTCGCGCACTCTAAAGAGAGCTCAGGTGAGAAATTGCAAACGTCGAGCAATTGCTCAGAGATGAAAAGTGCCAGCACTGAAAGCTGTTGCTAGCCAGCACCCTTCCTTGGAAGCGCGTTCACAGGCGCAGCAACACTGGGGCTTTGCGCTTCTCTAGCCACCAAACGTCACGGTCATTCTCTTTCCGTCTCGTAGACACAAGCTGAGAAATTGCAAACGTCGAGCAATTGCTCAGAGATGAAAAGTGCCAGCACTGAAAGCTGTTGCTAGCCAGCACCCTTCCTTGGAAGCGCTTTTGTAGGCCTAAGAACACTGGGGCTTTGCGCTTCTCTAGCCACCTAATCTTCTGCTCATATTCTCGCGCAGTCTAAAGAGAGCTCAGGTGAGAAATTGCAAACGTCGAGCAATTGCTCAGAGATGAAAAGTGCCAGCACTGAAAGCTGTTGCTAGCCAGCACCCTTCCTTGGAAGCGCTTTCACAGGCACAGCAACACTGGGGCTTTGCGCTTCTCTAGCCACCAAACGTCACGGTCATTCTCTTTCCGTCTCGTAGACACGAGCTGAGAAACTGCAAACGTCGAGCAATTGCTCAGAGATGAAAAGTGCCAGCACTGAAAGCTGTTGCTAGCCAGCACCCTTCCTTGGAAGCGCTTTTGTAGGCCTAAGAACACTGGGGCTTTGCGCTTCTCTAGCCACCTAATCTTCTGCTCATCCTCTCGCGCACTCTAAAGAGAGCTCAGGTGAGAAATTGCAAACGTCGAGCAATTGCTCAGAGATGAAAAGTGCCAGCACTGAAAGCTGTTGCTAGCCAGCACCCTTCCTTGGAAGCGCTTTCACAGGCGCAGCAACACTGGGGCTTTGCGCTTCTCTAACCACCAAACGTCACGGTCATTCTCTTTCCGTCTCGTAGACACGAGTTGAGAAATTGCAAACGTCGAGCAATTGCTCAGAGATGAAAAGTGCCAGCACTGAAAGGTGTTGCTAGCCAGCACCCTTCCTTGGAAGTGCTTCTGTAGCCCTAAGAACACTGGGGCTCTGGGCTTCTCTAGCCACCTAATCTTCTGCTCATCCTCTCGCGCACTCTAAAGAGAGCTCAGGTGAGAAATTGCAAACGTCGAGCAATTGCTCAGAGATGAAAAGTGCCAGCACTGAAAGCTGTTGCTAGCCAGCACCCTTCCTTGGAAGCGCTTTCACAGGTGCAGCAACACTGGGGCTTTGCGCTTCTCTAGCCACCAAACGTCACGGTCATTCTCTTTCCGTCTCGTAGACACGAGCTGAGAAACTGCAAACGTCGAGCAATTGCTCAGAGATGAAAAGTGCCAGCACTGAAAGCTGTTGCTAGCCAGCCCCCTTCCTTGGAAGCGCTTTTGTAGGCCTAAGAACACTGGGGCTCTGGGCTTCTCTAGCCACCTAATCTTCTGCTCATCCTCTCGCGCAGTCTAAAGAGAGCTCAGGTGAGAAATTGCAAACGTCGAGCAATTCCTCAGAGATGAAAAGTGCCAGCACTGAAAGCTGTTGCTAGCCAGCACCCTTCCTTGGAAGCGCTTTCACAGGCGCAGCAACACTGGGGCTTTGCGCTTCTCTAGCCACCAAACGTCACGGTCATTCTCTTTCCGTCTCGTAGACACGAGCTGAGAAATTGCAAACGTCGAGCAATTGCTCAGAGATGAAAATTGCCAGCACTGAAAGCTGTTGCTAGCCAGCACCATTCCTTGGAAGCGCTTTTGTAGCCCTAAGAACACTTGGGCTTTGCGCTTCTCTAGCCACCTAATCTTCTGCTCATCCTCTCGCGCAGTCTAAAGAGAGCTCAGGTGAGAAATTGCAAACGTCGAGCAATTGCTCAGAGATGAAAAGTGCCAGCACTGAAAGCTGTTGCTAGCCAGCACCCTTCCTTGGAAGCGCTTTTGTAGGCCTAAGAACACTGGGGCTCTGGGCTTCTCTAGCCACCTAATCTTCTGCTCATCCTCTCGCGCACTCTAAAGAGAGCTCAGGTGAGAAATTGCAAACGTCGAGCAATTGCTCAGAGATGAAAAGTGCCAGCACTGAAAGCTGTTGCTAGCCAGCACCCTTCCTTGGAAGCGCTTTCACAGGTGCAGCAACACTGGGGCTTTGCGCTTCTCTAGCCACCAAACGTCACGGTCATTCTCTTTCCGTCTCGTAGACACGAGCTGAGAAATTGCAAACGTCGAGCAATTGCTCAGAGATGAAAAGTGCCAGCACTGAAAGCTGTTGCTAGCCAGCACCGTTCCTTGGAAGCGCTTTTGTAGCCCTAAGAACACTTGGGCTTTGCGCTTCTCTAGCCACCTAATCTTCTGCTCATCCTCTCACGCAGTCTAAAGAGAGCTCAGGTGAGAAATTGCAAACGTCGAGCAATTGCTCAGAGATGAAAAGTGCCAGCACTGAAAGCTGTTGCTAGCCAGCACCCTTCCTTGGAAGCGCTTTCACAGGCACAGCAACACTGGGGCTTTGCGCTTCTCTAGCCACCAAACGTCACGGTCATTCTCTTTCCGTCTCGTAGACACGAGCTGAGAAATTGCAAACGTCGAGCAATTGCTCAGAGATGAAAAGTGCCAGCACTGAAAGCTGTTGCTAGCCAGCCCCCTTCCTTGGAAGCGCTTTTGTAGGCCTAAGAACACTTGGGCTTTGCGCTTCTCTAGCCACCTAATCTTCTGCTCATCCTCTCGCGCAGTCTAAAGAGAGCTCAGGTGAGAAATTGCAAACGTCGAGCAATTGCTCAGAGATGAAAAGTGCCAGCACTGAAAGCTGTTGCTAGCCAGCACCCTTCCTTGGAAGCGCTTTCACAGGCACAGCAACACTGGGGCTTTGCGCTTCTCTAGCCACCAAACGTCACGGTCATTCTCTTTCCGTCTCGTAGACACGAGCTGAGAAATTGCAAACGTCGAGCAATTGCTCAGAGATGAAAATTGCCAGCACTGAAAGCTGTTGCTAGCCAGCCCCCTTCCTTGGAAGCGCTTTTGTAGGCCTAAGAACACTGGGGCTTTGCGCTTCTCTAGCCACCTAATCTTCTGCTCATATTCTCGCGCAGTCTAAAGAGAGCTCAGGTGAGAAATTGCAAACGTCGAGCAATTGCTCAGAGATGAAAAGTGCCAGCACTGAAAGCTGTTGCTAGCCAGCACCCTTCCTTGGAAGCGCTTTCACAGGTGCAGCAACACTGGGGCGTTGCGCTTCTCTACCCACCAAACGTCACGGTCATTCTCTTTCCGTCTCGTAGACACGAGCTGAGAAACTGCAAACGTCGAGCAATTGCTCAGAGATGAAAAGTGCCAGCACTGAAAGCTGTTGCTAGCCAGCACCCTTCCTTGGAAGTGCTTTTGTAGGCCTAAGAACACTGGGGCTTTGCGCTTCTCTAGCCACCTAATCTTCTGCTCATCCTCTCGCGCACTCTAAAGAGAGCTCAGGTGAGAAATTGCAAATGTCCAGCAATTGCTCAGAGATGAAAAGTGCCAGCACTGAAAGCTGTTGCTAGCCAGCACCCTTCCTTGGAAGCGCTTTTGTAGCCCTAAGAACACTGGGGCTTTGCGCTTCTCTAGCCACCTAATCTTCTGCTCATCCTCTCGCGCACTCTAAAGAGAGCTCAGGTGAGAAATTGCAAACGTTGAGTAATTGCTCAGAGATGAAAAGTGCCAGCACTGAAAGCTGTTGCTAGCCAGCACCCTTCCTTGGAAGCGCTTTCACAGGCGCAGCAACACTGGGGCTTTGCGCTTCTCTAGCCACCAAACGTCACGGTCATTCTCTTTCCGTCTCGTAGACACGAGCTGAGAAACTGCAAACGTCGAGCAATTGCTCAGAGATGAAAAGTGCCAGCACTGAAAGCTGTTGCTAGCCAGCACCCTTCCTTGGAAGTGCTTTTGTAGGCCTAAGAACACTGGGGCTTTGCGCTTCTCTAGCCACCTAATCTTCTGCTCATCCTCTCGCGCACTCTAAAGAGAGCTCAGGTGAGAAATTGCAAATGTCCAGCAATTGCTCAGAGATGAAAAGTGCCAGCACTGAAAGCTGTTGCTAGCCAGCACCCTTCCTTGGAAGCGCTTTTGTAGGCCTAAGAACACTGGGGCTTTGCGCTTCTCTAGCCACCTAATCTTCTGCTCATCCTCTCGCGCACTCTAAAGAGAGCTCAGGTGAGAAATTGCAAACGTTGAGTAATTGCTCAGAGATGAAAAGTGCCAGCACTGAAAGCTGTTGCTAGCCAGCACCCTTCCTTGGAAGCGCTTTCACAGGCGCAGCAACACTGGGGCTTTGCGCTTCTCTAGCCACCTAACGTCACGGTCATTCTCTTTCCGTCTCGTAGACACGAGCTGAGAAATTGCAAACGTCCAGCAATTGCTCAGAGATGAAAAGTGCCAGCACTGAAAGCTGTTGCTAGCCAGCCCCCTTCCTTGGAAGCGCTTTTGTAGGCCTAAGAACACTGGGACTCTGGGCTTCTCTAGCCACCTAATCTTCTGCTCATCCTCTCGCGCAGTCTAAAGAGAGCTCAGGTGAGAAATTGCAAAGGTCGAGCAATTGCTCAGAGATGAAAAGTGCCAGCACTGAAAGCTGTTGCTAGCCAGCACCCTTCCTTGGAAGCGCGTTCACAGGCGCAGCAACACTGGGGCTTTGCGCTTCTCTAGCCACCAAACGTCACGGTCATTCTCTTTCCGTCTCGTAGACACAAGCTGAGAAATTGCAAACGTCGAGCAATTGCTCAGAGATGAAAAGTGCCAGCACTGAAAGCTGTTGCTAGCCAGCACCCTTCCTTGGAAGCGCTTTTGTAGGCCTAAGAACACTGGGGCTTTGCGCTTCTCTAGCCACCTAATCTTCTGCTCATATTCTCGCGCAGTCTAAAGAGAGCTCAGGTGAGAAATTGCAAACGTCGAGCAATTGCTCAGAGATGAAAAGTGCCAGCACTGAAAGCTGTTGCTAGCCAGCACCCTTCCTTGGAAGCGCTTTCACAGGCACAGCAACACTGGGGCTTTGCGCTTCTCTAGCCACCAAACGTCACGGTCATTCTCTTTCCGTCTCGTAGACACGAGCTGAGAAACTGCAAACGTCGAGCAATTGCTCAGAGATGAAAAGTGCCAGCACTGAAAGCTGTTGCTAGCCAGCACCCTTCCTTGGAAGTGCTTTTGTAGGCCTAAGAACACTGGGGCTTTGCGCTTCTCTAGCCACCTAATCTTCTGCTCATCCTCTCGCGCACTCTAAAGAGAGCTCAGGTGAGAAATTGCAAATGTCCAGCAATTGCTCAGAGATGAAAAGTGCCAGCACTGAAAGCTGTTGCTAGCCAGCACCCTTCCTTGGAAGCGCTTTTGTAGCCCTAAGAACACTGGGGCTTTGCGCTTCTCTAGCCACCTAATCTTCTGCTCATCCTCTCGCGCACTCTAAAGAGAGCTCAGGTGAGAAATTGCAAACGTTGAGTAATTGCTCAGAGATGAAAAGTGCCAGCACTGAAAGCTGTTGCTAGCCAGCACCCTTCCTTGGAAGCGCTTTCACAGGCGCAGCAACACTGGGGCTTTGCGCTTCTCTAGCCACCAAACGTCACGGTCATCCTCTTTCCGTCTTGTAGACACGAGCTGAGAAATTGCAAACGTCGAGCAATTGCTCAGAGATGAAAAGTGCCAGCACTGAAAGGTGTTGCTAGCCAGCCCCCTTCCTTGGAAGCACTTTTGTAGGCCTAAGAACAGTGGGGCTCTGGGCTTCTCTAGCCACCTAATCTTCTGCTCATCCTCTCGCGCACTCTAAAGAGAGCTCAGGTGAGAAATTGCAAACGTCGAGCAATTGCTCAGAGATGAAAAGTGCCAGCACTGAAAGCTGTTGCTAGCCAGCACCCTTCCTTGGAAGTGCTTCTGTAGCCCTAAGAACAGTGGGGCTCTGGGCTTCTCTAGCCACCTAATCTTCTGCTCATCCTCTCGCGCAGTCTAAAGAGAGCTCAGGTGAGAAATTGCAAACGTCCAGCAATTGCTCAGAGATGAAAAGTGCCAGCACTGAAAGCTCTTGCTAGCCAGCACCCTTCCTTGGAAGCGCTTTCACAGGCGCAGCAACACTGGGGCTTTGCGCTTCTCTAGCCACCAAACGTCACAGTCATTCTCTTTCCGTCTCGTAGACACGAGCTGAGAAATTGCAAACGTCGAGCAATTGCTCAGAGATGAAAAGTGCCAGCACTGAAAGGTGTTGCTAGCCAGCACCCTTCCTTGGAAGCGCTTTTGTAGGCCTAAGAACACTGGGGCTTTGCGATTCTCTAGCCACCTAATCTTGTGCTCATCCTCTCGCGCACTCTAAAGAGAGCTCAGGTGAGAAATTGCAAATGTCCAGCAATTGCTCAGAGATGAAAAGTGCCAGCACTGAAAGCTGTTGCTAGCCAGCACCCTTCCTTGGAAGCGCTTTTGTAGGCCTAAGAACACTGGGGCTTTGCGCTTCTCTAGCCACCAAACGTCACGGTCATTCTCTTTCCGTCTCGTAGACACGAGCTGAGAAATTGCAAACGTCAAGCAATTGCTCAGAGATGAAAAGTGCCAGCACTGAAAGCTGTTGCTAGCCAGCACCCTTCCTTGGAAGCGCTTTTGTAGGCCTAAGAACAGTGGGGCTTTGCGCTTCTCTAGCCACCTAATCTTCTGCTCATCCTCTCGCGCACTCTAAAGAGAGCTCAGGTGAGAAATTGCAAACGTCCAGCAATTGCTCAGAGATGAAAAGTGCCAGCACTGAAAGCTCTTGCTAGCCAGCACCCTTCCTTGGAAGCGCTTTCACAGGCGCAGCAACACTGGGGCTTTGCGCTTCTCTAGCCACCAAACGTCACGGTCCTTCTCTTTCCGTCTCGTAGACACGAGCTGAGAAATTGCAAACGTCGAGCAATTGCTCAGAGATGAAAAGTGCCAGCACTGAAAGCTGTTGCTAGCCAGCCCCCTTCCTTGGAAGCGCTTTTGTAGGCCTAAGAAGACTGGGGCTCTGGGCTTCTCTAGCCACCTAATCTTCTGCTCATCCTCTCGCGCACTCTAAAGAGAGCTCAGGTGAGAAATTGCAAACGTCGAGCAATTGCTCAGAGATGAAAAGTGCCAGCACTGAAAGCTCTTGCTAGCCAGCCCCCTTCCTTGGAAGCGCTTTTGTAGGCCTAAGAGCCCTGGGGCTCTGGGCTTCTCTAGCCACCTAATCTTCAGCTCATGCTCTCGCGCACTCTAAAGAGAGCTCAGGTGAGAAATTGCAAACGTCGAGCAATTGCTCAGAGATGAAAAGTACCAGCACTGAAAGCTGTTGCTAGCCAGCACCCTTCCTTGGAAGTGCTTTCACAGGCGCAGCAACACTGGGGCTTTGCGCTTCTCTAGCCACCAAACGTCACGGTCATTCTCTTTCCGTCTCGTAGACACGAGCTGAGAAATTGCAAACGTCGAGCAATTGCTCAGAGATGAAAAGTGCCAGCACTGAAAGCTGTTGCTAGCCAGCACCGTTCCTTGGAAGCGCTTTTGTAGCCCTAAGAACACTTGGGCTTTGCGCTTCTCTAGCCACCTAATCTTCTGCTCATCCTCTCGCGCAGTCTAAAGAGAGCTCAGGTGAGAAATTGCAAACGTCGAGCAATTGCTCAGAGATGAAAAGTGCCAGCACTGAAAGCTGTTGCTAGCCAGCACCCTTCCTTGGAAGCGCTTTCACAGGCGCAGCAACACTGGGGCTTTGCGCTTCTCTACCCACCAAACGTCACGGTCATTCTCTTTCCGTCTCGTAGACACGAGCTGAGAAATTGCAAACGTCGAGCAATTGCTCAGAGATGAAAATTGCCAGCACTGAAAGCTGTTGCTAGCCAGCACCGTTCCTTGGAAGCGCTTTTGTAGGCCTAAGAACACTGGGGCTTTGCGCTTCTCTAGCCACCTAATCTTCTGCTCATCCTCTCGCGCACTCTGAAGAGAGCTCAGGTGAGAAATTGCAAACGTCGAGCAATTGCTCAGAGATGAAAAGTGCCAGCACTGAAAGCTCTTGCTAGCCAGCACCCTTCCTTGGAAGCGCTTTCACAGGCACAGCAACACTGGGGCTTTGCGCTTCTCTAGCCACCAAACGTCACGGTCATTCTCTTTCCGTCTCGTAGACACGAGCTGAGAAACTGCAAACGTCGAGCAATTGCTCAGAGATGAAAAGTGCCAGCACTGAAAGCTGTTGCTAGCCAGCACCCTTCCTTGGAAGCGCTTTTGTAGGCCTAAGAACACTGGGGCTTTGCGCTTCTCTAGCCACCTAATCTTCTGCTCATCCTCTCGCGCACTCTAAAGAGAGCTCAGGTGAGAAATTGCAAAGGTCGAGCAATTGCTCAGAGATGAAAAGTGCCAGCACTGAAAGCTGTTGCTAGCCAGCAGCCTTCCTTGGAAGCGCGTTCACAGGCGCAGCAACACTGGGGCTTTGCGCTTCTCTAGCCACCAAACGTCACGGTCATTCTCTTTCCGTCTCGTAGACACGAGCTGAGAAATTGCAAACGTCCAGCAATTGCTCAGAGATGAAAAGTGCCAGCACTGAAAGCTGTTGCTAGCCAGCACCCTTCCTTGGAAGCGCTTTTGTAGGCCTAAGAACACTGGGGCTCTGGGCTTCTCTAGCCACCTAATCTTCTGCTCATCCTCTCGCGCACTCTAAAGAGAGCTCAGGTGAGAAATTGCAAACGTCGAGCAATTGCTCAGAGATGAAAAGTGCCAGCACTGAAAGCTGTTGCTAGCCAGCAGCCTTCCTTGGAAGCACTTTCACAGGCGCAGCAACACTGGGGCTTTGCGCTTCTCTAACCACCAAACGTCACGGTCATTCTCTTTCCGTCTCGTAGACACGAGTTGAGAAATTGCAAACGTCGAGCAATTGCTCAGAGATGAAAAGTGCCAGCATTGAAAGGTGTTGCTAGCCAGCACCCTTCCTTGGAAGCGCTTCTGTAGCCCTAAGAACACTGGGGCTCTGGGCTTCTCTAGCCACCTAATCTTGTGCTCATCCTCTCGCGCACTCTGAAGAGAGCTCAGGTGAGAAATTGCAAACGTCGAGCAATTGCTCAGAGATGAAAAGTGCCAGCACTGAAAGCTCTTGCTAGCCAGCACCCTTCCTTGGAAGCGCTTTCACAGGCACAGCAACACTGGGGCTTTGCGCTTCTCTAGCCACCAAACGTCACGGTCATTCTCTTTCCGTCTCGTAGACACGAGCTGAGAAATTGCAAACGTCGAGCAATTGCTCAGAGATGAAAAGTGCCAGCACTGAAAGCTGTTGCTAGCCAGCCCCCTTCCTTGGAAGCGCTTTTGTAGGCCTAAGAGCCCTGGGGCTCTGGGCTTCTCTAGCCACCTAATCTTCAGCTCATCCTCTCGCGCACTCTAAAGAGAGCTCAGGTGAGAAATTGCAAACGTCGAGCAATTGCTCAGAGATGAAAAGTACCAGCACTGAAAGCTGTTGCTAGCCAGCACCCTTCCTTGGAAGTGCTTTCACAGGCGCAGCAACACTGGGGCTTTGCGCTTCTCTAGCCACCAAACGTCACGGTCATTCTCTTTCCGTCTCGTAGACACGAGCTGAGAAATTGCAAACGTCGAGCAATTGCTCAGAGATGAAAATTGCCAGCACTGAAAGCTGTTGCTAGCCAGCACCGTTCCTTGGAAGCGCTTTTGTAGCCCTAAGAACACTTGGGCTTTGCGCTTCTCTAGCCACCTAATCTTCTGCTCATCCTCTCGCGCAGTCTAAAGAGAGCTCAGGTGAGAAATTGCAAACGTCGAGCAATTGCTCAGAGATGAAAAGTGCCAGCACTGAAAGCTGTTGCTAGCCAGCACCCTTCCTTGGAAGCGCTTTCACAGGCGCAGCAACACTGGGGCTTTGCGCTTCTCTAGCCACCAAACGTCACGGTCATTCTCTTTCCGTCTCGTAGACACGAGCTGAGAAATTGCAAACGTCGAGCAATTGCTCAGAGATGAAAATTGCCAGCACTGAAAGCTGTTGCTAGCCAGCACCGTTCCTTGGAAGCGCTTTTGTAGGCCTAAGAACACTGGGGCTTTGCGCTTCTCTAGCCACCTAATCTTCTGCTCATCCTCTCGCGCAGTCTAAAGAGAGCTCAGGTGAGAAATTGCAAACGTCGAGCAATTGCTCAGAGATGAAAAGTGCCAGCACTGAAAGCTCTTGCTAGCCAGCACCCTTCCTTGGAAGCGCTTTCACAGGCACAGCAACACTGGGGCTTTGCGCTTCTCTAGCCACCAAACGTCACGGTCATTCTCTTTCCGTCTCGTAGACACGAGCTGAGAAACTGCAAACGTCGAGCAATTGCTCAGAGATGAAAAGTGCCAGCACTGAAAGCTGTTGCTAGCCAGCACCCTTCCTTGGAAGCGCTTTTGTAGGCCTAAGAACACTGGGGCTTTGCGCTTCTCTAGCCACCTAATCTTCTGCTCATCCTCTCGCGCACTCTAAAGAGAGCTCAGGTGAGAAATTGCAAACGTCGAGCAATTGCTCAGAGATGAAAAGTGCCAGCACTGAAAGCTGTTGCTAGCCAGCACCCTTCCTTGGAAGCGCTTTCACAGGCGCAGCAACACTGGGGCTTTGCGCTTCTCTAGCCACCAAACGTCACGGTCATTCTCTTTCCGTCTCGTAGACACGAGCTGAGAAATTGCAAACGTCGAGCAATTGCTCAGAGATGAAAAGTGCCAGCACTGAAAGCTGTTGCTAGCCAGCACCCTTCCTTGGAAGCGCTTTTGTAGGCCTAAGCACACTGGGGCTCTGGGCTTCTCTACCCACCTAATCTTCTGCTCATCCTCTCGCGCACTCTGAAGAGAGCTCAGGTGAGAAATTGCAAACGTCGAGCAATTGCTCAGAGATGAAAAGTGCCAGCACTGAAAGCTGTTGCTAGCCAGCACCCTTCCTTGGAAGCGCTTTCACAGGCGCAGCAACACTGGGGCTTTGCGCTTCTCTAACCACCAAACGTCACGGTCATTCTCTTTCCGTCTCGTAGACACGAGTTGAGAAATTGCAAACGTCGAGCAATTGCTCAGAGATGAAAAGTGCCAGCACTGAAAGGTGTTGCTAGCCAGCACCCTTCCTTGGAAGTGCTTCTGTAGCCCTAAGAACACTGGGGCTCTGGGCTTCTCTAGCCACCTAATCTTCTGCTCATCCTCTCGCGCACTCTAAAGAGAGCTCAGGTGAGAAATTGCAAACGTCGAGCAATTGCTCAGAGATGAAAAGTGCCAGCACTGAAAGCTCTTGCTAGCCAGCACCCTTCCTTGGAAGCGCTTTCACAGGCACAGCAACACTGGGGCTTTGCGCTTCTCTAGCCACCAAACGTCACGGTCATTCTCTTTCCGTCTCGTAGACACGAGCTGAGAAACTGCAAACGTCGAGCAATTGCTCAGAGATGAAAAGTGCCAGCACTGAAAGCTGTTGCTAGCCAGCCCCCTTCCTTGGAAGCGCTTTTGTAGGCCTAAGAAGACTGGGGCTCTGGGCTTCTCTAGCCACCTAATCTTCTGCTCATCCTCTCGCGCACTCTAAAGAGAGCTCAGGTGAGAAATTGCAAACGTCGAGCAATTCCTCAGAGATGAAAAGTGCCAGCACTGAAAGCTGTTGCTAGCCAGCACCCTTCCTTGGAAGCGCTTTCACAGGCGCAGCAACACTGGGGCTTTGCGCTTCTCTAGCCACCAAACGTCACGGTCATTCTCTTTCCGTCTCGTAGACACGAGCTGAGAAATTGCAAACGTCGAGCAATTGCTCAGAGATGAAAATTGCCAGCACTGAAAGCTGTTGCTAGCCAGCACCATTCCTTGGAAGCGCTTTTGTAGCCCTAAGAACACTTGGGCTTTGCGCTTCTCTAGCCACCTAATCTTCTGCTCATCCTCTCGCGCAGTCTAAAGAGAGCTCAGGTGAGAAATTGCAAACGTCGAGCAATTGCTCAGAGATGAAAAGTGCCAGCACTGAAAGCTGTTGCTAGCCAGCACCCTTCCTTGGAAGCGCTTTTGTAGCCCTAAGAACACTGGGGCTCTGGGCTTCTCTAGCCACCTAATCTTCTGCTCATCCTCTCGCGCACTCTAAAGAGAGCTCAGGTGAGAAATTGCAAACGTCGAGCAATTGCTCAGAGATGAAAAGTGCCAGCACTGAAAGCTGTTGCTAGCCAGCACCCTTCCTTGGAAGCGCTTTCACAGGTGCAGCAACACTGGGGCTTTGCGCTTCTCTAGCCACCAAACGTCACGGTCATTCTCTTTCCGTCTCGTAGACACGAGCTGAGAAATTGCAAACGTCGAGCAATTGCTCAGAGATGAAAAGTGCCAGCACTGAAAGCTGTTGCTAGCCAGCACCGTTCCTTGGAAGCGCTTTTGTAGCCCTAAGAACACTTGGGCTTTGCGCTTCTCTAGCCACCTAATCTTCTGCTCATCCTCTCACGCAGTCTAAAGAGAGCTCAGGTGAGAAATTGCAAACGTCGAGCAATTGCTCAGAGATGAAAAGTGCCAGCACTGAAAGCTGTTGCTAGCCAGCACCCTTCCTTGGAAGCGCTTTCACAGGCACAGCAACACTGGGGCTTTGCGCTTCTCTAGCCACCAAACGTCACGGTCATTCTCTTTCCGTCTCGTAGACACGAGCTGAGAAATTGCAAACGTCGAGCAATTGCTCAGAGATGAAAAGTGCCAGCACTGAAAGCTGTTGCTAGCCAGCCCCCTTCCTTGGAAGCGCTTTTGTAGGCCTAAGAACACTTGGGCTTTGCGCTTCTCTAGCCACCTAATCTTCTGCTCATCCTCTCGCGCAGTCTAAAGAGAGCTCAGGTGAGAAATTGCAAACGTCGAGCAATTGCTCAGAGATGAAAAGTGCCAGCACTGAAAGCTGTTGCTAGCCAGCACCCTTCCTTGGAAGCGCTTTCACAGGCGCAGCAACACTGGGGCTTTGCGCTTCTCTAGCCACCAAACGTCACGGTCATTCTCTTTCCGTCTCGTAGACACGAGCTGAGAAACTGCAAACGTCGAGCAATTGCTCAGAGATGAAAAGTGCCAGCACTGAAAGCTGTTGCTAGCCAGCACCCTTCCTTGGAAGTGCTTTTGTAGGCCTAAGAACACTGGGGCTTTGCGCTTCTCTAGCCACCTAATCTTCTGCTCATCCTCTCGCGCACTCTAAAGAGAGCTCAGGTGAGAAATTGCAAATGTCCAGCAATTGCTCAGAGATGAAAAGTGCCAGCACTGAAAGCTGTTGCTAGCCAGCACCCTTCCTTGGAAGCGCTTTTGTAGGCCTAAGAACACTGGGGCTTTGCGCTTCTCTAGCCACCTAATCTTCTGCTCATCCTCTCGCGCACTCTGAAGAGAGCTCAGGTGAGAAATTGCAAACGTCGAGCAATTGCTCAGAGATGAAAAGTGCCAGCACTGAAAGCTCTTGCTAGCCAGCACCCTTCCTTGGAAGCGCTTTCACAGGCACAGCAACACTGGGGCTTTGCGCTTCTCTAGCCACCAAACGTCACGGTCATTCTCTTTCCGTCTCGTAGACACGAGCTGAGAAACTGCAAACGTCGAGCAATTGCTCAGAGATGAAAAGTGCCAGCACTGAAAGCTGTTGCTAGCCAGCACCCTTCCTTGGAAGCGCTTTTGTAGGCCTAAGAACACTGGGGCTTTGCGCTTCTCTAGCCACCTAATCTTCTGCTCATCCTCTCGCGCACTCTAAAGAGAGCTCAGGTGAGAAATTGCAAACGTCGAGCAATTGCTCAGAGATGAAAAGTGCCAGCACTGAAAGCTGTTGCTAGCCAGCACCCTTCCTTGGAAGCGCTTTCACAGGCGCAGCAACACTGGGGCTTTGCGCTTCTCTAGCCACCAAACGTCACGGTCATTCTCTTTCCGTCTCGTAGACACGAGCTGAGAAATTGCAAACGTCCAGCAATTGCTCAGAGATGAAAAGTGCCAGCACTGAAAGCTGTTGCTAGCCAGCACCCTTCCTTGGAAGCGCTTTTGTAGGCCTAAGAACACTGGGGCTCTGGGCTTCTCTAGCCACCTAATCTTCTGCTCATCCTCTCGCGCACTCTGAAGAGAGCTCAGGTGAGAAATTGCAAACGTCGAGCAATTGCTCAGAGATGAAAAGTGCCAGCACTGAAAGCTGTTGCTAGCCAGCAGCCTTCCTTGGAAGCACTTTCACAGGCGCAGCAACACTGGGGCTTTGCGCTTCTCTAACCACCAAACGTCACGGTCATTCTCTTTCCGTCTCGTAGACACGAGTTGAGAAATTGCAAACGTCGAGCAATTGCTCAGAGATGAAAAGTGCCAGCACTGAAAGGTGTTGCTAGCCAGCACCCTTCCTTGGAAGCGCTTCTGTAGCCCTAAGAACACTGGGGCTCTGGGCTTCTCTAGCCACCTAATCTTGTGCTCATCCTCTCGCGCACTCTGAAGAGAGCTCAGGTGAGAAATTGCAAACGTCGAGCAATTGCTCAGAGATGAAAAGTGCCAGCACTGAAAGCTGTTGCTAGCCAGCACCCTTCCTTGGAAGCGCTTTCACAGGCACAGCAACACTGGGGCTTTGCGCTTCTCTAGCCACCAAACGTCACGGTCATTCTCTTTCCGTCTCGTAGACACGAGCTGAGAAATTGCAAACGTCGAGCAATTGCTCAGAGATGAAAAGTGCCAGCACTGAAAGCTGTTGCTAGCCAGCCCCCTTCCTTGGAAGCGCTTTTGTAGGCCTAAGAGCCCTGGGGCTCTGGGCTTCTCTAGCCACCTAATCTTCAGCTCATATTCTCGCGCAGTCTAAAGAGAGCTCAGGTGAGAAATTGCAAACGTCGAGCAATTGCTCAGAGATGAAAAGTACCAGCACTGAAAGCTGTTGCTAGCCAGCACCCTTCCTTGGAAGTGCTTTCACAGGCGCAGCAACACTGGGGCTTTGCGCTTCTCTAGCCACCAAACGTCACGGTCATTCTCTTTCCGTCTCGTAGACACGAGCTGAGAAATTGCAAACGTCGAGCAATTGCTCAGAGATGAAAATTGCCAGCACTGAAAGCTGTTGCTAGCCAGCACCGTTCCTTGGAAGCGCTTTTGTAGCCCTAAGAACACTTGGGCTTTGCGCTTCTCTAGCCACCTAATCTTCTGCTCATCCTCTCGCGCACTCTAAAGAGAGCTCAGGTGAGAAATTGCAAACGTCGAGCAATTGCTCAGAGATGAAAAGTGCCAGCACTGAAAGCTGTTGCTAGCCAGCACCCTTCCTTGGAAGCGCTTTCACAGGCGCAGCAACACTGGGGCTTTGCGCTTCTCTAGCCACCAAACGTCACGGTCATTCTCTTTCCGTCTCGTAGACACGAGCTGAGAAATTGCAAACGTCGAGCAATTGCTCAGAGATGAAAATTGCCAGCACTGAAAGCTGTTGCTAGCCAGCACCGTTCCTTGGAAGCGCTTTTGTAGGCCTAAGAACACTGGGGCTTTGCGCTTCTCTAGCCACCTAATCTTCTGCTCATCCTCTCGCGCAGTCTAAAGAGAGCTCAGGTGAGAAATTGCAAACGTCCAGCAATTGCTCAGAGATGAAAAGTGCCAGCACTGAAAGCTCTTGCTAGCCAGCACCCTTCCTTGGAAGCGCTTTCACAGGCACAGCAACACTGGGGCTTTGCGCTTCTCTAGCCACCAAACGTCACGGTCATTCTCTTTCCGTCTCGTAGACACGAGCTGAGAAACTGCAAACGTCGAGCAATTGCTCAGAGATGAAAAGTGCCAGCACTGAAAGCTGTTGCTAGCCAGCACCCTTCCTTGGAAGCGCTTTTGTAGGCCTAAGAACACTGGGGCTTTGCGCTTCTCTAGCCACCTAATCTTCTGCTCATCCTCTCGCGCACTCTAAAGAGAGCTCAGGTGAGAAATTGCAAACGTTGAGTAATTGCTCAGAGATGAAAAGTGCCAGCACTGAAAGCTGTTGCTAGCCAGCACCCTTCCTTGGAAGCGCTTTCACAGGCGCAGCAACACTGGGGCTTTGCGCTTCTCTAGCCACCAAACGTCACGGTCATTCTCTTTCCGTCTCGTAGACACGAGTTGAGAAATTGCAAACGTCGAGCAATTGCTCAGAGATGAAAAGTGCCAGCACTGAAAGGTGTTGCTAGCCAGCACCCTTCCTTGGAAGTGCTTCTGTAGCCCTAAGAACACTGGGGCTCTGGGCTTCTCTAGCCACCTAATCTTCTGCTCATCCTCTCGCGCACTCTAAAGAGAGCTCAGGTGAGAAATTGCAAACGTCGAGCAATTGCTCAGAGATGAAAAGTGCCAGCACTGAAAGCTCTTGCTAGCCAGCACCCTTCCTTGGAAGCGCTTTCACAGGCACAGCAACACTTGGGCTTTGCGCTTCTCTAGCCACCTAATCTTCTGCTCATCCTCTCGCGCAGTCTAAAGAGAGCTCAGGTGAGAAATTGCAAACGTCGAGCAATTGCTCAGAGATGAAAAGTGCCAGCACTGAAAGCTGTTGCTAGCCAGCACCCTTCCTTGGAAGCGCTTTTGTAGCCCTAAGAACACTGGGGCTCTGGGCTTCTCTAGCCACCTAATCTTCTGCTCATCCTCTCGCGCACTCTAAAGAGAGCTCAGGTGAGAAATTGCAAACGTCGAGCAATTGCTCAGAGATGAAAAGTGCCAGCACTGAAAGCTGTTGCTAGCCAGCACCCTTCCTTGGAAGCGCTTTCACAGGTGCAGCAACACTGGGGCTTTGCGCTTCTCTAGCCACCAAACGTCACGGTCATTCTCTTTCCGTCTCGTAGACACGAGCTGAGAAATTGCAAACGTCGAGCAATTGCTCAGAGATGAAAAGTGCCAGCACTGAAAGCTGTTGCTAGCCAGCACCGTTCCTTGGAAGCGCTTTTGTAGCCCTAAGAACACTTGGGCTTTGCGCTTCTCTAGCCACCTAATCTTCTGCTCATCCTCTCACGCAGTCTAAAGAGAGCTCAGGTGAGAAATTGCAAACGTCGAGCAATTGCTCAGAGATGAAAAGTGCCAGCACTGAAAGCTGTTGCTAGCCAGCACCCTTCCTTGGAAGCGCTTTCACAGGCACAGCAACACTGGGGCTTTGCGCTTCTCTAGCCACCAAACGTCACGGTCATTCTCTTTCCGTCTCGTAGACACGAGCTGAGAAATTGCAAACGTCGAGCAATTGCTCAGAGATGAAAAGTGCCAGCACTGAAAGCTGTTGCTAGCCAGCCCCCTTCCTTGGAAGCGCTTTTGTAGGCCTAAGAACACTTGGGCTTTGCGCTTCTCTAGCCACCTAATCTTCTGCTCATCCTCTCGCGCAGTCTAAAGAGAGCTCAGGTGAGAAATTGCAAACGTCGAGCAATTGCTCAGAGATGAAAAGTGCCAGCACTGAAAGCTGTTGCTAGCCAGCACCCTTCCTTGGAAGCGCTTTCACAGGCACAGCAACACTGGGGCTTTGCGCTTCTCTAGCCACCAAACGTCACGGTCATTCTCTTTCCGTCTCGTAGACACGAGCTGAGAAATTGCAAACGTCGAGCAATTGCTCAGAGATGAAAATTGCCAGCACTGAAAGCTGTTGCTAGCCAGCACCCTTCCTTGGAAGCGCTTTTGTAGGCCTAAGAACACTGGGGCTTTGCGCTTCTCTAGCCACCTAATCTTCTGCTCATATTCTCGCGCAGTCTAAAGAGAGCTCAGGTGAGAAATTGCAAACGTCGAGCAATTGCTCAGAGATGAAAAGTGCCAGCACTGAAAGCTGTTGCTAGCCAGCACCCTTCCTTGGAAGCGCTTTCACAGGCACAGCAACACTGGGGCTTTGCGCTTCTCTAGCCACCAAACGTCACGGTCATTCTCTTTCCGTCTCGTAGACACGAGCTGAGAAACTGCAAACGTCGAGCAATTGCTCAGAGATGAAAAGTGCCAGCACTGAAAGCTGTTGCTAGCCAGCACCCTTCCTTGGAAGTGCTTTTGTAGGCCTAAGAACACTGGGGCTTTGCGCTTCTCTAGCCACCTAATCTTCTGCTCATCCTCTCGCGCACTCTAAAGAGAGCTCAGGTGAGAAATTGCAAATGTCCAGCAATTGCTCAGAGATGAAAAGTGCCAGCACTGAAAGCTGTTGCTAGCCAGCACCCTTCCTTGGAAGCGCTTTTGTAGGCCTAAGAACACTGGGGCTTTGCGCTTCTCTAGCCACCTAATCTTCTGCTCATCCTCTCGCGCACTCTAAAGAGAGCTCAGGTGAGAAATTGCAAACGTTGAGTAATTGCTCAGAGATGAAAAGTGCCAGCACTGAAAGCTGTTGCTAGCCAGCACCCTTCCTTGGAAGCGCTTTCACAGGCGCAGCAACACTGGGGCTTTGCGCTTCTCTAGCCACCAAACGTCACGGTCATTCTCTTTCCGTCTCGTAGACACGAGCTGAGAAATTGCAAACGTCCAGCAATTGCTCAGAGATGAAAAGTGCCAGCACTGAAAGCTGTTGCTAGCCAGCCCCCTTCCTTGGAAGCGCTTTTGTAGGCCTAAGAACACTGGGACTCTGGGCTTCTCTAGCCACCTAATCTTCTGCTCATCCTCTCGCGCACTCTAAAGAGAGCTCAGGTGAGAAATTGCAAACGTCGAGCAATTGCTCAGAGATGAAAAGTGCCAGCACTGAAAGCTGTTGCTAGCCAGCACCCTTCCTTGGAAGCGCGTTCACAGGCGCAGCAACACTGGGGCTTTGCGCTTCTCTAGCCACCAAACGTCACGGTCATTCTCTTTCCGTCTCGTAGACACAAGCTGAGAAATTGCAAACGTCGAGCAATTGCTCAGAGATGAAAAGTGCCAGCACTGAAAGCTGTTGCTAGCCAGCACCCTTCCTTGGAAGCGCTTTTGTAGGCCTAAGAACACTGGGGCTTTGCGCTTCTCTAGCCACCTAATCTTCTGCTCATATTCTCGCGCAGTCTAAAGAGAGCTCAGGTGAGAAATTGCAAACGTCGAGCAATTGCTCAGAGATGAAAAGTGCCAGCACTGAAAGCTGTTGCTAGCCAGCACCCTTCCTTGGAAGCGCTTTCACAGGCACAGCAACACTGGGGCTTTGCGCTTCTCTAGCCACCAAACGTCACGGTCATTCTCTTTCCGTCTCGTAGACACGAGCTGAGAAACTGCAAACGTCGAGCAATTGCTCAGAGATGAAAAGTGCCAGCACTGAAAGCTGTTGCTAGCCAGCACCCTTCCTTGGAAGCGCTTTTGTAGGCCTAAGAACACTGGGGCTTTGCGCTTCTCTAGCCACCTAATCTTCTGCTCATCCTCTCGCGCACTCTAAAGAGAGCTCAGGTGAGAAATTGCAAACGTCGAGCAATTGCTCAGAGATGAAAAGTGCCAGCACTGAAAGCTGTTGCTAGCCAGCACCCTTCCTTGGAAGCGCTTTCACAGGCGCAGCAACACTGGGGCTTTGCGCTTCTCTAGCCACCAAACGTCACGGTCATTCTCTTTCCGTCTCGTAGACACGAGCTGAGAAATTGCAAACGTCGAGCAATTGCTCAGAGATGAAAAGTGCCAGCACTGAAAGCTGTTGCTAGCCAGCACCCTTCCTTGGAAGCGCTTTTGTAGGCCTAAGCACACTGGGGCTCTGGGCTTCTCTAGCCACCTAATCTTCTGCTCATCCTCTCGCGCACTCTGAAGAGAGCTCAGGTGAGAAATTGCAAACGTCGAGCAATTGCTCAGAGATGAAAAGTGCCAGCACTGAAAGCTGTTGCTAGCCAGCACCCTTCCTTGGAAGCGCTTTCACAGGCGCAGCAACACTGGGGCTTTGCGCTTCTCTAACCACCAAACGTCACGGTCATTCTCTTTCCGTCTCGTAGACACGAGTTGAGAAATTGCAAACGTCGAGCAATTGCTCAGAGATGAAAAGTGCCAGCACTGAAAGGTGTTGCTAGCCAGCACCCTTCCTTGGAAGTGCTTCTGTAGCCCTAAGAACACTGGGGCTCTGGGCTTCTCTAGCCACCTAATCTTCTGCTCATCCTCTCGCGCACTCTAAAGAGAGCTCAGGTGAGAAATTGCAAACGTCGAGCAATTGCTCAGAGATGAAAAGTGCCAGCACTGAAAGCTGTTGCTAGCCAGTACCCTTCCTTGGAAGCGCTTTCACAGGCACAGCAACACTGGGGCTTTGCGCTTCTCTAGCCACCAAACGTCACGGTCATTCTCTTTCCGTCTCGTAGACACGAGCTGAGAAACTGCAAACGTCGAGCAATTGCTCAGAGATGAAAAGTGCCAGCACTGAAAGCTGTTGCTAGCCAGCCCCCTTCCTTGGAAGCGCTTTTGTAGGCCTAAGAACACTGGGGCTCTGGGCTTCTCTAGCCACCTAATCTTCTGCTCATCCTCTCGCGCAGTCTAAAGAGAGCTCAGGTGAGAAATTGCAAACGTCGAGCAATTCCTCAGAGATGAAAAGTGCCAGCACTGAAAGCTGTTGCTAGCCAGCACCCTTCCTTGGAAGCGCTTTCACAGGCGCAGCAACACTGGGGCTTTGCGCTTCTCTAGCCACCAAACGTCACGGTCATTCTCTTTCCGTCTCGTAGACACGAGCTGAGAAATTGCAAACGTCGAGCAATTGCTCAGAGATGAAAATTGCCAGCACTGAAAGCTGTTGCTAGCCAGCACCATTCCTTGGAAGCGCTTTTGTAGCCCTAAGAACACTTGGGCTTTGCGCTTCTCTAGCCACCTAATCTTCTGCTCATCCTCTCGCGCAGTCTAAAGAGAGCTCAGGTGAGAAATTGCAAACGTCGAGCAATTGCTCAGAGATGAAAAGTGCCAGCACTGAAAGCTGTTGCTAGCCAGCACCCTTCCTTGGAAGCGCTTTTGTAGCCCTAAGAACACTGGGGCTCTGGGCTTCTCTAGCCACCTAATCTTCTGCTCATCCTCTCGCGCACTCTAAAGAGAGCTCAGGTGAGAAATTGCAAACGTCGAGCAATTGCTCAGAGATGAAAAGTGCCAGCACTGAAAGCTGTTGCTAGCCAGCACCCTTCCTTGGAAGCGCTTTCACAGGTGCAGCAACACTGGGGCTTTGCGCTTCTCTAGCCACCAAACGTCACGGTCATTCTCTTTCCGTCTCGTAGACACGAGCTGAGAAATTGCAAACGTCGAGCAATTGCTCAGAGATGAAAAGTGCCAGCACTGAAAGCTGTTGCTAGCCAGCACCGTTCCTTGGAAGCGCTTTTGTAGCCCTAAGAACACTTGGGCTTTGCGCTTCTCTAGCCACCTAATCTTCTGCTCATCCTCTCACGCAGTCTAAAGAGAGCTCAGGTGAGAAATTGCAAACGTCGAGCAATTGCTCAGAGATGAAAAGTGCCAGCACTGAAAGCTGTTGCTAGCCAGCACCCTTCCTTGGAAGCGCTTTCACAGGCACAGCAACACTGGGGCTTTGCGCTTCTCTAGCCACCAAACGTCACGGTCATTCTCTTTCCGTCTCGTAGACACGAGCTGAGAAATTGCAAACGTCGAGCAATTGCTCAGAGATGAAAAGTGCCAGCACTGAAAGCTGTTGCTAGCCAGCCCCCTTCCTTGGAAGCGCTTTTGTAGGCCTAAGAACACTTGGGCTTTGCGCTTCTCTAGCCACCTAATCTTCTGCTCATCCTCTCGCGCAGTCTAAAGAGAGCTCAGGTGAGAAATTGCAAACGTCGAGCAATTGCTCAGAGATGAAAAGTGCCAGCACTGAAAGCTGTTGCTAGCCAGCACCCTTCCTTGGAAGTGCTTTCACAGGCACAGCAACACTGGGGCTTTGCGCTTCTCTAGCCACCAAACGTCACGGTCATTCTCTTTCCGTCTCGTAGACACGAGCTGAGAAATTGCAAACGTCGAGCAATTGCTCAGAGATGAAAATTGCCAGCACTGAAAGCTGTTGCTAGCCAGCCCCCTTCCTTGGAAGCGCTTTTGTAGGCCTAAGAACACTGGGGCTTTGCGCTTCTCTAGCCACCTAATCTTCTGCTCATATTCTCGCGCAGTCTAAAGAGAGCTCAGGTGAGAAATTGCAAACGTCGAGCAATTGCTCAGAGATGAAAAGTGCCAGCACTGAAAGCTGTTGCTAGCCAGCACCCTTCCTTGGAAGCGCTTTCACAGGCACAGCAACACTGGGGCTTTGCGCTTCTCTAGCCACCAAACGTCACGGTCATTCTCTTTCCGTCTCGTAGACACGAGCTGAGAAACTGCAAACGTCGAGCAATTGCTCAGAGATGAAAAGTGCCAGCACTGAAAGCTGTTGCTAGCCAGCACCCTTCCTTGGAAGTGCTTTTGTAGGCCTAAGAACACTGGGGCTTTGCGCTTCTCTAGCCACCTAATCTTCTGCTCATCCTCTCGCGCACTCTAAAGAGAGCTCAGGTGAGAAATTGCAAATGTCCAGCAATTGCTCAGAGATGAAAAGTGCCAGCACTGAAAGCTGTTGCTAGCCAGCACCCTTCCTTGGAAGCGCTTTTGTAGGCCTAAGAACACTGGGGCTTTGCGCTTCTCTAGCCACCTAATCTTCTGCTCATCCTCTCGCGCACTCTAAAGAGAGCTCAGGTGAGAAATTGCAAACGTTGAGTAATTGCTCAGAGATGAAAAGTGCCAGCACTGAAAGCTGTTGCTAGCCAGCACCCTTCCTTGGAAGCGCTTTCACAGGCGCAGCAACACTGGGGCTTTGCGCTTCTCTAGCCACCAAACGTCACGGTCATTCTCTTTCCGTCTCGTAGACACGAGCTGAGAAATTGCAAACGTCCAGCAATTGCTCAGAGATGAAAAGTGCCAGCACTGAAAGCTGTTGCTAGCCAGCCCCCTTCCTTGGAAGCGCTTTTGTAGGCCTAAGAACACAGGGACTCTGGGCTTCTCTAGCCACCTAATCTTCTGCTCATCCTCTCGCGCACTCTAAAGAGAGCTCAGGTGAGAAATTGCAAACGTCGAGCAATTGCTCAGAGATGAAAAGTGCCAGCACTGAAAGCTGTTGCTAGCCAGCACCCTTCCTTGGAAGCGCGTTCACAGGCGCAGCAACACTGGGGCTTTGCGCTTCTCTAGCCACCAAACGTCACGGTCATTCTCTTTCCGTCTCGTAGACACAAGCTGAGAAATTGCAAACGTCGAGCAATTGCTCAGAGATGAAAAGTGCCAGCACTGAAAGCTGTTGCTAGCCAGCACCCTTCCTTGGAAGCGCTTTTGTAGGCCTAAGAACACTGGGGCTTTGCGCTTCTCTAGCCACCTAATCTTCTGCTCATATTCTCGCGCAGTCTAAAGAGAGCTCAGGTGAGAAATTGCAAACGTCGAGCAATTGCTCAGAGATGAAAAGTGCCAGCACTGAAAGCTGTTGCTAGCCAGCACCCTTCCTTGGAAGCGCTTTCACAGGCACAGCAACACTGGGGCTTTGCGCTTCTCTAGCCACCAAACGTCACGGTCATTCTCTTTCCGTCTCGTAGACACGAGCTGAGAAACTGCAAACGTCGAGCAATTGCTCAGAGATGAAAAGTGCCAGCACTGAAAGCTGTTGCTAGCCAGCACCCTTCCTTGGAAGCGCTTTTGTAGGCCTAAGAACACTGGGGCTTTGCGCTTCTCTAGCCACCTAATCTTCTGCTCATCCTCTCGCGCACTCTAAAGAGAGCTCAGGTGAGAAATTGCAAATGTCCAGCAATTGCTCAGAGATGAAAAGTGCCAGCACTGAAAGCTGTTGCTAGCCAGCACCCTTCCTTGGAAGCGCTTTTGTAGGCCTAAGAACACTGGGGCTTTGCGCTTCTCTAGCCACCTAATCTTCTGCTCATCCTCTCGCGCACTCTAAAGAGAGCTCAGGTGAGAAATTGCAAACGTTGAGTAATTGCTCAGAGATGAAAAGTGCCAGCACTGAAAGCTGTTGCTAGCCAGCACCCTTCCTTGGAAGCGCTTTCACAGGCGCAGCAACACTGGGGCTTTGCGCTTCTCTAGCCACCAAACGTCACGGTCATTCTCTTTCCGTCTCGTAGACACGAGCTGAGAAATTGCAAACGTCCAGCAATTGCTCAGAGATGAAAAGTGCCAGCACTGAAAGCTGTTGCTAGCCAGCCCCCTTCCTTGGAAGCGCTTTTGTAGGCCTAAGAACACTGGGACTCTGGGCTTCTCTAGCCACCTAATCTTCTGCTCATCCTCTCGCGCAGTCTAAAGAGAGCTCAGGTGAGAAATTGCAAACGTCGAGCAATTGCTCAGAGATGAAAAGTGCCAGCACTGAAAGCTGTTGCTAGCCAGCACCCTTCCTTGGAAGCGCGTTCACAGGCGCAGCAACACTGGGGCTTTGCGCTTCTCTAGCCACCAAACGTCACGGTCATTCTCTTTCCGTCTCGTAGACACAAGCTGAGAAATTGCAAACGTCGAGCAATTGCTCAGAGATGAAAAGTGCCAGCACTGAAAGCTGTTGCTAGCCAGCCCCCTTCCTTGGAAGCGCTTTTGTAGGCCTAAGAACACTTGGGCTTTGCGCTTCTCTAGCCACCTAATCTTCTGCTCATATTCTCGCGCAGTCTAAAGAGAGCTCAGGTGAGAAATTGCAAACGTCGAGCAATTGCTCAGAGATGAAAAGTGCCAGCACTGAAAGCTGTTGCTAGCCAGCACCCTTCCTTGGAAGCGCTTTCACAGGCACAGCAACACTGGGGCTTTGCGCTTCTCTAGCCACCAAACGTCACGGTCATTCTCTTTCCGTCTCGTAGACACGAGCTGAGAAACTGCAAACGTCGAGCAATTGCTCAGAGATGAAAAGTGCCAGCACTGAAAGCTGTTGCTAGCCAGCACCCTTCCTTGGAAGTGCTTTTGTAGGCCTAAGAACACTGGGGCTTTGCGCTTCTCTAGCCACCTAATCTTCTGCTCATCCTCTCGCGCACTCTAAAGAGAGCTCAGGTGAGAAATTGCAAATGTCCAGCAATTGCTCAGAGATGAAAAGTGCCAGCACTGAAAGCTGTTGCTAGCCAGCACCCTTCCTTGGAAGCGCTTTTGTAGCCCTAAGAACACTGGGGCTTTGCGCTTCTCTAGCCACCTAATCTTCTGCTCATCCTCTCGCGCACTCTAAAGAGAGCTCAGGTGAGAAATTGCAAACGTTGAGTAATTGCTCAGAGATGAAAAGTGCCAGCACTGAAAGCTGTTGCTAGCCAGCACCCTTCCTTGGAAGCGCTTTCACAGGCGCAGCAACACTGGGGCTTTGCGCTTCTCTAGCCACCAAACGTCACGGTCATCCTCTTTCCGTCTCGTAGACACGAGCTGAGAAATTGCAAACGTCCAGCAATTGCTCAGAGATGAAAAGTGCCAGCACTGAAAGCTGTTGCTAGCCAGCCCCCTTCCTTGGAAGCGCTTTTGTAGGCCTAAGAACACTGGGGCTTTGCGCTTCTCTAGCCACCTAATCTTCTGCTCATCCTCTCGCGCACTCTAAAGAGAGCTCAGGTGAGAAATTGCAAACGTCGAGCAATTGCTCAGAGATGAAAAGTGCCAGCACTGAAAGCTGTTGCTAGCCAGCACCCTTCCTTGGAAGCGCGTTCACAGGCGCAGCAACACTGGGGCTTTGCGCTTCTCTAGCCACCAAACGTCACGGTCATTCTCTTTCCGTCTCGTAGACACAAGCTGAGAAATTGCAAACGTCGAGCAATTGCTCAGAGATGAAAAGTGCCAGCACTGAAAGCTGTTGCTAGCCAGCACCCTTCCTTGGAAGTGCTTTTGTAGCCCTAAGAAGACTGGGGCTCTGGGCTTCTCTAGCCACCTAATCTTCTGCTCATCCTCTCGCGCACTCTAAAGAGAGCTCAGGTGAGAAATTGCAAATGTCCAGCAATTGCTCAGAGATGAAAAGTGCCAGCACTGAAAGCTGTTGCTAGCCAGCAGCCTTCCTTGGAAGCGCTTTCACAGGCGCAGCAACACTGGGGCTTTGCGCTTCTCTAGCCACCAAACGTCACGGTCATTCTCTTTCCGTCTCGTAGACACGAGCTGAGAAATTGCAAACGTCGAGCAATTGCTCAGAGATGAAAAGTGCCAGCACTGAAAGCTGTTGCTAGCCAGCACCCTTCCTTGGAAGCGCTTTTGTAGGCCTAAGAACACTGGGGCTCTGGGCTTCTCTAGCCACCTAATCTTCTGCTCATCCTCTCGCGCACTCTAAAGAGAGCTCAGGTGAGAAATTGCAAACGTCGAGCAATTGCTCAGAGATGAAAAGTGCCAGCACTGAAAGCTGTTGCTAGCCAGCACCCTTCCTTGGAAGCGCTTTCACAGGCGCAGCAACACTGGGTCTTTGCGCTTCTCTAGCCACCAAACGTCACGGTCATTCTCTTTCCGTCTCGTAGACACGAGCTGAGAGATTGCAAACGTCGAGCAATTGCTCAGAGATGAAAAGTGCCAGCACTGAAAGCTGTTGCTAGCCAGCACCCTTCCTTGGAAGCGCTTTTGTAGGCCTAAGAAGACTGGGGCTCTGGGCTTCTCTAGCCACCTAATCTTCTGCTCATCCTCTCGCGCACTCTAAAGAGAGCTGAGGTGAGAAATTGCAAACGTCGAGCAATTGCTCAGAGATGAAAAGTGCCAGCACTGAAAGCTGTTGCTAGCCAGCACCCTTCCTTGGAAGTGCTTCTGTAGCCCTAAGAAGACTGGGGCTCTGGGCTTCTCTAGCCACCTAATCTTCTGCTCATCCTCTCGCGCACTCTAAAGAGAGCTGAGGTGAGAAATTGCAAACGTCGAGCAATTCCTCAGAGATGAAAAGTGCCAGCACTGAAAGCTGTTGCTAGCCAGCAGCCTTCCTTGGAAGCGCTTTCACAGGCGCAGCAACACTGGGGCTTTGCGCTTCTCTAGCCACCAAACGTCACGGTCATTCTCTTTCCGTCTCGTAGACACGAGCTGAGAAATTGCAAACGTTGAGCAATTGCTCAGAGATGAAAAGTGCCAGCACTGAAAGCTGTTGCTAGCCAGCCCCCTTCCTTGGAAGCGCTTTTGTAGGCCTAAGCACACTGGGGCTCTGGGCTTCTCTAGCCACCTAATCTTCTGCTCATCCTCTCGCGCACTCTAAAGAGAGCTCAGGTGAGAAATTGCAAACGTCGAGCAGTTGCTCAGAGATGAAAAGTGCCAGCACTGAAAGCTCTTGCTAGCCAGCACCCTTCCTTGGAAGCGCTTTCACAGGCGCAGCAACACTGGGGCTTTGCGCTTCTCTAGCCACCAAACGTCACGGTCCTTCTCTTTCCGTCTCGTAGACACGAGCTGAGAAATTGCAAACGTCGAGCAATTGCTCAGAGATGAAAAGTGCCAGCACTGAAAGCTGTTGCTAGCCAGCACCCTTCCTTGGAAGCGCTTTTGTAGGCCTAAGAAGACTGGGGCTCTGGGCTTCTCTAGCCACCTAATCTTCTGCTCATCCTCTCGCGCACTCTAAAGAGAGCTCAGGTGAGAAATTGCAAACGTCCAGCAATTGCTCAGAGATGAAAAGTGCCAGCACTGAAAGCTCTTGCTAGCCAGCACCCTTCCTTGGAAGTGCTTTTGTAGGCCTAAGAACACTGGGGCTTTGCGCTTCTCTAGCCACCTAATCTTCTGCTCATCCTCTCGCGCACTCTAAAGAGAGCTCAGGTGAGAAATTGCAAATGTCCAGCAATTGCTCAGAGATGAAAAGTGCCAGCACTGAAAGCTGTTGCTAGCCAGCACCCTTCCTTGGAAGCGCTTTTGTAGCCCTAAGAACACTGGGGCTTTGCGCTTCTCTAGCCACCTAATCTTCTGCTCATCCTCTCGCGCACTCTAAAGAGAGCTCAGGTGAGAAATTGCAAACGTTGAGTAATTGCTCAGAGATGAAAAGTGCCAGCACTGAAAGCTGTTGCTAGCCAGCACCCTTCCTTGGAAGCGCTTTCACAGGCGCAGCAACACTGGGGCTTTGCGCTTCTCTAGCCACCAAACGTCACGGTCATTCTCTTTCCGTCTCGTAGACACGAGCTGAGAAATTGCAAACGTCGAGCAATTGCTCAGAGATGAAAAGTGCCAGCACTGAAAGCTGTTGCTAGCCAGCACCCTTCCTTGGAAGCGCTTTTGTAGGCCTAAGAACACTGGGGCTTTGCGCTTCTCTAGCCACCTAATCTTCTGCTCATCCTCTCGCGCACTCTAAAGAGAGCTCAGGTGAGAAATTGCAAAGGTCGAGCAATTGCTCAGAGATGAAAAGTGCCAGCACTGAAAGCTGTTGCTAGCCAGCAGCCTTCCTTGGAAGCGCTTTCACAGGCGCAGCAACACTGGGGCTTTGCGCTTCTCTACCCACCAAACGTCACGGTCATTCTCTTTCCGTCTCGTAGACACGAGCTGAGAGATTGCAAACGTTGAGCAATTGCTCAGAGATGAAAAGTGCCAGCACTGAAAGGTGTTGCTAGCCAGCCCCCTTCCTTGGAAGCGCTTTTGTAGGCCTAAGAACACTGGGGCTCTGGGCTTCTCTAGCCACCTAATCTTCTGCTCATCCTCTCGCGCACTCTAAAGAGAGTTCAGGTGAGAAATTGCAAACGTCGAGCAATTGCTCAGAGATGAAAAGTGCCAGCACTGAAAGCTGTTGCTAGCCAGCACCCTTCCTTGGAAGTGCTTCTGTAGCCCTAAGAACACTGGGGCTCTGGGCTTCTCTAGCCACCTAATCTTCTGCTCATCCTCTCGCGCAGTCTAAAGAGAGCTCAGGTGAGAAATTGCAAACGTCCAGCAATTGCTCAGAGATGAAAAGTGCCAGCACTGAAAGCTCTTGCTAGCCAGCACCCTTCCTTGGAAGCGCTTTCACAGGCGCAGCAACACTGGGGCTTTGCGCTTCTCTAGCCACCAAACGTCACAGTCATTCTCTTTCCGTCTCGTAGACACGAGCTGAGAAATTGCAAACGTCGAGCAATTGCTCAGAGATGAAAAGTGCCAGCACAGAAAGCTCTTGCTAGCCAGCACCCTTCCTTGGAAGCGCTTTTGTAGGCCTAAGAACACTGGGGCTTTGCGCTTCTCTAGCCACCTAATCTTGTGCTCATCCTCTCGCGCACTCTAAAGAGAGCTCAGGTGAGAAATTGCAAATGTCCAGCAATTGCTCAGAGATGAAAAGTGCCAGCACTGAAAGCTGTTGCTAGCCAGCACCCTTCCTTGGAAGCGCTTTTGTAGGCCTAAGAAGACTGGGGCTCTGGGCTTCTCTAGCCACCTAATCTTCTGCTCATCCTCTCGCGCAGTCTAAAGAGAGCTCAGGTGAGAAATTGCAAACGTCGAGCAATTGCTCAGAGATGAAAAGTGCCAGCACTGAAAGCTGTTGCTAGCCAGCACCCTTCCTTGGAAGCGCTTTCACAGGCACAGCAACACTGGGGCTTTGCGCTTCTCTAGCCACCAAACGTCACGGTCATTCTCTTTCCGTCTCGTAGACACGAGCTGAGAAATTGCAAACGTCGAGCAATTGCTCAGAGATGAAAAGTGCCAGCACTGAAAGCTCTTGCTAGCCAGCACCCTTCCTTGGAAGCGCTTTTGTAGCCCTAAGAACACTGGGGCTCTGGGCTTCTCTAGCCACCTAATCTTCTGCTCATCCTCTCGCGCACTCTAAAGAGAGCTCAGGTGAGAAATTGCAAACGTCGAGCAATTGCTCAGAGATGAAAAGTGCCAGCACTGAAAGCTGTTGCTAGCCAGCACCCTTCCTTGGAAGCGCTTTTGTAGGCCTAAGAACACTGGGGCTTTGCGCTTCTCTAGCCACCAAACGTCACGGTCACTGTATCTCCGTCTCGTAGACACGAGCTGAGAAATTGCAAACGTCAAGCAATTGCTCAGAGATGAAAAGTGCCAGCACTGAAAGCTGTTGCTAGCCAGCAGCCTTCCTTGGAAGCGCTTTTGTAGGCCTAAGAACAGTGGGGCTTTGCGCTTCTCTAGCCACCTAATCTTCTGCTCATCCTCTCGCGCACTCTAAAGAGAGCTCAGGTGAGAAATTGCAAACGTCCAGCAATTGCTCAGAGATGAAAAGTGCCAGCACTGAAAGCTCTTGCTAGCCAGCACCCTTCCTTGGAAGCGCTTTCACAGGCGCAGCAACACTGGGGCTTTGCGCTTCTCTAGCCACCAAACGTCACGGTCATTCTCTTTCCGTCTCGTAGACACGAGCTGAGAAATTGCAAACGTCGAGCAATTGCTCAGAGATGAAAAGTGCCAGCACTGAAAGCTGTTGCTAGCCAGCACCCTTCCTTGGAAGCGCTTTTGTAGGCCTAAGAACAGTGGGGCTCTGGGCTTCTCTAGCCACCTAATCTTCTGCTCATCCTCTCGCGCACTCTAAAGAGAGCTCAGGTGAGAAATTGCAAACGTCGAGCAATTGCTCAGAGATGAAAAGTGCCAGCACTGAAAGCTCTTGCTAGCCAGCAGCCTTCCTTGGAAGCACTTTCACAGGCGCAGCAACACTGGGGCTTTGCGCTTCTCTACCCACCAAACGTCACGGTCATTCTCTTTCCGTCTCGTAGACACGAGTTGAGAAATTGCAAACGTTGAGCAATTGCTCAGAGATGAAAATTGCCAGCACTGAAAGCTGTTGCTAGCCAGCACCCTTCCTTGGAAGTGCTTTTGTAGGCCTAAGAACAGTGGGGCTCTGGGCTTCTCTAGCCACCTAATCTTCTGCTCATCCTCTCGCGCACTCTAAAGAGAGCTCAGGTGAGAAATTGCAAACGTCGAGCAATTGCTCAGAGATGAAAAGTGCCAGCACTGAAAGCTGTTGCTAGCCAGCACCCTTCCTTGGAAGCGCTTTCACAGGCACAGCAACACTGGGGCTTTGCGCTTCTCTACCCACCAAACGTCACAGTCATTCTCTTTCCGTCTCGTAGACACGAGCTGAGAAATTGCAAACGTCGAGCAATTGCTCAGAGATGAAAAGTGCCAGCACTGAAAGCTGTTGCTAGCCAGCCCCCTTCCTTGGAAGCGCTTTTGTAGGCCTAAGAACAGTGGGGCTCTGGGCTTCTCTAGCCACCTAATCTTCTGCTCATCCTCTCGCGCACTCTAAAGAGAGCTCAGGTGAGAAATTGCAAACGTCGAGCAATTGCTCAGAGATGAAAAGTGCCAGCACTGAAAGCTCTTGCTAGCCAGCACCCTTCCTTGGAAGCGCTTTCACAGGCACAGCAACACTGGGGCTTTGCGCTTCTCTAGCCACCAAACGTCACGGTCATTCTCTTTCCGTCTCGTAGACACGAGCTGAGAAATTGCAAACGTCGAGCAATTGCTCAGAGATGAAAAGTGCCAGCACTGAAAGCTCTTGCTAGCCAGCCCCCTTCCTTGGAAGCGCTTTTGTAGGCCTAAGAGCCCTGGGGCTCTGGGCTTCTCTAGCCACCTAATCTTGTGCTCATCCTCTCGCGCACTCTAAAGAGAGCTCAGGTGAGAAATTGCAAACGTCGAGCAATTGCTCAGAGATGAAAAGTACCAGCACTGAAAGCTGTTGCTAGCCAGCACCCTTCCTTGGAAGTGCTTTCACAGGCGCAGCAACACTGGGGCTTTGCGCTTCTCTAGCCACCAAACGTCACGGTCATTCTCTTTCCGTCTCGTAGACACGAGCTGAGAAATTGCAAACGTCGAGCAATTGCTCAGAGATGAAAATTGCCAGCACTGAAAGCTGTTGCTAGCCAGCACCGTTCCTTGGAAGCGCTTTTGTAGCCCTAAGAACACTTGGGCTTTGCGCTTCTCTAGCCACCTAATCTTCTGCTCATCCTCTCGCGCAGTCTAAAGAGAGCTCAGGTGAGAAATTGCAAATGTCCAGCAATTGCTCAGAGATGAAAAGTGCCAGCACTGAAAGCTGTTGCTAGCCAGCACCCTTCCTTGGAAGCGCTTTCACAGGCGCAGCAACACTGGGGCTTTGCGCTTCTCTAGCCACCAAACGTCACGGTCATTCTCTTTCCGTCTCGTAGACACGAGCTGAGAAATTGCAAACGTCGAGCAATTGCTCAGAGATGAAAATTGCCAGCACTGAAAGCTGTTGCTAGCCAGCACCCTTCCTTGGAAGCGCTTTTGTAGGCCTAAGAACAGTGGGGCTCTGGGCTTCTCTAGCCACCTAATCTTCTGCTCATCCTCTCGCGCACTCTAAAGAGAGCTCAGGTGAGAAATTGCAAACGTCGAGCAATTGCTCAGAGATGAAAAGTGCCAGCACTGAAAGCTCTTGCTAGCCAGCAGCCTTCCTTGGAAGCACTTTCACAGGCGCAGCAACACTGGGGCTTTGCGCTTCTCTACCCACCAAACGTCACGGTCATTCTCTTTCCGTCTCGTAGACACGAGTTGAGAAATTGCAAACGTCCAGCAATTGCTCAGAGATGAAAATTGCCAGCACTGAAAGGTGTTGCTAGCCAGCACCCTTCCTTGGAAGTGCTTTTGTAGGCCTAAGAACAGTGGGGCTCTGGGCTTCTCTAGCCACCTAATCTTCTGCTCATCCTCTCGCGCACTCTAAAGAGAGCTCAGGTGAGAAATTGCAAACGTCCAGCAATTGCTCAGAGATGAAAAGTGCCAGCACTGAAAGCTGTTGCTAGCCAGCAGCCTTCCTTGGAAGCGCTTTCACAGGCACAGCAACACTGGGGCTTTGCGCTTCTCTACCCACCAAACGTCACAGTCATTCTCTTTCCGTCTCGTAGACACGAGCTGAGAAATTGCAAACGTCGAGCAATTGCTCAGAGATGAAAAGTGCCAGCACTGAAAGCTGTTGCTAGCCAGCCCCCTTCCTTGGAAGCGCTTTTGTAGGCCTAAGAAGACTGGGGCTCTGGGCTTCTCTAGCCACCTAATCTTCTGCTCATCCTCTCGCGCAGTCTAAAGAGAGCTCAGGTGAGAAATTGCAAACGTCGAGCAATTGCTCAGAGATGAAAAGTGCCAGCACTGAAAGCTCTTGCTAGCCAGCACCCTTCCTTGGAAGCGCTTTCACAGGCACAGCAACACTGGGGCTTTGCGCTTCTCTAGCCACCAAACGTCACGGTCATTCTCTTTCCGTCTCGTAGACACGAGCTGAGAAATTGCAAACGTCGAGCAATTGCTCAGAGATGAAAAGTGCCAGCACTGAAAGCTCTTGCTAGCCAGCCCCCTTCCTTGGAAGCGCTTTTGTAGGCCTAAGAGCCCTGGGGCTCTGGGCTTCTCTAGCCACCTAATCTTGTGCTCATCCTCTCGTGCACTCTAAAGAGAGCTCAGGTGAGAAATTGCAAACGTCGAGCAATTGCTCAGAGATGAAAAGTACCAGCACTGAAAGCTGTTGCTAGCCAGCACCCTTCCTTGGAAGTGCTTTCACAGGCGCAGCAACACTGGGGCTTTGCGCTTCTCTACCCACCAAACGTCACGGTCATTCTCTTTCCGTCTCGTAGACACGAGCTGAGAAATTGCAAACGTCGAGCAATTGCTCAGAGATGAAAATTGCCAGCACTGAAAGCTGTTGCTAGCCAGCACCGTTCCTTGGAAGCGCTTTTGTAGCCCTAAGAACACTTGGGCTTTGCGCTTCTCTAGCCACCTAATCTTCTGCTCATCCTCTCGCGCAGTCTAAAGAGAGCTCAGGTGAGAAATTGCAAATGTCCAGCAATTGCTCAGAGATGAAAAGTGCCAGCACTGAAAGCTGTTGCTAGCCAGCAGCCTTCCTTGGAAGCGCTTTCACAGGCGCAGCAACACTGGGGCTTTGCGCTTCTCTAGCCACCAAACGTCACGGTCATTCTCTTTCCGTCTCGTAGACACGAGCTGAGAAATTGCAAACGTCGAGCAATTGCTCAGAGATGAAAAGTGCCAGCACTGAAAGCTGTTGCTAGCCAGCACCGTTCCTTGGAAGCGCTTTTGTAGGCCTAAGAACACTGGGGCTTTGCGCTTCTCTAGCCACCTAATCTTCTGCTCATCCTCTCGCGCAGTCTAAAGAGAGCTCAGGTGAGAAATTGCAAACGTCGAGCAATTGCTCAGAGATGAAAAGTGCCAGCACTGAAAGCTCTTGCTAGCCAGCACCCTTCCTTGGAAGCGCTTTCACAGGCACAGCAACACTGGGGCTTTGCGCTTCTCTAGCCACCAAACGTCACGGTCATTCTCTTTCCGTCTCGTAGACACGAGCTGAGAAATTGCAAACGTCGAGCAATTGCTCAGAGATGAAAAGTGCCAGCACTGAAAGCTGTTGCTAGCCAGCACCCTTCCTTGGAAGCGCTTTTGTAGGCCTAAGAACACTGGGGCTTTGCGCTTCTCTAGCCACCTAATCTTCTGCTCATCCTCTCGCGCACTCTAAAGAGAGCTCAGGTGAGAAATTGCAAACGTCGAGCAATTGCTCAGAGATGAAAAGTGCCAGCACTGAAAGCTGTTGCTAGCCAGCACCCTTCCTTGGAAGCGCTTTCACAGGCGCAGCAACACTGGGGCTTTGCGCTTCTCTAGCCACCAAACGTCACGGTCATTCTCTTTCCGTCTCGTAGACACGAGCTGAGAAATTGCAAACGTCCAGCAATTGCTCAGAGATGAAAAGTGCCAGCACTGAAAGCTGTTGCTAGCCAGCACCCTTCCTTGGAAGCGCTTTTGTAGGCCTAAGAAGACTGGGGCTCTGGGCTTCTCTAGCCACCTAATCTTCTGCTCATCCTCTCGCGCACTCTAAAGAGAGCTCAGGTGAGAAATTGCAAACGTCGAGCAATTGCTCAGAGATGAAAAGTGCCAGCACTGAAAGCTGTTGCTAGCCAGCAGCCTTCCTTGGAAGCACTTTCACAGGCGCAGCAACACTGGGGCTTTGCGCTTCTCTAACCACCAAACGTCACGGTCATTCTCTTTCCGTCTCGTAGACACGAGTTGAGAAATTGCAAACGTCGAGCAATTGCTCAGAGATGAAAAGTGCCAGCACTGAAAGGTGTTGCTAGCCAGCACCCTTCCTTGGAAGCGCTTTTGTAGGCCTAAGAACAGTGGGGCTCTGGGCTTCTCTAGCCACCTAATCTTCTGCTCATCCTCTCGCGCACTCTAAAGAGAGCTCAGGTGAGAAATTGCAAACGTCGAGCAATTGCTCAGAGATGAAAAGTGCCAGCACTGAAAGCTGTTGCTAGCCAGCAGCCTTCCTTGGAAGCACTTTCACAGGCGCAGCAACACTGGGGCTTTGCGCTTCTCTAACCACCAAACGTCACGGTCATTCTCTTTCCGTCTCGTAGACACGAGCTGAGAAATTGCAAACGTCGAGCAATTGCTCAGAGATGAAAAGTACCAGCACTGAAAGCTGTTGCTAGCCAGCAGCCTTCCTTGGAAGCGCTTTCACAGGCACAGCAACACTGGGGCTTTGCGCTTCTCTAGCCACCAAACGTCACGGTCATTCTCTTTCCGTCTCGTAGACACGAGCTGAGAAATTGCAAACGTCGAGCAATTGCTCAGAGATGAAAATTGCCAGCACTGAAAGCTGTTGCTAGCCAGCACCCTTCCTTGGAAGCGCTTTTGTAGGCCTAAGAACAGTGGGGCTCTGGGCTTCTCTAGCCACCTAATCTTCTGCTCATCCTCTCGCGCACTCTAAAGAGAGCTCAGGTGAGAAATTGCAAACGTCGAGCAATTGCTCAGAGATGAAAAGTGCCAGCACTGAAAGCTCTTGCTAGCCAGCAGCCTTCCTTGGAAGCACTTTCACAGGCGCAGCAACACTGGGGCTTTGCGCTTCTCTAGCCACCAAACGTCACGGTCATTCTCTTTCCGTCTCGTAGACACGAGTTGAGAAATTGCAAACGTCCAGCAATTGCTCAGAGATGAAAATTGCCAGCACTGAAAGGTGTTGCTAGCCAGCACCCTTCCTTGGAAGTGCTTTTGTAGGCCTAAGAACAGTGGGGCTCTGGGCTTCTCTAGCCACCTAATCTTCTGCTCATCCTCTCGCGCACTCTAAAGAGAGCTCAGGTGAGAAATTGCAAACGTCCAGCAATTGCTCAGAGATGAAAAGTGCCAGCACTGAAAGCTGTTGCTAGCCAGCACCCTTCCTTGGAAGCGCTTTCACAGGCACAGCAACACTGGGGCTTTGCGCTTCTCTACCCACCAAACGTCACAGTCATTCTCTTTCCGTCTCGTAGACACGAGCTGAGAAATTGCAAACGTCGAGCAATTGCTCAGAGATGAAAAGTGCCAGCACTGAAAGCTGTTGCTAGCCAGCCCCCTTCCTTGGAAGCGCTTTTGTAGGCCTAAGAAGACTGGGGCTCTGGGCTTCTCTAGCCACCTAATCTTCTGCTCATCCTCTCGCGCAGTCTAAAGAGAGCTCAGGTGAGAAATTGCAAACGTCGAGCAATTGCTCAGAGATGAAAAGTGCCAGCACTGAAAGCTCTTGCTAGCCAGCACCCTTCCTTGGAAGCGCTTTCACAGGCACAGCAACACTGGGGCTTTGCGCTTCTCTAGCCACCAAACGTCACGGTCATTCTCTTTCCGTCTCGTAGACACGAGCTGAGAAATTGCAAACGTCGAGCAATTGCTCAGAGATGAAAAGTGCCAGCACTGAAAGCTCTTGCTAGCCAGCCCCCTTCCTTGGAAGCGCTTTTGTAGGCCTAAGAGCCCTGGGGCTCTGGGCTTCTCTAGCCACCTAATCTTGTGCTCATCCTCTCGTGCACTCTAAAGAGAGCTCAGGTGAGAAATTGCAAACGTCGAGCAATTGCTCAGAGATGAAAAGTACCAGCACTGAAAGCTGTTGCTAGCCAGCACCCTTCCTTGGAAGTGCTTTCACAGGCGCAGCAACACTGGGGCTTTGCGCTTCTCTACCCACCAAACGTCACGGTCATTCTCTTTCCGTCTCGTAGACACGAGCTGAGAAATTGCAAACGTCGAGCAATTGCTCAGAGATGAAAATTGCCAGCACTGAAAGCTGTTGCTAGCCAGCACCGTTCCTTGGAAGCGCTTTTGTAGCCCTAAGAACACTTGGGCTTTGCGCTTCTCTAGCCACCTAATCTTCTGCTCATCCTCTCGCGCAGTCTAAAGAGAGCTCAGGTGAGAAATTGCAAATGTCCAGCAATTGCTCAGAGATGAAAAGTGCCAGCACTGAAAGCTGTTGCTAGCCAGCAGCCTTCCTTGGAAGCGCTTTCACAGGCGCAGCAACACTGGGGCTTTGCGCTTCTCTAGCCACCAAACGTCACGGTCATTCTCTTTCCGTCTCGTAGACACGAGCTGAGAAATTGCAAACGTCGAGCAATTGCTCAGAGATGAAAAGTGCCAGCACTGAAAGCTGTTGCTAGCCAGCACCGTTCCTTGGAAGCGCTTTTGTAGGCCTAAGAACACTGGGGCTTTGCGCTTCTCTAGCCACCTAATCTTCTGCTCATCCTCTCGCGCACTCTAAAGAGAGCTCAGGTGAGAAATTGCAAACGTCGAGCAATTGCTCAGAGATGAAAAGTGCCAGCACTGAAAGCTGTTGCTAGCCAGCACCCTTCCTTGGAAGCGCTTTCACAGGCACAGCAACACTGGGGCTTTGCGCTTCTCTAGCCACCAAACGTCACGGTCATTCTCTTTCCGTCTCGTAGACACGAGCTGAGAAATTGCAAACGTCGAGCAATTGCTCAGAGATGAAAAGTGCCAGCACTGAAAGCTGTTGCTAGCCAGCACCCTTCCTTGGAAGCGCTTTTGTAGGCCTAAGAACACTGGGGCTTTGCGCTTCTCTAGCCACCTAATCTTCTGCTCATCCTCTCGCGCACTCTAAAGAGAGCTCAGGTGAGAAATTGCAAACGTCGAGCAATTGCTCAGAGATGAAAAGTGCCAGCACTGAAAGCTGTTGCTAGCCAGCACCCTTCCTTGGAAGCGCTTTCACAGGCGCAGCAACACTGGGGCTTTGCGCTTCTCTAGCCACCAAACGTCACGGTCATTCTCTTTCCGTCTCGTAGACACGAGCTGAGAAATTGCAAACGTCCAGCAATTGCTCAGAGATGAAAAGTGCCAGCACTGAAAGCTGTTGCTAGCCAGCACCCTTCCTTGGAAGCGCTTTTGTAGGCCTAAGAAGACTGGGGCTCTGGGCTTCTCTAGCCACCTAATCTTCTGCTCATCCTCTCGCGCACTCTAAAGAGAGCTCAGGTGAGAAATTGCAAACGTCGAGCAATTGCTCAGAGATGAAAAGTGCCAGCACTGAAAGCTGTTGCTAGCCAGCAGCCTTCCTTGGAAGCACTTTCACAGGCGCAGCAACACTGGGGCTTTGCGCTTCTCTAACCACCAAACGTCACGGTCATTCTCTTTCCGTCTCGTAGACACGAGTTGAGAAATTGCAAACGTCGAGCAATTGCTCAGAGATGAAAAGTGCCAGCACTGAAAGGTGTTGCTAGCCAGCACCTTCCTTGGAAGCGCTTTTGTAGGCCTAAGAACACTGGGGCTCTGGGCTTCTCTAGCCACCTAATCTTCTGCTCATCCTCTCGCGCACTCTAAAGAGAGCTCAGGTGAGAAATTGCAAACGTCGAGCAATTGCTCAGAGATGAAAAGTGCCAGCACTGAAAGCTGTTGCTAGCCAGCAGCCTTCCTTGGAAGCACTTTCACAGGCGCAGCAACACTGGGGCTTTGCGCTTCTCTAACCACCAAACGTCACGGTCATTCTCTTTCCGTCTCGTAGACACGAGTTGAGAAATTGCAAACGTCGAGCAATTGCTCAGAGATGAAAAGTACCAGCACTGAAAGCTGTTGCTAGCCAGCACCCTTCCTTGGAAGCGCTTTCACAGGCACAGCAACACTGGGGCTTTGCGCTTCTCTAGCCACCAAACGTCACGGTCATTCTCTTTCCGTCTCGTAGACACGAGCTGAGAAATTGCAAACGTCGAGCAATTGCTCAGAGATGAAAAGTGCCAGCACTGAAAGCTCTTGCTAGCCAGCCCCCTTCCTTGGAAGCGCTTTTGTAGGCCTAAGAGCCCTGGGGCTCTGGGCTTCTCTAGCCACCTAATCTTGTGCTCATCCTCTCGTGCACTCTAAAGAGAGCTCAGGTGAGAAATTGCAAACGTCGAGCAATTGCTCAGAGATGAAAAGTACCAGCACTGAAAGCTGTTGCTAGCCAGCACCCTTCCTTGGAAGTGCTTTCACAGGCGCAGCAACACTGGGGCTTTGCGCTTCTCTACCCACCAAACGTCACGGTCATTCTCTTTCCGTCTCGTAGACACGAGCTGAGAAATTGCAAAGGTCGAGCAATTGCTCAGAGATGAAAAGTGCCAGCACTGAAAGCTGTTGCTAGCCAGCACCGTTCCTTGGAAGCGCTTTTGTAGCCCTAAGAACACTTGGGCTTTGCGCTTCTCTAGCCACCTAATCTTCTGCTCATCCTCTCGCGCAGTCTAAAGAGAGCTCAGGTGAGAAATTGCAAACGTCGAGCAATTGCTCAGAGATGAAAAGTGCCAGCACTGAAAGCTCTTGCTAGCCAGCACCCTTCCTTGGAAGCGCTTTCACAGGCACAGCAACACTGGGGCTTTGCGCTTCTCTAGCCACCAAACGTCACGGTCATTCTCTTTCCGTCTCGTAGACACGAGCTGAGAAACTGCAAACGTCGAGCAATTGCTCAGAGATGAAAAGTGCCAGCACTGAAAGCTGTTGCTAGCCAGCCCCCTTCCTTGGAAGCGCTTTTGTAGGCCTAAGAACACTGGGGCTTTGCGCTTCTCTAGCCACCTAATCTTCTGCTCATCCTCTCGCGCACTCTAAAGAGAGCTCAGGTGAGAAATTGCAAACGTCGAGCAATTGCTCAGAGATGAAAAGTGCCAGCACTGAAAGCTGTTGCTAGCCAGCAGCCTTCCTTGGAAGCGCTTTCACAGGCGCAGCAACACTGGGGCTTTGCGCTTCTCTAGCCACCAAACGTCACGGTCATTCTCTTTCCGTCTCGTAGACACGAGCTGAGAAATTGCAAACGTCCAGCAATTGCTCAGAGATGAAAAGTGCCAGCACTGAAAGCTGTTGCTAGCCAGCACCCTTCCTTGGAAGCGCTTTTGTAGGCCTAAGAAGACTGGGGCTCTGGGCTTCTCTAGCCACCTAATCTTCTGCTCATCCTCTCGCGCACTCTAAAGAGAGCTCAGGTGAGAAATTGCAAACGTCGAGCAATTGCTCAGAGATGAAAAGTGCCAGCACTGAAAGCTGTTGCTAGCCAGCACCCTTCCTTGGAAGCGCTTTCACAGGCGCAGCAACACTGGGGCTTTGCGCTTCTCTAACCACCAAACGTCACGGTCATTCTCTTTCCGTCTCGTAGACACGAGTTGAGAAATTGCAAACGTCGAGCAATTGCTCAGAGATGAAAAGTGCCAGCACTGAAAGGTGTTGCTAGCCAGCACCCTTCCTTGGAAGCGCTTTTGTAGGCCTAAGAACAGTGGGGCTCTGGGCTTCTCTAGCCACCTAATCTTCTGCTCATCCTCTCGCGCACTCTAAAGAGAGCTCAGGTGAGAAATTGCAAACGTCGAGCAATTGCTCAGAGATGAAAAGTGCCAGCACTGAAAGCTCTTGCTAGCCAGCAGCCTTCCTTGGAAGCACTTTCACAGGCGCAGCAACACTGGGGCTTTGCGCTTCTCTAACCACCAAACGTCACGGTCATTCTCTTTCCGTCTCGTAGACACGAGTTGAGAAATTGCAAACGTCGAGCAATTGCTCAGAGATGAAAAGTACCAGCACTGAAAGCTGTTGCTAGCCAGCAGCCTTCCTTGGAAGCGCTTTCACAGGCACAGCAACACTGGGGCTTTGCGCTTCTCTAGCCACCAAACGTCACGGTCATTCTCTTTCCGTCTCGTAGACACGAGCTGAGAAATTGCAAACGTCGAGCAATTGCTCAGAGATGAAAATTGCCAGCACTGAAAGCTGTTGCTAGCCAGCACCCTTCCTTGGAAGCGCTTTTGTAGGCCTAAGAACAGTGGGGCTCTGGGCTTCTCTAGCCACCTAATCTTCTGCTCATCCTCTCGCGCACTCTAAAGAGAGCTCAGGTGAGAAATTGCAAACGTCGAGCAATTGCTCAGAGATGAAAAGTGCCAGCACTGAAAGCTCTTGCTAGCCAGCAGCCTTCCTTGGAAGCACTTTCACAGGCGCAGCAACACTGGGGCTTTGCGCTTCTCTAGCCACCAAACGTCACGGTCATTCTCTTTCCGTCTCGTAGACACGAGTTGAGAAATTGCAAACGTCCAGCAATTGCTCAGAGATGAAAATTGCCAGCACTGAAAGGTGTTGCTAGCCAGCACCCTTCCTTGGAAGTGCTTTTGTAGGCCTAAGAACAGTGGGGCTCTGGGCTTCTCTAGCCACCTAATCTTCTGCTCATCCTCTCGCGCACTCTAAAGAGAGCTCAGGTGAGAAATTGCAAACGTCCAGCAATTGCTCAGAGATGAAAAGTGCCAGCACTGAAAGCTGTTGCTAGCCAGCACCCTTCCTTGGAAGCGCTTTCACAGGCACAGCAACACTGGGGCTTTGCGCTTCTCTACCCACCAAACGTCACAGTCATTCTCTTTCCGTCTCGTAGACACGAGCTGAGAAATTGCAAACGTCGAGCAATTGCTCAGAGATGAAAAGTGCCAGCACTGAAAGCTGTTGCTAGCCAGCCCCCTTCCTTGGAAGCGCTTTTGTAGGCCTAAGAAGACTGGGGCTCTGGGCTTCTCTAGCCACCTAATCTTCTGCTCATCCTCTCGCGCAGTCTAAAGAGAGCTCAGGTGAGAAATTGCAAACGTCGAGCAATTGCTCAGAGATGAAAAGTGCCAGCACTGAAAGCTGTTGCTAGCCAGCACCCTTCCTTGGAAGCGCTTTCACAGGCACAGCAACACTGGGGCTTTGCGCTTCTCTAGCCACCAAACGTCACGGTCATTCTCTTTCCGTCTCGTAGACACGAGCTGAGAAATTGCAAACGTCGAGCAATTGCTCAGAGATGAAAAGTGCCAGCACTGAAAGCTCTTGCTAGCCAGCCCCCTTCCTTGGAAGCGCTTTTGTAGGCCTAAGAGCCCTGGGGCTCTGGGCTTCTCTAGCCACCTAATCTTGTGCTCATCCTCTCGTGCACTCTAAAGAGAGCTCAGGTGAGAAATTGCAAACGTCGAGCAATTGCTCAGAGATGAAAAGTACCAGCACTGAAAGCTGTTGCTAGCCAGCACCCTTCCTTGGAAGTGCTTTCACAGGCGCAGCAACACTGGGGCTTTGCGCTTCTCTACCCACCAAACGTCACGGTCATTCTCTTTCCGTCTCGTAGACACGAGCTGAGAAATTGCAAACGTCGAGCAATTGCTCAGAGATGAAAATTGCCAGCACTGAAAGCTGTTGCTAGCCAGCACCGTTCCTTGGAAGCGCTTTTGTAGCCCTAAGAACACTTGGGCTTTGCGCTTCTCTAGCCACCTAATCTTCTGCTCATCCTCTCGCGCAGTCTAAAGAGAGCTCAGGTGAGAAATTGCAAATGTCCAGCAATTGCTCAGAGATGAAAAGTGCCAGCACTGAAAGCTGTTGCTAGCCAGCAGCCTTCCTTGGAAGCGCTTTCACAGGCGCAGCAACACTGGGGCTTTGCGCTTCTCTAGCCACCAAACGTCACGGTCATTCTCTTTCCGTCTCGTAGACACGAGCTGAGAAATTGCAAACGTCGAGCAATTGCTCAGAGATGAAAAGTGCCAGCACTGAAAGCTGTTGCTAGCCAGCACCGTTCCTTGGAAGCGCTTTTGTAGGCCTAAGAACAGTGGGGCTTTGCGCTTCTCTAGCCACCTAATCTTCTGCTCATCCTCTCGCGCAGTCTAAAGAGAGCTCAGGTGAGAAATTGCAAACGTCGAGCAATTGCTCAGAGATGAAAAGTGCCAGCACTGAAAGCTGTTGCTAGCCAGCACCCTTCCTTGGAAGCGCTTTCACAGGCACAGCAACACTGGGGCTTTGCGCTTCTCTAGCCACCAAACGTCACGGTCATTCTCTTTCCGTCTCGTAGACACGAGCTGAGAAATTGCAAACGTCGAGCAATTGCTCAGAGATGAAAAGTGCCAGCACTGAAAGCTGTTGCTAGCCAGCACCCTTCCTTGGAAGCGCTTTTGTAGGCCTAAGAACACTGGGGCTTTGCGCTTCTCTAGCCACCTAATCTTCTGCTCATCCTCTCGCGCACTCTAAAGAGAGCTCAGGTGAGAAATTGCAAACGTCGAGCAATTGCTCAGAGATGAAAAGTGCCAGCACTGAAAGCTGTTGCTAGCCAGCACCCTTCCTTGGAAGCGCTTTCACAGGCGCAGCAACACTGGGGCTTTGCGCTTCTCTAGCCACCAAACGTCACGGTCATTCTCTTTCCGTCTCGTAGACACGAGCTGAGAAATTGCAAACGTCCAGCAATTGCTCAGAGATGAAAAGTGCCAGCACTGAAAGCTGTTGCTAGCCAGCACCCTTCCTTGGAAGCGCTTTTGTAGGCCTAAGAAGACTGGGGCTCTGGGCTTCTCTAGCCACCTAATCTTCTGCTCATCCTCTCGCGCACTCTAAAGAGAGCTCAGGTGAGAAATTGCAAACGTCGAGCAATTGCTCAGAGATGAAAAGTGCCAGCACTGAAAGCTGTTGCTAGCCAGCAGCCTTCCTTGGAAGCACTTTCACAGGCGCAGCAACACTGGGGCTTTGCGCTTCTCTAACCACCAAACGTCACGGTCATTCTCTTTCCGTCTCGTAGACACGAGTTGAGAAATTGCAAACGTCGAGCAATTGCTCAGAGATGAAAAGTGCCAGCACTGAAAGGTGTTGCTAGCCAGCACCCTTCCTTGGAAGCGCTTTTGTAGGCCTAAGAACACTGGGGCTCTGGGCTTCTCTAGCCACCTAATCTTCTGCTCATCCTCTCGCGCACTCTAAAGAGAGCTCAGGTGAGAAATTGCAAACGTCGAGCAATTGCTCAGAGATGAAAAGTGCCAGCACTGAAAGCTGTTGCTAGCCAGCAGCCTTCCTTGGAAGCACTTTCACAGGCGCAGCAACACTGGGGCTTTGCGCTTCTCTAACCACCAAACGTCACGGTCATTCTCTTTCCGTCTCGTAGACACGAGTTGAGAAATTGCAAACGTCGAGCAATTGCTCAGAGATGAAAAGTACCAGCACTGAAAGCTGTTGCTAGCCAGCACCCTTCCTTGGAAGCGCTTTCACAGGCACAGCAACACTGGGGCTTTGCGCTTCTCTAGCCACCAAACGTCACGGTCATTCTCTTTCCGTCTCGTAGACACGAGCTGAGAAATTGCAAACGTCGAGCAATTGCTCAGAGATGAAAAGTGCCAGCACTGAAAGCTCTTGCTAGCCAGCCCCCTTCCTTGGAAGCGCTTTTGTAGGCCTAAGAGCCCTGGGGCTCTGGGCTTCTCTAGCCACCTAATCTTGTGCTCATCCTCTCGTGCACTCTAAAGAGAGCTCAGGTGAGAAATTGCAAACGTCGAGCAATTGCTCAGAGATGAAAAGTACCAGCACTGAAAGCTGTTGCTAGCCAGCACCCTTCCTTGGAAGTGCTTTCACAGGCGCAGCAACACTGGGGCTTTGCGCTTCTCTACCCACCAAACGTCACGGTCATTCTCTTTCCGTCTCGTAGACACGAGCTGAGAAATTGCAAAGGTCGAGCAATTGCTCAGAGATGAAAAGTGCCAGCACTGAAAGCTGTTGCTAGCCAGCACCGTTCCTTGGAAGCGCTTTTGTAGCCCTAAGAACACTTGGGCTTTGCGCTTCTCTAGCCACCTAATCTTCTGCTCATCCTCTCGCGCAGTCTAAAGAGAGCTCAGGTGAGAAATTGCAAACGTCGAGCAATTGCTCAGAGATGAAAAGTGCCAGCACTGAAAGCTCTTGCTAGCCAGCACCCTTCCTTGGAAGCGCTTTCACAGGCACAGCAACACTGGGGCTTTGCGCTTCTCTAGCCACCAAACGTCACGGTCATTCTCTTTCCGTCTCGTAGACACGAGCTGAGAAACTGCAAACGTCGAGCAATTGCTCAGAGATGAAAAGTGCCAGCACTGAAAGCTGTTGCTAGCCAGCCCCCTTCCTTGGAAGCGCTTTTGTAGGCCTAAGAACACTGGGGCTTTGCGCTTCTCTAGCCACCTAATCTTCTGCTCATCCTCTCGCGCACTCTAAAGAGAGCTCAGGTGAGAAATTGCAAACGTCGAGCAATTGCTCAGAGATGAAAAGTGCCAGCACTGAAAGCTGTTGCTAGCCAGCAGCCTTCCTTGGAAGCGCTTTCACAGGCGCAGCAACACTGGGGCTTTGCGCTTCTCTAGCCACCAAACGTCACGGTCATTCTCTTTCCGTCTCGTAGACACGAGCTGAGAAATTGCAAACGTCCAGCAATTGCTCAGAGATGAAAAGTGCCAGCACTGAAAGCTGTTGCTAGCCAGCACCCTTCCTTGGAAGCGCTTTTGTAGGCCTAAGAACACTGGGGCTCTGGGCTTCTCTAGCCACCTAATCTTCTGCTCATCCTCTCGCGCACTCTAAAGAGAGCTCAGGTGAGAAATTGCAAACGTCGAGCAATTGCTCAGAGATGAAAAGTGCCAGCACTGAAAGCTGTTGCTAGCCAGCAGCCTTCCTTGGAAGCACTTTCACAGGCGCAGCAACACTGGGGCTTTGCGCTTCTCTAACCACCAAACGTCACGGTCATTCTCTTTCCGTCTCGTAGACACGAGTTGAGAAATTGCAAACGTCGAGCAATTGCTCAGAGATGAAAAGTGCCAGCACTGAAAGGTGTTGCTAGCCAGCACCCTTCCTTGGAAGCGCTTTTGTAGGCCTAAGAAGACTGGGGCTCTGGGCTTCTCTAGCCACCTAATCTTCTGCTCATCCTCTCGCGCACTCTAAAGAGAGCTCAGGTGAGAAATTGCAAACGTCGAGCAATTGCTCAGAGATGAAAAGTGCCAGCACTGAAAGCTGTTGCTAGCCAGCAGCCTTCCTTGGAAGCACTTTCACAGGCGCAGCAACACTGGGGCTTTGCGCTTCTCTAACCACCAAACGTCACGGTCATTCTCTTTCCGTCTCGTAGACACGAGTTGAGAAATTGCAAACGTCGAGCAATTGCTCAGAGATGAAAAGTGCCAGCACTGAAAGGTGTTGCTAGCCAGCACCCTTCCTTGGAAGCGCTTCTGTAGCCCTAAGAACAGTGGGGCTCTGGGCTTCTCTAGCCACCTAATCTTCTGCTCATCCTCTCGCGCAGTCTAAAGAGAGCTCAGGTGAGAAATTGCAAACGTCGAGCAATTGCTCAGAGATGAAAAGTGCCAGCACTGAAAGCTCTTGCTAGCCAGCACCCTTCCTTGGAAGCGCTTTCACAGGCACAGCAACACTGGGGCTTTGCGCTTCTCTAGCCACCAAACGTCACGGTCATTCTCTTTCCGTCTCGTAGACACGAGCTGAGAAATTGCAAATGTCGAGCAATTGCTCAGAGATGAAAAGTGCCAGCACTGAAAGCTCTTGCTAGCCAGCCCCCTTCCTTGGAAGCGCTTTTGTAGGCCTAAGAGCCCTGGGGCTCTGGGCTTCTCTAGCCACCTAATCTTCTGCTCATCCTCTCGCGCACTCTAAAGAGAGCTCAGGTGAGAAATTGCAAACGTCGAGCAATTGCTCAGAGATGAAAAGTACCAGCACTGAAAGCTGTTGCTAGCCAGCACCCTTCCTTGGAAGTGCTTTCACAGGCGCAGCAACACTGGAGATTTGCGCTTCTCTACCCACCAAACGTCACGGTCATTCTCTTTCCGTCTCGTAGACACGAGCTGAGAAATTGCAAACGTCGAGCAATTGCTCAGAGATGAAAATTGCCAGCACTGAAAGCTGTTGCTAGCCAGCCCCCTTCCTTGGAAGCGCTTTTGTAGCCCTAAGAACACTTGGGCTTTGCGCTTCTCTAGCCACCTAATCTTCTGCTCATCCTCTCGCGCAGTCTAAAGAGAGCTCAGGTGAGAAATTGCAAACGTCGAGCAATTGCTCAGAGATGAAAAGTGCCAGCACTGAAAGCTGTTGCTAGCCAGCAGCCTTCCTTGGAAGCGCTTTCACAGGCACAGCAACACTGGGGCTTTGCGCTTCTCTAGCCACCAAACGTCACGGTCATTCTCTTTCCGTCTCGTAGACACGAGCTGAGAAACTGCAAACGTCGAGCAATTGCTCAGAGATGAAAAGTGCCAGCACTGAAAGCTGTTGCTAGCCAGCCCCCTTCCTTGGAAGCGCTTTTGTAGGCCTAAGAACACTGGGGCTTTGCGCTTCTCTAGCCACCTAATCTTCTGCTCATCCTCTCGCGCACTCTAAAGAGAGCTCAGGTGAGAAATTGCAAACGTCGAGCAATTGCTCAGAGATGAAAAGTGCCAGCACTGAAAGCTGTTGCTAGCCAGCACCCTTCCTTGGAAGCGCTTTCACAGGCGCAGCAACACTGGGGCTTTGCGCTTCTCTAGCCACCAAACGTCACGGTCATTCTCTTTCCGTCTCGTAGACACGAGCTGAGAAATTGCAAACGTCCAGCAATTGCTCAGAGATGAAAAGTGCCAGCACTGAAAGCTGTTGCTAGCCAGCACCCTTCCTTGGAAGCGCTTTTGTAGGCCTAAGAACACTGGGGCTCTGGGCTTCTCTAGCCACCTAATCTTCTGCTCATCCTCTCGCGCACTCTAAAGAGAGCTCAGGTGAGAAATTGCAAACGTCGAGCAATTGCTCAGAGATGAAAAGTGCCAGCACTGAAAGCTGTTGCTAGCCAGCAGCCTTCCTTGGAAGCACTTTCACAGGCGCAGCAACACTGGGGCTTTGCGCTTCTCTAACCACCAAACGTCACGGTCATTCTCTTTCCGTCTCGTAGACACGAGTTGAGAAATTGCAAACGTCGAGCAATTGCTCAGAGATGAAAAGTGCCAGCACTGAAAGGTGTTGCTAGCCAGCACCCTTCCTTGGAAGCGCTTTTGTAGGCCTAAGAAGACTGGGGCTCTGGGCTTCTCTAGCCACCTAATCTTCTGCTCATCCTCTCGCGCACTCTAAAGAGAGCTCAGGTGAGAAATTGCAAACGTCCAGCAATTGCTCAGAGATGAAAAGTGCCAGCACTGAAAGCTGTTGCTAGCCAGCAGCCTTCCTTGGAAGCACTTTCACAGGCGCAGCAACACTGGGGCTTTGCGCTTCTCTAACCACCAAACGTCACGGTCATTCTCTTTCCGTCTCGTAGACACGAGTTGAGAAATTGCAAACGTCGAGCAATTGCTCAGAGATGAAAAGTGCCAGCACTGAAAGGTGTTGCTAGCCAGCACCCTTCCTTGGAAGCGCTTCTGTAGCCCTAAGAACAGTGGGGCTCTGGGCTTCTCTAGCCACCTAATCTTCTGCTCATCCTCTCGCGCAGTCTAAAGAGAGCTCAGGTGAGAAATTGCAAACGTCGAGCAATTGCTCAGAGATGAAAAGTGCCAGCACTGAAAGCTCTTGCTAGCCAGCACCCTTCCTTGGAAGCGCTTTCACAGGCACAGCAACACTGGGGCTTTGCGCTTCTCTAGCCACCAAACGTCACGGTCATTCTCTTTCCGTCTCGTAGACACGAGCTGAGAAATTGCAAATGTCGAGCAATTGCTCAGAGATGAAAAGTGCCAGCACTGAAAGCTCTTGCTAGCCAGCCCCCTTCCTTGGAAGCGCTTTTGTAGGCCTAAGAGCCCTGGGGCTCTGGGCTTCTCTAGCCACCTAATCTTGTGCTCATCCTCTCGCGCACTCTAAAGAGAGCTCAGGTGAGAAATTGCAAACGTCGAGCAATTGCTCAGAGATGAAAAGTGCCAGCACTGAAAGCTGTTGCTAGCCAGCACCCTTCCTTGGAAGCGCTTTCACAGGCGCAGCAACACTGGGGCTTTGTGCTTCTCTAGCCACCAAACGTCACGGTCATTCTCTTTCCGTCTCGTAGACACGAGCTGAGAAATTGCAAACGTCCAGCAATTGCTCAGAGATGAAAAGTGCCAGCACTGAAAACTGTTGCTAGCCAGCACCGTTCCTTGGAAGCGCTTTTGTAGGCCTAAGAACACTGGGGCTTTGCGCTTCTCTAGCCACCTAATCTTCTGCTCATCCTCTCGCGCAGTCTAAAGAGAGCTCAGGTGAGAAATTGCAAACGTCCAGCAATTGCTCAGAGATGAAAAGTGCCAGCACTGAAAGCTCTTGCTAGCCAGCACCCTTCCTTGGAAGCGCTTTCACAGGCACAGCAACACTGGGGCTTTGCGCTTCTCTAGCCACCAAACGTCACGGTCATTCTCTTTCCGTCTCGTAGACACGAGCTGAGAAACTGCAAACGTCGAGCAATTGCTCAGAGATGAAAAGTGCCAGCACTGAAAGCTGTTGCTAGCCAGCAGCCTTCCTTGGAAGCGCTTTTGTAGGCCTAAGAACAGTGGGGCTTTGCGCTTCTCTAGCCACCTAATCTTCTGCTCATCCTCTCGCGCACTCTAAAGAGAGCTCAGGTGAGAAATTGCAAACGTCGAGCAATTGCTCAGAGATGAAAAGTGCCAGCACTGAAAGCTGTTGCTAGCCAGCACCCTTCCTTGGAAGCGCTTTCACAGGCGCAGCAACACTGGGGCTTTGCGCTTCTCTAGCCACCAAACGTCACGGTCATTCTCTTTCCGTCTCGTAGACACGAGTTGAGAAATTGCAAACGTCGAGCAATTGCTCAGAGATGAAAAGTGCCAGCACTGAAAGGTGTTGCTAGCCAGCACCCTTCCTTGGAAGTGCTTCTGTAGCCCTAAGAACACTGGGGCTCTGGGCTTCTCTAGCCACCTAATCTTCTGCTCATCCTCTCGCGCACTCTAAAGAGAGCTCAGGTGAGAAATTGCAAACGTCGAGCAATTGCTCAGAGATGAAAAGTGCCAGCACTGAAAGCTGTTGCTAGCCAGCACCCTTCCTTGGAAGCGCTTTCACAGGCACAGCAACACTGGGGCTTTGCGCTTCTCTAGCCACCAAACGTCACGGTCATTCTCTTTCCGTCTCGTAGACACGAGCTGAGAAACTGCAAACGTCGAGCAATTGCTCAGAGATGAAAAGTGCCAGCACTGAAAGCTGTTGCTAGCCAGCACCCTTCCTTGGAAGCGCTTTTGTAGGCCTAAGAACACTGGGGCTCTGGGCTTCTCTAGCCACCTAATCTTCTGCTCATCCTCTCGCGCACTCTAAAGAGAGCTCAGGTGAGAAATTGCAAACGTCGAGCAATTGCTCAGAGATGAAAAGTGCCAGCACTGAAAGCTGTTGCTAGCCAGCACCCTTCCTTGGAAGCGCTTTCACAGGCACAGCAACACTGGGGCTTTGCGCTTCTCTAGCCACCAAACGTCACGGTCATTCTCTTTCCGTCTCGTAGACACGAGCTGAGAAATTGCAAACGTCGAGCAATTGCTCAGAGATGAAAATTGCCAGCACTGAAAGCTGTTGCTAGCCAGCACCGTTCCTTGGAAGCGCTTTTGTAGCCCTAAGAACACTTGGGCTTTGCGCTTCTCTAGCCACCTAATCTTCTGCTCATCCTCTCGCGCAGTCTAAAGAGAGCTCAGGTGAGAAATTGCAAACGTCCAGCAATTGCTCAGAGATGAAAAGTGCCAGCACTGAAAGCTGTTGCTAGCCAGCAGCCTTCCTTGGAAGCGCTTTCACAGGCACAGCAACACTGGGGCTTTGCGCTTCTCTAGCCACCAAACGTCACGGTCATTCTCTTTCCGTCTCGTAGACACGAGCTGAGAAATTGCAAACGTCGAGCAATTGCTCAGAGATGAAAAGTGCCAGCACTGAAAGCTGTTGCTAGCCAGCCCCCTTCCTTGGAAGCGCTTTTGTAGGCCTAAGAACACTTGGGCTTTGCGCTTCTCTAGCCACCTAATCTTCTGCTCATCCTCTCGCGCACTCTAAAGAGAGCTCAGGTGAGAAATTGCAAACGTCGAGCAATTGCTCAGAGATGAAAAGTGCCAGCACTGAAAGCTGTTGCTAGCCAGCACCCTTCCTTGGAAGCGCTTTCACAGGCACAGCAACACTGGGGCTTTGCGCTTCTCTAGCCACCAAACGTCACGGTCATTCTCTTTCCGTCTCGTAGACACGAGCTGAGAAATTGCAAACGTCGAGCAATTGCTCAGAGATGAAAATTGCCAGCACTGAAAGCTGTTGCTAGCCAGCACCCTTCCTTGGAAGCGCTTTTGTAGGCCTAAGAACACTGGGGCTTTGCGCTTCTCTAGCCACCTAATCTTCTGCTCATATTCTCGCGCACTCTAAAGAGAGCTCAGGTGAGAAATTGCAAACGTCGAGCAATTGCTCAGAGATGAAAAGTGCCAGCACTGAAAGCTGTTGCTAGCCAGCACCCTTCCTTGGAAGCGCTTTCACAGGCACAGCAACACTGGGGCTTTGCGCTTCTCTAGCCACCAAACGTCACGGTCATTCTCTTTCCGTCTCGTAGACACGAGCTGAGAAACTGCAAACGTCGAGCAATTGCTCAGAGATGAAAAGTGCCAGCACTGAAAGCTGTTGCTAGCCAGCACCCTTCCTTGGAAGTGCTTTTGTAGGCCTAAGAACACTGGGGCTTTGCGCTTCTCTAGCCACCTAATCTTCTGCTCATCCTCTCGCGCACTCTAAAGAGAGCTCAGGTGAGAAATTGCAAACGTCGAGCAATTGCTCAGAGATGAAAAGCGCCAGCACTGAAAGCTCTTGCTAGCCAGCAGCCTTCCTTGGAAGCGCTTTCACAGGCGCAGCAACACTGGGGCTTTGCGCTTCTCTAGCCACCAAACGTCACGGTCATTCTCTTTCCATCTCGTAGACACGAGCTGAGAAATTGCAAACGTCGAGCAATTGCTCAGAGATGAAAAGTGCCAGCACTGAAAGCTGTTGCTAGCCAGCAGCCTTCCTTGGAAGCGCTTTTGTAGGCCTAAGAACACTGGGGCTCTGGGCTTCTCTAGCCACCTAATCTTCTGCTCATCCTCTCGCGCACTCTAAAGAGAGCTCAGGTGAGAAATGGCAAACGTCGAGCAATTGCTCAGAGATGAAAAGTGCCAGCACTGAAAGCTGTTGCTAGCCAGCACCCTTCCTTGGAAGCGCTTTCACAGGCGCAGCAACACTGGGGCTTTGCGCTTCTCTAGCCACAAACGTCACGGTCATTCTCTTTCCGTCTCGTAGACACGAGCTGAGAAATTGCAAACGTCGAGCAATTGCTCAGAGATGAAAAGTGCCAGCACTGAAAGCTGTTGCTAGCCAGCACCCTTCCTTGGAAGCGCTTTCACAGGCGCAGCAACACTGGGGCTTTGCGCTTCTCTAGCCACCAAACGTCACGGTCACTATCTCTCCGTCTCGTAGATACGAGCTGAGAAATTGCAAAGGTCGAGCAATTGCTCAGAGATGAAAAGTGCCAGCACTGAAAGCTCTTGCTAGCCAGCACCCTTCCTTGGAAGCGCTTTTGTAGGCCTAAGCACACTGGGGCTCTGGGCTTTTCTAGCCACCTCATCTTCTGCTCATCCTCTCGCGCACTCTAAAGAGAGCTCAGGTGAGAAATTGCAAAGGTCGAGCAATTGCTCAGAGATGAAAAGTGCCAGCACTGAAAGCTGTTGCTAGCCAGCACCCTTCCTTGGAAGCGCTTTCACAGGCACAGCAACACTGGGGCTTTGCGCTTCTCTAGCCACCAAACGTCACAGTCATTCTCTTTCCGTCTCGTAGACACAAGCTGAGAAATTGCAAAGGTCGAGCAATTGCTCAGAGATGAAAAGTGCCAGCACTGAAAGCTGTTGCCAGCCAGCACCCTTCCTTGGAAGCGCTTTCACAGGCACAGCAACACTGGGGCTTTGCACTTCTCTGGCCACCAAACGTCACAGTCATTCTATTTCCGTCTCGTAGATACGAGCTGAGAAATTGCAAACGTCGAGCAATTGCTCAGAGATGAAAAGTGCCAGCACTGAAAGCTGTTGCTAGCCAGCCCCCTTCCTTGGAAGCGCTTTTGTAGGCCTAAGCACACTGGGGCTCTGGGCTTCTCTAGCCACCTAATCTTCTGCTCATCCTCTCGCGCACTCTGAAGAGAGCTCAGGTGAGAAATTGCAAACGTCGAGCAATTGCTCAGAGATGAAAAGTGCCAGCACTGAAAGCTGTTGCTAGCCAGCAGCCTTCCTTGGAAGCGCTTTCACAGGCGCAGCAACACTGGGGCTTTGCGCTTCTCTAGCCACCAAACGTCACGGTCATTCTCTTTCCGTCTCGTAGACACAAGCTGAGAAATTGCAAAGGTCGAGCAATTGCTCAGAGATGAAAAGTGCCAGCACTGAAAGCTGTTGCCAGCCAGCACCCTTCCTTGGAAGCGCTTTCACAGGCACAGCAACACTGGGGCTTTGCTCTTCTCTACCCACCAAACGTCACAGTCATTCTCTTTCCGTCTCGTAGATACGAGCTGAGAAATTGCAAACGTCGAGCAATTGCTCAGAGATGAAAAGTGCCAGCACTGAAAGCTGTTGCTAGCCAGCACCCTTCCTTGGAAGCGCTTTTGTAGGCCTAAGCACACTGGGGCTCTGGGCTTTTCTAGCCACCTCATCTTCTTGCTCATCCTCTCGCGCAGTCTAAAGAGAGCTCAGGTGAGAAATTGTAAACGTCGAGCAATTGCTCAGAGATGAAAAGTGCCAGCACTGAAAGCTGTTGCTAGCCAGCAGCCTTCCTTGGAAGCGCTTTCACAGGCGCAGCAACACTGGGGCTTTGCGCTTCTCTAGCCACCAAACGTCACGGTCATTCTCTTTCCATCTCGTAGACACGAGCTGAGAAATTGCAAATGTCGAGCAATTGCTCAGAGATGAAAAGTGCCAGCACTGAAAGCTGTTGCTAGCCAGCAGCCTTCCTTGGAAGCGCTTTCACAGGCGCAGCAACACTGGGGCTTTGCGCTTCTCTAGCCACCAAACGTCACGGTCACTGTATCTCCGTCTCGTAGACACGAGCTGAGAAATTGCAAACGTCCAGCAATTGCTCAGAGATGAAAAGTGCCAGCACTGAAAGCTGTTGCTAGCCAGCACCCTTCCTTGGAAGCGCTTTTGTAGGCCTAAGAACAGTAGGGCTCTGGGCTTCTCTAGCCACCTAATCATCTGCTCATCCTCTCGCGCACTCTAAAGAGATCTCAGGTGAGAAATTGCAAACGTCGAGCAATTGCTCAGAGATGAAAAGTGCCAGCACTGAAAGCTGTTGCCAGCCAGCAGCCTTCCTTGGAAGCGCTTTCACAGGCGCAGCAACACTGGGGCTTTGCGCTTCTCTAGCCACCAAACGTCACGGTCATTCTCTTTCCGTCTCGTAGATACGAGCTGAGAAATTGCAAATGTCGAGCAATTGCTCAGAGATGAAAAGTGCCAGCACTGAAAGCTGTTGCTAGCCAGCACCCTTCCTTGGAAGCGCTTTTGTAGGCCTAAGCACACTGGGGCTCTGGGCTTCTCTAGCCACCTAATCTTCTGCTCATATTCTCGCGCACTCTAAAGAGAGCTCAGGTGAGAAATTGCAAACGTCGAGCAATTGCTCAGAGATGAAAAGTACCAGCACTGAAAGCTGTTGCTAGCCAGCACCCTTCCTTGGAAACGCTTTCACAGGCGCAGCAACACTGGGGCTTTGCGCTTCTCTAGCCACCAAACGTCACGGTCACTATCTCTCCGTCTCGTAGACACGAGCTGAGAAATTGCAAACGTCAAGCAATTGCTCAGAGATGAAAACTGCCAGCACTGAAAGCTGTTGCTAGCCAGCACCCTTCCTTGGAAGCGCTTTTGTAGGCCTAAGAACAGTGGGGCTCTGGGCTTCTCTAGCCACCTAATCTTCTGCTCATCCTCTCGCGCACTCTGAAGAGAGCTCAGGTGAGAAATTGCAAACGTCGAGCAATTGCTCAGAGATGAAAAGTGCCAGCACTGAAAGCTGTTGCTAGCCAGCACCCTTCCTTGGAAGCGCTTTCACAGGCGCAGCAACACTGGGGCTTTGCGCTTCTCTAGCCACCGAACGTCACGGTCATTCTCTTTCCGTCTCGTAGACACGAGCTGAGAAATTGCAAACGTCGAGCAATTGCTCAGAGATGAAAAGTGCCAGCACTGAAAGCTGTTGCCAGCCAGCAGCCTTCCTTGGAAGCGCTTTCACAGGCGCAGCAACACTGGGGCTTTGCGCTTCTCTAGCCACCAAACGTCACGGTCATTCTCTTTCCGTCTCGTAGATACGAGCTGAGAAATTGCAAATGTCGAGCAATTGCTCAGAGATGAAAAGTGCCAGCACTGAAAGCTGTTGCTAGCCAGCCCCCTTCCTTGGAAGCGCTTTTGTAGGCCTAAGCACACTGGGGCTCTGGGCTTCTCTAGCCACCTAATCTTCTGCTCATCCTCTCGCGCACTCTAAAGAGAGCTCAGGTGAGAAATGGCAAACGTCGAGCAATTGCTCAGAGATGAAAAGTGCCAGCACTGAAAGCTCTTGCTAGCCAGCACCCTTCCTTGGAAGCGCTTTTGTAGGCCTAAGAACACTGGGGCTCTGGGCTTCTCTAGCCACCTAATCTTCTGCTCATCCTCTCGCGCACTCTAAAGAGAGCTCAGGTGAGAAATTGCAAACGTCGAGCAATTGCTCAGAGATGAAAAGTGCCAGCACTGAAAGCTGTTGCTAGCCAGCACCCTTCCTTGGAAGCGCTTTCACAGGCGCAGCAACACTGGGGCGTTGCGCTTCTCTAGCCACCAAACGTCACGGTCATTCTCTTTCCGTCTCGTAGACACGAGCTGAGAAATTGCAAACGTCCAGCAATTGCTCAGAGATGAAAAGTGCCAGCACTGAAAGCTGTTGCTAGCCAGCACCCTTCCTTGGAAACGCTTTCACAGGCGCAGCAACACTGGGGCTTTGCGCTTCTCTAGCCACCAAACGTCACGGTCACTATCTCTCCGTCTCGTAGACACGAACTGAGAAATTGCAAACGTCGAGCAATTGCTCAGAGATGAAAAGTGCCAGCACTGAAAGCTGTTGCTAGCCAGCACCCTTCCTTGGAAGCGCTTTTGTAGGCCTAAGCACACTGGGGCTCTGGGCTTCTCTAGCCACCTAATCTTCTGCTCATCCTCTCGCGCACTCTGAAGAGAGCTCAGGTGAGAAATTGCAAACGTCGAGCAATTGCTCAAAGATGAAAAGTGCCAGCACTGAAAGCTGTTGCTAGCCAGTACCCTTCCTTGGAAGCGCTTTCACAGGCACAGCAACACTGGGGCTTTGCTCTTCTCTAGCCACCAAACGTCACAGTCATTCTCTTTCCATCTCGTAGACACAAGCTGAGAAATTGCAAACGTCGAGCAATTGCTCAGAGATGAAAAGTGCCAGCACTGAAAGCTGTTGCTAGCCAGCACCCTTCCTTGGAAGTGCTTTTGTAGGCCGAAGAACAGTGGGGCTCTGGGCTTCTCTAGCCACCTAATCTTCTGCTCATCCTCTCGCGCACTCTAAAGAGAGCTCAGGTGAGAAATTGCAAAGGTCGAGCAATTGCTCAGAGATGAAAAGTGCCAGCACTGAAAGCTGTTGCTAGCCAGCACCCTTCCTTGGAAGCGCTTTTGTAGGCCTAAGCACACTGGGGCTCTGGGCTTCTCTAGCCACCTAATCTTCTGCTCATCCTCTCGCGCACTCTGAAGAGAGCTCAGGTGAGAAATTGCAAACGTCGAGCAATTGCTCAGAGATGAAAAGTGCCAGCACTGAAAGCTGTTGCTAGCCAGCCCCCTTCCTTGGAAGCGCTTTCACAGGCGCAGCAACACTGGGGCTTTGCTCTTCTCTACCCACCAAACGTCACAGTCATTCTCTTTCCATCTCGTAGACACAAGCTGAGAAATTGCAAACGTCGAGCAATTGCTCAGAGATGAAAAGTGCCAGCACTGAAAGCTGTTGCTAGCCAGCACCCTTCCTTGGAAGCGCTTTTGTAGGCCTAAGCACACTGGGGCTTTGCGCTTCTCTAGCCACCTAATCTTCTGTTCATCCTCTCGCGCACTCTAAAGAGAGCTCAGGTGAGAAATTGCAAACGTCGAGCAATTGCTCAGAGATGAAAAGTGCCAGCACTGAAAGCTGTTGCTAGCCAGCAGCCTTCCTTGGAAGCGCTTTCACAGGCGCAGCAACACTGGGGCTTTGCGCTTCTCTAGCCACCGAACGTCACGGTCATTCTCTTTCCGTCTCGTAGACACGAGCTGAGAAATTGCAAACGTCGAGCAATTGCTCAGAGATGAAAAGTGCCAGCACTGAAAGCTGTTGCTAGCCAGCACCCTTCCTTGGAAGCGCTTTTGTAGGCCTAAGCACACTGGGGCTCTGGGCTTCTCTAGCCACCTAATCTTCTGCTCATCCTCTCGCGCACTCTAAAGAGAGCTCAGGTGAGAAATTGCAAACGTCGAGCAATTGCTCAGAGATGAAAAGTGCCAGCACTGAAAGCTGATGCCAGCCAGCACCCTTCCTTGGAAGCGCTTTCACAGGCGCAGCAACACTTGGGCGTTGCGCTTCTCTAGCCACCAAACGTCACAGTCATTCTCTTTCCGTCTCGTAGACAGGAGCTGAGAAATTGCAAACGTCGAGCAATTGCTCAGAGATGAAAAGTGCCAGCACTGAAAGCTGTTGCTAGCCAGCACCCTTCCTTGGAAGTGCTTTTGTAGGCCTAAGAACAGTGGGGCTCTGGGCTTCTCTAGCCACCTAATCTTGTGCTCATCCTCTCGCGCACTCTAAAGAGAGCTCAGGTGAGAAATTGCAAACGTCGAGCAATTGCTCAGAGATGAAAAGTGCCAGCACTGAAAGCTGTTGCTAGCCAGCACCCTTCCTTGGAAGCGCTTTTGTAGGCCTAAGCACACTGGGGCTCTGGGCTTCTCTAGCCACCTAATCTTCTGCTCATCCTCTCGCGCACTCTGAAGAGAGCTCAGGTGAGAAATGGCAAACGTCGAGCAATTGCTCAGAGATGAAAAGTGCCAGCACTGAAAGCTGTTGCTAGCCAGCACCCTTCCTTGGAAGCGCTTTCACAGGCGCAGCAACACTGGGGCTTTGCTCTTCTCTACCCACCAAACGTCACAGTCATTCTCTTTCCGTCTCGTAGACACAAGCTGAGAAATTGCAAACGTCGAGCAATTGCTCAGAGATGAAAAGTGCCAGCACTGAAAGCTGTTGCTAGCCAGCCCCCTTCCTTGGAAGCGCTTTTGTAGGCCTAAGCACACTGGGGCTCTGGGCTTCTCTAGCCACCTAATCTTCTGCTCATCCTCTCGCACACTCTAAAGAGAGCTCAGGTGAGAAATTGCAAACGTCCAGCAATTGCTCAGAGATGAAAAGTGCCAGCACTGAAAGCTGTTGCTAGCCAGCACCCTTCCTTGGAAGTGCTTTTGTAGGCCTAAGAAGACTGGGGCTCTGGGCTTCTCTAGCCACCTAATGTTCTGCTCATCCTCTCGCGCACTCTAAAGAGAGCTCAGGTGAGAAATTGCAAACGTCGAGCAATTGCTCAGAGATGAAAAGTGCCAGCACTGAAAGCTGTTGCTAGCCAGCCCCCTTCCTTGGAAGCGCTTTTGTAGGCCTAAGAAGACTGGGGCTCTGGGCTTCTCTAGCCACCTAAGCTTCTGCTCATCCTCTCGCGCACTCTAAAGAGAGCTCAGGTGAGAAATTGCAAACGTCCAGCAATTGCTCAGAGATGAAAAGTGCCAGCACTGAAAGCTGTTGCTAGCCAGCACCCTTCCTTGGAAGCGCTTTCACAGGCGCAGCAACACTGGGGCTTTGCGCTTCTCTAGCCACCAAACGTCACGGTCATTCTCTTTCCGTCTCATAGACACAAGCTGAGAAATTGCAAACGTCGAGCAATTGCTCAGAGATGAAAAGTGCCAGCACTGAAAGCTGTTGCTAGCCAGCACCCTTCCTTGGAAGCGCTTTTGTAGGCCTAAGAACACTGGGGCTTTGCGCTTCTCTAGCCACCTAATCTTCTGTTCATCCTCTCGCGCACTCTAAAGAGAGCTCAGGTGAGAAATTGCAAACGTCGAGCAATTGCTCAGAGATGAAAAGTGCCAGCACTGAAAGCTGTTGCTAGCCAGCACCCTTCCTTGGAAGTGCTTTTGTAGCCCTAAGAAGACTGGGGCTCTGGGCTTCTCTAGCCACCTAATCTTGTGCTCATCCTCTCGCGCACTCTAAAGAGAGCTCAGGTGAGAAATTGCAAACGTCGAGCAATTGCTCAGAGATGAAAAGTGCCAGCACTGAAAGCTCTTGCTAGCCAGCACCCTTCCTTGGAAGCGCTTTCACAGGCGCAGCAACACTTGGGCTTTGCGCTTCTCTAGCCACCAAACGTCACGGTCATTCTCTTTCCGTCTCGTAGACACGAACTGAGAAATTGCAAACATTGAGCAATTGCTCAGAGATGAAAAGTGCCAGCACTGAAAGCTGTTGCTAGCCAGCAGCCTTCCTTGGAAGCGCTTTTGTAGGCCTAAGAACAGTGGGGCTCTGGGCTTCTCTAGCCACCTAATCTTCTGCTCATCCTCTCGCGCACTCTAAAGAGAGCTCAGGTGAGAAATTGCAAATGTCCAGCAATTGCTCAGAGATGAAAAGTGCCAGCACTGAAAGCTGTTGCTAGCCAGCACCCTTCCTTGGAAGCGCTTTTGTAGGCCTAAGAACACTGGGGCTCTGGGCTTCTCTAGCCACCTAATCTTCTGCTCATCCTCTCGTGCACTCTAAAGAGAGCTCAGGTGAGAAATTGCAAACGTCCAGCAATTGCTCAGAGATGAAAAGTGCCAGCACTGAAAGCTGTTGCTAGCCAGCACCCTTCCTTGGAAGCGCTTTCACAGGCACAGCAACACTGGGGCTTTGCGCTTCTCTAGCCACCAAATGTCACGGTCATTCTCTTTCCGTCTCGTAGACACGAGCTGAGAAATTGCAAACGTCGAGCAATTGCTCAGAGATGAAAAGTGCCAGCACTGAAAGCTCTTGCTAGCCAGCCCCCTTCCTTGGAAGCGCTTTTGTAGGCCTAAGAACACTGGGGCTTTGCGCTTCTCTAGCCACCTAATCTTCTGTTCATCCTCTCGCGCACTCTAAAGAGAGCTCAGGTGAGAAATTGCAAACGTCGAGCAATTGCTCAGAGATGAAAAGTGCCAGCACTGAAAGCTGTTGCTAGCCAGCACCCTTCCTTGGAAGTGCTTTTGTAGGCCTAAGAACACTGGGGCTTTGCGATTCTCTAGCCACCTAATCTTGTGCTCATCCTCTCGCGCACTCTAAAGAGAGCTCAGGTGAGAAATTGCAAACGTCGAGCAATTGCTCAGAGATGAAAAGTGCCAGCACTGAAAGCTGTTGCTAGCCAGCACCTTTCCTTGGAAGCGCTTTCACAGGTGCAGCAACACTGGGGCTTTGCGCTTCTCTAGCCACCAAACGTCACGGTCATTCTCTTTCCGTCTCGTAGACACGAGCTGAGAAATTGCAAACGTCGAGCAATTGCTCAGAGATGAAAAGTGCCAGCACTGAAAACTGTTGCTAGCCAGCACCCTTCCTTGGAAGCGCTTTTGTAGGCCTAAGCACACTGGGGCTCTGGGCTTCTCTAGCCACCTAATCTTCTGCTCATCCTCTCGCGCACTCTGAAGAGAGCTCAGGTGAGAAATTGCAAACGTCGAGCAATTGCTCAGAGATGAAAAGTGCCAGCACTGAAAGCTGTTGCTAGCCAGCACCCTTCCTTGGAAGCGCTTTCACAGGCGCAGCAACACTGGGGCGTTGCGCTTCTCTAGCCACCAAACGTCACAGTCATTCTCTCTCCGTCTCGTAGACAGGAGCTGAGAAATTGCAAACGTCGAGCAATTGCTCAGAGATGAAAAGTGCCAGCACTGAAAGCTGTTGCTAGCCAGCCCCCTTCCTTGGAAGCGCTTTTGTAGGCCTAAGCACACTGGGGCTCTGGGCTTCTCTAGCCACCTAATCTTCTGCTCATCCTCTCGCACACTCTAAAGAGAGCTCAGGTGAGAAATTGCAAACGTCGAGCAATTGCTCAGAGATGAAAAGTGCCAGCACTGAAAGCTGTTGCTAGCCAGCACCCTTCCTTGGAAGTGCTTTTGTAGGCCTAAGAAGACTGGGGCTCTGGGCTTCTCTAGCCACCTAATCTTCTGCTCATCCTCTCGCGCACTCTAAAGAGAGCTCAGGTGAGAAATTGCAAACGTCGAGCAATTGCTCAGAGATGAAAAGTGCCAGCACTGAAAGCTGTTGCTAGCCAGCCCCCTTCCTTGGAAGCGCTTTTGTAGGCCTAAGAAGACTGGGGCTCTGGGCTTCTCTAGCCACCTAAGCTTCTGCTCATCCTCTCGTGCACTCTAAAGAGAGCTCAGGTGAGAAATTGCAAAGGTCGAGCAATTGCTCAGAGATGAAAAGTGCCAGCACTGAAAGCTGTTGCTAGCCAGCCCCCTTCCTTGGAAGCGCTTTCACAGGCGCAGCAACACTGGGGCTTTGCGCTTCTCTAGCCACCAAACGTCACGGTCATTCTCTTTCCGTCTCGTAGACACAAGCTGAGAAATTGCAAACGTCGAGCAATTGCTCAGAGATGAAAAGTGCCAGCACTGAAAGCTGTTGCTAGCCAGCACCCTTCCTTGGAAGCGCTTTTGTAGGCCTAAGAACACTGGGGCTTTGCGCTTCTCTAGCCACCTAATCTTCTGTTCATCCTCTCGCGCACTCTAAAGAGAGCTCAGGTGAGAAATTGCAAACGTCGAGCAATTGCTCAGAGATGAAAAGTGCCAGCACTGAAAGCTGTTGCTAGCCAGCACCCTTCCTTGGAAGCGCTTTTGTAGGCCTAAGAACACTGGGGCTCTGGGCTTCTCTAGCCAACTAATCTTCTGCTCATCCTCTCGTGCACTCTAAAGAGAGCTCAGGTGAGAAATTGCAAACGTCCAGCAATTGCTCAGAGATGAAAAGTGCCAGCACTGAAAGCTGTTGCTAGCCAGCACCCTTCCTTGGAAGCGCTTTCACAGGCACAGCAACACTGGGGCTTTGCGCTTCTCTAGCCACCAAACGTCACGGTCATTCTCTTTCCGTCTCGTAGACACGAGCTGAGAAATTGCAAACGTCGAGCAATTGCTCAGAGATGAAAAGTGCCAGCACTGAAAGCTGTTGCTAGCCAGCACCCTTCCTTGGAAGCGCTTTTGTAGGCCTAAGAACACTGGGGCTTTGCGCTTCTCTAGCCACCTAATCTTCTGTTCATCCTCTCGCGCACTCTAAAGAGAGCTCAGGTGAGAAATTGCAAACGTCGAGCAATTGCTCAGAGATGAAAAGTGCCAGCACTGAAAGCTGTTGCTAGCCAGCACCCTTCCTTGGAAGTGCTTTTGTAGGCCTAAGAACACTGGGGCTTTGCGATTCTCTAGCCACCTAATCTTGTGCTCATCCTCTCGCGCACTCTAAAGAGAGCTCAGGTGAGAAATTGCAAACGTCGAGCAATTGCTCAGAGATGAAAAGTGCCAGCACTGAAAGCTGTTGCTAGCCAGCAGCCTTCCTTGGAAGCGCTTTCACAGGCGCAGCAACACTGGGGCTTTGCGCTTCTCTAGCCACCAAACGTCACGGTCATTCTCTTTCCGTCTCGTAGACACGAGCTGAGAAATTGCAAACGTCGAGCAATTGCTCAGAGATGAAAAGTGCCAGCACTGAAAGCTGTTGCTAGCCAGCCCCCTTCCTTGGAAGCGCTTTTGTAGGCCTAAGAACACTGGGGCTCTGGGCTTCTCTAGCCACCTAATCTTCTGCTCATCCTCTCGCGCAGTCTAAAGAGAGCTCAGGTGAGAAATGGCAAACGTCGAGCAATTGCTCAGAGATGAAAAGTGCCAGCACTGAAAGCTCTTGCTAGCCAGCACCCTTCCTTGGAAGCGCTTTTGTAGGCCTAAGAACACTGGGGCTTTGCGCTTCTCTAGCCACCTAACCTTCTGCTCATCCTCTCGCGCACTCTAAAGAGAGCTCAGGTGAGAAATTGCAAAGGTCGAGCAATTGCTCAGAGATGAAAAGTGCCAGCACTGAAAGCTGTTGCTAGCCAGCAGCCTTCCTTGGAAGCGCTTTCACAGGCGCAGCAACACTGGGGCTTTGCGCTTCTCTAGCCACCAAACGTCACGGTCATTCTCTTTCCGTCTCGTAGACACGAGTTGAGAAATTGCAAACGTCGAGCAATTGCTCAGAGATGAAAAGTGCCAGCACTGAAAGCTGTTGCTAGCCAGCACCCTTCCTTGGAAGCGCTTTCACAGGCACAGCAACACTGGGGCTTTGCTCTTCTCTACCCACCAAACGTCAGATTCATTCTCTTTCCATCTCGTAGACACAAGCTGAGAAATTGCAAACGTCGAGCAATTGCTCAGAGATGAAAAGTGCCAGCACTGAAAGCTGTTGCTAGCCAGCACCCTTCCTTGGAAGCGCTTTCACAGGCACAGCAACACTGGGGCTTTGCGCTTCTCTACCCACCAAACGTCACGGTCATTCTCTTTCCGTCTCGTAGACACAAGCTGAGAAATTGCAAACGTCGAGCAATTGCTCAGAGATGAAAAGTGCCAGCACTGAAAGCTGTTGCTAGCCAGCACCCTTCCTTGGAAGCGCTTTTGTAGGCCTAAGCACACTGGGGCTCTGGGCTTCTCTAGCCACCTAATCTTCTGCTCATCCTCTCGCGCACTCTGAAGAGAGCTCAGGTGAGAAATTGCAAACGTCGAGCAATTGCTCAGAGATGAAAAGTGCCAGCACTGAAAGCTGTTGCTAGCCAGTACCCTTCCTTGGAAGCGCTTTCACAGGCACAGCAACACTGGGGCTTTGCTCTTCTCTAGCCACCAAACGTCACAGTCATTCTCTTTCCATCTCGTAGACACAAGCTGAGAAATTGCAAACGTCGAGCAATTGCTCAGAGATGAAAAGTGCCAGCACTGAAAGCTGTTGCTAGCCAGCACCCTTCCTTGGAAGTGCTTTTGTAGGCCTAAGAACAGTGGGGCTCTGGGCTTCTCTAGCCACCTAATCTTGTGCTCATCCTCTCGCGCACTCTAAAGAGAGCTCAGGTGAGAAATTGCAAACGTCGAGCAATTGCTCAGAGATGAAAAGTGCCAGCACTGAAAGCTGTTGCTAGCCAGCACCCTTCCTTGGAAGCGCTTTTGTAGGCCTAAGAACACTGGGGCTCTGGGCTTCTCTAGCCACCTAATCTTCTGCTCATCCTCTCGCGCACTCTGAAGAGAGCTCAGGTGAGAAATTGCAAAGGTCGAGCAATTGCTCAGAGATGAAAAGTGCCAGCACTGAAAGCTGTTGCTAGCCAGCACCCTTCCTTGGAAGCGCTTTCACAGGCGCAGCAACACTGGGGCTTTGCTCTTCTCTACCCACCAAACGTCACAGTCATTTTCTTTCCGTCTCGTAGACACAAGCTGAGAAATTGCAAACGTCGAGCAATTGCTCAGAGATGAAAAGTGCCAGCACTGAAAGCTGTTGCTAGCCAGCCCCCTTCCTTGGAAGCGCTTTTGTAGGCCTAAGCACACTGGGGCTTTGCGCTTCTCTAGCCACCTAATCTTCTGCTCATCCTCTTGCGCACTCTGAAGAGAGCTCAGGTGAGAAATTGCAAACGTCGAGCAATTGCTCAGAGATGAAAAGTGCCAGCACTGAAAGCTGTTGCTAGCCAGCCCCCTTCCTTGGAAGCGCTTTTGTAGGCCTAAGCACACTGGGGCTCTGGGCTTCTCTAGCCACCTAATCTTCTGCTCATCCTCTCGCACACTCTAAAGAGAGCTCAGGTGAGAAATTGCAAACGTCGAGCAATTGCTCAGAGATGAAAAGTGCCAGCACTGAAAGCTGTTGCTAGCCAGCACCCTTCCTTGGAAGCGCTTTCACAGGTGCAGCAACACTGGGGCTTTGCGCTTCTCTAGCCACCAAACGTCACGGTCATTCTCTTTCCGTCTCGTAGACACGAGCTGAGAAATTGCAAACGTCGAGCAATTGCTCAGAGATGAAAAGTGCCAGCACTGAAAGCTGTTGCTAGCCAGCCCCCTTCCTTGGAAGCGCTTTTGTAGGCCTAAGAACGCTGGGGCTCTGGGCTTCTCTAGCCACCTAATCTTCTGCTCATCCTCTCGCGCAGTCTAAAGAGAGCTCAGGTGAGAAATTGCAAACGTCGAGCAATTGCTCAGAGATGAAAAGTGCCAGCACTGAAAGCTGTTGCTAGCCAGCACCCTTCCTTGGAAGTGCTTTTGTAGGCCTAAGAAGACTGGGGCTCTGGGCTTCTCTAGCCACCTAATCTTCTGCTCATCCTCTCGCGCACTCTAAAGAGAGCTCAGGTGAGAAATTGCAAACGTCGAGCAATTGCTCAGAGATGAAAAGTGCCAGCACTGAAAGCTGTTGCTAGCCAGCACCCTTCCTTGGAAGCGCTTTTGTAGGCCTAAGAACACTGGGGCTCTGGGCTTCTCTAGCCACCTAATCTTCTGCTCATCCTCTCGTGCACTCTAAAGAGAGCTCAGGTGAGAAATTGCAAAGGTCGAGCAATTGCTCAGAGATGAAAAGTGCCAGCACTGAAAGCTGTTGCTAGCCAGCCCCCTTCCTTGGAAGCGCTTTCACAGGCGCAGCAACACTGGGGCTTTGCGCTTCTCTAGCCACCAAACGTCACGGTCATTCTCTTTCCGTCTCGTAGACACAAGCTGAGAAATTGCAAACGTCGAGCAATTGCTCAGAGATGAAAAGTGCCAGCACTGAAAGCTGTTGCTAGCCAGCACCCTTCCTTGGAAGCGCTTTTGTAGGCCTAAGAACACTGGGGCTTTGCGCTTCTCTAGCCACCTAATCTTCTGTTCATCCTCTCGCGCACTCTAAAGAGAGCTCAGGTGAGAAATTGCAAACGTCCAGCAATTGCTCAGAGATGAAAAGTGCCAGCACTGAAAGCTGTTGCTAGCCAGCACCCTTCCTTGGAAGTGCTTCTGTAGCCCTAAGAAGACTGGGGCTCTGGGCTTCTCTAGCCACCTAATCTTCTGCTCATCCTCTCGCGCACTCTAAAGAGAGCTCAGGTGAGAAATTGCAAACGTCGAGCAATTGCTCAGAGATGAAAAGTGCCAGCACTGAAAGCTGTTGCTAGCCAGCAGCCTTCCTTGGAAGCGCTTTCACAGGCACAGCAACACTGGGGCTTTGCGCTTCTCTACCCACCAAACGTCACGGTCATTCTCTTTCCGTCTCGTAGACACAAGCTGAGAAATTGCAAACGTCGAGCAATTGCTCAGAGATGAAAAGTGCCAGCACTGAAAGCTGTTGCTAGCCAGCACCCTTCCTTGGAAGCGCTTTTGTAGGCCTAAGCACACTGGGGCTCTGGGCTTCTCTAGCCACCTAATCTTCTGCTCATCCTCTCGCGCACTCTGAAGAGAGCTCAGGTGAGAAATTGCAAACGTCGAGCAATTGCTCAGAGATGAAAAGTGCCAGCACTGAAAGCTGTTGCTAGCCAGTACCCTTCCTTGGAAGCGCTTTCACAGGCACAGCAACACTGGGGCTTTGCTCTTCTCTAGCCACCAAACGTCACAGTCATTCTCTTTCCATCTCGTAGACACAAGCTGAGAAATTGCAAACGTCGAGCAATTGCTCAGAGATGAAAAGTGCCAGCACTGAAAGCTGTTGCTAGCCAGCACCCTTCCTTGGAAGTGCTTTTGTAGGCCTAAGAACAGTGGGGCTCTGGGCTTCTCTAGCCACCTAATCTTGTGCTCATCCTCTCGCGCACTCTAAAGAGAGCTCAGGTGAGAAATTGCAAACGTCGAGCAATTGCTCAGAGATGAAAAGTGCCAGCACTGAAAGCTGTTGCTAGCCAGCCCCCTTCCTTGGAAGCGCTTTTGTAGGCCTAAGAAGACTGGGGCTCTGGGCTTCTCTAGCCACCTAATCTTCTGCTCATCCTCTCGCGCACTCTGAAGAGAGCTCAGGTGAGAAATTGCAAAGGTCGAGCAATTGCTCAGAGATGAAAAGTGCCAGCACTGAAAGCTGTTGCTAGCCAGCACCCTTCCTTGGAAGCGCTTTCACAGGCGCAGCAACACTGGGGCTTTGCTCTTCTCTACCCACCAAACGTCACAGTCATTTTCTTTCCGTCTCGTAGACACAAGCTGAGAAATTGCAAACGTCGAGCAATTGCTCAGAGATGAAAAGTGCCAGCACTGAAAGCTGTTGCTAGCCAGCCCCCTTCCTTGGAAGCGCTTTTGTAGGCCTAAGCACACTGGGGCTTTGCGCTTCTCTAGCCACCTAATCTTCTGCTCATCCTCTCGCGCACTCTGAAGAGAGCTCAGGTGAGAAATTGCAAACGTCGAGCAATTGCTCAGAGATGAAAAGTGCCAGCACTGAAAGCTGTTGCTAGCCAGCCCCCTTCCTTGGAAGCGCTTTTGTAGGCCTAAGCACACTGGGGCTCTGGGCTTCTCTAGCCACCTAATCTTCTGCTCATCCTCTCGCACACTCTAAAGAGAGCTCAGGTGAGAAATTGCAAACGTCGAGCAATTGCTCAGAGATGAAAAGTGCCAGCACTGAAAGCTGTTGCTAGCCAGCACCCTTCCTTGGAAGCGCTTTCACAGGTGCAGCAACACTGGGGCTTTGCGCTTCTCTAGCCACCAAACGTCACGGTCATTCTCTTTCCGTCTCGTAGACACGAGCTGAGAAATTGCAAACGTCGAGCAATTGCTCAGAGATGAAAAGTGCCAGCACTGAAAGCTGTTGCTAGCCAGCCCCCTTCCTTGGAAGCGCTTTTGTAGGCCTAAGAACGCTGGGGCTCTGGGCTTCTCTAGCCACCTAATCTTCTGCTCATCCTCTCGCGCAGTCTAAAGAGAGCTCAGGTGAGAAATTGCAAAGGTCGAGCAATTGCTCAGAGATGAAAAGTGCCAGCACTGAAAGCTGTTGCTAGCCAGCACCCTTCCTTGGAAGTGCTTTTGTAGGCCTAAGAAGACTGGGGCTCTGGGCTTCTCTAGCCACCTAATCTTCTGCTCATCCTCTCGCGCACTCTAAAGAGAGCTCAGGTGAGAAATTGCAAACGTCGAGCAATTGCTCAGAGATGAAAAGTGCCAGCACTGAAAGCTGTTGCTAGCCAGCACCCTTCCTTGGAAGCGCTTTTGTAGGCCTAAGAACACTGGGGCTCTGGGCTTCTCTAGCCACCTAATCTTCTGCTCATCCTCTCGTGCACTCTAAAGAGAGCTCAGGTGAGAAATTGCAAAGGTCGAGCAATTGCTCAGAGATGAAAAGTGCCAGCACTGAAAGCTGTTGCTAGCCAGCCCCCTTCCTTGGAAGCGCTTTCACAGGCGCAGCAACACTGGGGCTTTGCGCTTCTCTAGCCACCAAACGTCACGGTCATTCTCTTTCCGTCTCGTAGACACAAGCTGAGAAATTGCAAACGTCGAGCAATTGCTCAGAGATGAAAAGTGCCAGCACTGAAAGCTGTTGCTAGCCAGCACCCTTCCTTGGAAGCGCTTTTGTAGGCCTAAGAACACTGGGGCTTTGCGCTTCTCTAGCCACCTAATCTTCTGTTCATCCTCTCGCGCACTCTAAAGAGAGCTCAGGTGAGAAATTGCAAACGTCCAGCAATTGCTCAGAGATGAAAAGTGCCAGCACTGAAAGCTGTTGCTAGCCAGCACCCTTCCTTGGAAGTGCTTCTGTAGCCCTAAGAAGACTGGGGCTCTGGGCTTCTCTAGCCACCTAATCTTCTGCTCATCCTCTCGCGCACTCTAAAGAGAGCTCAGGTGAGAAATTGCAAACGTCGAGCAATTGCTCAGAGATGAAAAGTGCCAGCACTGAAAGCTGTTGCTAGCCAGCACCCTTCCTTGGAAGCGCTTTCACAGGCGCAGCAACACTGGGGCTTTGCGCTTCTCTAGCCACCAAACGTCACGGTCATTCTCTTTCCATCTCGTAGACACGAACTGAGAAATTGCAAACATTGAGCAATTGCTCAGAGATGAAAAGTGCCAGCACTGAAAGCTGTTGCTAGCCAGCCCCCTTCCTTGGAAGCGCTTTTGTAGGCCTAAGAACAGTGGGGCTCTGGGCTTCTCTAGCCACCTAATCTTCTGCTCATCCTCTCGCGCAGTCTAAAGAGAGCTCAGGTGAGAAATTGCAAAGGTCGAGCAATTGCTCAGAGATGAAAAGGGCCAGCACTGAAAGCTGTTGCTAGCCAGCAGCCTTCTTTGGAAGCGCTTTCACAGGCGCAGCAACACTGGGGCTTTGCGCTTCTCTAGCCACCAAACGTCACGGTCATTCTCTTTCCGTTTCGTAGACACGAGCTGAGAAATTGCAAACGTCGAGCAATTGCTCAGAGATGAAAAGTGCCAGCACTGAAAGCTCTTGCTAGCCAGCACCCTTCCTTGGAAGTGCTTTTGTAGGCCTAAGAACACTGGGGCTTTGCGCTTCTCTAGCCACCTAATCTTCTGCTCATCCTCTCGCGCACTCTAAAGAGAGCTCAGGTGAGAAATTGCAAACGTCGAGCAATTGCTCAGAGATGAAAAGTGCCAGCACTGAAAGCTGTTGCTAGCCAGCACCCTTCCTTGGAAGCGCTTTTGTAGGCCTAAGAACACTGGGGCTCTGGGCTTCTCTAGCCACCTAATCTTCTGCTCATCCTCTCGTGCACTCTAAAGAGAGCTCAGGTGAGAAATTGCAAACGTCGAGCAATTGCTCAGAGATGAAAAGTGCCAGCACTGAAAGCTGTTGCTAGCCAGCACCCTTCCTTGGAATTGCTTTCACAGGCACAGCAACACTGGGGCTTTGCGCTTCTCTAGCCACCAAACGTCACGGTCATTCTCTTTCCGTCTCGTAGACACGAGCTGAGAAATTGCAAACGTCGAGCAATTGCTCAGAGATGAAAAGTGCCAGCACTGAAAGCTGTTGCTAGCCAGCACCCTTCCTTGGAAGCGCTTTTGTAGGCCTAAGAACACTGGGGCTTTGCGCTTCTCTAGCCACCTAATCTTCTGTTCATCCTCTCGCGCACTCTAAAGAGAGCTCAGGTGAGAAATTGCAAACGTCGAGCAATTGCTCAGAGATGAAAAGTGCCAGCACTGAAAGCTGTTGCTAGCCAGCACCCTTCCTTGGAAGCGCTTTTGTAGGCCTAAGAACACTGGGGCTTTGCGATTCTCTAGCCACCTAATCTTGTGCTCATCCTCTCGCGCACTCTAAAGAGAGCTCAGGTGAGAAATTGCAAACGTCGAGCAATTGCTCAGAGATGAAAAGTGCCAGCACTGAAAGCTGTTGCTAGCCAGCACCTTTCCTTGGAAGCGCTTTCACAGGTGCAGCAACACTGGGGCTTTGCGCTTCTCTAGCCACCAAACGTCACGGTCATTCTCTTTCCGTCTCGTAGACACGAGCTGAGAAATTGCAAACGTCGAGCAATTGCTCAGAGATGAAAAGTGCCAGCACTGAAAGCTCTTGCTAGCCAGCCCCCTTCCTTGGAAGCGCTTTTGTAGGCCTAAGAACACTGGGGCTCTTGGCTTCTCTAGCCACCTAATCTTCTGCTCATCCTCTCGCGCAGTCTAAAGAGAGCTCAGGTGAGAAATTGCAAACGTCCAGCAATTGCTCAGAGATGAAAAGTGCCAGCACTGAAAGCTGTTGCTAGCCAGCACCCTTCCTTGGACGCGCTTTTGTAGGCCTAAGAACAGTGGGGCTCTGGGCTTCTCTAGCCACCTAATCTTCTGCTCATTCTCTCGCGCATTCTAAAGAGAGCTCAGGTGAGAAATTGCAAACGTCCAGCAATTGCTCAGAGATGAAAAGTGCCAGCACTGAAAGCTGTTGCTAGCCAGCAGCCTTCCTTGGAAGCGCTTTCACAGGCGCAGCAACACTGGGGCTTTGCGCTTCTCTAGCCACCAAACGTCACGGTCATTCTCTTTCCGTCTCGTAGACACGAGTTGAGAAATTGCAAACGTCAAGCAATTGCTCAGAGATGAAAAGTGCCAGCACTGAAAGCTGTTGCTAGCCAGTACCCTTCCTTGGAAGCGCTTTCACAGGCGCAGCAACACTGGGGCTTTGCGCTTCTCTACCCACCAAACGTCAGATTCATTCTCTTTCCATCTCGTAGACACAAGCTGAGAAATTGCAAACGTTGAGCAATTGCTCAGAGATGAAAAGTGCCAGCACTGAAAGCTGTTGCTAGCCAGCACCCTTCCTTGGAAGCGCTTTCACAGGCACAGCAACACTGGGGCTTTGCGCTTCTCTAGCCACCAAACGTCACGGTCATTCTCTTTCCGTCTCGTAGACACGAGTTGAGAAATTGCAAACGTCGAGCAATTGCTCAGAGATGAAAAGTGCCAGCACTGAAAGCTGTTGCTAGCCAGCCCCCTTCCTTGGAAGCGCTTTTGTAGGCCTAAGCACACTGGGGCTCTGGGCTTCTCTAGCCACCTAATCTTCTGCTCATCCTCTCGCGCACTCTGAAGAGAGCTCAGGTGAGAAATTGCAAACGTCGAGCAATTGCTCAGAGATGAAAAGTGCCAGCACTGAAAGCTGTTGCTAGCCAGCACCCTTCCTTGGAAGCACTTTCACAGGCGCAGCAACACTGGGGCTTTGCTCTTCTCTACCCACCAAACGTCACAGTCATTCTCTTTCCATCTCGTAGACACAAGCTGAGAAATTGCAAACGTCGAGCAATTGCTCAGAGATGAAAAGTGCCAGCACTGAAAGCTGTTGCTAGCCAGCACCCTTCCTTGGAAGCGCTTTTGTAGGCCTAAGCACACTGGGGCTTTGCGCTTCTCTAGCCACCTAATCTTCTACTCATCCTCTCGCGCACTCTGAAGAGAGCTCAGGTGAGAAATTGCAAACGTCGAGCAATTGCTCAGAGATGAAAAGTGCCAGCACTGAAAGCTGTTGCTAGCCAGCACCCTTCCTTGGAAACGCTTTCACAGGCGCAGCAACACTGGGGCTTTGCGCTTCTCTAGCCACCGAACGTCACGGTCATTCTCTTTCCGTCTCGTAGACACGAGCTGAGAAATTGCAAACGTCGAGCAATTGCTCAGAGATGAAAAGTGCCAGCACTGAAAGCTGTTGCTAGCCAGCCCCCTTCCTTGGAAGCGCTTTTGTAGGCCTAAGCACACTGGGGCTTTGCGCTTCTCTAGCCACCTAATCTTCTGCTCATCCTCTCGCGCACTCTGAAGAGAGCTCAGGTGAGAAATTGCAAACGTCGAGCAATTGCTCAGAGATGAAAAGTGCCAGCACTGAAAGCTGTTGCTAGCCAGCACCCTTCCTTGGAAACGCTTTCACAGGCGCAGCAACACTGGGGCTTTGCGCTTCTCTAGCCACCGAACGTCACGGTCATTCTCTTTCCGTCTCGTAGACACGAGCTGAGAAATTGCAAACGTCGAGCAATTGCTCAGAGATGAAAAGTGCCAGCACTGAAAGCTGTTGCTAGCCAGCACCCTTCCTTGGAAGCGCGTTCACAGGCACAGCAACACTGGGGCTTTGCGCTTCTCTAGCCACCAAACGTCACGGTCATTCTCTTTCCGTCTCGTAGACACGAGCTGAGAAATTGCAAACGTCGAGCAATTGCTCAGAGATGAAAAGTGCCAGCACTGAAAGCTGTTGCTAGCCAGCACCCTTCCTTGGAAGCGCTTTTGTAGGCCTAAGCACACTGGGGCTCTGGGCTTCTCTAGCCACCTAATCTTCTGCTCATCCTCTCGCGCACTCTGAAGAGAGCTCAGGTGAGAAATGGCAAACGTCGAGCAATTGCTCAGAGATGAAAAGTGCCAGCACTGAAAGCTGTTGCTAGCCAGCACCCTTCCTTGGAAGCGCTTTCACAGGCGCAGCAACACTGGGGCTTTGCTCTTCTCTACCCACCAAACGTCACAGTCATTCTCTTTCCGTCTCGTAGACACAAGCTGAGAAATTGCAAACGTCGAGCAATTGCTCAGAGATGAAAAGTGCCAGCACTGAAAGCTGTTGCTAGCCAGCACCCTTCCTTGGAAGCGCTTTTGTAGGCCTAAGCACACTGGGGCTCTGGGCTTCTCTAGCCACCTAATCTTCTGCTCATCCTCTCGCACACTCTAAAGAGAGCTCAGGTGAGAAATTGCAAACGTCGAGCAATTGCTCAGAGATGAAAAGTGCCAGCACTGAAAGCTGTTGCTAGCCAGCCCCCTTCCTTGGAAGTGCTTTTGTAGGCCTAAGAAGACTGGGGCTCTGGGCTTCTCTAGCCACCTAATCTTCTGCTCATCCTCTCGCGCACTCTGAAGAGAGCTCAGGTGAGAAATTGCAAACGTCGAGCAATTGCTCAGAGATGAAAAGTGCCAGCACTGAAAGCTGTTGCTAGCCAGCACCCTTCCTTGGAAGCGCTTTTGTAGGCCTAAGCACACTGGGGCTCTGGGCTTCTCTAGCCACCTAATCTTCTGCTCATCCTCTCGTGCACTCTAAAGAGAGCTCAGGTGAGAAATTGCAAAGGTCGAGCAATTGCTCAGAGATGAAAAGTGCCAGCACTGAAAGCTGTTGCTAGCCAGCACCCTTCCTTGGAAGCGCTTTCACAGGCGCAGCAACACTGGGGCTTTGCGCTTCTCTAGCCACCAAACGTCACGGTCATTCTCTTTCCGTCTCGTAGACACAAGCTGAGAAATTGCAAACGTCGAGCAATTGCTCAGAGATGAAAAGTGCCAGCACTGAAAGCTGTTGCTAGCCAGCACCCTTCCTTGGAAGCGCTTTTGTAGGCCTAAGAACACTGGGGCTTTGCGCTTCTCTAGCCACCTAATCTTCTGTTCATCCTCTCGCGCACTCTGAAGAGAGCTCAGGTGAGAAATTGCAAACGTCGAGCAATTGCTCAGAGATGAAAAGTGCCAGCACTGAAAGCTGTTGCTAGCCAGCACCCTTCCTTGGAAGTGCTTTTGTAGCCCTAAGAAGACTGGGGCTCTGGGCTTCTCTAGCCACCTAATCTTGTGCTCATCCTCTCGCGCACTCTAAAGAGAGCTCAGGTGAGAAATTGCAAACGTCGAGCAATTGCTCAGAGATGAAAAGTGCCAGCACTGAAAGCTGTTGCTAGCCAGCACCCTTCCTTGGAAGCGCTTTCACAGGCGCAGCAACACTGGGGCTTTGCGCTTCTCTAGCCACCAAACGTCACGGTCATTCTCTTTCCGTCTCGTAGACACGAACTGAGAAATTGCAAACATTGAGCAATTGCTCAGAGATGAAAAGTGCCAGCACTGAAAGCTGTTGCTAGCCAGCAGCCTTCCTTGGAAGCGCTTTTGTAGGCCTAAGAACAGTGGGGCTCTGGGCTTCTCTAGCCACCTAATCTTCTGCTCATCCTCTCGCGCACTCTAAAGAGAGCTCAGGTGAGAAATTGCAAATGTCCAGCAATTGCTCAGAGATGAAAAGTGCCAGCACTGAAAGCTGTTGCTAGCCAGCACCCTTCCTTGGAAGCGCTTTTGTAGGCCTAAGAACAGTGGGGCTCTGGGCTTCTCTAGCCACCTAATCTTCTGCTCATCCTCTCGTGCACTCTAAAGAGAGCTCAGGTGAGAAATTGCAAACGTCCAGCAATTGCTCAGAGATGAAAAGTGCCAGCACTGAAAGCTGTTGCTAGCCAGCACCCTTCCTTGGAAGCGCTTTCACAGGCACAGCAACACTGGGGCTTTGCGCTTCTCTAGCCACCAAACGTCACGGTCATTCTCTTTCCGTCTCGTAGACACGAGCTGAGAAATTGCAAACGTCGAGCAATTGCTCAGAGATGAAAAGTGCCAGCACTGAAAGCTGTTGCTAGACAGCCCCCTTCCTTGGAAGCGCTTTTGTAGGCCTAAGAAGACTGGGGCTTTGCGCTTCTCTAGCCACCTAATCTTCTGTTCATCCTCTCGCGCAGTCTAAAGAGAGCTCAGGTGAGAAATTGCAAACGTCGAGCAATTGCTCAGAGATGAAAAGTGCCAGCACTGAAAGCTGTTGCTAGCCAGCACCCTTCCTTGGAAGTGCTTTTGTAGGCCTAAGAACACTGGGGCTTTGCGATTCTCTAGCCACCTAATCTTGTGCTCATCCTCTCGCGCACTCTAAAGAGAGCTCAGGTGAGAAATTGCAAACGTCGAGCAATTGCTCAGAGATGAAAAGTGCCAGCACTGAAAGCTGTTGCTAGCCAGCACCTTTCCTTGGAAGCGCTTTCACAGGTGCAGCAACACTGGGGCTTTGCGCTTCTCTAGCCACCAAACGTCACGGTCATTCTCTTTCCGTCTCGTAGACACGAGCTGAGAAATTGCAAACGTCGAGCAATTGCTCAGAGATGAAAAGTGCCAGCACTGAAAGCTGTTGCTAGCCAGCCCCCTTCCTTGGAAGCGCTTTTGTAGGCCTAAGAACACTGGGGCTCTGGGCTTCTCTAGCCACCTAATCTTCTGCTCATCCTCTCGCGCAGTCTAAAGAGAGCTCAGGTGAGAAATTGCAAACGTCCAGCAATTGCTCAGAGATGAAAAGTGCCAGCACTGAAAGCTCTTGCTAGCCAGCACCCTTCCTTGGAAGCGCTTTTGTAGGCCTAAGAACACTGGGGCTTTGCGCTTCTCTAGCCACCTAATCTTCTGCTCATTCTCTCGCGCACTCTAAAGAGAGCTCAGGTGAGAAATTGCAAACGTCCAGCAATTGCTCAGAGATGAAAAGTGCCAGCACTGAAAGCTGTTGCTAGCCAGCAGCCTTCCTTGGAAGCGCTTTCACAGGCGCAGCAACACTGGGGCTTTGCGCTTCTCTAGCCACCAAACGTCACGGTCATTCTCTTTCCGTCTCGTAGACACGAGTTGAGAAATTGCAAACGTCGAGCAATTGCTCAGAGATGAAAAGTGCCAGCACTGAAAGCTGTTGCTAGCCAGCCCCCTTCCTTGGAAGCGCTTTCACAGGCACAGCAACACTGGGGCTTTGTGCTTCTCTAGCCACCAAACGTCACGGTCATTCTCTTTCCATCTCGTAGACACAAGCTGAGAAATTGCAAACGTCGAGCAATTGCTCAGAGATGAAAAGTGCCAGCACTGAAAGCTGTTGCTAGCCAGCACCCTTCCTTGGAAGCGCTTTCACAGGCACAGCAACACTGGGGCTTTGCGCTTCTCTACCCACCAAACGTCACGGTCATTCTCTTTCCGTCTCGTAGACACAAGCTGAGAAATTGCAAACGTCGAGCAATTGCTCAGAGATGAAAAGTGCCAGCACTGAAAGCTGTTGCTAGCCAGCACCCTTCCTTGGAAGCGCTTTTGTAGGCCTAAGCACACTGGGGCTCTGGGCTTCTCTAGCCACCTAATCTTCTGCTCATCCTCTCGCGCACTCTGTAGAGAGCTCAGGTGAGAAATTGCAAACGTCGAGCAATTGCTCAGAGATGAAAAGTGCCAGCACTGAAAGCTGTTGCTAGCCAGCACCCTTCCTTGGAAGCGCTTTCACAGGCGCAGCAACACTGGGGCTTTGCGCTTCTCTAGCCACCAAACGTCACGGTCATTCTCTTTCCGTCTCGTAGACACAAGCTGAGAAATTGCAAACGTCGAGCAATTGCTCAGAGATGAAAAGTGCCAGCACTGAAAGCTGTTGCTAGCCAGCCCCCTTCCTTGGAAGCGCTTTTGTAGGCCTAAGCACACTGGGGCTCTGGGCTTCTCTAGCCACCTAATCTTCTGCTCATCCTCTCGCGCACTCTGAAGAGAGCTCAGGTGAGAAATTGCAAACGTCGAGCAATTGCTCAGAGATGAAAAGTGCCAGCACTGAAAGCTGTTGCTAGCCAGCACCCTTCCTTGGAAGCGCTTTTGTAGGCCTAAGAAGACTGGGGCTCTGGGCTTCTCTAGCCACCTAATCTTCTGCTCATCCTCTCTGCACTCTGAAGAGAGCTCAGGTGAGAAATTGCAAACGTCGAGCAATTGCTCAGAGATGAAAAGTGCCAGCACTGAAAGCTGTTGCTAGCCAGCACCCTTCCTTGGAAGCGCTTTTGTACGCCTAAGAACACTGGGGCTCTGGGCTTCTCTAGCCACCTAATCTTCTGCTCATCCTCTCGCGCACTCTAAAGAGAGCTCAGGTGAGAAATTGCAAACGTCGAGCAATTGCTCAGAGATGAAAAGTGCCAGCACTGAAAGCTGTTGCTAGCCAGCACCCTTCCTTGGAAGCGCTTTCACAGGCGCAGCAACACTGGGGCTTTGCGCTTCTCTAGCCACCAAACGTCATGGTCATTCTCTTTCCGTCTCGTAGATACGAGCTGAGAAATTGCAAACGTCGAGCAATTGCTCAGAGATGAAAAGTGCCAGCACTGAAAGCTGTTGCTAGCCAGCCCCCTTCCTTGGAAGCGCTTTTGTAGGCCTAAGAACACTGGGGCTCTGGGCTTCTCTAGCCACCTAATGTTCTGCTCATCCTCTCGCGCAGTCTAAAGAGAGCTCAGGTGAGAAATTGCAAACGTCGAGCAATTGCTCAGAGATGAAAAGTGCCAGCACTGAAAGCTGTTGCTAGCCAGCACCCTTCCTTGGAAGCGCTTTTGTAGGCCTAAGAACACTGGGGCTCTGGGCTTCTCTAGCCACCTAATCTTCTGCTCATCCTCTCGCGCACTCTGAAGAGAGCTCAGGTGAGAAATTGCAAACGTCGAGCAATTGCTCAGAGATGAAAAGTGCCAGCACTGAAAGCTGTTGCTAGCCAGCCCCCTTCCTTGGAAGCGCTTTCACAGGCGCAGCAACACTGGGGCTTTGCTCTTCTCTACCCACCAAACGTCACAGTCATTTTCTTTCCGTCTCGTAGACACAAGCTGAGAAATTGCAAACGTCGAGCAATTGCTCAGAGATGAAAAGTGCCAGCACTGAAAGCTGTTGCTAGCCAGCCCCCTTCCTTGGAAGCGCTTTTGTAGGCCTAAGCACACTGGGGCTTTGCGCTTCTCTAGCCACCTAATCTTCTGCTCATCCTCTCGCGCACTCTGAAGAGAGCTCAGGTGAGAAATTGCAAACGTCGAGCAATTGCTCAGAGATGAAAAGTGCCAGCACTGAAAGCTGTTGCTAGCCAGCGCCCTTCCTTGGAAGCGCTTTTGTAGGCCTAAGCACACTGGGGCTCTGGGCTTCTCTAGCCACCTAATCTTCTGCTCATCCTCTCGCACACTCTAAAGAGAGCTCAGGTGAGAAATTGCAAACGTCGAGCAATTGCTCAGAGATGAAAAGTGCCAGCACTGAAAGCTGTTGCTAGCCAGCACCCTTCCTTGGAAGCGCTTTCACAGGTGCAGCAACACTGGGGCTTTGCGCTTCTCTAGCCACCAAACGTCACGGTCATTCTCTTTCCGTCTCGTAGACACGAGCTGAGAAATTGCAAACGTCGAGCAATTGCTCAGAGATGAAAAGTGCCAGCACTGAAAGCTGTTGCTAGCCAGCCCCCTTCCTTGGAAGCGCTTTTGTAGGCCTAAGAACGCTGGGGCTCTGGGCTTCTCTAGCCACCTAATCTTCTGCTCATCCTCTCGCGCAGTCTAAAGAGAGCTCAGGTGAGAAATTGCAAAGGTCGAGCAATTGCTCAGAGATGAAAAGTGCCAGCACTGAAAGCTGTTGCTAGCCAGCACCCTTCCTTGGAAGTGCTTTTGTAGGCCTAAGAAGACTGGGGCTCTGGGCTTCTCTAGCCACCTAATCTTCTGCTCATCCTCTCGCGCACTCTAAAGAGAGCTCAGGTGAGAAATTGCAAACGTCGAGCAATTGCTCAGAGATGAAAAGTGCCAGCACTGAAAGCTGTTGCTAGCCAGCACCCTTCCTTGGAAGCGCTTTTGTAGGCCTAAGAACACTGGGGCTCTGGGCTTCTCTAGCCACCTAATCTTCTGCTCATCCTCTCGTGCACTCTAAAGAGAGCTCAGGTGAGAAATTGCAAAGGTCGAGCAATTGCTCAGAGATGAAAAGTGCCAGCACTGAAAGCTGTTGCTAGCCAGCACCCTTCCTTGGAAGCGCTTTCACAGGCGCAGCAACACTGGGGCTTTGCGCTTCTCTACCCACCAAACGTCACGGTCATTCTCTTTCCGTCTCGTAGACACGAACTGAGAAATTGCAAACGTCGAGCAATTGCTCAGAGATGAAAAGTGCCAGCACTGAAAGCTGTTGCTAGCCAGCACCCTTCCTTGGAAGCGCTTTTGTAGGCCTAAGAACACTGGGGCTTTGCGCTTCTCTAGCCACCTAATCTTCTGTTCATCCTCTCGCGCACTCTAAAGAGAGCTCAGGTGAGAAATTGCAAACGTCGAGCAATTGCTCAGAGATGAAAAGTGCCAGCACTGAAAGCTGTTGCTAGCCAGCACCCTTCCTTGGAAGTGCTTTTGTAGCCCTAAGAAGACTGGGGCTCTGGGCTTCTCTAGCCACCTAATCTTCTGCTCATCCTCTCGCGCACTCTAAAGAGAGCTCAGGTGAGAAATTGCAAACGTCGAGCAATTGCTCAGAGATGAAAAGTGCCAGCACTGAAAGCTGTTGCTAGCCAGCACCCTTCCTTGGAAGCGCTTTCACAGGCGCAGCAACACTGGGGCTTTGCGCTTCTCTAGCCACCAAACGTCACGGTCATTCTCTTTCCATCTCGTAGACACGAACTGAGAAATTGCAAACATTGAGCAATTGCTCAGAGATGAAAAGTGCCAGCAGTGAAAGCTGTTGCTAGCCAGCAGCCTTCCTTGGAAGCGCTTTTGTACGCCTAAGAACAGTGGGGCTCTGGGCTTCTCTAGCCACCTAATCTTCTGCTCATCCTCTCGCGCACTCTAAAGAGAGCTCAGGTGAGAAATTGCAAAGGTCGAGCAATTGCTCAGAGATGAAAAGGGCCAGCACTGAAAGCTGTTGCTAGCCAGCAGCCTTCCTTGGAAGCGCTTTCACAGGCGCAGCAACACTGGGGCTTTGCTCTTCTCTACCCACCAAACGTCACAGTCATTCTCTTTCCGTTTCGTAGACACGAGCTGAGAAATTGCAAACGTCGAGCAATTGCTCAGAGATGAAAAGTGCCAGCACTGAAAGCTCTTGCTAGCCAGCACCCTTCCTTGGAAGTGCTTTTGTAGGCCTAAGAACACTGGGGCTTTGCGCTTCTCTAGCCACCTAATCTTCTGCTCATCCTCTCGCGCACTCTAAAGAGAGCTCAGGTGAGAAATTGCAAACGTCGAGCAATTGCTCAGAGATGAAAAGTGCCAGCACTGAAAGCTGTTGCTAGCCAGCACCCTTCCTTGGAAGCGCTTTTGTAGGCCTAAGAACACTGGGGCTCTGGGCTTCTCTAGCCACCTAATCTTCTGCTCATCCTCTCGTGCACTCTAAAGAGAGCTCAGGTGAGAAATTGCAAACGTCGAGCAATTGCTCAGAGATGAAAAGTGCCAGCACTGAAAGCTGTTGCTAGCCAGCACCCTTCCTTGGAATTGCTTTCACAGGCACAGCAACACTGGGGCTTTGCGCTTCTCTAGCCACCAAACGTCACGGTCATTCTCTTTCCGTCTCGTAGACACGAGCTGAGAAATTGCAAACGTCGAGCAATTGCTCAGAGATGAAAAGTGCCAGCACTGAAAGCTGTTGCTAGCCAGCACCCTTCCTTGGAAGCGCTTTTGTAGGCCTAAGAACACTGGGGCTTTGCGCTTCTCTAGCCACCTAATCTTCTGTTCATCCTCTCGCGCACTCTAAAGAGAGCTCAGGTGAGAAATTGCAAACGTCGAGCAATTGCTCAGAGATGAAAAGTGCCAGCACTGAAAGCTGTTGCTAGCCAGCACCCTTCCTTGGAAGCGCTTTCACAGGCGCAGCAACACTGGGGCTTTGCGCTTCTCTAGCCACCAAACGTCACGGTCATTCTCTTTCCATCTCGTAGACACGAACTGAGAAATTGCAAACATTGAGCAATTGCTCAGAGATGAAAAGTGCCAGCAGTGAAAGCTGTTGCTAGCCAGCAGCCTTCCTTGGAAGCGCTTTTGTACGCCTAAGAACAGTGGGGCTCTGGGCTTCTCTAGCCACCTAATCTTCTGCTCATCCTCTCGCGCACTCTAAAGAGAGCTCAGGTGAGAAATTGCAAAGGTCGAGCAATTGCTCAGAGATGAAAAGGGCCAGCACTGAAAGCTGTTGCTAGCCAGCAGCCTTCCTTGGAAGCGCTTTCACAGGCGCAGCAACACTGGGGCTTTGCTCTTCTCTACCCACCAAACGTCACAGTCATTCTCTTTCCGTTTCGTAGACACGAGCTGAGAAATTGCAAACGTCGAGCAATTGCTCAGAGATGAAAAGTGCCAGCACTGAAAGCTCTTGCTAGCCAGCACCCTTCCTTGGAAGTGCTTTTGTAGGCCTAAGAACACTGGGGCTTTGCGCTTCTCTAGCCACCTAATCTTCTGCTCATCCTCTCGCGCACTCTAAAGAGAGCTCAGGTGAGAAATTGCAAACGTCGAGCAATTGCTCAGAGATGAAAAGTGCCAGCACTGAAAGCTGTTGCTAGCCAGCACCCTTCCTTGGAAGCGCTTTTGTAGGCCTAAGAACACTGGGGCTCTGGGCTTCTCTAGCCACCTAATCTTCTGCTCATCCTCTCGTGCACTCTAAAGAGAGCTCAGGTGAGAAATTGCAAACGTCGAGCAATTGCTCAGAGATGAAAAGTGCCAGCACTGAAAGCTGTTGCTAGCCAGCACCCTTCCTTGGAATTGCTTTCACAGGCACAGCAACACTGGGGCTTTGCGCTTCTCTAGCCACCAAACGTCACGGTCATTCTCTTTCCGTCTCGTAGACACGAGCTGAGAAATTGCAAACGTCGAGCAATTGCTCAGAGATGAAAAGTGCCAGCACTGAAAGCTGTTGCTAGCCAGCACCCTTCCTTGGAAGCGCTTTTGTAGGCCTAAGAACACTGGGGCTTTGCGCTTCTCTAGCCACCTAATCTTCTGTTCATCCTCTCGCGCACTCTAAAGAGAGCTCAGGTGAGAAATTGCAAACGTCGAGCAATTGCTCAGAGATGAAAAGTGCCAGCACTGAAAGCTGTTGCTAGCCAGCACCCTTCCTTGGAAGCGCTTTTGTAGGCCTAAGAACACTGGGGCTTTGCGATTCTCTAGCCACCTAATCTTGTGCTCATCCTCTCGCGCACTCTAAAGAGAGCTCAGGTGAGAAATTGCAAACGTCGAGCAATTGCTCAGAGATGAAAAGTGCCAGCACTGAAAGCTGTTGCTAGCCAGCACCTTTCCTTGGAAGCGCTTTCACAGGTGCAGCAACACTGGGGCTTTGCGCTTCTCTAGCCACCAAACGTCACGGTCATTCTCTTTCCGTCTCGTAGACACGAGCTGAGAAATTGCAAACGTCGAGCAATTGCTCAGAGATGAAAAGTGCCAGCACTGAAAGCTGTTGCTAGCCAGCACCCTTCCTTGGAAGCGCTTTTGTAGGCCTAAGAACACTGGGGCTCTGGGCTTCTCTAGCCACCTAATCTTCTGCTCATCCTCTCGCGCAGTCTAAAGAGAGCTCAGGTGAGAAATTGCAAACGTCCAGCAATTGCTCAGAGATGAAAAGTGCCAGCACTGAAAGCTCTTGCTAGCCAGCACCCTTCCTTGTAAGCGCTTTTGTAGGCCTAAGAACACTGGGGCTTTGCGCTTCTCTAGCCACCTAATCTTCTGCTCATTCTCTCGCGCATTCTAAAGAGAGCTCAGGTGAGAAATTGCAAACGTCGAGCAATTGCTCAGAGATGAAAAGTGCCAGCACTGAAAGCTGTTGCTAGCCAGCAGCCTTCCTTGGAAGCGCTTTCACAGGCGCAGCAACACTGGGGCTTTGCGCTTCTCTAGCCACCAAACGTCACGGTCATTCTCTTTCCGTCTCGTAGACACGAGTTGAGAAATTGCAAACGTCAAGCAATTGCTCAGAGATGAAAAGTGCCAGCACTGAAAGCTGTTGCTAGCCAGTACCCTTCCTTGGAAGCGCTTTCACAGGCACAGCAACACTGGGGCTTTGCTCTTCTCTACCCACCAAACGTCAGATTCATTCTCTTTCCATCTCGTAGACACAAGCTGAGAAATTGCAAACGTTGAGCAATTGCTCAGAGATGAAAAGTGCCAGCACTGAAAGCTGTTGCTAGCCAGCACCCTTCCTTGGAAGCGCTTTCACAGGCACAGCAACACTGGGGCTTTGCGCTTCTCTAGCCACCAAACGTCACGGTCATTCTCTTTCCGTCTCGTAGACACGAGTTGAGAAATTGCAAACGTCGAGCAATTGCTCAGAGATGAAAAGTGCCAGCACTGAAAGCTGTTGCTAGCCAGCCCCCTTCCTTGGAAGCGCTTTTGTAGGCCTAAGCACACTGGGGCTCTGGGCTTCTCTAGCCACCTAATCTTCTGCTCATCCTCTCGCGCACTCTGAAGAGAGCTCAGGTGAGAAATTGCAAACGTCGAGCAATTGCTCAGAGATGAAAAGTGCCAGCACTGAAAGCTGTTGCTAGCCAGCACCCTTCCTTGGAAGCGCTTTCACAGGCGCAGCAACACTGGGGCTTTGCTCTTCTCTACCCACCAAACGTCACAGTCATTCTCTTTCCGTCTCGTAGACACGAGCTGAGAAATTGCAAACGTCGAGCAATTGCTCAGAGATGAAAAGTGCCAGCACTGAAAGCTGTTGCTAGCCAGCACCCTTCCTTGGAAGCGCTTTCACAGGCACAGCAACACTGGGGCTTTGCGCTTCTCTAGCCACCAAACGTCACGGTCATTCTCTTTCCGTCTCGTAGACACGAGCTGAGAAATTGCAAACGTCAAGCAATTGCTCAGAGATGAAAAGTGCCAGCACTGAAAGCTCTTGCTAGCCAGCGCCCTTCCTTGGAAGCGCTTTTGTAGGCCTAAGCACACTGGGGCTCTGGGCTTCTCTAGCCACCTAACCTTCTGCTCATCCTCTCGCGCAGTCTAAAGAGAGCTCAGGTGAGAAATGGCAAACGTCGAGCAATTGCTCAGAGATGAAAAGAGCCAGCACTGAAAGCTGTTGCTAGCCAGCACCCTTCCTTGGAAGCGCTTTCACAGCGCAGCAACACTGGGGCTTTGCGCTTCTCTAGCCACCAAACGTCACGGTCATTCTCTTTCCGTCTCGTAGACACGAGCTGAGAAATTGCAAACGTCGAGCAATTGCTCAGAGATGAAAAGTGCCAGCACTGAAAGCTGTTGCTAGCCAGCACCCTTCCTTGGAAGCGCTTTCACAGGCGCAGCAACACTGGGGCGTTGCGCTTCTCTACCCACCAAACGTCACGGTCACTATCTCTCCGTCTCGTAGACACGAGCTGAGAAATTGCAAACGTCGAGCAATTGCTCAGAGATGAAAAGTGCCAGCACTGAAAGCTGTTGCTAGCCAGCACCCTTCCTTGGAAGAGCTTTTGTAGGCCTAAGCACACTGGGGCTCTGGGCTTCTCTAGCCACCTAATCTTCTGCTCATCCTCTCGCGCACTCTAAAGAGAGCTCAGGTGAGAAATTGCAAACGTCGAGCAATTGCTCAGAGATGAAAAGTGCCAGCACTGAAAGCTGTTGCTAGCCAGCAGCCTTCCTTGGAAGCGCTTTCACAGGCGCAGCAACACTGGGGCTTTGCGCTTCTCTAGCCACCAAACGTCACGGTCATTCTCTTTCCGTCTCTTAGACACGAGCTGAGAAATTGCAAACGTCGAGCAATTGCTCAGAGAGGAAAAGTGCCAGCACTGAAAGCTGTTGCTAGCCAGCACCCTTCCTTGGAAGCGCTTTTGTAGGCCTAAGAAGACTGGGGCTCTGGGCTTCTCTAGCCACCTAATCTTCTGCTCATCCTCTCGCGCAGTCTAAAGAGAGCTCAGGTGAGAAATGGCAAACGTCGAGCAATTGCTCCGAGATGAAAAGTGCCAGCACAGAAAGCTCTTGCTAGCCAGCACCCTTCCTTGGAAGCGCTTTCACAGGCGCAGCAACACTGGGGCTTTGCGCTTCTCTACCCACCAAACGTCACGGTCACTATCTCTCCGTCTCGTAGACACGAGCAGAGAAATTGCAAACGTCGAGCAATTGCTCAGAGATGAAAAGTGCCAGCACTGAAAGCTGTTGCTAGCCAGCAGCCTTCCTTGGAAGCGCTTTTGTAGGCCTAAGAACAGTGGGGCTCTGGGCTTCTCTAGCCACCTAATCTTCTGCTCATCCTCTCGCGCACTCTAAAGAGAGCTCAGGTGAGAAATTGCAAACGTCGAGCAATTGCTCAGAGATGAAAAGTGCCAGCACTGAAAGCTGTTGCTAGCCAGCACCCTTCCTTGGAAGCGCTTTCACAGGCGCAGCAACACTGGGGCTTTGCGCTTCTCTAGCCACCAAACGTCACGGTCACTATCTCTCCGTCTCGTAGACACGAGCAGAGAAATTGCAAACGTCGAGCAATTGCTCAGAGATGAAAAGTGCCAGCACTGAAAGATGTTGCTAGCCAGCAGCCTTCCTTGGAAGCGCTTTTGTAGGCCTAAGAACACTTGGGCTCTGGGCTTCTCTAGCCACCTAGTCTTCTGCTCATCCTCTCGCGCACTCTAAAGAGAGCTCAGGTGAGAAATTGCAAACGTCGAGCAATTGCTCAGAGAGGAAAAGAGCCAGCACTGAAAGCTGTTGCTAGCCAGCACCCTTCCTTGGAAGTGCTTTCACAGGCGCAGCAACACTGGGGCTTTGCGCTTCTCTAGCCACCAAATGTCACGGTCACTATCTCTCCGTCTCGTAGACACGAGCTGAGAAATTGCAAACGTCGAGCAATTGCTCAGAGATGAAAAGTGCCAGCACTGAAAGCTGTTGCTAGCCAGCACCCTTCCTTGGAAGCGCGTTCACAGGCGCAGCAACACTGGGGCTTTGCGCTTCTCTAGCCACCAAACGTCACGGTCATACTCTTTCCGTCTCGTAGACACAAGCTGAGAAATTGCAAACGTTGAGCAATTGCTCAGAGATGAAAAGTGCCAGCACTGAAAGCCCTTGCTAGCCAGCACCCTTCCTTGGAAGCGCTTTTGTAGGCCTAAGCACACTGGGGCTCTGGGCTTCTCTAGCCACCTAATCTTCTGCTCATCCTCTCGCGCATTCTGAAGAGAGCTCAGGTGAGAAATTGCAAACGTCGAGCAATTGCTCAGAGAGGAAAAGTGCCAGCACTGAAAGCTGTTGCTAGCCAGCCCCCTTCCTTGGAAGCGCTTTCACAGGCGCAGCAACACTGGGGCGTTGCGCTTCCCTACCCACCAAACGTCACGGTCATTCTCTTTCCGTCTCGTAGACACGAGCTGAGAAATTGCAAACGTCGAGCAATTGCTCAGAGATGAAAAGTGCCAGCACTGAAAGCTGTTGCTAGCCAGCAGCCTTCCTTGGAAGCGCTTTCACAGGCGCAGCAACACTGGGGCGTTGCGCTTCTCTACCCACCAAACGTCACGGTCACTATCTCTCCGTCTCGTAGACACGAGCTGAGAAATTGCAAACGTCGAGCAATTGCTCAGAGATGAAAAGTGCCAGCACTGAAAGCTGTTGCTAGCCAGCCCCCTTCCTTGGAAGCGCTTTTGTAGGCCTAAGCACACTGGGGCTCTGGGCTTCTCTAGCCACCTCATCTTCTGCTCATCCTCTCGCGCACTCTAAAGAGAGCTCAGGTGAGAAATTGCAAACGTCCAGCAATTGCTCAGAGATGAAAAGTGCCAGCACTGAAAGCTGTTGCCAGCCAGCCCCCTTCCTTGGAAGCGCTTTCACAGGCACAGCAACACTGGGGCTTTGCGCTTCTCTAGCCACCAAACGTCACGGTCATTCTCTTTCCGTCTCGTAGACACGAGCTGAGAAATTGCAAACGTCGAGCAATTGCTCAGAGATGAAAAGTGCCAGCACTGAAAGCTGTTGCTAGCCAGCACCCTTCCTTGGAAGCGCTTTTGTAGGCCTAAGCACACTGGGGCTCTGGGCTTCTCTAGCCACCTAATCTTCTGCTCATCCTCTCGCGCACTCTGAAGAGAGCTCAGGTGAGAAATGGCAAACGTCGAGCAATTGCTCAGAGATGAAAAGTGCCAGCACTGAAAGCTGTTGCTAGCCAGCACCCTTCCTTGGAAGCGCTTTCACAGGCGCAGCAACACTGGGGCTTTGCTCTTCTCTACCCAGCAAACGTCACAGTCATTCTCTTTCCGTCTCGTAGACACAAGCTGAGAAATTGCAAACGTCGAGCAATTGCTCAGAGATGAAAAGTGCCAGCACTGAAAGCTGTTGCTAGCCAGCACCCTTCCTTGGAAGCGCTTTTGTAGGCCTAAGCACACTGGGGCTCTGGGCTTCTCTAGCCACCTAATCTTCTGCTCATCCTCTCGCACACTCTAAAGAGAGCTCAGGTGAGAAATTGCAAACGTCGAGCAATTGCTCAGAGATGAAAAGTGCCAGCACTGAAAGCTGTTGCTAGCCAGCCCCCTTCCTTGGAAGCGCTTTTGTAGGCCTAAGAAGACTGGGGCTCTGGGCTTCTCTAGCCACCTAATCTTCTGCTCATCCTCTCGCGCACTCTGAAGAGAGCTCAGGTGAGAAATTGCAAACGTCGAGCAATTGCTCAGAGATGAAAAGTGCCAGCACTGAAAGCTGTTGCTAGCCAGCACCCTTCCTTGGAAGCGCTTTTGTAGGCCTAAGCACACTGGGGCTCTGGGCTTCTCTAGCCACCTAATCTTCTGCTCATCCTCTCGTGCACTCTAAAGAGAGCTCAGGTGAGAAATTGCAAAGGTCGAGCAATTGCTCAGAGATGAAAAGTGCCAGCACTGAAAGCTGTTGCTAGCCAGCACCCTTCCTTGGAAGCGCTTTCACAGGCGCAGCAACACTGGGGCTTTGCGCTTCTCTAGCCACCAAACGTCACGGTCATTCTCTTTCCGTCTCGTAGACACAAGCTGAGAAATTGCAAACGTCGAGCAATTGCTCAGAGATGAAAAGTGCCAGCACTGAAAGCTGTTGCTAGCCAGCACCCTTCCTTGGAAGCGCTTTTGTAGGCCTAAGAACACTGGGGCTTTGCGCTTCTCTAGCCACCTAATCTTCTGTTCATCCTCTCGCGCACTCTAAAGAGAGCTCAGGTGAGAAATTGCAAACGTCCAGCAATTGCTCAGAGATGAAAAGTGCCAGCACTGAAAGCTGTTGCTAGCCAGCACCCTTCCTTGGAAGTGCTTTTGTAGCCCTAAGAAGACTGGGGCTCTGGGCTTCTCTAGCCACCTAATCTTCTGCTCATCCTCTCGCGCACTCTAAAGAGAGCTCAGGTGAGAAATTGCAAACGTCGAGCAATTGCTCAGAGATGAAAAGTGCCAGCACTGAAAGCTGTTGCTAGCCAGCACCCTTCCTTGGAAGCGCTTTCACAGGCGCAGCAACACTGGGGCTTTGCGCTTCTCTAGCCACCAAACGTCACGGTCATTCTCTTTCCGTCTCGTAGACACGAACTGAGAAATTGCAAACATTGAGCAATTGCTCAGAGATGAAAAGTGCCAGCACTGAAAGCTGTTGCTAGCCAGCAGCCTTCCTTGGAAGCGCTTTTGTAGGCCTAAGAACAGTGGGGCTCTGGGCTTCTCTAGCCACCTAATCTTCTGCTCATCCTCTCGCGCACTCTAAAGAGAGCTCAGGTGAGAAATTGCAAATGTCCAGCAATTGCTCAGAGATGAAAAGTGCCAGCACTGAAAGCTGTTGCTAGCCAGCACCCTTCCTTGGAAGCGCTTTTGTAGGCCTAAGAACACTGGGGCTCTGGGCTTCTCTAGCCAACTAATCTTCTGCTCATCCTCTCGTGCACTCTAAAGAGAGCTCAGGTGAGAAATTGCAAACGTCCAGCAATTGCTCAGAGATGAAAAGTGCCAGCACTGAAAGCTGTTGCTAGCCAGCACCCTTCCTTGGAAGCGCTTTCACAGGCACAGCAACACTGGGGCTTTGCGCTTCTCTAGCCACCAAACGTCACGGTCATTCTCTTTCCGTCTCGTAGACACGAGCTGAGAAATTGCAAACGTCGAGCAATTGCTCAGAGATGAAAAGTGCCAGCACTGAAAGCTGTTGCTAGACAGCCCCCTTCCTTGGAAGCGCTTTTGTAGGCCTAAGAAGACTGGGGCTTTGCGCTTCTCTAGCCACCTAATCTTCTGTTCATCCTCTCGCGCACTCTAAAGAGAGCTCAGGTGAGAAATTGCAAAGGTCGAGCAATTGCTCAGAGATGAAAAGGGCCAGCACTGAAAGCTGTTGCTAGCCAGCACCCTTCCTTGGAAGTGCTTTTGTAGGCCTAAGAACACTGGGGCTTTGCGATTCTCTAGCCACCTAATCTTGTGCTCATCCTCTCGCGCACTCTAAAGAGAGCTCAGGTGAGAAATTGCAAACGTCGAGCAATTGCTCAGAGATGAAAAGTGCCAGCACTGAAAGCTGTTGCTAGCCAGCACCTTTCCTTGGAAGCGCTTTCACAGGTGCAGCAACACTGGGGCTTTGCGCTTCTCTAGCCACCAAACGTCACGGTCATTCTCTTTCCGTCTCGTAGACACGAGCTGAGAAATTGCAAACGTCGAGCAATTGCTCAGAGATGAAAAGTGCCAGCACTGAAAGCTGTTGCTAGCCAGCCCCCTTCCTTGGAAGCGCTTTTGTAGGCCTAAGAACACTGGGGCTCTGGGCTTCTCTAGCCACCTAATCTTCTGCTCATCCTCTCGCGCAGTCTAAAGAGAGCTCAGGTGAGAAATTGCAAACGTCCAGCAATTGCTCAGAGATGAAAAGTGCCAGCACTGAAAGCTCTTGCTAGCCAGCACCCTTCCTTGGAAGCGCTTTTGTAGGCCTAAGAACACTGGGGCTTTGCGCTTCTCTAGCCACCTAATCTTCTGCTCATTCTCTCGCGCACTCTAAAGAGAGCTCAGGTGAGAAATTGCAAAGGTCGAGCAATTGCTCAGAGATGAAAAGTGCCAGCACTGAAAGCTGTTGCTAGCCAGCAGCCTTCCTTGGAAGCGCTTTCACAGGCGCAGCAACACTGGGGCTTTGCGCTTCTCTAGCCACCAAACGTCACGGTCATTCTCTTTCCGTCTCGTAGACACGAGTTGAGAAATTGCAAACGTCGAGCAATTGCTCAGAGATGAAAAGTGCCAGCACTGAAAGCTGTTGCTAGCCAGCCCCCTTCCTTGGAAGCGCTTTCACAGGCACAGCAACACTGGGGCTTTGTGCTTCTCTAGCCACCAAACGTCACGGTCATTCTCTTTCCATCTCGTAGACACAAGCTGAGAAATTGCAAACGTCGAGCAATTGCTCAGAGATGAAAAGTGCCAGCACTGAAAGCTGTTGCTAGCCAGCACCCTTCCTTGGAAGCGCTTTCACAGGCACAGCAACACTGGGGCTTTGCGCTTCTCTACCCACCAAACGTCACGGTCATTCTCTTTCCGTCTCGTAGACACAAGCTGAGAAATTGCAAACGTCGAGCAATTGCTCAGAGATGAAAAGTGCCAGCACTGAAAGCTGTTGCTAGCCAGCACCCTTCCTTGGAAGCGCTTTTGTAGGCCTAAGCACACTGGGGCTCTGGGCTTCTCTAGCCACCTAATCTTCTGCTCATCCTCTCGCGCACTCTGTAGAGAGCTCAGGTGAGAAATTGCAAACGTCGAGCAATTGCTCAGAGATGAAAAGTGCCAGCACTGAAAGCTGTTGCTAGCCAGTACCCTTCCTTGGAAGCGCTTTCACAGGCACAGCAACACTGGGGCTTTGCTCTTCTCTAGCCACCAAACGTCACAGTCATTCTCTTTCCCTCTCGTAGACACAAGCTGAGAAATTGCAAACGTCGAGCAATTGCTCAGAGATGAAAAGTGCCAGCACTGAAAGCTGTTGCTAGCCAGCACCCTTCCTTGGAAGTGCTTTTGTAGGCCTAAGAACAGTGGGGCTCTGGGCTTCTCTAGCCACCTAATCTTGTGCTCATCCTCTCGCGCACTCTAAAGAGAGCTCAGGTGAGAAATTGCAAACGTCGAGCAATTGCTCAGAGATGAAAAGTGCCAGCACTGAAAGCTGTTGCTAGCCAGCCCCCTTCCTTGGAAGCGCTTTTGTAGGCCTAAGAAGACTGGGGCTCTGGGCTTCTCTAGCCACCTAATCTTCTGCTCATCCTCTCGCGCACTCTGAAGAGAGCTCAGGTGAGAAATTGCAAAGGTCGAGCAATTGCTCAGAGATGAAAAGTGCCAGCACTGAAAGCTGTTGCTAGCCAGCCCCCTTCCTTGGAAGCGCTTTCACAGGCGCAGCAACACTGGGGCTTTGCTCTTCTCTACCCACCAAACGTCACAGTCATTTTCTTTCCGTCTCGTAGACACAAGCTGAGAAATTGCAAACGTCGAGCAATTGCTCAGAGATGAAAAGTGCCAGCACTGAAAGCTGTTGCTAGCCAGCCCCCTTCCTTGGAAGCGCTTTTGTAGGCCTAAGCACACTGGGGCTTTGCGCTTCTCTAGCCACCTAATCTTCTGCTCATCCTCTCGCGCACTCTGAAGAGAGCTCAGGTGAGAAATTGCAAACGTCGAGCAATTGCTCAGAGATGAAAAGTGCCAGCACTGAAAGCTGTTGCTAGCCAGCCCCCTTCCTTGGAAGCGCTTTTGTAGGCCTAAGCACACTGGGGCTCTGGGCTTCTCTAGCCACCTAATCTTCTGCTCATCCTCTCGCACACTCTAAAGAGAGCTCAGGTGAGAAATTGCAAACGTCGAGCAATTGCTCAGAGATGAAAAGTGCCAGCACTGAAAGCTGTTGCTAGCCAGCACCCTTCCTTGGAAGCGCTTTCACAGGTGCAGCAACACTGGGGCTTTGCGCTTCTCTAGCCACCAAACGTCACGGTCATTCTCTTTCCGTCTCGTAGACACGAGCTGAGAAATTGCAAACGTCGAGCAATTGCTCAGAGATGAAAAGTGCCAGCACTGAAAGCTGTTGCTAGCCAGCACCCTTCCTTGGAAGCGCTTTTGTAGGCCTAAGAACGCTGGGGCTCTGGGCTTCTCTAGCCACCTAATCTTCTGCTCATCCTCTCGCGCAGTCTAAAGAGAGCTCAGGTGAGAAATTGCAAAGGTCGAGCAATTGCTCAGAGATGAAAAGTGCCAGCACTGAAAGCTGTTGCTAGCCAGCACCCTTCCTTGGAAGTGCTTTTGTAGGCCTAAGAGGACTGGGGCTCTGGGCTTCTCTAGCCACCTAATCTTCTGCTCATCCTCTCGCGCACTCTAAAGAGAGCTCAGGTGAGAAATTGCAAATGTCCAGCAATTGCTCAGAGATGAAAAGTGCCAGCACTGAAAGCTGTTGCTAGCCAGCACCCTTCCTTGGAAGCGCTTTTGTAGGCCTAAGAACACTGGGGCTCTGGGCTTCTCTAGCCACCTAATCTTCTGCTCATCCTCTCGTGCACTCTAAAGAGAGCTCAGGTGAGAAATTGCAAAGGTCGAGCAATTGCTCAGAGATGAAAAGTGCCAGCACTGAAAGCTGTTGCTAGCCAGCACCCTTCCTTGGAAGCGCTTTCACAGGCGCAGCAACACTGGGGCTTTGCGCTTCTCTAGCCACCAAGCGTCACGGTCATTCTCTTTCCGTCTCGTAGACACAAGCTGAGAAATTGCAAACGTCGAGCAATTGCTCAGAGATGAAAAGTGCCAGCACTGAAAGCTGTTGCTAGCCAGCACCCTTCCTTGGAAGCGCTTTTGTAGGCCTAAGAACACTGGGGCTCTGGGCTTCTCTAGCCACCTAATCTTCTGCTCATCCTCTCGCGCACTCTAAAGAGAGCTCAGGTGAGAAATTGCAAACGTCCAGCAATTGCTCAGAGATGAAAAGTGCCAGCACTGAAAGCTGTTGCTAGCCAGCACCCTTCCTTGGAAGTGCTTTTGTAGCCCTAAGAAGACTGGGGCTCTGGGCTTCTCTAGCCACCTAATCTTCTGCTCATCCTCTCGCGCAGTCTAAAGAGAGCTCAGGTGAGAAATTGCAAACGTCGAGCAATTGCTCAGAGATGAAAAGTGCCAGCACTGAAAGCTGTTGCTAGCCAGCACCCTTCCTTGGAAGCGCTTTCACAGGCGCAGCAACACTGGGGCTTTGCGCTTCTCTAGCCACCAAACGTCACGGTCATTCTCTTTCCATCTCGTAGACACGAACTGAGAAATTGCAAACATTGAGCAATTGCTCAGAGATGAAAAGTGCCAGCAGTGAAAGCTGTTGCTAGCCAGCAGCCTTCCTTGGAAGCGCTTTTGTAGGCCTAAGAACAGTGGGGCTCTGGGCTTCTCTAGCCACCTAATCTTCTGCTCATCCTCTCGCGCACTCTAAAGAGAGCTCAGGTGAGAAATTGCAAAGGTCGAGCAATTGCTCAGAGATGAAAAGGGCCAGCACTGAAAGCTGTTGCTAGCCAGCAGCCTTCCTTGGAAGCGCTTTCACAGGCGCAGCAACACTGGGGCTTTGCTCTTCTCTACCCACCAAACGTCACAGTCATTCTCTTTCCGTTTCGTAGACACGAGCTGAGAAATTGCAAACGTCGAGCAATTGCTCAGAGATGAAAAGTGCCAGCACTGAAAGCTCTTGCTAGCCAGCACCCTTCCTTGGAAGTGCTTTTGTAGGCCTAAGAACACTGGGGCTTTGCGCTTCTCTAGCCACCTAATCTTCTGCTCATCCTCTCGCGCACTCTAAAGAGAGCTCAGGTGAGAAATTGCAAACGTCGAGCAATTGCTCAGAGATGAAAAGTGCCAGCACTGAAAGCTGTTGCTAGCCAGCACCCTTCCTTGGAAGCGCTTTTGTAGGCCTAAGAACACTGGGGCTCTGGGCTTCTCTAGCCACCTAATCTTCTGCTCATCCTCTCGTGCACTCTAAAGAGAGCTCAGGTGAGAAATTGCAAACGTCGAGCAATTGCTCAGAGATGAAAAGTGCCAGCACTGAAAGCTGTTGCTAGCCAGCACCCTTCCTTGGAATTGCTTTCACAGGCACAGCAACACTGGGGCTTTGCGCTTCTCTAGCCACCAAACGTCACGGTCATTCTCTTTCCGTCTCGTAGACACGAGCTGAGAAATTGCAAACGTCGAGCAATTGCTCAGAGATGAAAAGTGCCAGCACTGAAAGCTCTTGCTAGCCAGCACCCTTCCTTGGAAGCGCTTTTGTAGGCCTAAGAACACTGGGGCTTTGCGCTTCTCTAGCCACCTAATCTTCTGTTCATCCTCTCGCGCACTCTAAAGAGAGCTCAGGTGAGAAATTGCAAACGTCGAGCAATTGCTCAGAGATGAAAAGTGCCAGCACTGAAAGCTGTTGCTAGCCAGCACCCTTCCTTGGAAGCGCTTTTGTAGGCCTAAGAACACTGGGGCTTTGCGATTCTCTAGCCACCTAATCTTGTGCTCATCCTCTCGCGCACTCTAAAGAGAGCTCAGGTGAGAAATTGCAAACGTCGAGCAATTGCTCAGAGATGAAAAGTGCCAGCACTGAAAGCTGTTGCTAGCCAGCACCTTTCCTTGGAAGCGCTTTCACAGGTGCAGCAACACTGGGGCTTTGCGCTTCTCTAGCCACCAAACGTCACGGTCATTCTCTTTCCGTCTCGTAGACACGAGCTGAGAAATTGCAAACGTCGAGCAATTGCTCAGAGATGAAAAGTGCCAGCACTGAAAGCTGTTGCTAGCCAGCACCCTTCCTTGGAAGCGCTTTTGTAGGCCTAAGAACACTGGGGCTCTGGGCTTCTCTAGCCACCTAATCTTCTGCTCATCCTCTCGCGCAGTCTAAAGAGAGCTCAGGTGAGAAATTGCAAACGTCCAGCAATTGCTCAGAGATGAAAAGTGCCAGCACTGAAAGCTGTTGCTAGCCAGCACCCTTCCTTGTAAGCGCTTTTGTAGGCCTAAGAACACTGGGGCTTTGCGCTTCTCTAGCCACCTAATCTTCTGCTCATTCTCTCGCGCATTCTAAAGAGAGCTCAGGTGAGAAATTGCAAACGTCGAGCAATTGCTCAGAGATGAAAAGTGCCAGCACTGAAAGCTGTTGCTAGCCAGCAGCCTTCCTTGGAAGCGCTTTCACAGGCGCAGCAACACTGGGGCTTTGCGCTTCTCTAGCCACCAAACGTCACGGTCATTCTCTTTCCGTCTCGTAGACACGAGTTGAGAAATTGCAAACGTCAAGCAATTGCTCAGAGATGAAAAGTGCCAGCACTGAAAGCTGTTGCTAGCCAGTACCCTTCCTTGGAAGCGCTTTCACAGGCACAGCAACACTGGGGCTTTGCTCTTCTCTAGCCACCAAACGTCACAGTCATTCTCTTTCCATCTCGTAGACACAAGCTGAGAAATTGCAAACGTTGAGCAATTGCTCAGAGATGAAAAGTGCCAGCACTGAAAGCTGTTGCTAGCCAGCACCCTTCCTTGGAAGCGCTTTCACAGGCACAGCAACACTGGGGCTTTGCGCTTCTCTAGCCACCAAACGTCACGGTCATTCTCTTTCCGTCTCGTAGACACGAGTTGAGAAATTGCAAACGTCGAGCAATTGCTCAGAGATGAAAAGTGCCAGCACTGAAAGCTGTTGCTAGCCAGCCCCCTTCCTTGGAAGCGCTTTTGTAGGCCTAAGCACACTGGGGCTCTGGGCTTCTCTAGCCACCTAATCTTCTGCTCATCCTCTCGCGCACTCTGAAGAGAGCTCAGGTGAGAAATTGCAAACGTCGAGCAATTGCTCAGAGATGAAAAGTGCCAGCACTGAAAGCTGTTGCTAGCCAGCACCCTTCCTTGGAAGCGCTTTCACAGGCGCAGCAACACTGGGGCTTTGCTCTTCTCTACCCACCAAACGTCACAGTCATTATCTTTCCGTCTCGTAGACACGAGCTGAGAAATTGCAAACGTCGAGCAATTGCTCAGAGATGAAAAGTGCCAGCACTGAAAGCTGTTGCTAGCCAGCACCCTTCCTTGGAAGCGCTTTCACAGGCACAGCAACACTGGGGCTTTGCGCTTCTCTAGCCACCAAACGTCACGGTCATTCTCTTTCCGTCTCGTAGACACGAGCTGAGAAATTGCAAACGTCAAGCAATTGCTCAGAGATGAAAAGTGCCAGCACTGAAAGCTCTTGCTAGCCAGCACCCTTCCTTGGAAGCGCTTTTGTAGGCCTAAGCACACTGGGGCTCTGGGCTTCTCTAGCCACCTAACCTTCTGCTCATCCTCTCGCGCAGTCTAAAGAGAGCTCAGGTGAGAAATGGCAAACGTCGAGCAATTGCTCAGAGATGAAAAGAGCCAGCACTGAAAGCTGTTGCTAGCCAGCACCCTTCCTTGGAAGCGCTTTCACAGCGCAGCAACACTGGGGCTTTGCGCTTCTCTAGCCACCAAACGTCACGGTCATTCTCTTTCCGTCTCGTAGACACGAGCTGAGAAATTGCAAACGTCGAGCAATTGCTCAGAGATGAAAAGTGCCAGCACTGAAAGCTGTTGCTAGCCAGCACCCTTCCTTGGAAGCGCTTTCACAGGCGCAGCAACACTGGGGCGTTGCGCTTCTCTACCCACCAAACGTCACGGTCACTATCTCTCCGTCTCGTAGACACGAGCTGAGAAATTGCAAACGTCGAGCAATTGCTCAGAGATGAAAAGTGCCAGCACTGAAAGCTGTTGCTAGCCAGCACCCTTCCTTGGAAGAGCTTTTGTAGGCCTAAGCACACTGGGGCTCTGGGCTTCTCTAGCCACCTCATCTTCTGCTCATCCTCTCGCGCACTCTAAAGAGAGCTCAGGTGAGAAATTGCAAACGTCGAGCAATTGCTCCGAGATGAAAAGTGCCAGCACTGAAAGCTGTTGCTAGCCAGCAGCCTTCCTTGGAAGCGCTTTCACAGGCGCAGCAACACTGGGGCTTTGCGCTTCTCTAGCCACCAAACGTCACGGTCATTCTCTTTCCGTCTCTTAGACACGAGCTGAGAAATTGCAAACGTCGAGCAATTGCTCAGAGAGGAAAAGTGCCAGCACTGAAAGCTGTTGCTAGCCAGCACCCTTCCTTGGAAGCGCTTTTGTAGGCCTAAGAAGACTGGGGCTCTGGGCTTCTCTAGCCACCTAATCTTCTGCTCATCCTCTCGCGCAGTCTAAAGAGAGCTCAGGTGAGAAATGGCAAACGTCGAGCAATTGCTCAGAGATGAAAAGTGCCAGCACAGAAAGCTCTTGCTAGCCAGCACCCTTCCTTGGAAGCGCTTTCACAGGCGCAGCAACACTGGGGCTTTGCGCTTCTCTACCCACCAAACGTCACGGTCACTATCTCTCCGTCTCGTAGACACGAGCAGAGAAATTGCAAACGTCGAGCAATTGCTCAGAGATGAAAAGTGCCAGCACTGAAAGCTGTTGCTAGCCAGCAGCCTTCCTTGGAAGCGCTTTTGTAGGCCTAAGAACACTGGGGCTCTGGGCTTCTCTAGCCACCTAATCTTCTGCTCATCCTCTCGCGCACTCTAAAGAGAGCTCAGGTGAGAAATTGCAAACGTCGAGCAATTGCTCAGAGATGAAAAGTGCCAGCACTGAAAGCTGTTGCTAGCCAGCACCCTTCCTTGGAAGCGCTTTCACAGGCGCAGCAACACTGGGGCTTTGCGCTTCTCTAGCCACCAAACGTCACGGTCACTATCTCTCCGTCTCGTAGACACGAGCAGAGAAATTGCAAACGTCGAGCAATTGCTCAGAGATGAAAAGTGCCAGCACTGAAAGATGTTGCTAGCCAGCAGCCTTCCTTGGAAGCGCTTTTGTAGGCCTAAGAACACTTGGGCTCTGGGCTTCTCTAGCCACCTAACCTTCTGCTCATCCTCTCGCGCACTCTAAAGAGAGCTCAGGTGAGAAATTGCAAACGTCGAGCAATTGCTCAGAGATGAAAAGAGCCAGCACTGAAAGCTGTTGCTAGCCAGCACCCTTCCTTGGAAGTGCTTTCACAGGCGCAGCAACACTGGGGCTTTGCGCTTCTCTAGCCACCAAATGTCACGGTCACTATCTCTCCGTCTCGTAGACACGAGCTGAGAAATTGCAAACGTCGAGCAATTGCTCAGAGATGAAAAGTGCCAGCACTGAAAGCTGTTGCTAGCCAGCACCCTTCCTTGGAAGCGCGTTCACAGGCGCAGCAACACTGGGGCTTTGCGCTTCTCTAGCCACCAAACGTCACGGTCATACTCTTTCCGTCTCGTAGACACAAGCTGAGAAATTGCAAACGTCGAGCAATTGCTCAGAGATGAAAAGTGCCAGCACTGAAAGCCCTTGCTAGCCAGCACCCTTCCTTGGAAGCGCTTTTGTAGGCCTAAGCACACTGGGGCTCTGGGCTTCTCTACCCACCTAATCTTCTGCTCATCCTCTCGCGCACTCTGAAGAGAGCTCAGGTGAGAAATTGCAAACGTCGAGCAATTGCTCAGAGAGGAAAAGTGCCAGCACTGAAAGCTGTTGCTAGCCAGCCCCCTTCCTTGGAAGCGCTTTCACAGGCGCAGCAACACTGGGGCGTTGCGCTTCCCTACCCACCAAACGTCACGGTCATTCTCTTTCCGTCTCGTAGACACGAGCTGAGAAATTGCAAACGTCGAGCAATTGCTCAGAGATGAAAAGTGCCAGCACTGAAAGCTGTTGCTAGCCAGCAGCCTTCCTTGGAAGCGCTTTCACAGGCGCAGCAACACTGGGGCGTTGCGCTTCTCTACCCACCAAACGTCACGGTCACTATCTCTCCGTCTCGTAGACACGAGCTGAGAAATTGCAAACGTCGAGCAATTGCTCAGAGATGAAAAGTGCCAGCACTGAAAGCTGTTGCTAGCCAGCCCCCTTCCTTGGAAGCGCTTTTGTAGGCCTAAGCACACTGGGGCTCTGGGCTTCTCTAGCCACCTCATCTTCTGCTCATCCTCTCGCGCACTCTAAAGAGAGCTCAGGTGAGAAATTGCAAACGTCCAGCAATTGCTCAGAGATGAAAAGTGCCAGCACTGAAAGCTGTTGCCAGCCAGCACCCTTCCTTGGAAGCGCTTTCACAGGCACAGCAACACTGGGGCTTTGCGCTTCTCTACCCACCAAACGTCACAGTCATTCTCTTTCCGTCTCGTAGACACGAGCTGAGAAATTGCAAACGTCGAGCAATTGCTCAGAGATGAAAAGTGCCAGCACTGAAAGCTGTTGCTAGGCAGCACCCTTCCTTGGAAGCGCTTTTGTAGGCCTAAGAACACTGGGGCTCTGGGCTTCTCTAGCCACCTAATCTTCTGCTCATCCTCTCGCGCACTCTAATGAGAGCTCAGGTGAGAAATTGCAAACGTCGAGCAATTGCTCAGAGATGAAAAGTGCCAGCACTGAAAGCTGTTGCTAGCCAGCACCCTTCCTTGGAAGCGCTTTCACAGGCGCAGCAACACTGGGGCTTTGCTCTTCTCTACCCACCAAACGTCACAGTCATTCTCTTTCCATCTTGTAGACACGAGCTGAGAAATTGCAAACGTCGAGCAATTGCTCAGAGATGAAAAGTGCCAGCACTGAAAGCTGTTGCTAGCCAGCACCCTTCCTTGGAAGCGCTTTTGTAGGCCTAAGCACACTGGGGCTCTGGGCTTCTCTAGCCACCTAGTCTTCTGCTCATCCTCTCGCGCACTCTAAAGAGAGCTCAGGTGAGAAATTGCAAACGTCGAGCAATTGCTCAGAGATGAAAAGTGCCAGCACTGAAAGCTGTTGCTAGCCAGCAGCCTTCCTTGGAAGCGCTTTCACAGGCGCAGCAACACTGGGGCTTTGCGCTTCTCTAGCCACCAAACGTCACGGTCATTCTCTTTCCGTCTCGTAGACAGGAGCTGAGAAATTGCAAACGTCGAGCAATTGCTCAGAGATGAAAAGTGCCAGCACTGAAAGCTGTTGCTAGCCAGCACCCTTCCTTGGAAGCGCGTTCACAGGCGCAGCAACACTGGGGCTTTGCGCTTCTCTAGCCACCAAACGTCACAGTCATACTCTTTCCGTCTCGTAGACACAAGCTGAGAAATTGCAAACGTTGAGCAATTGCTCAGAGATGAAAAGTGCCAGCACTGAAAGCTGTTGCTAGCCAGCACCCTTCCTTGGAAGCGCTTTTGTAGGCCTAAGCACACTGGGGCTCTGGGCTTCTCTAGCCACCTAATCTTCTGCTCATCCTCTCGCGCACTCTGAAGAGAGCTCAGGTGAGAAATTGCAAACGTCGAGCAATTGCTCAGAGATGAAAAGTGCCAGCACTGAAAGCTGTTGCTAGCCAGCACCCTTCCTTGGAAGCGCTTTCACAGGCGCAGCAACACTGGGGCTTTGCTCTTCTCTACCCACCAAACGTCACGGTCATTCTCTTTCCATCTCGTAGACACAAGCTGAGAAATTGCAAACGTTGAGCAATTGCTCAGAGATGAAAAGTGCCAGCACTGAAAGCTGTTGCTAGCCAGCACCCTTCCTTGGAAGCGCTTTTGTAGGCCTAAGCACACTGGGGCTCTGGGCTTCTCTAGCCACCTAATGTTCTGCTCATCCTCTCGCGCACTCTAAAGAGAGCTCAGGTGAGAAATTGCAAAGGTCGAGCAATTGCTCAGAGATGAAAAGTGCCAGCACTGAAAGCTGTTGCCAGCCAGCACCCTTCCTTGGAAGTGCTTTCACAGGCACAGCAACACTGGGGCTTTGCGCTTCTCTAGCCACCAAACGTCACGGTCATTCTCTTTCCGTCTCGTAGACACGAGCTGAGAAATTGCAAACGTCCAGCAATTGCTCCGAGATGAAAAGTGCCAGCACTGAAAGCTGTTGCTAGCCAGCACCCTTCCTTGGAAGCGCTTTCACAGGCGCAGCAACACTGGGGCTTTGCGCTTCTCTACCCACCAAACGTCACAGTCATTCTCTTTCCATCTTGTAGACACGAGCTGAGAAATTGCAAACGTCGAGCAATTGCTCAGAGATGAAAAGTGCCAGCACTGAAAGCTGTTGCTAGCCAGCACCCTTCCTTGGAAGCGCTTTTGTAGGCCTAAGCACACTGGGGCTCTGGGCTTCTCTAGCCACCTAGTCTTCTGCTCATCCTCTCGCGCACTCTAAAGAGAGCTCAGGTGAGAAATTGCAAACGTCGAGCAATTGCTCAGAGATGAAAAGTGCCAGCACTGAAAGCTGTTGCTAGCCAGCACCCTTCCTTGGAAGCGCTTTCACAGGCGCAGCAACACTGGGGCTTTGCGCTTCTCTAGCCACCAAACGTCACGGTCATTCTCTTTCCGTCTCGTAGAAAGGAGCTGAGAAATTGCAAACGTCGAGCAATTGCTCAGAGATGAAAAGTGCCAGCACTGAAAGCTGTTGCTAGCCAGCACCCTTCCTTGGAAGCGCTTTCACAGGCGCAGCAACACTGGGGCTTTGCGCTTCTCTAGCCACCAAACGTCACAGTCATACTCTTTCCGTCTCGTAGACACAAGCTGAGAAATTGCAAACGTTGAGCAATTGCTCAGAGATGAAAAGTGCCAGCACTGAAAGCTGTTGCTAGCCAGCACCCTTCCTTGGAAGCGCTTTTGTAGGCCTAAGCACACTGGGGCTCTGGGCTTCTCTAGCCACCTAATCTTCTGCTCATCCTCTCGCGCACTCTGAAGAGAGCTCAGGTGAGAAATTGCAAACGTCGAGCAATTGCTCAGAGATGAAAAGTGCCAGCACTGAAAGCTGTTGCTAGCCAGCACCCTTCCTTGGAAGCGCTTTCACAGGCGCAGCAACACTGGGGCTTTGCTCTTCTCTACCCACCAAACGTCACGGTCATTCTCTTTCCATCTCGTAGACACAAGCTGAGAAATTGCAAACGTTGAGCAATTGCTCAGAGATGAAAAGTGCCAGCACTGAAAGCTGTTGCTAGCCAGCACCCTTCCTTGGAAGCGCTTTTGTAGGCCTAAGCACACTGGGGCTCTGGGCTTCTCTAGCCACCTAATGTTCTGCTCATCCTCTCGCGCACTCTAAAGAGAGCTCAGGTGAGAAATTGCAAACGTCGAGCAATTGCTCAGAGATGAAAAGTGCCAGCACTGAAAGCTGTTGCCAGCCAGCACCCTTCCTTGGAAGTGCTTTCACAGGCACAGCAACACTGGGGCTTTGCGCTTCTCTAGCCACCAAACGTCACGGTCATTCTCTTTCCGTCTCGTAGACACGAGCTGAGAAATTGCAAACGTCCAGCAATTGCTCCGAGATGAAAAGTGCCAGCACTGAAAGCTGTTGCTAGCCAGCACCCTTCCTTGGAAGCGCTTTCACAGGCGCAGCAACACTGGGGCTTTGCGCTTCTCTAGCCACCAAACGTCACGGTCATTCTCTTTCCGTCTCGTAGACACGAGCTGAGAAATTGCAAACGTCAAGCAATTGCTCAGAGATGAAAAGTGCCAGCACTGAATGCTGTTGCTAGCCAGCACCCTTCCTTGGAAGCGCTTTTGTAGGCCTAAGAACACTGGGGCTCTGGGCTTCTCTACCCACCTAATCTTCTCCTCGTCCTCTCGCGCACTCTAAAGAGAGCTCAGGTGAGAAATTGCAAACGTTGAGCAATTGCTCAGAGATGAAAAGTGCCAGCACTGAAAGCTGTTGCTAGCCAGCACCCTTCCTTGGAAGCGCTTTTGTAGGCCTAAGCACACTGGGGCTCTGGGCTTCTCTAGCCACCTAATCTTCTGCTCATCCTCTCGCGCACTCTGAAGAGAGCTCAGGTGAGAAATTGCAAACGTCGAGCAATTGCTCAGAGAGGAAAAGAGCCAGCACTGAAAGCTGTTGCTAGCCAGCACCCTTCCTTGGAAGTGCTTTCACAGGCGCAGCAACACTGGGGCTTTGCGCTTCTCTAGCCACCAAATGTCACGGTCACTATCTCTCCGTCTCGTAGACACGAGCTGAGAAATTGCAAACGTCGAGCAATTGCTCAGAGATGAAAAGTGCCAGCACTGAAAGCTGTTGCTAGCCAGCACCCTTCCTTGGAAGCGCGTTCACAGGCGCAGCAACACTGGGGCGTTGCGCTTCTCTAGCCACCAAACGTCACGGTCATTCTCTTTCCGTCTCGTAGACACGAGCTGAGAAATTGCAAACGTTGAGCAATTGCTCAGAGATGAAAAGTGCCAGCACTGAAAGCTGTTGCTAGCCAGCACCCTTCCTTGGAAGCGCTTTTGTAGGCCTAAGCACACTGGGGCTCTGGGCTTCTCTAGCCACCTAATCTTCTGCTCATCCTCTCGTGCACTCTGAAGAGAGCTCAGGTGAGAAATTGCAAACGTCGAGCAATTGCTCAGAGAGGAAAAGTGCCAGCACTGAAAGCTGTTGCTAGCCAGCCCCCTTCCTTGGAAGCGCTTTCACAGGTGCAGCAACACTGGGGCGTTGCGCTTCTCTACCCACCAAACGTCACGGTCATTCTCTTTCCGTCTCGTAGACACGAGCTGAGAAATTGCAAACGTCGAGCAATTGCTCAGAGATGAAAAGTGCCAGCACTGAAAGCTGTTGCTAGCCAGCATCCTTCCTTGGAAGCGCTTTCACAGGCGCAGCAACACTGGGGCTTTGCGCTTCTCTACCCACCAAACGTCACGGTCACTATCTCTCCGTCTCGTAGACACGAGCTGAGAAATTGCAAACGTCGAGCAATTGCTCAGAGATGAAAAGTGCCAGCACTGAAAGCTGTTGCTAGCCAGCCCCCTTCCTTGGAAGCGCTTTTGTAGGCCTAAGCACACTGGGGCTCTGGGCTTCTCTAGCCACCTAATCTTCTGCTCATCCTCTCGCGCACTCTAAAGAGAGCTCAGGTGAGAAATTGCAAACGTCGAGCAATTGCTCAGAGATGAAAAGTGCCAGCACTGAAAGCTGTTGCCAGCCAGCACCCTTCCTTGGAAGCGCTTTCACAGGCGCAGCAACACTGGGGCTTTGCGCTTCTCTACCCACCAAACGTCACAGTCATTCTCTTTCCGTCTCGTAGACACGAGCTGAGAAATTGCAAACGTCGAGCAATTGCTCAGAGATGAAAAGTGCCAGCACTGAAAGCTGTTGCTAGCCAGCACCCTTCCTTGGAAGCGCTTTTGTAGGCCTAAGCACACTGGGGCTCTGGGCTTCTCTAGCCACCTAATCTTCTGCTCATCCTCTCGCGCACTCTAAAGAGAGCTCAGGTGAGAAATTGCAAACGTCGAGCAATTGCTCAGAGATGAAAAGTGCCAGCACTGAAAGCTGTTGCTAGCCAGCACCCTTCCTTGGAAGCGCTTTCACAGGCGCAGCAACACTGGGGCTTTGCGCTTCTCTAGCCACCAAACGTCACGGTCATTCTCTTTCCGTCTCGTAGACACGAGCTGAGAAATTGCAAACGTCCAGCAATTGCTCAGAGATGAAAAGTGCCAGCACTGAAAGCTGTTGCCAGCCAGCAACCTTCCTTGGAAGTGCTTTCACAAGCACAGCAACACTGGGGCTTTGCGCTTCTCTAGCCACCAAACGTCACGGTCACTATCTCTCCGTCTCGTAGACACGAGCTGAGAAATTGCAAACGTCGAGCAATTGCTCAGAGATGAAAAGTGCCAGCACTGAAAGCTGTTGCTAGCCAGCAGCCTTCCTTGGAAGCGCTTTTGTAGGCCTAAGAACACTGGGGCTCTGGGCTTCTCTAGCCACCTAACCTTCTGCTCATCCTCTCGCGCACTCTAAAGAGAGCTCAGGTGAGAAATTGCAAACGTCGAGCAATTGCTCAGAGATGAAAAGTGCCAGCACTGAAAGCTGTTGCTAGCCAGCCCCCTTCCTTGGAAGCGCTTTCACAGGCGCAGCAACACTGGGGCTTTGCGCTTCTCTAGCCACCAAACGTCACGGTCACTATCTCTCCGTCTCGTAGACAGGAGCTGAGAAATTGCAAACGTCGAGCAATTGCTCAGAGATGAAAAGTGCCAGCACTGAAAGCTGTTGCTAGGCAGCACCCTTCCTTGGAAGCGCTTTCACAGGCGCAGCAACACTGGGGCTTTGCGCTTCTCTAGCCACCAAACGTCACGGTCACTATCTCTCCGTCTCGTAGACAGGAGCTGAGAAATTGCAAACGTCGAGCAATTGCTCAGAGATGAAAAGTGCCAGCACTGAAAGCTGTTGCTAGCCAGCACCCTTCCTTGGAAGCGCTTTCACAGGCGCAGCAACACTGGGGCTTTGCTCTTCTCTACCCACCAAACGTCACAGTCATTCTCTTTCCATCTCGTAGACACGAGCTGAGAAATTGCAAACGTCGAGCAATTGCTCAGAGATGAAAAGTGCCAGCACTGAAAGCTGTTGCTAGCCAGCACCCTTCCTTGGAAGCGCTTTTGTAGGCCTAAGCACACTGGGGCTCTGGGCTTCTCTAGCCACCTAGTCTTCTGCTCATCCTCTCGCGCACTCTAAAGAGAGCTCAGGTGAGAAATTGCAAACGTCGAGCAATTGCTCAGAGATGAAAAGTGCCAGCACTGAAAGCTGTTGCTAGCCAGCACCCTTCCTTGGAAGCGCTTTCACAGGCGCAGCAACACTGGGGCTTTGCGCTTCTCTAGCCACCAAACGTCACGGTCATTCTCTTTCCGTCTCGTAGACACGAGCTGAGAAATTGCAAACGTCGAGCAATTGCTCAGAGATGAAAAGTGCCAGCACTGAAAGCTGTTGCTAGGCAGCACCCTTCCTTGGAAGCGCGTTCACAGGCGCAGCAACACTGGGGCTTTGCGCTTCTCTAGCCACCAAACGTCACGGTCATTCTCTTTCCGTCTCGTAGACAGGAGCTGAGAAATTGCAAACGTCCAGCAATTGCTCAGAGATGAAAAGTGCCAGCACTGAAAGCTGTTGCCAGCCAGCAACCTTCCTTGGAAGTGCTGTCACAAGCACAGCAACACTGGGGCTTTGCGCTTCTCTAGCCACCAAACGTCACGGTCACTATCTCTCCGTCTCGTAGACACGAGCTGAGAAATTGCAAACGTCGAGCAATTGCTCAGAGATGAAAAGTGCCAGCACTGAAAGCTGTTGCTAGCCAGCAGCCTTCCTTGGAAGCGCTTTTGTAGGCCTAAGAACACTGGGGCTCTGGGCTTCTCTAGCCACCTAACCTTCTGCTCATCCTCTCGCGCACTCTAAAGAGAGCTCAGGTGAGAAATTGCAAACGTCGAGCAATTGCTCAGAGATGAAAAGTGCCAGCACTGAAAGCTGTTGCTAGCCAGCACCCTTCCTTGGAAGCGCTTTCACAGGCGCAGCAACACTGGGGCTTTGCGCTTCTCTAGCCACCAAATGTCACGGTCACTATCTCTCCGTCTCGTAGACAGGAGCTGAGAAATTGCAAACGTCGAGCAATTGCTCAGAGATGAAAAGTGCCAGCACTGAAAGCTGTTGCTAGCCAGCACCCTTCCTTGGAAGCGCGTTCACAGGCGCAGCAACACTGGGGCTTTGCGCTTCTCTAGCCACCAAACGTCACAGTCATACTCTTTCCGTCTCGTAGACACAAGCTGAGAAATTGCAAACGTTGAGCAATTGCTCAGAGATGAAAAGTGCCAGCACTGAAAGCTGTTGCTAGCCAGCACCCTTCCTTGGAAGCGCTTTTGTAGGCCTAAGCACACTGGGGCTCTGGGCTTCTCTAGCCACCTAATCTTCTGCTCATCCTCTCGCGCACTCTGAAGAGAGCTCAGGTGAGAAATTGCAAACGTCGAGCAATTGCTCAGAGATGAAAAGTGCCAGCACTGAAAGCTGTTGCTAGCCAGCACCCTTCCTTGGAAGCGCTTTCACAGGCGCAGCAACACTGGGGCTTTGCTCTTCTCTACCCACCAAACGTCACGGTCATTCTCTTTCCATCTCGTAGACACAAGCTGAGAAATTGCAAACGTCGAGCAATTGCTCAGAGATGAAAAGTGCCAGCACTGAAAGCTGTTGCTAGCCAGCACCCTTCCTTGGAAGCGCTTTTGTAGGCCTAAGCACACTGGGGCTCTGGGCTTCTCTAGCCACCTAATGTTCTGCTCATCCTCTCGCGCACTCTAAAGAGAGCTCAGGTGAGAAATTGCAAACGTCGAGCAATTGCTCAGAGATGAAAAGTGCCAGCACTGAAAGCTGTTGCCAGCCAGCACCCTTCCTTGGAAGTGCTTTCACAGGCACAGCAACACTGGGGCTTTGCGCTTCTCTAGCCACCAAACGTCACGGTCATTCTCTTTCCGTCTCGTAGACACGAGCTGAGAAATTGCAAACGTCCAGCAATTGCTCCGAGATGAAAAGTGCCAGCACTGAAAGCTGTTGCTAGCCAGCACCCTTCCTTGGAAGCGCTTTCACAGGCGCAGCAACACTGGGGCTTTGCGCTTCTCTAGCCACCAAACGTCACGGTCATTCTCTTTCCGTCTCGTAGACACGAGCTGAGAAATTGCAAACGTCAAGCAATTGCTCAGAGATGAAAAGTGCCAGCACTGAAAGCTGTTGCTAGCCAGCACCCTTCCTTGGAAGCGCTTTTGTAGGCCTAAGAACACTGGGGCTCTGGGCTTCTCTACCCACCTAATCTTCTCCTCGTCCTCTCGCGCACTCTAAAGAGAGCTCAGGTGAGAAATTGCAAACGTTGAGCAATTGCTCAGAGATGAAAAGTGCCAGCACTGAAAGCTGTTGCTAGCCAGCACCCTTCCTTGGAAGCGCTTTTGTAGGCCTAAGAAGACTGGGGCTCTGGGCTTCTCTAGCCACCTAATCTTCTGCTCATCCTCTCGCGCACTCTGAAGAGAGCTCAGGTGAGAAATTGCAAACGTCGAGCAATTGCTCAGAGATGAAAAGTGCCAGCACTGAAAGCTGTTGCTAGCCAGCAGCCTTCCTTGGAAGCGCTTTCACAGGCGCAGCAACACTGGGGCTTTGCGCTTCTCTACCCACCAAACGTCACAGTCATTCTCTTTCCATCTCGTAGACACGAGCTGAGAAATTGCAAACGTCGAGCAATTGCTCAGAGATGAAAAGTGCCAGCACTGAAAGCTGTTGCCAGCCAGCACCCTTCCTTGGAAGCGCTTTCACAGGCACAGCAACACTGGGGCTTTGCTCTTCTCTACCCACCAAACGTCATGGTCATTCTCTTTCCGTCTCGTAAATACGAGCTGAGAAATTGCAAACGTCGAGCAATTGCTCAGAGATGAAAAGTGCCAGCACTGAAAGCTGTTGCTAGCCAGCACCCTTCCTTGGAAGCGCTTTCACAGGCGCAGCAACACTGGGGCTTTGCGCTTCTCTAGCCACCAAACGTCACAGTCATTCTCTTTCCATCTCGTAGACACAAGCTGAGAAATTGCAAACGTCGAGCAATTGCTCAGAGATGAAAAGTGCCAGCACTGAAAGCTGTTGCTAGCCAGCAGCCTTCCTTGGAAGCGCTTTCACAGGCGCAGCAACACTGGGGCTTTGCGCTTCTCTAGCCACCAAACGTCACGGTCATTCTCTTTCCGTCTCGTAGACACGAGCTGAGAAATTGCAAACGTCGAGCAATTGCTCAGAGATGAAAAGTGCCAGCACTGAAAGCTGTTGCTAGCCAGCCCCCTTCCTTGGAAGCGCTTTTGTAGGCCTAAGAAGACTGGGGCTCTGGGCTTCTCTAGCCACCTAACCTTCTGCTCATCCTCTCGCGCAGTCTAAAGAGAGCTCAGGTGAGAAATGGCAAACGTCGAGCAATTGCTCAGAGATGAAAAGTGCCAGCACTGAAAGCTGTTGCTAGCCAGCACCCTTCCTTGGAAGCGCTTTCACAGGCGCAGCAACACTGGGGCTTTGCGCTTCTCTAGCCACCAAACGTCACGGTCACTATCTCTCCGTCTCGTAGACACGAGCTGAGACATTGCAAACGTCGAGCAATTGCTCAGAGATGAAAAGTGCCAGCACTGAAAGCTGTTGCTAGCCAGCACCCTTCCTTGGAAGCGCGTTCACAGGCGCAGCAACACTGGGGCTTTGCGCTTCTCTACCCACCAAACGTCACAGTCATACTCTTTCCGTCTCGTAGACACAAGCTGAGAAATTGCAAACGTTGAGCAATTGCTCAGAGATGAAAAGTGCCAGCACTGAAAGCCCTTGCTAGCCAGCACCCTTCCTTGGAAGTGCTTTTGTAGGCCTAAGCACACTGGGGCTCTGGGCTTCTCTAGCCACCTCATCTTCTGCTCATCCTCTCGCGCACTCTGAAGAGAGCTCAGGTGAGAAATTGCAAACGTCGAGCAATTGCTCAGAGATGAAAAGTGCCAGCACTGAAAGCTGTTGCCAGCCAGCACCCTTCCTTGGAAGCGCTTTCACAGGCAAAGCAACACTGGGACTTTGCGCTTCTCTACCCACCAAACGTCACAGTCATTCTCTTTCCGTCTCGTAGACACGAGCTGAGAAATTGCAAACGTCGAGCAATTGCTCAGAGATGAAAAGTGCCAGCACTGAAAGCTGTTGCTAGCCAGCACCCTTCCTTGGAAGTGCTTTTGTAGGCCTAAGAAGACTGGGGCTCTGGGCTTCTCTAGCCACCTAATCTTCTGCTCATCCTCTCGTGCACTCTAAAGAGAGCTCAGGTGAGAAATTGCAAACGTCGAGCAATTGCTCAGAGATGAAAAGTGCCAGCACTGAAAGCTGTTGCTAGCCAGCACCCTTCCTTGGAAGCGCTTTCACAGGCACAGCAACACTGGGGCTTTGCGCTTCTCTACCCACCAAACGTCACAGTCATTCTCTTTCCATCTCGTAGACACGAGCTGAGAAATTGCAAACGTCGAGCAATTGCTCAGAGATGAAAAGTGCCAGCACTGAAAGCTCTTGCTAGCCAGCCCCCTTCCTTGGAAGCGCTTTTGTAGGCCTAAGCACACTGGGGCTCTGGGCTTCTCTAGCCACCTAGTCTTCTGCTCATCCTCTCGCGCACTCTAAAGAGAGCTCAGGTGAGAAATTGCAAACGTCGAGCAATTGCTCAGAGATGAAAAGTGCCAGCACTGAAAGCTGTTGCTAGCCAGCAGCCTTCCTTGGAAGCGCTTTCACAGGCGCAGCAACACTGGGGCTTTGCGCTTCTCTACCCACCAAACGTCACAGTCATTCTCTTTCCGTCTCGTAGACACGAGCTGAGAAATTGCAAACGTCGAGCAATTGCTCAGAGATGAAAAGTGCCAGCACTGAAAGCTGTTGCTAGCCAGCACCCTTCCTTGGAAGCGCGTTCACAGGCGCAGCAACACTGGGGCTTTGCGCTTCTCTAGCCACCAAACGTCACAGTCATACTCTTTCCGTCTCGTAGACACAAGCTGAGAAATTGCAAACGTTGAGCAATTGCTCAGAGATGAAAAGTGCCAGCACTGAAAGCTGTTGCTAGCCAGCCCCCTTCCTTGGAAGCGCTTTTGTAGGCCTAAGAACAGTGGGGCTCTGGGCTTCTCTAGCCACCTAATCTTCTGCTCATCCTCTCGCGCACTCTGAAGAGAGCTCAGGTGAGAAATTGCAAACGTCGAGCAATTGCTCAGAGATGAAAAGTGCCAGCACTGAAAGCTGTTGCTAGCCAGCACCCTTCCTTGGAAGCGCTTTCACAGGCACAGCAACACTGGGGCTTTGCTCTTCTCTACCCACCAAACGTCACGGTCATTCTCTTTCCATCTCGTAGACACAAGCTGAGAAATTGCAAACGTTGAGCAATTGCTCAGAGATGAAAAGTGCCAGCACTGAAAGCTGTTGCTAGCCAGCACCCTTCCTTGGAAGCGCTTTTGTAGGCCTAAGCACACTGGGGCTCTGGGCTTCTCTAGCCACCTAATCTTCTGCTCATCCTCTCGCGCACTCTAAAGAGAGCTCAGGTGAGAAATTGCAAACGTCGAGCAATTGCTCAGAGATGAAAAGTGCCAGCACTGAAAGCTGTTGCCAGCCAGCACCCTTCCTTGGAAGTGCTTTCACAGGCACAGCAACACTGGGGCTTTGCGCTTCTCTAGCCACCAAACGTCACGGTATTCTCTTTCCGTCTCGTAGACACGAGCTGAGAAATTGCAAACGTCCAGCAATTGCTCCGAGATGAAAAGTGCCAGCACTGAAAGCTGTTGCTAGCCAGCACCCTTCCTTGGAAGCGCTTTCACAGGCGCAGCAACACTGGGGCTTTGCGCTTCTCTAGCCACCAAACGTCACGGTCATTCTCTTTCCGTCTCGTAGACACGAGCTGAGAAATTGCAAACGTCGAGCAATTGCTCAGAGAGCAAAAGTGCCAGCACTGAAAGCTGTTGCTAGCCAGCACCCTTCCTTGGAAGCGCTTTTGTAGGCCTAAGAAGACTGGGGCTCTGGGCTTCTCTAGCCACCTAACCTTCTGCTCATCCTCTCGCGCAGTCTAAAGAGAGCTCAGGTGAGAAATGGCAAACGTCGAGCAATTGCTCAGAGATGAAAAGTGCCAGCACTGAAAGCTGTTGCTAGCCAGCACCCTTCCTTGGAAGCGCTTTCACAGGCGCAGCAACACTGGGGCTTTGCGCTTCTCTAGCCACCAAACGTCACGGTCGCTATCTCTCCGTCTCGTAGACACGAGCAGAGAAATTGCAAACGTCGAGCAATTGCTCAGAGATGAAAAGTGCCAGCACTGAAAGCTGTTGCTAGCCAGCACCCTTCCTTGGAAGCGCTTTTGTAGGCCTAAGCACACTGGGGCTCTGGGCTTCTCTAGCCACCTAGTCTTCTGCTCATCCTCTCGCGCACTCTAAAGAGAGCTCAGGTGAGAAATTGCAAACGTCGAGCAATTGCTCAGAGATGAAAAGTGCCAGCACTGAAAGCTGTTGCTAGCCAGCACCCTTCCTTGGAAGCGCTTTCACAGGCGCAGCAACACTGGGGCTTTGCGCTTCTCTAGCCACCAAACGTCACGGTCATTCTCTTTCCGTCTCGTAGACACGAGCTGAGAAATTGCAAACGTCGAGCAATTGCTCAGAGATGAAAAGTGCCAGCACTGAAAGCTGTTGCTAGCCAGCACCCTTCCTTGGAAGCGCTTTCACAGGCGCAGCAACACTGGGGCTTTGCGCTTCTCTAGCCACCAAACGTCACGGTCACTATCTCTACGTCTCGTAGACACGAGCTGAGAAATTGCAAACGTCGAGCAATTGCTCAGAGATGAAAAGTGCCAGCACTGAAAGCTGTTGCTAGCCAGCACCCTTCCTTGGAAGCGCTTTCACAGGCGCAGCAACACTGGGGCTTTGCGCTTCTCTAGCCACCAAACGTCACAGTCATACTCTTTCCGTCTCGTAGACACAAGCTGAGAAATTGCAAACGTTGAGCAATTGCTCAGAGATGAAAAGTGCCAGCACTGAAAGCTGTTGCTAGCCAGCACCCTTCCTTGGAAGCGCTTTTGTAGGCCTAAGCACACTGGGGCTCTGGGCTTCTTTAGCCACCTAATCTTCTGCTCATCCTCTCGCGCACTCTGAAGAGAGCTCAGGTGAGAAATTGCAAACGTCGAGCAATTGCTCAGAGATGAAAAGTGCCAGCACTGAAAGCTGTTGCTAGCCAGCAGCCTTCCTTGGAAGCGCTTTCACAGGCACAGCAACACTGGGGCTTTGCTCTTCTCTACCCACCAAACGTCACGGTCATTCTCTTTCCATCTCGTAGACACAAGCTGAGAAATTGCAAACGTCGAGCAATTGCTCAGAGATGAAAAGTGCCAGCACTGAAAGCTGTTGCTAGCCAGCACCCTTCCTTGGAAGCGCTTTTGTAGGCCTAAGCACACTGGGGCTCTGGGCTTCTCTAGCCACCTAATCTTCTGCTCATCCTCTCGCGCACTCTAAAGAGAGCTCAGGTGAGAAATTGCAAACGTCGAGCAATTGCTCAGAGATGAAAAGTGCCAGCACTGAAAGCTGTTGCCAGCCAGCACCCTTCCTTGGAAGTGCTTTCACAGGCACAGCAACACTGGGGCTTTGCGCTTCTCTAGCCACCAAACGTCACGGTCATTCTCTTTCCGTCTCGTAGACACGAGCTGAGAAATTGCAAACGTCCAGCAATTGCTCCGAGATGAAAAGTGCCAGCACTGAAAGCTGTTGCTAGCCAGCACCCTTCCTTGGAAGCGCTTTCACAGGCGCAGCAACACTGGGGCTTTGCGCTTCTCTAGCCACCAAACGTCACGGTCATTCTCTTTCCGTCTCGTAGACACGAGCTGAGAAATTGCAAACGTCGAGCAATTGCTCAGAGATGAAAAGTGCCAGCACTGAAAGCTGTTGCTAGCCAGCACCCTTCCTTGGAAGCGCTTTTGTAGGCCTAAGCACACTGGGGCTCTGGGCTTCTCTACCCACCTAATCTTCTCCTCGTCCTCTCGCGCACTCTAAAGAGAGCTCAGGTGAGAAATTGCAAACGTTGAGCAATTGCTCAGAGATGAAAAGTGCCAGCACTGAAAGCTGTTGCTAGCCAGCACCCTTCCTTGGAAGCGCTTTTGTAGGCCTAAGCACACTGGGGCTCTGGGCTTCTCTACCCACCTAATCTTCTGCTCATCCTCTCGCGCACTCTGAAGAGAGCTCAGGTGAGAAATTGCAAACGTCGAGCAATTGCTCAGAGATGAAAAGTGCCAGCACTGAAAGCTGTTGCTAGCCAGCACCCTTCCTTGGAAGCGCTTTCACAGGCGCAGCAACACTGGGGCTTTGCTCTTCTCTACCCACCAAACGTCACAGTCATTCTCTTTCCGTCTCGTAGACACGAGCTGAGAAATTGCAAACGTCGAGCAATTGCTCAGAGATGAAAAGTGCCAGCACTGAAAGCTGTTGCTAGCCAGCACCCTTCCTTGGAAGCGCTTTCACAGGCACAGCAACACTGGGGCTTTGCGCTTCTCTACCCACCAAACGTCATGGTCATTCTCTTTCCGTCTCGTAAATACGAGCTGAGAAATTGCAAACGTCGAGCAATTGCTCAGAGATGAAAAGTGCCAGCACTGAAAGCTGTTGCTAGCCAGCACCCTTCCTTGGAAGCGCTTTCACAGGCGCAGCAACACTGGGGCTTTGCGCTTCTCTACCCACCAAACGTCACGGTCATTCTCTTTCCATCTCGTAGACACAAGCTGAGAAATTGCAAACGTCGAGCAATTGCTCAGAGATGAAAAGTGCCAGCACTGAAAGCTGTTGCTAGCCAGCAGCCTTCCTTGGAAGCGCTTTCACAGGCGCAGCAACACTGGGGCTTTGCGCTTCTCTAGCCACCAAACGTCACGGTCATTCTCTTTCCGTCTCGTAGACACGAGCTGAGAAATTGCAAACGTCGAGCAATTGCTCAGCGATGAAAAGTGCCAGCACTGAAAGCTGTTGCTAGCCAGCACCCTTCCTTGGAAGCGCTTTTGTAGGCCTAAGAAGACTGGGGCTCTGGGCTTCTCTAGCCACCTAACCTTCTGCTCATCCTCTCGCGCAGTCTAAAGAGAGCTCAGGTGAGAAATGGCAAACGTCGAGCAATTGCTCAGAGATGAAAAGTGCCAGCACTGAAAGCTGTTGCTAGCCAGCACCCTTCCTTGGAAGCGCTTTCACAGGCGCAGCAACACTGGGGCTTTGCGCTTCTCTAGCCACCAAACGTCACGGTCACTATCTCTCCGTCTCGTAGACACGAGCAGAGAAATTGCAAACGTCGAGCAATTGCTCAGAGATGAAAAGTGCCAGCACTGAAAGCTGTTGCTAGCCAGCAGCCTTCCTTGGAAGCGCTTTTGTAGGCCTAAGAAGACTGGGGCTCTGGGCTTCTCTAGCCACCTAATCTTCTGCTCATCCTCTCGCGCACTCTAAAGAGAGCTCAGGTGAGAAATTGCAAACGTCGAGCAATTGCTCAGAGATGAAAAGAGCCAGCACTGAAAGCTGTTGCTAGCCAGCACCCTTCCTTGGAAGCGCTTTCACAGCGCAGCAACACTGGGGCTTTGCGCTTCTCTAGCCACCAAACGTCACGGTCACTATCTCTCCGTCTCGTAGACACGAGCTGAGACATTGCAAACGTCGAGCAATTGCTCAGAGATGAAAAGTGCCAGCACTGAAAGCTGTTGCTAGCCAGCCCCCTTCCTTGGAAGCGCGTTCACAGGCGCAGCAACAGTGGGGCTTTGCGCTTCTCTAGCCACCAAACGTCACAGTCATACTCTTTCCGTCTCGTAGACACAAGCTGAGAAATTGCAAACGTTGAGCAATTGCTCAGAGATGAAAAGTGCCAGCACTGAAAGCCCTTGCTAGCCAGCACCCTTCCTTGGAAGTGCTTTTGTAGGCCTAAGCACACTGGGGCTCTGGGCTTCTCTAGCCACCTAATCTTCTGCTCATCCTCTCGCGCACTCTGAAGAGAGCTCAGGTGAGAAATTGCAAACGTCGAGCAATTGCTCAGAGATGAAAAGTGCCAGCACTGAAAGCTGTTGCCAGCCAGCACCCTTCCTTGGAAGCGCTTTCACAGGCACAGCAACACTGGGGCTTTGCGCTTCTCTACCCACCAAACGTCACAGTCATTCTCTTTCCGTCTCGTAGACACGAGCTGAGAAATTGCAAATGTCGAGCAATTGCTCAGAGATGAAAAGTGCCAGCACTGAAAGCTGTTGCTAGCCAGCACCCTTCCTTGGAAGTGCTTTTGTAGGCCTAAGAAGACTGGGGCTCTGGGCTTCTCTAGCCACCTAATCTTCTGCTCATCCTCTCGCGCACTCTAAAGAGAGCTCAGGTGAGAAATTGCAAACGTCGAGCAATTGCTCAGAGATGAAAAGTGCCAGCACTGAAAGCTGTTGCTAGCCAGCACCCTTCCTTGGAAGCGCTTTCACAGGCGCAGCAACACTGGGGCTTTGCGCTTCTCTAGCCTCCAAACGTCATGGTCATTCTCTTTCCATCTCGTAGATACGAGCTGAGAAATTGCAAACGTCGAGCAATTGCTCAGAGATGAAAAGTGCCAGCACTGAAAGCTCTTGCTAGCCAGCACCCTTCCTTGGAAGCGCTTTTGTAGGCCTAAGAACACTGGGGCTTTGCGCTTCTCTAGCCACCTAATCTTCTGCTCATTCTCTCGCGCACTCTAAAGAGAGCTCAGGTGAGAAATTACAAACGTCGAGCAATTGCTCAGAGATGAAAAGTGCCAGCACTGAAAGCTCTTGCTAGCCAGCAGCCTTCCTTGGAAGTGCTTTCACAGGCGCAGCAACACTGGGGCTTTGCGCTTCTCTAGCCACCAAACGTCACGGTCATTCTCCATCCGTCTCGTAGACACGAGCTGAGAGATTGCAAACGTCGAGCAATTGCTCAGAGATGAAAAGTGCCAGCACTGAAAGCTGTTGCTAGCCAGCCCCCTTCCTTGGAAGCGCTTTTGTAGGCCTAAGAACACTGGGGCTTTACGCTTCTCTAGCCACCTTATCTTCTGCTCATCCTCTCGCGCACTCTAAAGAGAGCTCAGGTGAGAAATTGCAAACGTCGAGCAATTGCTCAGAGATGAAAAGTGCCAGCACTGAAAGCTGTTGCTAGCCAGCACCCTTCCTTGGAAGCGCTTTCACAGGTGCAACAACACTGGGGCTTTGCTCTTCTCTAGCCACCAAACGTCACAGTCATTCTCTTTCCGTCTCGTAGACACGAGCTGAGAAATTGCAAACGTCGAGCAATTGCTCAGAGATGAAAAGTGCCAGCACTGAAAGCTGTTGCTAGCCAGCACCCTTCCTTGGAAGCGCTTTCACAGGCGCAGCAACACTGGGGCTTTGCGCTTCTCTAGCCACCAAACGTCACGGTCACTATCTCTCCGTCTCGTAGACACGAGCTGAGAGATTGCAAACGTCGAGCAATTGCTCAGAGATGAAAAGTGCCAGCACTGAAAGCTGTTGCTAGCCAGCACCCTTCCTTGGAAGCGCTTTTGTAGGCCTAAGCACACTGGGGCTCTGGGCTTCTCTAGCCACCTAATCTTCTGCTCATCCTCTCGCGCACTCTAAAGAGAGCTCAGGTGAGAAATTGCAAACGTCGAGCAATTGCTCAGAGATGAAAAGTGCCAGCACTGAAAGCTGTTGCTAGCCAGCACCCTTCCTTGGAAGCGCTTTCACAGGCGCAGCAACACTGGGGCTTTGCGCTTCTCTAGCCACCAAACGTCACGGTCACTATCTCTCCGTCTCGTAGACACGAGCTGAGAAATTGCAAACGTCGAGCAATTGCTCAGAGATGAAAAGTGCCAGCACTGAAAGCTGTTGCTAGCCAGCACCCTTCCTTGGAAGCACTTTCACAGGCGCAGCAACACTGGGGCTTTGCGCTTCTCTAGCCACCAAACGTCACGGTCCTTCTCTTTCCGTCTCGTAGACACAAGCTGAGAAATTGCAAACGTCGAGCAATTGCTCAGAGATGAAAAGTGCCAGCACTGAAAGCTGTTGCTAGCCAGCACCCTTCCTTGGAAGCACTTTTGTAGGCCTAAGCACACTGGGGCTCTGGGCTTCTCTAGCCACCTAATCTTCTGCTCATCCTCTCGCGCACTCTAAAGAGAGCTCAGGTGAGAAATGGCAAACGTCGAGCAATTGCTCAGAGATGAAAAGTGCCAGCACTGAAAGCTGTTGCTAGCCAGCACCCTTCCTTGGAAGCGCTTTCACAGGCGCAGTAACACTGGTGCTTTGCACTTCTCTAGCCACCAAACGTCACGGTCACTATCTCTCCGTCCCGTAGACACGAGCTGAGAAATTGCAAACGTCGAGCAATTGCTCAGAGATGAAAAGTGCCAGCACTGAAAGCTCTTGCTAGCCAGCACCCTTCCTTGGAAGCGCTTTTGTAGGCCGAAGAACAGTGGGGCTCTGGGCTTCTCTAGCCACCTAATCTTGTGCTCATCCTCTCGCGCACTCTAAAGAGAGCTCAGGTGAGAAATTGCAAACGTCGAGCAATTGCTCAGAGATGAAAAGTGCCAGCACTGAAAGCTGTTGCTAGCCAGCACCCTTCCTTGGAAGCGCTTTCACAGGCGCAGCAACACTGGGGCTTTGCGCTTCTCTACCCACCAAATGTCACGGTCATTCTCTTTCCGTCTCGTAGACACGAGCTGAGAGATTGCAAACGTCGAGCAATTGCTCAGAGATGAAAAGTGCCAGCACTGAAAGCTCTTGCCAGCCAGCAGCCTTCCTTGGAAGCGCTTTTGTAGGCCTAAGAACACTGGGGCTCTGGGCTTTTCTAGCCACCTCATCTTCTGCTCATCCTCTCGCGCACTCTAAAGAGAGCTCAGGTGAGAAATTGCAAACGTCGAGCAATTGCTCAGAGATGAAAAGTGCCAGCACTGAAAGCTCTTGCTAGCCAGCACCCTTCCTTGGAAGCGCTTTCACAGGCGCAGCAACACTGGGGCTTTGCGCTTCTCTAGCCACCAAACGTCACGGTCATTCTCTTTCCGTCTCGTAGACACGAGTTGAGAAATTGCAAACGTCGAGCAATTGCTCAGCGATGAAAAGTGCCAGCACTGAAAGCTGTTGCTAGCCAGCCCCCTTCCTTGGAAGCGCTTTTGTAGGCCTAAGAAGACTGGGGCTCTGGGCTTCTCTAGCCACCTAATCTTCTGCTCATCCTCTCGCGCAGTCTAAAGAGAGCTCAGGTGAGAAATTGCAAACGTCGAGCAATTGCTCAGAGATGAAAAGTGCCAGCACTGAAAGCTCTTGCTAGCCAGCACCCTTCCTTGTAAGCGCTTTTGTAGGCCTAAGAACACTGGGGCTTTGCGCTTCTCTAGCCACCTAATCTTCTGCTCATTCTCTCGCGCACTCTAAAGAGAGCTCAGGTGAGAAATTACAAACGTCGAGCAATTGCTCAGAGATGAAAAGTGCCAGCACTGAAAGCTGTTGCTAGCCAGCACCCTTCCTTGGAAGCGCTTTCACAGGCGCAGCAACACTGGGGCTTTGCTCTTCTCTACCCACCAAACGTCACAGTCATTCTCTTTCCGTCTCGTAGACACAAGCTGAGAAATTGCAAACGTCGAGCAATTGCTCAGAGATGAAAAGTGCCAGCACTGAAAGCTGTTGCTAGCCAGCACCCTTCCTTGGAAGCGCTTTTGTAGGCCTAAGCACACTGGGGCTCTGGGCTTCTCTAGCCACCTAATCTTCTGCTCATCCTCTCGCACACTCTAAAGAGAGCTCAGGTGAGAAATTGCAAACGTCGAGCAATTGCTCAGAGATGAAAAGTGCCAGCACTGAAAGCTGTTGCTAGCCAGCCCCCTTCCTTGGAAGCGCTTTTGTAGCCCTAAGAAGACTGGGGCTCTGGGCTTCTCTAGCCACCTAATCTTCTGCTCATCCTCTCGCGCACTCTGAAGAGAGCTCAGGTGAGAAATTGCAAACGTCGAGCAATTGCTCAGAGATGAAAAGTGCCAGCACTGAAAGCTGTTGCTAGCCAGCACCCTTCCTTGGAAGCGCTTTTGTAGGCCTAAGCACACTGGGGCTCTGGGCTTCTCTAGCCACCTAATCTTCTGCTCATCCTCTCGCACACTCTAAAGAGAGCTCAGGTGAGAAATTGCAAACGTCGAGCAATTGCTCAGAGATGAAAAGTGCCAGCACTGAAAGCTGTTGCTAGCCAGCACCCTTCCTTGGAAGTGCTTTTGTAGGCCTAAGAAGACTGGGGCTCTGGGCTTCTCTAGCCACCTAATCTTCTGCTCATCCTCTCGCGCACTCTAAAGAGAGCTCAGGTGAGAAATTGCAAACGTCGAGCAATTGCTCAGAGATGAAAAGTGCCAGCACTGAAAGCTGTTGCTAGCCAGCCCCCTTCCTTGGAATCGCTTTTGTAGGCCTAAGAAGACTGGGGCTCTGGGCTTCTCTAGCCACCTAATCTTCTGCTCATCCTCTCGTGCACTCTAAAGAGAGCTCAGGTGAGAAATTGCAAAGGTCGAGCAATTGCTCAGAGATGAAAAGTGCCAGCACTGAAAGCTGTTGCTAGCCAGCAGCCTTCCTTGGAAGCGCTTTCACAGGCGCAGCAACACTGGGGCTTTGCGCTTCTCTAGCCACCAAACGTCACGGTCATTCTCTTTCCGTCTCGTAGACACAAGCTGAGAAATTGCAAACGTCGAGCAATTGCTCAGAGATGAAAAGTGCCAGCACTGAAAGCTGTTGCTAGCCAGCACCCTTCCTTGGAAGCGCTTTTGTAGGCCTAAGAACACTGGGGCTTTGCGCTTCTCTAGCCACCTAATCTTCTGTTCATCCTCTCGCGCACTCTAAAGAGAGCTCAGGTGAGAAATTGCAAACGTCCAGCAATTGCTCAGAGATGAAAAGTGCCAGCACTGAAAGCTGTTGCTAGCCAGCACCCTTCCTTGGAAGCGCTTTCACAGGCACAGCAACACTGGGGCTTTGCGCTTCTCTAGCCACCAAACGTCACGGTCATTCTCTTTCCGTCTCGTAGACACGAGCTGAGAAATTGCAAACGTCGAGCAATTGCTCAGAGATGAAAAGTGCCAGCACTGAAAGCTGTTGCTAGACAGCCCCCTTCCTTGGAAGCGCTTTTGTAGGCCTAAGAAGACTGGGGCTTTGCGCTTCTCTAGCCACCTAATCTTCTGTTCATCCTCTCGCGCACTCTAAAGAGAGCTCAGGTGAGAAATTGCAAACGTCGAGCAATTGCTCAGAGATGAAAAGTGCCAGCACTGAAAGCTGTTGCTAGCCAGCACCCTTCCTTGGAAGTGCTTTTGTAGGCCTAAGAACACTGGGGCTTTGCGATTCTCTAGCCACCTAATCTTGTGCTCATCCTCTCGCGCACTCTAAAGAGAGCTCAGGTGAGAAATTGCAAACGTCGAGCAATTGCTCAGAGATGAAAAGTGCCAGCACTGAAAGCTGTTGCTAGCCAGCACCTTTCCTTGGAAGCGCTTTCACAGGTGCAGCAACACTGGGGCTTTGCGCTTCTCTAGCCACCAAACGTCACGGTCATTCTCTTTCCGTCTCGTAGACACGAGCTGAGAAATTGCAAACGTCGAGCAATTGCTCAGAGATGAAAAGTGCCAGCACTGAAAGCTGTTGCTAGCCAGCCCCCTTCCTTGGAAGCGCTTTTGTAGGCCTAAGAACACTGGGGCTCTGGGCTTCTCTAGCCACCTAATCTTCTGCTCATCCTCTCGCGCAGTCTAAAGAGAGCTCAGGTGAGAAATTGCAAACGTCCAGCAATTGCTCAGAGATGAAAAGTGCCAGCACTGAAAGCTCTTGCTAGCCAGCACCCTTCCTTGGAAGCGCTTTTGTAGGCCTAAGAACACTGGGGCTTTGCGCTTCTCTAGCCACCTAATCTTCTGCTCATTCTCTCGCGCACTCTAAAGAGAGCTCAGGTGAGAAATTGCAAACATCCAGCAATTGCTCAGAGATGAAAAGTGCCAGCACTGAAAGCTGTTGCTAGCCAGCACCCTTCCTTGGAAGCGCTTTCACAGGCGCAGCAACACTGGGGCTTTGCGCTTCTCTAGCCACCAAACGTCACGGTCATTCTCTTTCCGTCTCGTAGACACGAGTTGAGAAATTGCAAACGTCGAGCAATTGCTCAGAGATGAAAAGTGCCAGCACTGAAAGCTGTTGCTAGCCAGCCCCCTTCCTTGGAAGCGCTTTCACAGGCACAGCAACACTGGGGCTTTGTGCTTCTCTAGCCACCAAACGTCACGGTCATTCTCTTTCCATCTCGTAGACACAAGCTGAGAAATTGCAAACGTCGAGCAATTGCTCAGAGATGAAAAGTGCCAGCACTGAAAGCTGTTGCTAGCCAGCCCCCTTCCTTGGAAGCGCTTTTGTAGGCCTAAGCACACTGGGGCTCTGGGCTTCTCTAGCCACCTAATCTTCTGCTCATCCTCTCGCGCACTCTGTAGAGAGCTCAGGTGAGAAATTGCAAACGTCGAGCAATTGCTCAGAGATGAAAAGTGCCAGCACTGAAAGCTGTTGCTAGCCAGTACCCTTCCTTGGAAGCGCTTTCACAGGCACAGCAACACTGGGGCTTTGCTCTTCTCTAGCCACCAAACGTCACAGTCATTCTCTTTCCCTCTCGTAGACACAAGCTGAGAAATTGCAAACGTCGAGCAATTGCTCAGAGATGAAAAGTGCCAGCACTGAAAGCTGTTGCTAGCCAGCACCCTTCCTTGGAAGTGCTTTTGTAGGCCTAAGAACAGTGGGGCTCTGGGCTTCTCTAGCCACCTAATCTTGTGCTCATCCTCTCGCGCACTCTAAAGAGAGCTCAGGTGAGAAATTGCAAACGTCGAGCAATTGCTCAGAGATGAAAAGTGCCAGCACTGAAAGCTGTTGCTAGCCAGCACCCTTCCTTGGAAGCGCTTTTGTAGGCCTAAGAACACTGGGGCTCTGGGCTTCTCTAGCCACCTAATCTTCTGCTCATCCTCTCGCGCACTCTGAAGAGAGCTCAGGTGAGAAATTGCAAAGGTCGAGCAATTGCTCAGAGATGAAAAGTGCCAGCACTGAAAGCTGTTGCTAGCCAGCCCCCTTCCTTGGAAGCGCTTTCACAGGCGCAGCAACACTGGGGCTTTGCTCTTCTCTACCCACCAAACGTCACAGTCATTTTCTTTCCGTCTCGTAGACACAAGCTGAGAAATTGCAAACGTCGAGCAATTGCTCAGAGATGAAAAGTGCCAGCACTGAAAGCTGTTGCTAGCCAGCCCCCTTCCTTGGAAGCGCTTTTGTAGGCCTAAGCACACTGGGGCTTTGCGCTTCTCTAGCCACCTAATCTTCTGCTCATCCTCTCGCGCACTCTGAAGAGAGCTCAGGTGAGAAATTGCAAACGTCGAGCAATTGCTCAGAGATGAAAAGTGCCAGCACTGAAAGCTGTTGCTAGCCAGCCCCCTTCCTTGGAAGCGCTTTTGTAGGCCTAAGCACACTGGGGCTCTGGGCTTCTCTAGCCACCTAATCTTCTGCTCATCCTCTCGCACACTCTAAAGAGAGCTCAGGTGAGAAATTGCAAACGTCGAGCAATTGCTCAGAGATGAAAAGTGCCAGCACTGAAAGCTGTTGCTAGCCAGCACCCTTCCTTGGAAGCGCTTTCACAGGTGCAGCAACACTGGGGCTTTGCGCTTCTCTAGCCACCAAACGTCACGGTCATTCTCTTTCCGTCTCGTAGACACGAGCTGAGAAATTGCAAACGTCGAGCAATTGCTCAGAGATGAAAAGTGCCAGCACTGAAAGCTGTTGCTAGCCAGCACCCTTCCTTGGAAGCGCTTTTGTAGGCCTAAGAACACTGGGGCTCTGGGCTTCTCTAGCCACCTAATCTTCTGCTCATCCTCTCGCGCACTCTAAAGAGAGCTCAGGTGAGAAATTGCAAAGGTCGAGCAATTGCTCAGAGATGAAAAGTGCCAGCACTGAAAGCTGTTGCTAGCCAGCACCCTTCCTTGGAAGTGCTTTTGTAGGCCTAAGCACACTGGGGCTCTGGGCTTCTCTAGCCACCTAATCTTCTGCTCATCCTCTCGCGCACTCTAAAGAGAGCTCAGGTGAGAAATTGCAAACGTCGAGCAATTGCTCAGAGATGAAAAGTGCCAGCACTGAAAGCTGTTGCTAGCCAGCACCCTTCCTTGGAAGCGCTTTTGTAGGCCTAAGAACACTGGGGCTCTGGGCTTCTCTAGCCACCTAATCTTCTGCTCATCCTCTCGTGCACTCTAAAGAGAGCTCAGGTGAGAAATTGCAAAGGTCGAGCAATTGCTCAGAGATGAAAAGTGCCAGCACTGAAAGCTGTTGCTAGCCAGCACCCTTCCTTGGAAGCGCGTTCACAGGCGCAGCAACACTGGGGCTTTGCGCTTCTCTAGCCACCAAACGTCACGGTCATTCTCTTTCCGTCTCGTAGACACAAGCTGAGAAATTGCAAACGTCGAGCAATTGCTCAGAGATGAAAAGTGCCAGCACTGAAAGCTGTTGCTAGCCAGCACCCTTCCTTGGAAGCGCTTTTGTAGGCCTAAGAACACTGGGGCTTTGCGCTTCTCTAGCCACCTAATCTTCTGTTCATCCTCTCGCGCACTCTAAAGAGAGCTCAGGTGAGAAATTGCAAACGTCCAGCAATTGCTCAGAGATGAAAAGTGCCAGCACTGAAAGCTGTTGCTAGCCAGCACCCTTCCTTGGAAGTGCTTTTGTAGCCCTAAGAAGACTGGGGCTCTGGGCTTCTCTAGCCACCTAATCTTCTGCTCATCCTCTCGCGCACTCTAAAGAGAGCTCAGGTGAGAAATTGCAAACGTCGAGCAATTGCTCAGAGATGAAAAGTGCCAGCACTGAAAGCTGTTGCTAGCCAGCACCCTTCCTTGGAAGCGCTTTCACAGGCGCAGCAACACTGGGGCTTTGCGCTTCTCTAGCCACCAAACGTCACGGTCATTCTCTTTCCATCTCGTAGACACGAACTGAGAAATTGCAAACATTGAGCAATTGCTCAGAGATGAAAAGTGCCAGCACTGAAAGCTGTTGCTAGCCAGCAGCCTTCCTTGGAAGCGCTTTTGTAGGCCTAAGAACAGTGGGGCTCTGGGCTTCTCTAGCCACCTAATCTTCTGCTCATCCTCTCGCGCACTCTAAAGAGAGCTCAGGTGAGAAATTGCAAAGGTCGAGCAATTGCTCAGAGATGAAAAGGGCCAGCACTGAAAGCTGTTGCTAGCCAGCAGCCTTCCTTGGAAGCGCTTTCACAGGCGCAGCAACACTGGGGCTTTGCTCTTCTCTACCCACCAAACGTCACAGTCATTCTCTTTCCGTTTCGTAGACACGAGCTGAGAAATTGCAAACGTCGAGCAATTGCTCAGAGATGAAAAGTGCCAGCACTGAAAGCTCTTGCTAGCCAGCACCCTTCCTTGGAAGTGCTTTTGTAGGCCTAAGAACACTGGGGCTTTGCGCTTCTCTAGCCACCTAATCTTCTGCTCATCCTCTCGCGCACTCTAAAGAGAGCTCAGGTGAGAAATTGCAAACGTCGAGCAATTGCTCAGAGATGAAAAGTGCCAGCACTGAAAGCTGTTGCTAGCCAGCACCCTTCCTTGGAAGCGCTTTTGTAGGCCTAAGAACACTGGGGCTCTGGGCTTCTCTAGCCACCTAACCTTCTGCTCATCCTCTCGCGCAGTCTAAAGAGAGCTCAGGTGAGAAATGGCAAACGTCGAGCAATTGCTCAGAGATGAAAAGTGCCAGCACTGAAAGCTGTTGCTAGCCAGCACCCTTCCTTGGAAGCGCTTTCACAGGCGCAGCAACACTGGGGCTTTGCGCTTCTCTAGCCACCAAACGTCACGGTCACTATCTCTCCGTCTCGTAGACACGAGCAGAGAAATTGCAAACGTCGAGCAATTGCTCAGAGATGAAAAGTGCCAGCACTGAAAGCTGTTGCTAGCCAGCAGCCTTCCTTGGAAGCGCTTTTGTAGGCCTAAGAAGACTGGGGCTCTGGGCTTCTCTAGCCACCTAATCTTCTGCTCATCCTCTCGCGCACTCTAAAGAGAGCTCAGGTGAGAAATTGCAAACGTCGAGCAATTGCTCAGAGATGAAAAGAGCCAGCACTGAAAGCTGTTGCTAGCCAGCACCCTTCCTTGGAAGCGCTTTCACAGCGCAGCAACACTGGGGCTTTGCGCTTCTCTACCCACCAAACGTCACGGTCACTATCTCTCCGTCTCGTAGACACGAGCTGAGACATTGCAAACGTCGAGCAATTGCTCAGAGATGAAAAGTGCCAGCACTGAAAGCTGTTGCTAGCCAGCCCCCTTCCTTGGAAGCGCGTTCACAGGCGCAGCAACACTGGGGCTTTGCTCTTCTCTACCCACCAAACGTCACAGTCATACTCTTTCCGTCTCGTAGACACAAGCTGAGAAATTGCAAACGTTGAGCAATTGCTCAGAGATGAAAAGTGCCAGCACTGAAAGCTGTTGCTAGCCAGCACCCTTCCTTGGAAGTGCTTTTGTAGGCCTAAGCACACTGGGGCTCTGGGCTTCTCTAGCCGCCTAATCTTCTGCTCATCCTCTCCCGCACTCTGAAGAGAGCTCAGGTGAGAAATTGCAAACGTCGAGCAATTGCTCAGAGATGAAAAGTGCCAGCACTGAAAGCTGTTGCCAGCCAGCACCCTTCCTTGGAAGCGCTTTCACAGGCACAGCAACACTGGGGCTTTGCGCTTCTCTACCCACCAAACGTCACAGTCATTCTCTTTCCGTCTCGTAGACACGAGCTGAGAAATTGCAAACGTCGAGCAATTGCTCAGAGATGAAAAGTGCCAGCACTGAAAGCTGTTGCTAGCCAGCACCCTTCCTTGGAAGTGCTTTTGTAGGCCTAAGAACACTGGGGCTCTGGGCTTCTCTAGCCACCTAATCTTCTGCTCATCCTCTCGCGCACTCTAAAGAGAGCTCAGGTGAGAAATTGCAAACGTCGAGCAATTGCTCAGAGATGAAAAGTGCCAGCACTGAAAGCTGTTGCTAGCCAGCACCCTTCCTTGGAAGCGCTTTCACAGGCGCAGCAACACTGGGGCTTTGCGCTTCTCTAGCCACCAAACGTCACGGTCACTATCTCTCCGTCTCGTAGACACGAGCTGAGAGATTGCAAACGTCGAGCAATTGCTCAGAGATGAAAAGTGCCAGCACTGAAAGCTGTTGCTAGCCAGCACCCTTCCTTGGAAGCGCTTTTGTAGGCCTAAGCACACTGGGGCTCTGGGCTTCTCTAGCCACCTAATCTTCTGCTCATCCTCTCGCGCACTCTAAAGAGAGCTCAGGTGAGAAATTGCAAACGTCGAGCAATTGCTCAGAGATGAAAAGTGCCAGCACTGAAAGCTCTTGCTAGCCAGCAGCCTTCCTTGGAAGCGCTTTCACAGGCGCAGCAACACTGGGGCTTTGCGCTTCTCTAGCCACCAAACGTCACGGTCACTATCTCTCCGTCTCGTAGACACGAGCTGAGAAATTGCAAACGTTGAGCAATTGCTCAGAGATGAAAAGTGCCAGCACTGAAAGCTGTTGCTAGCCAGCACCCTTCCTTGGAAGCACTTTCACAGGCGCAGCAACACTGGGGCTTTGCGCTTCTCTAGCCACCAAACGTCACGGTCCTTCTCTTTCCGTCTCGTAGACACAAGCTGAGAAATTGCAAACGTCGAGCAATTGCTCAGAGATGAAAAGTGCCAGCACTGAAAGCTGTTGCTAGCCAGCACCCTTCCTTGGAAGCACTTTTGTAGGCCTAAGCACACTGGGGCTCTGGGCTTCTCTAGCCACCTAATCTTCTGCTCATCCTCTCGCGCACTCTAAAGAGAGCTCAGGTGAGAAATGGCAAACGTCGAGCAATTGCTCAGAGATGAAAAGTGCCAGCACTGAAAGCTGTTGCTAGCCAGCACCCTTCCTTGGAAGCGCTTTCACAGGCGCAGTAACACTGGTGCTTTGCGCTTCTCTAGCCACCAAACGTCACGGTCACTATCTCTCCGTCCCGTAGACACGAGCTGAGAAATTGCAAACGTCGAGCAATTGCTCAGAGATGAAAAGTGCCAGCACTGAAAGCTCTTGCTAGCCAGCACCCTTCCTTGGAAGCGCTTTTGTAGGCCGAAGAACAGTGGGGCTCTGGGCTTCTCTAGCCACCTAATCTTGTGCTCATCCTCTCGCGCACTCTAAAGAGAGCTCAGGTGAGAAATTGCAAACGTCGAGCAATTGCTCAGAGATGAAAAGTGCCAGCACTGAAAGCTGTTGCTAGCCAGCCCCCTTCCTTGGAAGCGCTTTCACAGGCGCAGCAACACTGGGGCTTTGCGCTTCTCTACCCACCAAATGTCACGGTCATTCTCTTTCCGTCTCGTAGACACGAGCTGAGAGATTGCAAACGTCGAGCAATTGCTCAGAGATGAAAAGTGCCAGCACTGAAAGCTCTTGCCAGCCAGCAGCCTTCCTTGGAAGCGCTTTTGTAGGCCTAAGAACACTGGGGCTCTGGGCTTTTCTAGCCACCTCATCTTCTGCTCATCCTCTCGCGCACTCTAAAGAGAGCTCAGGTGAGAAATTGCAAACGTCGAGCAATTGCTCAGAGATGAAAAGTGCCAGCACTGAAAGCTCTTGCTAGCCAGCACCCTTCCTTGGAAGCGCTTTCACAGGCGCAGCAACACTGGGGCTTTGCGCTTCTCTAGCCACCAAACGTCACGGTCATTCTCTTTCCGTCTCGTAGACACGAGTTGAGAAATTGCAAACGTCGAGCAATTGCTCAGCGATGAAAAGTGCCAGCACTGAAAGCTGTTGCTAGCCAGCCCCCTTCCTTGGAAGCGCTTTTGTAGGCCTAAGAAGACTGGGGCTCTGGGCTTCTCTAGCCACCTAATCTTCTGCTCATCCTCTCGCGCAGTCTAAAGAGAGCTCAGGTGAGAAATTGCAAACGTCGAGCAATTGCTCAGAGATGAAAAGTGCCAGCACTGAAAGCTCTTGCTAGCCAGCACCCTTCCTTGTAAGCGCTTTTGTAGGCCTAAGAACACTGGGGCTTTGCGCTTCTCTAGCCACCTAATCTTCTGCTCATTCTCTCGCGCACTCTAAAGAGAGCTCAGGTGAGAAATTACAAACGTCGAGCAATTGCTCAGAGATGAAAAGTGCCAGCACTGAAAGCTCTTGCTAGCCAGCACCCTTCCTTGGAAGCGCTTTCACAGGCGCAGCAACACTGGGGCTTTGCGCTTCTCTAGCCACCAAACGTCACGGTCATTCTCCATCCGTCTCGTAGACACGAGCTGAGAGATTGCAAACGTCGAGCAATTGCTCAGAGATGAAAAGTGCCAGCACTGAAAGCTGTTGCTAGCCAGCCCCCTTCCTTGGAAGCGCTTTTGTAGGCCTAAGAACACTGGGGCTTTACGCTTCTCTAGCCACCTAATCTTCTGCTCATCCTCTCGCGCACTCTAAAGAGAGCTCAGGTGAGAAATTGCAAACGTCGAGCAATTGCTCAGAGATGAAAAGTGCCAGCACTGAAAGCTGTTGCTAGCCAGCAGCCTTCCTTGGAAGCGCTTTCACAGGTGCAACAACACTGGGGCTTTGCGCTTCTCTAGCCACCAAACGTCACGGTCATTCTCTTTCCGTCTCGTAGACACGAGTTGAGAAATTGCAAACGTCGAGCAATTGCTCAGAGATGAAAAGTGCCAGCACTGAAAGCTGTTGCTAGCCAGCCCCCTTCCTTGGAAGCGCTTTTGTAGGCCTAAGCACACTGGGGCTTTGCGCTTCTCTAGCCACCTAATCTTCTGCTCATCCTCTCGCGCACTCTGAAGAGAGCTCAGGTGAGAAATTGCAAACGTCGAGCAATTGCTCAGAGATGAAAAGTGCCAGCACTGAAAGCTGTTGCTAGCCAGCACCCTTCCTTGGAAACGCTTTCACAGGCGCAGCAACACTGGGGCTTTGCGCTTCTCTAGCCACCGAACGTCACGGTCATTCTCTTTCCGTCTCGTAGACACGAGCTGAGAAATTGCAAACGTCGAGCAATTGCTCAGAGATGAAAAGTGCCAGCACTGAAAGCTGTTGCTAGCCAGCCCCCTTCCTTGGAAGCGCTTTCACAGGCGCAGCAACACTGGGGCTTTGCGCTTCTCTAGCCACCAAACGTCACGGTCACTATCTCTCCGTCTCGTAGACACGAGCTGAGAAATTGCAAACGTCGAGCAATTGCTCAGAGATGAAAAGTGCCAGCACTGAAAGCTCTTGCTAGCCAGCACCCTTCCTTGGAAGCGCGTTCACAGGCACAGCAACACTGGGGCTTTGCGCTTCTCTAGCCACCAAACGTCACGGTCATTCTCTTTCCGTCTCGTAGACACGAGCTGAGAAATTGCAAACGTCGAGCAATTGCTCAGAGATGAAAAGTGCCAGCACTGAAAGCTGTTGCTAGCCAGCACCCTTCCTTGGAAGCGCTTTTGTAGGCCTAAGCACACTGGGGCTCTGGGCTTCTCTAGCCACCTAATCTTCTGCTCATCCTCTCGCACACTCTAAAGAGAGCTCAGGTGAGAAATTGCAAACGTCGAGCAATTGCTCAGAGATGAAAAGTGCCAGCACTGAAAGCTGTTGCTAGCCAGCCCCCTTCCTTGGAAGCGCTTTTGTAGGCCTAAGAAGACTGGGGCTCTGGGCTTCTCTAGCCACCTAATCTTCTGCTCATCCTCTCGCGCACTCTGAAGAGAGCTCAGGTGAGAAATTGCAAACGTCGAGCAATTGCTCAGAGATGAAAAGTGCCAGCACTGAAAGCTGTTGCTAGCCAGCAGCCTTCCTTGGAAGCGCTTTTGTAGGCCTAAGCACACTGGGGCTCTGGGCTTCTCTAGCCACCTAATCTTCTGCTCATCCTCTCGCACACTCTAAAGAGAGCTCAGGTGAGAAATTGCAAACGTCGAGCAATTGCTCAGAGATGAAAAGTGCCAGCACTGAAAGCTGTTGCTAGCCAGCACCCTTCCTTGGAAGTGCTTTTGTAGGCCTAAGAAGACTGGGGCTCTGGGCTTCTCTAGCCACCTAATCTTCTGCTCATCCTCTCGCGCACTCTAAAGAGAGCTCAGGTGAGAAATTGCAAACGTCGAGCAATTGCTCAGAGATGAAAAGTGCCAGCACTGAAAGCTGTTGCTAGCCAGCCCCCTTCCTTGGAAGCGCTTTTGTAGGCCTAAGAAGACTGGGGCTCTGGGCTTCTCTAGCCACCTAATCTTCTGCTCATCCTCTCGTGCACTCTAAAGAGAGCTCAGGTGAGAAATTGCAAAGGTCGAGCAATTGCTCAGAGATGAAAAGTGCCAGCACTGAAAGCTGTTGCTAGCCAGCAGCCTTCCTTGGAAGCGCTTTCACAGGCGCAGCAACACTGGGGCTTTGCGCTTCTCTAGCCACCAAACGTCACGGTCATTCTCTTTCCGTCTCGTAGACACAAGCTGAGAAATTGCAAACGTCGAGCAATTGCTCAGAGAGCAAAAGTGCCAGCACTGAAAGCTGTTGCTAGCCAGCACCCTTCCTTGGAAGCGCTTTTGTAGGCCTAAGAACACTGGGGCTTTGCGCTTCTCTAGCCACCTAATCTTCTGTTCATCCTCTCGCGCACTCTAAAGAGAGCTCAGGTGAGAAATTGCAAACGTCGAGCAATTGCTCAGAGATGAAAAGTGCCAGCACTGAAAGCTGTTGCTAGCCAGCACCCTTCCTTGGAAGCGCTTTCACAGGCACAGCAACACTGGGGCTTTGCGCTTCTCTAGCCACCAAACGTCACGGTCATTCTCTTTCCGTCTCGTAGACACGAGCTGAGAAATTGCAAACGTCGAGCAATTGCTCAGAGATGAAAAGTGCCAGCACTGAAAGCTGTTGCTAGACAGCCCCCTTCCTTGGAAGCGCTTTTGTAGGCCTAAGAAGACTGGGGCTTTGCGCTTCTCTAGCCACCTAATCTTCTGTTCATCCTCTCGCGCACTCTAAAGAGAGCTCAGGTGAGAAATTGCAAACGTCGAGCAATTGCTCAGAGATGAAAAGTGCCAGCACTGAAAGCTGTTGCTAGCCAGCACCCTTCCTTGGAAGTGCTTTTGTAGGCCTAAGAACACTGGGGCTTTGCGATTCTCTAGCCACCTAATCTTGTGCTCATCCTCTCGCGCACTCTAAAGAGAGCTCAGGTGAGAAATTGCAAACGTCGAGCAATTGCTCAGAGATGAAAAGTGCCAGCACTGAAAGCTGTTGCTAGCCAGCACCTTTCCTTGGAAGCGCTTTCACAGGTGCAGCAACACTGGGGCTTTGCGCTTCTCTAGCCACCAAACGTCACGGTCATTCTCTTTCCGTCTCGTAGACACGAGCTGAGAAATTGCAAACGTCGAGCAATTGCTCAGAGATGAAAAGTGCCAGCACTGAAAGCTGTTGCTAGCCAGCACCCTTCCTTGGAAGCGCTTTTGTAGGCCTAAGAACACTGGGGCTCTGGGCTTCTCTAGCCACCTAATCTTCTGCTCATCCTCTCGCGCAGTCTAAAGAGAGCTCAGGTGAGAAATTGCAAACGTCCAGCAATTGCTCAGAGATGAAAAGTGCCAGCACTGAAAGCTCTTGCTAGCCAGCAGCCTTCCTTGGAAGCGCTTTCACAGGCGCAGCAACACTGGGGCTTTGCGCTTCTCTAGCCACCAAACGTCACGGTCATTCTCTTTCCGTCTCGTAGACACGAGTTGAGAAATTGCAAACGTCGAGCAATTGCTCAGAGATGAAAAGTGCCAGCACTGAAAGCTGTTGCTAGCCAGCCCCCTTCCTTGGAAGCGCTTTCACAGGCACAGCAACACTGGGGCTTTGTGCTTCTCTAGCCACCAAACGTCACGGTCATTCTCTTTCCATCTCGTAGACACAAGCTGAGAAATTGCAAACGTCGAGCAATTGCTCAGAGATGAAAAGTGCCAGCACTGAAAGCTGTTGCTAGCCAGCACCCTTCCTTGGAAGCGCTTTCACAGGCACAGCAACACTGGGGCTTTGCGCTTCTCTACCCACCAAACGTCACGGTCATTCTCTTTCCGTCTCGTAGACACAAGCTGAGAAATTGCAAACGTCGAGCAATTGCTCAGAGATGAAAAGTGCCAGCACTGAAAGCTGTTGCTAGCCAGCACCCTTCCTTGGAAGCGCTTTTGTAGGCCTAAGCACACTGGGGCTCTGGGCTTCTCTAGCCACCTAATCTTCTGCTCATCCTCTCGCGCACTCTGTAGAGAGCTCAGGTGAGAAATTGCAAACGTCGAGCAATTGCTCAGAGATGAAAAGTGCCAGCACTGAAAGCTGTTGCTAGCCAGTACCCTTCCTTGGAAGCGCTTTCACAGGCACAGCAACACTGGGGCTTTGCTCTTCTCTAGCCACCAAACGTCACAGTCATTCTCTTTCCCTCTCGTAGACACAAGCTGAGAAATTGCAAACGTCGAGCAATTGCTCAGAGATGAAAAGTGCCAGCACTGAAAGCTGTTGCTAGCCAGCACCCTTCCTTGGAAGTGCTTTTGTAGGCCTAAGAACAGTGGGGCTCTGGGCTTCTCTAGCCACCTAATCTTGTGCTCATCCTCTCGCGCACTCTAAAGAGAGCTCAGGTGAGAAATTGCAAACGTCGAGCAATTGCTCAGAGATGAAAAGTGCCAGCACTGAAAGCTGTTGCTAGCCAGCACCCTTCCTTGGAAGCGCTTTTGTAGGCCTAAGAACACTGGGGCTCTGGGCTTCTCTAGCCACCTAATCTTCTCCTCGTCCTCTCGCGCACTCTGAAGAGAGCTCAGGTGAGAAATTGCAAAGGTCGAGCAATTGCTCAGAGATGAAAAGTGCCAGCACTGAAAGCTGTTGCTAGCCAGCCCCCTTCCTTGGAAGCGCTTTCACAGGCGCAGCAACACTGGGGCTTTGCTCTTCTCTACCCACCAAACGTCACAGTCATTTTCTTTCCGTCTCGTAGACACAAGCTGAGAAATTGCAAACGTCGAGCAATTGCTCAGAGATGAAAAGTGCCAGCACTGAAAGCTGTTGCTAGCCAGCCCCCTTCCTTGGAAGCGCTTTTGTAGGCCTAAGCACACTGGGGCTTTGCGCTTCTCTAGCCACCTAATCTTCTGCTCATCCTCTCGCGCACTCTGAAGAGAGCTCAGGTGAGAAATTGCAAACGTCGAGCAATTGCTCAGAGATGAAAAGTGCCAGCACTGAAAGCTGTTGCTAGCCAGCCCCCTTCCTTGGAAGCGCTTTTGTAGGCCTAAGCACACTGGGGCTCTGGGCTTCTCTAGCCACCTAATCTTCTGCTCATCCTCTCGCACACTCTAAAGAGAGCTCAGGTGAGAAATTGCAAACGTCGAGCAATTGCTCAGAGATGAAAAGTGCCAGCACTGAAAGCTGTTGCTAGCCAGCACCCTTCCTTGGAAGCGCTTTCACAGGTGCAGCAACACTGGGGCTTTGCGCTTCTCTAGCCACCAAACGTCACGGTCATTCTCTTTCCGTCTCGTAGACACGAGCTGAGAAATTGCAAACGTCGAGCAATTGCTCAGAGATGAAAAGTGCCAGCACTGAAAGCTGTTGCTAGCCAGCACCCTTCCTTGGAAGCGCTTTTGTAGGCCTAAGAACGCTGGGGCTCTGGGCTTCTCTAGCCACCTAATCTTCTGCTCATCCTCTCGCGCAGTCTAAAGAGAGCTCAGGTGAGAAATTGCAAAGGTCGAGCAATTGCTCAGAGATGAAAAGTGCCAGCACTGAAAGCTGTTGCTAGCCAGCACCCTTCCTTGGAAGTGCTTTTGTAGGCCTAAGAAGACTGGGGCTCTGGGCTTCTCTAGCCACCTAATCTTCTGCTCATCCTCTCGCGCACTCTAAAGAGAGCTCAGGTGAGAAATTGCAAACGTCGAGCAATTGCTCAGAGATGAAAAGTGCCAGCACTGAAAGCTGTTGCTAGCCAGCACCCTTCCTTGGAAGCGCTTTCACAGGCGCAGCAACACTGGGGCTTTGCGCTTCTCTAGCCACCAAACGTCACGGTCATTCTCTTTCCATCTCGTAGACACGAACTGAGAAATTGCAAACATTGAGCAATTGCTCAGAGATGAAAAGTGCCAGCAGTGAAAGCTGTTGCTAGCCAGCAGCCTTCCTTGGAAGCGCTTTTGTAGGCCTAAGAACAGTGGGGCTCTGGGCTTCTCTAGCCACCTAATCTTCTGCTCATCCTCTCGCGCACTCTAAAGAGAGCTCAGGTGAGAAATTGCAAAGGTCGAGCAATTGCTCAGAGATGAAAAGGGCCAGCACTGAAAGCTGTTGCTAGCCAGCAGCCTTCCTTGGAAGCGCTTTCACAGGCGCAGCAACACTGGGGCTTTGCTCTTCTCTACCCACCAAACATCACAGTCATTCTCTTTCCGTTTCGTAGACACGAGCTGAGAAATTGCAAACGTCGAGCAATTGCTCAGAGATGAAAAGTGCCAGCACTGAAAGCTCTTGCTAGCCAGCACCCTTCCTTGGAAGTGCTTTTGTAGGCCTAAGAACACTGGGGCTTTGCGCTTCTCTAGCCACCTAATCTTCTGCTCATCCTCTCGCGCACTCTAAAGAGAGCTCAGGTGAGAAATTGCAAACGTCGAGCAATTGCTCAGAGATGAAAAGTGCCAGCACTGAAAGCTGTTGCTAGCCAGCACCCTTCCTTGGAAGCGCTTTTGTAGGCCTAAGAACACTGGGGCTCTGGGCTTCTCTAGCCACCTAATCTTCTGCTCATCCTCTCGTGCACTCTAAAGAGAGCTCAGGTGAGAAATTGCAAACGTCGAGCAATTGCTCAGAGATGAAAAGTGCCAGCACTGAAAGCTGTTGCTAGCCAGCACCCTTCCTTGGAATTGCTTTCACAGGCACAGCAACACTGGGGCTTTGCGCTTCTCTAGCCACCAAACGTCACGGTCATTCTCTTTCCGTCTCGTAGACACGAGCTGAGAAATTGCAAACGTCGAGCAATTGCTCAGAGATGAAAAGTGCCAGCACTGAAAGCTGTTGCTAGCCAGCACCCTTCCTTGGAAGCGCTTTTGTAGGCCTAAGAACACTGGGGCTTTGCGCTTCTCTAGCCACCTAATCTTCTGTTCATCCTCTCGCGCACTCTAAAGAGAGCTCAGGTGAGAAATTGCAAACGTCGAGCAATTGCTCAGAGATGAAAAGTGCCAGCACTGAAAGCTGTTGCTAGCCAGCACCCTTCCTTGGAAGCGCTTTTGTAGGCCTAAGAACACTGGGGCTTTGCGATTCTCTAGCCACCTAATCTTGTGCTCATCCTCTCGCGCACTCTAAAGAGAGCTCAGGTGAGAAATTGCAAACGTCGAGCAATTGCTCAGAGATGAAAAGTGCCAGCACTGAAAGCTGTTGCTAGCCAGCACCTTTCCTTGGAAGCGCTTTCACAGGTGCAGCAACACTGGGGCTTTGCGCTTCTCTAGCCACCAAACGTCACGGTCATTCTCTTTCCGTCTCGTAGACACGAGCTGAGAAATTGCAAACGTCGAGCAATTGCTCAGAGATGAAAAGTGCCAGCACTGAAAGCTGTTGCTAGCCAGCACCCTTCCTTGGAAGCGCTTTTGTAGGCCTAAGAACACTGGGGCTCTGGGCTTCTCTAGCCACCTAATCTTCTGCTCATCCTCTCGCGCAGTCTAAAGAGAGCTCAGGTGAGAAATTGCAAACGTCCAGCAATTGCTCAGAGATGAAAAGTGCCAGCACTGAAAGCTGTTGCTAGCCAGCACCCTTCCTTGGAAGCGCTTTTGTAGGCCTAAGAACACTGGGGCTTTGCGCTTCTCTAGCCACCTAATCTTCTGCTCATTCTCTCGCGCATTCTAAAGAGAGCTCAGGTGAGAAATTGCAAACGTCGAGCAATTGCTCAGAGATGAAAAGTGCCAGCACTGAAAGCTGTTGCTAGCCAGCAGCCTTCCTTGGAAGCGCTTTCACAGGCGCAGCAACACTGGGGCTTTGCGCTTCTCTAGCCACCAAACGTCACGGTCATTCTCTTTCCGTCTCGTAGACACGAGTTGAGAAATTGCAAACGTCAAGCAATTGCTCAGAGATGAAAAGTGCCAGCACTGAAAGCTGTTGCTAGCCAGTACCCTTCCTTGGAAGCGCTTTCACAGGCACAGCAACACTGGGGCTTTGCTCTTCTCTACCCACCAAACGTCAGATTCATTCTCTTTCCATCTCGTAGACACAGGCTGAGAAATTGCAAACGTTGAGCAATTGCTCAGAGATGAAAAGTGCCAGCACTGAAAGCTGTTGCTAGCCAGCACCCTTCCTTGGAAGCGCTTTCACAGGCACAGCAACACTGGGGCTTTGCGCTTCTCTAGCCACCAAACGTCACGGTCATTCTCTTTCCGTCTCGTAGACACGAGTTGAGAAATTGCAAACGTCGAGCAATTGCTCAGAGATGAAAAGTGCCAGCACTGAAAGCTGTTGCTAGCCAGCCCCCTTCCTTGGAAGCGCTTTTGTAGGCCTAAGCACACTGGGGCTCTGGGCTTCTCTAGCCACCTAATCTTCTGCTCATCCTCTCGCGCACTCTGAAGAGAGCTCAGGTGAGAAATTGCAAACGTCGAGCAATTGCTCAGAGATGAAAAGTGCCAGCACTGAAAGCTGTTGCTAGCCAGCACCCTTCCTTGGAAGCGCTTTCACAGGCGCAGCAACACTGGGGCTTTGCGCTTCTCTAGCCACCAAACGTCACGGTCATTCTCTTTCCGTCTCGTAGACACGAGCTGAGAAATTGCAAACGTCGAGCAATTGCTCAGAGATGAAAAGTGCCAGCACTGAAAGCTGTTGCTAGCCAGCACCCTTCCTTGGAAGCGCTTTCACAGGCGCAGCAACACTGGGGCTTTGCGCTTCTCTACCCACCAAACGTCACGGTCACTATCTCTCCGTCTCGTAGACACGAGCTGAGAAATTGCAAACGTCGAGCAATTGCTCAGAGATGAAAAGTGCCAGCACTGAAAGCTGTTGCTAGCCAGCACCCTTCCTTGGAAGAGCTTTTGTAGGCCTAAGCACACTGGGGCTCTGGGCTTCTCTAGCCACCTAATCTTCTGCTCATCCTCTCGCGCACTCTAAAGAGAGCTCAGGTGAGAAATTGCAAACGTCCAGCAATTGCTCAGAGATGAAAAGTGCCAGCACTGAAAGCTGTTGCTAGCCAGCAGCCTTCCTTGGAAGCGCTTTCACAGGCGCAGCAACACTGGGGCTTTGCGCTTCTCTAGCCACCAAACGTCACGGTCATTCTCTTTCCGTCTCTTAGACACGAGCTGAGAAATTGCAAACGTCGAGCAATTGCTCAGAGAGGAAAAGTGCCAGCACTGAAAGCTGTTGCTAGCCAGCACCCTTCCTTGGAAGCGCTTTTGTAGGCCTAAGAAGACTGGGGCTCTGGGCTTCTCTAGCCACCTAATCTTCTGCTCATCCTCTCGCGCAGTCTAAAGAGAGCTCAGGTGAGAAATGGCAAACGTCGAGCAATTGCTCCGAGATGAAAAGTGCCAGCACAGAAAGCTCTTGCTAGCCAGCACCCTTCCTTGGAAGCGCTTTCACAGGCGCAGCAACACTGGGGCTTTGCGCTTCTCTAGCCACCAAACGTCACGGTCACTATCTCTCCGTCTCGTAGACACGAGCAGAGAAATTGCAAACGTCGAGCAATTGCTCAGAGATGAAAAGTGCCAGCACTGAAAGCTGTTGCTAGCCAGCACCCTTCCTTGGAAGCGCTTTTGTAGGCCTAAGAACACTGGGGCTCTGGGCTTCTCTAGCCACCTAATCTTCTGCTCATCCTCTCGCGCACTCTAAAGAGAGCTCAGGTGAGAAATTGCAAACGTCGAGCAATTGCTCAGAGATGAAAAGTGCCAGCACTGAAAGCTGTTGCTAGCCAGCACCCTTCCTTGGAAGCGCTTTCACAGGCGCAGCAACACTGGGGCTTTGCGCTTCTCTAGCCACCAAACGTCACGGTCATTCTCTTTCCGTCTCGTAGACACGAGCTGAGAAATTGCAAACGTCGAGCAATTGCTCAGAGATGAAAAGTGCCAGCACTGAAAGCTGTTGCTAGCCAGCACCCTTCCTTGGAAGCGCTTTCACAGGCGCAGCAACACTGGGGCTTTGCGCTTCTCTAGCCACCAAACGTCACGGTCATTCTCTTTCCGTCTCGTAGACACAAGCTGAGAAATTGCAAACGTTGAGCAATTGCTCAGAGATGAAAAGTGCCAGCACTGAAAGCCCTTGCTAGCCAGCACCCTTCCTTGGAAGCGCTTTTGTAGGCCTAAGCACACTGGGGCTCTGGGCTTCTCTACCCACCTAATCTTCTGCTCATCCTCTCGCGCACTCTGAAGAGAGCTCAGGTGAGAAATTGCAAACGTCGAGCAATTGCTCAGAGAGGAAAAGTGCCAGCACTGAAAGCTGTTGCTAGCCAGCCCCCTTCCTTGGAAGCGCTTTTGTAGGCCTAAGCACACTGGGGCTCTGGGCTTCTCTAGCCACCTCATCTTCTGCTCATCCTCTCGCGCACTCTAAAGAGAGCTCAGGTGAGAAATTGCAAACGTCCAGCAATTGCTCAGAGATGAAAAGTGCCAGCACTGAAAGCTGTTGCCAGCCAGCACCCTTCCTTGGAAGCGCTTTCACAGGCACAGCAACACTGGGGCTTTGCGCTTCTCTACCCACCAAACGTCACAGTCATTCTCTTTCCGTCTCGTAGACACGAGCTGAGAAATTGCAAACGTCGAGCAATTGCTCAGAGATGAAAAGTGCCAGCACTGAAAGCTGTTGCTAGCCAGCCCCCTTCCTTGGAAGCGCTTTTGTAGGCCTAAGCACACTGGGGCTCTGGGCTTCTCTAGCCACCTCATCTTCTGCTCATCCTCTCGCGCACTCTAAAGAGAGCTCAGGTGAGAAATTGCAAACGTCCAGCAATTGCTCAGAGATGAAAAGTGCCAGCACTGAAAGCTGTTGCCAGCCAGCACCCTTCCTTGGAAGCGCTTTCACAGGCACAGCAACACTGGGGCTTTGCGCTTCTCTACCCACCAAACGTCACAGTCATTCTCTTTCCGTCTCGTAGACACGAGCTGAGAAATTGCAAACGTCGAGCAATTGCTCAGAGATGAAAAGTGCCAGCACTGAAAGCTGTTGCTAGGCAGCACCCTTCCTTGGAAGCGCTTTTGTAGGCCTAAGAACACTGGGGCTCTGGGCTTCTCTAGCCACCTAATCTTCTGCTCATCCTCTCGCGCACTCTAATGAGAGCTCAGGTGAGAAATTGCAAACGTCGAGCAATTGCTCAGAGATGAAAAGTGCCAGCACTGAAAGCTGTTGCTAGCCAGCACCCTTCCTTGGAAGCGCTTTCACAGGCGCAGCAACACTGGGGCTTTGCTCTTCTCTACCCACCAAACGTCACAGTCATTCTCTTTCCATCTCGTAGACACGAGCTGAGAAATTGCAAACGTCGAGCAATTGCTCAGAGATGAAAAGTGCCAGCACTGAAAGCTCTTGCTAGCCAGCACCCTTCCTTGGAAGCGCTTTTGTAGGCCTAAGCACACTGGGGCTCTGGGCTTCTCTAGCCACCTAGTCTTCTGCTCATCCTCTCGCGCACTCTAAAGAGAGCTCAGGTGAGAAATTGCAAACGTCGAGCAATTGCTCAGAGATGAAAAGTGCCAGCACTGAAAGCTGTTGCTAGCCAGCACCCTTCCTTGGAAGCGCTTTCACAGGCGCAGCAACACTGGGGCTTTGCGCTTCTCTAGCCACCAAACGTCACGGTCATTCTCTTTCCGTCTCGTAGACACGAGCTGAGAAATTGCAAACGTCGAGCAATTGCTCAGAGATGAAAAGTGCCAGCACTGAAAGCTGTTGCTAGGCAGCACCCTTCCTTGGAAGCGCGTTCACAGGCGCAGCAACACTGGGGCTTTGCGCTTCTCTAGCCACCAAACGTCACGGTCATTCTCTTTCCGTCTCGTAGACACGAGCTGAGAAATTGCAAACGTCCAGCAATTGCTCAGAGATGAAAAGTGCCAGCACTGAAAGCTGTTGCCAGCCAGCAACCTTCCTTGGAAGCGCTTTTGTAGGCCTAAGAACACTGGGGCTCTGGGCTTCTCTAGCCACCTAACCTTCTGCTCATCCTCTCGCGCACTCTAAAGAGAGCTCAGGTGAGCAATTGCAAACGTCCAGCAATTGCTCAGAGATGAAAAGTGCCAGCACTGAAAGCTGTTGCTAGCCAGCACCCTTCCTTGGAAGCGCTTTCACAGGCGCAGCAACACTGGGGCTTTGCGCTTCTCTAGCCACCAAACGTCACGGTCACTATCTCTCCGTCTCGTAGACAGGAGCTGAGAAATTGCAAACGTCGAGCAATTGCTCAGAGATGAAAAGTGCCAGCACTGAAAGCTGTTGCTAGCCAGCACCCTTCCTTGGAAGCGCGTTCACAGGCGCAGCAACACTGGGGCTTTGCGCTTCTCTAGCCACCAAACGTCACAGTCATACTCTTTCCGTCTCGTAGACACAAGCTGAGAAATTGCAAACGTTGAGCAATTGCTCAGAGATGAAAAGTGCCAGCACTGAAAGCTGTTGCTAGCCAGCACCCTTCCTTGGAAGCGCTTTTGTAGGCCTAAGCACACTGGGGCTCTGGGCTTCTCTAGCCACCTAATCTTCTGCTCATCCTCTCGCGCACTCTGAAGAGAGCTCAGGTGAGAAATTGCAAACGTCGAGCAATTGCTCAGAGATGAAAAGTGCCAGCACTGAAAGCTGTTGCTAGCCAGCACCCTTCCTTGGAAGCGCTTTCACAGGCGCAGCAACACTGGGGCTTTGCTCTTCTCTACCCACCAAACGTCACGGTCATTCTCTTTCCATCTCGTAGACACAAGCTGAGAAATTGCAAACGTTGAGCAATTGCTCAGAGATGAAAAGTGCCAGCACTGAAAGCTGTTGCTAGCCAGCACCCTTCCTTGGAAGCGCTTTTGTAGGCCTAAGCACACTGGGGCTCTGGGCTTCTCTAGCCACCTAATGTTCTGCTCATCCTCTCGCGCACTCTAAAGAGAGCTCAGGTGAGAAATTGCAAACGTCGAGCAATTGCTCAGAGATGAAAAGTGCCAGCACTGAAAGCTGTTGCCAGCCAGCACCCTTCCTTGGAAGTGCTTTCACAGGCACAGCAACACTGGGGCTTTGCGCTTCTCTAGCCACCAAACGTCACGGTCATTCTCTTTCCGTCTCGTAGACACGAGCTGAGAAATTGCAAACGTCGAGCAATTGCTCAGAGATGAAAAGTGCCAGCACTGAAAGCTGTTGCTAGCCAGCACCCTTCCTTGGAAGCGCTTTCACAGGTGCAGCAACACTGGGGCTTTGCGCTTCTCTACCCACCAAACGTCACGGTCATTCTCTTTCCGTCTCGTAGACACGAGCTGAGAAATTGCAAACGTCGAGCAATTGCTCAGAGATGAAAAGTGCCAGCACTGAAAGCTGTTGCTAGCCAGCATCCTTCCTTGGAAGCGCTTTCACAGGCGCAGCAACACTGGGGCTTTGCGCTTCTCTACCCACCAAACGTCACGGTCACTATCTCTCCGTCTCGTAGACACGAGCTGAGAAATTGCAAACGTCGAGCAATTGCTCAGAGATGAAAAGTGCCAGCACTGAAAGCTGTTGCTAGCCAGCCCCCTTCCTTGGAAGCGCTTTTGTAGGCCTAAGCACACTGGGGCTCTGGGCTTCTCTACCCACCTAATCTTCTGCTCATCCTCTCGCGCACTCTAAAGAGAGCTCAGGTGAGAAATTGCAAACGTCGAGCAATTGCTCAGAGATGAAAAGTGCCAGCACTGAAAGCTCTTGCTAGCCAGCACCCTTCCTTGGAAGCGCTTTCACAGGCGCAGCAACACTGGGGCTTTGCGCTTCTCTACCCACCAAACGTCACAGTCATTCTCTTTCCGTCTCGTAGACACGAGCTGAGAAATTGCAAACGTCGAGCAATTGCTCAGAGATGAAAAGTGCCAGCACTGAAAGCTGTTGCTAGCCAGCACCCTTCCTTGGAAGCGCTTTTGTAGGCCTAAGAACACTGGGGCTCTGGGCTTCTCTAGCCACCTAATCTTCTGCTCATCCTCTCGCGCACTCTAATGAGAGCTCAGGTGAGAAATTGCAAACGTCGAGCAATTGCTCAGAGATGAAAAGTGCCAGCACTGAAAGCTGTTGCTAGCCAGCACCCTTCCTTGGAAGCGCTTTCACAGGCGCAGCAACACTGGGGCTTTGCTCTTCTCTACCCACCAAACGTCACAGTCATTCTCTTTCCATCTCGTAGACACGAGCTGAGAAATTGCAAACGTCGAGCAATTGCTCAGAGATGAAAAGTGCCAGCACTGAAAGCTGTTGCTAGCCAGCACCCTTCCTTGGAAGCGCTTTTGTAGGCCTAAGCACACTGGGGCTCTGGGCTTCTCTAGCCACCTAGTCTTCTGCTCATCCTCTCGCGCACTCTAAAGAGAGCTCAGGTGAGAAATTGCAAACGTCGAGCAATTGCTCAGAGATGAAAAGTGCCAGCACTGAAAGCTGTTGCTAGCCAGCACCCTTCCTTGGAAGCGCTTTCACAGGCGCAGCAACACTGGGGCTTTGCGCTTCTCTAGCCACCAAACGTCACGGTCATTCTCTTTCCGTCTCGTAGACACGAGCTGAGAAATTGCAAACGTCGAGCAATTGCTCAGCGATGAAAAGTGCCAGCACTGAAAGCTGTTGCTAGGCAGCACCCTTCCTTGGAAGCGCGTTCACAGGCGCAGCAACACTGGGGCTTTGCGCTTCTCTAGCCACCAAACGTCACGGTCATTCTCTTTCCGTCTCGTAGACACGAGCTGAGAAATTGCAAACGTCCAGCAATTGCTCAGAGATGAAAAGTGCCAGCACTGAAAGCTGTTGCCAGCCAGCAACCTTCCTTGGAAGTGCTTTCACAAGCACAGCAACACTGGGGCTTTGCGCTTCTCTAGCCACCAAACGTCACGGTCACTATCTCTCCGTCTCGTAGACACGAGCTGAGAAATTGCAAACGTCGAGCAATTGCTCAGAGATGAAAAGTGCCAGCACTGAAAGCTGTTGCTAGCCAGCAGCCTTCCTTGGAAGCGCTTTTGTAGGCCTAAGAACACTGGGGCTCTGGGCTTCTCTAGCCACCTAACCTTCTGCTCATCCTCTCGCGCACTCTAAAGAGAGCTCAGGTGAGAAATTGCAAACGTCGAGCAATTGCTCAGAGATGAAAAGTGCCAGCACTGAAAGCTGTTGCTAGCCAGCACCCTTCCTTGGAAGCGCTTTCACAGGCGCAGCAACACTGGGGCTTTGCGCTTCTCTAGCCACCAAACGTCACGGTCACTATCTCTCCGTCTCGTAGACAGGAGCTGAGAAATTGCAAACGTCGAGCAATTGCTCAGAGATGAAAAGTGCCAGCACTGAAAGCTGTTGCTAGGCAGCACCCTTCCTTGGAAGCGCTTTCACAGGCGCAGCAACACTGGGGCTTTGCGCTTCTCTAGCCACCAAAGGTCACGGTCACTATCTCTCCGTCTCGTAGACAGGAGCTGAGAAATTGCAAACGTCGAGCAATTGCTCAGAGATGAAAAGTGCCAGCACTGAAAGCTGTTGCTAGCCAGCACCCTTCCTTGGAAGCGCTTTCACAGGCGCAGCAACACTGGGGCTTTGCGCTTCTCTACCCACCAAACGTCACAGTCATTCTCTTTCCGTCTCGTAGACACGAGCTGAGAAATTGCAAACGTCGAGCAATTGCTCAGAGATGAAAAGTGCCAGCACTGAAAGCTGTTGCTAGCCAGCAGCCTTCCTTGGAAGCGCTTTTGTAGGCCTAAGAACACTGGGGCTCTGGGCTTCTCTAGCCACCTAATCTTCTGCTCATCCTCTCGCGCACTCTAATGAGAGCTCAGGTGAGAAATTGCAAACGTCGAGCAATTGCTCAGAGATGAAAAGTGCCAGCACTGAAAGCTGTTGCTAGCCAGCACCCTTCCTTGGAAGCGCTTTCACAGGCGCAGCAACACTGGGGCTTTGCTCTTCTCTACCCACCAAACGTCACAGTCATTCTCTTTCCATCTCGTAGACACGAGCTGAGAAATTGCAAACGTCGAGCAATTGCTCAGAGATGAAAAGTGCCAGCACTGAAAGCTGTTGCTAGCCAGCACCCTTCCTTGGAAGCGCTTTTGTAGGCCTAAGCACACTGGGGCTCTGGGCTTCTCTAGCCACCTAGTCTTCTGCTCATCCTCTCGCGCACTCTAAAGAGAGCTCAGGTGAGAAATTGCAAACGTCGAGCAATTGCTCAGAGATGAAAAGTGCCAGCACTGAAAGCTGTTGCTAGCCAGCACCCTTCCTTGGAAGCGCTTTCACAGGCGCAGCAACACTGGGGCTTTGCGCTTCTCTAGCCACCAAACGTCACGGTCATTCTCTTTCCGTCTCGTAGACACGAGCTGAGAAATTGCAAACGTCGAGCAATTGCTCAGAGATGAAAAGTGCCAGCACTGAAAGCTGTTGCTAGGCAGCACCCTTCCTTGGAAGCGCGTTCACAGGCGCAGCAACACTGGGGCTTTGCGCTTCTCTAGCCACCAAACGTCACGGTCATTCTCTTTCCGTCTCGTAGACACGAGCTGAGAAATTGCAAACGTCCAGCAATTGCTCAGAGATGAAAAGTGCCAGCACTGAAAGCTGTTGCCAGCCAGCAACCTTCCTTGGAAGTGCTTTCACAAGCACAGCAACACTGGGGCTTTGCGCTTCTCTAGCCACCAAACGTCACGGTCACTATCTCTCCGTCTCGTAGACACGAGCTGAGAAATTGCAAACGTCGAGCAATTGCTCAGAGATGAAAAGTGCCAGCACTGAAAGCTGTTGCTAGCCAGCAGCCTTCCTTGGAAGCGCTTTTGTAGGCCTAAGAACACTGGGGCTCTGGGCTTCTCTAGCCACCTAACCTTCTGCTCATCCTCTCGCGCACTCTAAAGAGAGCTCAGGTGAGAAATTGCAAACGTCGAGCAATTGCTCAGAGATGAAAAGTGCCAGCACTGAAAGCTGTTGCTAGCCAGCACCCTTCCTTGGAAGCGCTTTCACAGGCGCAGCAACACTGGGGCTTTGCGCTTCTCTAGCCACCAAACGTCACGGTCACTATCTCTCCGTCTCGTAGACAGGAGCTGAGAAATTGCAAACGTCGAGCAATTGCTCAGAGATGAAAAGTGCCAGCACTGAAAGCTGTTGCTAGCCAGCACCCTTCCTTGGAAGCGCGTTCACAGGCGCAGCAACACTGGGGCTTTGCGCTTCTCTAGCCACCAAACGTCACAGTCATACTCTTTCCGTCTCGTAGACACAAGCTGAGAAATTGCAAACGTTGAGCAATTGCTCAGAGATGAAAAGTGCCAGCACTGAAAGCTGTTGCTAGCCAGCACCCTTCCTTGGAAGCGCTTTTGTAGGCCTAAGCACACTGGGGCTCTGGGCTTCTCTAGCCACCTAATCTTCTGCTCATCCTCTCGCGCACTCTAAAGAGAGCTCAGGTGAGAAATTGCAAACGTCGAGCAATTGCTCAGAGATGAAAAGTGCCAGCACTGAAAGCTGTTGCTAGCCAGCAGCCTTCCTTGGAAGCGCTTTCACAGGCGCAGCAACACTGGGGCTTTGCTCTTCTCTACCCACCAAACGTCACGGTCATTCTCTTTCCATCTCGTAGACACAAGCTGACAAATTGCAAACGTTGAGCAATTGCTCAGAGATGAAAAGTGCCAGCACTGAAAGCTGTTGCTAGCCAGCACCCTTCCTTGGAAGCGCTTTTGTAGGCCTAAGCACACTGGGGCTCTGGGCTTCTCTAGCCACCTAATGTTCTGCTCATCCTCTCGCGCACTCTAAAGAGAGCTCAGGTGAGAAATTGCAAACGTCGAGCAATTGCTCAGAGATGAAAAGTGCCAGCACTGAAAGCTGTTGCCAGCCAGCACCCTTCCTTGGAAGTGCTTTCACAGGCACAGCAACACTGGGGCTTTGCGCTTCTCTAGCCACCAAACGTCACGGTCATTCTCTTTCCGTCTCGTAGACACGAGCTGAGAAATTGCAAACGTCGAGCAATTGCTCCGAGATGAAAAGTGCCAGCACTGAAAGCTGTTGCTAGCCAGCACCCTTCCTTGGAAGCGCTTTCACAGGCGCAGCAACACTGGGGCTTTGCGCTTCTCTAGCCACCAAACGTCACGGTCATTCTCTTTCCGTCTCGTAGACACGAGCTGAGAAATTGCAAACGTCAAGCAATTGCTCAGAGATGAAAAGTGCCAGCACTGAAAGCTGTTGCTAGCCAGCACCCTTCCTTGGAAGCGCTTTTGTAGGCCTAAGAACACTGGGGCTCTGGGCTTCTCTACCCACCTAATCTTCTCCTCGTCCTCTCGCGCACTCTAAAGAGAGCTCAGGTGAGAAATTGCAAACGTTGAGCAACTGCTCAGAGATGAAAAGTGCCAGCACTGAAAGCTGTTGCTAGCCAGCACCCTTCCTTGGAAGCGCTTTCACAGGCACAGCAACACTGGGGCTTTGCGCTTCTCTACCCACCAAACGTCACAGTCATTCTCTTTCCATCTCGTAGACACGAGCTGAGAAATTGCAAACGTCGAGCAATTGCTCAGAGATGAAAAGTGCCAGCACTGAAAGCTGTTGCCAGCCAGCACCCTTCCTTGGAAGTGCTTTCACAGGCACAGCAACACTGGGGCTTTGCTCTTCTCTACCCACCAAACGTCATGGTCATTCTCTTTCCGTCTCGTAAATACGAGCTGAGAAATTGCAAACGTCGAGCAATTGCTCAGAGATGAAAAGTGCCAGCACTGAAAGCTGTTGCTAGCCAGCACCCTTCCTTGGAAGCGCTTTCACAGGCGCAGCAACACTGGGGCTTTGCGCTTCTCTAGCCACCAAACGTCACAGTCATTCTCTTTCCATCTCGTAGACACAAGCTGAGAAATTGCAAACGTCGAGCAATTGCTCAGAGATGAAAAGTGCCAGCACTGAAAGCTGTTGCTAGCCAGCACCCTTCCTTGGAAGCGCTTTCACAGGCGCAGCAACACTGGGGCTTTGCGCTTCTCTACCCACCAAACGTCACGGTCATTCTCTTTCCGTCTCGTAGACACGAGCTGAGAAATTGCAAACGTCGAGCAATTGCTCAGAGAGCAAAAGTGCCAGCACTGAAAGCTGTTGCTAGCCAGCACCCTTCCTTGGAAGCGCTTTTGTAGGCCTAAGAAGACTGGGGCTCTGGGCTTCTCTAGCCACCTAACCTTCTGCTCATCCTCTCGCGCAGTCTAAAGAGAGCTCAGGTGAGAAATGGCAAACGTCGAGCAATTGCTCAGAGATGAAAAGTGCCAGCACTGAAAGCTGTTGCTAGCCAGCACCCTTCCTTGGAAGCGCTTTCACAGGCGCAGCAACACTGGGGCTTTGCGCTTCTCTAGCCACCAAACGTCACGGTCACTATCTCTCCGTCTCGTAGACACGAGCTGAGACATTGCAAACGTCGAGCAATTGCTCAGAGATGAAAAGTGCCAGCACTGAAAGCTGTTGCTAGCCAGCCCCCTTCCTTGGAAGCGCGTTCACAGGCGCAGCAACACTGGGGCTTTGCGCTTCTCTAGCCACCAAACGTCACAGTCATACTCTTTCCGTCTCGTAGACACAAGCTGAGAAATTGCAAACGTTGAGCAATTGCTCAGAGATGAAAAGTGCCAGCACTGAAAGCCCTTGCTAGCCAGCACCCTTCCTTGGAAGTGCTTTTGTAGGCCTAAGCACACTGGGGCTCTGGGCTTCTCTAGCCACCTCATCTTCTGCTCATCCTCTCGCGCACTCTGAAGAGAGCTCAGGTGAGAAATTGCAAACGTCGAGCAATTGCTCAGAGATGAAAAGTGCCAGCACTGAAAGCTGTTGCCAGCCAGCACCCTTCCTTGGAAGCGCTTTCACAGGCAAAGCAACACTGGGACTTTGCGCTTCTCTACCCACCAAACGTCACAGTCATTCTCTTTCCGTCTCGTAGACACGAGCTGAGAAATTGCAAACGTCGAGCAATTGCTCAGAGATGAAAAGTGCCAGCACTGAAAGCTGTTGCTAGCCAGCACCCTTCCTTGGAAGTGCTTTTGTAGGCCTAAGAAGACTGGGGCTCTGGGCTTCTCTAACCACCTAATCTTCTGCTCATCCTCTCGTGCACTCTAAAGAGAGCTCAGGTGAGAAATTGCAAACGTCGAGCAATTGCTCAGAGATGAAAAGTGCCAGCACTGAAAGCTGTTGCTAGCCAGCACCCTTCCTTGGAAGCGCTTTCACAGGCACAGCAACACTGGGGCTTTGCGCTTCTCTACCCACCAAACGTCACAGTCATTCTCTTTCCATCTCGTAGACACGAGCTGAGAAATTGCAAACGTCGAGCAATTGCTCAGAGATGAAAAGTGCCAGCACTGAAAGCTCTTGCTAGCCAGCCCCCTTCCTTGGAAGCGCTTTTGTAGGCCTAAGCACACTGGGGCTCTGGGCTTCTCTAGCCACCTAGTCTTCTGCTCATCCTCTCGCGCACTCTAAAGAGAGCTCAGGTGAGAAATTGCAAACGTCGAGCAATTGCTCAGAGATGAAAAGTGCCAGCACTGAAAGCTGTTGCTAGCCAGCAGCCTTCCTTGGAAGCGCTTTCACAGGCGCAGCAACACTGGGGCTTTGCGCTTCTCTACCCACCAAACGTCACAGTCATTCTCTTTCCGTCTCGTAGACACGAGCTGAGAAATTGCAAACGTCGAGCAATTGCTCAGAGATGAAAAGTGCCAGCACTGAAAGCTGTTGCTAGCCAGCACCCTTCCTTGGAAGCGCGTTCACAGGCGCAGCAACACTGGGGCTTTGCGCTTCTCTAGCCACCAAACGTCACGGTCATTCTCTTTCCGTCTCGTAGACACAAGCTGAGAAATTGCAAACGTCGAGCAATTGCTCAGAGATGAAAAGTGCCAGCACTGAAAGCTGTTGCTAGCCAGCCCCCTTCCTTGGAAGCGCTTTTGTAGGCCTAAGCACACTGGGGCTCTGGGCTTCTCTAGCCACCTAACCTTCTGCTCATCCTCTCGCGCACTCTAAAGAGAGCTGAGGTGAGAAATTGCAAACGTCGAGCAATTGCTCAGAGATGAAAAGTGCCAGCACTGAAAGCTGTTGCTAGCCAGCACCCTTCCTTGGAAGCGCTTTCACAGGCGCAGCAACACTGGGGCTTTGCGCTTCTCTAGCCACCAAACGTCACGGTCACTATCTCTCCGTCTCGTAGACAGGAGTTGAGAAATTGCAAACGTCGAGCAATTGCTCAGAGATGAAAAGTGCCAGCACTGAAAGCTGTTGCTAGCCAGCACCCTTCCTTGGAAGCGCGTTCACAGGCGCAGCAACACTGGGGCTTTGCGCTTCTCTAGCCACCAAACGTCACAGTCATACTCTTTCCGTCTCGTAGACACAAGCTGAGAAATTGCAAACGTTGAGCAATTGCTCAGAGATGAAAAATGCCAGCACTGAAAGCTGTTGCTAGCCAGCCCCCTTCCTTGGAAGCGCTTTTGTAGGCCTAAGAACAGTGGGGCTCTGGGCTTCTCTAGCCACCTAATCTTCTGCTCATCCTCTCGCGCACTCTGAAGAGAGCTCAGGTGAGAAATTGCAAACGTCGAGCAATTGCTCAGAGATGAAAAGTGCCAGCACTGAAAGCTGTTGCTAGCCAGCACCCTTCCTTGGAAGCGCTTTCACAGGCACAGCAACACTGGGGCTTTGCTCTTCTCTACCCACCAAACGTCACGGTCATTCTCTTTCCATCTCGTAGACACAAGCTGAGAAATTGCAAACGTTGAGCAATTGCTCAGAGATGAAAAGTGCCAGCACTGAAAGCTGTTGCTAGCCAGCACCCTTCCTTGGAAGCGCTTTTGTAGGCCTAAGAAGACTGGGGCTCTGGGCTTCTCTAGCCACCTAATCTTCTGCTCATCCTCTCGCGCACTCTAAAGAGAGCTCAGGTGAGAAATTGCAAACGTCGAGCAATTGCTCAGAGATGAAAAGTGCCAGCACTGAAAGCTGTTGCCAGCCAGCACCCTTCCTTGGAAGCGCTTTCACAGGCACAGCAACACTGGGGCTTTGCGCTTCTCTAGCCACCAAACGTCACGGTATTCTCTTTCCGTCTCGTAGACACGAGCTGAGAAATTGCAAACGTCCAGCAATTGCTCCGAGATGAAAAGTGCCAGCACTGAAAGCTGTTGCTAGCCAGCACCCTTCCTTGGAAGCGCTTTCACAGGCGCAGCAACACTGGGGCTTTGCGCTTCTCTAGACACCAAACGTCACGGTCATTCTCTTTCCGTCTCGTAGACACGAGCTGAGAAATTGCAAACGTCGAGCAATTGCTCAGAGAGCAAAAGTGCCAGCACTGAAAGCTGTTGCTAGCCAGCACCCTTCCTTGGAAGCGCTTTTGTAGGCCTAAGAAGACTGGGGCTCTGGGCTTCTCTAGCCACCTAACCTTCTGCTCATCCTCTCGCGCAGTCTAAAGAGAGCTCAGGTGAGAAATGGCAAACGTCGAGCAATTGCTCAGAGATGAAAAGTGCCAGCACTGAAAGCTGTTGCTAGCCAGCACCCTTCCTTGGAAGCACTTTCACAGGCGCAGCAACACTGGGGCTTTGCGCTTCTCTAGCCACCAAACGTCACGGTCACTATCTCTCCGTCTCGTAGACACGAGCAGAGAAATTGCAAACGTCGAGCAATTGCTCAGAGATGAAAAGTGCCAGCACTGAAAGCTGTTGCTAGCCAGCACCCTTCCTTGGAAGCGCTTTTGTAGGCCTAAGCACACTGGGGCTCTGGGCTTCTCTAGCCACCTAGTCTTCTGCTCATCCTCTCGCGCACTCTAAAGAGAGCTCAGGTGAGAAATTGCAAACGTCGAGCAATTGCTCAGAGATGAAAAGTGCCAGCACTGAAAGCTGTTGCTAGCCAGCACCCTTCCTTGGAAGCGCTTTCACAGGCGCAGCAACACTGGGGCTTTGCGCTTCTCTAGCCACCAAACGTCACGGTCATTCTCTTTCCGTCTCGTAGACACGAGCTGAGAAATTGCAAACGTCGAGCAATTGCTCAGAGATGAAAAGTGCCAGCACTGAAAGCTGTTGCTAGCCAGCACCCTTCCTTGGAAGCGCTTTCACAGGCGCAGCAACACTGGGGCTTTGCGCTTCTCTAGCCACCAAACGTCACGGTCACTATCTCTCCGTCTCGTAGACAGGAGCTGAGAAATTGCAAACGTCGAGCAATTGCTCAGAGATGAAAAGTGCCAGCACTGAAAGCTGTTGCTAGCCAGCACCCTTCCTTGGAAGCGCTTTCACAGGCGCAGCAACACTGGGGCTTTGCGCTTCTCTAGCCACCAAACGTCACAGTCATACTCTTTCCGTCTCGTAGACACAAGCTGAGAAATTGCAAACGTTGAGCAATTGCTCAGAGATGAAAAGTGCCAGCACTGAAAGCTGTTGCTAGCCAGCACCCTTCCTTGGAAGCGCTTTTGTAGGCCTAAGCACACTGGGGCTCTGGGCTTCTCTAGCCACCTAATCTTCTGCTCATCCTCTCGCGCACTCTGAAGAGAGCTCAGGTGAGAAATTGCAAACGTCGAGCAATTGCTCAGAGATGAAAAGTGCCAGCACTGAAAGCTGTTGCTAGCCAGCAGCCTTCCTTGGAAGCGCTTTCACAGGCACAGCAACACTGGGGCTTTGCTCTTCTCTACCCACCAAACGTCACGGTCATTCTCTTTCCATCTCGTAGACACAAGCTGAGAAATTGCAAACGTCGAGCAATTGCTCAGAGATGAAAAGTGCCAGCACTGAAAGCTGTTGCTAGCCAGCACCCTTCCTTGGAAGCGCTTTTGTAGGCCTAAGCACACTGGGGCTCTGGGCTTCTCTAGCCACCTAATCTTCTGCTCATCCTCTCGCGCACTCTAAAGAGAGCTCAGGTGAGAAATTGCAAACGTCGAGCAATTGCTCAGAGATGAAAAGTGCCAGCACTGAAAGGTGTTGCCAGCCAGCACCCTTCCTTGGAAGTGCTTTCACAGGCACAGCAACACTGGGGCTTTGCGCTTCTCTAGCCACCAAACGTCACGGTCATTCTCTTTCCGTCTCGTAGACACGAGCTGAGAAATTGCAAACGTCCAGCAAATGCTCCGAGATGAAAAGTGCCAGCACTGAAAGCTGTTGCTAGCCAGCACCCTTCCTTGGAAGCGCTTTCACAGGCGCAGCAACACTGGGGCTTTGCGCTTCTCTAGCCACCAAACGTCACGGTCATTCTCTTTCCGTCTCGTAGACACGAGCTGAGAAATTGCAAACGTCGAGCAATTGCTCAGAGATGAAAAGTGCCAGCACTGAAAGCTGTTGCTAGCCAGCACCCTTCCTTGGAAGCGCTTTTGTAGGCCTAAGCACACTGGGGCTCTGGGCTTCTCTACCCACCTAATCTTCTCCTCGTCCTCTCGCGCACTCTAAAGAGAGCTCAGGTGAGAAATTGCAAACGTTGAGCAATTGCTCAGAGATGAAAAGTGCCAGCACTGAAAGCTGTTGCTAGCCAGCACCCTTCCTTGGAAGCGCTTTTGTAGGCCTAAGCACACTGGGGCTCTGGGCTTCTCTACCCACCTAATCTTCTGCTCATCCTCTCGCGCACTCTGAAGAGAGCTCAGGTGAGAAATTGCAAACGTCGAGCAATTGCTCAGAGATGAAAAGTGCCAGCACTGAAAGCTGTTGCTAGGCAGCACCCTTCCTTGGAAGCGCTTTCACAGGCGCAGCAACACTGGGGCTTTGCGCTTCTCTACCCACCAAACGTCACAGTCATTCTCTTTCCGTCTCGTAGACACGAGCTGAGAAATTGCAAACGTCGAGCAATTGCTCAGAGATGAAAAGTGCCAGCACTGAAAGCTGTTGCCAGCCAGCACCCTTCCTTGGAAGCGCTTTCACAGGCACAGCAACACTGGGGCTTTGCGCTTCTCTACCCACCAAACGTCATGGTCATTCTCTTTCCGTCTCGTAAATACGAGCTGAGAAATTGCAAACGTCGAGCAATTGCTCAGAGATGAAAAGTGCCAGCACTGAAAGCTGTTGCTAGCCAGCACCCTTCCTTGGAAGCGCTTTCACAGGCGCAGCAACACTGGGGCTTTGCGCTTCTCTACCCACCAAACGTCACGGTCATTCTCTTTCCATCTCGTAGACACAAGCTGAGAAATTGCAAACGTCGAGCAATTGCTCAGAGATGAAAAGTGCCAGCACTGAAAGCTGTTGCTAGCCAGCACCCTTCCTTGGAAGCGCTTTCACAGGCGCAGCAACACTGGGGCTTTGCGCTTCTCTAGCCACCAAACGTCACGGTCACTATCTCTCCGTCTCGTAGACACGAGCAGAGAAATTGGAAACGTCGAGCAATTGCTCAGCGATGAAAAGTGCCAGCACTGAAAGCTGTTGCTAGCCAGCAGCCTTCCTTGGAAGCGCTTTTGTAGGCCTAAGAAGACTGGGGCTCTGGGCTTCTCTAGCCACCTAATCTTCTGCTCATCCTCTCGCGCACTCTAAAGAGAGCTCAGGTGAGAAATTGCAAACGTCGAGCAATTGCTCAGAGATGAAAAGTGCCAGCACTGAAAGCTGTTGCTAGCCAGCACCCTTCCTTGGAAGCGCTTTCACAGCGCAGCAACACTGGGGCTTTGCGCTTCTCTAGCCACCAAACGTCACGGTCACTATCTCTCCGTCTCGTAGACACGAGCTGAGACATTGCAAACGTCGAGCAATTGCTCAGAGATGAAAAGTGCCAGCACTGAAAGCTGTTGCTAGCCAGCCCCCTTCCTTGGAAGCGCGTTCACAGGCGCAGCAACACTGGGGCTTTGCGCTTCTCTAGCCACCAAACGTCACAGTCATACTCTTTCCGTCTCGTAGACACAAGCTGAGAAATTGCAAACGTTGAGCAATTGCTCAGAGATGAAAAGTGCCAGCACTGAAAGCCCTTGCTAGCCAGCACCCTTCCTTGGAAGTGCTTTTGTAGGCCTAAGCACACTGGGGCTCTGGGCTTCTCTAGCCACCTAATCTTCTGCTCATCCTCTCGCGCACTCTGAAGAGAGCTCAGGTGAGAAATTGCAAACGTCGAGCAATTGCTCAGAGATGAAAAGTGCCAGCACTGAAAGCTGTTGCCAGCCAGCACCCTTCCTTGGAAGCGCTTTCACAGGCACAGCAACACTGGGGCTTTGCGCTTCTCTAGCCACCAAACGTCACAGTCATTCTCTTTCCGTCTCGTAGACACGAGCTGAGAAATTGCAAATGTCGAGCAATTGCTCAGAGATGAAAAGTGCCAGCACTGAAAGCTGTTGCTAGCCAGCACCCTTCCTTGGAAGTGCTTTTGTAGGCCTAAGAACACTGGGGCTCTGGGCTTCTCTAGCCACCTAATCTTCTGCTCATCCTCTCGCGCACTCTAAAGAGAGCTCAGGTGAGAAATTGCAAACGTCGAGCAATTGCTCAGAGATGAAAAGTGCCAGCACTGAAAGCTGTTGCTAGCCAGCACCCTTCCTTGGAAGCGCTTTCACAGGCGCAGCAACACTGGGGCTTTGCGCTTCTCTAGCCTCCAAACGTCACGGTCATTCTCTTTCCATCTCGTAGATACGAGCTGAGAAATTGCAAACGTCGAGCAATTGCTCAGAGATGAAAAGTGCCAGCACTGAAAGCTCTTGCTAGCCAGCACCCTTCCTTGGAAGCGCTTTTGTAGGCCTAAGAACACTGGGGCTTTGCGCTTCTCTAGCCACCTAATCTTCTGCTCATTCTCTCGCGCACTCTAAAGAGAGCTCAGGTGAGAAATTACAAACGTCGAGCAATTGCTCAGAGATGAAAAGTGCCAGCACTGAAAGCTCTTGCTAGCCAGCAGCCTTCCTTGGAAGTGCTTTCACAGGCGCAGCAACACTGGGGCTTTGCGCTTCTCTAGCCACCAAACGTCACGGTCATTCTCCATCCGTCTCGTAGACACGAGCTGAGAGATTGCAAACGTCGAGCAATTGCTCAGAGATGAAAAGTGCCAGCACTGAAAGCTGTTGCTAGCCAGCCCCCTTCCTTGGAAGCGCTTTTGTAGGCCTAAGAACACTGGGGCTTTACGCTTCTCTAGCCACCTTATCTTCTGCTCATCCTCTCGCGCACTCTAAAGAGAGCTCAGGTGAGAAATTGCAAACGTCGAGCAATTGCTCAGAGATGAAAAGTGCCAGCACTGAAAGCTGTTGCTAGCCAGCAGCCTTCCTTGGAAGCGCTTTCACAGGTGCAACAACACTGGGGCTTTGCGCTTCTCTAGCCACCAAACGTCACAGTCATTCTCTTTCCGTCTCGTAGACACGAGCTGAGAAATTGCAAACGTCGAGCAATTGCTCAGAGATGAAAAGTGCCAGCACTGAAAGCTGTTGCTAGCCAGCACCCTTCCTTGGAAGCGCTTTTGTAGGCGCAGCAACACTGGGGCTTTGCGCTTCTCTAGCCACCAAACGTCACGGTCACTATCTCTCCGTCTCGTAGACACGAGCTGAGAGATTGCAAACGTCGAGCAATTGCTCAGAGATGAAAAGTGCCAGCACTGAAAGCTGTTGCTAGCCAGCACCCTTCCTTGGAAGCACTTTCACAGGCGCAGCAACACTGGGGCTTTGCGCTTCTCTAGCCACCAAACGTCACGGTCCTTCTCTTTCCGTCTCGTAGACACAGGCTGAGAAATTGCAAACGTCGAGCAATTGCTCAGAGATGAAAAGTGCCAGCACTGAAAGCTGTTGCTAGCCAGCACCCTTCCTTGGAAGCGCTTTTGTAGGCCTAAGCACACTGGGGCTCTGGGCTTCTCTAGCCACCTAATCTTCTGCTCATCCTCTCGCGCACTCTAAAGAGAGCTCAGGTGAGAAATTGCAAACGTCGAGCAATTGCTCAGAGATGAAAAGTGCCAGCACTGAAAGCTGTTGCTAGCCAGCACCCTTCCTTGGAAGCGCTTTTGTAGGCCTAAGCACACTGGGGCTCTGGGCTTCTCTAGCCACCTAATCTTCTGCTCATCCTCTCGCGCACTCTAAAGAGAGCTCAGGTGAGAAATTGCAAACGTCGAGCAATTGCTCAGAGATGAAAAGTGCCAGCACTGAAAGCTCTTGCTAGCCAGCCCCCTTCCTTGGAAGCGCTTTCACAGGCGCAGCAACACTGGGGCTTTGCGCTTCTCTAGCCACCAAACGTCACGGTCACTATCTCTCCGTCTCGTAGACACGAGCTGAGAAATTGCAAACGTCGAGCAATTGCTCAGAGATGAAAAGTGCCAGCACTGAAAGCTGTTGCTAGCCAGCACCCTTCCTTGGAAGCACTTTCACAGGCGCAGCAACACTGGGGCTTTGCGCTTCTCTAGCCACCAAACGTCACCGTCCTTCTCTTTCCGTCTCGTAGACACGAGCTGAGAAATTGCAAACGTCGAGCAATTGCTCAGAGATGAAAAGTGCCAGCACTGAAAGCTGTTGCTAGCCAGCACCCTTCCTTGGAAGCACTTTTGTAGGCCTAAGCACACTGGGGCTCTGGGCTTCTCTAGCCACCTAATCTTCTGCTCATCCTCTCGCGCACTCTAAAGAGAGCTCAGGTGAGAAATGGCAAACGTCGAGCAATTGCTCAGAGATGAAAAGTGCCAGCACTGAAAGCTGTTGCTAGCCAGCACCCTTCCTTGGAAGCGCTTTCACAGGCGCAGTAACACTGGTGCTTTGCGCTTCTCTAGCCACCAAACGTCACGGTCACTATCTCTCCGTCCCGTAGACACGAGCTGAGAAATTGCAAACGTCGAGCAATTGCTCAGAGATGAAAAGTGCCAGCACTGAAAGCTCTTGCTAGCCAGCACCCTTCCTTGGAAGCGCTTTTGTAGGCCGAAGAACAGTGGGGCTCTGGGCTTCTCTAGCCACCTAATCTTGTGCTCATCCTCTCGCGCACTCTAAAGAGAGCTCAGGTGAGAAATTGCAAACGTCGAGCAATTGCTCAGAGATGAAAAGTGCCAGCACTGAAAGCTGTTGCTAGCCAGCACCCTTCCTTGGAAGCGCTTTCACAGGCGCAGCAACACTGGGGCTTTGCGCTTCTCTAGCCACCAAACGTCACGGTCATTCTCTTTCCGTCTCGTAGACACGAGCTGAGAGATTGCAAACGTCGAGCAATTGCTCAGAGATGAAAAGTGCCAGCACTGAAAGCTCTTGCCAGCCAGCAGCCTTCCTTGGAAGCGCTTTTGTAGGCCTAAGAACACTGGGGCTCTGGGCTTTTCTAGCCACCTAATCTTCTGCTCATCCTCTCGCGCACTCTAAAGAGAGCTCAGGTGAGAAATTGCAAACGTCGAGCAATTGCTCAGAGATGAAAAGTGCCAGCACTGAAAGCTCTTGCTAGCCAGCACCCTTCCTTGGAAGCGCTTTCACAGGCGCAGCAACACTGGGGCTTTGCGCTTCTCTAGCCACCAAACGTCACGGTCATTCTCTTTCCGTCTCGTAGACACGAGTTGAGAAATTGCAAACGTCGAGCAATTGCTCAGCGATGAAAAGTGCCAGCACTGAAAGCTGTTGCTAGCCAGCCCCCTTCCTTGGAAGCGCTTTTGTAGGCCTAAGAACACTGGGGCTTTGCGCTTCTCTAGCCACCTAATCTTGTGCTCATCCTCTCGCGCACTCTAAAGAGAGCTCAGGTGAGAAATTGCAAACGTCGAGCAATTGCTCAGAGATGAAAAGTGCCAGCACTGAAAGCTGTTGCTAGCCAGCCCCCTTCCTTGGAAGCGCTTTTGTAGGCCTAAGAACACTGGGGCGTTACGCTTCTCTAGCCACCTAATCTTCTGCTCATCCTCTCGCGCACTCTAAAGAGAGCTCAGGTGAGAAATTGCAAACGTCGAGCAATTGCTCAGAGATGAAAAGTGCCAGCACTGAAAGCTGTTGCTAGCCAGCACCCTTCCTTGGAAGCGCTTTCACAGGTGCAACAACACTGGGGCTTTGCGCTTCTCTAGCCACCAAACGTCACGGTCATTCTCTTTCCGTCTCGTAGACACGAGTTGAGAAATTGCAAACGTCGAGCAATTGCTCAGAGATGAAAAGTGCCAGCACTGAAAGCTGTTGCTAGCCAGCACCCTTCCTTGGAAGCGCTTTCACAGGCGCAGCAACACTGGGGCTTTGCGCTTCTCTAGCCACCAAACGTCACGGTCATTCTCTTCCCGTCTCGTAGACACGAGCTGAGAGATTGCAAACGTCGAGCAATTGCTCAGAGATGAAAAGTGCCAGCACTGAAAGCTGTTGCCAGCCAGCACCCTCCTTGGAAGTGCTTTTGTAGGCCTAAGAACACTGGGGCTCTGGGCTTCTCTAGCCACCTAATCTTCTGCTCATCCTCTCGCGCAGTCTAAAGAGAGCTCAGGTGAGAAATTGCAAACGTCGAGCAATTGCTCAGAGATGAAAAGTGCCAGCACTGAAAGCTGTTGCTAGGCAGCACCCTTCCTTGGAAGCGCTTTCACAGGCGCAGCAACACTGGGGCTTTGCGCTTCTCTACCCACCAAACGTCACAGTCATTCTCTCTCCGTCTCGTAGACACGAGCTGAGAAATTGCAAACGTCGAGCAATTGCTCAGAGATGAAAAGTGCCAGCACTGAAAGCTGTTGCTAGCCAGCCCCCTTCCTTGGAAGCGCTTTTGTAGGCCTAAGAAGACTGGGGCTCTGGGCTTCTCTAGCCACCTAATCTTCTGCTCATCCTCTCGCGCACTCTAAAGAGAGCTCAGGTGAGAAATTGCAAACGTCCAGCAATTGCTCAGAGATGAAAAGTGCCAGCACTGAAAGCTGTTGCTAGCCAGCACCCTTCCTTGGAAGCGCTTTCACAGGCAAAGCAACACTGGGGCTTTGCGCTTCTCTAGCCACCAAACGTCACGGTCATTCTCTTTCCATCTCGTAGACACGAGCTGAGAGATTGCAAACGTCGAGCAATTGCTCAGAGATGAAAAGTGCCAGCACTGAAAGCTGTTGCTAGCCAGCCCCCTTCCTTGGAAGCGCTTTTGTAGGCCTAAGAACACTGGGGCTTTACGCTTCTCTAGCCACCTAATCTTCTGCTCATCCTCTCGCGCACTCTAAAGAGAGCTCAGGTGAGAAATTGCAAACGTCGAGCAATTGCTCAGAGATGAAAAGTGCCAGCACTGAAAGCTGTTGCTAGCCAGCAGCCTTCCTTGGAAGCGCTTTCACAGGTGCAACAACACTGGGGCTTTGCTCTTCTCTAGCCACCAAACGTCACAGTCATTCTCTTTCCGTCTCGTAGACACGAGCTGAGAAATTGCAAACGTCGAGCAATTGCTCAGAGATGAAAAGTGCCAGCACTGAAAGCTGTTGCTAGCCAGCACCCTTCCTTGGAAGCGCTTTCACAGGCGCAGCAACACTGGGGCTTTGCGCTTCTCTAGCCACCAAACGTCACGGTCACTATCTCTCCGTCTCGTAGACACGAGCTGAGAAATTGCAAACGTCGAGCAATTGCTCAGAGATGAAAAGTGCCAGCACTGAAAGCTGTTGCTAGCCAGCACCCTTCCTTGGAAGCACTTTCACAGGCGCAGCAACACTGGGGCTTTGCGCTTCTCTAGACACCAAACGTCACGGTCCTTCTCTTTCCGTCTCGTAGACACAGGCTGAGAAATTGCAAACGTCGAGCAATTGCTCAGAGATGAAAAGTGCCAGCACTGAAAGCTGTTGCTAGCCAGCACCCTTCCTTGGAAGCGCTTTTGTAGGCCTAAGCACACTGGGGCTCTGGGCTTCTCTAGCCACCTAATCTTGTGCTCATCCTCTCGCGCACTCTAAAGAGAGCTCAGGTGAGAAATTGCAAACGTCGAGCAATTGCTCAGAGATGAAAAGTGCCAGCACTGAAAGCTGTTGCTAGCCAGCACCCTTCCTTGGAAGCGCTTTCACAGGCGCAGCAACACTGGGGCTTTGCGCTTCTCTAGCCACCAAACGTCACGGTCACTATCTCTCCGTCTCGTAGACACGAGCTGAGAAATTGCAAACGTCGAGCAATTGCTCAGAGATGAAAAGTGCCAGCACTGAAAGCTGTTGCTAGCCAGCACCCTTCCTTGGAAGCACTTTCACAGGCGCAGCAACACTGGGGCTTTGCGCTTCTCTAGCCACCAAACGTCACGGTCCTTCTCTTTCCGTCTCGTAGACACAAGCTGAGAAATTGCAAACGTCGAGCAATTGCTCAGAGATGAAAAGTGCCAGCACTGAAAGCTGTTGCTAGCCAGCACCCTTCCTTGGAAGCACTTTTGTAGGCCTAAGCACACTGGGGCTCTGGGCTTCTCTAGCCACCTAATCTTCTGCTCATCCTCTCGCGCACTCTAAAGAGAGCTCAGGTGAGAAATGGCAAACGTCGAGCAATTGCTCAGAGATGAAAAGTGCCAGCACTGAAAGCTGTTGCTAGCCAGCACCCTTCCTTGGAAGCGCTTTCACAGGCGCAGTAACACTGTGGCTTTGCGCTTCTCTAGCCACCAAACGTCACGGTCACTATCTCTCCGTCCCGTAGACACGAGCTGAGAAATTGCAAACGTCGAGCAATTGCTCAGAGATGAAAAGTGCCAGCACTGAAAGCTCTTGCTAGCCAGCATCCTTCCTTGGAAGCGCTTTTGTAGGCCTAAGAACAGTGGGGCTCTGGGCTTCTCTAGCCACCTAATCTTCTGCTCATCCTCTCGCGCACTCTAAAGAGAGCTCAGGTGAGAAATTGCAAACGTCCAGCAATTGCTCAGAGATGAAAAGTGCCAGCACTGAAAGCTGTTGCTAGCCAGCACCCTTCCTTGGAAGCGCTTTCACAGGCGCAGCAACACTGGGGCTTTGCGCTTCTCTACCCACCAAATGTCACGGTCATTCTCTTTCCGTCTCGTAGACACGAGCTGAGAGATTGCAAACGTCGAGCAATTGCTCAGAGATGAAAAGTGCCAGCACTGAAAGCTCTTGCTAGCCAGCCCCCTTCCTTGGAAGCGCTTTTGTAGGCCTAAGAACACTGGGGCTTTGCGCTTCTCTAGCCACCTAATCTTCTGCTCATTCTCTCGCGCACTCTAAAGAGAGCTCAGGTGAGAAATTACAAACGTCGAGCAATTGCTCAGAGATGAAAAGTGCCAGCACTGAAAGCTCTTGCTAGCCAGCAGCCTTCCTTGGAAGTGCTTTCACAGGCGCAGCAACACTGGGGCTTTGCGCTTCTCTAGCCACCAAACGTCACGGTCATTCTCCATCCGTCTCGTAGACACGAGCTGAGAGATTGCAAACGTCGAGCAATTGCTCAGAGATGAAAAGTGCCAGCACTGAAAGCTGTTGCTAGCCAGCCCCCTTCCTTGGAAGCGCTTTTGTAGGCCTAAGAACACTGGGGCTTTACGCTTCTCTAGCCACCTAATCTTCTGCTCATCCTCTCGCGCACTCTAAAGATAGCTCAGGTGAGAAATTGCAAACGTCGAGCAATTGCTCAGAGATGAAAAGTGCCAGCACTGAAAGCTGTTGCTAGCCAGCAGCCTTCCTTGGAAGCGCTTTCACAGGTGCAACAACACTGGGGCTTTGCGCTTCTCTAGCCACCAAACGTCACGGTCATTCTCTTTCCGTCTCGTAGACACGAGTTGAGAAATTGCAAACGTCGAGCAATTGCTCAGAGATGAAAAGTGCCAGCACTGAAAGCTGTTGCTAGCCAGCACCCTTCCTTGGAAGCGCTTTCACAGGCGCAGCAACACTGGGGCTTTGCGCTTCTCTAGCCACCAAACGTCACGGTCATTCTCTTCCCGTCTCGTAGACACGAGCTGAGAGATTGCAAACGTCGGCAATTGCTCAGAGATGAAAAGTGCCAGCACTGAAAGCTGTTGCCAGCCAGCACCCTCCTTGGAAGTGCTTTTGTAGGCCTAAGAAGACTGGGGCTCTGGGCTTCTCTAGCCACCTAATCTTCTGCTCATCCTCTCGCGCAGTCTAAAGAGAGCTCAGGTGAGAAATTGCAAACGTCGAGCAATTGCTCAGAGATGAAAAGTGCCAGCACTGAAAGCTGTTGCTAGCCAGCAGCCTTCCTTGGAAGCGCTTTCACAGGCGCAGCAACACTGGGGCTTTGCGCTTCTCTACCCACCAAACGTCACGGTCACTATCTCTCCGTCTCGTAGACACGAGCTGAGAAATTGCAAACGTCGAGCAATTGCTCAGAGATGAAAAGTGCCAGCACTGAAAGCTGTTGCTAGCCAGCCCCCTTCCTTGGAAGCGCTTTTGTAGGCCTAAGAAGACTGGGGCTCTGGGCTTCTCTAGCCACCTAATCTTCTGCTCATCCTCTCGCGCACTCTAAAGAGAGCTCAGGTGAGAAATTGCAAACGTCCAGCAATTGCTCAGAGATGAAAAGTGCCAGCACTGAAAGCTGTTGCTAGCCAGCAGCCTTCCTTGGAAGCGCTTTCACAGGCAAAGCAACACTGGGGCTTTGCGCTTCTCTACCCACCAGACGTCATGGTCATTCTCTTTCCATCTCGTAGACAGGAGCTGAGAAATTGCAAACGTCGAGCAATTGCTCAGAGATGAAAAGTGCCAGCACTGAAAGCTGTTGCTAGCCAGCACCCTTCCTTGGAAGCGCTTTCACAGGCGCAGCAACACTGGGGCTTTGCGCTTCTCTAGACACCAAACGTCACGGTCATTCTCTTTCCGTCTCGTAGACACAAGCTGAGAAATTGCAAACGTCGAGCAATTGCTCAGAGATGAAAAGTGCCAGCACTGAAAGCTGTTGCTAGCCAGCACCCTTCCTTGGAAGCGCGTTCACAGGCGCAGCAACACTGGGGCTTTGCGCTTCTCTACCCACCAGACGTCATGGTCATTCTCTTTCCATCTCGTAGACACGAGCTGAGAAATTGCAAAGGTCGAGCAATTGCTCAGAGATGAAAAGTGCCAGCACTGAAAGCTGTTGCTAGCCAGCCCCCTTCCTTGGAAGCGCTTTCACAGGCGCAGCAACACTGGGGCTTTGCGCTTCTCTAGCCACCAAACGTCACGGCCACTATCTCTCCGTCTCGTAGACACGAGCTGAGAAATTGCAAACGTTGAGCAATTGCTCAGAGATGAAAAGTGCCAGCACTGAAAGCTCTTGCTAGCCAGCACCCTTCCTTGGAAGCGCTTTCACAGGCGCAGCAACACTGGGGCTTTGTGCTTCTCTAGCCACCAAACGTCACGGTCATTCTCTTTCCGTCTCGTAGACACGAGCTGAGAAATTGCAAACGTCCAGCAATTGCTCAGAGATGAAAAGTGCCAGCACTGAAAGCTGTTGCTAGCCAGCACCCTTCCTTGGAAGCGCTTTTGTAGGCCTAAGCACACTGGGGCTCTGGGCTTCTCTAGCCACCTAATCTTCTGCTCATCCTCTCGCGCACTCTAAAGAGAGCTCAGGTGAGAAATTGCAAAGGTCGAGCAATTGCTCAGAGATGAAAAGTGCCAGCACTGAAAGCTGTTGCTAGCCAGCACCCTTCCTTGGAAGCGCTTTCACAGGCACAGCAACACTGGGGCTTTGCGCTTCGCTAGCCACCAAATGTCACGGTCACTATCTCTCCGTCTCGTAGACACAAGCTGAGAAATTGCAAACGTCGAGCAATTGCTCAGAGATGAAAAGTGCCAGCACTGAAAGCTGTTGCTAGCCAGCACCCTTCCTTGGAAGCGCTTTCACAGGCGCAGCAACACTGGGGCTTTGCGCTTCTCTAGCCACCAAACGTCATGGTCATTCTCTTTCCGTCTCGTAGACACAAGCTGAGAAATTGCAAACGTCGAGCAATTGCTCAGAGATGAAAAGTGCCAGCACTGAAAGCTGTTGCTAGCCAGCACCCTTCCTTGGAAGCGCGTTCACAGGCGCAGCAACACTGGGGCTTTGCGCTTCTCTACCCACCAAACGTCACGGTCATTCTCTTTCCATCTCGTAGACACGAGCTGAGAAATTGCAAACGTCGAGCAATTGCTCAGAGATGAAAAGTGCCAGCACTGAAAGCTGTTGCTAGCCAGCACCCTTCCTTGGAAGCGCTTTTGTAGGCCTAAGAAGACTGGGGCTCTGGGCTTCACTAGCCACCTAATCTTCTGCTCATCCTCTCGCGCACTCTAAAGAGAGCTCAGGTGAGAAATTGCAAACGTCCAGCAATTGCTCAGAGATGAAAAGTGCCAGCACTGAAAGCTGTTGCTAGCCAGCACCCTTCCTTGGAAGCGCTTTCACAGGCGCAGCAACACTGGGGCTTTGCGCTTCTCTAGCCACCAAACGTCACGATCACTATCTCTCCGTCTCGTAGACACGAGCTGAGAAATTGCAAACGTCGAGCAATTGCTCAGAGATGAAAAGTGCCAGCACTGAAAGCTGTTGCTAGCCAGCACCCTTCCTTGGAAGCGCTCTTGTAGGCCTAAGAACACTGGGGCTCTGGGCTTCTCTAGCCACCTAATCATCTGCTCATCCTCTCGCGCACTCTAAAGAGAGCTCAGGTGAGAAATTGCAAACGTCGAGCAATTGCTCAGAGATGAAAAGTGCCAGCACTGAAAGCTGTTGCCAGCCAGCACCCTTCCTTGGAAGCGCTTTCACAGGCGCAGCAACACTGGGGCTTTGCGCTTCTCTAGCCACCAAACGTCACAGTCATTCTCTTTCCATCTCGTAGACACAAGCTGAGAAATTGCAAACGTCGAGCAATTGCTCAGAGATGAAAAGTGCCAGCACTGAAAGCTGTTGCTAGCCAGCACCCTTCCTTGGAAGCGCTTTTGTAGGCCTAAGAACACTGGGGCTCTGGGCTTCTCTAGCCACCTAATCTTCTGCTCATCCTCTCGCGCACTCTAAAGAGAGCTCAGGTGAGAAATTGCAAACGTCCAGCAATTGCTCAGAGATGAAAAGTGCCAGCACTGAAAGCTGTTGCTAGCCAGCCCCCTTCCTTGGAAGCGCTTTCACAGGCGCAGCAACACTGGGGCTTTGCGCTTCTCTAGCCACCAAACGTCACGGTCATTCTCTTTCCGTCTCGTAGACACGAGCTGAGAAATTACAAATGTCGAGCAATTGCTCAGAGATGAAAAGTGCCAGCACTGAAAGCTGTTGCTAGCCAGCAGCCTTCCTTGGAAGCGCTTTTGTAGGCCTAAGAAGACTGGGGCTCTGGGCTTCTCTAGCCACCTAATCTTCTGCTCATCCTCTCGCGCAGTCTAAAGAGAGCTCAGGTGAGAAATTGCAAACGTCGAGCAATTGCTCAGAGATGAAAAGTGCCAGCACTGAAAGCTGTTGCTAGCCAGCACCCTTCCTTGGAAGCGCTTTCACAGGCAAAGCAACACTGGGGCTTTGCACTTCTCTACCCACCAAACGTCACAGTCATTCTCTTTCCATCTCGTAGACACGAGCTGAGAAATTGCAAACGTCGAGCAATTGCTCAGAGATGAAAAGTGCCAGCACTGAAAGCTCTTGCCAGCCAGCACCCTTCCTTGGAAGTGCTTTTGTAGGCCTAAGAACACTGGGGCTCTGGGCTTCTCTAGCCACCTAATCTTCTGCTCATCCTCTCGCGCACTCTAAAGAGAGCTCAGGTGAGAAATTGCAAACGTCGAGCAATTGCTCAGAGATGAAAAGTGCCAGCACTGAAAGCTGTTGCCAGCCAGCACCCTTCCTTGGAAGCGCTTTCACAGGCGCAGCAACACTGGGGCTTTGCTCTTCTCTAGCCACCAAACGTCACAGTCATTCTCTTTCCATCTCGTAGACACAAGCTGAGAAATTGCAAACGTTGAGCAATTGCTCAGAGATGAAAAGTGCCAGCACTGAAAGCTCTTGCCAGCCAGCACCCTTCCTTGGAAGTGCTTTTGTAGCCCTAAGAAGACTGGGGCTGTGGGCTTCTCTAGCCACCTAATCTTCTGCTCATCCTCTCGCGCACTCTAAAGAGAGCTCAGGTGAGAAATTGCAAACGTCGAGCAATTGCTCAGAGATGAAAAGTGCCAGCACTGAAAGCTGTTGCTAGCCAGCACCCTTCCTTGGAAGCACTTTCACAGGCGCAGCAACACTGGGGCTTTGCGCTTCTCTACCCACCAAATATCACGGTCACTATCTCTCTGTCTCGTAGACACGAGCTGAGAAATTGCAAACGTCGAGCAATTGCTCAGAGATGAAAAGTGCCAGCACTGAAAGCTGTTGCTAGCCAGCACCCTTCCTTGGAAGTGCTTTCACAGGCGCAGCAACACTGGGGCTTTGCGCTTCTCTAGCCACCAAACGTCACGGCCACTATCCCTCCGTCTCGTAGACACGAGTTGAGAAATTGCAAACGTTGAGCAATTGCTCAGAGATGAAAAGTGCCAGCACTGAAAGCTGTTGCTAGACAGCACCCTTCCTGGGAAGCGCTTTCACAGGCGCAGCAACACCTGGGCTTTGTGCTTCTCTAGCCACCAAACGTCACGGTCATTCTCTTCCCATCTCGTAGACACGAGCTGAGAAATTGCAAACGTCGAGCAATTGCTCAGAGATGAAAAGTGCCAGCACTGAAAGCTGTTGCTAGCCAGCACCCTTCCTTGGAAGCGCTTTTGTAGGCCTAAGAACACTGGGGCTTTGCGCTTCTCTAGCCACCTAATCTTGTGCTCATTCTCTCGCGCACTCTAAAGGGTGCTCAGGTGAGAAATTGCAAACGTCGAGCAATTGCTCAGAGATGAAAAGTGCCAGCACTGAAAGCTGTTGCTAGCCAGCCCCCTTCCTTGGAAGCGCTTTCACAGGCGCAGCAACACTGGGGCTTTGCGCTTCTCTACCCACCAACCGTCACGGTCATTCTCTTTGCGTCTCGTAGACACGAGCTGAGAAATTGCAAACGTCGAGCAATTGCTCAGAGATGAAAAGTGCCAGCACTGAAAGCTGTTGCTAGCCAGCACCCTTCCTTGGAAGCGCTTTTGTAGGCCTAAGAAGACTGGGGCTCTGGGCTTCTCTAGCCACCTAATCTTCTGCTCATCCTCTCGCGCACTCTAAAGAGAGCTCAGGTGAGAAATTGCAAACGTCGAGCAATTGCTCAGAGATGAAAAGTGCCAGCACTGAAAGCTCTTGCTAGCCAGCAGCCTTCCTTGGAAGCGCTTTCACAGGCGCAGCAACACTGGGGCTTTGCGCTTCTCTAGCCACCAAACGTCACGGTCATTCTCTTTCCGTCTCGTAGACACGAGCTGAGAAATTGCAAACGTCGAGCAATTGCTCAGAGATGAAAAGTGCCAGCACTGAAAGCTGTTGCTAGCCAGCCCCCTTCCTTGGAAGCGCTTTTGTAGGCCTAAGAACACTGGGGCTTTGCGCTTCTCTAGCCACCTAATCTTGTGCTCATTCTCTCGCGCACTCTAAAGGGTGCTCAGGTGAGAAATTACAAACGTCGAGCAATTGCTCAGAGATGAAAAGTGCCAGCACTGAAAGCTCTTGCTAGCCAGCACCCTTCCTTGGAAGCGCTTTCACAGGCGCAGCAACACTGGGGCTTTGCGCTTCTCTACCCACCAAACGTCACGGTCATTCTCTTTCCGTCTCGTAGACACGAGCTGAGAAATTGCAAACGTCGAGCAATTGCTCAGAGATGAAAAGTGCCAGCACTGAAAGCTGTTGCTAGCCAGCACCCTTCCTTGGAAGCGCTTTTGTAGGCCTAAGAACACTTGGGCTTTGCGCTTCTCTAGCCACCTAATCTTCTGCTCATCCTCTCGCGCACTCTAAAGGGTGCTCAGGTGAGAAATTGCAAACGTCGAGCAATTGCTCAGAGATGAAAAGTGCCAGCACTGAAAGCTGTTGCTAGCCAGCACCCTTCCTTGGAAGCGCGTTCACAGGCGCAGCAACACTGGGGCTTTGCGCTTCTCTACCCACCAAACGTCACGGTCATTCTCTTTCCGTCTCGTAGACACGAGCTGAGAGATTGCAAACGTCGAGCAATTGCTCAGAGATGAAAAGTGCCAGCACTGAAAGCTGTTGCTAGCCAGCAGCCTTCCTTGGAAGCGCTTTTGTAGGCCTAAGAACAGTGGGGCTCTGGGCTTCTCTAGCCACCTAATCTTGTGCTCATCCTCTCGCGCACTCTAAAGAGAGCTCAGGTGAGAAATTGCAAACGTCGAGCAATTGCTCAGAGATGAAAAGTGCCAGCACTGAAAGCTGTTGCTAGCCAGCAGCCTTCCTTGGAAGCGCTTTCACAGGCGCAGCAACACTGGGGCTTTGCGCTTCTCTAGCCACCAAACGTCACGGTCATTCTCTTTCCGTCTCGTAGACACGAGCTGAGAAATTGCAAACGTCGAGCAATTGCTCAGAGATGAAAAGTGCCAGCACTGAAAGCTGTTGCTAGCCAGCACCCTTCCTTGGAAGCGCTTTTGTAGGCCTAAGAACACTGGGGCTTTGCGCTTCTCTAGCCACCTAATCTTGTGCTCATTCTCTCACGCACTCTAAAGGGTGCTCAGGTGAGAAATTACAAACGTCGAGCAATTGCTCAGAGATGAAAAGTGCCAGCACTGAAAGCTCTTGCTAGCCAGCACCCTTCCTTGGAAGCGCTTTTGTAGGCCTAAGAACACTGGGGCTTTGCGCTTCTCTAGCCACCTAATCTTCTGTTCATCCTCTCGCGCAGTCTAAAGAGAGCTCAGGTGAGAAATTGCAAACGTCGAGCAATTGCTCAGAGATGAAAAGTGCCAGCACTGAAAGCTGTTGCTAGCCAGCAGCCTTCCTTGGAAGCGCTTTCACAGGCGCAGCAACACTGGGGCTTTGCGCTTCTCTAGCCACCAAACGTCACGGTCCTTCTCTTTCCGTCTCGTAGACACGAGCTGAGAAATTACAAATGTCCAGCAATTGCTCAGAGATGAAAAGTGCCAGCACTGAAAGCTCTTGCTAGCCAGCCCCCTTCCTTGGAAGCGCTTTTGTAGGCCTAAGAACACTGGGGCTCTGGGCTTCTCTAGCCACCTAATCTTCTGCTCATCCTCTCGCGCACTCTAAAGAGAGCTCAGGTGAGAAATTGCAAACGTCGAGCAATTGCTCAGAGATGAAAAGTGCCAGCACTGAAAGCTCTTGCTAGCCAGCAGCCTTCCTTGGAAGCGCTTTCACAGGCGCAGCAACACTGGGGCTTTGCGCTTCTCTACCCACCAAACGTCACGGTCATTCTCTTTCCGTCTCGTAGACACGAGCTGAGAAATTGCAAACGTCGAGCAATTGCTCAGAGATGAAAAGTGCCAGCACTGAAAGCTGTTGCTAGCCAGCAGCCTTCCTTGGAAGCGCTTTTGTAGGCCTAAGAAGACTGGGGCTCTGGGCTTCTCTAGCCACCTAATCTTCTGCTCATCCTCTCGCGCACTCTGAAGAGAGCTCAGGTGAGAAATTGCAAACGTCGAGCAATTGCTCAGAGATGAAAAGTGCCAGCACTGAAAGCTCTTGCTAGCCAGCCCCCTTCCTTGGAAGCGCTTTCACAGGCGCAGCAACACTGGGGCTTTGCGCTTCTCTAGCCACCAAACGTCACGGTCCTTCTCTTTCCGTCTCGTAGACACGAGCTGAGAAATTGCAAACGTCGAGCAATTGCTCAGAGATGAAAAGTGCCAGCACTGAAAGCTGTTGCTAGCCAGCAGCCTTCCTTGGAAGCGCTTTTGTAGGCCTAAGAAGACTGGGGCTCTGGGCTTCTCTAGCCACCTAATCTTGTGCTCATCCTCTCGCGCACTCTAAAGGGTGCTCAGGTGAGAAATTACAAACGTCGAGCAATTGCTCAGAGATGAAAAGTGCCAGCACTGAAAGCTGTTGCTAGCCAGCACCCTTCCTTGGAAGCGCTTTCACAGGCGCAGCAACACTGGGGCTTTGCGCTTCTCTAGCCACCAAACGTCACGGTCATTCTCTTTCCGTCTCGTAGACACGAGCTGAGAGATTGCAAACGTCGAGCAATTGCTCAGAGATGAAAAGTGCCAGCACTGAAAGCTGTTGCTAGCCAGCACCCTTCCTTGGAAGCGCTTTCACAGGCAAAGCAACACTGGGGCTTTGCACTTCTCTACCCACCAAACGTCACAGTCATTCTCTTTCCATCTCGTAGACACGAGCTGAGAAATTGCAAACGTCGAGCAATTGCTCAGAGATGAAAAGTGCCAGCACTGAAAGCTGTTGCTAGCCAGCACCCTTCCTTGGAAGCGCTTTTGTAGGCCTAAGAAGACTGGGGCTCTGGGCTTCTCTACCCACCTAATCTTCTGCTCATCCTCTCGCGCACTCTAAAGAGAGCTCAGGTGAGAAATTGCAAACGTCCAGCAATTGCTCAGAGATGAAAAGTGCCAGCACTGAAAGCTCTTGCTAGCCAGCACCCTTCCTTGGAAGCGCTTTCACAGGCGCAGCAACACTGGGGCTTTGCACTTCTCTACCCACCAAATATCACGGTCACTATCTCTCTGTCTCGTAGACACGAGCTGAGAAATTGCAAACGTCGAGCAATTGCTCAGAGATGAAAAGTGCCAGCACTGAAAGCTGTTGCTAGCCAGCACCCTTCCTTGGAAGCGCTTTTGTAGGCCTAAGAACACTGGGGCTCTGGGCTTCTCTAGCCACCTAATCTTCTGCTCATCCTCTCGCGCACTCTAAAGAGAGCTCAGGTGAGAAATTGCAAACGTCGAGCAATTGCTCAGAGATGAAAAGTGCCAGCACTGAAAGCTGTTGCTAGACAGCCCCCTTCCTTGGAAGCGCTTTCACAGGCACAGCAACACTGGGGCTTTGCTCTTCTCTACCCACCAAACGTCACAGTCATTCTCTTTCCATCTCGTAGACACAAGCTGAGAAATTGCAAAGGTCGAGCAATTGCTCAGAGATGAAAAGTGCCAGCACTGAAAGCTCTTGCCAGCCAGCACCCTTCCTTGGAAGCGCTTTTGTAGGCCTAAGAACAGTGGGGCTCTGGGCTTCTCTAGCCACCTAATCTTCTGCTCATCCTCTCGCGCACTCTAAAGAGAGCTCAGGTGAGAAATTGCAAACGTCCAGCAATTGCTCAGAGATGAAAAGTGCCAGCACTGAAAGCTGTTGCTAGCCAGCACCCTTCCTTGGAAGCGCTTTCACAGGCGCAGCAACACTGGGGCTTTGCGCTTCTCTAGCCACCAAAAGTCACGGTCATTCTCTTTCCGTCTCGTAGACACGAGCTGAGAAATTACAAATGTCCAGCAATTGCTCAGAGATGAAAAGTGCCAGCACTGAAAGCTGTTGCTAGCCAGCACCCTTCCTTGGAAGCGCTTTTGTAGGCCTAAGAAGACTGGGGCTCTGGGCTTCTCTAGCCACCTAATCATCTGCTCATCCTCTCGCGCACTCTAAAGAGAGCTCAGGTGAGAAATTGCAAACGTCGAGCAATTGCTCAGAGATGAAAAGTGCCAGCACTGAAAGCTGTTGCTAGCCAGCACCCTTCCTTGGAAGCGCTTTCACAGGCACAGCAACACTGGGGCTTTGCACTTCTCTACCCACCAAACGTCACAGTCATTCTCTTTCCATCTCGTAGACACGAGCTGAGAAATTGCAAACGTCGAGCAATTGCTCAGAGATGAAAAGTGCCAGCACTGAAAGCTCTTGCTAGCCAGCACCCTTCCTTGGAAGTGCTTTTGTAGCCCTAAGAAGACTGGGGCTCTGGGCTTCTCTAGCCACCTAATCATCTGCTCATCCTCTCGCGCACTCTAAAGAGAGCTCAGGTGAGAAATTGCAAACGTCGAGCAATTGCTCAGAGATGAAAAGTGCCAGCACTGAAAGCTGTTGCTAGCCAGCACCCTTCCTTTGAAGCGCTTTTGTAGGCCTAAGAACACTGGGGCTCTGGGCTTCTGTAGCCACCTAATCTTCTGCTCATCCTCTCGCGCACTCTAAAGAGAGCTCAGGTGAGAAATTGCAAACGTCCAGCAATTGCTCAGAGATGAAAAGTGCCAGCACTGAAAGCTGTTGCTAGCCAGCACCCTTCCTTGGAAGCGCTTTCACAGGCGCAGCAACACTTGGGCTTTGCGCTTCTCTACCCACCAAATATCACGGTCACTATCTCTCTGTCTCGTAGACACGAGCTGAGAAATTGCAAACGTCGAGCAATTGCTCAGAGATGAAAAGTGCCAGCACTGAAAGCTCTTGCTAGCCAGCACCCTTCCTTGGAAGCCCTTTTGTAGGCCTAAGAAGACTGGGGCTCTGGGCTTCTCTAGCCACCTAATCTTCTGCTCATCCTCTCGCGCAGTCTAAAGAGAGCTCAGGTGAGAAATTGCAAACGTCGAGCAATTGCTCAGAGATGAAAAGTGCCAGCACTGAAAGCTCTTGCTAGCCAGCACCCTTCCTTGGAAGCGCTTTCACAGGCAAAGCAACACTGGGGCTTTGCACTTCTCTACCCACCAAACGTCACAGTCATTCTCTTTCCATCTCGTAGACACGAGCTGAGAAATTGCAAACGTCGAGCAATTGCTCAGAGATGAAAAGTGCCAGCACTGAAAGCTCTTGCCAGCCAGCACCCTTCCTTGGAAGTGCTTTTGTAGGCCTAAGAACACTGGGGCTCTGGGCTTCTCTAGCCACCTAATCTTCTGCTCATCCTCTCGCGCACTCTAAAGAGAGCTCAGGTGAGAAATTGCAAACGTCGAGCAATTGCTCAGAGATGAAAAGTGCCAGCACTGAAAGCTGTTGCCAGCCAGCACCCTTCCTTGGAAGCGCTTTCACAGGCAAAGCAACACTGGGGCTTTGCTCTTCTCTACCCACCAAACGTCACAGTCATTCTCTTTCCATCTCGTAGACACAGGCTGAGAAATTGCAAACGTTGAGCAATTGCTCAGAGATGAAAAGTGCCAGCACTGAAAGCTCTTGCCAACCAGCACCCTTCCTTGGAAGTGCTTTTGTAGCCCTAAGAAGACTGGGGCTCTGGGCTTCTCTAGCCACCTAATCTTCTGCTCATCCTCTCGCGCACTCTAAAGAGAGCTCAGGTGAGAAATTGCAAACGTCGAGCAATTGCTCAGAGATGAAAAGTGCCAGCACTGAAAGCTGTTGCTAGCCAGCACCCTTCCTTGGAAGCGCTTTCACAGGCGCAGCAACACTGGGGCTTTGCGCTTCTCTACCCACCAAATATCACGGTCACTATCTCTCTGTCTCGTAGACACGAGCTGAGAAATTGCAAACGTCGAGCAATTGCTCAGAGATGAAAAGTGCCAGCACTGAAAGCTCTTGCTAGCCAGCACCCTTCCTTGGAAGCGCTTTCACAGGCGCAGCAACACTGGGGCTTTGCACTTCTCTAGCCACCAAACGTCACGGTCATTCTCTTTCCATCTCGTAGACACGAGTTGAGAAATTGCAAACGTCGAGCAATTGCTCAGAGATGAAAAGTGCCAGCACTGAAAGCTGTTGCTAGCCAGCACCCTTCCTTGGAAGTGCTTTCACAGGCGCAGCAACACTGGGGCTTTGCGCTTCTCTAGCCACCAAACGTCACGGCCACTATCCCTCCGTCTCGTAGACACGAGCTGAGAAATTGCAAACGTTGAGCAATTGCTCAGAGATGAAAAGTGCCAGCACTGAAAGCTGTTGCTAGCCAGCACCCTTCCTTGGAAGCGCTTTCACAGGCGCAGCAACACCTGGGCTTTGTGCTTCTCTAGCCACCAAACGTCACGGTCATTCTCTTTCCATCTCGTAGACACGAGCTGAGAAATTGCAAACGTCGAGCAATTGCTCAGAGATGAAAAGTGCCAGCACTGAAAGCTGTTGCTAGCCAGCCCCCTTCCTTGGAAGCGCTTTTGTAGGCCTAAGAACACTGGGGCTTTGCGCTTCTCTAGCCACCTAATCTTGTGCTCATTCTCTCGCGCACTCTAAAGGGTGCTCAGGTGAGAAATTGCAAACGTCGAGCAATTGCTCAGAGATGAAAAGTGCCAGCACTGAAAGCTGTTGCTAGCCAGCAGCCTTCCTTGGAAGCGCTTTCACAGGCGCAGCAACACTGGGGCTTTGCGCTTCTCTAGCCACCAAACGTCACGGTCATTCTCTTTCCGTCTCGTAGACACGAGCTGAGAAATTGCAAACGTCGAGCAATTGCTCAGAGATGAAAAGTGCCAGCACTGAAAGCTGTTGCTAGCCAGCACCCTTCCTTGGAAGCGCTTTTGTAGGCCTAAGAACACTGGGGCTTTGCGCTTCTCTAGCCACCTAATCTTGTGCTCATTCTCTCGCGCACTCTAAAGGGTGCTCAGGTGAGAAATTACAAACGTCGAGCAATTGCTCAGAGATGAAAAGTGCCAGCACTGAAAGCTCTTGCTAGCCAGCACCCTTCCTTGGAAGCGCTTTCACAGGCGCAGCAACACTGGGGCTTTGCGCTTCTCTAGCCACCAAACGTCACGGTCATTCTCTTTCCGTCTCGTAGACACGAGCTGAGAAATTGCAAACGTCGAGCAATTGCTCAGAGAGGAAAAGTGCCAGCACTGAAAGCTGTTGCTAGCCAGCACCCTTCCTTGGAAGCGCTTTCACAGGCGCAGCAACACTGGGGCTTTGCGCTTCTCTACCCACCAAACGTCACGGTCATTCTCTTTCCGTCTCGTAGACACGAGCTGAGAAATTGCAAACGTCGAGCAATTGCTCAGAGATGAAAAGTGCCAGCACTGAAAGCTGTTGCTAGCCAGCACCCTTCCTTGGAAGCGCTTTTGTAGGCCTAAGAACACTTGGGCTTTGCGCTTCTCTAGCCACCTAATCTTGTGCTCATTCTCTCGCGCACTCTAAAGGGTGCTCAGGTGAGAAATTGCAAACGTCGAGCAATTGCTCAGAGATGAAAAGTGCCAGCACTGAAAGCTGTTGCTAGCCAGCACCCTTCCTTGGAAGCGCGTTCACAGGCGCAGCAACACTGGGGCTTTGCGCTTCTCTACCCACCAAACGTCACGGTCATTCTCTTTCCGTCTCGTAGACACGAGCTGAGAGATTGCAAACGTCGAGCAATTGCTCAGAGATGAAAAGTGCCAGCACTGAAAGCTGTTGCTAGCCAGCACCCTTCCTTGGAAGCGCTTTTGTAGGCCTAAGAACACTGGGGCTCTGGGCTTCTCTAGCCACCTAATCTTCTGCTCATCCTCTCGCGCACTCTAAAGAGAGCTCAGGTGAGAAATTGCAAACGTCGAGCAATTGCTCAGAGATGAAAAGTGCCAGCACTGAAAGCTCTTGCTAGCCAGCCCCCTTCCTTGGAAGCGCTTTCACAGGCGCAGCAACACTGGGGCTTTGCGCTTCTCTACCCACCAAACGTCACGGTCATTCTCTTTCCGTCTCGTAGACACGAGCTGAGAAATTGCAAACGTCGAGCAATTGCTCAGAGATGAAAAGTGCCAGCACTGAAAGCTGTTGCTAGCCAGCACCCTTCCTTGGAAGCGCTCTTGTAGGCCTAAGAAGACTGGGGCTCTGGGCTTCTCTAGCCACCTAATCTTCTGCTCATTCTCTCGCGCACTCTAAAGGGTGCTCAGGTGAGAAATGGCAAACGTCGAGCAATTGCTCAGAGATGAAAAGTGCCAGCACTGAAAGCTGTTGCTAGCCAGCACCCTTCCTTGGAAGCGCTTTCACAGGCGCAGCAACACTGGGGCTTTGCGCTTCTCTAGCCACCAAACGTCACGGTCATTCTCTTTCCGTCTCGTAGACACGAGCTGAGAGATTGCAAACGTCGAGCAATTGCTCAGAGATGAAAAGTGCCAGCACTGAAAGCTGTTGCTAGCCAGCAGCCTTCCTTGGAAGTGCTTTTGTAGGCCTAAGAACACTGGGGCTCTGGGCTTCTCTAGCCACCTAATCTTGTGCTCATCCTCTCGCGCACTCTAAAGAGAGCTCAGGTGAGAAATTGCAAACGTCGAGCAATTGCTCAGAGATGAAAAGTGCCAGCACTGAAAGCTGTTGCTAGCCAGCAGCCTTCCTTGGAAGCGCTTTCACAGGCGCAGCAACACTGGGGCTTTGCGCTTCTCTAGCCACCAAACGTCACGGTCATTCTCTTTCCGTCTCGTAGACACGAGCTGAGAAATTGCAAACGTCGAGCAATTGCTCAGAGATGAAAAGTGCCAGCACTGAAAGCTGTTGCTAGCCAGCACCCTTCCTTGGAAGCGCTTTTGTAGGCCTAAGAAGACTGGGGCTCTGGGCTTCTCTAGCCACCTAATCTTCTGCTCATCCTCTCGCGCACTCTAAAGAGAGCTCAGGTGAGAAATTGCAAACGTCGAGCAATTGCTCAGAGATGAAAAGTGCCAGCACTGAAAGCTCTTGCTAGCCAGCCCCCTTCCTTGGAAGCGCTTTCACAGGCGCAGCAACACTGGGGCTTTGCGCTTCTCTACCCACCAAACGTCACGGTCATTCTCTTTCCGTCTCGTAGACACGAGCTGAGAAATTGCAAACGTCGAGCAATTGCTCAGAGATGAAAAGTGCCAGCACTGAAAGCTGTTGCTAGCCAGCAGCCTTCCTTGGAAGCGCTTTTGTAGGCCTAAGAACACTGGGGCTCTGGGCTTCTCTAGCCACCTAATCTTCTGCTCATCCTCTCGCGCACTCTAAAGAGAGCTCAGGTGAGAAATTGCAAAGGTCGAGCAATTGCTCAGAGATGAAAAGTGCCAGCACTGAAAGCTGTTGCCAGCCAGCACCCTTCCTTGGAAGCGCTTTCACAGGCGCAGCAACACTGGGGCTTTGCGCTTCTCTAGCCACCAAACGTCACAGTCATTCTCTTTCCATCTCGTAGACACGAGCTGAGAAATTGCAAACGTCGAGCAATTGCTCAGAGATGAAAAGTGCCAGCACTGAAAGCTGTTGCTAGCCAGCACCCTTCCTTGGAAGCGCTTTTGTAGGCCTAAGAACACTGGGGCTTTGCGCTTCTCTAGCCACCTAATCTTGTGCTCATTCTCTCGCGCACTCTAAAGGGTGCTCAGGTGAGAAATTGCAAACGTCGAGCAATTGCTCAGAGATGAAAAGTGCCAGCACTGAAAGCTGTTGCTAGCCAGCACCCTTCCTTGGAAGCGCTTTCACAGGCGCAGCAACACTGGGGCTTTGCGCTTCTCTAGCCACCAAACGTCACGGTCATTCTCTTTCCGTCTCGTAGACACGAGCTGAGAAATTACAAATGTCCAGCAATTGCTCAGAGATGAAAAGTGCCAGCACTGAAAGCTGTTACTAGCCAGCCCCCTTCCTTGGAAGCGCTTTTGTAGCCCTAAGAAGACTGGGGCTCTGGGCTTCTCTAGCCACCTAATCTTCTGCTCATCCTCTCGCGCACTCTAAAGAGAGCTCAGGTGAGAAATTGCAAACGTCGAGCAATTGCTCAGAGATGAAAAGTGCCAGCACTGAAAGCTCTTGCTAGCCAGCACCCTTCCTTGGAAGCGCTTTCACAGGCGCAGCAACACTGGGGCTTTGCGCTTCTCTAGCCACCAAACGTCACGGTCATTCTCTTTCCGTCTCGTAGACACGAGCTGAGAAATTGCAAACGTCGAGCAATTGCTCAGAGATGAAAAGTGCCAGCACTGAAAGCTGTTGCTAGCCAGCACCCTTCCTTGGAAGCGCTCTTGTAGGCCTAAGAACACTTGGGCTTTGCGCTTCTCTAGCCACCTAATCTTCTGCTCATTCTCTCGCGCACTCTAAAGGGTGCTCAGGTGAGAAATGGCAAACGTCGAGCAATTGCTCAGAGATGAAAAGTGCCAGCACTGAAAGCTGTTGCTAGCCAGCACCCTTCCTTGGAAGCGCTTTCACAGGCGCAGCAACACTGGGGCTTTGCGCTTCTCTACCCACCAAACGTCACAGTCATTCTCTCTCCGTCTCGTAGACACGAGCTGAGAAATTGCAAACGTCGAGCAATTGCTCAGAGATGAAAAGTGCCAGCACTGAAAGCTCTTGCTAGCCAGCACCCTTCCTTGGAAGCCCTTTTGTAGGCCTAAGAAGACTGGGGCTCTGGGCTTCTCTAGCCACCTAATCTTCTGCTCATCCTCTCGCGCAGTCTAAAGAGAGCTCAGGTGAGAAATTGCAAACGTCGAGCAATTGCTCAGAGATGAAAAGTGCCAGCACTGAAAGCTCTTGCTAGCCAGCACCCTTCCTTGGAAGCGCTTTCACAGGCAAAGCAACACTGGGGCTTTGCACTTCTCTAGCCACCAAACGTCACAGTCATTCTCTTTCCATCTCGTAGACACGAGCTGAGAAATTGCAAACGTTGAGCAATTGCTCAGAGATGAAAAGTGCCAGCACTGAAAGCTCTTGCCAGCCAGCACCCTTCCTTGGAAGTGCTTTTGTAGGCCTAAGAACACTGGGGCTCTGGGCTTCTCTAGCCACCTAATCTTCTGCTCATCCTCTCGCGCACTCTAAAGAGAGCTCAGGTGAGAAATTGCAAACGTCGAGCAATTGCTCAGAGATGAAAAGTGCCAGCACTGAAAGCTGTTGCCAGCCAGCACCCTTCCTTGGAAGCGCTTTCACAGGCAAAGCAACACTGGGGCTTTGCTCTTCTCTACCCACCAAACGTCACAGTCATTCTCTTTCCATCTCGTAGACACAGGCTGAGAAATTGCAAACGTTGAGCAATTGCTCAGAGATGAAAAGTGCCAGCACTGAAAGCTCTTGCCAACCAGCACCCTTCCTTGGAAGTGCTTTTGTAGCCCTAAGAAGACTGGGGCTCTGGGCTTCTCTAGCCACCTAATCTTCTGCTCATCCTCTCGCGCACTCTAAAGAGAGCTCAGGTGAGAAATTGCAAACGTCGAGCAATTGCTCAGAGATGAAAAGTGCCAGCACTGAAAGCTGTTGCTAGCCAGCACCCTTCCTTGGAAGCGCTTTCACAGGCGCAGCAACACTGGGGCTTTGCGCTTCTCTACCCACCAAATATCACGGTCACTATCTCTCTGTCTCGTAGACACGAGCTGAGAAATTGCAAACGTCGAGCAATTGCTCAGAGATGAAAAGTGCCAGCACTGAAAGCTCTTGCTAGCCAGCACCCTTCCTTGGAAGCGCTTTCACAGGCGCAGCAACACTGGGGCTTTGCACTTCTCTAGCCACCAAACGTCACGGTCATTCTCTTTCCGTCTCGTAGACACGAGTTGAGAAATTGCAAACGTCGAGCAATTGCTCAGAGATGAAAAGTGCCAGCACTGAAAGCTGTTGCTAGCCAGCACCCTTCCTTGGAAGTGCTTTCACAGGCGCAGCAACACTGGGGCTTTGCGCTTCTCTAGCCACCAAACGTCACGGCCACTATCCCTCCGTCTCGTAGACACGAGCTGAGAAATTGCAAACGTTGAGCAATTGCTCAGAGATGAAAAGTGCCAGCACTGAAAGCTGTTGCTAGCCAGCACCCTTCCTTGGAAGCGCTTTCACAGGCGCAGCAACACCTGGGCTTTGTGCTTCTCTAGCCACCAAACGTCACGGTCATTCTCTTTCCATCTCGTAGACACGAGCTGAGAAATTGCAAACGTCGAGCAATTGCTCAGAGATGAAAAGTGCCAGCACTGAAAGCTGTTGCTAGCCAGCCCCCTTCCTTGGAAGCGCTTTTGTAGGCCTAAGAACACTGGGGCTTTGCGCTTCTCTAGCCACCTAATCTTGTGCTCATTCTCTCGCGCACTCTAAAGGGTGCTCAGGTGAGAAATTGCAAACGTCGAGCAATTGCTCAGAGATGAAAAGTGCCAGCACTGAAAGCTGTTGCTAGCCAGCAGCCTTCCTTGGAAGCGCTTTCACAGGCGCAGCAACACTGGGGCTTTGCGCTTCTCTAGCCACCAAACGTCACGGTCATTCTCTTTCCGTCTCGTAGACACGAGCTGAGAAATTGCAAACGTCGAGCAATTGCTCAGAGATGAAAAGTGCCAGCACTGAAAGCTGTTGCTAGCCAGCACCCTTCCTTGGAAGCGCTTTTGTAGGCCTAAGAACACTGGGGCTTTGCGCTTCTCTAGCCACCTAATCTTGTGCTCATTCTCTCGCGCACTCTAAAGGGTGCTCAGGTGAGAAATTACAAACGTCGAGCAATTGCTCAGAGATGAAAAGTGCCAGCACTGAAAGCTCTTGCTAGCCAGCACCCTTCCTTGGAAGCGCTTTCACAGGCGCAGCAACACTGGGGCTTTGCGCTTCTCTAGCCACCAAACGTCACGGTCATTCTCTTTCCGTCTCGTAGACACGAGCTGAGAAATTGCAAACGTCGAGCAATTGCTCAGAGAGGAAAAGTGCCAGCACTGAAAGCTGTTGCTAGCCAGCACCCTTCCTTGGAAGCGCTTTCACAGGCGCAGCAACACTGGGGCTTTGCGCTTCTCTACCCACCAAACGTCACGGTCATTCTCTTTCCGTCTCGTAGACACGAGCTGAGAAATTGCAAACGTCGAGCAATTGCTCAGAGATGAAAAGTGCCAGCACTGAAAGCTGTTGCTAGCCAGCACCCTTCCTTGGAAGCGCTTTTGTAGGCCTAAGAACACTTGGGCTTTGCGCTTCTCTAGCCACCTAATCTTGTGCTCATTCTCTCGCGCACTCTAAAGGGTGCTCAGGTGAGAAATTGCAAACGTCGAGCAATTGCTCAGAGATGAAAAGTGCCAGCACTGAAAGCTGTTGCTAGCCAGCACCCTTCCTTGGAAGCGCGTTCACAGGCGCAGCAACACTGGGGCTTTGCGCTTCTCTAGCCACCAAACGTCACGGTCATTCTCTTTCCGTCTCGTAGACACGAGCTGAGAGATTGCAAACGTCGAGCAATTGCTCAGAGATGAAAAGTGCCAGCACTGAAAGCTGTTGCTAGCCAGCAGCCTTCCTTGGAAGCGCTTTTGTAGGCCTAAGAACACTGGGGCTCTGGGCTTCTCTAGCCACCTAATCTTCTGCTCATCCTCTCGCGCACTCTAAAGAGAGCTCAGGTGAGAAATTGCAAACGTCGAGCAATTGCTCAGAGATGAAAAGTGCCAGCACTGAAAGCTCTTGCTAGCCAGCAGCCTTCCTTGGAAGCGCTTTCACAGGCGCAGCAACACTGGGGCTTTGCGCTTCTCTACCCACCAAACGTCACGGTCATTCTCTTTCCGTCTCGTAGACACGAGCTGAGAAATTGCAAACGTCGAGCAATTGCTCAGAGATGAAAAGTGCCAGCACTGAAAGCTGTTGCTAGCCAGCACCCTTCCTTGGAAGCGCTCTTGTAGGCCTAAGAAGACTGGGGCTCTGGGCTTCTCTAGCCACCTAATCTTCTGCTCATTCTCTCGCGCACTCTAAAGGGTGCTCAGGTGAGAAATGGCAAACGTCGAGCAATTGCTCAGAGATGAAAAGTGCCAGCACTGAAAGCTGTTGCTAGCCAGCACCCTTCCTTGGAAGCGCTTTCACAGGCGCAGCAACACTGGGGCTTTGCGCTTCTCTAGCCACCAAACGTCACGGTCATTCTCTTTCCGTCTCGTAGACACGAGCTGAGAGATTGCAAACGTCGAGCAATTGCTCAGAGATGAAAAGTGCCAGCACTGAAAGCTGTTGCTAGCCAGCAGCCTTCCTTGGAAGTGCTTTTGTAGGCCTAAGAACACTGGGGCTCTGGGCTTCTCTAGCCACCTAATCTTGTGCTCATCCTCTCGCGCACTCTAAAGAGAGCTCAGGTGAGAAATTGCAAACGTCGAGCAATTGCTCAGAGATGAAAAGTGCCAGCACTGAAAGCTGTTGCTAGCCAGCAGCCTTCCTTGGAAGCGCTTTCACAGGCGCAGCAACACTGGGGCTTTGCGCTTCTCTAGCCACCAAACGTCACGGTCATTCTCTTTCCGTCTCGTAGACACGAGCTGAGAAATTGCAAACGTCGAGCAATTGCTCAGAGATGAAAAGTGCCAGCACTGAAAGCTGTTGCTAGCCAGCACCCTTCCTTGGAAGCGCTTTTGTAGGCCTAAGAACACTGGGGCTCTGGGCTTCTCTAGCCACCTAATCTTCTGCTCATCCTCTCGCGCACTCTAAAGAGAGCTCAGGTGAGAAATTGCAAACGTCGAGCAATTGCTCAGAGATGAAAAGTGCCAGCACTGAAAGCTCTTGCTAGCCAGCCCCCTTCCTTGGAAGCGCTTTCACAGGCGCAGCAACACTGGGGCTTTGCGCTTCTCTACCCACCAAACGTCACGGTCATTCTCTTTCCGTCTCGTAGACACGAGCTGAGAAATTGCAAACGTCGAGCAATTGCTCAGAGATGAAAAGTGCCAGCACTGAAAGCTGTTGCTAGCCAGCAGCCTTCCTTGGAAGCGCTTTTGTAGGCCTAAGAACACTGGGGCTCTGGGCTTCTCTAGCCACCTAATCTTCTGCTCATCCTCTCGCGCACTCTAAAGAGAGCTCAGGTGAGAAATTGCAAAGGTCGAGCAATTGCTCAGAGATGAAAAGTGCCAGCACTGAAAGCTGTTGCCAGCCAGCACCCTTCCTTGGAAGCGCTTTCACAGGCGCAGCAACACTGGGGCTTTGCGCTTCTCTAGCCACCAAACGTCACAGTCATTCTCTTTCCATCTCGTAGACACGAGCTGAGAAATTGCAAACGTCGAGCAATTGCTCAGAGATGAAAAGTGCCAGCACTGAAAGCTGTTGCTAGCCAGCCCCCTTCCTTGGAAGCGCTTTTGTAGGCCTAAGAACACTGGGGCTTTGCGCTTCTCTAGCCACCTAATCTTGTGCTCATTCTCTCGCGCACTCTAAAGGGTGCTCAGGTGAGAAATTGCAAACGTCGAGCAATTGCTCAGAGATGAAAAGTGCCAGCACTGAAAGCTGTTGCTAGCCAGCACCCTTCCTTGGAAGCGCTTTCACAGGCGCAGCAACACTGGGGCTTTGCGCTTCTCTAGCCACCAAACGTCACGGTCATTCTCTTTCCGTCTCGTAGACACGAGCTGAGAAATTACAAATGTCCAGCAATTGCTCAGAGATGAAAAGTGCCAGCACTGAAAGCTGTTGCTAGCCAGCCCCCTTCCTTGGAAGCGCTTTTGTAGGCCTAAGAAGACTGGGGCTCTGGGCTTCTCTAGCCACCTAATCTTCTGCTCATCCTCTCGCGCACTCTAAAGAGAGCTCAGGTGAGAAATTGCAAACGTCGAGCAATTGCTCAGAGATGAAAAGTGCCAGCACTGAAAGCTCTTGCTAGCCAGCACCCTTCCTTGGAAGCGCTTTCACAGGCGCAGCAACACTGGGGCTTTGCGCTTCTCTAGCCACCAAACGTCACGGTCCTTCTCTTTCCGTCTCGTAGACACGAGCTGAGAAATTGCAAACGTCGAGCAATTGCTCAGAGATGAAAAGTGCCAGCACTGAAAGCTGTTGCTAGCCAGCACCCTTCCTTGGAAGCGCTCTTGTAGGCCTAAGAACACTGGGGCTCTGGGCTTCTCTAGCCACCTAATCTTCTGCTCATTCTCTCGCGCACTCTAAAGGGTGCTCAGGTGAGAAATGGCAAACGTCGAGCAATTGCTCAGAGATGAAAAGTGCCAGCACTGAAAGCTGTTGCTAGCCAGCACCCTTCCTTGGAAGCGCTTTCACAGGCGCAGTAACACTGGGGCTTTGCGCTTCTCTACCCACCAAACGTCACAGTCATTCTCTCTCCGTCTCGTAGACACGAGCTGAGAGATTGCAAACGTCGAGCAATTGCTCAGAGATGAAAAGTGCCAGCACTGAAAGCTGTTGCTAGCCAGCAGCCTTCCTTGGAAGCTCTTTTGTAGGCCTAAGAACACTGGGGCTCTGGGCTTCTCTAGCCACCTAATCTTCTGCTCATCCTCTCGCGCACTCTAAAGAGAGCTCAGGTGAGAAATTGCAAACGTCCAGCAATTGCTCAGAGATGAAAAGTGCCAGCACTGAAAGCTGTTGCTAGCCAGCAGCCTTCCTTGGAAGCGCTTTCACAGGCGCAGCAACACTGGGGCTTTGCGCTTCTCTAGCCACCAAACGTCACGGTCATTCTCTTTCCGTCTCGTAGACACGAGCTGAGAAATTGCAAACGTCGAGCAATTGCTCAGAGATGAAAAGTGCCAGCACTGAAAGCTGTTGCTAGCCAGCACCCTTCCTTGGAAGCGCTCTTGTAGGCCTAAGAACACTGGGGCTCTGGGTTTCTCTAGCCACCTAATCTTGTGCTCATCCTCTCGCGCACTCTAAAGAGAGCTCAGGTGAGAAATTGCAAACGTCGAGCAATTGCTCAGAGATGAAAAGTGCCAGCACTGAAAGCTCTTGCTAGCCAGCCCCCTTCCTTGGAAGCGCTTTCACAGGCGCAGCAACACTGGGGCTTTGCGCTTCTCTAGCCACCAAACGTCACGGTCATTCTCTTTCCGTCTCGTAGACACGAGCTGAGAAATTGCAAACGTCGAGCAATTGCTCAGAGATGAAAAGTGCCAGCACTGAAAGCTGTTGCTAGCCAGCACCCTTCCTTGGAAGCGCTTTTGTAGGCCTAAGAACACTGGGGCTCTGGGCTTCTCTAGCCACCTAATCTTCTGCTCATTCTCTCGCGCACTCTAAAGAGAGCTCAGGTGAGAAATTGCAAACGTCGAGCAATTGCTCAGAGATGAAAAGTGCCAGCACTGAAAGCTGTTGCTAGCCAGCACCCTTCCTTGGAAGCGCTTTCACAGGCGCAGCAACACTGGGGCTTTGCGCTTCTCTAGCCACCAAACGTCACGGTCATTCTCTTTCCGTCTCGTAGACACGAGCTGAGAAATTGCAAACGTCGAGCAATTGCTCAGAGATGAAAAGTGCCAGCACTGAAAGCTGTTGCTAGCCAGCACCCTTCCTTGGAAGCGCTCTTGTAGGCCTAAGAACACTTGGGCTTTGCGCTTCTCTAGCCACCTAATCTTGTGCTCATTCTCTCGCGCACTCTAAAGGGTGCTCAGGTGAGAAATTGCAAACGTCGAGCAATTGCTCAGAGATGAAAAGTGCCAGCACTGAAAGCTGTTGCTAGCCAGCACCCTTCCTTGGAAGCGCGTTCACAGGCGCAGCAACACTGGGGCTTTGCGCTTCTCTACCCACCAAACGTCACGGTCATTCTCTTTCCGTCTCGTAGACACGAGCTGAGAGATTGCAAACGTCGAGCAATTGCTCAGAGATGAAAAGTGCCAGCACTGAAAGCTGTTGCTAGCCAGCAGCCTTCCTTGGAAGCGCTTTTGTAGGCCTAAGAACACTGGGGCTCTGGGCTTCTCTAGCCACCTAATCTTCTGCTCATCCTCTCGCGCACTCTAAAGAGAGCTCAGGTGAGAAATTGCAAACGTCGAGCAATTGCTCAGAGATGAAAAGTGCCAGCACTGAAAGCTGTTGCTAGCCAGCACCCTTCCTTGGAAGCGCTTTCACAGGCGCAGCAACACTGGGGCTTTGCGCTTCTCTACCCACCAAACGTCACGGTCATTCTCTTTCCGTCTCGTAGACACGAGCTGAGAAATTGCAAACGTCGAGCAATTGCTCAGAGATGAAAAGTGCCAGCACTGAAAGCTGTTGCCAGCCAGCACCCTTCCTTGGAAGTGCTTTCACAGGCACAGCAACACTGGGGCTTTGCGCTTCTCTAGCCACCTAATCTTGTGCTCATTCTCTCGCGCACTCTAAAGGGTGCTCAGGTGAGAAATTGCAAACGTCGAGCAATTGCTCAGAGATGAAAAGTGCCAGCACTGAAAGCTGTTGCTAGCCAGCAGCCTTCCTTGGAAGCGCTTTCACAGGCGCAGCAACACTGGGGCTTTGCGCTTCTCTAGCCACCAAACGTCACGGTCATTCTCTTTCCGTCTCGTAGACACGAGCTGAGAAATTGCAAACGTCGAGCAATTGCTCAGAGATGAAAAGTGCCAGCACTGAAAGCTGTTGCTAGCCAGCAGCCTTCCTTGGAAGCGCTTTTGTAGGCCTAAGAACACTGGGGCTCTGGGCTTCTCTAGCCACCTAATCTTCTGCTCATCCTCTCGCGCACTCTGAAGAGAGCTCAGGTGAGAAATTGCAAATGTCGAGCAATTGCTCAGAGATGAAAAGTGCCAGCACTGAAAGCTCTTGCTAGCCAGCCCCCTTCCTTGGAAGCGCTTTCACAGGCGCAGCAACACTGGGGCTTTGCGCTTCTCTAGCCACCAAACGTCACGGTCATTCTCTTTCCGTCTCGTAGACACGAGCTGAGAGATTGCAAACGTCGAGCAATTGCTCAGAGATGAAAAGTGCCAGCACTGAAAGCTGTTGCTAGCCAGCACCCTTCCTTGGAAGCGCTTTTGTAGGCCTAAGAAGACTGGGGCTCTGGGCTTCTCTAGCCACCTAATCTTGTGCTCATCCTCTCGCGCACTCTAAAGAGAGCTCAGGTGAGAAAATGCAAACGTCCAGCAATTACTCAGAGATGAAAAGTGCCAGCACTGAAAGCTGTTGCTAGCCGGCACCCTTCCTTGGAAGCGCTTTCACAGGCACAGCAACACTGGGGCTTTGCGCTTCTCTAGCCACCAAACGTCACGGTCATTCTCTTTCCGTCTCGTAGACACGAGCTGAGAAATTGCAAACGTCGAGCAATTGCTCAGAGATGAAAAGTGCCAGCACTGAAAGCTGTTGCTAGCCAGCTCCCTTCCTTGGAAGCGCTTTTGTAGGCCTAAGAACACTGGGGCTTTGTGCTTCTCTAGCCACCTAATCTTGTGCTCATTCTCTCGCGCACTCTAAAGGGTGCTCAGGTGAGAAATTGCAAACGTCGAGCAATTGCTCAGAGATGAAAAGTGCCAGCACTGAAAGCTGTTGCTAGCCAGCCCCCTTCCTTGGAAGCGCTTTCACAGGCGCAGCAACACTGGGGCTTTGTGCTTCTCTAGCCACCAAACGTCACGGTCATTCTCTTTCCGTCTCGTAGACACGAGCTGAGAAATTGCAAACGTCGAGCAATTGCTCAGAGATGAAAAGTGCCAGCACTGAAAGCTCTTGCTAGCCAGCACCCTTCCTTGGAAGCGCTTTTGTAGGCCTAAGAAGACTGGGGCTCTGGGCTTCTCTAGCCACCTAATCTTCTGCTCATCCTCTCGCGCACTCTAAAGAAAGCTCAGGTGAGAAATTGCAAACGTCGAGCAATTGCTCAGAGATGAAAAGTGCCAGCACTGAAAGCTGTTGCTAGCCAGCAGCCTTCCTTGGAAGCGCTTTCACAGGCGCAGCAACACTGGGGCTTTGCGCTTCTCTAGCCACCAAACGTCACGGTCATTCTCTTTCCGTCTCGTAGACACGAGCTGAGAAATTGCAAACGTCGAGCAATTGCTCAGAGATGAAAAGTGCCAGCACTGAAAGCTGTTGCTAGCCAGCACCCTTCCTTGGAAGCGCTTTCACAGGCGCAGCAACACTGGGGCTTTGCACTTCTCTACCCACCAAACGTCACGGTCATTCTCTTTCCGTCTCGTAGACACGAGCTGAGAAATTGCAAACGTCGAGCAATTGCTCAGAGATGAAAAGTGCCAGCACTGAAAGCTGTTGCTAGCCAGCAGCCTTCCTTGGAAGCGCTTTTGTAGGCCTAAGAAGACTGGGGCTCTGGGCTTCTCTAGCCACCTAATCTTCTGCTCATCCTCTCGCGCACTCTGAAGAGAGCTCAGGTGAGAAATTGCAAACGTCGAGCAATTGCTCAGAGATGAAAAGTGCCAGCACTGAAAGCTCTTGCTAGCCAGCACCCTTCCTTGGAAGCGCTTTCACAGGCGCAGCAACACTGGGGCTTTGCGCTTCTCTAGCCACCAAACGTCACGGTCATTCTCTTTCCGTCTCGTAGACACGAGCTGAGAAATTGCAAACGTCGAGCAATTGCTCAGAGATGAAAAGTGCCAGCACTGAAAGCTCTTGCTAGCCAGCAGCCTTCCTTGGAAGCGCTTTTGTAGGCCTAAGAAGACTGGGGCTCTGGGCTTCTCTAGCCACCTAATCTTGTGCTCATCCTCTCGCGCACTCTAAAGAGAGCTCAGGTGAGAAATTGCAAACGTCGAGCAATTGCTCAGAGATGAAAAGTGCCAGCACTGAAAGCTGTTGCTAGCCAGCACCCTTCCTTGGAAGCGCTTTCACAGGCACAGCAACACTGGGGCTTTGCGCTTCTCTACCCACCAAACGTCACGGTCATTCTCTTTCCGTCTCGTAGACACGAGCTGAGAAATTGCAAACGTCGAGCAATTGCTCAGAGATGAAAAGTGCCAGCACTGAAAGCTGTTGCTAGCCAGCACCCTTCCTTGGAAGCGCTTTTGTAGGCCTAAGAACACTGGGGCTTTGCGCTTCTCTAGCCACCTAATCTTGTGCTCATTCTCTCGCGCACTCTAAAGGGTGCTCAGGTGAGAAATTGCAAACGTCGAGCAATTGCTCAGAGATGAAAAGTGCCAGCACTGAAAGCTGTTGCTAGCCAGCACCCTTCCTTGGAAGCGCTTTCACAGGCGCAGCAACACTGGGGCTTTGCGCTTCTCTAGCCACCAAACGTCACGGTCATTCTCTTTCCGTCTCGTAGACACGAGCTGAGAAATTACAAATGTCCAGCAATTGCTCAGAGATGAAAAGTGCCAGCACTGAAAGCTGTTGCTAGCCAGCCCCCTTCCTTGGAAGCGCTTTTGTAGCCCTAAGAAGACTGGGGCTCTGGGCTTCTCTAGCCACCTAATCTTCTGCTCATCCTCTCGCGCACTCTAAAGAGAGCTCAGGTGAGAAATTGCAAACGTCCAGCAATTGCTCAGAGATGAAAAGTGCCAGCACTGAAAGCTCTTGCTAGCCAGCCCCCTTCCTTGGAAGCGCTTTCACAGGCGCAGCAACACTGGGGCTTTGCGCTTCTCTAGCCACCAAACGTCACGGTCATTCTCTTTCCGTCTCGTAGACACGAGCTGAGAAATTGCAAACGTCGAGCAATTGCTCAGAGATGAAAAGTGCCAGCACTGAAAGCTGTTGCTAGCCAGCACCCTTCCTTGGAAGCGCTCTTGTAGGCCTAAGAACACTGGGGCTCTGGGCTTCTCTAGCCACCTAATCTTCTGCTCATCCTCTCGCGCACTCTAAAGAGAGCTCAGGTGAGAAATTGCAAACGTCGAGCAATTGCTCAGAGATGAAAAGTGCCAGCACTGAAAGCTGTTGCTAGCCAGCACCCTTCCTTGGAAGCGCTTTCACAGGCGCAGCAACACTGGGGCTTTGCACTTCTCTACCCACCAAACGTCACGGTCATTCTCTTTCCGTCTCGTAGACACGAGCTGAGAAATTGCAAACGTCGAGCAATTGCTCAGAGATGAAAAGTGCCAGCACTGAAAGCTCTTGCTAGCCAGCAGCCTTCCTTGGAAGCGCTTTTGTAGGCCTAAGAACACTGGGGCTCTGGGCTTCTCTAGCCACCTAATCTTCTGCTCATCCTCTCGCGCACTCTGAAGAGAGCTCAGGTGAGAAATTGCAAACGTCGAGCAATTGCTCAGAGATGAAAAGTGCCAGCACTGAAAGCTCTTGCTAGCCAGCACCCTTCCTTGGAAGCGCTTTCACAGGCGCAGCAACACTGGGGCTTTGCGCTTCTCTAGCCACCAAACGTCACGGTCATTCTCTTTCCGTCTCGTAGACACGAGCTGAGAAATTGCAAACGTCGAGCAATTGCTCAGAGATGAAAAGTGCCAGCACTGAAAGCTGTTGCTAGCCAGCACCCTTCCTTGGAAGTGCTTTCAGAGGCGCAGCAACACTGGGGCTTTGCGCTTCTCTAGCCACCAAACGTCACGGTCATTCTCTTTCCGTCTCGTAGACACGAGCTGAGAAATTGCAAACGTCGAGCAATTGCTCAGAGATGAAAAGTGCCAGCACTGAAAGCTGTTGCTAGCCAGCACCCTTCCTTGGAAGCGCTTTTGTAGGCCTAAGAAGACTGGGGCTTTGCGCTTCTCTAGCCACCTAATCTTGTGCTCATTCTCTCGCGCACTCTAAAGGGTGCTCAGGTGAGAAATTGCAAACGTCGAGCAATTGCTCAGAGATGAAAAGTGCCAGCACTGAAAGCTGTTGCTAGCCAGCACCCTTCCTTGGAAGCGCTTTCACAGGCGCAGCAACACTGGGGCTTTGCGCTTCTCTAGCCACCAAACGTCACGGTCATTCTCTTTCCGTCTCGTAGACACGAGCTGAGAAATTACAAATGTCCAGCAATTGCTCAGAGATGAAAAGTGCCAGCACTGAAAGCTGTTGCTAGCCAGCCCCCTTCCTTGGAAGCGCTTTTGTAGCCCTAAGAAGACTGGGGCTCTGGGCTTCTCTAGCCACCTAATCTTCTGCTCATCCTCTCGCGCACTCTAAAGAGAGCTCAGGTGAGAAATTGCAAACGTCGAGCAATTGCTCAGAGATGAAAAGTGCCAGCACTGAAAGCTCTTGCTAGCCAGCCCCCTTCCTTGGAAGCGCTTTCACAGGCGCAGCAACACTGGGGCTTTGCGCTTCTCTAGCCACCAAACGTCACGGTCATTCTCTTTCCGTCTCGTAGACACGAGCTGAGAAATTGCAAACGTCGAGCAATTGCTCAGAGATGAAAAGTGCCAGCACTGAAAGCTGTTGCTAGCCAGCACCCTTCCTTGGAAGCGCTCTTGTAGGCCTAAGAACACTGGGGCTCTGGGCTTCTCTAGCCACCTAATCTTGTGCTCATCCTCTCGCGCACTCTAAAGAGAGCTCAGGTGAGAAATTGCAAACGTCGAGCAATTGCTCAGAGATGAAAAGTGCCAGCACTGAAAGCTGTTGCTAGCCAGCACCCTTCCTTGGAAGCGCTTTCACAGGCGCAGCAACACTGGGGCTTTGCGCTTCTCTACCCACCAAACGTCACAGTCATTCTCTTTCCGTCTCGTAGACACGAGCTGAGAAATTGCAAACGTCGAGCAATTGCTCAGAGATGAAAAGTGCCAGCACTGAAAGCTGTTGCCAGCCAGCACCCTTCCTTGGAAGTGCTTTCACAGGCACAGCAACACTGGGGCTTTGCGCTTCTCTAGCCACCTAATCTTGTGCTCATCCTCTCGCGCACTCTAAAGGGTGCTCAGGTGAGAAATTGCAAACGTCGAGCAATTGCTCAGAGATGAAAAGTGCCAGCACTGAAAGCTGTTGCTAGCCAGCAGCCTTCCTTGGAAGCGCTTTCACAGGCGCAGCAACACTGGGGCTTTGCGCTTCTCTAGCCACCAAACGTCACGGTCATTCTCTTTCCGTCTCGTAGACACGAGCTGAGAAATTGCAAACGTCGAGCAATTGCTCAGAGATGAAAAGTGCCAGCACTGAAAGCTGTTGCTAGCCAGCAGCCTTCCTTGGAAGCGCTTTTGTAGGCCTAAGAAGACTGGGGCTCTGGGCTTCTCTAGCCACCTAATCTTCTGCTCATCCTCTCGCGCACTCTGAAGAGAGCTCAGGTGAGAAATTGCAAACGTCGAGCAATTGCTCAGAGATGAAAAGTGCCAGCACTGAAAGCTCTTGCTAGCCAGCCCCCTTCCTTGGAAGCGCTTTCACAGGCGCAGCAACACTGGAGCTTTGCGCTTCTCTAGCCACCAAACGTCACGGTCATTCTCTTTCCGTCTCGTAGACACGAGCTGAGAGATTGCAAACGTCGAGCAATTGCTCAGAGATGAAAAGTGCCAGCACTGAAAGCTGTTGCTAGCCAGCACCCTTCCTTGGAAGCGCTTTTGTAGGCCTAAGAAGACTGGGGCTCTGGGCTTCTCTAGCCACCTAATCTTGTGCTCATCCTCTCGCGCACTCTAAAGAGAGCTCAGGTGAGAAAATGCAAACGTCCAGCAATTACTCAGAGATGAAAAGTGCCAGCACTGAAAGCTGTTGCTAGCCAGCACCCTTCCTTGGAAGCGCTTTCACAGGCACAGCAACACTGGGGCTTTGCGCTTCTCTACCCACCAAACGTCACGGTCATTCTCTTTCCGTCTCGTAGACACGAGCTGAGAAATTGCAAACGTCGAGCAATTGCTCAGAGATGAAAAGTGCCAGCACTGAAAGCTGTTGCTAGCCAGCTCCCTTCCTTGGAAGCGCTTTTGTAGGCCTAAGAACACTGGGGCTTTGCGCTTCTCTAGCCACCTAATCTTGTGCTCATTCTCTCGCGCACTCTAAAGGGTGCTCAGGTGAGAAATTACAAACGTCGAGCAATTGCTCAGAGATGAAAAGTGCCAGCACTGAAAGCTGTTGCTAGCCAGCAGCCTTCCTTGGAAGCGCTTTCACAGGCGCAGCAACACTGGGGCTTTGTGCTTCTCTAGCCACCAAACGTCACGGTCATTCTCTTTCCGTCTCGTAGACACGAGCTGAGAAATTGCAAACGTCGAGCAATTGCTCAGAGATGAAAAGTGCCAGCACTGAAAGCTCTTGCTAGCCAGCACCCTTCCTTGGAAGCGCTTTTGTAGGCCTAAGAACACTGGGGCTCTGGGCTTCTCTAGCCACCTAATCTTCTGCTCATCCTCTCGCGCACTCTAAAGAGAGCTCAGGTGAGAAATTGCAAACGTCGAGCAATTGCTCAGAGATGAAAAGTGCCAGCACTGAAAGCTGTTGCTAGCCAGCAGCCTTCCTTGGAAGCGCTTTCACAGGCACAGCAACACTGGGGCTTTGCGCTTCTCTAGCCACCAAACGTCACGGTCATTCTCTTTCCGTCTCGTAGACACGAGCTGAGAAATTGCAAACGTCGAGCAATTGCTCAGAGATGAAAAGTGCCAGCACTGAAAGCTGTTGCTAGCCAGCACCCTTCCTTGGAAGCGCTCTTGTAGGCCTAAGAACACTGGGGCTTTGCGCTTCTCTAGCCACCTAATCTTCTGCTCATCCTCTCGCGCAGTCTAAAGAGAGCTCAGGTGAGAAATTGCAAACGTCCAGCAATTGCTCAGAGATGAAAAGTGCCAGCACTGAAAGCTGTTGCTAGCCAGCACCCTTCCTTGGAAGCGCTTTCACAGGCGCAGCAACACTGGGGCTTTGCACTTCTCTACCCACCAAACGTCACGGTCATTCTCTTTCCGTCTCGTAGACACGAGCTGAGAAATTGCAAACGTCGAGCAATTGCTCAGAGATGAAAAGTGCCAGCACTGAAAGCTGTTGCTAGCCAGCAGCCTTCCTTGGAAGCGCTTTTGTAGGCCTAAGAACACTGGGGCTCTGGGCTTCTCTAGCCACCTAATGTTCTGCTCATCCTCTCGCGCACTCTAAAGAGAGCTCAGGTGAGAAATTGCAAACGTCGAGCAATTGCTCAGAGATGAAAAGTGCCAGCACTGAAAGCTGTTGCTAGCCAGCCCCCTTCCTTGGAAGCGCTTTCACAGGCGCAGCAACACTGGGGCTTTGCGCTTCTCTAGCCACCAAACGTCACGGTCATTCTCTTTCCGTCTCGTAGACACGAGCTGAGAAATTGCAAACGTCGAGCAATTGCTCAGAGATGAAAAGTGCCAGCACTGAAAGCTGTTGCTAGCCAGCACCCTTCCTTGGAAGCGCTTTTGTAGGCCTAAGAAGACTGGGGCTCTGGGCTTCTCTAGCCACCTAATCTTGTGCTCATCCTCTCGCGCACTCTAAAGAGAGCTCAGGTGAGAAATTGCAAACGTCCAGCAATTACTCAGAGATGAAAAGTGCCAGCACTGAAAGCTGTTGCTAGCCAGCACCCTTCCTTGGAAGCGCTTTCACAGGCACAGCAACACTGGGGCTTTGCGCTTCTCTACCCACCAAACGTCACGGTCATTCTCTTTCCGTCTCGTAGACACGAGCTGAGAAATTGCAAACGTCGAGCAATTGCTCAGAGATGAAAAGTGCCAGCACTGAAAGCTGTTGCTAGCCAGCACCCTTCCTTGGAAGCGCTTTTGTAGGCCTAAGAAGACTGGGGCTTTGCGCTTCTCTAGCCACCTAATCTTGTGCTCATTCTCTCGCGCACTCTAAAGGGTGCTCAGGTGAGAAATTGCAAACGTCGAGCAATTGCTCAGAGATGAAAAGTGCCAGCACTGAAAGCTGTTGCTAGCCAGCACCCTTCCTTGGAAGCGCTTTCACAGGCGCAGCAACACTGGGGCTTTGCGCTTCTCTAGCCACCAAACGTCACGGTCATTCTCTTTCCGTCTCGTAGACACGAGCTGAGAAATTACAAATGTCCAGCAATTGCTCAGAGATGAAAAGTGCCAGCACTGAAAGCTGTTGCTAGCCAGCCCCCTTCCTTGGAAGCGCTTTTGTAGCCCTAAGAAGACTGGGGCTCTGGGCTTCTCTAGCCACCTAATCTTCTGCTCATCCTCTCGCGCACTCTAAAGAGAGCTCAGGTGAGAAATTGCAAACGTCGAGCAATTGCTCAGAGATGAAAAGTGCCAGCACTGAAAGCTCTTGCTAGCCAGCCCCCTTCCTTGGAAGCGCTTTCACAGGCGCAGCAACACTGGGGCTTTGCGCTTCTCTACCCACCAAACGTCACGGTCATTCTCTTTCCGTCTCGTAGACACGAGCTGAGAAATTGCAAACGTCGAGCAATTGCTCAGAGATGAAAAGTGCCAGCACTGAAAGCTGTTGCTAGCCAGCACCCTTCCTTGGAAGCGCTCTTGTAGGCCTAAGAACACTGGGGCTCTGGGCTTCTCTAGCCACCTAATCTTCTGCTCATCCTCTCGCGCACTCTAAAGAGAGCTCAGGTGAGAAATTGCAAACGTCGAGCAATTGCTCAGAGATGAAAAGTGCCAGCACTGAAAGCTGTTGCTAGCCAGCAGCCTTCCTTGGAAGCGCTTTCACAGGCGCAGCAACACTGGGGCTTTGCACTTCTCTACCCACCAAACGTCACGGTCATTCTCTTTCCGTCTCGTAGACACGAGCTGAGAAATTGCAAACGTCGAGCAATTGCTCAGAGATGAAAAGTGCCAGCACTGAAAGCTCTTGCTAGCCAGCAGCCTTCCTTGGAAGCGCTTTTGTAGGCCTAAGAACACTGGGGCTCTGGGCTTCTCTAGCCACCTAATCTTCTGCTCATCCTCTCGCGCACTCTGAAGAGAGCTCAGGTGAGAAATTGCAAACGTCGAGCAATTGCTCAGAGATGAAAAGTGCCAGCACTGAAAGCTCTTGCTAGCCAGCCCCCTTCCTTGGAAGCGCTTTCACAGGCGCAGCAACACTGGGGCTTTGCGCTTCTCTAGCCACCAAACGTCACGGTCATTCTCTTTCCGTCTCGTAGACACGAGCTGAGAAATTGCAAACGTCGAGCAATTGCTCAGAGATGAAAAGTGCCAGCACTGAAAGCTGTTGCTAGCCAGCACCCTTCCTTGGAAGCGCTTTTGTAGGCCTAAGAAGACTGGGGCTCTGGGCTTCTCTAGCCACCTAATCTTCTGCTCATCCTCTCGCGCACTCTAATGAGAGCTCAGGTGAGAAATTGCAAACGTCCAGCAATTACTCAGAGATGAAAAGTGCCAGCACTGAAAGCTGTTGCTAGCCAGCACCCTTCCTTGGAAGCGCTTTCACAGGCACAGCAACACTGGGGCTTTGCGCTTCTCTACCCACCAAACGTCACGGTCATTCTCTTTCCGTCTCGTAGACACGAGCTGAGAAATTGCAAACGTCGAGCAATTGCTCAGAGATGAAAAGTGCCAGCACTGAAAGCTGTTGCTAGCCAGCCCCCTTCCTTGGAAGCGCTTTTGTAGGCCTAAGAACACTGGGGCTCTGGGCTTCTCTAGCCACCTAATCTTCTGCTCATCCTCTCGCGCACTCTAAAGAGAGCTCAGGTGAGAAATTGCAAACGTCGAGCAATTGCTCAGAGATGAAAAGTGCCAGCACTGAAAGCTCTTGCTAGCCAGCCCCCTTCCTTGGAAGCGCTTTCACAGGCGCAGCAACACTGGGGCTTTGCGCTTCTCTAGCCACCAAACGTCACGGTCATTCTCTTTCCGTCTCGTAGACACGAGCTGAGAGATTGCAAACGTCGAGCAATTGCTCAGAGATGAAAAGTGCCAGCACTGAAAGCTGTTGCTAGCCAGCAGCCTTCCTTGGAAGCGCTTTTGTAGGCCTAAGAACACTGGGGCTCTGGGCTTCTCTAGCCACCTAATCTTCTGCTCATCCTCTCGCGCACTCTGAAGAGAGCTCAGGTGAGAAATTGCAAACGTCGAGCAATTGCTCAGAGATGAAAAGTGCCAGCACTGAAAGCTCTTGCTAGCCAGCCCCCTTCCTTGGAAGCGCTTTCACAGGCGCAGCAACACTGGGGCTTTGCGCTTCTCTAGCCACCAAACGTCACGGTCATTCTCTTTCCGTCTCGTAGACACGAGCTGAGAAATTGCAAACGTCGAGCAATTGCTCAGAGATGAAAAGTGCCAGCACTGAAAGCTGTTGCTAGCCAGCACCCTTCCTTGGAAGCGCTTTTGTAGGCCTAAGAAGACTGGGGCTCTGGGCTTCTCTAGCCACCTAATCTTGTGCTCATCCTCTCGCGCACTCTAAAGAGAGCTCAGGTGAGAAATTGCAAACGTCCAGCAATTACTCAGAGATGAAAAGTGCCAGCACTGAAAGCTCTTGCTAGCCAGCACCCTTCCTTGGAAGCGCTTTCACAGGCACAGCAACACTGGGGCTTTGCGCTTCTCTACCCACCAAACGTCACGGTCATTCTCTTTCCGTCTCGTAGACACGAGCTGAGAAATTGCAAACGTCGAGCAATTGCTCAGAGATGAAAAGTGCCAGCACTGAAAGCTGTTGCTAGCCAGCCCCCTTCCTTGGAAGCGCTTTTGTAGGCCTAAGAAGACTGGGGCTCTGGGCTTCTCTAGCCACCTAATCTTCTGCTCATCCTCTCGCGCACTCTAAAGAGAGCTCAGGTGAGAAATTGCAAACGTCGAGCAATTGCTCAGAGATGAAAAGTGCCAGCACTGAAAGCTCTTGCTAGCCAGCCCCCTTCCTTGGAAGCGCTTTCACAGGCGCAGCAACACTGGGGCTTTGCGCTTCTCTAGCCACCAAACGTCACGGTCATTCTCTTCCCGTCTCGTAGACACGAGCTGAGAGATTGCAAACGTCGAGCAATTGCTCAGAGATGAAAAGTGCCAGCACTGAAAGCTGTTGCTAGCCAGCAGCCTTCCTTGGAAGCGCTTTTGTAGGCCTAAGAACACTGGGGCTCTGGGCTTCTCTAGCCACCTAATCTTCTGCTCATCCTCTCGCGCACTCTAAAGAGAGCTCAGGTGAGAAATTGCAAACGTCGAGCAATTGCTCAGAGATGAAAAGTGCCAGCACTGAAAGCTGTTGCTAGCCAGCCCCCTTCCTTGGAAGCGCTTTCACAGGCGCAGCAACACTGGGGCTTTGCGCTTCTCTAGCCACCAAATATCACGGTCACTATCTCTCCGTCTCGTAGACACGAGCTGAGAAATTGCAAACGTCGAGCAATTGCTCAGAGATGAAAAGTGCCAGCACTGAAAGCTGTTGCTAGCCAGCAGCCTTCCTTGGAAGCGCTTTCACAGGCGCAGCAACACTGGGGCTTTGCACTTCTCTAGCCACCAAACGTCATGGTCATTCTCTTTCCGTCTCGTAGACACGAGTTGAGAAATTGCAAACGTCGAGCAATTGCTCAGAGATGAAAAGTGCCAGCACTGAAAGCTGTTGCTAGCCAGCACCCTTCCTTGGAAGTGCTTTCACAGGCGCAGCAACACTGGGGCTTTGCGCTTCTCTAGCCACCAAACGTCACGGTCATTCTCTTTCCGTCTCGTAGACACGAGCTGAGAAATTGCAAACGTCGAGCAATTGCTCAGAGATGAAAAGTGCCAGCACTGAAAGCTGTTGCTAGCCAGCACCCTTCCTTGGAAGCGCTTTTGTAGGCCTAAGAACACTGGGGCTTTGCGCTTCTCTAGCCACCTAATCTTGTGCTCATTCTCTCGCGCACTCTAAAGGGTGCTCAGGTGAGAAATTGCAAACGTCGAGCAATTGCTCAGAGATGAAAAGTGCCAGCACTGAAAGCTGTTGCTAGCCAGCACCCTTCCTTGGAAGCGCTTTCACAGGCGCAGCAACACTGGGGCTTTGCGCTTCTCTAGCCACCAAATATCACGGTCACTATCTCTCCGTCTCGTAGACACGAGCTGAGAAATTGCAAACGTCGAGCAACTGCTCAGAGATGAAAAGTGCCAGCACTGAAAGCTGTTGCTAGCCAGCAGCCTTCCTTGGAAGCGCTTTCACAGGCGCAGCAACACTGGGGCTTTGCACTTCTCTAGCCACCAAACGTCACGGTCATTCTCTTTCCGTCTCGTAGACACGAGCTGAGAAATTGCAAACGTCGAGCAATTGCTCAGAGATGAAAAGTGCCAGCACTGAAAGCTGTTGCTAGCCAGCACCCTTCCTTGGAAGCGCTCTTGTAGGCCTAAGAACACTGGGGCTCTGAGCTTCTCTAGCCACCTAATCTTCTGCTCATCCTCTCGCGCACTCTAAAGAGAGCTCAGGTGAGAAATTGCAAACGTTGAGCAATTGCTCAGAGATGAAAAGTGCCAGCACTGAAAGCTGTTGCTAGCCAGCACCCTTCCTTGGAAGCGCTTTCACAGGCGCAGCAACACTGGGGCTTTGCGCTTCTCTACCCACCAAACGTCACGGTCATTCTCTTTCCGTCTCGTAGACACGAGCTGAGAAATTGCAAACGTCGAGCAATTGCTCAGAGATGAAAAGTGCCAGCACTGAAAGCTCTTGCTAGCCAGCAGCCTTCCTTGGAAGCGCTTTTGTAGGCCTAAGAACACTGGGGCTCTGGGCTTCTCTAGCCACCTAATGTTCTGCTCATCCTCTCGCGCACTCTGAAGAGAGCTCAGGTGAGAAATTGCAAACGTCGAGCAATTGCTCAGAGATGAAAAGTGCCAGCACTGAAAGCTGTTGCTAGCCAGCCCCCTTCCTTGGAAGCGCTTTCACAGGCGCAGCAACACTGGGGCTCTGCGCTTCTCTAGCCACCAAACGTCACGGTCCTTCTCTTTCCGTCTCGTAGACACGAGCTGAGAAATTGCAAACGTCGAGCAATTGCTCAGAGATGAAAAGTGCCAGCACTGAAAGCTGTTGCTAGCCAGCAGCCTTCCTTGGAAGCGCTTTTGTAGGCCTAAGAAGACTGGGGCTCTGGGCTTCTCTAGCCACCTAATCTTGTGCTCATCCTCTCGCGCACTCTAAAGAGAGCTCAGGTGAGAAATTGCAAACGTCCAGCAATTACTCAGAGATGAAAAGTGCCAGCACTGAAAGCTGTTGCTAGCCAGCACCCTTCCTTGGAAGCGCTTTCACAGGCACAGCAACACTGGGGCTTTGCGCTTCTCTACCCACCAAACGTCACGGTCATTCTCTTTCCGTCTCGTAGACACGAGCTGAGAAATTGCAAACGTCGAGCAATTGCTCAGAGATGAAAAGTGCCAGCACTGAAAGCTGTTGCTAGCCAGCACCCTTCCTTGGAAGCGCTTTTGTAGCCCTAAGAACACTGGGGCTCTGGGCTTCTCTAGCCACCTAATCTTGTGCTCATCCTCTCGCGCACTCTAAAGAGAGCTCAGGTGAGAAATTGCAAACGTCGAGCAATTGCTCAGAGATGAAAAGTGCCAGCACTGAAAGCTCTTGCTAGCCAGCAGCCTTCCTTGGAAGCGCTTTCACAGGCGCAGCAACACTGGGGCTTTGCGCTTCTCTAGCCACCAAACGTCACGGTCATTCTCTTTCCGTCTCGTAGACACGAGCTGAGAAATTGCAAACGTCGAGCAATTGCTCAGAGATGAAAAGTGCCAGCACTGAAAGCTGTTGCTAGCCAGCAGCCTTCCTTGGAAGCGCTTTTGTAGGCCTAAGAACACTGGGGCTCTGGGCTTCTCTAGCCACCTAATCTTCTGCTCATCCTCTCGCGCACTCTAAAGAGAGCTCAGGTGAGAAATTGCAAACGTCGAGCAATTGCTCAGAGATGAAAAGTGCCAGCACTGAAAGCTGTTGCTAGCCAGCACCCTTCCTTGGAAGTGCTTTCACAGGCGCAGCAACACTGGGGCTTTGCGCTTCTCTAGCCACCAAACGTCACGGCCACTATCTCTCCGTCTCGTAGACACGAGCTGAGAAATTGCAAACGTTGAGCAATTGCTCAGAGATGAAAAGTGCCAGCACTGAAAGCTCTTGCTAGCCAGCACCCTTCCTTGGAAGCGCTTTCACAGGCGCAGCAACACCTGGGCTTTGTGCTTCTCTAGCCACCAAACGTCACGGTCCTTCTCTTTCCGTCTCGTAGACACGAGCTGAGAAATTGCAAACGTCGAGCAATTGCTCAGAGATGAAAAGTGCCAGCACTGAAAGCTGTTGCTAGCCAGCACCCTTCCTTGGAAGCGCTTTTGTAGGCCTAAGAACACTGGGGCTTTGCGCTTCTCTAGCCACCTAATCTTCTGCTCATCCTCTCGCGCACTCTAAAGAGAGCTCAGGTGAGAAATTACAAACGTCGAGCAATTGCTCAGAGATGAAAAGTGCCAGCACTGAAAGCTGTTGCTAGCCAGCACCCTTCCTTGGAAGCGCTTTTGTAGCCCTAAGAACACTTGGGCTTTGCGCTTCTCTAGCCACCTAATCTTGTGCTCATTCTCTCGCGCACTCTAAAGAGAGCTCAGGTGAGAAATTGCAAACGTCGAGCAATTGCTCAGAGATGAAAAGTGCCAGCACTGAAAGCTGTTGCTAGCCAGCACCCTTCCTTGGAAGTGCTTTCACAGGCGCAGCAACACTGGGGCTTTGCGCTTCTCTACCCACCAAACGTCACGGTCATTCTCTTTCCGTCTCGTAGACACGAGCTGAGAGATTGCAAACGTCGAGCAATTGCTCAGAGATGAAAAGTGCCAGCACTGAAAGCTGTTGCTAGCCAGCAGCCTTCCTTGGAAGCGCTTTTGTAGGCCTAAGAAGACTGGGGCTCTGGGCTTCTCTAGCCACCTAATCTTCTGCTCATCCTCTCGCGCACTCTAAAGAGAGCTCAGGTGAGAAATTGCAAACGTCGAGCAATTGCTCAGAGATGAAAAGTGCCAGCACTGAAAGCTCTTGCTAGCCAGCAGCCTTCCTTGGAAGCGCTTTCACAGGCGCAGCAACACTGGGGCTTTGCGCTTCTCTAGCCACCAAACGTCACGGTCATTCTCTTTCCGTCTCGTAGACACGAGCTGAGAAATTGCAAACGTCGAGCAATTGCTCAGAGATGAAAAGTGCCAGCACTGAAAGCTGTTGCTAGCCAGCCCCCTTCCTTGGAAGCGCTTTTGTAGGCCTAAGAACACTGGGGCTCTGGGCTTCTCTAGCCACCTAATGTTCTGCTCATCCTCTCGCGCACTCTAAAGAGAGCTCAGGTGAGAAATTGCAAACGTCGAGCAATTGCTCAGAGATGAAAAGTGCCAGCACTGAAAGCTGTTGCTAGCCAGCAGCCTTCCTTGGAAGCGCTTTCACAGGCGCAGCAACACTGGGGCTTTGCGCTTCTCTAGCCACCAAACGTCACGGTCATTCTCTTTCCATCTCGTAGACACGAGCTGAGAAATTGCAAACGTCGAGCAATTGCTCAGAGATGAAAAGTGCCAGCACTGAAAGCTGTTGCTAGCCAGCAGCCTTCCTTGGAAGCGCTTTTGTAGGCCTAAGAACACTGGGGCTCTGGGCTTCTCTAGCCACCTAATCTTCTGCTCATCCTCTCGCGCACTCTGAAGAGAGCTCAGGTGAGAAATTGCAAACGTCGAGCAATTGCTCAGAGATGAAAAGTGCCAGCACTGAAAGCTCTTGCTAGCCAGCCCCCTTCCTTGGAAGCGCTTTCACAGGCGCAGCAACACTGGGGCTTTGCGCTTCTCTAGCCACCAAACGTCACGGTCATTCTCTTTCCGTCTCGTAGACACGAGCTGAGAAATTGCAAACGTCGAGCAATTGCTCAGAGATGAAAAGTGCCAGCACTGAAAGCTGTTGCTAGCCAGCATCCTTCCTTGGAAGCGCTTTTGTAGGCCTAAGAAGACTGGGGCTCTGGGCTTCTCTAGCCACCTAATCTTGTGCTCATCCTCTCGCGCACTCTAAAGGGTGCTCAGGTGAGAAATTACAAACGTCGAGCAATTGCTCAGAGATGAAAAGTGCCAGCACTGAAAGCTGTTGCTAGCCAGCACCCTTCCTTGGAAGCGCTTTCACAGGCGCAGCAACACTGGGGCTTTGCGCTTCTCTAGCCACCAAACGTCACGGTCATTCTCTTTCCGTCTCGTAGACACGAGCTGAGAGATTGCAAACGTCGAGCAATTGCTCAGAGATGAAAAGTGCCAGCACTGAAAGCTGTTGCTAGCCAGCACCCTTCCTTGGAAGCGCTTTTGTAGGCCTAAGAAGACTGGGGCTCTGGGCTTCTCTAGCCACCTAATCTTGTGCTCATCCTCTCGCGCACTCTAAAGAGAGCTCAGGTGAGAAATTGCAAACGTCCAGCAATTACTCAGAGATGAAAAGTGCCAGCACTGAAAGCTGTTGCTAGCCAGCACCCTTCCTTGGAAGCGCTTTCACAGGCACAGCAACACTGGGGCTTTGCGCTTCTCTAGCCACCAAACGTCACGGTCATTCTCTTTCCGTCTCGTAGACACGAGCTGAGAAATTGCAAACGTCGAGCAATTGCTCAGAGATGAAAAGTGCCAGCACTGAAAGCTGTTGCTAGCCAGCTCCCTTCCTTGGAAGCGCTTTTGTAGGCCTAAGAACACTGGGGCTTTGCGCTTCTCTAGCCACCTAATCTTGTGCTCATCCTCTCGCGCACTCTAAAGAGAGCTCAGGTGAGAAATTACAAACGTCGAGCAATTGCTCAGAGATGAAAAGTGCCAGCACTGAAAGCTCTTGCTAGCCAGCACCCTTCCTTGGAAGCGCTTTCACAGGCGCAGCAACACTGGGGCTTTGTGCTTCTCTAGCCACCAAACGTCACGGTCATTCTCTTTCCGTCTCGTAGACACGAGCTGAGAAATTGCAAACGTCGAGCAATTGCTCAGAGATGAAAAGTGCCAGCACTGAAAGGTGTTGCTAGCCAGCACCCTTCCTTGGAAGCGCTTTTGTAGGCCTAAGAAGACTGGGGCTCTGGGCTTCTCTAGCCACCTAATCTTCTGCTCATCCTCTCGCGCACTCTAAAGAGAGCTCAGGTGAGAAATTGCAAACGTCGAGCAATTGCTCAGAGATGAAAAGTGCCAGCACTGAAAGCTGTTGCTAGCCAGCACCCTTCCTTGGAAGCGCTTTCACAGGCACAGCAACACTGGGGCTTTGCGCTTCTCTAGCCACCAAACGTCACGGTCCTTCTCTTTCCGTCTCGTAGACACGAGCTGAGAAATTGCAAACGTCGAGCAATTGCTCAGAGATGAAAAGTGCCAGCACTGAAAGCTGTTGCTAGCCAGCACCCTTCCTTGGAAGCGCTCTTGTAGGCCTAAGAACACTGGGGCTTTGCGCTTCTCTAGCCACCTAATCTTGTGCTCATTCTCTCGCGCACTCTAAAGAGAGCTCAGGTGAGAAATTGCAAACGTCGAGCAATTGCTCAGAGATGAAAAGTGCCAGCACTGAAAGCTGTTGCTAGCCAGCACCCTTCCTTGGAAGCGCTTTCACAGGCGCAGCAACACTGGGGCTTTGCACTTCTCTACCCACCAACGTCACGGTAATTCTCTTTCCGTCTCGTAGACACGAGCTGAGAAATTGCAAACGTCGAGCAATTGCTCAGAGATGAAAAGTGCCAGCACTGAAAGCTGTTGCTAGCCAGCAGCCTTCCTTGGAAGCGCTTTTGTAGGCCTAAGAAGACTGGGGCTCTGGGCTTCTCTAGCCACCTAATGTTCTGCTCATCCTCTCGCGCACTCTAAAGAGAGCTCAGGTGAGAAATTGCAAACGTCGAGCAATTGCTCAGAGATGAAAAGTGCCAGCACTGAAAGCTCTTGCTAGCCAGCCCCCTTCCTTGGAAGCGCTTTCACAGGCGCAGCAACACTGGGGCTTTGCGCTTCTCTAGCCACCAAACGTCACAGTCATTCTCTTTCCGTCTCGTAGACACGAGCTGAGAAATTGCAAACGTCGAGCAATTGCTCAGAGATGAAAAGTGCCAGCACTGAAAGCTGTTGCTAGCCAGCAGCCTTCCTTGGAAGCGCTTTTGTAGGCCTAAGAAGACTGGGGCTCTGGGCTTCTCTAGCCACCTAATCTTGTGCTCATCCTCTCGCGCACTCTAAAGAGAGCTCAGGTGAGAAATTGCAAACGTCCAGCAATTACTCAGAGATGAAAAGTGCCAGCACTGAAAGCTGTTGCTAGCCAGCACCCTTCCTTGGAAGCGCTTTCACAGGCACAGCAACACTGGGGCTTTGTGCTTCTCTAGCCACCAAACGTCACGGTCATTCTCTTTCCGTCTCGTAGACACGAGCTGAGAAATTGCAAACGTCGAGCAATTGCTCAGAGATGAAAAGTGCCAGCACTGAAAGCTCTTGCTAGCCAGCACCCTTCCTTGGAAGCGCTTTTGTAGGCCTAAGAAGACTGGGGCTCTGGGCTTCTCTAGCCATCTAATCTTCTGCTCATCCTCTCGCGCACTCTAAAGAGAGCTCAGGTGAGAAATTGCAAACGTCGAGCAATTGCTCAGAGATGAAAAGTGCCAGCACTGAAAGCTGTTGCTAGCCAGCAGCCTTCCTTGGAAGCGCTTTCACTGGCGCAGCAACACTGGGGCTTTGCGCTTCTCTAGCCACCAAACGTCACGGTCATTCTCTTTCCGTCTCGTAGACACGAGCTGAGAAATTGCAAACGTCGAGCAATTGCTCAGAGATGAAAAGTGCCAGCACTGAAAGCTCTTGCTAGCCAGCACCCTTCCTTGGAAGCGCTTTTGTAGGCCTAAGAAGACTGGGGCTTTGCGCTTCTCTAGCCACCTAATCTTGTGCTCATTCTCTCGCGCACTCTAAAGAGAGCTCAGGTGAGAAATTGCAAACGTCGAGCAATTGCTCAGAGATGAAAAGTGCCAGCACTGAAAGCTGTTGCTAGCCAGCACCCTTCCTTGGAAGCGCTTTCACAGGTGCAACAACACTGGGGCTTTGCACTTCTCTACCCACCAAACGTCACGGTCATTCTCTTTCCGTCTCGTAGACACGAGCTGAGAAATTGCAAACGTCGAGCAATTGCTCAGAGATGAAAAGTGCCAGCACTGAAAGCTGTTGCTAGCCAGCACCCTTCCTTTGAAGCGCTTTTGTAGGCCTAAGAAGACTGGGGCTCTGGGCTTCTCTAGCCACCTAATCTTCTGCTCATCCTCTCGCGCACTCTAAAGAGAGCTCAGGTGAGAAATTGCAAACGTCGAGCAATTGCTCAGAGATGAAAAGTGCCAGCACTGAAAGCTGTTGCTAGCCAGCACCCTTCCTTGGAAGTGCTTTCACAGGCGCAGCAACACTGGGGCTTTGCGCTTCTCTACCCACCAAACATCACGGTCATTCTCTTTCCGTCTCGTAGACACGAGCTGAGAAATTGCAAACGTCGAGCAATTGCTTAGAGATGAAAAGTGCCAGCACTGAAAGCTGTTGCTAGCCAGCACCCTTCCTTGGAAGCGCTTTCACAGGCACAGCAACACTTGGGCTTTGCGCTTCTCTAGCCACCAAACGTCACGGTCATTCTCTTTCCGTCTCGTAGACACGAGCTGAGAAATTGCAAACGTCGAGCAATTGCTCAGAGATGAAAAGTGCCAGCACTGAAAGCTGTTGCTAGCCAGCACCCTTCCTTGGAAGCGCTTTTGTAGCCCTAAGAACACTGGGGCTCTGGGCTTCTCTAGCCACCTAATCTTCTGCTCATCCTCTCGCGCACTCTAAAGAGAGCTCAGGTGAGAAATTGCAAACGTCCAGCAATTGCTCAGAGATGAAAAGTGCCAGCACTGAAAGCTGTTGCTAGCCAGCACCCTTCCTTGGAAGCGCTTTCACAGGCGCAGCAACAGTGGGGCTTTGCGCTTCTCTAGCCACCAAACGTCACGGTCATTCTCTTTCCGTCTCGTAGACACAAGCTGAGAAATTGCAAACGTCGAGCAATTGCTCAGAGATGAAAAGTGCCAGCACTGAAAGCTGTTGCTAGCCAGCCCCCTTCCTTGGAAGCGCTTTTGTAGGCCTAAGAAGACTGGGGCTCTGGGCTTCTCTAGCCACCTAATCTTCTGCTCATCCTCTCGCGCACTCTAAAGAGAGCTCAGGTGAGAAATTGCAAACGTCGAGCAATTGCTCAGAGATGAAAAGTGCCAGCACTGAAAGCTGTTGCTAGCCAGCACCCTTCCTTGGAAGCGCTTTCACAGGCGCAGCAACACTGGGGCTTTGCGCTTCTCTAGCCACCAAACGTCACGGTCATTCTCTTTCCGTCTCGTAGACACGAGCTGAGAAATTGCAAACGTCGAGCAATTGCTCAGAGATGAAAAGTGCCAGCACTGAAAGCTGTTGCTAGCCAGCACCCTTCCTTGGAAGCGCTTTTGTAGGCCTAAGAACACTGGGGCTTTGCGCTTCTCTAGCCACCTAACCTTCTGCTCATTCTCTCGCGCACTCTAAAGAGAGCTCAGGTGAGAAATTGCAAACGTCGAGCAATTGCTGAGAGATGAAAAGTGCCAGCACTGAAAGCTGTTGCTAGCCAGCCCCCTTCCTTGGAAGCGCTTTCACAGGCGCAGCAACACTGGGGCTTTGCGCTTCTCTAGCCACCAAACGTCACGGTCATTCTCTTTCCGTCTCGTAGACACAAGCTGAGAGATTGCAAACGTCGAGCAATTGCTCAGAGATGAAAAGTGCCAGCACTGAAAGCTGTTGCTAGCCAGCACCCTTCCTTGGAAGCGCTTTTGTAGGCCTAAGAACACTGGGGCTCTGGGCTTCTCTAGCCACCTAATCTTCTGCTCATCCTCTCGCGCACTCTAAAGCGAGCTCAGGTGAGAAATTGCAAACGTCCAGCAATTGTTCAGAGATGAAAAGTGCCAGCACTGAAAGCTGTTGCTAGCCAGCCCCCTTCCTTGGAAGCGCTTTTGTAGGCCTAAGAAGACTGGGGCTCTGGGCTTCTCTAGCCACCTAATCTTCTGCTCATCCTCTCGAGCACTCTAAAGGGTGCTCAGGTGAGAAATTACAAATGTCCAGCAATTGCTCAGAGATGAAAAGTGCCAGCACTGAAAGCTGTTGCTAGCCAGCACCCTTCCTTGGAAGCGCTTTTGTAGGCCTAAGAACACTGGGGCTCTGGGCTTCTCTAGCCACCTAATCTTCTGCTCATCCTCTCGCGCACTCTAAAGAGAGCTCAGGTGAGAAATTGCAAACGTCCAGCAATTGCTCAGAGATGAAAAGTGCCAGCACTGAAAGCTGTTGCTAGCCAGCCCCCTTCCTTGGAAGCGCTTTCACAGGCGCAGCAACACTGGGGCTTTGCGCTTCTCTAGCCACCAAACGTCACGGTCATTCTCTTTCCGTCTCGTAGACACGAGCTGAGAGATTGCAAACGTCGAGCAATTGCTCAGAGATGAAAAGTGCCAGCACTGAAAGCTCTTGCTAGCCAGCACCCTTCCTTGGAAGCGCTTTTGTAGGCCTAAGAACACTGGGGCTTTGCGCTTCTCTAGCCACCTAATGTTCTGCTCATCCTCTCGCGCACTCTAAAGAGAGCTCAGGTGAGAAATTGCAAACGTCCAGCAATTGCTCAGAGATGAAAAGTACCAGCACTGAAAGATGTTGCTAGCCAGCAGCCTTCCTTGGAAGCGCTTTCACAAGCGCAGCAACACTGGGGCTTTGCGCTTCTCTAGCCACCAAACGTCACGGTCATTCTCTTTCCGTCTCGTAGACACGAGCTGAGAAATTGCAAACGTCGAGCAATTGCTCAGAGATGAAAAGTGCCAGCACTGAAAGCTGTTGCTAGCCAGCACCCTTCCTTGGAAGCGCTTTTGTAGCCCTAAGAACACTGGGGCTCTGGGCTTCTCTAGCCACCTAATCTTCTGCTCATCCTCTCGCGCACTCTAAAGAGAGCTCAGGTGAGAAATTGCAAACGTCCAGCAATTGCTCAGAGATGAAAAGTGCCAGCACTGAAAGCTGTTGCTAGCCAGCACCCTTCCTTGGAAGCGCTTTCACAGGCGCAGCAACACTGGGGCTTTGCGCTTCTCTAGCCACCAAACGTCACGGTCATTCTCTTTCCGTCTCGTAGACACAAGCTGAGAAATTGCAAACGTCGAGCAATTGCTCAGAGATGAAAAGTGCCAGCACTGAAAGCTGTTGCTAGCCAGCCCCCTTCCTTGGAAGCGCTTTTGTAGGCCTAAGAAGACTGGGGCTCTGGGCTTCTCTAGCCACCTAATCTTCTGCTCATCCTCTCGCGCACTCTAAAGAGAGCTCAGGTGAGAAATTGCAAACGTCGAGCAATTGCTCAGAGATGAAAAGTGCCAGCACTGAAAGCTGTTGCTAGCCAGCACCCTTCCTTGGAAGCGCTTTCACAGGCGCAGCAACACTGGGGCTTTGCGCTTCTCTAGCCACCAAACGTCACGGTCATTCTCTTTCCGTCTCGTAGACACGAGCTGAGAAATTGCAAACGTCGAGCAATTGCTCAGAGATGAAAAGTGCCAGCACTGAAAGCTGTTGCTAGCCAGCACCCTTCCTTGGAAGCGCTTTTGTAGGCCTAAGAACACTGGGGCTTTGCGCTTCTCTAGCCACCTAACCTTCTGCTCATTCTCTCGCGCACTCTAAAGAGAGCTCAGGTGAGAAATTGCAAACGTCGAGCAATTGCTGAGAGATGAAAAGTGCCAGCACTGAAAGCTGTTGCTAGCCAGCCCCCTTCCTTGGAAGCGCTTTCACAGGCGCAGCAACACTGGGGCTTTGCGCTTCTCTAGCCACCAAACGTCACGGTCATTCTCTTTCCGTCTCGTAGACACAAGCTGAGAGATTGCAAACGTCGAGCAATTGCTCAGAGATGAAAAGTGCCAGCACTGAAAGCTGTTGCTAGCCAGCACCCTTCCTTGGAAGCGCTTTTGTAGGCCTAAGAACACTGGGGCTCTGGGCTTCTCTAGCCACCTAATCTTCTGCTCATCCTCTCGCGCACTCTAAAGCGAGCTCAGGTGAGAAATTGCAAACGTCCAGCAATTGTTCAGAGATGAAAAGTGCCAGCACTGAAAGCTGTTGCTAGCCAGCCCCCTTCCTTGGAAGCGCTTTTGTAGGCCTAAGAAGACTGGGGCTCTGGGCTTCTCTAGCCACCTAATCTTCTGCTCATCCTCTCGAGCACTCTAAAGGGTGCTCAGGTGAGAAATTACAAATGTCCAGCAATTGCTCAGAGATGAAAAGTGCCAGCACTGAAAGCTGTTGCTAGCCAGCACCCTTCCTTGGAAGCGCTTTTGTAGGCCTAAGAACACTGGGGCTCTGGGCTTCTCTAGCCACCTAATCTTCTGCTCATCCTCTCGCGCACTCTAAAGAGAGCTCAGGTGAGAAATTGCAAACGTCCAGCAATTGCTCAGAGATGAAAAGTGCCAGCACTGAAAGCTGTTGCTAGCCAGCCCCCTTCCTTGGAAGCGCTTTCACAGGCGCAGCAACACTGGGGCTTTGCGCTTCTCTAGCCACCAAACGTCACGGTCATTCTCTTTCCGTCTCGTAGACACGAGCTGAGAGATTGCAAACGTCGAGCAATTGCTCAGAGATGAAAAGTGCCAGCACTGAAAGCTCTTGCTAGCCAGCACCCTTCCTTGGAAGCGCTTTTGTAGGCCTAAGAACACTGGGGCTTTGCGCTTCTCTAGCCACCTAATGTTCTGCTCATCCTCTCGCGCACTCTAAAGAGAGCTCAGGTGAGAAATTGCAAACGTCCAGCAATTGCTCAGAGATGAAAAGTACCAGCACTGAAAGATGTTGCTAGCCAGCAGCCTTCCTTGGAAGCGCTTTCACAAGCGCAGCAACACTGGGGCTTTGCGCTTCTCTAGCCACCAAACGTCACGGTCATTCTCTTTCCGTCTCGTAGACACGAGCTGAGAAATTGCAAACGTCGAGCAATTGCTCAGAGATGAAAAGTGCCAGCACTGAAAGCTGTTGCTAGCCAGCACCCTTCCTTGGAAGCGCTTTTGTAGGCCTAAGAACACTGGGGCTCTGGGCTTCTCTAGCCACCTAATCTTCTGCTCATCCTCTCGCGCACTCTAAAGAGAGCTCAGGTGAGAAATTGCAAACGTCGAGCAATTGCTCAGAGATGAAAAGTGCCAGCACTGAAAGCTGTTGCTAGCCAGCCCCCTTCCTTGGAAGCGCTTTTGTAGGCCTAAGAAGACTGGGGCTCTGGGCTTCTCTAGCCACCTAATATTCTGCTCATCCTCTCGCGCACTCTAAAGGGTGCTCAGGTGAGAAATTACAAATGTCCAGCAATTGCTCAGAGATGAAAAGTGCCAGCACTGAAAGCTGTTGCTAGCCAGCACCCTTCCTTGGAAGCGCTTTTGTAGGCGTAAGCACACTGGGGCTTTGCGCTTCTCTAGCCACCTAATCTTGTGCTCATCCTCTCGCGCACTCTAAAGAGAGCTCAGGTGAGAAATTGCAAACGTCGAGCAATTGCTCAGAGATGAAAAGTGCCAGCACTGAAAGCTGTTGCTAGCCAGCACCCTTCCTTGGAAGCGCTTTCACAGGCGCAGCAACACTGGGGCTTTGCGCTTCTCTACCCACCAAACGTCACGGTCATTCTCTTTCCGTCTCGTAGACACGAGCTGAGAAATTGCAAACGTCGAGCAATTGCTCAGAGATGAAAAGTGCCAGCACTGAAAGCTGTTGCTAGCCAGCACCCTTCCTTGGAAGCGCTTTTGTAGGCCTAAGAAGACTGGGGCTCTGGGCTTCTCTAGCCACCTAATCTTCTGCTCATCCTCTCGCGCACTCTAAAGAGAGCTCAGGTGAGAAATTGCAAACGTCGAGCAATTGCTCAGAGATGAAAAGTGCCAGCACTGAAAGCTGTTGCTAGCCAGCCCCCTTCCTTGGAAGCGCTTTTGTAGGCCTAAGAACACTGGGGCTCTGGGCTTCTCTAGCCACCTAATCTTGTGCTCATCCTCTCGCGCACTCTAAAGAGAGCTCAGGTGAGAAATTGCAAACGTCGAGCAATTGCTCAGAGATGAAAAGTGCCAGCACTGAAAGCTGTTGCTAGCCAGCACCCTTCCTTGGAAGCGCTTTCACAGGCGCAGCAACACTGGGGCTTTGCGCTTCTCTAGCCACCAAACGTCACGGTCACTATCGCTCCGTCTCGTAGACACGAGCTGAGAAATTGCAAACGTCGAGCAATTGCTCAGAGATGAAAAGTGCCAGCACTGAAAGATGTTGCTAGCCAGCACCCTTCCTTGGAAGCGCTTTTGTAGGCCTAAGAAGACTGGGGCTTTGCGCTTATCTAGCCACCTAATCTTCTGCTCATTCTCTCGCGCACTCTAAAGAGAGCTCAGGTGAGAAATTACAAACGTCGAGCAATTGCTCAGAGATGAAAAGTGCCAGCACTGAAAGCTGTTGCTAGCCAGCCCCCTTCCTTGGAAGCGCTTTCACAGGCCCAGCAACACTGGGGGTTTGCGCTTCTCTAGCCACCAAACGTCACGGTCATTCTCTTTCCGTCTCGTAGACACGAGCTGAGAAATTGCAAACATCCAGCAATTGCTCAGAGATGAAAAGTGCCAGCACTGAAAGCTGTTGCTAGCCAGCACCCTTCCTTGGAAGCGCTTTTGTAGGCCTAAGAACAGTAGGGCTCTGGGCTTCTCTAGCCACCTAATCTTCTGCTCATTCTCTCGCGCACTCTAAAGATAGCTCAGGTGAGAAATTACAAACGTCGAGCAATTGCTCAGAGATGAAAAGTGCCAGCACTGAAAGCTGTTGCTAGCCAGCCCCCTTCCTTGGAAGCGCTTTCACAGGCCCAGCAACACTGGGGGTTTGCGCTTCTCTAGCCACCAAACGTCACGGTCATTCTCTTTCCGTCTCGTAGACACGAGCTGAGAAATTGCAAACGTCCAGCAATTGCTCCGAGATGAAAAGTGCCAGCACTGAAAGCTGTTGCTAGCCAGCACCCTTCCTTGGAAGCGCTTTCACAGGCGCAGCAACACTGGGGCTTTGCGCTTCTCTAGCCACCAAACGTCACGGTCATTCTCTTTCCGTCTCGTAGACACGAGCTGAGAAATTGCAAACGTCGAGCAATTGCTCAGAGATGAAAAGTGCCAGCACTGAAAGCTGTTGCTAGCCAGCCCCCTTCCTTGGAAGCGCTTTTGTAGGCCTAAGAACACTGGGGCTCTGGGCTTCTCTAGCCACCTAATCTTCTGCTCATCCTCTCGCGCACTCTAAAGAGAGCTCAGGTGAGAAATTGCAAACGTCGAGCAATTGCTCAGAGATGAAAAGTGCCAGCACTGAAAGCTGTTGCCAGCCAGCACCCTTCCTTGGAAGCGCTTTCACAGGCGCAGCAACACTGGGGCTTTGCGCTTCTCTAGCCACCAAACGTCACGGTCATTCTCTTTCCATCTCGTAGACACGAGCTGAGAAATTGCAAACGTCGAGCAATTGCTCAGAGATGAAAAGTGCCAGCACTGAAAGCTGTTGCTAGCCAGCACCCTTCCTTGGAAGCGCTTTTGTAGGCCTAAGAACACTGGGGCTTTGCGCTTCTCTAGCCACCTAATCTTCAGCTCATCCTCTCGCGCACTCTAAAGGGTGCTCAGGTGAGAAATTGCAAACGTCGAGCAATTGCTCAGAGATGAAAAGTGCCAGCACTGAAAGCTGTTGCTAGCCAGCACCCTTCCTTGGAAGCGCTTTTGTAGGCCTAAGAAGACTGGGGCTTTGCGCTTCTCTAGCCACCAAACGTCACGGTCATTCTCTTTCCGTCTCGTAGACACGAGCTGAGAAATTGCAAACGTCGAGCAATTGCTCAGAGATGAAAAGTGCCAGCACTGAAAGATGTTGCTAGCCAGCCCCCTTCCTTGGAAGTGCTTTTGTAGGCCTAAGAAGACTGGGGCTCTGGGCTTCTCTAGCCACCTAATCTTCTGCTCATCCTCTCGCGCACTCTAAAGAGAGCTCAGGTGAGAAATTGCAAACGTCGAGCAATTGCTCAGAGATGAAAAGTGCCAGCACTGAAAGCTGTTGCTAGCCAGCACCCTTCCTTGGAAGCGCTTTTGTAGGCCTAAGAACACTGGGGCTTTGCGCTTCTCTAGCCACCAAATATCACGGTCACTATCTCTCTGTCTCGTAGACACGAGCTGAGAAATTGCAAACGTCGAGCAATTGCTCAGAGATGAAAAGTGCCAGCACTGAAAGCTGTTGCTAGACAGCACCCTTCCTGGGAAGCGCTTTCACAGGCGCAGCAACACCTGGGCTTTGTGCTTCTCTAGCCACCAAACGTCACGGTCCTTCTCTTTCCGTCTCGTAGACACGAGCTGAGAAATTGCAAACGTCGAGCAATTGCTCAGAGATGAAAAGTGCCAGCACTGAAAGCTGTTGCTAGCCAGCACCCTTCCTTGGAAGCGCTTTTGTAGGCCTAAGAACACTGGGGCTCTGGGCTTCTCTAGCCACCTAATCTTGTGCTCATTCTCTCGCGCACTCTAAAGGGTGCTCAGGTGAGAAATTACAAACGTCCAGCAATTGCTCAGAGATGAAAAGTGCCAGCACTGAAAGCTGTTGCTAGCCAGCCCCCTTCCTTGGAAGCGCTTTCACAGGCGCAGCAACACTGCGGCTTTGCGCTTCTCTAGCCACCAAACGTCACGGTCATTCTCTTTCCGTCTCGTAGACACGAGTTGAGAAATTGCAAACGTCGAGCAATTGCTCAGAGATGAAAAGTGCCAGCACTGAAAGCTGTTGCTAGCCAGCACCCTTCCTTGGAAGCGCTCTTGTAGGCCTAAGAACACTTGGGCTTTGCGCTTCTCTAGCCATCTAATCTTGTGCTCATTCTCTCGCGCACTCTAAAGGGTGCTCAGGTGAGAAATTGCAAACGTCGAGCAATTGCTCAGAGATGAAAAGTGCCAGCACTGAAAGCTGTTGCTAGCCAGCAGCCTTCCTTGGAAGCGCTTTCACAGGCGCAGCAACACTGGGGCTTTGCGCTTCTCTACCCACCAAACGTCACGGTCATTCTCTTTCCGTCTCGTAGACACGAGCTGAGAAATTGCAAACGTCGAGCAATTGCTCAGAGATGAAAAGTGCCAGCACTGAAAGCTGTTGCTAGCCAGCAGCCTTCCTTGGAAGCGCTTTTGTAGGCCTAAGAAGACTGGGGCTCTGGGCTTCTCTAGCCACCTAATCTTCTGCTCATCCTCTGGCGCACTCTAAAGAGAGCTCAGGTGAGAAATTGCAAACGTCGAGCAATTGCTCAGAGATGAAAAGTGCCAGCACTGAAAGCTGTTGCTAGCCAGCACCCTTCCTTGGAAGCGCTTTCACAGGCGCAGCAACACTGGGGCTTTGCGCTTCTCTAGCCACCAAACGTCACGGTCATTCTCTTTCCGTCTCGTAGACACGAGCTGAGAAATTGCAAACGTCGAGCAATTGCTCAGAGATGAAAAGTGCCAGCACTGAAAGCTGTTGCTAGCCAGCACCCTTCCTTGGAAGCGCTTTTGTAGGCCTAAGAAGACTGGGGCTCTGGGCTTCTCTAGCCACCTAATCTTGTGCTCATTCTCTCGCGCACTCTAAAGGGTGCTCAGGTGAGAAATTGCAAACGTCGAGCAATTGCTCAGAGATGAAAAGTGCCAGCACTGAAAGCTGTTGCTAGCCAGCACCCTTCCTTGGAAGCGCTTTCACAGGCGCAGCAACACTGGGGCTTTGCGCTTCTCTAGCCACCAAACGTCACGGTCATTCTCTTTCCGTCTCGTAGACACGAGCTGAGAAATTACAAATGTCCAGCAATTGCTCAGAGATGAAAAGTGCCAGCACTGAAAGCTGTTGCTAGCCAGCACCCTTCCTTGGAAGCGCTTTTGTAGGCCTAAGAAGACTGGGGCTCTGGGCTTCTCTAGCCACCTAATCTTCTGCTCATCCTCTCGCGCACTCTAAAGAGAGCTCAGGTGAGAAATTGCAAACGTCGAGCAATTGCTGAGAGATGAAAAGTGCCAGCACTGAAAGCTGTTGCTAGCCAGCACCCTTCCTTGGAAGCGCTTTCACAGGCGCAGCAACACTGGGGCTTTGCGCTTCTCTAGCCACCAAACGTCACGGTCACTGTATCTCCGTCTCGTAGACACGAGCTGAGAAATTGCAAACGTCGAGCAATTGCTCAGAGATGAAAAGTGCCAGCACTGAAAGCTGTTGCTAGCCAGCACCCTTCCTTGGAAGCGCTTTTGTAGGCCTAAGAAGACTGGGGCTCTGGGCTTCTCTAGCCACCTAATCTTCTGCTCATCCTCTGGCGCACTCTAAAGAGAGCTCAGGGGAGAAATTGCAAACGTCCAGCAATTACTCAGAGATGAAAAGTGCCAGCACTGAAAGCTGTTGCTAGCCAGCACCCTTCCTTGGAAGCGCTTTCACAGGCGCAGCAACACTGGGGCTTTGCGCTTCTCTAGCCACCAAACGTCACGGTCATTCTCTTTCCGTCTCGTAGACATGAGCTGAGAAATTGCAAACGTCGAGCAATTGCTCAGAGATGAAAAGTGCCAGCACTGAAAGCTGTTGCTAGCCAGCTCCCTTCCTTGGAAGCGCTTTTGTAGGCCTAAGAAAACTGGGGCTTTGCGCTTCTCTAGCCACCTAATCTTGTGCTCATTCTCTCGCGCACTCTAAAGGGTGCTCAGGTGAGAAATTACAAACGTCGAGCAATTGCTCAGAGATGAAAAGTGCCAGCACTGAAAGCTGTTGCTAGCCAGCACCCTTCCTTGGAAGCGCTTTCACAGGCGCAGCAACACTGGGGCTTTGTGCTTCTCTAGCCACCAAACGTCACGGTCATTCTCTTTCCGTCTCGTAGACACGAGCTGAGAAATTGCAAACGTCGAGCAATTGCTCAGAGATGAAAAGTGCCAGCACTGAAAGCTGTTGCTAGCCAGCACCCTTCCTTGGAAGCGCTTTTGTAGGCCTAAGAAGACTGGGGCTGTGGGCTTCTCTAGCCACCTAATCTTCTGCTCATCCTCTCGCGCACTCTAAAGAGAGCTCAGGTGAGAAATTGCAAACGTCGAGCAATTGCTCAGAGATGAAAAGTGCCAGCACTGAAAGCTGTTGCTAGACAGCACCCTTCCTTGGAAGCGCTTTCACAGGCGCAGCAACACTGGGGCTTTGCACTTCTCTAGCCACCAAACGTCACGGTCATTCTCTTTCCGTCTCGTAGACACGAGCTGAGAAATTGCAAACGTCAAGCAATTGCTCAGAGATGAAAAGTGCCAGCACTGAAAGCTGTTGCTAGCCAGCCCCCTTCCTTGGAAGCGCTTTTGTAGGCCTAAGAAGACTGGGGCTCTGGGCTTCTCTAGCCACCTAATCTTCTGCTCATCCTCTTGCGCACTCTAAAGAGAGCTCAGGTGAGAAATTGCAAACGTCGAGCAATTGCTCAGAGATGAAAAGTGCCAGCACTGAAAGCTGTTGCTAGCCAGCAGCCTTCCTTGGAAGCGCTTTCACAGGCACAGCAACACTGGGGCTTTGCGCTTCTCTAGCCACCAAACGTCACGGTCCTTCTCTTTCCGTCTCGTAGACACGAGCTGAGAAATTGCAAACGTCGAGCAATTGCTCAGAGATGAAAAGTGCCAGCACTGAAAGCTGTTGCTAGCCAGCACCCTTCCTTGGAAGCGCTTTTGTAGGCCTAAGAACACTGGGGCTTTGCGCTTCTCTAGCCACCTAACCTTCTGCTCATTCTCTCGCGCACTCTAAAGAGAGCTCAGGTGAGAAATTGCAAACGTCGAGCAATTGCTGAGAGATGAAAAGTGCCAGCACTGAAAGCTGTTGCTAGCCAGCACCCTTCCTTGGAAGCGCTTTCACAGGCGCAGCAACACTGGGGCTTTGCGCTTCTCTACCCACCAAACGTCACGGTCATTCTCTTTCCGTCTCGTAGACACGAGCTGAGAGATTGCAAACGTCGAGCAATTGCTCAGAGATGAAAAGTGCCAGCACTGAAAGCTGTTGCTAGCCAGCACCCTTCCTTGGAAGCGCTTTTGTAGGCCTAAGAAGACTGGGGCTCTGGGCTTCTCTAGCCACCTAATCTTCTGCTCATCCTCTCGTGCACTCTAAAGGGTGCTCAGGTGAGAAATTACAAATGTCCAGCAATTGCTCAGAGATGAAAAGTGCCAGCACTGAAAGCTGTTGCTAGCCAGCACCCTTCCTTGGAAGCGCTTTTGTAGGCCTAAGCACACTGGGGCTTTGCGCTTCTCTAGCCACCTAATCTTCTGCTCATCCTCTCGCGCACTCTAAAGAGAGCTCAGGTGAGAAATTGCAAAGGTAGAGCAATTGTTCAGAGATGAAAAGTGCCAGCACTGAAAGCTGTTGCTAGCCAGCACCCTTCCTTGGAAGCGCTTTCACAGGCGCAGCAACACTGGGGCTTTGCGCTTCTCTAGCCACCAAACGTCACGGTCATTCTCTTTCCGTCTCGTAGACACGAGCTGAGAAATTGCAAACGTCGAGCAATTGCTCAGAGATGAAAAGTGCCAGCACTGAAAGCTCTTGCTAGCCAGCACCCTTCCTTGGAAGCGCTTTTGTAGGCCTAAGAACACTGGGGCTTTGCGCTTCTCTAGCCACCTAATGTTCTGCTCATCCTCTCGCGCACTCTAAAGAGAGCTCAGGTGAGAAATTGCAAACGTCGAGCAATTGCTCAGAGATGAAAAGTGCCAGCACTGAAAGCTGTTGCTAGCCAGCAGCCTTCCTTGGAAGCGCTTTCACAGGCGCAGCAACACTGGGGCTTTGCGCTTCTCTAGCCACCAAACGTCACGGTCATTCTCTTTCCGTCTCGTAGACACGAGCTGAGAAATTGCAAACGTCGAGCAATTGCTCAGAGATGAAAAGTGCCAGCACTGAAAGCTCTTGCTAGCCAGCACCCTTCCTTGGAAGCGCTTTTGTAGGCCTAAGAAGACTGGGGCTCTGGGCTTCTCTAGCCACCTAATCTTCTGCTCATCCTCTCGCGCACTCTAAAGAGAGCTCAGGTGAGAAATTGCAAACGTCGAGCAATTGCTCAGAGATGAAAAGTGCCAGCACTGAAAGCTCTTGCTAGCCAGCACCCTTCCTTGGAAGCGCTTTTGTAGGCCTAAGAAGACTGGGGCTCTGGGCTTCTCTAGCCACCTAATCTTCTGCTCATCCTCTCGCGCACTCTAAAGAGAGCTCAGGTGAGAAATTGCAAACGTCCAGCAATTGCTCAGAGATGAAAAGTGCCAGCACTGAAAGCTGTTGCTAGCCAGCCCCCTTCCTTGGAAGCGCTTTTGTAGGCCTAAGAAGACTGGGGCTCTGCGCTTCTCTAGCCACCTAATCTTCTGCTCATCCTCTCGCGCACTCTAAAGGGTGCTCAGGTGAGAAATTACAAATGTCCAGCAATTGCTCAGAGATGAAAAGTGCCAGCACTGAAAGCTGTTGCTAGCCAGCACCCTTCCTTGGAAGCGCTTTTGTAGGCCTAAGCACACTGGGGCTTTGCGCTTCTCTAGCCACCTAATCTTGTGCTCATCCTCTCGCGCACTCTAAAGAGAGCTCAGGTGAGAAATTGCAAACGTCGAGCAATTGCTCAGAGATGAAAAGTGCCAGCACTGAAAGCTGTTGCTAGCCAGCACCCTTCCTTGGAAGCGCTTTCACAGGCGCAGCAACACTGGGGCTTTGCGCTTCTCTAGCCACCAAACGTCACGGTCATTCTCTTTCCGTCTCGTAGACACGAGCTGAGAAATTGCAAACGTCGAGCAATTGCTCAGAGATGAAAAGTGCCAGCACTGAAAGCTCTTGCTAGCCAGCCCCCTTCCTTGGAAGCGCTTTTGTAGGCCTAAGAAGACTGGGGCTCTGGGCTTCTCTAGCCACCTAATCTTCTGCTCATCCTCTCGCGCACTCTAAAGAGAGCTCAGGTGAGAAATTGCAAACGTCCAGCAATTGTTCAGAGATGAAAAGTGCCAGCACTGAAAGCTGTTGCTAGCCAGCACCCTTCCTTGGAAGCGCTTTTGTAGGCCTAAGAAGACTGGGGCTGTGGGCTTCTCTAGCCACCTAATCTTCTGCTCATCCTCTCGCGTACTCTAAAGAGAGCTCAGGTGAGAAATTGCAAACGTCGAGCAATTGCTCAGAGATGAAAAGTGCCAGCACTGAAAGCTGTTGCTAGCCAGCACCCTTCCTTGGAAGCGCTTTCACAGGTGCAGCAACACTGGGGCTTTGCACTTCTCTAGCCACCAAACGTCACGGTCATTCTCTTTCCGTCTCGTAGACACGAGCTGAGAAATTGCAAAGGTCGAGCAATTGCTCAGAGATGAAAAGTGCCAGCACTGAAAGCTGTTGCTAGCCAGCACCCTTCCTTGGAAGCGCTTTTGTAGGCCTAAGAACACTGGGGCTTTGCGCTTCTCTAGCCACCTAACCTTCTGCTCATTCTCTCGCGCACTCTAAAGAGAGCTCAGGTGAGAAATTACAAACGTCGAGCAATTGCTGAGAGATGAAAAGTGCCAGCACTGAAAGCTGTTGCTAGCCAGCCCCCTTCCTTGGAAGCGCTTTCACAGGCGCAGCAACACTGGGGCTTTGCGCTTCTCTAGCCACCAAACGTCACGGTCATTCTCTTTCCGTCTCGTAGACACAAGCTGAGAAATTGCAAACGTCGAGCAATTGCTCAGAGATGAAAAGTGCCAGCACTGAAAGCTGTTGCTAGCCAGCCCCCTTCCTTGGAAGCGCTTTTGTAGGCCTAAGAAGACTGGGGCTCTGGGCTTCTCTAGCCACCTAATCTTCTGCTCATCCTCTCGCGCACTCTAAAGCGAGCTCAGGTGAGAAATTGCAAACGTCCAGCAATTGTTCAGAGATGAAAAGTGCCAGCACTGAAAGCTGTTGCTAGCCAGCACCCTTCCTTGGAAGCGCTTTTGTAGGCCTAAGAAGACTGGGGCTCTGGGCTTCTCTAGCCACCTAATCTTCTGCTCATCCTCTCGTGCACTCTAAAGGGTGCTCAGGTGAGAAATTACAAATGTCCAGCAATTGCTCAGAGATGAAAAGGGCCAGCACTGAAAGCTCTTGCTAGCCAGCACCCTTCCTTGGAAGCGCTTTTGTAGGCCTAAGCACACTGGGGCTTTGCGCTTCTCTAGCCACCAAACGTCACGGTCATTCTCTTTCCGTCTCGTAGACACGAGCTGAGAAATTGCAAACGTCGAGCAATTGCTCAGAGATGAAAAGTGCCAGCACTGAAAGCTGTTGCTAGCCAGCACCCTTCCTTGGAAGCGCTTTTGTAGGCCTAAGAACACTGGGGCTTTGCGCTTCTCTAGCCACCTAATGTTCTGCTCATCCTCTCGCGCACTCTAAAGAGAGCTCAGGTGAGAAATTGCAAACGTCCAGCAATTGCTCAGAGATGAAAAGTACCAGCACTGAAAGATGTTGCTAGCCAGCAGCCTTCCTTGGAAGCGCTTTCACAGGCGCAGCAACACTGGGGCTTTGCGCTTCTCTAGCCACCAAACGTCACGGTCATTCTCTTTCCGTCTCGTAGACACGAGCTGAGAGATTGCAAACGTCGAGCAATTGCTCAGAGATGAAAAGTGCCAGCACTGAAAGCTGTTGCTAGCCAGCCCCCTTCCTTGGAAGCGCTTTTGTAGGCCTAAGAACACTGGGGCTCTGGGCTTCTCTAGCCACCTAATCTTCTGCTCATCCTCTCGCGCACTCTAAAGAGAGCTCAGGTGAGAAATTGCAAACGTCGAGCAATTGCTCAGAGATGAAAAGTGCCAGCACTGAAAGCTGTTGCTAGCCAGCAGCCTTCCTTGGAAGCGCTTTCACAGGCGCAGCAACACTGGGGCTTTGCGCTTCTCTACCCACCAAACGTCACGGTCATTCTCTTTCCGTCTCGTAGACACGAGCTGAGAAATTGCAAACGTCGAGCAATTGCTCAGAGATGAAAAGTGCCAGCACTGAAAGCTGTTGCTAGCCAGCCCCCTTCCTTGGAAGCGCTTTTGTAGGCCTAAGAAGACTGGGGCTCTGGGCTTCTCTAGCCACCTAATGTTCTGCTCATCCTCTCGCGCACTCTAAAGAGAGCTCAGGTGAGAAATTGCAAACGTCGAGCAATTGCTCAGAGATGAAAAGTGCCAGCACTGAAAGCTCTTGCTAGCCAGCCCCCTTCCTTGGAAGCGCTTTTGTAGGCCTAAGAAGACTGGGGCTCTGGGCTTCTCTAGCCACCTAATCTTGTGCTCATCCTCTCGCGCACTCTAAAGGGTGCTCAGGTGAGAAATTACAAATGTCCAGCAATTGCTCAGAGATGAAAAGTGCCAGCACTGAAAGCTGTTGCTAGCCAGCACCCTTCCTTGGAAGCGCTTTTGTAGGCCTAAGCACACTGGGGCTTTGCGCTTCTCTAGCCACCTAATCTTGTGCTCATCCTCTCGCGCACTCTAAAGAGAGCTCAGGTGAGAAATTGCAAACGTCGAGCAATTGCTCAGAGATGAAAAGTGCCAGCACTGAAAGCTGTTGCTAGCCAGCACCCTTCCTTGGAAGCGCTTTCACAGGCGCAGCAACACTGGGGCTTTGCGCTTCTCTACCCACCAAACGTCACGGTCATTCTCTTTCCGTCTCGTAGACACGAGCTGAGAAATTGCAAACGTCGAGCAATTGCTCAGAGATGAAAAGTGCCAGCACTGAAAGCTCTTGCTAGCCAGCACCCTTCCTTGGAAGCGCTTTTGTAGGCCTAAGAACACTGGGGCTCTGGGCTTCTCTAGCCACCTAATGTTCTGCTCATCCTCTCGCGCACTCTAAAGAGAGCTCAGGTGAGAAATTGCAAACGTCGAGCAATTGCTCAGAGATGAAAAGTGCCAGCACTGAAAGCTGTTGCTAGCCAGCACCCTTCCTTGGAAGCGGTTTTGTAGGCCTAAGAAGACTGGGGCTGTGGGCTTCTCTAGCCACCTAATCTTCTGCTCATCCTCTCGCGTACTCTAAAGAGAGCTCAGGTGAGAAATTGCAAACGTCGAGCAATTGCTCAGAGATGAAAAGTGCCAGCACTGAAAGCTGTTGCTAGCCAGCACCCTTCCTTGGAAGCGCTTTCACAGGCGCAGCAACACTGGGGCTTTGCACTTCTCTACCCACCAAACGTCACGGTCATTCTCTTTCCGTCTCGTAGACACGAGCTGAGAAATTGCAAAGGTCGAGCAATTGCTCAGAGATGAAAAGTGCCAGCACTGAAAGCTGTTGCTAGCCAGCCCCCTTCCTTGGAAGCGCTTTTGTAGGCCTAAGAACACTGGGGCTCTGGGCTTCTCTAGCCAACTAATCTTCTGCTCATCCTCTTGCGCACTCTAAAGAGAGCTCAGGTGAGAAATTGCAAACGTCGAGCAATTGCTCAGAGATGAAAAGTGCCAGCACTGAAAGCTGTTGCTAGCCAGCAGCCTTCCTTGGAAGCGCTTTCACAGGCACAGCAACACTGGGGCTTTGCGCTTCTCTAGCCACCAAACGTCACGGTCCTTCTCTTTCCGTCTCGTAGACATGAGCTGAGAAATTGCAAACGTCGAGCAATTGCTCAGAGATGAAAAGTGCCAGCACTGAAAGCTGTTGCTAGCCAGCACCCTTCCTTGGAAGCGCTTTTGTAGGCCTAAGAAGACTGGGGCTCTGGGCTTCTCTAGCCACCTAATCTTCTGCTCATCCTCTCGCGCACTCTAAAGAGAGCTCAGGTGAGAAATTGCAAACGTCGAGCAATTGCTGAGAGATGAAAAGTGCCAGCACTGAAAGCTGTTGCTAGCCAGCACCCTTCCTTGGAAGTGCTTTCACAGGCGCAGCAACACTGGGGCTTTGCGCTTCTCTACCCACCAAAGGTCACGGTCATTCTCTTTCCGTCTCGTAGACACGAGCTGAGAAATTGCAAACGTCGAGCAATTGCTTAGAGATGAAAAGTGCCAGCACTGAAAGCTGTTGCTAGCCAGCACCCTTCCTTGGAAGCGCTTTCACAGGCACAGCAACACTTGGGCTTTGCGCTTCTCTACCCACCAAACGTCACGGTCATTCTCTTTCCGTCTCGTAGACACGAGCTGAGAAATTGCAAACGTCGAGCAATTGCTCAGAGATGAAAAGTGCCAGCACTGAAAGCTGTTGCTAGCCAGCACCCTTCCTTGGAAGCGCTTTTGTAGCCCTAAGAACACTGGGGCTCTGGGCTTCTCTAGCCACCTAATCTTCTGCTCATCCTCTCGCGCACTCTAAAGAGAGCTCAGGGGAGAAATTGCAAACGTCCAGCAATTGCTCAGAGAGGAAAAGTGCCAGCACTGAAAGCTGTTGCTAGCCAGCACCCTTCCTTGGAAGCGCTTTCACAGGCGCAGCAACAGTGGGGCTTTGCGCTTCTCTAGCCACCAAACGTCACGGTCATTCTCTTTCCGTCTCGTAGACACAAGCTGAGAAATTGCAAACGTCGAGCAATTGCTCAGAGATGAAAAGTGCCAGCACTGAAAGCTGTTGCTAGCCAGCCCCCTTCCTTGGAAGCGCTTTTGTAGGCCTAAGAAGACTGGGGCTCTGGGCTTCTCTAGCCACCTAATCTTCTGCTCATCCTCTCGCGCACTCTAAAGAGAGCTCAGGTGAGAAATTGCAAACGTCCAGCAATTGCTCAGAGATGAAAAGTGCCAGCACTGAAAGCTGTTGCTAGCCAGCCCCCTTCCTTGGAAGCGCTTTCACAGGCGCAGCAACACTGGGGCTTTGCGCTTCTCTAGCCACCAAACGTCACGGTCATTCTCTTTCCGTCTCGTAGACACGAGCTGAGAAATTGCAAACGTCGAGCAATTGCTCAGAGATGAAAAGTGCCAGCACTGAAAGCTGTTGCTAGCCAGCACCCTTCCTTGGAAGCGCTTTTGTAGGCCTAAGAACACTGGGGCTTTGCGCTTCTCTAGCCACCTAATCTTGTGCTCATCCTCTCGCGCACTCTAAAGAGAGCTCAGGTGAGAAATTGCAAACGTCGAGCAATTGCTCAGAGATGAAAAGTGCCAGCACTGAAAGCTGTTGCTAGCCAGCACCCTTCCTTGGAAGCGCTTTCACAGGCGCAGCAACACTGGGGCTTTGCGCTTCTCTAGCCACCAAACGTCACGGTCATTCTCTTTCCGTCTCGTAGACACAAGCTGAGAGATTGCAAACGTCGAGCAATTGCTCAGAGATGAAAAGTGCCAGCACTGAAAGCTGTTGCTAGCCAGCCCCCTTCCTTGGAAGCGCTTTTGTAGGCCTAAGAAGACTGGGGCTCTGGGCTTCTCTAGCCACCTAATCTTCTGCTCATCCTCTCGCGCACTCTAAAGGGTGCTCAGGTGAGAAATTACAAATGTCCAGCAATTGCTCAGAGATGAAAAGTGCCAGCACTGAAAGCTGTTGCTAGCCAGCACCCTTCCTTGGAAGCGCTTTTGTAGGCCTAAGCACACTGGGGCTTTGCGCTTCTCTAGCCACCTAATCTTGTGCTCATCCTCTCGCGCACTCTAAAGAGAGCTCAGGTGAGAAATTGCAAACGTCGAGCAATTGCTCAGAGATGAAAAGTGCCAGCACTGAAAGCTGTTGCTAGCCAGCACCCTTCCTTGGAAGCGCTTTCACAGGCGCAGCAACACTGGGGCTTTGCGCTTCTCTAGCCACCAAACGTCACGGTCATTCTCTTTCCGTCTCGTAGACACGAGCTGAGAAATTGCAAACGTCGAGCAATTGCTCAGAGATGAAAAGTGCCAGCACTGAAAGCTCTTGCTAGCCAGCACCCTTCCTTGGAAGCGCTTTTGTAGGCCTAAGAACACTGGGGCTTTGCGCTTCTCTAGCCACCTAATCTTCTGCTCATCCTCTCGCGCACTCTAAAGAGAGCTCAGGTGAGAAATTGCAAACGTCCAGCAATTGCTCAGAGATGAAAAGTACCAGCACTGAAAGCTGTTGCTAGCCAGCCCCCTTCCTTGGAAGCGCTTTCACAGGCGCAGCAACACTGGGGCTTTGCGCTTCTCTAGCCACCAAACGTCACAGTCATTCTCTTTCCGTCTCGTAGACACGAGCTGAGAGATTGCAAACGTCGAGCAATTGCTCAGAGATGAAAAGTGCCAGCACTGAAAGCTGTTGCTAGCCAGCCCCCTTCCTTGGAAGCGCTTTTGTAGGCCTAAGAAGACTGGGGCTCTGGGCTTCTCTAGCCACCTAATCTTCTGCTCATCCTCTCGCGCACTCTAAAGAGAGCTCAGGTGAGAAATTGCAAACGTCCAGCAATTGCTCAGAGATGAAAAGTGCCAGCACTGAAAGCTGTTGCTAGCCAGCCCCCTTCCTTGGAAGCGCTTTTGTAGGCCTAAGAAGACTGTGGCTCTGGGCTTCTCTAGCCACCTAATCTTGTGCTCATCCTCTCGCGCACTCTAAAGGGTGCTCAGGTGAGAAATTACAAATGTCCAGCAATTGCTCAGAGATGAAAAGTGCCAGCACTGAAAGCTGTTGCTAGCCAGCACCCTTCCTTGGAAGCGCTTTTGTAGGCCTAAGCACACTGGGGCTTTGCGCTTCTCTAGCCACCTAATCTTGTGCTCATCCTCTCGCGCACTCTAAAGAGAGCTCAGGTGAGAAATTGCAAACGTCGAGCAATTGCTCAGAGATGAAAAGTGCCAGCACTGAAAGCTCTTGCTAGCCAGCACCCTTCCTTGGAAGCGCTTTCACAGGCGCAGCAACACTGGGGCTTTGCGCTTCTCTACCCACCAAACGTCACGGTCATTCTCTTTCCGTCTCGTAGACACGAGCTGAGAAATTGCAAACGTCCAGCAATTGCTCAGAGATGAAAAGTGCCAGCACTGAAAGCTCTTGCTAGCCAGCACCCTTCCTTGGAAGCGCTTTTGTAGGCCTAAGAAGACTGGGGCTCTGGGCTTCTCTAGCCACCTAATCTTCTGCTCATCCTCTCGCGCACTCTGAAGAGAGCTCAGGTGAGAAATTGCAAACGTCCAGCAATTGCTCAGAGATGAAAAGTACCAGCACTGAAAGATGTTGCTAGCCAGCAGCCTTCCTTGGAAGCGCTTTCACAGGCGCAGCAACACTGGGGCTTTGCGCTTCTCTAGCCACCAAACGTCACGGTCATTCTCTTTCCGTCTCGTAGACACGAGTTGAGAAATTGCAAACGTCGAGCAATTGCTCAGCGATGAAAAGTGCCAGCACTGAAAGCTGTTGCTAGCCAGCACCCTTCCTTGGAAGCGCTTTTGTAGGCCTAAGAAGACTGGGGCTGTGGGCTTCTCTAGCCACCTAATCTTGTGCTCATCCTCTCGCGCACTCTAAAGAGAGCTCAGGTGAGAAATTGCAAACGTCGAGCAATTGCTCAGAGATGAAAAGTGCCAGCACTGAAAGCTGTTGCTAGCCAGCAGCCTTCCTTGGAAGCGCTTTCACAGGTGCAGCAACACTGGGGCTTTGCGCTTCTCTAGCCACCAAACGTCACGGTCATTCTCTTTCCGTCTCGTAGACACGAGCTGAGAAATTGCAAACGTCGAGCAATTGCTCAGAGATGAAAAGTGCCAGCACTGAAAGATGTTGCTAGCCAGCACCCTTCCTTGGAAGCGCTTTTGTAGGCCTAAGAAGACTGGGGCTTTGCGCTTCTCTAGCCACCTAATCTTCGGCTCATTCTCTCGCGCAGTCTAAAGAGAGCTCAGGTGAGAAATTGCAAACGTCGAGCAATTGCTCAGAGATGAAAAGTGCCAGCACTGAAAGCTGTTGCTAGCCAGCCCCCTTCCTTGGAAGCGCTTTCACAGGCGCAGCAACACTGGGGCTTTGCGCTTCTCTAGCCACCAAACGTCACGGTCATTCTCTTTCCGTCTCGTAGACACGAGCTGAGAAATTGCAAACATCCAGCAATTGCTCAGAGATGAAAAGTGCCAGCACTGAAAGCTGTTGCTAGCCAGCACCCTTCCTTGGAAGCGCTTTTGTAGGCCTAAGAACAGTAGGGCTCTGGGCTTCTCTAGCCACCTAATCTTCTGCTCATCCTCTCGCGCACTCTAAAGAGAGCTCAGGTGAGAAATTGCAAACGTCGAGCAATTGCTCAGAGATGAAAAGTGCCAGCACTGAAAGCTGTTGCTAGCCAGCACCCTTCCTTGGAAGCGCTTTCACAGGTGCAGCAACACTGGGGCTTTGCGCTTCTCTAGCCACCAAACATCACGGTCATTCTCTTTCCGTCTCGTAGACACGAGCTGAGAAATTGCAAACGTCGAGCAATTGCTCAGAGATGAAAAGTGCCAGCACTGAAAGCTGTTGCTAGCCAGCCCCCTTCCTTGGAAGCGCTTTTGTAGGCCTAAGAACACTGGGGCTCTGGGCTTCTCTAGCCACCTAATCTTCTGCTCATCCTCTCGCGCACTCTAAAGAGAGCTCAGGTGAGAAATTGCAAACGTCGAGCAATTGCTCAGAGATGAAAAGTGCCAGCACTGAAAGCTGTTGCTAGCCAGCACCCTTCCTTGGAAGCGCTTTCACAGGCGCAGCAACACTGGGGCTTTGCGCTTCTCTACCCACCAAACGTCACGGTCCTTCTCTTTCCGTCTCGTAGACACGAGCTGAGAAATTGCAAACGTCGAGCAATTGCTTAGAGATGAAAAGTGCCAGCACTGAAAGCTGTTGCTAGCCAGCACCCTTCCTTGGAAGCGCTTTCACAGGCGCAGCAACACTGGGGCTTTGCGCTTCTCTAGCCACCAAACGTCACGGTCATTCTCTTTCCGTCTCGTAGACACGAGCTGAGAGATTGCAAACGTCGAGCAATTGCTCAGAGATGAAAAGTGCCAGCACTGAAAGCTCTTGCTAGCCAGCACCCTTCCTTGGAAGCGCTTTTGTAGGCCTAAGAAGACTGGGGCTCTGGGCTTCTCTAGCCACCTAATCTTCTGTTCATCCTCTCGCGCACTCTAAAGAGAGCTCAGGGGAGAAATTGCAAACGTCCAGCAATTGCTCAGAGATGAAAAGTGCCAGCACTGAAAGCTGTTGCTAGCCAGCACCCTTCCTTGGAAGCGCTTTCACAGGCGCAGCAACACTGGGGCTTTGCGCTTCTCTAGCCACCAAACGTCACGGTCATTCTCTTTCCGTCTCGTAGACACGAGCTGAGAAATTGCAAACGTCGAGCAATTGCTCAGAGATGAAAAGTGCCAGCACTGAAAGCTGTTGCTAGCCAGCCCCCTTCCTTGGAAGCGCTTTTGTAGGCCTAAGAAGACTGGGGCTGTGGGCTTCTCTAGCCACCTAATCTTCTGCTCATCCTCTCGCGCACTCTAAAGAGAGCTCAGGTGAGAAATTACAAACGTCGAGCAATTGCTCAGAGATGAAAAGTGCCAGCACTGAAAGCTGTTGCTAGCCAGCACCCTTCCTTGGAAGCGCTTTCACAGGCGCAGCAACACTGGGGCTTTGCGCTTCTCTAGCCACCAAACGTCACGGTCATTCTCTTTCCGTCTCGTAGACACGAGCTGAGAAATTGCAAACATTGAGCAATTGCTCAGAGATGAAAAGTGCCAGCACTGAAAGCTCTTGCTAGCCAGCACCCTTCCTTGGAAGTGCATTTGTAGGCCTAAGAACACTGGGGCTCTGGGCTTCTCTAGCCACCTAATCTTCTGCTCATCCTCTCGCGCACTCTAAAGAGAGCTCAGGTGAGAAATTACAAACGTCGAGCAATTGCTCAGAGATGAAAAGTGCCAGCACTGAAAGCTGTTGCTAGCCAGCAGCCTTCCTTGGAAGCGCTTTCACAGGCGCAGCAACACTGGGGCTTTGCGGTTCTCTAGCCACCAAACGTCACGGTCATTCTCTTTCCGTCTCGTAGACACGAGTTGAGAAATTGCAAACGTCGAGCAATTGCTCAGAGATGAAAAGTGCCAGCACTGAAAGCTGTTGCTAGCCAGCACCCTTCCTTGGAAGTGCTTTTGTAGGCCTAAGAAGACTGGGGCTCTGGGCTTCTCTAGCCACCGAATCTTCTGCTCATCCTCTCGCGCACTCTAAAGAGAGCTCAGGTGAGAAATTGCAAAGGTCGAGCAATTGCTCAGAGATGAAAAGTGCCAGCACTGAAAGCTGTTGCTAGCCAGCACCCTTCCTTGGAAGCGCTTTTGTAGGCCTAAGAAGACTGGGGCTCTGGGCTTCTCTAGCCAACTAATCTTCTGCTCATCGTCTCGTGCACTCTAAAGAGAGCTCAGGTGAGAAATTGCAAACGTCGAGCAATTGCTGAGAGATGAAAAGTGCCAGCACTGAAAGCTGTTGCTAGCCAGCACCCTTCCTTGGAAGCGCTTTCACAGGCGCAGCAACACTGGGGCTTTGCGCTTCTCTAGCCACCAAACGTCACGGTCATTCTCTTTCCGTCTCGTAGACACAAGCTGAGAAATTGCAAACGTCGAGCAATTGCTCAGAGATGAAAAGTGCCAGCACTGAAAGCTGTTGCTAGCCAGCACCCTTCCTTGGAAGCGCTTTTGTAGGCCTAAGAAGACTGGGGCTTTGCGCTTCTCTAGCCACCTAATCTTCTGTTCATCCTCTCGCGCACTCTAAAGAGAGCTCAGGTGAGAAATTGCAAACGTCGAGCAATTGCTCAGAGATGAAAAGTGCCAGCACTGAAAGCTGTTGCTAGCCAGCACCCTTCCTTGGAAGCACTTTTGTAGGCCTAAGAACACTGGGGCTTTGCGATTCTCTAGCCACCTAATCTTGTGCTCATCCTCTCGCGCACTCTAAAGAGAGCTCAGGTGAGAAATTGCAAACGTCGAGCAATTGCTCAGAGATGAAAAGTGCCAGCACTGAAAGCTGTTGCTAGCCAGCACCCTTCCTTGGAAGCGCTTTTGTAGGCCTAAGAACACTGGGGCTTTGCGCTTCTCTAGCCACCTAATCTTCTGTTCATCCTCTCGCGCACTCTAAAGAGAGCTCAGGTGAGAAATTGCAAACGTCGAGCAATTGCTCAGAGATGAAAAGTGCCAGCACTGAAAGCTGTTGCTAGCCAGCACCCTTCCTTGGAAGCGCTTTCACAGGCGCAGCAACACTGGGGCTTTGCGCTTCTCTAGCCACCAAACGTCACGGTCCTTCTCTTTCCGTCTCGTAGACACGAGCTGAGAAATTGCAAACGTCGATCAATTGCTCAGAGATGAAAAGTGCCAGCACTGAAAGCTGTTGCTAGCCAGCACCCTTCCTTGGAAGCGCTTTTGTAGCCCTAAGAAGACTGGGGCTCTGGGCTTCTCTAGCCACCTAATCTTCTGCTCATCCTCTCGCGCACTCTAAAGAGAGCTCAGGTGAGAAATTGCAAACGTCGAGCAATTGCTCAGAGATGAAAAGTGCCAGCACTGAAAGCTGTTGCTAGCCAGCACCCTTCCTTGGAAGCGCTTTCACAGGCGCAGCAACACTGGGGCTTTGCGCTTCTCTAGCCACCAAACGTCACGGTCATTCTCTTTCCGTCTCGTAGACACGAGCTGAGAGATTGCAAACGTCGAGCAATTGCTCAGAGATGAAAAGTGCCAGCACTGAAAGCTGTTGCTAGCCAGCCCCCTTCCTTGGAAGCGCTTTTGTAGGCCTAAGAAGACTGGGGCTCTGGGCTTCTCTAGCCACCTAATCTTCTGCTCATCCTCTCGCGCACTCTAAAGAGAGCTCAGGTGAGAAATTGCAAACGTCGAGCAATTGCTGAGAGATGAAAAGTGCCAGCACTGAAAGCTGTTGCTAGCCAGCAGCCTTCCTTGGAAGCGCTTTCACAGGCGCAGCAACACTGGGGCTTTGCGCTTCTCTAGCCACCAAACGTCACGGTCATTCTCTTTCCGTCTCGTAGACACGAGCTGAGAAATTGCAAACATTGAGCAATTGCTCAGAGATGAAAAGTGCCAGCACTGAAAGCTGTTGCTAGCCAGCACCCTTCCTTGGAAGTGCATTTGTAGGCCTAAGAACACTGGGGCTGTGGGCTTCTCTAGCCACCTAATCTTCTGCTCATCCTCTCGCGCACTCTAAAGAGAGCTCAGGTGAGAAATTACAAACGTCGAGCAATTGCTCAGAGATGAAAAGTGCCAGCACTGAAAGCTGTTGCTAGCCAGCAGCCTTCCTTGGAAGCGCTTTCACAGGCGCAGCAACACTGGGGCTTTGCACTTCTCTAGCCACCAAACGTCACGGTCATTCTCTTTCCGTCTCGTAGACACGAGTTGAGAAATTGCAAACGTCGAGCAATTGCTCAGAGATGAAAAGTGCCAGCACTGAAAGCTGTTGCTAGCCAGCACCCTTCCTTGGAAGTGCTTTTGTAGGCCTAAGAACACTGGGGCTTTGCGCTTCTCTAGCCACCTAATCTTCTGCTCATCCTCTCGCGCACTCTAAAGAGAGCTCAGGTGAGAAATTGCAAACGTCGAGCAATTGCTCAGAGATGAAAAGTGCCAGCACTGAAAGCTGTTGCTAGCCAGCACCCTTCCTTGGAAGCGCTTTTGTAGGCCTAAGAACACTGGGGCTCTGGGCTTCTCTAGCCACCTAATCTTCTGCTCATCCTCTCGTGCACTCTAAAGAGAGCTCAGGTGAGAAATTGCAAACGTCGAGCAATTGCTCAGAGATGAAAAGTGCCAGCACTGAAAGCTGTTGCTAGCCAGCACCCTTCCTTGGAAGCGCTTTCACAGGCGCAGCAACACTGGGGCTTTGCGCTTCTCTAGCCACCAAACGTCACAGTCATTCTCTTTCCGTCCCGTAGACACGAGCTGAGAAATTGCAAACGTCGAGCAATTGCTCAGAGATGAAAAGTGCCAGCACTGAAAGCTGTTGCTAGCCAGCACCCTTCCTTGGAAGCGCTTTTGTAGGCCTAAGAAGACTGGGGCTTTGCGCTTCTCTAGCCACCTAATCTTCTGCTCATCCTCTCGCGCACTCTAAAGAGAGCTCAGGTGAGAAATTACAAACGTCGAGCAATTGCTCAGAGATGAAAAGTGCCAGCACTGAAAGCTGTTGCTAGCCAGCACCCTTCCTTGGAAGCACTTTTATAGGCCTAAGAACACTGGGGCTTTGCGATTCTCTAGCCGCCTAATCTTGTGCTCATCCTCTCGCGCACTCTGAAGAGAGCTCAGGTGAGAAATTGCAAACGTCGAGCAATTGCTCAGAGATGAAAAGTGCCAGCACTGAAAGCTGTTGCTAGCCAGCAGCCTTCCTTGGAAGCGCTTTCACAGGCGCAGCAACACTGGGGCTTTGCGCTTCTCTAGCCACCAAACGTCACGGTCCTTCTCTTTCCGTCTCGTAGACACGAGCTGAGAAATTGCAAACGTCGAGCAATTGCTCAGAGATGAAAAGTGCCAGCACTGAAAGCTCTTGCTAGCCAGCACCCTTCCTTGGAAGCGCTTTCACAGGCGCAGCAACACTGGGGCTTTGCGCTTCTCTAGCCACCAAACGTCACGGTCACTGTATCTCCGTCTCGTAGACACGAGCTGAGAAATTGCAAACGTCGATCAATTGCTCAGAGATGAAAAGTGCCAGCACTGAAAGCTGTTGCTAGCCAGCACCCTTCCTTGGAAGCGCTTTTGTAGCCCTAAGAAGACTGGGGCTCTGGGCTTCTCTAGCCACCTAATCTTCTGCTCATCCTCTCGCGCACTCTAAAGAGAGCTCAGGTGAGAAATTGCAAACGTCGAGCAATTGCTCAGAGATGAAAAGTGCCAGCACTGAAAGCTGTTGCTAGCCAGCACCCTTCCTTGGAAGCGCTTTCACAGGCGCAGCAACACTGGGGCTTTGCGCTTCTCTAGCCACCAAACGTCACGGTCATTCTCTTTCCGTCTCGTAGACACGAGCTGAGAGATTGCAAACGTCGAGCAATTGCTCAGAGATGAAAAGTGCCAGCACTGAAAGCTGTTGCTAGCCAGCACCCTTCCTTGGAAGTGCTTTTGTAGGCCTAAGAACACTGGGGCTCTGGGCTTCTCTAGCCACCTAATCTTCTGCTCATCCTCTCGCGCACTCTAAAGAGAGCTCAGGTGAGAAATTGCAAACGTCCAGCAATTGCTCAGAGATGAAAAGTGCCAGCACTGAAAGCTGTTGCTAGCCAGCCCCCTTCCTTGGAAGCGCTTTCACAGGCGCAGCAACACTGGGGCTTTGCACTTCTCTAGCCACCAAACGTCACGGTCATTCTCTTTCCGTCTCGTAGACACGAGCTGAGAGATTGCAAACGTCGAGCAATTGCTCAGAGATGAAAAGTGCCAGCACTGAAAGCTGTTGCTAGCCAGCACCCTTCCTTGGAAGCGCTTTTGTAGGCCTAAGAAGACTGGGGCTTTGCGCTTCTCTAGCCACCTAATCTTCTGCTCATCCTCTCGCGCACTCTAAAGGGTGCTCAGGTGAGAAATTGCAAACGTCGAGCAATTGCTCAGAGATGAAAAGTGCCAGCACTGAAAGCTGTTGCTAGCCAGCAGCCTTCCTTGGAAGCGCTTTCACAGGCACAGCAACACTGGGGCTTTGCGCTTCTCTACCCACCAAACGTCACGGTCATTCTCTTTCCATCTCGTAGACACGAGCTGAGAGATTGCAAACGTCGAGCAATTGCTCAGAGATGAAAAGTGCCAGCACTGAAAGCTGTTGCTAGCCAGCACCCTTCCTTGGAAGCGCTTTTGTAGGCCTAAGAACAGTGGGGCTCTGGGCTTCTCTAGCCACCTAATCTTCTGCTCATCCTCTCGCGCACTCTAAAGAGAGCTCAGGTGAGAAATTGCAAACGTCGAGCAATTGCTCAGAGATGAAAAGTGCCAGCACTGAAAGCTGTTGCTAGCCAGCACCCTTCCTTGGAAGCGCTTTCACAGGCGCAGCAACACTGGGGCTTTGCGCTTCTCTACCCACCAAACGTCACGGTCCTTCTCTTTCCGTCTCGTAGACACGAGCTGAGAAATTGCAAACGTCGAGCAATTGCTCAGAGATGAAAAGTGCCAGCACTGAAAGCTGTTGCTAGCCAGCCCCCTTCCTTGGAAGCGCTTTTGTACGCCTAAGAACACTGGGGCTCTGGGCTTCTCTAGCCACCTAATCTTCTGCTCATCCTCTCGCGCAGTCTAAAGAGAGCTCAGGTGAGAAATTGCAAATGTCCAGCAATTGCTCAGAGATGAAAAGTGCCAGCACTGAAAGCTGTTGCTAGCCAGCAGCCTTCCTTGGAAGCGCTTTCACAGGCGCAGCAACACTGGGGCTTTGCGCTTCTCTAGCCACCAAACGTCACGGTCATTCTCTTTCCGTCTCGTAGACACGAGCTGAGAAATTGCAAACGTCGAGCAATTGCTCAGAGATGAAAAGTGCCAGCACTGAAAGCTGTTGCTAGCCAGCACCCTTCCTTGGAAGCGCTTTCACAGGCGCAGCAACACTGGGGCTTTGCGCTTCTCTAGCCACCAAACGTCACAGTCATTCTCTTTCCGTCTCGTAGACACGAGCTGAGAAATTGCAAACGTCGAGCAATTGCTCAGAGATGAAAAGTGCCAGCACTGAAAGCTGTTGCTAGCCAGCACCCTTCCTTGGAAGCGCTTTTGTAGGCCTAAGAACACTGGGGCTGCGGGCTTCTCTAGCCACCTAATCTTGTGCTCATCCTCTCGCGCACTCTAAAGGGTGCTCAGGTGAGAAATTACAAACGTCGAGCAATTGCTCAGAGATGAAAAGTGCCAGCACTGAAAGCTGTTGCTAGCCAGCACCCTTCCTTGGAAGCGCTTTCACAGGCGCAGCAACACTGGGGCTTTGCGCTTCTCTAGCCACCAAACGTCACGGTCATTCTCTTTCCGTCTCGTAGACACGAATTGAGAAATTGCAAACATTGAGCAATTGCTCAGAGATGAAAAGTGCCAGCACTGAAAGCTGTTGCTAGCCAGCACCCTTCCTTGGAAGTGCATTTGTAGGCCTAAGAACACTGGGGCCGTGGGCTTCTCTAGCCACCTAATCTTCTGCTCATCCTCTCGTGCACTCTAAAGAGAGCTCAGGTGAGAAATTACAAACGTCGAGCAATTGCTCAGAGATGAAAAGTGCCAGCACTGAAAGCTGTTGCTAGCCAGCAGCCTTCCTTGGAAGCGCTTTCACAGGCGCAGCAACACTGGGGCTTTGCGCTTCTCTAGCCACCAAACGTCACGGTCATTCTCTTTCCGTCTCGTAGACACGAGCTGAGAAATTGCAAACGTCGAGCAATTGCTCAGAGATGAAAAGTGCCAGCACTGAAAGCTGTTGCTAGCCAGCACCCTTCCTTGGAAGTGCTTTTGTAGGCCTAAGAAGACTGGGGCTCTGGGCTTCTCTAGCCACCTAATCTTCTGCTCATCCTCTCGCGCACTCTAAAGAGAGCTCAGGTGAGAAATTGCAAATGTCCAGCAATTGCTCAGAGATGAAAAGTGCCAGCACTGAAAGCTGTTGCTAGCCAGCACCCTTCCTTGGAAGCGCTTTCACAGGCGCAGCAACACTGGGGCTTTGCGCTTCTCTAGCCACCAAACGTCACGGTCATTCTCTTTCCGTCTCGTAGACACGAGCTGAGAAATTGCAAACGTCGAGCAATTGCTCAGAGATGAAAAGTGCCAGCACTGAAAGCTGTTGCTAGCCAGCACCCTTCCTTGGAAGCGCTTTTACAGGCGCAGCAACACTGGGGCTTTGCGCTTCTCTAGCCACCAAACGTCACAGTCATTCTCTTTCCGTCTCGTAGACACGAGCTGAGAAATTGCAAACGTCGAGCAATTGCTCAGAGATGAAAAGTGCCAGCACTGAAAGCTGTTGCTAGCCAGCACCCTTCCTTGGAAGCGCTTTTGTAGCCCTAAGAACACTGGGGCTCTGGGCTTCTCTAGCCACCTCATCTTCTGCTCATCCTCTCGCGCACTCTAAAGGGTGCTCAGGTGAGAAATGGCAAACGTCGAGCAATTACTCAGAGATGAAAAGTGCCAGCACTGAAAGCTGTTGCTAGCCAGCACCCTTCCTTGGAAGCGCGTTCACAGGCGCAGCAACACTGGGGCTTTGCGCTTCTCTAGCCACCAAACGTCACGGTCATTCTCTTTCCGTCTCGTAGACACAAGCTGAGAAATTGCAAACGTCGAGCAATTGCTCAGAGATGAAAAGTGCCAGCACTGAAAGCTGTTGCTAGCCAGCACCCTTCCTTGGAAGCGCTTTTGTAGGCCTAAGAACACTGGGGCTCTGGGCTTCTCTACCCACCTAATCTTCTGCTCATCCTCTCGCGCACTCTAAAGAGAGCTCAGGTGAGAAATTACAAACGTCGAGCAATTGCTCAGAGATGAAAAGTGCCAGCACTGAAAGCTGTTGCTAGCCAGCACCCTTCCTTGGAAGCGCTTTCACAGGCGCAGCAACACTGGGGCTTTGCGCTTCTCTAGCCACCAAACGTCACGGTCATTCTCTTTCCGTCTCGTAGACACGAGCTGAGAAATTGTAAACATTGAGCAATTGCTCAGAGATGAAAAGTGCCAGCACTGAAAGCTGTTGCTAGCCAGCACCCTTCCTTGGAAGTGCTTTTGTAGGCGTAAGAACACTGGGGCTGTGGGCTTCTCTAGCCACCTAATCTTCTGCTCATCCTCTCGCGCACTCTGAAGAGAGCTCAGGTGAGAAATTGCAAATGTCCAGCAATTGCTCAGAGATGAAAAGTGCCAGCACTGAAAGCTGTTGCTAGCCAGCACCCTTCCTTGGAAGCGCTTTCACAGGCGCAGCAACACTGGGGCTTTGCGCTTCTCTAGCCACCAAACGTCACGGTCATTCTCTTTCCGTCTCGTAGACACGAGCTGAGAAATTGCAAACGTCGAGCAATTGCTCAGAGATGAAAAGTGCCAGCACTGAAAGCTGTTGCTAGCCAGCACCCTTCCTTGGAAGCGCTTTTGTAGGCCTAAGAAGACTGGGGCTCTGGGCTTCTCTAGCCACCTAATCTTCTGCTCATCCTCTCGCGCACTCTAAAGAGAGCTCAGGTGAGAAATTGCAAACGTCGAGCAATTGCTTAGAGATGAAAAGTGCCAGCACTGAAAGCTGTTGCTAGCCAGCACCCTTCCTTGGAAGCGCTTTCACAGGCGCAGCAACACTGGGGCTTTGCGCTTCTCTACCCACCAAACATCACGGTCCTTCTCTTTCCGTCTCGTAGACACGAGCTGAGAAATTGCAAACGTCGAGCAATTGCTCAGAGATGAAAAGTGCCAGCACTGAAAGCTGTTGCTAGCCAGCCCCCTTCCTTGGAAGCGCTTTTGTAGGCCTAAGAAGACTGGGGCTCTGGGCTTCTCTACCCACCTAATCTTCTGCTCATCCTCTCGCGCACTCTAAAGAGAGCTCAGGTGAGAAATTGCAAAGGTCGAGCAATTGCTCAGAGATGAAAAGTGCCAGCACTGAAAGCTGTTGCTAGCCAGCACCCTTCCTTGGAAGCGCTTTCACAGGCGCAGCAACACTGGGGCTTTGCGCTTCTCTACCCACCAAAAGTCACGGTCATTCTCTTTCCGTCTCGTAGACACGAGCTGAGAAATTGCAAACGTCGAGCAATTGCTCAGAGATGAAAAGTGCCAGCACTGAAAGCTGTTGCTAGCCAGCACCCTTCCTTGGAAGCGCTTTTGTAGGCCTAAGAACACTGGGGCTTTGCGATTCTCTAGCCACCTAATCTTCTGCTCATCCTCTCGCGCACTCTAAAGAGAGCTCAGGTGAGAAATTGCAAACGTCGAGCAATTGCTCAGAGATGAAAAGTGCCAGCACTGAAAGCTCTTGCTAGCCAGCCCCCTTCCTTGGAAGCGCTTTCACAGGCGCAGCAACACTGGGGCTTTGCGCTTCTCTAGCCACCAAACGTCACAGTCATTCTCTTTCCGTCTCGTAGACACGAGCTGAGAAATTGCAAACGTCGAGCAATTGCTCAGAGATGAAAAGTGCCAGCACTGAAAGCTGTTGCTAGCCAGCCCCCTTCCTTGGAAGCGCTTTTGTAGGCCTAAGAAGACTGGGGCTCTGGGCTTCTCTAGCCACCTAATCTTCTGCTCATCCTCTCGCACACTCTAAAGAGAGCTCAGGTGAGAAATTGCAAACGTCGAGCAATTGCTCAGAGATGAAAAGTGCCAGCACTGAAAGCTGTTGCTAGCCAGCACCCTTCCTTGGAAGCGCTTTTGTAGGCCTAAGAACACTGGGGCTTTGCGCTTCTCTAGCCACCTAATCTTGTGCTCATTCTCTCGCGCACTCGAAAGGGTGCTCTGGTGAGAAATTACAAACGTCGAGCAATTGCTCAGAGATGAAAAGTGCCAGCACTGAAAGCTGTTGCTAGCCAGCACCCTTCCTTGGAAGCGCTTTCACAGGCGCAGCAACACTGGGGCTTTGCGCTTCTCTAGCCACCAAACGTCACGGTCATTCTCTTTCCGTCTCGTAGACACGAGCTGAGAAATTGCAAAGGTCGAGCAATTGCTCAGAGATGAAAAGTGCCAGCACTGAAAGCTCTTGCTAGCCAGCCCCCTTCCTTGGAAGCGCTTTTGTAGGCCTAAGAACACTGGGGCTCTGGGCTTCTCTAGCCACCTAATCTTCTGCTCATCCTCTCGCGCACTCTAAAGAGAGCTCAGGTGAGAAATTGCAAAGGTCGAGCAATTGCTCAGAGATGAAAAGTGCCAGCACTGAAAGCTGTTGCTAGCCAGCAGCCTTCCTTGGAAGCGCTTTCACAGGCGCAGCAACACTGGGGCTTTGTGCTTCTCTAGCCACCAAACGTCACGGTCATTCTCTTTCCGTCTCGTAGACACGAGCTGAGAAATTGCAAACGTCGAGCAATTGCTCAGAGATGAAAAGTGCCAGCACTGAAAGCTGTTGCTAGCCAGCCCCCTTCCTTGGAAGCGCTTTTGTAGACCTAAGAACACTGGGGCTTTGCGCTTCTCTAGCCACCAAACGTCACGGTCATTCTCTTTCCGTCTCGTAGACACGAGCTGAGAAATTGCAAACGTCGAGCAATTGCTCAGAGATGAAAAGTGCCAGCACTGAAAGCTCTTGCTAGCCAGCACCCTTCCTTGGAAGCGCTTTCACAGGCGCAGCAACACTGGGGCGTTGCGCTTCTCTAGCCACCAAACGTCACGGTCATTCTCTTTCCGTCTCGTAGACACAAGCTGAGAAATTGCAAACGTCGAGCAATTGCTCAGAGATGAAAAGTGCCAGCACTGAAAGCTGTTGCGAGCCAGCACCCTTCCTTGGAAGCGCTTTCACAGGCGTAGCAACACTGGGGCTTTGCGCTTCTCTAGCCACCAAACGTCACGGTCACTATCTCTCCGTCTCGTAGACACGAGCTGAGAAATTGCAAACGTCGAGCAATTGCTCAGAGATGAAAAGTGCCAGCACTGAAAGCTGTTGCTAGCCAGCACCCTTCCTTGGAAGCGCTTTTGTAGGCCTAAGCACACTGGGGCTCTGGGCTTCTCTAGCCACCTAATCTTCTGCTCATCCTCTCGCGCACTCTAAAGAGAGCTCAGGTGAGAAATTGCAAACGTCGAGCAATTGCTCAGAGATGAAAAGTGCCAGCACTGAAAGCTGTTGCCAGCCAGCAGCCTTCCTTGGAAGCGCTTTCACAGGCGCAGCAACACTGGGGCTTTGCGCTTCTCTACCCACCAAACGTCACGGTCATTCTCTTTCCATCTCGTAGACACAAGCTGAGAAATTGCAAACGTCGAGCAATTGCTCAGAGATGAAAAGTGCCAGCACTGAAAGCTGTTGCTAGCCAGCACCCTTCCTTGGAAGCGCTTTTGTAGGCCTAAGAACACTGGGGCTCTGGGCTTCTCTAGCCACCTAATCATTTGCTCATCCTCTCGCGCAATCTGAAGAGAGCTCAGGTGAGAAATTGCAAACGTCCAGCAATTGCTCAGAGATGAAAAGTGCCAGCACTGAAAGCTGTTGCTAGCCAGCAGCCTTCCTTGGAAGCGCTTTCACAGGCGCAGCAACACTGGGGCTTTGCGCTTCTCTAGCCACCAAACGTCACAGTCATTCTCTTTCCGTCTCGTAGACACGAGCTGAGAAATTGCAAACGTCGAGCAATTGCTCAGAGATGAAAAGTGCCAGCACTGAAAGCTGTTGCTAGCCAGCAGCCTTCCTTGGAAGCGCTTTTGTAGGCCTAAGCACACTGGGGCTCTGGGCTTCTCTAGCCACCTAATCTTCTGCTCATCCTCTCGCGCACTCTAAAGAGAGCTCAGGTGAGAAATTGCAAACGTCGAGCAATTGCTCAGAGATGAAAAGTGCCAGCACTGAAAGCTGTTGCTAGCCAGCACCCTTCCTTGGAAGCGCTTTTGTAGGCCTAAGAACACTGGGGCTTTGCGCTTCTCTAGCCACCTAATCTTGTGCTCATTCTCTCGCGCACTCGAAAGGGTGCTCAGGTGAGAAATTACAAACGTCGAGCAATTGCTCAGAGATGAAAAGTGCCAGCACTGAAAGCTGTTGCTAGCCAGCACCCTTCCTTGGAAGCGCTTTCACAGGCGCAGCAACACTGGGGCTTTGCGCTTCTCTAGCCACCAAACGTCACGGTCATTCTCTTTCCGTCTCGTAGACACGAGTTGAGAAATTGCAAAGGTCGAGCAATTGCTCAGAGATGAAAAGTGCCAGCACTGAAAGCTCTTGCTAGCCAGCCCCCTTCCTTGGAAGCGCTTTTGTAGGCCTAAGAACACTGGGGCTGTGGGCTTCTCTAGCCACCTAATCTTCTGCTCATCCTCTCGCGCACTCTAAAGAGAGCTCAGGTGAGAAATTGCAAAGGTCGAGCAATTGCTCAGAGATGAAAAGTGCCAGCACTGAAAGCTGTTGCTAGCCAGCAGCCTTCCTTGGAAGCGCTTTCACAGGCGCAGCAACACTGGGGCTTTGCGCTTCTCTACCCACCAAACGTCACGGTCATTCTCTTTCCGTCTCGTAGACACGAGCTGAGAAATTGCAAACGTCGAGCAATTGCTCAGAGATGAAAAGTGCCAGCACTGAAAGCTGTTGCTAGCCAGCCCCCTTCCTTGGAAGCGCTTTCACAGGCGCAGCAACACTGGGGCTTTGCGCTTCTCTAGCCACCAAACGTCACGGTCATTCTCTTTCCGTCTCGTAGACACGAGCTGAGAAATTGCAAACGTCGAGCAATTGCTCAGAGATGAAAAGTGCCAGCACTGAAAGCTGTTGCTAGCCAGCCCCCTTCCTTGGAAGCGCTTTTGTAGGCCTAAGAAGACTGGGGCTGTGGGCTTCTCTAGCCACCTAATCTTCTGCTCATCCTCTCGCGCACTCTAAAGAGAGCTCAGGTGAGAAATTGCAAACGTCGAGCAATTGCTCAGAGATGAAAAGTGCCAGCACTGAAAGCTGTTGCCAGCCAGCAGCCTTCCTTGGAAGCGCTTTCACAGGCGCAGCAACACTGGGGCTTTGCGCTTCTCTACCCACCAAACGTCACGGTCATTCTCTTTCCATCTCGTAGACACAAGCTGAGAAATTGCAAACGTCGAGCAATTGCTCAGAGATGAAAAGTGCCAGCACTGAAAGCTGTTGCTAGCCAGCACCCTTCCTTGGAAGCGCTTTTGTAGGCCTAAGAACACTGGGGCTCTGGGCTTCTCTACCCACCTAATCATTTGCTCATCCTCTCGCGCAATCTGAAGAGAGCTCAGGTGAAAAATTGCAAACGTCCAGCAATTGCTCAGAGATGAAAAGTGCCAGCACTGAAAGCTGTTGCTAGCCAGCAGCCTTCCTTGGAAGCGCTTTCACAGGCGCAGCAACACTGGGGCTTTGCGCTTCTCTAGCCACCAAACGTCACAGTCATTCTCTTTCCGTCTCGTAGACACGAGCTGAGAAATTGCAAACGTCAAGCAATTGCTCAGAGATGAAAAGTGCCAGCACTGAAAGCTGTTGCTAGCCAGCAGCCTTCCTTGGAAGCGCTTTTGTAGGCCTAAGCACACTGGGGCTCTGGGCTTCTCTAGCCACCTAATCTTCTGCTCATCCTCTCGCGCACTCTAAAGAGAGCTCAGGTGAGAAATTGCAAACGTCGAGCAATTGCTCAGAGATGAAAAGTGCCAGCACTGAAAGCTGTTGCTAGCCAGCACCCTTCCTTGGAAGCGCTTTTGTAGGCCTAAGAACACTGGGGCTTTGCGCTTCTCTAGCCACCTAATCTTGTGCTCATTCTCTCGCGCACTCGAAAGGGTGCTCAGGTGAGAAATTACAAACGTCGAGCAATTGCTCAGAGATGAAAAGTGCCAGCACTGAAAGCTGTTGCTAGCCAGCACCCTTCCTTGGAAGCGCTTTCACAGGCGCAGCAACACTGGGGCTTTGCGCTTCTCTAGCCACCAAACGTCACGGTCATTCTCTTTCCGTCTCGTAGACACGAGTTGAGAAATTGCAAAGGTCGAGCAATTGCTCAGAGATGAAAAGTGCCAGCACTGAAAGCTCTTGCCAGCCAGCCCCCTTCCTTGGAAGCGCTTTTGTAGGCCTAAGAACACTGGGGCTCTGGGCTTCTCTAGCCACCTAATCTTCTGCTCATCCTCTCGCGCACTCTAAAGAGAGCTCAGGTGAGAAATTGCAAAGGTCGAGCAATTGCTCAGAGATGAAAAGTGCCAGCACTGAAAGCTGTTGCTAGCCAGCAGCCTTCCTTGGAAGCGCTTTCACAGGCGCAGCAACACTGGGGCTTTGCGCTTCTCTACCCACCAAACGTCACGGTCATTCTCTTTCCGTCTCGTAGACACGAGCTGAGAAATTGCAAACGTCGAGCAATTGCTCAGAGATGAAAAGTGCCAGCACTGAAAGCTGTTGCTAGCCAGCCCCCTTCCTTGGAAGCGCTTTCACAGGCGCAGCAACACTGGGGCTTTGCGCTTCTCTAGCCACCAAACGTCACGGTCCTTCTCTTTCCGTCTCGTAGACACGAGCTGAGAAATTGCAAACGTCGAGCAATTGCTCAGAGATGAAAAGTGCCAGCACTGAAAGCTCTTGCTAGCCAGCACCCTTCCTTGGAAGCGCTTTCACAGGCGCAGCAACACTGGGGCGTTGCGCTTCTCTAGCCACCAAACGTCACGGTCATTCTCCATCCGTCTCGTAGACACGAGCTGAGAGATTGCAAACGTCGAGCAATTGCTCAGAGATGAAAAGTGCCAGCACTGAAAGCTGTTGCGAGCCAGCACCCTTCCTTGGAAGCGCTTTCACAGGCGTAGCAACACTGGGGCTTTGCGCTTCTCTAGCCACCAAACGTCACGGTCACTATCTCTCCGTCTCGTAGACACGAGCTGAGAAATTGCAAACGTCGAGCAATTGCTCAGAGATGAAAAGTGCCAGCACTGAAAGCTGTTGCTAGCCAGCACCCTTCCTTGGAAGCGCTTTTGTAGGCCTAAGCACACTGGGGCTCTGGGCTTCTCTAGCCACCTAATCTTCTGCTCATCCTCTCGCGCACTCTAAAGAGAGCTCAGGTGAGAAATTGCAAACGTCGAGCAATTGCTCAGAGATGAAAAGTGCCAGCACTGAAAGCTGTTGCCAGCCAGCAGCCTTCTTTGGAAGCGCTTTCACAGGCGCAGCAACACTGGGGCTTTGCGCTTCTCTAGCCACCAAATATCACGGTCACTATCTCTCTGTCTCGTAGACACGAGCTGAGAAATTGCAAACGTCGAGCAATTGCTCAGAGATGAAAAGTGCCAGCACTGAAAGCTGTTGCTAGCCAGCACCCTTCCTTGGAAGCGCTTTTGTAGGCCTAAGCACACTGGGGCTCTGGGCTTCTCTACCCACCTAATCATTTGCTCATCCTCTCGCGCAATCTGAAGAGAGCTCAGGTGAGAAATTGCAAACGTCCAGCAATTGCTCAGAGATGAAAAGGGCCAGCACTGAAAGCTCTTGCTAGCCAGCACCCTTCCTTGGAAGCGCTTTCACAGGCGCAGCAGCACTGGGGCTTTGCGCTTCTCTAGCCACCAAACTTCACGGTCACTATCTCTCCGTCTCGTAGACACGAGCTGAGAAATTGCAAACGTCGAGCAATTGCTCAGAGATGAAAAGTGCCAGCACTGAAAGCTGTTGCTAGCCAGCACCCTTCCTTGGAAGCGCTTTCACAGGCGCAGCAACACTGTGGCTTTGCGCTTCTCTAGCCACCAAACGTCACGGTCATTCTCTTTCCGTCTCGTAGACACGAGCAGAGAAATTGCAAACGTCGAGCAATTGCTCAGAGATGAAAAGTGCCAGCACTGAAAGCTGTTGCTAGCCAGCAGCCTTCCTTGGAAGCGCGTTCACAGGCGCAGCAACACTGGGGCTTTGCGCTTCTCTAGCCACCAAACGTCATGGTCATTCTCTCTCCGTCTCGTAGACACGAGCTGAGAAATTGCAAACGTCGAGCAATTGCTCAGAGATGAAAAGTGCCAGCACTGAAAGCTGTTGCTAGCCAGCCCCCTTCCTTGGAAGCGCTTTTGTAGGCCTAAGAACACTGGGGCTCTGGGCTTCTCTAGCCACCTAATCATCTGCTCATCCTCTCGCGCAATCTGAAGAGAGCTCAGGTGAGAAATTGCAAACGTCGAGCAATTGCTCAGAGATGAAAAGTGCCAGCACTGAAAGCTGTTGCTAGCCAGCACCCTTCCTTGGAAGCGCTTTCACAGGCGCAGTAACACTGGGGCGTTGCGCTTCTCTAGCCACCAAACGTCACAGTCATTCTCTCTCCGTCTCGTAGACACAAGCTGAGAAATTGCAAACGTCGAGCAATTGCTCAGAGATGAAAAGTGCCAGCACTGAAAGCTGTTGCTAGCCAGCACCCTTCCTTGGAAGCGCTTTCACAGGCGCAGCAACACTGGGGCTTTGCGCTTCTCTACCCACCAAACATCACGGTCACTCTCTCTCCGTCTCGTAGACACGAGCTGAGAAATTGCAAACGTCGAGCAATTGCTCAGAGATGAAAAGTGCCAGCACTGAAAGCTGTTGCTAGCCAGCACCCTTCCTTGGAAGCGCTTTTGTAGGCCTAAGCACACTGGGGCTCTGGGCTTCTCTACCCACCTAATCTTGTGCTCATTCTCTCGCGCACTCTGAAGAGAGCTCAGGTGAGAAATTGCAAACGTCCAGCAATTGCTCAGAGATGAAAAGTGCCAGCACTGAAAGCTGTTGCTAGCCAGCACCCTTCCTTGGAAGCGCTTTCACAGGCGCAGCAACACTGGGGCTTTGCGCTTCTCTACCCACCAAACGTCACGGTCACTATCTCTCCGTCTCGTAGACACGAGCTGAGAAATTGCAAACGTCGAGCAATTGCTCAGAGATGAAAAGTGCCAGCACTGAAAGCTGTTGCTAGCCAGCAGCCTTCCTTGGAAGCGCTTTTGTAGGCCTAAGCACACTGGGGCTCTGGGCTTCTCTAGCCACCTAATCTTCTGCTCATCCTCTCGCGCACTCTAAAGAGAGCTCAGGTGAGAAATTGCAAACGTCGAGCAATTGCTCAGAGATGAAAAGTGCCAGCACTGAAAGCTGTTGCCAGCCAGCAGCCTTCCTTGGAAGCGCTTTCACAGGCGCAGCAACACTGGGGCTTTGCACTTCTCTAGCCACCAAATATCATGGTCATTCTCTTTCCATCTCGTAGACACAAGCTGAGAAATTGCAAACGTCGAGCAATTGCTCAGAGATGAAAAGTGGCAGCACTGAAAGCTCTTGCTAGCCAGCACCCTTCCTTGGAAGAGCTTTTGTAGGCCTAAGAACACTGGGGCTCTGGGCTTCTTTAGACACCTAATCTTCTGCTCATCCTCTCGCGCACTCTAAAGAGAGCTCAGGTGAGAAATTGCAAACGTCCAGCAATTGCTCAGAGATGAAAAGTGCCAGCACTGAAAGCTGTTGCCAGCCAGCAGCCTTCCTTGGAAGCGCTTTCACAGGCGCAGCAACACTGGGGCTTTGCGCTTCTCTAGCCACCAAACGTCACGGTCATTCTCTTTCCGTCTCGTAGACACAAGCTGAGAAATTGCAAACGTTGAGCAATTGCTCAGAGATGAAAAGTGCCAGCACTGAAAGCTGTTGCTAGCCAGCCCCCTTCCTTGGAAGCGCTTTTGTAGGCCTAAGCACACTGGGGCTCTGGGCTTCTCTACCCACCTAATCTTCTGCTCATCCTCTCGCGCACTCTGAAGAGAGCTCAGGGGAGAAATTGCAAACGTCGAGCAATTGCTCAGAGATGAAAAGTGCCAGCACTGAAAGCTGTTGCTAGCCAGCACCCTTCCTTGGAAGCGCTTTCACAGGCACAGCAACACTGGGGCTTTGCGCTTCTCTACCCACCAAACGTCACGGTCATTCTCTTTCCGTCTCGTAGACACAAGCTGAGAAATTGCAAACGTCGAGCAATTGCTCAGAGATGAAAAGTGCCAGCACTGAAAGCTGTTGCTAGCCAGCACCCTTCCTTGGAAGCGCTTTCACAGGCGCAGCAACACTGGGGCTTTGCGCTTCTCTAGCCACCAAACGTCACGGTCACTGTATCTCCGTCTCGTACACACGAGCTGAGAAATTGCAAACGTCGAGCAATTGCTCCGAGATGAAAAGTGCCAGCACTGAAAGCTGTTGCTAGCCAGCCCCCTTCCTTGGAAGTGCTTTTGTAGGCCTAAGAAGACTGGGGCTCTGGGCTTCTCTAGCCACCTAATCTTCTGCTCATCCTCTCGCGCAGTCTGAAGAGAGCTCAGGTGAGAAATTGCAAACGTCGAGCAATTGCTCAGAGATGAAAAGTGCCAGCACTGAAAGCTGTTGCTAGCCAGCACCCTTCCTTGGAAGCGCTTTCACAGGCGCAGCAACACTGGGGCTTTGCGCTTCTCTACCCACCAAACGTCACGGTCATTCTCTTTCCATCTCGTAGACACGAGCTGAGAAATTGCAAACGTCGAGCAATTGCTCAGAGATGAAAAGTGCCAGCACTAAAAGCTGTTGCTAGCCAGCACCCTTCCTTGGAAGCGCTTTTGTAGGCCTAAAAACACTGGGGCTTTGCGCTTCTCTAGCCACCTAATCTTCTGCTCATCCTCTCGCGCACTCTAAAGAGAGCTCAGGTGAGAAATTGCAAACGTCGAGCAATTGCTCAGAGATGAAAAGTGCCAGCACTGAAAGCTGTTGCTAGCCAGCCCCCTTCCTTGGAAGCGCTTTTGTAGGCCTAAGAAGACTGGGGCTCTGGGCTTCTCTAGCCACCTAATCTTCTGCTCATCCTCTCGCGCACTCTAAAGAGAGCTCAGGTGAGAAATTGCAAACGTCGAGCAATTGCTCAGAGATGAAAAGTGCCAGCACTGAAAGCTGTTGCTAGCCAGCACCCTTCCTTGGAAGCGCTTTTGTAGGCCTAAGCACACTGGGGCTCTGGGCTTCTCTAGCCACCTAATCTTCTGCTCATCCTCTCGCGCACTCTAAAGAGAGCTCAGGTGAGAAATTGCAAACGTCGAGCAATTGCTCAGAGATGAAAAGTGCCAGCACTGAAAGCTGTTGCTAGCCAGCAGCCTTCCTTGGAAGCGCTTTCACAGGCACAGCAACACTGGGGCTTTGCGCTTCTCTAGCCACCAAACGTCACGGTCATTCTCTTTCCGTCTCGTAGACACGAGCTGAGAAATTGCAAACGTCGAGCAATTGCTCAGAGATGAAAAGTGCCAGCACTGAAAGCTGTTGCTAGCCAGCACCCTTCCTTGGAAGCGCTTTCACAGGCGCAGCAACACTGGGGCTTTGCGCTTCTCTAGCCACCAAACGTCACGGTCACTGTATCTCCGTCTCGTAGACACGAGCTGAGAAATTGCAAACGTCGAGCAATTGCTCAGAGATGAAAAGTGCCAGCACTGAAAGCTGTTGCTAGCCAGCACCCTTCCTTGGAAGCGCTTTTGTAAGCCTAAGAACACTGGGGCTTTGCGCTTCTCTAGCCACCTAATCTTCTGCTCATCCTCTCGCGCACTCTGAAGAGAGCTCAGGTGAGAAATTGCAAACGTCCAGCAATTGCTCAGAGATGAAAAGTGCCAGCACTGAAAGCTGTTGCTAGCCAGCACCCTTCCTTGGAAGCGCTTTCACATTCACAGCAACACTGGGGCTTTGCGCTTCTCTAGCTACCAAAGGTCACGGTCACTATCTCTCCGTCTCGTAGACACGAGCTGAGAAATTGCAAACGTCGAGCAATTGCTCAGAGATGAAAAGTGCCAGCACTGAAAGCTGTTGCTAGCCAGCACCCTTCCTTGGAAGCGCTTTTGTAGGCCTAAGCACACTGGGGCTCTGGGCTTCTCTAGCCACCTAATCTTCTGCTCATCCTCTCGCGCACTCTGAAGAGAGCTCAGGTGAGAAATTACAAACGTCCAGCAATTGCTCAGAGATGAAAAGGGCCAGCACTGAAAGCTGTTGCTAGCCAGCACCCTTCCTTGGAAGCGCTTTCACAGGCGCAGCAACACTGGGGCTTTGCGCTTCTCTAGCCACCAAACGTCACGGTCATTCTCTTTCCGTCTCGTAGACACAAGCTGAGAAATTGCAAACGTTGAGCAATTGCTCAGAGAGGAAAAGTGCCAGCACTGAAAGCTGTTGCTAGCCAGCCCCCTTCCTTGGAAGCGCTTTTGTAGGCCTAAGCACACTGCGGCTCTGGGCTTCTCTACCCACCTAATCTTCTGCTCATCCTCTCGCGCACTCTGAAGAGAGCTCAGGTGAGAAATTGCAAATGTCCAGCAATTGCTCAGAGATGAAAAGTGCCAGCACTGAAAGCTGTTGCTAGCCAGCACCCTTCCTTGGAAGCGCTTTCACAGGCACAGCAACACTGGGGCTTTGCACTTCTCTACCCACCAAACGTCACGGTCATTCTCTTTCCGTCTCGTAGACACGAGCTGAGAAATTGCAAACGTCGAGCAATTGCTCAGAGAGGAAAAGTGCCAGCACTGAAAGCTGTTGCTAGCCAGCACCCTTCCTTGGAAGCGCTTTCACAGGCGCAGCAACACTGGGGCTTTGCGCTTCTCTAGCCACCAAACGTCACGGTCACTGTATCTCCGTCTCGTAGACACGAGCTGAGAGATTGCAAACGTCGAGCAATTGCTCAGAGATGAAAAGTGCCAGCACTGAAAGCTGTTGCTAGCCAGCACCCTTCCTTGGAAGCGCTTTTGTAAGCCTAAGAACACTGGGGCTGTGGGCTTCTCTAGCCACCTAATCTTGTGCTCATCCTCTCGCGCACTCTGAAGAGAGCTCAGGTGAGAAATTGCAAACGTCCAGCAATTGCTCAGAGATGAAAAGTGCCAGCACTGAAAGCTGTTGCTAGCCAGCACCCTTCCTTGGAAGCGCTTTCACATTCACAGCAACACTGGGGCTTTGCGCTTCTCTAGCTACCAAAGGTCACGGTCACTATCTCTCCGTCTCGTAGACACGAGCTGAGAAATTGCAAACGTCGAGCAATTGCTCAGAGATGAAAAGTGCCAGCACTGAAAGCTGTTGCTAGCCAGCACCCTTCCTTGGAAGCGCTTTCACAGGCGCAGCAACACTGGGGCTTTGCGCTTCTCTAGCCACCAAACGTCACGGTCACTATCTCTCCGTCTCGTAGACACAAGCTGAGAAATTGCAAACGTCGAGCAATTGCTCAGAGATGAAAAGTGCCAGCACTGAAAGCTGTTGCTAGCCAGCACCCTTCCTTGGAAGCGCTTTTGTAGGCCTAAGCACACTGGGGCTGTGGGCTTCTCTAGCCACCTAATCTTCTGCTCATCCTCTCGCGCACTCTGAAGAGAGCTCAGGTGAGAAATTGCAAACGTCGAGCAATTGCTCAGAGATGAAAAGTGCCAGCACTGAAAGCTGTTGCTAGCCAGCACCCTTCCTTGGAAGCGCTTTCACAGGCGCAGCAACACTGGGGCTTTGCGCTTCTCTAGCCACCAAACGTCACGGTCATTCTCTTTCAATCTCGTAGACACGAGCTGAGAAATTGCAAACGTCGAGCAATTGCTCAGAGAGGAAAAGTGCCAGCACTGAAAGCTGTTGCTAGCCAGCACCCTTCCTTGGAAGCGCTTTCACAGGCGCACCAACACTGGGGCTTTGCGCTTCTCTAGCCACCAAACGTCACGGTCATTCTCTTTCCGTCTCGTAGACACGAGCTGAGAAATTGCAAACGTCGAGCAATTGCTCAGAGATGAAAAGTGCCAGCACTGAAAGCTGTTGCTAGCCAGCACCCTTCCTTGGAAGTGCTTTTGTAGGCCTAAGAACAGTGGGGCTCTGGGCTTCTCTAGCCACCTAATCTTCTGCTCATCCTCTCGCGCACTCTAAAGAGAGCTCAGGTGAGAAATTGCAAAGGTCGAGCAATTGCTCAGAGATGAAAAGTGCCAGCACTGAAAGCTGTTGCTAGCCAGCAGCCTTCCTTGGAAGTGCTTTTGTAGGCCTAAGAACACTGGGGCTTTGCGCTTCTCTAGCCACCTAATCTTCTGCTCATCCTCTCGCGCACTCTAAAGAGAGCTCAGGTGAGAAATTGCAAACGTCGAGCAATTGCTCAGAGATGAAAAGTGCCAGCACTGAAAGCTGTTGCTAGCCAGCACCCTTCCTTGGAAGCGCTTTCACAGGCGCAGCAACACTGGGGCTTTGCGCTTCTCTAGCCACCAAACGTCACGGTCACTATCTCTCCGTCTCGTAGACACGAGCTGAGAAATTGCAAACGTCGAGCAATTGCTCAGAGAGGAAAAGTGCCAGCACTGAAAGCTGTTGCTAGCCAGCACCCTTCCTTGGAAGCGCTTTTGTAGGCCTAAGCACACTGGGGCTCTGGGCTTCTCTAGCCCCCTAATGTTCTGCTCATCCTCTCGCGCACTCTAAAGAGAGCTCAGGTGAGAAATTGCAAACGTCCAGCAATTGCTCAGAGATGAAAAGTGCCAGCACTGAAAGCTGTTGCTAGCCAGCACCCTTCCTTGGAAGCGCTTTTGTAGGCCTAAGAAGACTGGGGCTCTGGGCTTCTCTAGCCACCTAATCTTCTGCTCATCCTCTCGCGCACTCTAAAGAGAGCTCAGGTGAGAAATTACAAACGTCCAGCAATTGCTCAGAGATGAAAAGGGCCAGCACTGAAAGCTGTTGCTAGCCAGCACCCTTCCTTGGAAGCGCTTTCACAGGCGCAGCAACACTGGGGCTTTGCGCTTCTCTAGCCACCAAACGTCACGGTCATTCTCTTTCCGTCTCGTAGACACAAGCTGAGAAATTGCAAACGTTGAGCAATTGCTCAGAGAGGAAAAGTGCCAGCACTGAAAGCTGTTGCTAGCCAGCCCCCTTCCTTGGAAGCGCTTTTGTAGGCCTAAGCACACTGCGGCTCTGGGCTTCTCTACCCACCTAATCTTCTGCTCATCCTCTCGCGCACTCTGAAGAGAGCTCAGGTGAGAAATTGCAAATGTCCAGCAATTGCTCAGAGATGAAAAGTGCCAGCACTGAAAGCTGTTGCTAGCCAGCACCCTTCCTTGGAAGCGCTTTCACAGGCACAGCAACACTGGGGCTTTGCACTTCTCTACCCACCAAACGTCACGGTCATTCTCTTTCCGTCTCGTAGACACGAGCTGAGAAATTGCAAACGTCGAGCAATTGCTCAGAGATGAAAAGTGCCAGCACTGAAAGCTGTTGCTAGCCAGCACCCTTCCTTGGAAGCGCTTTCACAGGCGCAGCAACACTGGGGCTTTGCGCTTCTCTAGCCACCAAACGTCACGGTCACTGTATCTCCGTCTCGTAGACACGAGCTGAGAAATTGCAAACGTCGAGCAATTGCTCAGAGATGAAAAGTGCCAGCACTGAAAGCTGTTGCTAGCCAGCACCCTTCCTTGGAAGCGCTTTTGTAAGCCTAAGAACACTGGGGCTTTGCGCTTCTCTAGCCACCTAATCTTGTGCTCATCCTCTCGCGCACTCTGAAGAGAGCTCAGGTGAGAAATTGCAAACGTCCAGCAATTGCTCAGAGATGAAAAGTGCCAGCACTGAAAGCTGTTGCTAGCCAGCACCCTTCCTTGGAAGCGCTTTCACATTCACAGCAACACTGGGGCTTTGCGCTTCTCTAGCTACCAAAGGTCACGGTCACTATCTCTCCGTCTCGTAGACACGAGCTGAGAAATTGCAAACGTCGAGCAATTGCTCAGAGATGAAAAGTGCCAGCACTGAAAGCTGTTGCTAGCCAGCACCCTTCCTTGGAAGCGCTTTTGTAGGCCTAAGAAGACTGGGGCTTTGGGCTTCTCTACCCACCTAATCTTCTGCTCATCCTCTCGCGCACTCTGAAGAGAGATCAGGTGAGAAATTGCAAACGTCGAGCAATTGCTCAGAGATGAAAAGTGCCAGCACTGAAAGCTGTTGCTAGCCAGCACCCTTCCTTGGAAGCGCTTTCACAGGCGCAGCAACACTGGGGCTTTGCGCTTCTCTAGCCACCAAACGTCACGGTCACTATCTCTCCGTCTCGTAGACACAAGCTGAGAAATTGCAAACGTCGAGCAATTGCTCAGAGATGAAAAGTGCCAGCACTGAAAGCTGTTGCTAGCCAGCACCCTTCCTTGGAAGCGCTTTTGTAGGCCTAAGAACACTGGGGCTGTGGGCTTCTCTAGCCACCTAATCTTCTGCTCATCCTCTCGCGCACTCTGAAGAGAGCTCAGGTGAGAAATTGCAAACGTCGAGCAATTGCTCAGAGATGAAAAGTGCCAGCACTGAAAGCTGTTGCTAGCCAGCACCCTTCCTTGGAAGCGCTTTCACAGGCGCAGCAACACTGGGGCTTTGCGCTTCTCTAGCCACCAAACGTCACGGTCATTCTCTTTCAATCTCGTAGACACGAGCTGAGAAATTGCAAACGTCGAGCAATTGCTCAGAGAGGAAAAGTGCCAGCACTGAAAGCTGTTGCTAGCCAGCACCCTTCCTTGGAAGCGCTTTCACAGGCGCAGCAACACTGGGGCTTTGCGCTTCTCTAGCCACCAAACGTCACGGTCATTCTCTTTCCGTCTCGTAGACACGAGCTGAGAAATTGCAAACGTCGAGCAATTGCTCAGAGATGAAAAGTGCCAGCACTGAAAGCTGTTGCTAGCCAGCACCCTTCCTTGGAAGCGCTTTCACAGGCGCAGCAACACTGGGGCTTTGCGCTTCTCTAGCCACCAAACGTCACGGTCACTATCTCTCCGTCTCGTAGACACGAGCTGAGAAATTGCAAACGTCGAGCAATTGCTCAGAGAGGAAAAGTGCCAGCACTGAAAGCTGTTGCTAGCCAGCACCCTTCCTTGGAAGCGCTTTTGTAGGCCTAAGCACACTGGGGCTCTGGGCTTCTCTAGCCACCTAATGTTCTGCTCATCCTCTCGCGCACTCTAAAGAGAGCTCAGGTGAGAAATTGCAAATGTCCAGCAATTGCTCAGAGATGAAAAGTGCCAGCACTGAAAGCTGTTGCTAGCCAGCACCCTTCCTTGGAAGCGCTTTCACAGGCACAGGAACACTGGGGCTTTGCACTTCTCTACCCACCAAACGTCACGGTCATTCTCTTTCCGTCTCGTAGACACGAGCTGAGAAATTGCAAACGTCGAGCAATTGCTCAGAGAGGAAAAGTGCCAGCACTGAAAGCTGTTGCTAGCCAGCCCCCTTCCTTGGAAGCGCTTTCACAGGCGCAGCAACACTGGGGCTTTGCGCTTCTCTAGCCACCAAACGTCACGGTCACTATCTCTCCGTCTCGTAGACAGGAGCTGAGAAATTGCAAACGTCGAGCAATTGCTCAGAGATGAAAAGTGCCAGCACTGAAAGCTGTTGCTAGCCAGCACCCTTCCTTGGAAGCGCTTTTGTAAGCCTAAGAACACTGGGGCTTTGCGCTTCTCTAGCCACCTAATCTTGTGCTCATCCTCTCGCGCACTCTGAAGAGAGCTCAGGTGAGAAATTGCAAACGTCGAGCAATTGCTCAGAGATGAAAAGTGCCAGCACTGAAAGCTGTTGCTAGCCAGCACCCTTCCTTGGAAGCGCTTTCACAGGCACAGCAACACTGGGGCTTTGTGCTTCTCTAGCTACCAAAGGTCACGGTCACTATCTCTCTGTCTCGTAGACACGAGCTGAGAAATTGCAAATGTCGAGCAATTGCTCAGAGATGAAAAGTGCCAGCACTGAAAGCTGTTGCTAGCCAGCACCCTTCCTTGGAAGCGCTTTTGTAGGCCTAAGAACACTGGGGCTCTGGGCTTCTCTAGCCACCTAATCTTCTGCTCATCCTCTCGCGCACTCTAAAGAGAGCTCAGGTGAGAAATTGCAAACGTCGAGCAATTGCTCAGAGATGAAAAGTGCCAGCACTGAAAGCTGTTGCTAGCCAGCACCCTTCCTTGGAAGCGCTTTCACAGGCGCAGCAACACTGGGGCTTTGCGCTTCTCTAGCCACCAAACGTCACGGTCATTCTCTTTCAATCTCGTAGACACGAGCTGAGAAATTGCAAACGTCGAGCAATTGCTCAGAGAGGAAAAGTGCCAGCACTGAAAGCTGTTGCTAGCCAGCACCCTTCCTTGGAAGCGCTTTCACAGGCGCACCAACACTGGGGCTTTGCGCTTCTCTAGCCACCAAACGTCACGGTCATTCTCTTTCCGTCTCGTAGACACGAGCTGAGAAATTGCAAACGTCCAGCAATTGCTCAGAGATGAAAAGTGCCAGCACTGAAAGCTGTTGCTAGCCAGCACCCTTCCTTGGAAGCGCTTTCACAGGCGCAGCAACACTGGGGCTTTGCGCTTCTCTAGCCACCAAACGTCACGGTCACTATCTCTCCGTCTCGTAGACACGAGCTGAGAAATTGCAAACGTCGAGCAATTGCTCAGAGAGGAAAAGTGCCAGCACTGAAAGCTGTTGCTAGCCAGCACCCTTCCTTGGAAGCGCTTTTGTAGGCCTAAGCACACTGGGGCTCTGGGCTTCTCTAGCCACCTAATGTTCTGCTCATCCTCTCGCGCACTCTAAAGAGAGCTCAGGTGAGAAATTGCAAACGTCCAGCAATTGCTCAGAGATGAAAAGTGCCAGCACTGAAAGCTGTTGCTAGCCAGCACCCTTCCTTGGAAGCGCTTTTGTAGGCCTAAGAAGACTGGGGCTCTGGGCTTCTCTAGCCACCTAATCTTCTGCTCATCCTCTCGCGCACTCTAAAGAGAGCTCAGGTGAGAAATTACAAACGTCCAGCAATTGCTCAGAGATGAAAAGGGCCAGCACTGAAAGCTGTTGCTAGCCAGCACCCTTCCTTGGAAGCGCTTTCACAGGCGCAGCAACACTGGGGCTTTGCGCTTCTCTAGCCACCAAACGTCACGGTCATTCTCTTTCAATCTCGTAGACACGAGCTGAGAAATTGCAAACGTCGAGCAATTGCTCAGAGAGGAAAAGTGCCAGCACTGAAAGCTGTTGCTAGCCAGCACCCTTCCTTGGAAGCGCTTTCACAGGCGCACCAACACTGGGGCTTTGCGCTTCTCTAGCCACCAAACGTCACGGTCATTCTCTTTCCGTCTCGTAGACACGAGCTGAGAAATTGCAAACGTCCAGCAATTGCTCAGAGATGAAAAGTGCCAGCACTGAAAGCTGTTGCTAGCCAGCACCCTTCCTTGGAAGCGCTTTCACAGGCGCAGCAACACTGGGGCTTTGCGCTTCTCTAGCCACCAAACGTCACGGTCACTATCTCTCCGTCTCGTAGACACGAGCTGAGAAATTGCAAACGTCGAGCAATTGCTCAGAGAGGAAAAGTGCCAGCACTGAAAGCTGTTGCTAGCCAGCACCCTTCCTTGGAAGCGCTTTTGTAGGCCTAAGCACACTGGGGCTCTGGGCTTCTCTAGCCACCTAATGTTCTGCTCATCCTCTCGCGCACTCTAAAGAGAGCTCAGGTGAGAAATTGCAAACGTCCAGCAATTGCTCAGAGATGAAAAGTGCCAGCACTGAAAGCTGTTGCTAGCCAGCACCCTTCCTTGGAAGCGCTTTTGTAGGCCTAAGAAGACTGGGGCTCTGGGCTTCTCTAGCCACCTAATCTTCTGCTCATCCTCTCGCGCACTCTAAAGAGAGCTCAGGTGAGAAATTACAAACGTCCAGCAATTGCTCAGAGATGAAAAGGGCCAGCACTGAAAGCTGTTGCTAGCCAGCACCCTTCCTTGGAAGCGCTTTCACAGGCGCAGCAACACTGGGGCTTTGCGCTTCTCTAGCCACCAAACGTCACGGTCATTCTCTTTCCGTCTCGTAGACACAAGCTGAGAAATTGCAAACGTTGAGCAATTGCTCAGAGAGGAAAAGTGCCAGCACTGAAAGCTGTTGCTAGCCAGCCCCCTTCCTTGGAAGCGCTTTTGTAGGCCTAAGCACACTGCGGCTCTGGGCTTCTCTACCCACCTAATCTTCTGCTCATCCTCTCGCGCACTCTGAAGAGAGCTCAGGTGAGAAATTGCAAATGTCCAGCAATTGCTCAGAGATGAAAAGTGCCAGCACTGAAAGCTGTTGCTAGCCAGCACCCTTCCTTGGAAGCGCTTTCACAGGCACAGCAACACTGGGGCTTTGCACTTCTCTACCCACCAAACGTCACGGTCATTCTCTTTCCGTCTCGTAGACACGAGCTGAGAAATTGCAAACGTCGAGCAATTGCTCAGAGAGCAAAAGTGCCAGCACTGAAAGCTGTTGCTAGCCAGCACCCTTCCTTGGAAGCGCTTTCACAGGCGCAGCAACACTGGGGCTTTGCGCTTCTCTAGCCACCAAACGTCACGGTCACTGTATCTCCGTCTCGTAGACACGAGCTGAGAAATTGCAAACGTCGAGCAATTGCTCAGAGATGAAAAGTGCCAGCACTGAAAGCTGTTGCTAGCCAGCACCCTTCCTTGGAAGCGCTTTTGTAAGCCTAAGAACACTGGGGCTTTGCGCTTCTCTAGCCACCTAATCTTGTGCTCATCCTCTCGCGCACTCTGAAGAGAGCTCAGGTGAGAAATTGCAAACGTCCAGCAATTGCTCAGAGATGAAAAGTGCCAGCACTGAAAGCTGTTGCTAGCCAGCACCCTTCCTTGGAAGCGCTTTCACATTCACAGCAACACTGGGGCTTTGCGCTTCTCTAGCTACCAAAGGTCACGGTCACTATCTCTCCGTCTCGTAGACACGAGCTGAGAAATTGCAAACGTCGAGCAATTGCTCAGAGATGAAAAGTGCCAGCACTGAAAGCTGTTGCTAGCCAGCACCCTTCCTTGGAAGCGCTTTTGTAGGCCTAAGAAGACTGGGGCTTTGGGCTTCTCTACCCACCTAATCTTCTGCTCATCCTCTCGCGCACTCTGAATAGAGCTCAGGTGAGAAATTGCAAACGTCGAGCAATTGCTCAGAGATGAAAAGTGCCAGCACTGAAAGCTGTTGCTAGCCAGCACCCTTCCTTGGAAGCGCTTTCACAGGCGCAGCAACACTGGGGCTTTGCGCTTCTCTAGCCACCAAACGTCACGGTCACTATCTCTCCGTCTCGTAGACACAAGCTGAGAAATTGCAAACGTCGAGCAATTGCTCAGAGATGAAAAGTGCCAGCACTGAAAGCTGTTGCTAGCCAGCACCCTTCCTTGGAAGCGCTTTTGTAGGCCTAAGCACACTGGGGCTGTGGGCTTCTCTAGCCACCTAATCTTCTGCTCATCCTCTCGCGCACTCTGAAGAGAGCTCAGGTGAGAAATTGCAAACGTCGAGCAATTGCTCAGAGATGAAAAGTGCCAGCACTGAAAGCTGTTGCTAGCCAGCACCCTTCCTTGGAAGCGCTTTCACAGGCGCAGCAACACTGGGGCTTTGCGCTTCTCTAGCCACCAAACGTCACGGTCATTCTCTTTCAATCTCGTAGACACGAGCTGAGAAATTGCAAACGTCGAGCAATTGCTCAGAGAGGAAAAGTGCCAGCACTGAAAGCTGTTGCTAGCCAGCACCCTTCCTTGGAAGCGCTTTCACAGGCGCAGCAACACTGGGGCTTTGCGCTTCTCTAGCCACCAAACGTCACGGTCATTCTCTTTCCGTCTCGTAGACACGAGCTGAGAAATTGCAAACGTCGAGCAATTGCTCAGAGATGAAAAGTGCCAGCACTGAAAGCTGTTGCTAGCCAGCACCCTTCCTTGGAAGCGCTTTCACAGGCGCAGCAACACTGGGGCTTTGCGCTTCTCTAGCCACCAAACGTCACGGTCACTATCTCTCCGTCTCGTAGACACGAGCTGAGAAATTGCAAACGTCGAGCAATTGCTCAGAGAGGAAAAGTGCCAGCACTGAAAGCTGTTGCTAGCCAGCAGCCTTCCTTGGAAGCGCTTTTGTAGGCCTAAGCACACTGGGGCTCTGGGCTTCTCTAGCCACCTAATGTTCTGCTCATCCTCTCGCGCACTCTAAAGAGAGCTCAGGTGAGAAATTGCAAATGTCCAGCAATTGCTCAGAGATGAAAAGTGCCAGCACTGAAAGCTGTTGCTAGCCAGCACCCTTCCTTGGAAGCGCTTTCACAGGCACAGGAACACTGGGGCTTTGCGCTTCTCTAGCCACCAAACGTCACGGTCATTCTCTTTCCGTCTCGTAGACACAAGCTGAGAAATTGCAAACGTCGAGCAATTGCTCAGAGAGGAAAAGTGCCAGCACTGAAAGCTGTTGCTAGCCAGCCCCCTTCCTTGGAAGCGCTTTCACAGGCGCAGCAACACTGGGGCTTTGCGCTTCTCTAGCCACCAAACGTCACGGTCACTATCTCTCCGTCTCGTAGACACGAGCTGAGAAATTGCAAACGTCGAGCAATTGCTCAGAGATGAAAAGTGCCAGCACTGAAAGCTGTTGCTAGCCAGCACCCTTCCTTGGAAGCGCTTTTGTAAGCCTAAGAACACTGGGGCTTTGCGCTTCTCTAGCCACCTAATCTTGTGCTCATCCTCTCGCGCACTCTGAAGAGAGCTCAGGTGAGAAATTGCAAACGTCGAGCAATTGCTCAGAGATGAAAAGTGCCAGCACTGAAAGCTGTTGCTAGCCAGCACCCTTCCTTGGAAGCGCTTTCACAGGCACAGCAACACTGGGGCTTTGTGCTTCTCTAGCTACCAAAGGTCACGGTCACTATCTCTCCGTCTCGTAGACACGAGCTGAGAAATTGCAAATGTCGAGCAATTGCTCAGAGATGAAAAGTGCCAGCACTGAAAGCTGTTGCTAGCCAGCACCCTTCCTTGGAAGCGCTTTTGTAGGCCTAAGAACACTGGGGCTCTGGGCTTCTCTAGCCACCTAATCTTCTGCTCATCCTCTCGCGCACTCTAAAGAGAGCTCAGGTGAGAAATTGCAAAGGTCGAGCAATTGCTCAGAGATGAAAAGTGCCAGCACTGAAAGCTGTTGCTAGCCAGCACCCTTCCTTGGAAGCGCTTTCACAGGCACAGCAACACTGGGGCTTTGTGCTTCTCTAGCTACCAAAGGTCACGGTCACTATCTCTCTGTCTCGTAGACACGAGCTGAGAAATTGCAAATGTCGAGCAATTGCTCAGAGATGAAAAGTGCCAGCACTGAAAGCTGTTGCTAGCCAGCACCCTTCCTTGGAAGCGCTTTTGTAGGCCTAAGAACACTGGGGCTCTGGGCTTCTCTAGCCACCTAATCTTCTGCTCATCCTCTCGCGCACTCTAAAGAGAGCTCAGGTGAGAAATTGCAAACGTCGAGCAATTGCTCAGAGATGAAAAGTGCCAGCACTGAAAGCTGTTGCTAGCCAGCACCCTTCCTTGGAAGCGCTTTCACAGGCGCAGCAACACTGGGGCTTTGCGCTTCTCTAGCCACCAAACGTCACGGTCATTCTCTTTCAATCTCGTAGACACGAGCTGAGAAATTGCAAACGTCGAGCAATTGCTCAGAGAGGAAAAGTGCCAGCACTGAAAGCTGTTGCTAGCCAGCACCCTTCCTTGGAAGCGCTTTCACAGGCGCACCAACACTGGGGCTTTGCGCTTCTCTAGCCACCAAACGTCACGGTCATTCTCTTTCCGTCTCGTAGACACGAGCTGAGAAATTGCAAACGTCGAGCAATTGCTCAGAGATGAAAAGTGCCAGCACTGAAAGCTGTTGCTAGCCAGCACCCTTCCTTGGAAGCGCTTTCACAGGCGCAGCAACACTGGGGCTTTGCGCTTCTCTAGCCACCAAACGTCACGGTCACTATCTCTCCGTCTCGTAGACACGAGCTGAGAAATTGCAAACGTCGAGCAATTGCTCAGAGAGGAAAAGTGCCAGCACTGAAAGCTGTTGCTAGCCAGCACCCTTCCTTGGAAGCGCTTTTGTAGGCCTAAGCACACTGGGGCTCTGGGCTTCTCTAGCCACCTAATGTTCTGCTCATCCTCTCGCGCACTCTAAAGAGAGCTCAGGTGAGAAATTGCAAACGTCCAGCAATTGCTCAGAGATGAAAAGTGCCAGCACTGAAAGCTGTTGCTAGCCAGCACCCTTCCTTGGAAGCGCTTTTGTAGGCCTAAGAAGACTGGGGCTCTGGGCTTCTCTAGCCACCTAATCTTCTGCTCATCCTCTCGCGCACTCTAAAGAGAGCTCAGGTGAGAAATTACAAACGTCCAGCAATTGCTCAGAGATGAAAAGGGCCAGCACTGAAAGCTGTTGCTAGCCAGCACCCTTCCTTGGAAGCGCTTTCACAGGCGCAGCAACACTGGGGCTTTGCGCTTCTCTAGCCACCAAACGTCACGGTCATTCTCTTTCCGTCTCGTAGACACAAGCTGAGAAATTGCAAACGTTGAGCAATTGCTCAGAGAGGAAAAGTGCCAGCACTGAAAGCTGTTGCTAGCCAGCCCCCTTCCTTGGAAGCGCTTTTGTAGGCCTAAGCACACTGCGGCTCTGGGCTTCTCTACCCACCTAATCTTCTGCTCATCCTCTCGCGCACTCTGAAGAGAGCTCAGGTGAGAAATTGCAAATGTCCAGCAATTGCTCAGAGATGAAAAGTGCCAGCACTGAAAGCTGTTGCTAGCCAGCACCCTTCCTTGGAAGCGCTTTCACAGGCACAGCAACACTGGGGCTTTGCACTTCTCTACCCACCAAACGTCACGGTCATTCTCTTTCCGTCTCGTAGACACGAGCTGAGAAATTGCAAACGTCGAGCAATTGCTCAGAGAGCAAAAGTGCCAGCACTGAAAGCTGTTGCTAGCCAGCACCCTTCCTTGGAAGCGCTTTCACAGGCGCAGCAACACTGGGGCTTTGCGCTTCTCTAGCCACCAAACGTCACGGTCACTGTATCTCCGTCTCGTAGACACGAGCTGAGAAATTGCAAACGTCGAGCAATTGCTCAGAGATGAAAAGTGCCAGCACTGAAAGCTGTTGCTAGCCAGCACCCTTCCTTGGAAGCGCTTTCACAGGCGCAGCAACACTGGGGCTTTGCGCTTCTCTAGCCACCTAATCTTGTGCTCATCCTCTCGCGCACTCTGAAGAGAGCTCAGGTGAGAAATTGCAAACGTCCAGCAATTGCTCAGAGATGAAAAGTGCCAGCACTGAAAGCTGTTGCTAGCCAGCACCCTTCCTTGGAAGCGCTTTCACATTCACAGCAACACTGGGGCTTTGCGCTTCTCTAGCTACCAAAGGTCACGGTCACTATCTCTCCGTCTCGTAGACACGAGCTGAGAAATTGCAAACGTCGAGCAATTGCTCAGAGATGAAAAGTGCCAGCACTGAAAGCTGTTGCTAGCCAGCACCCTTCCTTGGAAGCGCTTTTGTAGGCCTAAGAAGACTGGGGCTTTGGGCTTCTCTACCCACCTAATCTTCTGCTCATCCTCTCGCGCACTCTGAAGAGAGATCAGGTGAGAAATTGCAAACGTCGAGCAATTGCTCAGAGATGAAAAGTGCCAGCACTGAAAGCTGTTGCTAGCCAGCACCCTTCCTTGGAAGCGCTTTCACAGGCGCAGCAACACTGGGGCTTTGCGCTTCTCTAGCCACCAAACGTCACGGTCACTATCTCTCCGTCTCGTAGACACAAGCTGAGAAATTGCAAACGTCGAGCAATTGCTCAGAGATGAAAAGTGCCAGCACTGAAAGCTGTTGCTAGCCAGCACCCTTCCTTGGAAGCGCTTTTGTAGGCCTAAGCACACTGGGGCTGTGGGCTTCTCTAGCCACCTAATCTTCTGCTCATCCTCTCGCGCACTCTGAAGAGAGCTCAGGTGAGAAATTGCAAACGTCGAGCAATTGCTCAGAGATGAAAAGTGCCAGCACTGAAAGCTGTTGCTAGCCAGCCCCCTTCCTTGGAAGCGCTTTCACAGGCGCAGCAACACTGGGGCTTTGCGCTTCTCTAGCCACCAAACGTCACGGTCATTCTCTTTCAATCTCGTAGACACGAGCTGAGAAATTGCAAACGTCGAGCAATTGCTCAGAGAGGAAAAGTGCCAGCACTGAAAGCTGTTGCTAGCCAGCACCCTTCCTTGGAAGCGCTTTCACAGGCGCACCAACACTGGGGCTTTGCGCTTCTCTAGCCACCAAACGTCACGGTCATTCTCTTTCCGTCTCGTAGACACGAGCTGAGAAATTGCAAACGTCGAGCAATTGCTCAGAGATGAAAAGTGCCAGCACTGAAAGCTGTTGCTAGCCAGCACCCTTCCTTGGAAGCGCTTTCACAGGCGCAGCAACACTGGGGCTTTGCGCTTCTCTAGCCACCAAACGTCACGGTCACTATCTCTCCGTCTCGTAGACACGAGCTGAGAAATTGCAAACGTCGAGCAATTGCTCAGAGAGGAAAAGTGCCAGCACTGAAAGCTGTTGCTAGCCAGCAGCCTTCCTTGGAAGCGCTTTTGTAGGCCTAAGCACACTGGGGCTCTGGGCTTCTCTAGCCACCTAATGTTCTGCTCATCCTCTCGCGCACTCTAAAGAGAGCTCAGGTGAGAAATTGCAAATGTCCAGCAATTGCTCAGAGATGAAAAGTGCCAGCACTGAAAGCTGTTGCTAGCCAGCACCCTTCCTTGGAAGCGCTTTCACAGGCACAGGAACACTGGGGCTTTGCGCTTCTCTAGCCACCAAACGTCACGGTCATTCTCTTTCCGTCTCGTAGACACGAGCTGAGAAATTGCAAACGTCGAGCAATTGCTCAGAGAGGAAAAGTGCCAGCACTGAAAGCTGTTGCTAGCCAGCCCCCTTCCTTGGAAGCGCTTTCACAGGCGCAGCAACACTGGGGCTTTGCGCTTCTCTAGCCACCAAACGTCACGGTCACTATCTCTCCGTCTCGTAGACAGGAGCTGAGAAATTGCAAACGTCGAGCAATTGCTCAGAGATGAAAAGTGCCAGCACTGAAAGCTGTTGCTAGCCAGCACCCTTCCTTGGAAGCGCTTTTGTAAGCCTAAGAACACTGGGGCTTTGCGCTTCTCTAGCCACCTAATCTTGTGCTCATCCTCTCGCGCACTCTGAAGAGAGCTCAGGTGAGAAATTGCAAACGTCGAGCAATTGCTCAGAGATGAAAAGTGCCAGCACTGAAAGCTGTTGCTAGCCAGCACCCTTCCTTGGAAGCGCTTTCACAGGCACAGCAACACTGGGGCTTTGTGCTTCTCTAGCTACCAAAGGTCACGGTCACTATCTCTCCGTCTCGTAGACACGAGCTGAGAAATTGCAAATGTCGAGCAATTGCTCAGAGATGAAAAGTGCCAGCACTGAAAGCTGTTGCTAGCCAGCACCCTTCCTTGGAAGCGCTTTTGTAGGCCTAAGAACACTGGGGCTCTGGGCTTCTCTAGCCACCTAATCTTCTGCTCATCCTCTCGCGCACTCTAAAGAGAGCTCAGGTGAGAAATTGCAAAGGTCGAGCAATTGCTCAGAGATGAAAAGTGCCAGCACTGAAAGCTGTTGCTAGCCAGCACCCTTCCTTGGAAGCGCTTTCACAGGCGCAGCAACACTGGGGCTTTGCGCTTCTCTAGCCACCAAACGTCACGGTCATTCTCTTTCAATCTCGTAGACATGAGCTGAGAAATTGCAAACGTCGAGCAATTGCTCAGAGATGAAAAGTGCCAGCACTGAAAGCTGTTGCTAGCCAGCACCCTTCCTTGGAAGCGCTTTCACAGGCGCAGCAACACTGGGGCTTTGCGCTTGTCTAGCCACCAAACGTCACGGTCATTCTCTTTCCGTCTCGTAGACACGAGCTGAGAAATTGCAAACGTCGAGCAATTGCTCAGAGATGAAAAGTGCCAGCACTGAAAGCTGTTGCTAGCCAGCACCCTTCCTTGGAAGCGCTTTCACAGGCGCAGCAACACTGGGGCTTTGCGCTTCTCTAGCCACCAAACGTCACGGTCACTATCTCTCCGTCTCGTAGACACGAGCTGAGAAATTGCAAATGTCGAGGAATTGCTCAGAGATGAAAAGTGCCAGCACTGAAAGCTGTTGCTAGCCAGCACCCTTCCTTGGAAGCGCTTTTGTAGGCCTAAGAACACTGGGGCTCTGGGCTTCTCTAGCCACCTAATCTTCTGCTCATCCTCTCGCGCACTCTAAAGAGAGCTCAGGTGAGAAATTGCAAACGTCGAGCAATTGCTCAGAGATGAAAAGTGCCAGCACTGAAAGCTGTTGCTAGCCAGCACCCTTCCTTGGAAGCGCTTTCACAGGCGCAGCAACACTGGGGCTTTGCGCGTCTCTAGCCACCAAACGTCACGGTCATTCTCTTTCCATCTCGTAGACACAAGCTGAGAAATTGCAAACGTCGAGCAATTGCTCAGAGATGAAAAGTGCCAGCACTGAAAGCTGTTGCTAGCCAGCCCCCTTCCTTGGAAGTGCTTTTGTAGGCCTAAGAACACTGGGGCTCTGGGCTTCTCTAGCCACCTAATCATCTGCTCATCCTCTCGCGCAATCTGAAGAGAGCTCAGGTGAGAAATTGCAAACGTCCAGCAATTGCTCAGAGATGAAAAGGGCCAGCACTGAAAGCTGTTGCTAGCCAGCACCCTTCCTTGGAAGCGCTTTCACAGGCGCAGTAACACTGGGGCGTTGCGCTTCTCTAGCCACCAAACGTCACGGTCATTCTCTCTCCGTCTCGTAGACACGAGCTGAGAAATTGCAAACGTCGAGCAATTGCTCAGAGATGAAAAGTGCCAGCACTGAAAGCTGTTGCTAGCCAGCACCCTTCCTTGGAAGCGCTTTCACAGGCGCAGCAACACTGGGGCTTTGCGCTTCTCTAGCCACCAAACGTCACGGTCACTGTATCTCCGTCTCGTAGACACGAGCTGAGAAATTGCAAACGTCGAGCAATTGCTCAGAGATGAAAAGTGTCAGCACTGAAAGCTGTTGCTAGCCAGCACCCTTCCTTGGAAGCGCTTTTGTAGGCCTAAGCACACTGGGGCTCTGGGCTTCTCTAGCCACCTTATCTTCTGCTCATCCTCTCGCGCACTCTGAAGAGAGCTCAGGTGAGAAATTGCAAAGGTCGAGCAATTGCTCAGAGATGAAAAGTGCCAGCACTGAAAGCTGTTGCTAGCCAGCACCCTTCCTTGGAAGCGCTTTCACAGGCGCAGCAACACTGGGGCTTTGCGCTTCTCTAGCCACCAAACGTCACGGTCATTCTCTTTCCATCTCGTAGACACGAGCTGAGAAATTGCAAACGTCGAGCAATTGCTCAGAGATGAAAAGTGCCAGCACTGAAAGCTGTTGCTAGCCAGCCCCCTTCCTTGCAAGCGCTTTTGTAGGCCTAAAAACACTGGGGCTTTGCGCTTCTCTAGCCACCTAATCTTCTGCTCATCCTCTCGCGCACTCTGAAGAGAGCTCAGGTGAGAAATTGCAAATGTCCAGCAATTGCTCAGAGATGAAAAGTGCCAGCACTGAAAGCTGTTGCTAGCCAGCACCCTTCCTTGGAAGCGCTTTCACAGGCGCAGCAACACTGGGGCTTTGCGCTTGTCTAGCCACCAAACGTCACGGTCATTCTCTTTCCGTCTCGTAGACACGAGCTGAGAAATTGCAAACGTCGAGCAATTGCTCAGAGATGAAAAGTGCCAGCACTGAAAGCTGTTGCTAGCCAGCACCCTTCCTTGGAAGTGCTTTTGTAGGCCTAAGAACACTGGGGCTCTGGGCTTCTCTAGCCACCTAATGTTCTGCTCATCCTCTCGCGCACTCTAAAGAGAGCTCAGGTGAGAAATTGCAAACGTCGAGCAATTGCTCAGAGATGAAAAGTGCCAGCACTGAAAGCTGTTGCTAGCCAGCACCCTTCCTTGGAAGCGCTTTCACAGGCGCAGCAACACTGGGGCTTTGCGCTTCTCTAGCCACCAAACGTCACGGTCATTCTCTTTCCGTCTCGTAGACACGAGCTGAGAAATTGCAAACGTCGAGCAATTGCTCAGAGATGAAAAGTGCCAGCACTGAAAGCTGTTGCTAGCCAGCACCCTTCCTTGGAAGCGCTTTTGTAGGCCTAAGAACACTGGGGCTCTGGGCTTCTCTAGCCACCTAATCTTCTGCTCATCCTCTCGCGCACTCTGAAGAGAGCTCAGGTGAGAAATTGCAAACGTCGAGCAATTGCTCAGAGATGAAAAGTGCCAGCACTGAAAGCTGTTGCTAGCCAGCACCCTTCCTTGGAAGCGCTTTCACAGGCACAGCAACACTGGGGCTTTGCTCTTCTCTAGCCACCAAACGTCACAGTCATTCTCTTTCCATCTCGTAGACACGAGCTGAGAAATTGCAAACGTTGAGCAATTGCTCAGAGATGAAAAGTGCCAGCACTGAAAGCTGTTGCTAGCCAGCCCCCTTCCTTGGAAGCGCTTTCACAGGCGCAGCAACACTGGGGCTTTGCGCTTCTCTAGCCACCAAACGTCACGGTCATTCTCTTTCCGTCTCGTAGACACGAGCTGAGAAATTGCAAACGTTGAGCAATTGCTCAGAGAGGAAAAGTGCCAGCACTGAAAGCTGTTGCTAGCCAGCACCCTTCCTTGGAAGCGCTTTTGTAGGCCTAAGCACACTGGGGCTCTGGGCTTCTCTAGCCACCTAATCTTCTGCTCATCCTCTCGCGCACTCTGAAGAGAGCTCAGGTGAGAAATTGCAAACGTCGAGCAATTGCTCAGAGATGAAAAGTGCCAGCACTGAAAGCTGTTGCTAGCCAGCACCCTTCCTTGGAAGCGCTTTCACAGGCACAGCAACACTGGGGCTTTGCGCTTCTCTAGCCACCAAACGTCACGGTCATTCTCTTTCCGTCTCGTAGACACAAGCTGAGAAATTGCAAACGTCGAGCAATTGCTCAGAGATGAAAAGTGCCAGCACTGAAAGCTGTTGCTAGCCAGCACCCTTCCTTGGAAGCGCTTTCACAGGCGCAGCAACACTGGGGCTTTGCGCTTCTCTAGCCACCAAACGTCACGGTCACTGTATCTCCGTCTCGTAGACACGAGCTGAGAAATTGCAAACGTCGAGCAATTGCTCAGAGATGAAAAGTGCCAGCACTGAAAGCTGTTGCTAGCCAGCACCCTTCCTTGGAAGCGCTTTTGTAGGCCTAAGAACACTAGGGCTTTGCGCTTCTCTAGCCACCTAATCTTCTGCTCATCCTCTCGCGCACTCTGAAGAGAGCTCAGGTGAGAAATTGCAAACGTCCAGCAATTGCTCAGAGATGAAAAGTGCCAGCACTGAAAGCTGTTGCTAGCCAGCACCCTTCCTTGGAAGCGCTTTCACAGGCGCAGCAACACTGGGGCTTTGCGCTTCTCTAGCCACCAAACGTCACGGTCACTGTATCTCCGTCTCGTAGACACGAGCTGAGAAATTGCAAACGTCGAGCAATTGCTCAGAGATGAAAAGTGCCAGCACTGAAAGCTGTTGCTAGCCAGCACCCTTCCTTGGAAGCGCTTTTGTAAGCCTAAGAACACTGGGGCTTTGCGCTTCTCTAGCCACCTAATCTTCTGCTCATCCTCTCGCGCACTCTGAAGAGAGCTCAGGTGAGAAATTGCAAACGTCGAGCAATTGCTCAGAGATGAAAAGTGCCAGCACTGAAAGCTGTTGCTAGCCAGCACCCTTCCTTGGAAGCGCTTTCACAGGCGCAGCAACACTGGGGCTTTGCGCTTCTCTAGCCACCAAACGTCACGGTCACTGTATCTCCGTCTCGTAGACACAAGCTGAGAAATTGCAAACGTCGAGCAATTGCTCAGAGATGAAAAGTGCCAGCACTGAAAGCTGTTGCTAGCCAGCACCCTTCCTTGGAAGCGCTTTTGTAGGCCTAAGCACACTGGGGCTCTGGGCTTCTCTAGCCACCTAATCTTCTGCTCATCCTCTCGCGCACTCTGAAGAGAGCTCAGGTGAGAAATTGCAAACGTCGAGCAATTGCTCAGAGATGAAAAGTGCCAGCACTGAAAGCTGTTGCTAGCCAGCACCCTTCCTTGGAAGCGCTTTCACAGGCGCAGCAACACTGGGGCTTTGCGCTTCTCTAGCCACCAAACGTCACGGTCATTCTCTTTCAATCTCGTAGACACGAGCTGAGAAATTGCAAACGTCGAGCAATTGCTCAGAGAGGAAAAGTGCCAGCACTGAAAGCTGTTGCTAGCCAGCACCCTTCCTTGGAAGCGCTTTCACAGGCGCACCAACACTGGGGCTTTGCGCTTCTCTAGCCACCAAACGTCACGGTCATTCTCTTTCCGTCTCGTAGACACGAGCTGAGAAATTGCAAACGTCCAGCAATTGCTCAGAGATGAAAAGTGCCAGCACTGAAAGCTGTTGCTAGCCAGCACCCTTCCTTGGAAGCGCTTTCACAGGCGCAGCAACACTGTGGCTTTGCGCTTCTCTAGCCACCAAACGTCACGGTCACTATCTCTCCATCTCGTAGACACGAGCTGAGAGATTGCAAACGTCGAGCAATTGCTCAGAGAGGAAAAGTGCCAGCACTGAAAGCTGTTGCTAGCCAGCCCCCTTCCTTGGAAGCGCTTTTGTAGGCCTAAGAAGACTGGGGCTCTGGGCTTCTCTAGCCACCTAATGTTCTGCTCATCCTCTCGCGCACTCTAAAGAGAGCTCAGGTGAGAAATTGCAAACGTCGAGCAATTGCTCAGAGATGAAAAGTGCCAGCACTGAAAGCTGTTGCTAGCCAGCACCCTTCCTTGGAAGCGCTTTTGTAGGCCTAAGCACACTGGGGCTCTGGGCTTCTCTAGCCACCTAATCTTCTGCTCATCCTCTCGCGCACTCTAAAGAGAGCTCAGGTGAGAAATTGCAAATGTCCAGCAATTGCTCAGAGATGAAAAGTGCCAGCACTGAAAGCTGTTGCTAGCCAGCACCCTTCCTTGGAAGCGCTTTCACAGGCACAGCAACACTGGGGCTTTGCACTTCTCTACCCACCAAACGTCACGGTCATTCTCTTTCCGTCTCGTAGACACGAGCTGAGAAATTGCAAACGTCGAGCAATTGCTCAGAGAGGAAAAGTGCCAGCACTGAAAGCTGTTGCTAGCCAGCACCCTTCCTTGGAAGCGCTTTCACAGGTGCAGCAACACTGGGGCTTTGCGCTTCTCTAGCCACCAAACGTCACGGTCACTGTATCTCCGTCTCGTAGACACGAGCTGAGAAATTGCAAACGTCGAGCAATTGCTCAGAGATGAAAAGTGCCAGCACTGAAAGCTGTTGCTAGCCAGCACCCTTCCTTGGAAGCGCTTTTGTAAGCCTAAGAACACTGGGGCTTTGCGCTTCTCTAGCCACCTAATCTTGTGCTCATCCTCTCGCGCACTCTGAAGAGAGCTCAGGTGAGAAATTGCAAACGTCGAGCAATTGCTCAGAGATGAAAAGTGCCAGCACTGAAAGCTGTTGCTAGCCAGCACCCTTCCTTGGAAGCGCTTTCACAGGCACAGCAACACTGGGGCTTTGTGCTTCTCTAGCTACCAAAAGTCACGGTCACTATCTCTCCGTCTCGTAGACACGAGCTGAGAAATTGCAAATGTCGAGCAATTGCTCAGAGATGAAAAGTGCCAGCACTGAAAGCTGTTGCTAGCCAGCCCCCTTCCTTGGAAGCGCTTTTGTAGGCCTAAAAACACTGGGGCTTTGGGCTTCTCTAGCCACCTAATCTTCTGCTCATCCTCTCGCGCACTCTGAAGAGAGCTCAGGTGAGAAATTGCAAACGTCGAGCAATTGCTCAGAGATGAAAAGTGCCAGCACTGAAAGCTGTTGCTAGCCAGCACCCTTCCTTGGAAGCGCTTTCACAGGCGCAGCAACACTGGGGCTTTGCGCTTCTCTAGCCACCAAACGTCACGGTCACTGTATCTCCGTCTCGTAGACACGAGCTGAGAAATTGCAAACGTCGAGCAATTGCTCAGAGATGAAAAGTGCCAGCACTGAAAGCTGTTGCTAGCCAGCACCCTTCCTTGGAAGCGCTTTTGTAAGCCTAAGAACACTGGGGCTTTGCGCTTCTCTAGCCACCTAATCTTGTGCTCATCCTCTCGCGCACTCTGAAGAGAGCTCAGGTGAGAAATTGCAAACGTCGAGCAATTGCTCAGAGATGAAAAGTGCCAGCACTGAAAGCTGTTGCTAGCCAGCACCCTTCCTTGGAAGCGCTTTCACAGGCGCAGCAACACTGGGGCTTTGTGCTTCTCTAGCTACCAAAGGTCACGGTCACTATCTCTCCGTCTCGTAGACACGAGCTGAGAAATTGCAAATGTCGAGCAATTGCTCAGAGATGAAAAGTGCCAGCACTGAAAGCTGTTGCTAGCCAGCCCCCTTCCTTGGAAGCGCTTTTGTAGGCCTAAAAACACTGGGGCTTTGGGCTTCTCTAGCCACCTAATCTTCTGCTCATCCTCTCGCGCACTCTGAAGAGAGCTCAGGTGAGAAATTGCAAACGTCGAGCAATTGCTCAGAGATGAAAAGTGCCAGCACTGAAAGCTGTTGCTAGCCAGCAGCCTTCCTTGGAAGCGCTTTTGTAGGGCTAAGAACACTGGGGCTCTGGGCTTCTCTAGCCACCTAATCTTCTGCTCATCCTCTCGCGCACTCTAAAGAGAGCTCAGGTGAGAAATTGCAAACGTCGAGCAATTGCTCAGAGATGAAAAGTGCCAGCACTGAAAGCTGTTGCTAGCCAGCACCCTTCCTTGGAAGCGCTTTCACAGGCGCAGCAACACTGGGGCTTTGCGCTTCTCTAGCCACCAAACGTCACGGTCCTTCTCTTTCCGTCTCGTAGACACGAGCTGAGAAATTGCAAACGTCGAGCAATTGCTCAGAGATGAAAAGTGCCAGCACTGAAAGCTGTTGCTAGCCAGCACCCTTCCTTGGAAGCGCTTTCACAGGCGCAGCAACACTGGGGCTTTGCGCTTCTCTAGCCACCAAACGTCACGGTCACTATCTCTCCGTCTCGTAGACACGAGCTGAGAAATTGCAAATGTCGAGCAATTGCTCAGAGATGAAAAGTGCCAGCACTGAAAGCTGTTGCTAGCCAGCACCCTTCCTTGGAAGCGCTTTTGTAGGCCTAAGAAGACTGGGGCTCTGGGCTTCTCTAGCCACCTAATCTTCTGCTCATCCTCTCGCGCACTCTAAAGAGAGCTCAGGTGAGAAATTGCAAACGTCGAGCAATTGCTCAGAGATGAAAAGTGCCAGCACTGAAAGCTGTTGCCAGCCAGCACCCTTCCTTGGAAGCGCTTTCACAGGCGCAGCAACACTGGGGCTTTGCGCGTCTCTAGCCACCAAACGTCACGGTCATTCTCTTTCCATCTCGTAGACACAAGCTGAGAAATTGCAAACGTCGAGCAATTGCTCAGAGATGAAAAGTGCCAGCACTGAAAGCTGTTGCTAGCCAGCCCCCTTCCTTGGAAGTGCTTTTGTAGGCCTAAGAACACTGGGGCTCTGGGCTTCTCTAGCCACCTAATCATCTGCTCATCCTCTCGCGCAATCTGAAGAGAGCTCAGGTGAGAAATTGCAAAGGTCGAGCAATTGCTCAGAGATGAAAAGGGCCAGCACTGAAAGCTGTTGCTAGCCAGCACCCTTCCTTGGAAGCGCTTTCACAGGCGCAGTAACACTGGGGCGTTGCGCTTCTCTAGCCACCAAACGTCACAGTCATTCTCTCTCCGTCTCGTAGACACGAGCTGAGAAATTGCAAACGTCGAGCAATTGCTCAGAGATGAAAAGTGCCAGCACTGAAAGCTGTTGCTAGCCAGCACCCTTCCTTGGAAGCGCTTTCACAGGCGCAGCAACACTGGGGCTTTGCGCTTCTCTAGCCACCAAACGTCACGGTCACTGTATCTCCGTCTCGTAGACACGAGCTGAGAAATTGCAAACGTCGAGCAATTGCTCAGAGAGGAAAAGTGTCAGCACTGAAAGCTGTTGCTAGCCAGCACCCTTCCTTGGAAGCGCTTTTGTAGGCCTAAGCACACTGGGGCTCTGGGCTTCTCTAGCCACCTTATCTTCTGCTCATCCTCTCGCGCACTCTGAAGAGAGATCAGGTGAGAAATTGCAAAGGTCGAGCAATTGCTCAGAGATGAAAAGTGCCAGCACTGAAAGCTGTTGCTAGCCAGCACCCTTCCTTGGAAGCGCTTTCACAGGCGCAGCAACACTGGGGCTTTGCGCTTCTCTAGCCACCAAACGTCACGGTCATTCTCTTTCCATCTCGTAGACACGAGCTGAGAAATTGCAAACGTCGAGCAATTGCTCAGAGATGAAAAGTGCCAGCACTGAAAGCTGTTGCTAGCCAGCCCCCTTCCTTGCAAGCGCTTTTGTAGGCCTAAAAACACTGGGGCTTTGCGCTTCTCTAGCCACCTAATCTTCTGCTCATCCTCTCGCGCACTCTGAAGAGAGCTCAGGTGAGAAATTGCAAATGTCCAGCAATTGCTCAGAGATGAAAAGTGCCAGCACTGAAAGCTGTTGCTAGCCAGCACCCTTCCTTGGAAGCGCTTTCACAGGCGCAGCAACACTGGGGCTTTGCGCTTCTCTAGCCACCAAACGTCACGGTCATTCTCTTTCCGTCTCGTAGACACGAGCTGAGAAATTGCAAACGTCGAGCAATTGCTCAGAGATGAAAAGTGCCAGCACTGAAAGCTCTTGCTAGCCAGCAGCCTTCCTTGGAAGTGCTTTTGTAGGCCTAAGAACACTGGGGCTCTGGGCTTCTCTAGCCACCTAATGTTCTGCTCATCCTCTCGCGCACTCTAAAGAGAGCTCAGGTGAGAAATTGCAAACGTCGAGCAATTGCTCAGAGATGAAAAGTGCCAGCACTGAAAGCTGTTGCTAGGCAGCACCCTTCCTTGGAAGCGCTTTCACAGGCGCAGCAACACTGGGGCTTTGCGCTTCTCTAGCCACCAAACGTCACGGTCATTCTCTTTCCGTCTCGTAGACACGAGCTGAGAAATTGCAAACGTCGAGCAATTGCTCAGAGATGAAAAGTGCCAGCACTGAAAGCTGTTGCTAGCCAGCACCCTTCCTTGGAAGCGCTTTTGTAGGCCTAAGAACACTGGGGCTCTGGGCTTCTCTAGCCACCTAATCTTCTGCTCATCCTCTCGCGCACTCTGAAGAGAGCTCAGGTGAGAAATTGCAAACGTCGAGCAATTGCTCAGAGATGAAAAGTGCCAGCACTGAAAGCTGTTGCTAGCCAGCACCCTTCCTTGGAAGCGCTTTCACAGGCACAGCAACACTGGGGCTTTGCTCTTCTCTAGCCACCAAACGTCACAGTCATTCTCTTTCCGTCTCGTAGACACGAGCTGAGAAATTGCAAACGTTGAGCAATTGCTCAGAGATGAAAAGTGCCAGCACTGAAAGCTGTTGCTAGCCAGCCCCCTTCCTTGGAAGCGCTTTCACAGGCGCAGCAACACTGGGGCTTTGCGCTTCTCTAGCCACCAAACGTCACGGTCATTCTCTTTCCGTCTCGTAGACACGAGCTGAGAAATTGCAAACGTTGAGCAATTGCTCAGAGAGGAAAAGTGCCAGCACTGAAAGCTGTTGCTAGCCAGCACCCTTCCTTGGAAGCGCTTTTGTAGGCCTAAGAAGACTGGGGCTCTGGGCTTCTCTACCCACCTAATCTTCTGCTCATCCTCTCGCGCACTCTGAAGAGAGCTCAGGTGAGAAATTGCAAACGTCGAGCAATTGCTCAGAGATGAAAAGTGCCAGCACTGAAAGCTGTTGCTAGCCAGCACCCTTCCTTGGAAGCGCTTTCACAGGCACAGCAACACTGGGGCTTTGCGCTTCTCTAGCCACCAAACGTCACGGTCATTCTCTTTCCGTCTCGTAGACACAAGCTGAGAAATTGCAAACGTCGAGCAATTGCTCAGAGATGAAAAGTGCCAGCACTGAAAGCTGTTGCTAGCCAGCACCCTTCCTTGGAAGCGCTTTCACAGGCGCAGCAACACTGGGGCTTTGCGCTTCTCTAGCCACCAAACGTCACGGTCACTGTATCTCCGTCTCGTAGACACGAGCTGAGAAATTGCAAACGTCGAGCAATTGCTCAGAGATGAAAAGTGCCAGCACTGAAAGCTGTTGCTAGCCAGCACCCTTCCTTGGAAGCGCTTTTGTAGGCCTAAGAACACTAGGGCTTTGCGCTTCTCTAGCCACCTAATCTTCTGCTCATCCTCTCGCGCACTCTGAAGAGAGCTCAGGTGAGAAATTGCAAACGTCCAGCAATTGCTCAGAGATGAAAAGTGCCAGCACTGAAAGCTGTTGCTAGCCAGCACCCTTCCTTGGAAGCGCTTTCACATTCACAGCAACACTGGGGCTTTGCGCTTCTCTAGCTACCAAAGGTCACGGTCACTATCTCTCCGTCTCGTAGACACGAGCTGAGAAATTGCAAACGTCGAGCAATTGCTCAGAGATGAAAAGTGCCAGCACTGAAAGCTGTTGCTAGCCAGCACCCTTCCTTGGAAGCGCTTTTGTAGGCCTAAGAACACTGGGGCTTTGGGCTTCTCTACCCACCTAATCTTCTGCTCATCCTCTCGCGCACTCTGAAGAGAGCTCAGGTGAGAAATTGCAAACGTCGAGCAATTGCTCAGAGATGAAAAGTGCCAGCACTGAAAGCTGTTGCTAGCCAGCACCCTTCCTTGGAAGCGCTTTCACAGGCACAGCAACACTGGGGCTTTGCTCTTCTCTACCCACCAAACGTCACGGTCATTCTCTTTCCGTCTCGTAGACACAAGCTGAGAAATTGCAAACGTCGAGCAATTGCTCAGAGATGAAAAGTGCCAGCACTGAAAGCTGTTGCTAGCCAGCACCCTTCCTTGGAAGCGCTTTCACAGGCGCAGCAACACTGGGGCTTTGCGCTTCTCTAGCCACCAAACGTCACGGTCATTCTCTTTCAATCTCGTAGACACGAGCTGAGAAATTGCAAACGTCGAGCAATTGCTCAGAGAGGAAAAGTGCCAGCACTGAAAGCTGTTGCTAGCCAGCACCCTTCCTTGGAAGCGCTTTCACAGGCGCAGCAACACTGGGGCTTTGCGCTTCTCTAGCCACCAAACGTCACGGTCATTCTCTTTCCGTCTCGTAGACACGAGCTGAGAAATTGCAAACGTCGAGCAATTGCTCAGAGATGAAAAGTGCCAGCACTGAAAGCTGTTGCTAGCCAGCCCCCTTCCTTGGAAGCGCTTTTGTAGGCCTAAGAAGACTGGGGCTCTGGGCTTCTCTAGCCACCTAATGTTCTGCTCATCCTCTCGCGCACTCTAAAGAGAGCTCAGGTGAGAAATTGCAAACGTCGAGCAATTGCTCAGAGATGAAAAGTGCCAGCACTGAAAGCTGTTGCTAGCCAGCCCCCTTCCTTGGAAGCGCTTTCACAGGCGCAGCAACACTGGGGCTTTGCGCGTCTCTAGCCACCAAACGTCACGGTCATTCTCTTTCAATCTCGTAGACACAAGCTGAGAAATTGCAAACGTCGAGCAATTGCTCAGAGATGAAAAGTGCCAGCACTGAAAGCTGTTGCTAGCCAGCCCCCTTCCTTGGAAGCGCTTTTGTAGGCCTAAGAAGACTGGGGCTCTGGGCTTCTCTAGCCACCTAATCATCTGCTCATCCTCTCGCGCAATCTGAAGAGAGCTCAGGTGAGAAATTGCAAACGTCCAGCAATTGCTCAGAGATGAAAAGTGCCAGCACTGAAAGCTGTTGCTAGCCAGCACCCTTCCTTGGAAGCGCTTTCACAGGCGCAGTAACAGTGGGGCGTTCGCTTCTCTAGCCACCAAACGTCACAGTCATTCTCTCTCCGTCTCGTAGACACGAGCTGAGAAATTGCAAACGTCGAGCAATTGCTCAGAGATGAAAAGTGCCAGCACTGAAAGCTGTTGCTAGCCAGCACCCTTCCTTGGAAGCGCTTTCACAAGCAAAGCAACACTGGGGCTTTGCGCTTCTCTAGCCACCAAACGTCACGGTCACTATCTCTCCGTCTCGTAGACACGAGCTGAGAAATTGCAAACGTCGAGCAATTGCTCAGAGAGGAAAAGTGCCAGCACTGAAAGCTGTTGCTAGCCAGCAGCCTTCCTTGGAAGCGCTTTTGTAGGCCTAAGCACACTGCGGGTCTGGGCTTCTCTAGCCACCTAATCTTCTGCTCATCCTCTCGCGCACTCTGAAGAGAGCTCAGGTGAGAAATTGCAAACGTCGAGCAATTGCTCAGAGATGAAAAGTGCCAGCACTGAAAGCTGTTGCTAGCCAGCCCCCTTCCTTGGAAGCGCTTTCACAGGCACAGCAACACTGGGGCTTTGCGCTTCTCTACCCACCAAATGTCACGGTCATTCTCTTTCCGTCTCGTAGACACGAGCTGAGAAATTGCAAACGTCGAGCAATTGCTCAGAGAGGAAAAGTGCCAGCACTGAAAGCTGTTGCTAGCCAGCACCCTTCCTTGGAAGCGCTTTCACAGGCGCAGCAACACTGGGGCTTTGCGCTTCTCTAGCCACCAAACGTCACGGTCACTGTATCTCCGTCTCGTACACACGAGCTGAGAAATTGCAAACGTCGAGCAATTGCTCAGAGATGAAAAGTGCCAGCACTGAAAGCTGTTGCTAGCCAGCACCCTTCCTTGGAAGTGCTTTTGTAGCCCTAAGAACACTGGGGCTCTGGGCTTCTCTAGCCACCTAATCTTCTGCTCATCCTCTCGCGCACTCTAAAGAGAGCTCAGGTGAGAAATTGCAAACGTCGAGCAATTGCTCAGAGATGAAAAGGGCCAGCACTGAAAGCTGTTGCTAGCCAGCACCCTTCCTTGGAAGCGCTTTTGTAGGCCTAAGAACACTGGGGCTTTGCGCTTCTCTAGCCACCTAATGTTCTGCTCATTCTCTCGCGCACTCTGAAGTGAGCTCAGGTGAGAAATTGCAAACGTCGAGCAATTGCTCAGAGATGAAAAGTGCCAGCACTGAAAGCTCTTGCTAGCCAGCACCCTTCCTTGGAAGCGCTTTCACAGGCGCAGCAACACTGGGGCTTTGCGCTTCTCTAGCCACCAAACGTCACGGTCACTATCTCTCCGTCTCGTAGACACGAGCTGAGAAATTGCAAACGTCGAGCAATTGCTCAGAGATGAAAAGTGCCAGCACTGAAAGCTGTTGCTAGCCAGCCCCCTTCCTTGGAAGCGCTTTTGTAGGCCTAAGAACACTGGGGCTTTGCGCTTCTCTAGCCACCTAATCTTCTGCTCATCCTCTCGCGCACTCTAAAGAGAGCTCAGGTGAGAAATTGCAAAGGTCGAGCAATTGCTCAGAGATGAAAAGGGCCAGCACTGAAAGCTGTTGCTAGCCAGCAGCCTTCCTTGGAAGCGCTTTCACAGGCGCAGCAACACTGGGGCTTTGCGCTTCTCTAGCCACCAAACGTCACGGTCATTCTCTTTCCGTCTCGTAGACACGAGCTGAGAAATTGCAAACGTCGAGCAATTGCTCAGAGATGAAAAGTGCCAGCACTGAAAGCTGTTGCTAGCCAGCCCCCTTCCTTGGAAGCGCTTTCACAGGCACAGCAACACTGGGGCTTTGCGCTTCTCTAGCCACCAAACGTCACGGTCACTATCTCTCCGTCTTGTAGACACGAGCTGAGAAATTGCAAACGTCGAGCAATTGCTCAGAGATGAAAAGTGCCAGCACTGAAAGCTGTTGCTAGCCAGCACCCTTCCTTGGAAGCGCTTTTGTAGGCCTAAGAACACTGGGGCTCTGGGCTTCTCTAGCCACCTAATCTTCTGCTCATCCTCTCGCGCACTCTAAAGAGAGCTCAGGTGAGAAATTGCAAACGTCGAGCAATTGCTCAGAGATGAAAAGTGCCAGCACTGAAAGCTGTTGCTAGCCAGCACCCTTCCTTGGAAGCGCTTTCACAGGCACAGCAACACTGGGGCTTTGCTCTTCTCTAGCCACCAAACGTCACAGTCATTCTCTTTCCATCTCGTAGACACGAGCTGAGAAATTGCAAACGTTGAGCAATTGCTCAGAGATGAAAAGTGCCAGCACTGAAAGCTGTTGCTAGCCAGCACCCTTCCTTGGAAGCGCTTTCACAGGCGCAGCAACACTGGGGCTTTGCGCTTCTCTAGCCACCAAACGTCACGGTCATTCTCTTTCCGTCTCGTAGACAGGAGCTGAGAAATTGCAAACGTTCAGCAATTGCTCAGAGAGGAAAAGTGCCAGCACTGAAAGCTGTTGCTAGCCAGCACCCTTCCTTGGAAGCGCTTTTGTAGGCCTAAGAAGACTGGGGCTCTGGGCTTCTCTACCCACCTAATCTTCTGCTCATCCTCTCGCGCACTCTGAAGAGAGCTCAGGTGAGAAATTGCAAACGTCGAGCAATTGCTCAGAGATGAAAAGTGCCAGCACTGAAAGCTGTTGCTAGCCAGCACCCTTCCTTGGAAGCGCTTTCACAGGCACAGCAACACTGGGGCTTTGCGCTTCTCTACCCACCAAACGTCACGGTCATTCTCTTTCCGTCTCGTAGACACAAGCTGAGAAATTGCAAACGTCGAGCAATTGCTCAGAGATGAAAAGTGCCAGCACTGAAAGCTGTTGCTAGCCAGCACCCTTCCTTGGAAGCGCTTTCACAGGCGCAGCAACACTGGGGCTTTGCGCTTCTCTAGCCACCAAACGTCACGGTCACTGTATCTCCGTCTCGTAGACACGAGCTGAGAAATTGCAAACGTCGAGCAATTGCTCAGAGATGAAAAGTGCCAGCACTGAAAGCTGTTGCTAGCCAGCACCCTTCCTTGGAAGCGCTTTTGTAGGCCTAAGAACACTAGGGCTTTGCGCTTCTCTAGCCACCTAATCTTCTGCTCATCCTCTCGCGCACTCTGAAGAGAGCTCAGGTGAGAAATTGCAAACGTCCAGCAATTGCTCAGAGATGAAAAGTGCCAGCACTGAAAGCTGTTGCTAGCCAGCACCCTTCCTTGGAAGCGCTTTCACATTCACAGCAACACTGGGGCTTTGCGCTTCTCTAGCTACCAAAGGTCACGGTCACTATCTCTCCGTCTCGTAGACACGAGCTGAGAAATTGCAAACGTCGAGCAATTGCTCAGAGATGAAAAGTGCCAGCACTGAAAGCTGTTGCTAGCCAGCACCCTTCCTTGGAAGCGCTTTTGTAGGCCTAAGAACACTGGGGCTTTGGGCTTCTCTACCCACCTAATCTTCTGCTCATCCTCTCGCGCACTCTGAAGAGAGCTCAGGTGAGAAATTGCAAACGTCGAGCAATTGCTCAGAGATGAAAAGTGCCAGCACTGAAAGCTGTTGCTAGCCAGCACCCTTCCTTGGAAGCGCTTTCACAGGCACAGCAACACTGGGGCTTTGCTCTTCTCTAGCCACCAAACGTCACAGTCATTCTCTTTCCGTCTCGTAGACACAAGCTGAGAAATTGCAAACGTCGAGCAATTGCTCAGAGATGAAAAGTGCCAGCACTGAAAGCTGTTGCTAGCCAGCACCCTTCCTTGGAAGCGCTTTCACAGGCGCAGCAACACTGGGGCTTTGCGCTTCTCTAGCCACCAAACGTCACGGTCATTCTCTTTCAATCTCGTAGACACGAGCTGAGAAATTGCAAACGTCGAGCAATTGCTCAGAGAGGAAAAGTGCCAGCACTGAAAGCTGTTGCTAGCCAGCACCCTTCCTTGGAAGCGCTTTCACAGGCGCAGCAACACTGGGGCTTTGCGCTTCTCTAGCCACCAAACGTCACGGTCATTCTCTTTCCGTCTCGTAGACACGAGCTGAGAAATTGCAAACGTCGAGCAATTGCTCAGAGATGAAAAGGGCCAGCACTGAAAGCTGTTGCTAGCCAGCACCCTTCCTTGGAAGCGCTTTCACAGGCGCAGGAACACTGGGGCTTTGCGCTTCTCTAGCCACCAAACGTCACGGTCACTATCTCTCCGTCTCGTAGACACGAGCTGAGAAATTGCAAACGTCGAGCAATTGCTCAGAGATGAAAAGTGCCAGCACTGAAAGCTGTTGCTAGCCAGCACCCTTCCTTGGAAGCGCTTTTGTAGGCCTAAGCACACTGGGGCTCTGGGCTTCTCTACCCACCTAATCTTCTGCTCATCCTCTCGCGCACTCTAAAGAGAGCTCAGGTGAGAAATTGCAAACGTCGAGCAATTGCTCAGAGATGAAAAGTGCCAGCACTGAAAGCTGTTGCTAGCCAGCCCCCTTCCTTGGAAGCGCTTTCACAGGCGCAGCAACACTGGGGCTTTGCGCGTCTCTAGCCACCAAACGTCACGGTCATTCTCTTTCCATCTCGTAGACACAAGCTGAGAAATTGCAAACGTCGAGCAATTGCTCAGAGATGAAAAGTGCCAGCACTGAAAGCTGTTGCTAGCCAGCCCCCTTCCTTGGAAGCGCTTTTGTAGGCCTAAGAAGACTGGGGCTCTGGGCTTCTCTAGCCACCTAATCATCTGCTCATCCTCTCGCGCAATCTGAAGAGAGCTCAGGTGAGAAATTGCAAACGTCCAGCAATTGCTCAGAGATGAAAAGGGCCAGCACTGAAAGCTGTTGCTAGCCAGCACCCTTCCTTGGAAGCGCTTTCACAGGCGCAGTAACACTGGGGCGTTCGCTTCTCTAGCCACCAAACGTCACAGTCATTCTCTCTCCGTCTCGTAGACACGAGCTGAGAAATTGCAAACGTCGAGCAATTGCTCAGAGATGAAAAGTGCCAGCACTGAAAGCTGTTGCTAGCCAGCACCCTTCCTTGGAAGCGCTTTCACAAGCAAAGCAACACTGGGGCTTTGCGCTTCTCTAGCCACCAAACGTCACGGTCACTATCTCTCCGTCTCGTAGACACGAGCTGAGAAATTGCAAACGTCGAGCAATTGCTCAGAGAGGAAAAGTGCCAGCACTGAAAGCTGTTGCTAGCCAGCAGCCTTCCTTGGAAGCGCTTTTGTAGGCCTAAGCACACTGCGGGTCTGGGCTTCTCTACCCACCTAATCTTCTGCTCATCCTCTCGCGCACTCTGAAGAGAGCTCAGGTGAGAAATTGCAAACGTCGAGCAATTGCTCAGAGATGAAAAGTGCCAGCACTGAAAGCTGTTGCTAGCCAGCACCCTTCCTTGGAAGCGCTTTCACAGGCACAGCAACACTGGGGCTTTGCGCTTCTCTACCCACCAAATGTCACGGTCATTCTCTTTCCGTCTCGTAGACACGAGCTGAGAAATTGCAAACGTCGAGCAATTGCTCAGAGAGGAAAAGTGCCAGCACTGAAAGCTGTTGCTAGCCAGCACCCTTCCTTGGAAGCGCTTTCACAGGCGCAGCAACACTGGGGCTTTGCGCTTCTCTAGCCACCAAACGTCACGGTCACTGTATCTCCGTCTCGTACACACGAGCTGAGAAATTGCAAACGTCGAGCAATTGCTCAGAGATGAAAAGTGCCAGCACTGAAAGCTGTTGCTAGCCAGCACCCTTCCTTGGAAGTGCTTTTGTAGCCCTAAGAACACTGGGGCTCTGGGCTTCTCTAGCCACCTAATCTTCTGCTCATCCTCTCGCGCACTCTAAAGAGAGCTCAGGTGAGAAATTGCAAACGTCCAGCAATTGCTCAGAGATGAAAAGGGCCAGCACTGAAAGCTGTTGCTAGCCAGCACCCTTCCTTGGAAGCGCTTTTGTAGGCCTAAGAACACTGGGGCTTTGCGCTTCTCTAGCCACCTAATGTTCTGCTCATTCTCTCGCGCACTCTGAAGAGAGCTCAGGTGAGAAATTGCAAACGTCGAGCAATTGCTCAGAGATGAAAAGTGCCAGCACTGAAAGCTCTTGCTAGCCAGCACCCTTCCTTGGAAGCGCTTTCACAGGCGCAGCAACACTGGGGCTTTGCGCTTCTCTAGCCACCAAACGTCACGGTCACTATCTCTCCGTCTCGTAGACACGAGCTGAGAAATTGCAAACGTCGAGCAATTGCTCAGAGATGAAAAGTGCCAGCACTGAAAGCTGTTGCTAGCCAGCACCCTTCCTTGGAAGCGCTTTTGTAGGCCTAAGAACACTGGGGCTTTGCGCTTCTCTAGCCACCTAATCTTCTGCTCATCCTCTCGCGCAGTCTAAAGAGAGCTCAGGTGAGAAATTGCAAAGGTCGAGCAATTGCTCAGAGATGAAAAGGGCCAGCACTGAAAGCTGTTGCTAGCCAGCACCCTTCCTTGGAAGCGCTTTCACAGGCGCAGCAACACTGGGGCTTTGCGCTTCTCTAGCCACCAAACGTCACGGTCATTCTCTTTCCGTCTCGTAGACACGAGCTGAGAAATTGCAAACGTCGAGCAATTGCTCAGAGATGAAAAGTGCCAGCACTGAAAGCTGTTGCTAGCCAGCCCCCTTCCTTGGAAGCGCTTTCACAGGCGCAGCAACACTGGGGCTTTGCGCTTCTCTAGCCACCAAACGTCACGGTCACTATCTCTCCGTCTCGTAGACATGAGCTGAGAAATTGCAAACGTCGAGCAATTGCTCAGAGATGAAAAGTGCCAGCACTGAAAGCTGTTGCTAGCCAGCACCCTTCCTTGGAAGCGCTTTTGTAGGCCTAAGAACACTGGGGCTCTGGGCTTCTCTAGCCACCTAATCTTCTGCTCATCCTCTCGCGCACTCTAAAGAGAGCTCAGGTGAGAAATTGCAAACGTCGAGCAATTGCTCAGAGATGAAAAGTGCCAGCACTGAAAGCTCTTGCTAGCCAGCACCCTTCCTTGGAAGCGCTTTCACAGGCGCAGCAACACTGGGGCTTTGCGCTTCTCTAGCCACCAAACGTCACGGTCACTATCTCTCCGTCTCGTAGACACGAGCTGAGAAATTGCAAACGTCGAGCAATTGCTCAGAGATGAAAAGTGCCAGCACTGAAAGCTGTTGCTAGCCAGCACCCTTCCTTGGAAGCGCTTTTGTAGGCCTAAGAACACTGGGGCTTTGCGCTTCTCTAGCCACCTAATCTTCTGCTCATCCTCTCGCGCAGTCTAAAGAGAGCTCAGGTGAGAAATTGCAAACGTTCAGCAATTGCTCAGAGATGAAAAGGGCCAGCACTGAAAGCTGTTGCTAGCCAGCACCCTTCCTTGGAAGCGCTTTCACAGGCGCAGCAACACTGGGGCTTTGCGCTTCTCTAGCCACCAAACGTCACGGTCATTCTCTTTCCGTCTCGTAGACACGAGCTGAGAAATTGCAAACGTCGAGCAATTGCTCAGAGATGAAAAGTGCCAGCACTGAAAGCTGTTGCTAGCCAGCCCCCTTCCTTGGAAGCGCTTTCACAGGCGCAGCAACACTGGGGCTTTGCGCTTCTCTAGCCACCAAACGTCACGGTCACTATCTCTCCGTCTCGTAGACATGAGCTGAGAAATTGCAAACGTCGAGCAATTGCTCAGAGATGAAAAGTGCCAGCACTGAAAGCTGTTGCTAGCCAGCACCCTTCCTTGGAAGCGCTTTTGTAGGCCTAAGAACACTGGGGCTCTGGGCTTCTCTAGCCACCTAATCTTCTGCTCATCCTCTCGCGCACTCTAAAGAGAGCTCAGGTGAGAAATTGCAAACGTCGAGCAATTGCTCAGAGATGAAAAGTGCCAGCACTGAAAGCTGTTGCTAGCCAGCACCCTTCCTTGGAAGCGCTTTCACAGGCGCAGCAACACTGGGGCTTTGCGCGTCTCTAGCCACCAAACGTCACGGTCATTCTATTTCCATCTCGTAGACACAAGCTGAGAAATTGCAAACGTCGAGCAATTGCTCAGAGAGGAAAAGTGCCAGCACTGAAAGCTGTTGCTAGCCAGCACCCTTCCTTGGAAGCGCTTTTGTAGGCCTAAGAAGACTGGGGCTCTGGGCTTCTCTAGCCACCTAATCTTCTGCTCATCCTCTCTGCACTCTGAAGAGAGCTCAGGTGAGAAATTGCAAACGTCGAGCAATTGCTCAGAGATGAAAAGTGCCAGCACTGAAAGCTGTTGCTAGCCAGCACCCTTCCTTGGAAGCGCTTTCACAGGCACAGCAACACTGGGGCTTTGCTCTTCTCTACCCACCAAACGTCACGGTCATTCTCTTTCCGTCTCGTAGACACAAGCTGAGAAATTGCAAACGTCGAGCAATTGCTCAGAGATGAAAAGTGCCAGCACTGAAAGCTGTTGCTAGCCAGCACCCTTCCTTGGAAGCGCTTTCACAGGCACAGCAACACTGGGGCTTTGCGCTTCTCTACCCACCAAACGTCACAGTCATTCTCTTTCCGTCTCGTAGACACGAGCTGAGAAATTGCAAACATCCAGCAATTGCTCAGAGATGAAAAGTGCCAGCACTGAAAGCTGTTGCTAGCCAGCCCCCTTCCTTGGAAGCGCTTTTGTAGGCCTAAGAACACTGGGGCTCTGGGCTTCTCTAGCCACCTAATCTTCTGCTCATCCTCTCGCGCACTCTAAAGAGAGCTCAGGTGAGAAATTGCAAACGTCGAGCAATTGCTCAGAGATGAAAAGTGCCAGCACTGAAAGCTGTTGCCAGCCAGCACCCTTCCTTGGAAGCGCTTTTGTAGGCCTAAGCACACTGGGGCTCTGGGCTTCTCTAGCCACCTAATCTTCTGCTCATCCTCTCGCGCACTCTAAAGAGAGCTCAGGTGAGAAATTGCAAACGTCGAGCAATTGCTCAGAGATGAAAAGTGCCAGCACTGAAAGCTGTTGCCAGCCAGCACCCTTCCTTGGAAGCGCTTTCACAGGCGCAGCAACACTGGGGCTTTGCGCTTCTCTAGCCACCAAACGTCATGGTCATTCTCTTTCCGTCTCGTAGATACGAGCTGAGAAATTGCAAACGTCCAGCAATTGCTCAGAGATGAAAAGTGCCAGCACTGAAAGCTGTTGCGAGCCAGCACCCTTCCTTGGAAGCGCTTTTGTAGGCCTAAGCACACTGGGGCTCTGGGCTTCTCTAGCCACCTAATCTTCTGCTCATCCTCTCGCGCACTCTGAAGAGAGCTCAGGTGAGAAATTGCAAACGTCGAGCAATTGCTCAGAGATGAAAAGTGCCAGCACTGAAAGCTGTTGCTAGCCAGCACCCTTCCTTGGAAGCGCTTTCACAGGCGCAGCAACACTGGGGCTTTGCGCTTCTCTAGCCACCAAACGTCACGGTCACTATCTCTCCGTCTCGTAGACACGAGCTGAGAAATTGCAAACGTCGAGCAATTGCTCAGAGATGAAAAGTGCCAGCACTGAAAGCTGTTGCTAGCCAGCACCCTTCCTTGGAAGCGCTTTTGTAGGCCTAAGAACACTGGGGCTTTGCGCTTTTCTACCCACCTAATCTTCTGCTCATCCTCTCGCGCACTCTGAAGAGAGCTCAGGTGAGAAATTGCAAACGTCGAGCAATTGCTCAGAGATGAAAAGTGCCAGCACTGAAAGCTGTTGCTAGCCAGCACCCTTCCTTGGAAACGCTTTCACAGGCGCAGCAACACTGGGGCTTTGCGCTTCTCTAGCCACCAAACGTCACAGTCATTCTCTTTCCGTCTCGTAGACACGAGCTGAGAAATTGCAAACATCCAGCAATTGCTCAGAGATGAAAAGTGCCAGCACTGAAAGCTGTTGCTAGCCAGCCCCCTTCCTTGGAAGCGCTTTTGTAGGCCTAAGAACACTGGGGCTCTGGGCTTCTCTAGCCACCTAATCTTCTGCTCATCCTCTCGCGCACTCTAAAGAGAGCTCAGGTGAGAAATTGCAAACGTCGAGCAATTGCTCAGAGATGAAAAGTGCCAGCACTGAAAGCTGTTGCCAGCCAGCACCCTTCCTTGGAAGCGCTTTCACAGGCGCAGCAACACTGGGGCTTTGCGCTTCTCTAGCCACCAAACGTCATGGTCATTCTCTTTCCGTCTCGTAGATACGAGCTGAGAAATTGCAAACGTCCAGCAATTGCTCAGAGATGAAAAGTGCCAGCACTGAAAGCTGTTGCGAGCCAGCACCCTTCCTTGGAAGCGCTTTTGTAGGCCTAAGCACACTGGGGCTCTGGGCTTCTCTACCCACCTAATCTTCTGCTCATCCTCTCGCGCACTCTAAAGAGAGCTCAGGTGAGAAATTGCAAACGTCGAGCAATTGCTCAGAGATGAAAAGTGCCAGCACTGAAAGCTGTTGCCAGCCAGCACCCTTCCTTGGAAGCGCTTTCACAGGCGCAGCAACACTGGGGCTTTGCGCTTCTCTAGCCACCAAACGTCACGGTCATTCTCTTTCAATCTCGTAGACACGAGCTGAGAAATTGCAAACGTCGAGCAATTGCTCAGAGAGGAAAAGTGCCAGCACTGAAAGCTGTTGCTAGCCAGCACCCTTCCTTGGAAGCGCTTTCACAGGCGCAGCAACACTGGGGCTTTGCGCTTCTCTAGCCACCAAACGTCACGGTCATTCTCTTTCCGTCTCGTAGACACGAGCTGAGAAATTGCAAACGTCGAGCAATTGCTCAGAGATGAAAAGTGCCAGCACTGAAAGCTGTTGCTAGCCAGCACCCTTCCTTGGAAGCGCTTTCACAGGCGCAGGAACACTGGGGCTTTGCGCTTCTCTAGCCACCAAACGTCACGGTCACTATCTCTCCGTCTCGTAGACACGAGCTGAGAAATTGCAAACGTCGAGCAATTGCTCAGAGATGAAAAGTGCCAGCACTGAAAGCTGTTGCTAGCCAGCACCCTTCCTTGGAAGCGCTTTTGTAGGCCTAAGCACACTGGGGCTCTGGGCTTCTCTAGCCACCTAATCTTCTGCTCATCCTCTCGCGCACTCTAAAGAGAGCTCAGGTGAGAAATTGCAAACGTCGAGCAATTGCTCAGAGATGAAAAGTGCCAGCACTGAAAGCTGTTGCTAGCCAGCCCCCTTCCTTGGAAGCGCTTTCACAGGCGCAGCAACACTGGGGCTTTGCGCGTCTCTAGCCACCAAACGTCACGGTCATTCTCTTTCCATCTCGTAGACACAAGCTGAGAAATTGCAAACGTCGAGCAATTGCTCAGAGATGAAAAGTGCCAGCACTGAAAGCTGTTGCTAGCCAGCCCCCTTCCTTGGAAGCGCTTTTGTAGGCCTAAGAAGACTGGGGCTCTGGGCTTCTCTAGCCACCTAATCATCTGCTCATCCTCTCGCGCAATCTGAAGAGAGCTCAGGTGAGAAATTGCAAAGGTCGAGCAATTGCTCAGAGATGAAAAGGGCCAGCACTGAAAGCTGTTGCTAGCCAGCACCCTTCCTTGGAAGCGCTTTCACAGGCGCAGCAACACTGGGGCTTTGCGCTTCTCTAGCCACCAAACGTCACGGTCACTGTATCTCCGTCTCGTAGACACGAGCTGAGAAATTGCAAACGTCGAGCAATTGCTCAGAGATGAAAAGTGCCAGCACTGAAAGCTGTTGCTAGCCAGCACCCTTCCTTGGAAGCGCTTTTGTAGGCCTAAGAACACTGGGGCTTTGGGCTTCTCTACCCACCTAATCTTCTGCTCATCCTCTCGCGCACTCTGAAGAGAGCTCAGGTGAGAAATTGCAAACGTCGAGCAATTGCTCAGAGATGAAAAGGGCCAGCACTGAAAGCTGTTGCTAGCCAGCACCCTTCCTTGGAAGCGCTTTCACATTCACAGCAACACTGGGGCTTTGCGCTTCTCTAGCTACCAAAGGTCACGGTCACTATCTCTCCGTCTCGTAGACACGAGCTGAGAAATTGCAAACGTCGAGCAATTGCTCAGAGATGAAAAGTGCCAGCACTGAAAGCTGTTGCTAGCCAGCAGCCTTCCTTGGAAGCGCTTTCACAGGCACAGCAACACTGGGGCTTTGCTCTTCTCTACCCACCAAACGTCACGGTCATTCTCTTTCCGTCTCGTAGACACAAGCTGAGAAATTGCAAACGTCGAGCAATTGCTCAGAGATGAAAAGTGCCAGCACTGAAAGCTGTTGCTAGCCAGCACCCTTCCTTGGAAGCGCTTTCACAGGCGCAGCAACACTGGGGCTTTGCGCTTCTCTAGCCACCAAACGTCACGGTCATTCTCTTTCAATCTCGTAGACACGAGCTGAGAAATTGCAAACGTCGAGCAATTGCTCAGAGAGGAAAAGTGCCAGCACTGAAAGCTGTTGCTAGCCAGCACCCTTCCTTGGAAGCGCTTTCACAGGCGCAGCAACACTGGGGCTTTGCGCTTCTCTAGCCACCAAACGTCACGGTCATTCTCTTTCCGTCTCGTAGACACGAGCTGAGAAATTGCAAACGTCGAGCAATTGCTCAGAGATGAAAAGTGCCAGCACTGAAAGCTGTTGCTAGCCAGCACCCTTCCTTGGAAGCGCTTTCACAGGCGCAGGAACACTGGGGCTTTGCGCTTCTCTAGCCACCAAACGTCACGGTCACTATCTCTCCGTCTCGTAGACACGAGCTGAGAAATTGCAAACGTCGAGCAATTGCTCAGAGATGAAAAGTGCCAGCACTGAAAGCTGTTGCTAGCCAGCACCCTTCCTTGGAAGCGCTTTTGTAGGCCTAAGCACACTGGGGCTCTGGGCTTCTCTAGCCACCTAATCTTCTGCTCATCCTCTCGCGCACTCTAAAGAGAGCTCAGGTGAGAAATTGCAAACGTCGAGCAATTGCTCAGAGATGAAAAGTGCCAGCACTGAAAGCTGTTGCTAGCCAGCCCCCTTCCTTGGAAGCGCTTTCACAGGCGCAGCAACACTGGGGCTTTGCGCGTCTCTAGCCACCAAACGTCACGGTCATTCTCTTTCCATCTCGTAGACACAAGCTGAGAAATTGCAAACGTCGAGCAATTGCTCAGAGATGAAAAGTGCCAGCACTGAAAGCTGTTGCTAGCCAGCCCCCTTCCTTGGAAGCGCTTTTGTAGGCCTAAGAAGACTGGGGCTCTGGGCTTCTCTAGCCACCTAATCATCTGCTCATCCTCTCGCGCAATCTGAAGAGAGCTCAGGTGAGAAATTGCAAAGGTCGAGCAATTGCTCAGAGATGAAAAGGGCCAGCACTGAAAGCTGTTGCTAGCCAGCACCCTTCCTTGGAAGCGCTTTCACAGGCGCAGCAACACTGGGGCTTTGCGCTTCTCTAGCCACCAAACGTCACGGTCACTGTATCTCCGTCTCGTAGACACGAGCTGAGAAATTGCAAACGTCGAGCAATTGCTCAGAGATGAAAAGTGCCAGCACTGAAAGCTGTTGCTAGCCAGCACCCTTCCTTGGAAGCGCTTTTGTAGGCCTAAGAACACTGGGGCTTTGGGCTTCTCTACCCACCTAATCTTCTGCTCATCCTCTCGCGCACTCTGAAGAGAGCTCAGGTGAGAAATTGCAAACGTCGAGCAATTGCTCAGAGATGAAAAGGGCCAGCACTGAAAGCTGTTGCTAGCCAGCACCCTTCCTTGGAAGCGCTTTCACATTCACAGCAACACTGGGGCTTTGCGCTTCTCTAGCTACCAAAGGTCACGGTCACTATCTCTCCGTCTCGTAGACACGAGCTGAGAAATTGCAAACGTCGAGCAATTGCTCAGAGATGAAAAGTGCCAGCACTGAAAGCTGTTGCTAGCCAGCACCCTTCCTTGGAAGCGCTTTCACAGGCACAGCAACACTGGGGCTTTGCTCTTCTCTACCCACCAAACGTCACGGTCATTCTCTTTCCGTCTCGTAGACACAAGCTGAGAAATTGCAAACGTCGAGCAATTGCTCAGAGATGAAAAGTGCCAGCACTGAAAGCTGTTGCTAGCCAGCACCCTTCCTTGGAAGCGCTTTCACAGGCGCAGCAACACTGGGGCTTTGCGCTTCTCTAGCCACCAAACGTCACGGTCATTCTCTTTCAATCTCGTAGACACGAGCTGAGAAATTGCAAACGTCGAGCAATTGCTCAGAGATGAAAAGTGCCAGCACTGAAAGCTGTTGCTAGCCAGCACCCTTCCTTGGAAGCGCTTTCACAGGCGCAGCAACACTGGGGCTTTGCGCTTCTCTAGCCACCAAACGTCACAGTCATTCTCTTTCCGTCTCGTAGACACGAGCTGAGAAATTGCAAACGTCGAGCAATTGCTCAGAGATGAAAAGTGCCAGCACTGAAAGCTGTTGCTAGCCAGCACCCTTCCTTGGAAGCGCTTTCACAGGCGCAGGAACACTGGGGCTTTGCGCTTCTCTAGCCACCAAACGTCACGGTCACTATCTCTCCGTCTCGTAGACACGAGCTGAGAAATTGCAAACGTCGAGCAATTGCTCAGAGATGAAAAGTGCCAGCACTGAAAGCTGTTGCTAGCCAGCACCCTTCCTTGGAAGCGCTTTTGTAGGCCTAAGAAGACTGGGGCTCTGGGCTTCTCTAGCCACCTAATCTTCTGCTCATCCTCTCGCGCACTCTAAAGAGAGCTCAGGTGAGAAATTGCAAACGTCGAGCAATTGCTCAGAGATGAAAAGTGCCAGCACTGAAAGCTGTTGCTAGCCAGCCCCCTTCCTTGGAAGCGCTTTCACAGGCGCAGCAACACTGGGGCTTTGCGCGTCTCTAGCCACCAAACGTCACGGTCATTCTCTTTCCATCTCGTAGACACAAGCTGAGAAATTGCAAACGTCGAGCAATTGCTCAGAGATGAAAAGTGCCAGCACTGAAAGCTGTTGCTAGCCAGCCCCCTTCCTTGGAAGCGCTTTTGTAGGCCTAAGAAGACTGGGGCTCTGGGCTTCTCTAGCCACCTAATCATCTGCTCATCCTCTCGCGCAATCTGAAGAGAGCTCAGGTGAGAAATTGCAAACGTCCAGCAATTGCTCAGAGATGAAAAGTGCCAGCACTGAAAGCTGTTGCTAGCCAGCAGCCTTCCTTGGAAGCGCTTTCACAGGCGCAGTAACACTGGGGCGTTCGCTTCTCTAGCCACCAAACGTCACAGTCATTCTCTCTCCGTCTCGTAGACACGAGCTGAGAAATTGCAAACGTCGAGCAATTGCTCAGAGATGAAAAGTGCCAGCACTGAAAGCTGTTGCTAGCCAGCACCCTTCCTTGGAAGCGCTTTCACAAGCAAAGCAACACTGGGGCTTTGCGCTTCTCTAGCCACCAAACGTCACGGTCACTATCTCTCCGTCTCGTAGACACGAGCTGAGAAATTGCAAACGTCGAGCAATTGCTCAGAGAGGAAAAGTGCCAGCACTGAAAGCTGTTGCTAGCCAGCAGCCTTCCTTGGAAGCGCTTTTGTAGGCCTAAGCACACTGCGGGTCTGGGCTTCTCTACCCACCTAATCTTCTGCTCATCCTCTCGCGCACTCTGAAGAGAGCTCAGGTGAGAAATTGCAAACGTCGAGCAATTGCTCAGAGATGAAAAGTGCCAGCACTGAAAGCTGTTGCTAGCCAGCACCCTTCCTTGGAAGCGCTTTCACAGGCACAGCAACACTGGGGCTTTGCGCTTCTCTACCCACCAAATGTCACGGTCATTCTCTTTCCGTCTCGTAGACACGAGCTGAGAAATTGCAAACGTCGAGCAATTGCTCAGAGAGGAAAAGTGCCAGCACTGAAAGCTGTTGCTAGCCAGCACCCTTCCTTGGAAGCGCTTTCACAGGCGCAGCAACACTGGGGCTTTGCGCTTCTCTAGCCACCAAACGTCACGGTCACTGTATCTCCGTCTCGTACACACGAGCTGAGAAATTGCAAACGTCGAGCAATTGCTCAGAGATGAAAAGTGCCAGCACTGAAAGCTGTTGCTAGCCAGCACCCTTCCTTGGAAGTGCTTTTGTAGCCCTAAGAACACTGGGGCTCTGGGCTTCTCTAGCCACCTAATCTTCTGCTCATCCTCTCGCGCACTCTAAAGAGAGCTCAGGTGAGAAATTGCAAACGTCGAGCAATTGCTCAGAGATGAAAAGGGCCAGCACTGAAAGCTGTTGCTAGCCAGCACCCTTCCTTGGAAGCGCTTTTGTAGGCCTAAGAACACTGGGGCTTTGCGCTTCTCTAGCCACCTAATGTTCTGCTCATTCTCTCGCGCACTCTGAAGAGAGCTCAGGTGAGAAATTGCAAACGTCGAGCAATTGCTCAGAGATGAAAAGTGCCAGCACTGAAAGCTCTTGCTAGCCAGCCCCCTTCCTTGGAAGCGCTTTCACAGGCGCAGCAACACTGGGGCTTTGCGCTTCTCTAGCCACCAAACGTCACGGTCACTATCTCTCCGTCTCGTAGACACGAGCTGAGAAATTGCAAACGTCGAGCAATTGCTCAGAGATGAAAAGTGCCAGCACTGAAAGCTGTTGCTAGCCAGCACCCTTCCTTGGAAGCGCTTTTGTAGGCCTAAGAACACTAGGGCTTTGCGCTTCTCTAGCCACCTAATCTTCTGCTCATCCTCTCGCGCAGTCTAAAGAGAGCTCAGGTGAGAAATTGCAAAGGTCGAGCAATTGCTCAGAGATGAAAAGGGCCAGCACTGAAAGCTGTTGCTAGCCAGCACCCTTCCTTGGAAGCGCTTTCACAGGCGCAGCAACACTGGGGCTTTGCGCTTCTCTACCCACCAAACGTCACGGTCATTCTCTTTCCGTCTCGTAGACACGAGCTGAGAAATTGCAAACGTCGAGCAATTGCTCAGAGATGAAAAGTGCCAGCACTGAAAGCTGTTGCTAGCCAGCCCCCTTCCTTGGAAGCGCTTTCACAGGCGCAGCAACACTGGGGCTTTGCGCTTCTCTAGCCACCAAACGTCACGGTCATTCTCTTTCCGTCTCGTAGACACGAGCTGAGAAATTGCAAACGTCGAGCAATTGCTCAGAGATGAAAAGTGCCAGCACTGAAAGCTGTTGCTAGCCAGCACCCTTCCTTGGAAGCGCTTTTGTAGGCCTAAGAACACTGGGGCTCTGGGCTTCTCTAGCCACCTAATCTTCTGCTCATCCTCTCGCGCACTCTAAAGAGAGCTCAGGTGAGAAATTGCAAACGTCGAGCAATTGCTCAGAGATGAAAAGTGCCAGCACTGAAAGCTGTTGCTAGCCAGCCCCCTTCCTTGGAAGCGCTTTCACAGGCGCAGCAACACTGGGGCTTTGCGCGTCTCTAGCCACCAAACGTCACGGTCATTCTATTTCCATCTCGTAGACACAAGCTGAGAAATTGCAAACGTCGAGCAATTGCTCAGAGATGAAAAGTGCCAGCACTGAAAGCTGTTGCTAGCCAGCCCCCTTCCTTGGAAGCGCTTTTGTAGGCCTAAGAACACTGGGGCTCTGGGCTTCTCTAGCCACCTAATCATCTGCTCATCCTCTCGCGCAATCTAAAGAGAGCTCAGGTGAGAAATTGCAAACGTCGAGCAATTGCTCAGAGATGAAAAGGGCCAGCACTGAAAGCTGTTGCTAGCCAGCACCCTTCCTTGGAAGCGCTTTCACAGGCGCAGTAACACTGGGGCTTTGCGCTTCTCTAGCCACCAAACGTCACAGTCATTCTCTCTCCGTCTCGTAGACACGAGCTGAGAAATTGCAAACGTCGAGCAATTGCTCAGAGATGAAAAGTGCCAGCACTGAAAGCTGTTGCTAGCCAGCACCCTTCCTTGGAAGCGCTTTCACAAGCAAAGCAACACTGGGGCTTTGCGCTTCTCTAGCCACCAAACGTCACAGTCACTATCTCTCCGTCTCGTAGACACGAGCTGAGAAATTGCAAACGTCGAGCAATTGCTCAGAGAGGAAAAGTGCCAGCACTGAAAGCTGTTGCTAGCCAGCCCCCTTCCTTGGAAGCGCTTTTGTAGGCCTAAGAAGACTGGGGCTCTGGGCTTCTCTAGCCACCTAATCTTCTGCTCATCCTCTCTGCACTCTGAAGAGAGCTCAGGTGAGAAATTGCAAACGTCGAGCAATTGCTCAGAGATGAAAAGTGCCAGCACTGAAAGCTGTTGCTAGCCAGCACCCTTCCTTGGAAGCGCTTTCACAGGCACAGCAACACTGGGGCTTTGCTCTTCTCTACCCACCAAACGTCACGGTCATTCTCTTTACGCCTCGTAGACACGAGCTGAGAAATTGCAAACGTCGAGCAATTGCTCAGAGATGAAAAGTGCCAGCACTGAAAGCTGTTGCTAGCCAGCACCCTTCCTTGGAAGCGCTTTTGTAGGCCTAAGAACACTGGGGCTCTGGGCTTCTCTAGCCACCTAATCTTCTGCTCATCCTCTCGCGCACTCTAAAGAGAGCTCAGGTGAGAAATTGCAAACGTCGAGCAATTGCTCAGAGATGAAAAGTGCCAGCACTGAAAGCTGTTGCCAGCCAGCACCCTTCCTTGGAAGCGCTTTCACAGGCGCAGCAACACTGGGGCTTTGCGCTTCTCTAGCCACCAAACGTCATGGTCATTCTCTTTCCGTCTCGTAGATACGAGCTGAGAAATTGCAAACGTCGAGCAATTGCTCAGAGATGAAAAGTGCCAGCACTGAAAGCTGTTGCTAGCCAGCCCCCTTCCTTGGAAGCGCTTTTGTAGGCCTAAGAAGACTGGGGCTCTGGGCTTCTCTAGCCACCTAATCTTCTGCTCATCCTCTCGCGCACTCTAAAGAGAGCTCAGGTGAGAAATTGCAAACGTCGAGCAATTGCTCAGAGATGAAAAGTGCCAGCACTGAAAGCTGTTGCTAGCCAGCACCCTTCCTTGGAAGCGCTTTCACAGGCGCAGCAACACTGGGGCTTTGTGCTTCTCTAGCCACCAAACGTCACAGTCATTCTCTTTCCATCTCGTAGACACGAGCTGAGAAATTGCAAACGTCAAGCAATTGCTCAGAGATGAAAAGTGCCAGCACTGAAAGCTGTTGCTAGCCAGCACCCTTCCTTGGAAGCGCTTTTGTAGGCCTAAGCACACTGGGTCTCTGGGCTTCTCTAGCCACCTAATCTTCTGCTCATCCTCTCGCGCACTCTGAATAGAGCTCAGGTGAGAAATTGCAAACGTCGAGCAATTGCTCAGAGATGAAAAGTGCCAGCACTGAAAGCTGTTGCTAGCCAGCACCCTTCCTTGGAAGCGCGTTCACAGGCGCAGCAACACTGGGGCTTTGCGCTTCTCTAGCCACCAAACGTCATGGTCATTCTCTTTCCGTCTCGTAGACACAAGCTGAGAAATTGCAAACGTCGAGCAATTGCTCAGAGATGAAAAGTGCCAGCACTGAAAGCTGTTGCTAGCCAGCACCCTTCCTTGGAAGCGCTTTTGTAGGCCTAAGCACACTGGGGCTCTGGGCTTCTCTAGCCACCTAATCTTCTGCTCATCCTCTCGCGCAGTCTAAAGAGAGCTCAGGTGAGAAATTGCAAACGTCGAGCAATTGCTCAGAGATGAAAAGTGCCAGCACTGAAAGCTGTTGCCAGCCAGCACCCTTCCTTGGAAGCGCTTTCACAGGCGCAGCAACACTGGGGCTTTGCGCTTCTCTAGCCACCAAACGTCACAGTCATTCTCTTTCCGTCTCGTAGACACGAGTTGAGAAATTGCAAACGTCGAGCAATTGCTCAGAGATGAAAAGTGCCAGCACTGAAAGCTGTTGCTAGCCAGCACCCTTCCTTGGAAGCGCTTTTGTAGGCCTAAGAACACTGGGGCTTTGCGCTTCTCTACCCACCTAATCTTCTGCTCATCCTCTCGCGCACTCTAAAGAGAGCTCAGGTGAGAAATTGCAAACGTCGAGCAATTGCTCAGAGATGAAAAGTGCCAGCACTGAAAGCTGTTGCTAGCCAGCACCCTTCCTTGGAAACGCTTTCACAGGCACAGCAACACTGGGGCTTTGCGCTTCTCTAGCCACCAAACGTCACAGTCATTCTCTTTCCGTCTCGTAGACACGAGCTGAGAAATTGCAAACGTCGAGCAATTGCTCAGAGATGAAAAGTGCCAGCACTGAAAGCTGTTGCTAGCCAGCACCCTTCCTTGGAAGCGCTTTCACAGGCGCAGCAACACTGGGGCTTTGCGCTTCTCTAGCCACCAAACGTCACGGTCACTATCTCTCCGTCTCGTAGACACGAGCTGAGAAATTGCAAACATCGAGCAATTGCTCAGAGATGAAAAGTGCCAGCACTGAAAGCTGTTGCTAGCCAGCACCCTTCTTTGGAAGCGCTTTTGTAGGCCTAAGAACACTGGGGCTCTGGGCTTCTCTAGCCACCTAATGTTCTGCACATCCTCTCGCGCACTCTAAAGAGAGCTCAGGAGAGAAATTGCAAACGTCGAGCAATTGCTCAGAGATGAAAAGTGCCAGCACTGAAAGCTGTTGCTAGCCAGCACCCTTCCTTGGAAGAGCTTTCACAGGCGCAGCAACACTGGGGCTTTGTGCTTCTCTAGCCACCAAACGTCACAGTCATTCTCTTTCCATCTCGTAGACACGAGCTGAGAAATTGCAAATGTCAAGCAATTGCTCAGAGATGAAAAGTGCCAGCACTGAAAGCTGTTGCTAGCCAGCACCCTTCCTTGGAAGCGCTTTTGTAGGCCTAAGCACACTGGGGCTCTGGGCTTCTCTAGCCACCTCATCTTCTGCTCATCCTCTCGCGGACTCTAAAGAGAGCTCAGGTGAGAAATTGCAAACGTCGAGCAATTGCTCAGAGATGAAAAGTGCCAGCACTGAAAGCTGTTGCCAGCCAGCACCCTTCCTTGGAAGCGCTTTCACAGGCGCAGCAACACTGGGGCTTTGCGCTTCTCTAGCCACCAAACATCATGGTCATTCTCTTTCCGTCTCGTAGATACGAGCTGAGAAATTGCAAACGTCGAGCAATTGCTCAGAGATGAAAAGTGCCAGCACTGAAAGCTGTTGCTAGCCAGCACCCTTCCTTGGAAGCGCTTTTCTAGGCCTAAGAACACTGGGGCTCTGGGCTTCTCTAGCCACCTAATGTTCTGCTCATCTTCTCGCGCACTTTAAAGAGAGCTCAGGTGAGAAATTGCAAACGTCGAGCAATTGCTCAGAGATGAAAAGTGCCAGCACTGAAAGCTGTTGCTAGCCAGCACCCTTCCTTGGAAGCGCTTTTGTAGGCCTAAGAAGACTGGGGCTCTGGGCTTCTCTAGCCACCTAATCTTCTGCTCATCCTCTCTGCACTCTGAAGAGAGCTCAGGTGAGAAATTGCAAACGTCGAGCAATTGCTCAGAGATGAAAAGTGCCAGCACTGAAAGCTGTTGCTAGCCAGCACCCTTCCTTGGAAGCGCTTTCACAGGCACAGCAACACTGGGGCTTTGCTCTTCTCTACCCACCAAACGTCACGGTCATTCTCTTTACGCCTCGTAGACACGAGCTGAGAAATTGCAAACGTCGAGCAATTGCTCAGAGATGAAAAGTGCCAGCACTGAAAGCTGTTGCTAGCCAGCACCCTTCCTTGGAAGCGCTTTCACAGGCACAGCAACACTGGGGCTTTGCGCTTCTCTACCCACCAAACGTTACAGTCATTCTCTTTCCGTCTCGTAGACACGAGCTGAGAAATTGCAAACGTCGAGCAATTGCTCAGAGATGAAAAGTGCCAGCACTGAAAGCTGTTGCTAGCCAGCAGCCTTCCTTGGAAGCGCTTTGACAGGCGCAGCAACACTGGGGCTTTGCGCTTCTCTAGCCACCAAACGTCACGGTCATTCTCTTTCCGTCTCGTAGACACAAGCTGAGAAATTGCAAACGTCGAGCAATTGCTCAGAGATGATAAGTGCCAGAACTGAAAGCTGTTGCTAGCCAGCCCCCTTCCTTGGAAGCGCTTTTGTAGGCCTAAGCACACTGGGGCTCTGGGCTTCTCTAGCCACCTAATCTTCTGCTCATCCTCTCGCGCACTCTGAAGAGAGCTCAGGTGAGAAATTGCAAACGTCGAGCAATTGCTCAGAGATGAAAAGTGCCAGCACTGAAAGCTGTTGCTAGCCAGCACCCTTCCTTGGAAGCGCTTTCACAGGCGCAGCAACACTGGGGCTTTGCGCTTCTCTAGCCACCAAACGTCACAGTCATTCTCTTTCCATCTCGTAGACACGAGCTGAGAAATTGCAAACGTCGAGCAATTGCTCAGAGATGAAAAGTGCCAGCACTGAAAGCTGTTGCTAGCCAGCAGCCTTCCTTGGAAGCGCTTTTGTAGGCCTAAGCACACTGGGGCTTTGCGCTTTTCTACCCACCTAATCTTCTGCTCATCCTCTCGCGCACTCTGAAGAGAGCTCAGGTGAGAAATTGCAAACGTCGAGCAATTGCTCAGAGATGAAAAGTGCCAGCACTGAAAGCTGTTGCTAGCCAGCACCCTTCCTTGGAAACGCTTTCACAGGCGCAGCAACACTGGGGCTTTGCGCTTCTCTAGCCACCAAACGTCATGGTCATTCTCTTTCCGTCTCGTAGATACGAGCTGAGAAATTGCAAACGTCCAGCAATTGCTCAGAGATGAAAAGTGCCAGCACTGAAAGCTGTTGCGAGCCAGCACCCTTCCTTGGAAGCGCTTTTGTAGGCCTAAGAACAGTGGGGCTGCGGGCTTCTCTAGCCACCTAATCTTCTGCTCATCCTCTCGCGCACTCTGAAGAGAGCTCAGGTGAGAAATTGCAAACGTCGAGCAATTGCTCAGAGATGAAAAGTGCCAGCACTGAAAGCTGTTGCTAGCCAGCAGCCTTCCTTGGAAGCGCTTTCACAGGCGCAGCAACACTGGGGCTTTGTGCTTCTCTAGCCACCAAACGTCACAGTCATTCTCTTTCCATCTCGTAGACACGAGCTGAGAAATTGCAAACGTCAAGCAATTGCTCAGAGATGAAAAGTGCAAGCACTGAAAGCTGTTGCTAGCCAGCACCCTTCCTTGGAAGCGCTTTTGTAGGCCTAAGCACACTGGGTCTCTGGGCTTCTCTAGCCACCTAATCTTCTGCTCATCCTCTCGCGCACTCTGAAGAGAGCTCAGGTGAGAAATTGCAAATGTCGAGCAATTGCTCAGAGATGAAAAGTGCCAGCACTGAAAGCTGTTGCTAGCCAGCACCCTTCCTTGGAAGCGCGTTCACAGGCGCAGCAACACTGGGGCTTTGCGCTTCTCTAGCCACCAAACGTCACGGTCATTCTCTTTCCGTCTCGTAGACACAAGCTGAGAAATTGCAAACGTCGAGCAATTGCTCAGAGATGAAAAGTGCCAGCACTGAAAGCTGTTGCTAGCCAGCACCCTTCCTTGGAAGCGCTTTTGTAGGCCTAAGCACACTGGGGCTCTGGGCTTCTCTAGCCACCTAATCTTCTGCTCATCCTCTCGCGCAGTCTAAAGAGAGCTCAGGTGAGAAATTGCAAACGTCGAGCAATTGCTCAGAGATGAAAAGTGCCAGCACTGAAAGCTGTTGCTAGCCAGCACCCTTCCTTGGAAGCGCTTTCACAGGCGCAGCAACACTGGGGCTTTGCGCTTCTCTAGCCACCAAACGTCACGGTCATTCTCTTTCCGTCTCGTAGACACGAGTTGAGAAATTGCAAACGTCGAGCAATTGCTCAGAGATGAAAAGTGCCAGCACTGAAAGCTGTTGCTAGCCAGCACCCTTCCTTGGAAGCGCTTTTGTAGGCCTAAGAACACTGGGGCTCTGGGCTTCTCTAACCACCTAATCTTCTGCTCATCCTCTCACGCACTCTGAAGAGAGCTCAGGTGAGAAATTGCAAACGTCGAGCAATTGCTCAGAGATGAAAAGTGCCAGCACTGAAAGCTGTTGCTAGCCAGCACCCTTCCTTGGAAACGCTTTCACAGGCACAGCAACACTGGGGCTTTGCGCTTCTCTAGCCACCAAACGTCACAGTCATTCTCTTTCCGTCTCGTAGACACGAGCTGAGAAATTGCAAACGTCGAGCAATTGCTCAGAGATGAAAAGTGCCAGCACTGAAAGCTGTTGCTAGCCAGCACCCTTCCTTGGAAGCGCTTTCACAGGCGCAGCAACACTGGGGCTTTGCGCTTCTCTAGCCACCAAACGTCACAGTCATTCTCTCTCCGTCTCGTAGACACGAGCTGAGAAATTGCAAACGTCGAGCAATTGCTCAGAGATGAAAAGTGCCAGCACTGAAAGCTGTTGCTAGCCAGCACCCTTCTTTGGAAGCGCTTTTGTAGGCCTAAGAAGACTGGGGCTCTGGGCTTCTCTAGCCACCTAATGTTCTGCACATCCTCTCGTGCACTCTAAAGAGAGCTCAGGAGAGAAATTGCAAACGTCGAGCAATTGCTCAGAGATGAAAAGTGCCAGCACTGAAAGCTGTTGCTAGCCAGCACCCTTCCTTGGAAGAGCTTTCACAGGCGCAGCAACACTGGGGCTTTGCGCTTCTCTACCCACCAAACGTCACAGTCATTCTCTTTCCGTCTCGTAGACACGAGCTGAGAAATTGCAAACGTCAAGCAATTGCTCAGAGATGAAAAGTGCCAGCACTGAAAGCTGTTGCTAGCCAGCACCCTTCCTTGGAAGCGCTTTCACAGGCGCAGGAACACTGGGGCTTTGCGCTTCTCTAGCCACCAAACGTCACGGTCACTATCTCTCCGTCTCGTAGACACGAGCTGAGAAATTGCAAACGTCGAGCAATTGCTCAGAGATGAAAAGTGCCAGCACTGAAAGCTGTTGCTAGCCAGCACCCTTCCTTGGAAGCGCTTTTGTAGGCCTAAGCACACTGGGGCTCTGGGCTTCTCTAGCCACCTAATCTTCTGCTCATCCTCTCGCGCACTCTAAAGAGAGCTCAGGTGAGAAATTGCAAACGTCGAGCAATTGCTCAGAGATGAAAAGTGCCAGCACTGAAAGCTGTTGCTAGCCAGCCCCCTTCCTTGGAAGCGCTTTCACAGGCGCAGCAACACTGGGGCTTTGCGCGTCTCTAGCCACCAAACGTCACGGTCATTCTCTTTCCATCTCGTAGACACAAGCTGAGAAATTGCAAACGTCGAGCAATTGCTCAGAGATGAAAAGTGCCAGCACTGAAAGCTGTTGCTAGCCAGCCCCCTTCCTTGGAAGCGCTTTTGTAGGCCTAAGAAGACTGGGGCTCTGGGCTTCTCTAGCCACCTAATCATCTGCTCATCCTCTCGCGCAATCTGAAGAGAGCTCAGGTGAGAAATTGCAAACGTCGAGCAATTGCTCAGAGATGAAAAGTGCCAGCACTGAAAGCTGTTGCTAGCCAGCACCCTTCCTTGGAAGCGCTTTCACAGGCGCAGCAACACTGGGGCTTTGCGCTTCTCTAGCCACCAAACGTCACGGTCACTGTATCTCCGTCTCGTAGACACGAGCTGAGAAATTGCAAACGTCGAGCAATTGCTCAGAGATGAAAAGTGCCAGCACTGAAAGCTGTTGCTAGCCAGCACCCTTCCTTGGAAGCGCTTTTGTAGGCCTAAGAACAGTGGGGCTCTGGGCTTCTCTACCCACCTAATCTTCTGCTCATCCTCTCGCGCACTCTGAAGAGAGCTCAGGTGAGAAATTGCAAACGTCGAGCAATTGCTCAGAGATGAAAAGTGCCAGCACTGAAAGCTGTTGCTAGCCAGCACCCTTCCTTGGAAGCGCTTTCACAGGCACAGCAACACTGGGGCTTTGCTCTTCTCTACCCACCAAACGTCACGGTCATTCTCTTTCCGTCTCGTAGACACAAGCTGAGAAATTGCAAACGTCGAGCAATTGCTCAGAGATGAAAAGTGCCAGCACTGAAAGCTGTTGCTAGCCAGCACCCTTCCTTGGAAGCGCTTTCACAGGCACAGCAACACTGGGGCTTTGCGCTTCTCTACCCACCAAACGTTACAGTCATTCTCTTTCCGTCTCGTAGACACGAGCTGAGAAATTGCAAACGTCGAGCAATTGCTCAGAGATGAAAAGTGCCAGCACTGAAAGCTGTTGCTAGCCAGCAGCCTTCCTTGGAAGCGCTTTGACAGGCGCAGCAACACTGGGGCTTTGCGCTTCTCTAGCCACCAAACGTCACGGTCATTCTCTTTCCGTCTCGTAGACACAAGCTGAGAAATTGCAAACGTCGAGCAATTGCTCAGAGATGAAAAGTGCCAGCACTGAAAGCTGTTGCTAGCCAGCCCCCTTCCTTGGAAGCGCTTTTGTAGGCCTAAGCACACTGGGGCTCTGGGCTTCTCTAGCCACCTAATCTTCTGCTCATCCTCTCGCGCACTCTGAAGAGAGCTCAGGTGAGAAATTGCAAACGTCGAGCAATTGCTCAGAGATGAAAAGTGCCAGCACTGAAAGCTGTTGCTAGCCAGCACCCTTCCTTGGAAGCGCTTTCACAGGCGCAGCAACACTGGGGCTTTGCGCTTCTCTAGCCACCAAACGTCACAGTCATTCTCTTTCCATCTCGTAGACACGAGCTGAGAAATTGCAAACGTCGAGCAATTGCTCAGAGATGAAAAGTGCCAGCACTGAAAGCTGTTGCTAGCCAGCACCCTTCCTTGGAAGCGCTTTTGTAGGCCTAAGCACACTGGGGCTTTGCGCTTTTCTACCCACCTAATCTTCTGCTCATCCTCTCGCGCACTCTGAAGAGAGCTCAGGTGAGAAATTGCAAACGTCGAGCAATTGCTCAGAGATGAAAAGTGCCAGCACTGAAAGCTGTTGCTAGCCAGCACCCTTCCTTGGAAACGCTTTCACAGGCGCAGCAACACTGGGGCTTTGCGCTTCTCTAGCCACCAAACGTCATGGTCATTCTCTTTCCGTCTCGTAGATACGAGCTGAGAAATTGCAAACGTCCAGCAATTGCTCAGAGATGAAAAGTGCCAGCACTGAAAGCTGTTGCGAGCCAGCACCCTTCCTTGGAAGCGCTTTTGTAGGCCTAAGCACACTGGGGCTGCGGGCTTCTCTAGCCACCTAATCTTCTGCTCATCCTCTCGCGCACTCTGAAGAGAGCTCAGGTGAGAAATTGCAAACGTCGAGCAATTGCTCAGAGATGAAAAGTGCCAGCACTGAAAGCTGTTGCTAGCCAGCACCCTTCCTTGGAAGCGCTTTCACAGGCACAGCAACACTGGGGCTTTGCTCTTCTCTACCCACCAAACGTCACGGTCATTCTCTTTCCGTCTCGTAGACACAAGCTGAGAAATTGCAAACGTCGAGCAATTGCTCAGAGATGAAAAGTGCCAGCACTGAAAGCTGTTGCTAGCCAGCACCCTTCCTTGGAAGCGCTTTCACAGGCACAGCAACACTGGGGCTTTGCGCTTCTCTACCCACCAAACGTTACAGTCATTCTCTTTCCGTCTCGTAGACACGAGCTGAGAAATTGCAAACGTCGAGCAATTGCTCAGAGATGAAAAGTGCCAGCACTGAAAGCTGTTGCTAGCCAGCAGCCTTCCTTGGAAGCGCTTTGACAGGCGCAGCAACACTGGGGCTTTGCGCTTCTCTAGCCACCAAACGTCACGGTCATTCTCTTTCCGTCTCGTAGACACAAGCTGAGAAATTGCAAACGTCGAGCAATTGCTCAGAGATGAAAAGTGCCAGCACTGAAAGCTGTTGCTAGCCAGCCCCCTTCCTTGGAAGCGCTATTGTAGGCCTAAGCACACTGGGGCTCTGGGCTTCTCTAGCCACCTAATCTTCTGCTCATCCTCTCGCGCACTCTGAAGAGAGCTCAGGTGAGAAATTGCAAACGTCGAGCAATTGCTCAGAGATGAAAAGTGCCAGCACTGAAAGCTGTTGCTAGCCAGCACCCTTCCTTGGAAGCGCTTTCACAGGCGCAGCAACACTGGGGCTTTGCGCTTCTCTAGCCACCAAACGTCACAGTCATTCTCTTTCCATCTCGTAGACACGAGCTGAGAAATTGCAAACGTCGAGCAATTGCTCAGAGATGAAAAGTGCCAGCACTGAAAGCTGTTGCTAGCCAGCACCCTTCCTTGGAAGCGCTTTTGTAGGCCTAAGCACACTGGGGCTTTGCGCTTTTCTACCCACCTAATCTTCTGCTCATCCTCTCGCGCACTCTGAAGAGAGCTCAGGTGAGAAATTGCAAACGTCGAGCAATTGCTCAGAGATGAAAAGTGCCAGCACTGAAAGCTGTTGCTAGCCAGCACCCTTCCTTGGAAACGCTTTCACAGGCGCAGCAACACTGGGGCTTTGCGCTTCTCTAGCCACCAAACGTCATGGTCATTCTCTTTCCGTCTCGTAGATACGAGCTGAGAAATTGCAAACGTCCAGCAATTGCTCAGAGATGAAAAGTGCCAGCACTGAAAGCTGTTGCGAGCCAGCACCCTTCCTTGGAAGCGCTTTTGTAGGCCTAAGAACAGTGGGGCTTTGCGCTTCTCTAGCCACCTAATCTTCTGCTCATCCTCTCGCGCACTCTGAAGAGAGCTCAGGTGAGAAATTGCAAACGTCGAGCAATTGCTCAGAGATGAAAAGTGCCAGCACTGAAAGCTGTTGCTAGCCAGCAGCCTTCCTTGGAAGCGCTTTCACAGGCGCAGCAACACTGGGGCTTTGTGCTTCTCTAGCCACCAAACGTCACAGTCATTCTCTTTCCATCTCGTAGACACGAGCTGAGAAATTGCAAACGTCAAGCAATTGCTCAGAGATGAAAAGTGCCAGCACTGAAAGCTGTTGCTAGCCAGCACCCTTCCTTGGAAGTGCTTTTGTAGCCCTAAGCACACTGGGTCTCTGGGCTTCTCTAGCCACCTAATCTTCTGCTCATCCTCTCGCGCACTCTGAAGAGAGCTCAGGTGAGAAATTGCAAATGTCGAGCAATTGCTCAGAGATGAAAAGTGCCAGCACTGAAAGCTGTTGCTAGCCAGCACCCTTCCTTGGAAGCGCGTTCACAGGCGCAGCAACACTGGGGCTTTGCGCTTCTCTAGCCACCAAACGTCACGGTCATTCTCTTTCCGTCTCGTAGACACAAGCTGAGAAATTGCAAACGTCGAGCAATTGCTCAGAGATGAAAAGTGCCAGCACTGAAAGCTGTTGCTAGCCAGCACCCTTCCTTGGAAGCGCTTTTGTAGGCCTAAGCACACTGGGGCTCTGGGCTTCTCTAGCCACCTAATCTTCTGCTCATCCTCTCGCGCAGTCTAAAGAGAGCTCAGGTGAGAAATTGCAAACGTCGAGCAATTGCTCAGAGATGAAAAGTGCCAGCACTGAAAGCTGTTGCCAGCCAGCAGCCTTCCTTGGAAGCGCTTTCACAGGCGCAGCAACACTGGGGCTTTGCGCTTCTCTAGCCACCAAACGTCACAGTCATTCTCTTTCCGTCTCGTAGACACGAGTTGAGAAATTGCAAACGTCGAGCAATTGCTCAGAGATGAAAAGTGCCAGCACTGAAAGCTGTTGCTAGCCAGCACCCTTCCTTGGAAGCGCTTTTGTAGGCCTAAGAACACTGGGGCTTTGCGCTTCTCTAACCACCTAATCTTCTGCTCATCCTCTCACGCACTCTGAAGAGAGCTCAGGTGAGAAATTGCAAACGTCGAGCAATTGCTCAGAGATGAAAAGTGCCAGCACTGAAAGCTGTTGCTAGCCAGCACCCTTCCTTGGAAACGCTTTCACAGGCACAGCAACACTGGGGCTTTGCGCTTCTCTAGCCACCAAACGTCACAGTCATTCTCTTTCCGTCTCGTAGACACGAGCTGAGAAATTGCAAACGTCGAGCAATTGCTCAGAGATGAAAAGTGCCAGCACTGAAAGCTGTTGCTAGCCAGCACCCTTCCTTGGAAGCGCTTTCACAGGCGCAGCAACACTGGGGCTTTGCGCTTCTCTAGCCACCAAACGTCACAGTCATTCTCTCTCCGTCTCGTAGACACGAGCTGAGAAATTGCAAACGTCGAGCAATTGCTCAGAGATGAAAAGTGCCAGCACTGAAAGCTGTTGCTAGCCAGCACCCTTCTTTGGAAGCGCTTTTGTAGGCCTAAGAAGACTGGGGCTCTGGGCTTCTCTAGCCACCTAATGTTCTGCACATCCTCTCGTGCACTCTAAAGAGAGCTCAGGAGAGAAATTGCAAACGTCGAGCAATTGCTCAGAGATGAAAAGTGCCAGCACTGAAAGCTGTTGCGAGCCAGCACCCTTCCTTGGAAGCGCTTTTGTAGGCCTAAGCACACTGGGGCTGCGGGCTTCTCTAGCCACCTAATCTTCTGCTCATCCTCTCGCGCACTCTGAAGAGAGCTCAGGTGAGAAATTGCAAACGTCGAGCAATTGCTCAGAGATGAAAAGTGCCAGCACTGAAAGCTGTTGCTAGCCAGCACCCTTCCTTGGAAGCGCTTTCACAGGCGCAGCAACACTGGGGCTTTGTGCTTCTCTAGCCACCAAACGTCACAGTCATTCTCTTTCCATCTCGTAGACACGAGCTGAGAAATTGCAAACGTCAAGCAATTGCTCAGAGATGAAAAGTGCCAGCACTGAAAGCTGTTGCTAGCCAGCACCCTTCCTTGGAAGCGCTTTTGTAGGCCTAAGCACACTGGGTCTCTGGGCTTCTCTAGCCACCTAATCTTCTGCTCATCCTCTCGCGCACTCTGAAGAGAGCTCAGGTGAGAAATTGCAAATGTCGAGCAATTGCTCAGAGATGAAAAGTGCCAGCACTGAAAGCTGTTGCTAGCCAGCACCCTTCCTTGGAAGCGCGTTCACAGGCGCAGCAACACTGGGGCTTTGCGCTTCTCTAGCCACCAAACGTCACGGTCATTCTCTTTCCGTCTCGTAGACACAAGCTGAGAAATTGCAAACGTCGAGCAATTGCTCAGAGATGAAAAGTGCCAGCACTGAAAGCTGTTGCTAGCCAGCACCCTTCCTTGGAAGCGCTTTTGTAGGCCTAAGCACACTGGGGCTCTGGGCTTCTCTAGCCACCTAATCTTCTGCTCATCCTCTCGCGCAGTCTAAAGAGAGCTCAGGTGAGAAATTGCAAACGTCGAGCAATTGCTCAGAGATGAAAAGTGCCAGCACTGAAAGCTGTTGCCAGCCAGCAGCCTTCCTTGGAAGCGCTTTCACAGGCGCAGCAACACTGGGGCTTTGCGCTTCTCTAGCCACCAAACGTCACAGTCATTCTCTTTCCGTCTCGTAGACACGAGTTGAGAAATTGCAAACGTCGAGCAATTGCTCAGAGATGAAAAGTGCCAGCACTGAAAGCTGTTGCTAGCCAGCACCCTTCCTTGGAAGCGCTTTTGTAGGCCTAAGAACACTGGGGCTTTGCGCTTCTCTAACCACCTAATCTTCTGCTCATCCTCTCACGCACTCTGAAGAGAGCTCAGGTGAGAAATTGCAAACGTCGAGCAATTGCTCAGAGATGAAAAGTGCCAGCACTGAAAGCTGTTGCTAGCCAGCACCCTTCCTTGGAAACGCTTTCACAGGCACAGCAACACTGGGGCTTTGCGCTTCTCTAGCCACCAAACGTCACAGTCATTCTCTTTCCGTCTCGTAGACACGAGCTGAGAAATTGCAAACGTCGAGCAATTGCTCAGAGATGAAAAGTGCCAGCACTGAAAGCTGTTGCTAGCCAGCACCCTTCCTTGGAAGCGCTTTCACAGGCGCAGCAACACTGGGGCTTTGCGCTTCTCTAGCCACCAAACGTCACAGTCATTCTCTCTCCGTCTCGTAGACACGAGCTGAGAAATTGCAAACGTCGAGCAATTGCTCAGAGATGAAAAGTGCCAGCACTGAAAGCTGTTGCTAGCCAGCACCCTTCTTTGGAAGCGCTTTTGTAGGCCTAAGAAGACTGGGGCTCTGGGCTTCTCTAGCCACCTAATGTTCTGCACATCCTCTCGTGCACTCTAAAGAGAGCTCAGGAGAGAAATTGCAAACGTCGAGCAATTGCTCAGAGATGAAAAGTGCCAGCACTGAAAGCTGTTGCTAGCCAGCACCCTTCCTTGGAAGAGCTTTCACAGGCGCAGCAACACTGGGGCTTTGCGCTTCTCTACCCACCAAACGTCACAGTCATTCTCTTTCCGTCTCGTAGACACGAGCTGAGAAATTGCAAACGTCAAGCAATTGCTCAGAGATGAAAAGTGCCAGCACTGAAAGCTGTTGCTAGCCAGCACCCTTCCTTGGAAGCGCTTTCACAGGCGCAGGAACACTGGGGCTTTGCGCTTCTCTAGCCACCAAACGTCACGGTCACTATCTCTCCGTCTCGTAGACACGAGCTGAGAAATTGCAAACGTCGAGCAATTGCTCAGAGATGAAAAGTGCCAGCACTGAAAGCTGTTGCTAGCCAGCACCCTTCCTTGGAAGCGCTTTTGTAGGCCTAAGCACACTGGGGCTCTGGGCTTCTCTAGCCACCTAATCTTCTGCTCATCCTCTCGCGCACTCTAAAGAGAGCTCAGGTGAGAAATTGCAAACGTCGAGCAATTGCTCAGAGATGAAAAGTGCCAGCACTGAAAGCTGTTGCTAGCCAGCACCCTTCCTTGGAAGCGCTTTCACAGGCGCAGCAACACTGGGGCTTTGCGCTTCTCTAGCCACCAAACGTCACGGTCACTGTATCTCCGTCTCGTAGACACAAGCTGAGAAATTGCAAACGTCGAGCAATTGCTCAGAGATGAAAAGTGCCAGCACTGAAAGCTGTTGCTAGCCAGCACCGTTCCTTGGAAGCGCTTTTGTAGGCCTAAGAACACTGGGGCTTTGGGCTTCTCTACCCACCTAATCTTCTGCTCATCCTCTCGCGCACTCTGAAGAGAGCTCAGGTGAGAAATTGCAAACGTCGAGCAATTGCTCAGAGATGAAAAGGGCCAGCACTGAAAGCTGTTGCTAGCCAGCACCCTTCCTTGGAAGCGCTTTCACATTCACAGCAACACTGGGGCTTTGCGCTTCTCTAGCTACCAAAGGTCACGGTCACTATCTCTCCGTCTCGTAGACACGAGCTGAGAAATTGCAAACGTCGAGCAATTGCTCAGAGATGAAAAGTGCCAGCACTGAAAGCTGTTGCTAGCCAGCACCCTTCCTTGGAAGCGCTTTTGTAGGCCTAAGAACACTGGGGCTGTGGGCTTCTCTAGCCACCTAATCTTCTGCTCATCCTCTCGCGCACTCTGAAGAGAGCTCAGGTGAGAAATTGCAAACGTCGAGCAATTGCTCAGAGATGAAAAGTGCCAGCACTGAAAGCTGTTGCTAGCCAGCACCCTTCCTTGGAAGCGCTTTCACAGGCACAGCAACACTGGGGCTTTGCTCTTCTCTACCCACCAAACGTCACGGTCATTCTCTTTCCGTCTCGTAGACACAAGCTGAGAAATTGCAAACGTCGAGCAATTGCTCAGAGATGAAAAGTGCCAGCACTGAAAGCTGTTGCTAGCCAGCCCCCTTCCTTGGAAGCGCTTTCACAGGCGCAGCAACACTGGGGCTTTGCGCTTCTCTAGCCACCAAACGTCACGGTCATTCTCTTTCAATCTCGTAGACACGAGCTGAGAAATTGCAAACGTCGAGCAATTGCTCAGAGATGAAAAGTGCCAGCACTGAAAGCTGTTGCTAGCCAGCACCCTTCCTTGGAAGCGCTTTCACAGGCGCAGCAACACTGGGGCTTTGCGCTTCTCTAGCCACCAAACGTCACGGTCATTCTCTTTCCGTCTCGTAGACACGAGCTGAGAAATTGCAAACGTCGAGCAATTGCTCAGAGATGAAAAGTGCCAGCACTGAAAGCTGTTGCTAGCCAGCACCCTTCCTTGGAAGTGCTTTCACAGGCGCAGGAACACTGGGGCTTTGCGCTTCTCTAGCCACCAAACGTCACGGTCACTATCTCTCCGTCTCGTAGACACGAGCTGAGAAATTGCAAACGTCGAGCAATTGCTCAGAGATGAAAAGTGCCAGCACTGAAAGCTGTTGCTAGCCAGCACCCTTCCTTGGAAGCGCTTTTGTAGGCCTAAGAACACTGGGGCTCTGGGCTTCTCTAGCCACCTAATCTTCTGCTCATCCTCTCGCGCACTCTAAAGAGAGCTCAGGTGAGAAATTGCAAACGTCGAGCAATTGCTCAGAGATGAAAAGTGCCAGCACTGAAAGCTGTTGCTAGCCAGCCCCCTTCCTTGGAAGCGCTTTCACAGGCGCAGCAACACTGGGGCTTTGCGCGTCTCTAGCCACCAAACGTCACGGTCATTCTCTTTCCATCTCGTAGACACAAGCTGAGAAATTGCAAACGTCGAGCAATTGCTCAGAGATGAAAAGTGCCAGCACTGAAAGCTGTTGCTAGCCAGCCCCCTTCCTTGGAAGCGCTTTTGTAGGCCTAAGAAGACTGGGGCTCTGGGCTTCTCTAGCCACCTAATCATCTGCTCATCCTCTCGCGCAATCTGAAGAGAGCTCAGGTGAGAAATTGCAAACGTCCAGCAATTGCTCAGAGATGAAAAGTGCCAGCACTGAAAGCTGTTGCTAGCCAGCACCCTTCCTTGGAAGCGCTTTCACAGGCGCAGTAACACTGGGGCGTTCGCTTCTCTAGCCACCAAACGTCACAGTCATTCTCTCTCCGTCTCGTAAACACGAGCTGAGAAATTGCAAACGTCGAGCAATTGCTCAGAGATGAAAAGTGCCAGCACTGAAAGCTGTTGCTAGCCAGCACCCTTCCTTGGAAGCGCTTTCACAGGCAAAGCAACACTGGGGCTTTGCGCTTCTCTAGCCACCAAACGTCACGGTCACTATCTCTCCGTCTCGTAGACACGAGCTGAGAAATTGCAAACGTCGAGCAATTGCTCAGAGAGGAAAAGTGCCAGCACTGAAAGCTGTTGCTAGCCAGCAGCCTTCCTTGGAAGCGCTTTTGTAGGCCTAAGCACACTGCGGGTCTGGGCTTCTCTACCCACCTAATCTTCTGCTCATCCTCTCGCGCACTCTGAAGAGAGCTCAGGTGAGAAATTGCAAACGTCGAGCAATTGCTCAGAGATGAAAAGTGCCAGCACTGAAAGCTGTTGCTAGCCAGCACCCTTCCTTGGAAGCGCTTTCACAGGCACAGCAACACTGGGGCTTTGCGCTTCTCTACCCACCAAATGTCACGGTCATTCTCTTTCCGTCTCGTAGACACGAGCTGAGAAATTGCAAACGTCGAGCAATTGCTCAGAGAGGAAAAGTGCCAGCACTGAAAGCTGTTGCTAGCCAGCACCCTTCCTTGGAAGCGCTTTCACAGGCGCAGCAGCACTGGGGCTTTGCGCTTCTCTAGCCACCAAACGTCACGGTCACTGTATCTCCGTCTCGTACACACGAGCTGAGAAATTGCAAACGTCGAGCAATTGCTCAGAGATGAAAAGTGCCAGCACTGAAAGCTGTTGCTAGCCAGCACCCTTCCTTGGAAGTGCTTTTGTAGCCCTAAGAAGACTGGGGCTCTGGGCTTCTCTAGCCACCTAATCTTCTGCTCATCCTCTCGCGCACTCTAAAGAGAGCTCAGGTGAGAAATTGCAAACGTCGAGCAATTGCTCAGAGATGAAAAGGGCCAGCACTGAAAGCTGTTGCTAGCCAGCACCCTTCCTTGGAAGCGCTTTTGTAGGCCTAAGAACACTGGGGCTTTGCGCTTCTCTAGCCACCTAATGTTCTGCTCATTCTCTCGCGCACTCTGAAGAGAGCTCAGGTGAGAAATTGCAAACGTCGAGCAATTGCTCAGAGATGAAAAGTGCCAGCACTGAAAGCTCTTGCTAGCCAGCACCCTTCCTTGGAAGCGCTTTCACAGGCGCAGCAACACTGGGGCTTTGCGCTTCTCTAGCCACCAAACGTCACGGTCACTATCTCTCCGTCTCGTAGACACGAGCTGAGAAATTGCAAACGTCGAGCAATTGCTCAGAGATGAAAAGTGCCAGCACTGAAAGCTGTTGCTAGCCAGCACCCTTCCTTGGAAGCGCTTTTGTAGGCCTAAGAACACTGGGGCTTTGCGCTTCTCTAGCCACCTAATCTTCTGCTCATCCTCTCGCGCAGTCTAAAGAGAGCTCAGGTGAGAAATTGCAAAGGTCGAGCAATTGCTCAGAGATGAAAAGGGCCAGCACTGAAAGCTGTTGCTAGCCAGCCCCCTTCCTTGGAAGCGCTTTCACAGGCGCAGCAACACTGGGGCTTTGCGCTTCTCTAGCCACCAAACGTCACGGTCATTCTCTTTCCGTCTCGTAGACACGAGCTGAGAAATTGCAAACGTCGAGCAATTGCTCAGAGATGAAAAGTGCCAGCACTGAAAGCTGTTGCTAGACAGCCCCCTTCCTTGGAAGCGCTTTCACAGGCGCAGCAACACTGGGGCTTTGCGCTTCTCTAGCCACCAAACGTCACGGTCATTCTCTTTCCGTCTCGTAGACACGAGCTGAGAAATTGCAAACGTCGAGCAATTGCTCAGAGATGAAAAGTGCCAGCACTGAAAGCTGTTGCTAGCCAGCACCCTTCCTTGGAAGCGCTTTTGTAGGCCTAAGAACACTGGGGCTCTGGGCTTCTCTAGCCACCTAATCTTCTGCTCATCCTCTCGCGCACTCTAAAGAGAGCTCAGGTGAGAAATTGCAAACGTCGAGCAATTGCTCAGAGATGAAAAGTGCCAGCACTGAAAGCTGTTGCTAGCCAGCCCCCTTCCTTGGAAGCGCTTTCACAGGCGCAGCAACACTGGGGCTTTGCGCGTCTCTAGCCACCAAACGTCACGGTCATTCTATTTCCATCTCGTAGACACAAGCTGAGAAATTGCAAACGTCGAGCAATTGCTCAGAGAGGAAAAGTGCCAGCACTGAAAGCTGTTGCTAGCCAGCACCCTTCCTTGGAAACGCTTTCACAGGCACAGCAACACTGGGGCTTTGCGCTTCTCTAGCCACCAAACGTCACAGTCATTCTCTCTCCGTCTCGTAGACACGAGCTGAGAAATTGCAAACGTCGAGCAATTGCTCAGAGATGAAAAGTGCCAGCACTGAAAGCTGTTGCTAGCCAGCACCCTTCCTTGGAAGCGCTTTCACAAGCAAAGCAACACTGGGGCTTTGCGCTTCTCTAGCCACCAAACGTCACAGTCACTATCTCTCCGTCTCGTAGACACGAGCTGAGAAATTGCAAACGTCGAGCAATTGCTCAGAGAGGAAAAGTGCCAGCACTGAAAGCTGTTGCTAGCCAGCACCCTTCCTTGGAAGCGCTTTTGTAGGCCTAAGAAGACTGGGGCTCTGGGCTTCTCTAGCCACCTAATCTTCTGCTCATCCTCTCTGCACTCTGAAGAGAGCTCAGGTGAGAAATTGCAAACGTCGAGCAATTGCTCAGAGATGAAAAGTGCCAGCACTGAAAGCTGTTGCTAGCCAGCACCCTTCCTTGGAAGCGCTTTCACAGGCACAGCAACACTGGGGCTTTGCTCTTCTCTACCCACCAAACGTCACGGTCATTCTCTTTACGCCTCGTAGACACGAGCTGAGAAATTGCAAACGTCGAGCAATTGCTCAGAGATGAAAAGTGCCAGCACTGAAAGCTGTTGCTAGCCAGCACCCTTCCTTGGAAGCGCTTTCACAAGCAAAGCAACACTGGGGCTTTGCGCTTCTCTAGCCACCAAACGTCACAGTCACTATCTCTCCGTCTCGTAGACACGAGCTGAGAAATTGCAAACGTCGAGCAATTGCTCAGAGAGGAAAAGTGCCAGCACTGAAAGCTGTTGCTAGCCAGCACCCTTCCTTGGAAGCGCTTTTGTACGCCTAAGAAGACTGGGGCTCTGGGCTTCTCTAGCCACCTAATCTTCTGCTCATCCTCTCGCGCACTCTAAAGAGAGCTCAGGTGAGAAATTGCAAACGTCGAGCAATTGCTCAGAGATGAAAAGTGCCAGCACTGAAAGCTGTTGCTAGCCAGCACCCTTCCTTGGAAGCGCTTTCACAGGCGCAGCAACACTGGGGCTTTGTGCTTCTCTAGCCACCAAACGTCACAGTCATTCTCTTTCCATCTCGTAGACACGAGCTGAGAAATTGCAAACGTCAAGCAATTGCTCAGAGATGAAAAGTGCCAGCACTGAAAGCTGTTGCTAGCCAGCACCCTTCCTTGGAAGCGCTTTTGTAGGCCTAAGCACACTGGGGCTCTGGGCTTCTCTAGCCACCTAATCTTCTGCTCATCCTCTCGCGCACTCTGAATAGAGCTCAGGTGAGAAATTGCAAACGTCGAGCAATTGCTCAGAGATGAAAAGTGCCAGCACTGAAAGCTGTTGCTAGCCAGCACCCTTCCTTGGAAGCGCGTTCACAGGCGCAGCAACACTGGGGCTTTGCGCTTCTCTAGCCACCAAACGTCATGGTCATTCTCTTTCCGTCTCGTAGACACAAGCTGAGAAATTGCAAACGTCGAGCAATTGCTCAGAGATGAAAAGTGCCAGCACTGAAAGCTGTTGCTAGCCAGCACCCTTCCTTGGAAGCGCTTTTGTAGGCCTAAGCACACTGGGGCTCTGGGCTTCTCTAGCCACCTAATCTTCTGCTCATCCTCTCGCGCAGTCTAAAGAGAGCTCAGGTGAGAAATTGCAAACGTCGAGCAATTGCTCAGAGATGAAAAGTGCCAGCACTGAAAGCTGTTGCCAGCCAGCACCCTTCCTTGGAAGCGCTTTCACAGGCGCAGCAACACTGGGGCTTTGCGCTTCTCTAGCCACCAAACGTCACGGTCATTCTCTTTCCGTCTCGTAGACACGAGTTGAGAAATTGCAAACGTCGAGCAATTGCTCAGAGATGAAAAGTGCCAGCACTGAAAGCTGTTGCTAGCCAGCACCCTTCCTTGGAAGCGCTTTTGTAGGCCTAAGAACACTGGGGCTTTGCGCTTCTCTACCCACCTAATCTTCTGCTCATCCTCTCGCGCACTCTAAAGAGAGCTCAGGTGAGAAATTGCAAACGTCGAGCAATTGCTCCGAGATGAAAAGTGCCAGCACTGAAAGCTGTTGCTAGCCAGCACCCTTCCTTGGAAACGCTTTCACAGGCACAGCAACACTGGGGCTTTGCGCTTCTCTAGCCACCAAACGTCACAGTCATTCTCTCTCCGTCTCGTAGACACGAGCTGAGAAATTGCAAACGTCGAGCAATTGCTCAGAGATGAAAAGTGCCAGCACTGAAAGCTGTTGCTAGCCAGCACCCTTCCTTGGAAGCGCTTTCACAAGCAAAGCAACACTGGGGCTTTGCGCTTCTCTAGCCACCAAACGTCACAGTCACTATCTCTCCGTCTCGTAGACACGAGCTGAGAAATTGCAAACGTCGAGCAATTGCTCAGAGAGGAAAAGTGCCAGCACTGAAAGCTGTTGCTAGCCAGCACCCTTCCTTGGAAGCGCTTTTGTAGGCCTAAGAAGACTGGGGCTCTGGGCTTCTCTAGCCACCTAATCTTCTGCTCATCCTCTCTGCACTCTGAAGAGAGCTCAGGTGAGAAATTGCAAACGTCGAGCAATTGCTCAGAGATGAAAAGTGCCAGCACTGAAAGCTGTTGCTAGCCAGCACCCTTCCTTGGAAGCGCTTTCACAGGCACAGCAACACTGGGGCTTTGCTCTTCTCTACCCACCAAACGTCACGGTCATTCTCTTTACGCCTCGTAGACACGAGCTGAGAAATTGCAAACGTCGAGCAATTGCTCAGAGATGAAAAGTGCCAGCACTGAAAGCTGTTGCTAGCCAGCACCCTTCCTTGGAAGCGCTTTTGTACGCCTAAGAACACTGGGGCTCTGGGCTTCTCTAGCCACCTAATCTTCTGCTCATCCTCTCGCGCACTCTAAAGAGAGCTCAGGTGAGAAATTGCAAACGTCGAGCAATTGCTCAGAGATGAAAAGTGCCAGCACTGAAAGCTGTTGCTAGCCAGCACCCTTCCTTGGAAGCGCTTTCACAGGCGCAGCAACACTGGGGCTTTGTGCTTCTCTAGCCACCAAACGTCACAGTCATTCTCTTTCCATCTCGTAGACACGAGCTGAGAAATTGCAAACGTCAAGCAATTGCTCAGAGATGAAAAGCGCCAGCACTGAAAGCTGTTGCTAGCCAGCACCCTTCCTTGGAAGCGCTTTTGTAGGCCTAAGCACACTGGGTCTCTGGGCTTCTCTAGCCACCTAATCTTCTGCTCATCCTCTCGCGCACTCTGAATAGAGCTCAGGTGAGAAATTGCAAAGGTCGAGCAATTGCTCAGAGATGAAAAGTGCCAGCACTGAAAGCTGTTGCTAGCCAGCACCCTTCCTTGGAAGCGCGTTCACAGGCGCAGCAACACTGGGGCTTTGCGCTTCTCTAGCCACCAAACGTCATGGTCATTCTCTTTCCGTCTCGTAGACACAAGCTGAGAAATTGCAAACGTCGAGCAATTGCTCAGAGATGAAAAGTGCCAGCACTGAAAGCTGTTGCTAGCCAGCACCCTTCCTTGGAAGCGCTTTTGTAGGCCTAAGCACACTGGGGCTCTGGGCTTCTCTAGCCACCTAATCTTCTGCTCATCCTCTCGCGCAGTCTAAAGAGAGCTCAGGTGAGAAATTGCAAACGTCGAGCAATTGCTCCGAGATGAAAAGTGCCAGCACTGAAAGCTGTTGCTAGCCAGCACCCTTCCTTGGAAACGCTTTCACAGGCACAGCAACACTGGGGCTTTGCGCTTCTCTAGCCACCAAACGTCACAGTCATTCTCTTTCCGTCTCGTAGACACGAGCTGAGAAATTGCAAACGTCGAGCAATTGCTCAGAGATGAAAAGTGCCAGCACTGAAAGCTGTTGCTAGCCAGCACCCTTCCTTGGAAGCGCTTTCACAGGCGCAGCAACACTGGGGCTTTGCGCTTCTCTAGCCACCAAACGTCACGGTCACTATCTCTCCGTCTCGTAGACACGAGCTGAGAAATTGCAAACATCGAGCAATTGCTCAGAGATGAAAAGTGCCAGCACTGAAAGCTGTTGCTAGCCAGCACCCTTCTTTGGAAGCGCTTTTCTAGGCCTAAGAACACTGGGGCTCTGGGCTTCTCTAGCCACCTAATGTTCTGCACATCCTCTCGCGCACTCTAAAGAGAGCTCAGGAGAGAAATTGCAAACGTCGAGCAATTGCTCAGAGATGAAAAGTGCCAGCACTGAAAGCTGTTGCTAGCCAGCACCCTTCCTTGGAAGAGCTTTCACAGGCGCAGCAACACTGGGGCTTTGTGCTTCTCTAGCCACCAAACGTCACAGTCATTCTCTTTCCATCTCGTAGACACGAGCTGAGAAATTGCAAATGTCAAGCAATTGCTCAGAGATGAAAAGTGCCAGCACTGAAAGCTGTTGCTAGCCAGCACCCTTCCTTGGAAGCGCTTTTGTAGGCCTAAGCACACTGGGGCTCTGGGCTTCTCTAGCCACCTCATCTTCTGCTCATCCTCTCGCGGACTCTAAAGAGAGCTCAGGTGAGAAATTGCAAACGTCGAGCAATTGCTCAGAGATGAAAAGTGCCAGCACTGAAAGCTGTTGCCAGCCAGCACCCTTCCTTGGAAGCGCTTTCACAGGCACAGCAACACTGGGGCTTTGCGCTTCTCTAGCCACGAAACGTCATGGTCATTCTCTTTCCGTCTCGTAGATACGAGCTGAGAAATTGCAAACGTCGAGCAATTGCTCAGAGGTGAAAAGTGCCAGCACTGAAAGCTGTTGCTAGCCAGCCCCCTTCCTTGGAAGCGCTTTTGTAGGCCTAAGAAGACTGGGGCTCTGGGCTTCTCTAGCCACCTAATCTTCTGCTCATCCTCTCGCGCACTCTAAAGAGAGCTCAGGTGAGAAATTGCAAACGTCGAGCAATTGCTCAGAGATGAAAAGTGCCAGCACTGAAAGCTGTTGCTAGCCAGCACCCTTCCTTGGAAGCGCTTTTGTAGGCCTAAGAAGACTGGGGCTCTGGGCTTCTCTAGCCACCTCATCTTCTGCTCATCCTCTCGCGGACTCTGAAGAGAGCTCAGGTGAGAAATTGCAAACGTCGAGCAATTGCTCAGAGATGAAAAGTGCCAGCACTGAAAGCTGTTGCCAGCCAGCACCCTTCCTTGGAAGCGCTTTCACAGGCACAGCAACACTGGGGCTTTGCGCTTCTCTAGCCACCAAATGTCACAGTCATTCTCTTTCCATCTCGTAGACACGAGCTGAGAAATTGCAAACGTCGAGCAATTGCTCAGAGATGAAAAGTGCCAGCACTGAAAGCTGTTGCTAGCCAGCAGCCTTCCTTGGAAGCGCTTTTGTAGGCCTAAGCACACTGGGGCTTTGCGCTTTTCTAGCCACCTAATCTTCTGCTCATCCTCTCGCGCACTCTGAAGAGAGCTCAGGTGAGAAATTGCAAACGTCGAGCAATTGCTCAGAGATGAAAAGTGCCAGCACTGAAAGCTGTTGCTAGCCAGCACCCTTCCTTGGAAACGCTTTCACAGGCGCAGCAACACTGGGGCTTTGCGCTTCTCTAGCCACCAAACGTCACAGTCATTCTCTTTCCGTCTCGTAGACACGAGCTGAGAAATTGCAAACATCCAGCAATTGCTCAGAGATGAAAAGTGCCAGCACTGAAAGCTGTTGCTAGCCAGCCCCCTTCCTTGGAAGCGCTTTTGTAGGCCTAAGCACACTGGGGCTCTGGGCTTCTCTAGCCACCTAATCTTCTGCTCATCCTCTCGCGCACTCTAAAGAGAGCTCAGGTGAGAAATTGCAAACGTCGAGCAATTGCTCAGAGATGAAAAGTGCCAGCACTGAAAGCTGTTGCCAGCCAGCACCCTTCCTTGGAAGCGCTTTCACAGGCGCAGCAACACTGGGGCTTTGCGCTTCTCTAGCCACCAAACGTCATGGTCATTCTCTTTCCGTCTCGTAGATACGAGCTGAGAAATTGCAAACGTCCAGCAATTGCTCAGAGATGAAAAGTGCCAGCACTGAAAGCTGTTGCGAGCCAGCACCCTTCCTTGGAAGCGCTTTTGTAGGCCTAAGCACACTGGGGCTGCGGGCTTCTCTAGCCACCTAATCTTCTGCTCATCCTCTCGCGCACTCTGAAGAGAGCTCAGGTGAGAAATTGCAAACGTCGAGCAATTGCTCAGAGATGAAAAGTGCCAGCACTGAAAGCTGTTGCTAGCCAGCACCCTTCCTTGGAAGCGCTTTCACAGGCGCAGCAACACTGGGGCTTTGTGCTTCTCTAGCCACCAAACGTCACAGTCATTCTCTTTCCATCTCGTAGACACGAGCTGAGAAATTGCAAACGTCAAGCAATTGCTCAGAGATGAAAAGTGCCAGCACTGAAAGCTGTTGCTAGCCAGCACCCTTCCTTGGAAGCGCTTTTGTAGGCCTAAGCACACTGGGTCTCTGGGCTTCTCTAGCCACCTAATCTTCTGCTCATCCTCTCGCGCACTCTGAAGAGAGCTCAGGTGAGAAATTGCAAATGTCGAGCAATTGCTCAGAGATGAAAAGTGCCAGCACTGAAAGCTGTTGCTAGCCAGCACCCTTCCTTGGAAGCGCGTTCACAGGCGCAGCAACACTGGGGCTTTGCGCTTCTCTAGCCACCAAACGTCACGGTCATTCTCTTTCCGTCTCGTAGACACAAGCTGAGAAATTGCAAACGTCGAGCAATTGCTCAGAGATGAAAAGTGCCAGCACTGAAAGCTGTTGCTAGCCAGCACCCTTCCTTGGAAGCGCTTTTGTAGGCCTAAGCACACTGGGGCTCTGGGCTTCTCTAGCCACCTAATCTTCTGCTCATCCTCTCGCGCAGTCTAAAGAGAGCTCAGGTGAGAAATTGCAAACGTCGAGCAATTGCTCAGAGATGAAAAGTGCCAGCACTGAAAGCTGTTGCCAGCCAGCAGCCTTCCTTGGAAGCGCTTTCACAGGTGCAGCAACACTGGGGCTTTGCGCTTCTCTAGCCACCAAACGTCACAGTCATTCTCTTTCCGTCTCGTAGACACGAGTTGAGAAATTGCAAACGTCGAGCAATTGCTCAGAGATGAAAAGTGCCAGCACTGAAAGCTGTTGCTAGCCAGCACCCTTCCTTGGAAGCGCTTTTGTAGGCCTAAGAACACTGGGGCTTTGCGCTTCTCTAACCACCTAATCTTCTGCTCATCCTCTCACGCACTCTGAAGAGAGCTCAGGTGAGAAATTGCAAACGTCGAGCAATTGCTCCGAGATGAAAAGTGCCAGCACTGAAAGCTGTTGCTAGCCAGCACCCTTCCTTGGAAGCGCTTTCACAGGCGCAGCAACACTGGGGCTTTGCGCTTCTCTACCCACCAAACGTCACGTTCATTCTCTCTCCGTCTCGTAGACACGAGCTGAGAAATTGCAAACGTCGAGCAATTGCTCAGAGATGAAAAGTGCCAGCACTGAAAGCTGTTGCTAGCCAGCACCCTTCTTTGGAAGCGCTTTTGTAGGCCTAAGAAGACTGGGGCTCTGGGCTTCTCTAGCCACCTAATGTTCTGCACATCCTCTCGTGCACTCTAAAGAGAGCTCAGGAGAGAAATTGCAAACGTCGAGCAATTGCTCAGAGATGAAAAGTGCCAGCACTGAAAGCTGTTGCTAGCCAGCACCCTTCCTTGGAAGAGCTTTCACAGGCGCAGCAACACTGGGGCTTTGCGCTTCTCTACCCACCAAATATCACGGTCACTATCTCTCTGTCTCGTAGACACGAGCTGAGAAATTGCAAACGTCAAGCAATTGCTCAGAGATGAAAAGTGCCAGCACTGAAAGCTGTTGCTAGCCAGCACCCTTCCTTGGAAGCGCTTTTGTAGGCCTAAGCACACTGGGGCTCTGGGCTTCTCTAGCCACCTAATGTTCTGCACATCCTCTCGCGCACTCTAAAGAGAGCTCAGGAGAGAAATTGCAAACGTCGAGCAATTGCTCAGAGATGAAAAGTGCCAGCACTGAAAGCTGTTGCTAGCCAGCACCCTTCCTTGGAAGCGCTTTCACAGGCGCAGCAACACTGGGGCTTTGTGCTTCTCTAGCCACCAAACGTCACAGTCATTCTCTTTCCATCTCGTAGACACGAGCTGAGAAATTGCAAACGTCAAGCAATTGCTCAGAGATGAAAAGTGCCAGCACTGAAAGCTGTTGCTAGCCAGCACCCTTCCTTGGAAGCGCTTTTGTAGGCCTAAGCACACTGGGGCTCTGGGCTTCTCTAGCCACCTCATCTTCTGCTCATCCTCTCGCGCACTCTAAAGAGAGCTCAGGTGAGAAATTGCAAACGTCGAGCAATTGCTCAGAGATGAAAAGTGCCAGCACTGAAAGCTGTTGCCAGCCAGCACCCTTCCTTGGAAGCGCTTTCACAGGCACAGCAACACTGGGGCTTTGCGCTTCTCTAGCCACCAAACGTCACGGTCATTCTCTTTCCGTCTCGTAGATACGAGCTGAAAAATTGCAAACGTCGAGCAATTGCTCAGAGATGAAAAGTGCCAGCACTGAAAGCTGTTGCTAGCCAGCACCCTTCCTTGGAAGCGCTTTTGTAGGCCTAAGAAGACTGGGGCTCTGGGCTTTTCTAGCCACCTCATCTTCTGCTCATCCTCTCGCGCACTCTAAAGAGAGCTCAGGTGAGAAATTGCAAACGTCGAGCAATTGCTCAGAGATGAAAAGGGCCAGCACTGAAAGCTGTTGCTAGCCAGCACCCTTCCTTGGAAGCGCTTTCACAGGCGCAGCAACACCTGGGCTTTGTGCTTCTCTACCCACCAAACGTCACAGTCATTCTCTTTCCATCTCGTAGACACGAGCTGAGAAATTGCAAACGTCGAGCAATTGCTCAGAGATGAAAAGTGCCAGCACTGAAAGCTGTTGCTAGCCAGCACCCTTCCTTGGAAGCGCTTTTGTTGGCCTAAGCACACTGGGGCTCTGGGCTTCTCTAGCCACCTAATGTTCTGCTCATCCTCTCGCGCACTCTAAAGAGAGCTCAGGTGAGAAATTGCAAACGTCGAGCAATTGCTCAGAGATGAAAAGTGCCAGCACTGAAAGCTGTTGCCAGCCAGCACCCTTCCTTGGAAGCGCTTTCACAGGCACAGCAACACTGGGGCTTTGCGCTTCTCTAGCCACCAAACGTCACAGTCATTCTCTTTCCGTCTCGTAGATACGAGCTGAGAAATTGCAAACGTCGAGCAATTGCTCAGAGATGAAAAGTGCCAGCACTGAAAGCTGTTGCTAGCCAGCACCCTTCCTTGGAAGTGCGTTCACAGGCGCAGCAACACTGGGGCTTTGCGCTTCTTTAGCCACCAAACGTCACGGTCATTGTCTTTCCGTCTCGTAGACACAAGCTGAGAAACTGCAAACGTCGAGCAATTGCTCAGAGATGAAAAGTGCCAGCACTGAAAGCTGTTGCTAGCCAGCAGCCTTCCTTGGAAGCGCTTTTGTAGGCCTAAGAACAGTGGGGCTCTGGGCTTCTCTAGCCACCTAATCTTGTGCTCATCCTCTCGCGCACTCTGAAGAGAGCTCAGGTGAGAAATTGCAAACGTCGAGCAATTGCTCAGAGATGAAAAGTGGCAGCACTGAAAGCTGTTGCTAGCCAGCACCCTTCCTTGGAAGCGCTTTCACAGGCGCAGCAACACTGGGGCTTTGCTCTTCTCTACCCACCAAACGTCACAGTCATTCTCTTTCCATCTCGTAGACACAAGCTGAGAAATTGCAAACGTCGAGCAATTGCTCAGAGATGAAAAGTGCCAGCAATGAAAGCTGTTGCTAGCCAGCACCCTTCCTTGGAAGCGCTTTTGTAGGCCTAAGCACACTGGGGCTTTGCGCTTCTCTAGCCACCTAATCTTCTGCTCATCCTCTCGCGCACTCTGAAGAGAGCTCAGGTGAGAAATTGCAAACGTCGAGCAATTGCTCAGAGATGAAAAGTGCCAGCACTGAAAGCTGTTGCTAGCCAGCACCCTTCCTTGGAAGCGCTTTCACAGGCGCAGGAACACTGGGGCTTTGCGCTTCTCTAGCCACCAAACGTCACGGTCACTATGTCTCCGTCTCGTAGACACGAGCTGAGAAATTGCAAACGTCGAGCAATTGCTCAGAGATGAAAAGTGCCAGCACTGAAAGCTGTTGCTAGCCAGCACCCTTCCTTGGAAGCGCTTTTGTAGGCCTAAGCACACTGGGGCTCTGGGCTTTTCTAGCCACCTAATCTTCTGCTCATCCTCTCGCGCACTCTAAAGAGAGCTCAGGTGAGAAATTGCAAACGTCGAGCAATTGCTCAGAGATGAAAAGTGCCAGCACTGAAAGCTGTTGCTAGCCAGCACCCTTCCTTGGAAGCGCTTTTGTACGCCTAAGCACACTGGGGCTCTGGGCTTCTCTAGCCACCTAATGTTCTGCTCATCCTCTCGCGCACTCTAAAGAGAGCTCAGGTGAGAAATTGCAAACGTCGAGCAATTGCTCAGAGATGAAAAGTGCCAGCACTGAAAGCTGTTGCTAGGCAGCAGCCTTCCTTGGAAGCGCTTTCACAGGCGCAGCAACACTGGGGCTTTGCGCTTCTCTAGCCACCAAACGTCACGGTCATTCTCTTTCCGTCTCGTAGACACGAGCTGAGAAATTGCAAACGTCGAGCAATTGCTCAGAGATGAAAAGTGCCAGCACTGAAAGCTGTTGCTAGCCAGCACCCTTCCTTGGAAGCGCTTTTGTACGCCTAAGAACACTGGGGCTCTGGGCTTCTCTAGCCACCTAATCTTCTGCTCATCCTCTCGCGCACTCTAAAGAGAGCTCAGGTGAGAAATTGCAAACGTCGAGCAATTGCTCAGAGATGAAAAGTGCCAGCACTGAAAGCTGTTGCCAGCCAGCACCCTTCCTTGGAAGCGCTTTCACAGGCGCAGCAACACTGGGGCTTTGCGCTTCTCTAGCCACCAAACGTCATGGTCATTCTCTTTCCGTCTCGTAGATACGAGCTGAGAAATTGCAAACGTCCAGCAATTGCTCAGAGATGAAAAGTGCCAGCACTGAAAGCTGTTGCTAGCCAGCACCCTTCCTTGGAAGCGCTTTTGTAGGCCTAAGCACACTGGGTCTCTGGGCTTCTCTAGCCACCTAATCTTCTGCTCATCCTCTCGCGCACTCTGAATAGAGCTCAGGTGAGAAATTGCAAACGTCGAGCAATTGCTCAGAGATGAAAAGTGCCAGCACTGAAAGCTGTTGCTAGCCAGCACCCTTCCTTGGAAGCGCGTTCACAGGCGCAGCAACACTGGGGCTTTGCGCTTCTCTAGCCACCAAACGTCATGGTCATTCTCTTTCCGTCTCGTAGACACGAGTTGAGAAATTGCAAACGTCCAGCAATTGCTCAGAGATGAAAAGTGCCAGCACTGAAAGCTGTTGCTAGCCAGCACCCTTCCTTGGAAGCGCTTTTGTAGGCCTAAGCACACTGGGGCTCTGGGCTTCTCTAGCCACCTAATCTTCTGCTCATCCTCTCGCGCAGTCTAAAGAGAGCTCAGGTGAGAAATTGCAAACGTCGAGCAATTGCTCAGAGATGAAAAGTGCCAGCACTGAAAGCTGTTGCCAGCCAGCACCCTTCCTTGGAAGCGCTTTCACAGGCGCAGCAACACTGGGGCTTTGCGCTTCTCTAGCCACCAAACGTCACAGTCATTCTCTTTCCGTCTCGTAGACACGAGTTGAGAAATTGCAAACGTCGAGCAATTGCTCAGAGATGAAAAGTGCCAGCACTGAAAGCTGTTGCTAGCCAGCCCCCTTCCTTGGAAGCGCTTTTGTAGGCCTAAGAACACTGGGGCTTTGCGCTTCTCTACCCACCTAATCTTCTGCTCATCCTCTCGCGCACTCTAAAGAGAGCTCAGGTGAGAAATTGCAAACGTCGAGCAATTGCTCCGAGATGAAAAGTGCCAGCACTGAAAGCTGTTGCTAGCCAGCACCCTTCCTTGGAAACGCTTTCACAGGCACAGCAACACTGGGGCTTTGCGCTTCTCTAGCCACCAAACGTCACAGTCATTCTCTTTCCGTCTCGTAGACACGAGCTGAGAAATTGCAAACGTCGAGCAATTGCTCAGAGATGAAAAGTGCCAGCACTGAAAGCTGTTGCTAGCCAGCACCCTTCCTTGGAAGCGCTTTCACAGGCGCAGCAACACTGGGGCTTTGCGCTTCTCTAGCCACCAAACGTCACGGTCACTATCTCTCCGTCTCGTAGACACGAGCTGAGAAATTGCAAACATCGAGCAATTGCTCAGAGATGAAAAGTGCCAGCACTGAAAGCTGTTGCTAGCCAGCACCCTTCTTTGGAAGCGCTTTTGTAGGCCTAAGAACACTGGGGCTCTGGGCTTCTCTAGCCACCTAATGTTCTGCACATCCTCTCGCGCACTCTAAAGAGAGCTCAGGAGAGAAATTGCAAACGTCGAGCAATTGCTCAGAGATGAAAAGTGCCAGCACTGAAAGCTGTTGCTAGCCAGCACCCTTCCTTGGAAGAGCTTTCACAGGCGCAGCAACACTGGGGCTTTGTGCTTCTCTAGCCACCAAACGTCACAGTCATTCTCTTTCCATCTCGTAGACACGAGCTGAGAAATTGCAAATGTCAAGCAATTGCTCAGAGATGAAAAGTGCCAGCACTGAAAGCTGTTGCTAGCCAGCACCCTTCCTTGGAAGCGCTTTTGTAGGCCTAAGCACACTGGGGCTCTGGGCTTCTCTAGCCACCTCATCTTCTGCTCATCCTCTCGCGGACTCTAAAGAGAGCTCAGGTGAGAAATTGCAAACGTCGAGCAATTGCTCAGAGATGAAAAGTGCCAGCACTGAAAGCTGTTGCCAGCCAGCACCCTTCCTTGGAAGCGCTTTCACAGGCACAGCAACACTGGGGCTTTGCGCTTCTCTAGCCACCAAACGTCATGGTCATTCTCTTTCCGTCTCGTAGATACGAGCTGAGAAATTGCAAACGTCGAGCAATTGCTCAGAGATGAAAAGTGCCAGCACTGAAAGCTGTTGCTAGCCAGCCCCCTTCCTTGGAAGCGCTTTTGTAGGCCTAAGAACACTGGGGCTCTGGGCTTCTCTAGCCACCTAATGTTCTGCTCATCCTCTCGCGCACTCTAAAGAGAGCTCAGGTGAGAAATTGCAAACGTCGAGCAATTGCTCAGAGAGGAAAAGTGCCAGCACTGAAAGCTGTTGCTAGCCAGCACCCTTCCTTGGAAGCGCTTTTGTAGGCCTAAGAAGACTGGGGCTCTGGGCTTCTCTAGCCACCTAATCTTCTGCTCATCCTCTCTGCACTCTGAAGAGAGCTCAGGTGAGAAATTGCAAACGTCGAGCAATTGCTCCGAGATGAAAAGTGCCAGCACTGAAAGCTGTTGCTAGCCAGCACCCTTCCTTGGAAGCGCTTTCACAGGCACAGCAACACTGGGGCTTTGCTCTTCTCTACCCACCAAACGTCACGGTCATTCTCTTTACGCCTCGTAGACACGAGCTGAGAAATTGCAAACGTCGAGCAATTGCTCAGAGATGAAAAGTGCCAGCACTGAAAGCTGTTGCTAGCCAGCACCCTTCCTTGGAAGCGCTTTCACAGGCACAGCAACACTGGGGCTTTGCGCTTCTCTACCCACCAAACGTTACAGTCATTCTCTTTCCGTCTCGTAGACACGAGCTGAGAAATTGCAAACGTCGAGCAATTGCTCAGAGATGAAAAGTGCCAGCACTGAAAGCTGTTGCTAGCCAGCACCCTTCCTTGGAAGTGCGTTCACAGGCACAGCAACACTGGGGCTTTGCGCTTCTCTAGCCACCAAACGTCACGGTCATTCTCTTTCCGTCTCGTAGACACAAGCTGAGAAATTGCAAACGTCGAGCAATTGCTCAGAGATGAAAAGTGCCAGCACTGAAAGCTGTTGCTAGCCAGCCCCCTTCCTTGGAAGCGCTTTTGTAGGCCTAAGCACACTGGGGCTCTGGGCTTCTCTAGCCACCTAATCTTCTGCTCATCCTCTCGCGCACTCTGAAGAGAGCTCAGGTGAGAAATTGCAAACGTCGAGCAATTGCTCAGAGATGAAAAGTGCCAGCACTGAAAGCTGTTGCTAGCCAGCACCCTTCCTTGGAAGCGCTTTCACAGGCGCAGCAACACTGGGGCTTTGCGCTTCTCTAGCCACCAAACGTCACAGTCATTCTCTTTCCATCTCGTAGACACGAGCTGAGAAATTGCAAACGTCGAGCAATTGCTCAGAGATGAAAAGTGCCAGCACTGAAAGCTGTTGCTAGCCAGCAGCCTTCCTTGGAAGCGCTTTTGTAGGCCTAAGCACACTGGGGCTTTGCGCTTTTCTACCCACCTAATCTTCTGCTCATCCTCTCGCGCACTCTGAAGAGAGCTCAGGTGAGAAATTGCAAACGTCGAGCAATTGCTCAGAGATGAAAAGTGCCAGCACTGAAAGCTGTTGCTAGCCAGCACCCTTCCTTGGAAACGCTTTCACAGGCGCAGCAACACTGGGGCTTTGCGCTTCTCTAGCCACCAAACGTCACAGTCATTCTCTTTCCGTCTCGTACACACGAGCTGAGAAATTGCAAACATCCAGCAATTGCTCAGAGATGAAAAGTGCCAGCACTGAAAGCTGTTGCTAGCCAGCACCCTTCCTTGGAAGCGCTTTTGTAGGCCTAAGCACACTGGGGCTCTGGGCTTCTCTAGCCACCTAATCTTCTGCTCATCCTCTCGCGCACTCTAAAGAGAGCTCAGGTGAGAAATTGCAAACGTCGAGCAATTGCTCAGAGATGAAAAGTGCCAGCACTGAAAGCTGTTGCCAGCCAGCACCCTTCCTTGGAAGCGCTTTCACAGGCGCAGCAACACTGGGGCTTTGCGCTTCTCTAGCCACCAAACGTCATGGTCATTCTCTTTCCGTCTCGTAGATACGAGCTGAGAAATTGCAAACGTCCAGCAATTGCTCAGAGATGAAAAGTGCCAGCACTGAAAGCTGTTGCGAGCCAGCACCCTTCCTTGGAAGCGCTTTTGTAGGCCTAAGCACACTGGGGCTGCGGGCTTCTCTAGCCACCTAATCTTCTGCTCATCCTCTCGCGCACTCTGAAGAGAGCTCAGGTGAGAAATGGCAAACGTCGAGCAATTGCTCAGAGATGAAAAGTGCCAGCACTGAAAGCTGTTGCTAGCCAGCACCCTTCCTTGGAAGCGCTTTCACAGGCGCAGCAACACTGGGGCTTTGTGCTTCTCTAGCCACCAAACGTCACAGTCATTCTCTTTCCATCTCGTAGACACGAGCTGAGAAATTGCAAACGTCAAGCAATTGCTCAGAGATGAAAAGTGCCAGCACTGAAAGCTGTTGCTAGCCAGCACCCTTCCTTGGAAGCGCTTTTGTAGGCCTAAGCACACTGGGTCTCTGGGCTTCTCTAGCCACCTAATCTTCTGCTCATCCTCTCGCGCACTCTGAAGAGAGCTCAGGTGAGAAATTGCAAATGTCGAGCAATTGCTCAGAGATGAAAAGTGCCAGCACTGAAAGCTGTTGCTAGCCAGCACCCTTCCTTGGAAGCGCGTTCACAGGCGCAGCAACACTGGGGCTTTGCGCTTCTCTAGCCACCAAACGTCACGGTCATTCTCTTTCCGTCTCGTAGACACAAGCTGAGAAATTGCAAAGGTCGAGCAATTGCTCAGAGATGAAAAGTGCCAGCACTGAAAGCTGTTGCTAGCCAGCACCCTTCCTTGGAAGCGCTTTTGTAGGCCTAAGCACACTGGGGCTCTGGGCTTCTCTAGCCACCTAATCTTCTGCTCATCCTCTCGCGCAGTCTAAAGAGAGCTCAGGTGAGAAATTGCAAACGTCGAGCAATTGCTCAGAGATGAAAAGTGCCAGCACTGAAAGCTGTTGCCAGCCAGCAGCCTTCCTTGGAAGCGCTTTCACAGGCGCAGCAACACTGGGGCTTTGCGCTTCTCTAGCCACCAAACGTCACAGTCATTCTCTTTCCGTCTCGTAGACACGAGTTGAGAAATTGCAAACGTCGAGCAATTGCTCAGAGATGAAAAGTGCCAGCACTGAAAGCTGTTGCTAGCCAGCACCCTTCCTTGGAAGCGCTTTTGTAGGCCTAAGAACACTGGGGCTTTGCGCTTCTCTAACCACCTAATCTTCTGCTCATCCTCTCACGCACTCTGAAGAGAGCTCAGGTGAGAAATTGCAAACGTCGAGCAATTGCTCAGAGATGAAAAGTGCCAGCACTGAAAGCTGTTGCTAGCCAGCACCCTTCCTTGGAAACGCTTTCACAGGCACAGCAACACTGGGGCTTTGCGCTTCTCTAGCCACCAAACGTCACAGTCATTCTCTTTCCGTCTCGTAGACACGAGCTGAGAAATTGCAAACGTCGAGCAATTGCTCAGAGATGAAAAGTGCCAGCACTGAAAGCTGTTGCTAGCCAGCACCCTTCCTTGGAAGCGCTTTCACAGGCGCAGCAACACTGGGGCTTTGCGCTTCTCTAGCCACCAAACGTCACGTTCATTCTCTCTCCGTCTCGTAGACACGAGCTGAGAAATTGCAAACGTCGAGCAATTGCTCAGAGATGAAAAGTGCCAGCACTGAAAGCTGTTGCTAGCCAGCACCCTTCTTTGGAAGCGCTTTTGTAGGCCTAAGAAGACTGGGGCTCTGGGCTTCTCTAGCCACCTAATGTTCTGCACATCCTCTCGCGCACTCTAAAGAGAGCTCAGGAGAGAAATTGCAAACGTCGAGCAATTGCTCAGAGATGAAAAGTGCCAGCACTGAAAGCTGTTGCCAGCCAGCACCCTTCCTTGGAAGCGCTTTCACAGGCGCAGCAACACTGGGGCTTTGCGCTTCTCTAGCCACCAAACGTCACGGTCATTCTCTTTCCGTCTCGTAGATACGAGCTGAGAAATTGCAAACGTCGAGCAATTGCTCAGAGATGAAAAGTGCCAGCACTGAAAGCTGTTGCTAGCCAGCACCCTTCCTTGGAAGCGCTTTTGTAGGCCTAAGAAGACTGGGGCTCTGGGCTTTTCTAGCCACCTCATCTTCTGCTCATCCTCTCGCGCACTCTAAAGAGAGCTCAGGTGAGAAATTGCAAACGTCGAGCAATTGCTCAGAGATGAAAAGTGCCAGCACTGAAAGCTGTTGCTAGCCAGCACCCTTCCTTGGAAGCGCTTTCACAGGCGCAGCAACACCTGGGCTTTGTGCTTCTCTAGCCACCAAATGTCACAGTCATTCTCTTTCCATCTCGTAGACACGAGCTGAGAAATTGCAAACGTCGAGCAATTGCTCAGAGATGAAAAGTGCCAGCACTGAAAGCTGTTGCTAGCCAGCACCCTTCCTTGGAAGCGCTTTTGTAGGCCTAAGCACACTGCGGCTCTGGGCTTCTCTAGCCACCTAATGTTCTGCTCATCCTCTCGCGCACTCTAAAGAGAGCTCAGGTGAGAAATTGCAAACGTCGAGCAATTGCTCAGAGATGAAAAGTGCCAGCACTGAAAGCTGTTGCCAGCCAGCACCCTTCCTTGGAAGCGCTTTCACAGGCACAGCAACACTGGGGCTTTGCGCTTCTCTAGCCACCAAACGTCACAGTCATTCTCTTTCCGTCTCGTAGATACGAGCTGAGAAATTGCAAACGTCGAGCAATTGCTCAGAGATGAAAAGTGCCAGCACTGAAAGCTGTTGCTAGCCAGCACCCTTCCTTGGAAGTGCGTTCACAGGCACAGCAACACTGGGGCTTTGCGCTTCTCTAGCCACCAAACGTCACGGTCATTGTCTTTCCGTCTCGTAGACACAAGCTGAGAAACTGCAAACGTCGAGCAATTGCTCAGAGATGAAAAGTGCCAGCACTGAAAGCTGTTGCTAGCCAGCAGCCTTCCTTGGAAGCGCTTTTGTAGGCCTAAGAACAGTGGGGCTCTGGGCTTCTCTAGCCACCTAATCTTGTGCTCATCCTCTCGCGCACTCTGAAGAGAGCTCAGGTGAGAAATTGCAAACGTCGAGCAATTGCTCAGAGATGAAAAGTGGCAGCACTGAAAGCTGTTGCTAGCCAGCACCCTTCCTTGGAAGCGCTTTCACAGGCGCAGCAACACTGGGGCTTTGCTCTTCTCTACCCACCAAACGTCACAGTCATTCTCTTTCCATCTCGTAGACACAAGCTGAGAAATTGCAAACGTCGAGCAATTTCTCAGAGATGAAAAGTGCCAGCAATGAAAGCTGTTGCTAGCCAGCACCCTTCCTTGGAAGCGCTTTTGTAGGCCTAAGCACACTGGGGCTTTGCGCTTCTCTAGCCACCTAATCTTCTGCTCATCCTCTCGCGCACTCTGAAGAGAGCTCAGGTGAGAAATTGCAAACGTCGAGCAATTGCTCAGAGAGGAAAAGTGCCAGCACTGAAAGCTGTTGCTAGCCAGCACCCTTCCTTGGAAACGCTTTCACAGGCGCAGCAACACTGGGGCTTTGCGCTTCTCTAGCCACCAAACGTCACGGTCATTCTCTTTCCGTCTCGTAGACACGAGCTGAGAAATTGCAAACGTCGAGCAATTGCTCAGAGATGAAAAGTGCCAGCACTGAAAGCTGTTGCTAGCCAGCACCCTTCCTTGGAAGCGCTTTCACAGGCGCAGGAACACTGGGGCTTTGCGCTTCTCTAGCCACCAAACGTCACGGTCACTATCTCTCCGTCTCGTAGACACGAGCTGAGAAATTGCAAACGTCGAGCAATTGCTCAGAGATGAAAAGTGCCAGCACTGAAAGCTGTTGCTAGCCAGCACCCTTCCTTGGAAGCGCTTTTGTAGGCCTAAGCACACTGGGGCTCTGGGCTTTTCTAGCCACCTAATCTTCTGCTCATCCTCTCGCGCACTCTAAAGAGAGCTCAGGTGAGAAATTGCAAACGTCGAGCAATTGCTCAGAGATGAAAAGTGCCAGCACTGAAAGCTGTTGCTAGCCAGCACCCTTCCTTGGAAGCGCTTTTGTACGCCTAAGCACACTGGGGCTCTGGGCTTCTCTAGCCACCTAATGTTCTGCTCAACCTCTCGCGCACTCTAAAGAGAGCTCAGGTGAGAAATTGCAAACGTCGAGCAATTGCTCAGAGATGAAAAGTGCCAGCACTGAAAGCTGTTGCTAGCCAGCAGCCTTCCTTGGAAGCGCTTTCACAGGCGCAGCAACACTGGGGCTTTGCGCTTCTCTAGCCACCAAACGTCACGGTCATTCTCTTTCCGTCTCGTAGACACGAGCTGAGAAATTGCAAACGTCGAGCAATTGCTCAGAGATGAAAAGTGCCAGCACTGAAAGCTGTTGCTAGGCAGCACCCTTCCTTGGAAGCGCTTTTGTAGGCCTAAGAAGACTGGGGCTCTGGGCTTCTCTAGCCACCTAATCTTCTGCTCATCCTCTCGCGCAGTCTAAAGAGAGCTCAGGGGAGAAATTGCAAACGTCGAGCAATTGCTCAGAGATGAAAAGTGCCAGCACTGAAAGCTGTTGCCAGCCAGCACCCTTCCTTGGAAGCGCTTTCACAGGCACAGCAACACTGGGGCTTTGCACTTCTCTAGCCACCAAACGTCACAGTCATTCTCCATCCGTCTCGTAGACATGAGCTGAGAAATTGCAAACGTCGAGCAATTGCTCAGAGATGAAAAGTGCCAGCACTGAAAGCTGTTGCTAGCCAGCACCCTTCCTTGGAAGCGCTTTTGTAGGCCTAAGCACACTGGGGCTCTGGGCTTTTCTAGCCACCTAACCTTCTGCTCATCCTCTCGCGCACTCTAAAGAGAGCTCAGGTGAGAAATTGCAAACGTCGAGCAATTGCTCAGAGATGAAAAGTGCCAGCACTGAAAGCTGTTGCTAGCCAGCCCCCTTCCTTGGAAGCGCTTTCACAGGCGCAGCAACACTGGGGCTTTGCGCTTCTCTAGCCACCAAACGTCACGGTCATTCTCTTTCCGTCTCGTAGACACGAGCTGAGAAATTGCAAATGTCGAGCAATTGCTCAGAGATGAAAAGTGCCAGCACTGAAAGCTGTTGCTAGCCAGCACCCTTCCTTGGAAGCGCTTTCACAGGCGCAGCAAGACTGGGGCTTTGCGCTTCTCTAGCCACCAAACGTCACGGTCACTGTATCTCCGTCTCGTAGACACGAGCTGAGAAATTGCAAACGTCAAGCAATTGCTCAGAGATGAAAAGTGCCAGCACTGAAAGCTGTTGCTAGCCAGCACCCTTCCTTGGAAGTGCTTTTGTAGGCTTAAGAACACTGGGGCTTTGCGCTTCTCTAACCACCTAATCTTCTGCTCATCCTCTCGCGCACTCTGAAGAGAGCTCAGGTGAGAAATTGCAAACGTCGAGCAATTGCTCAGAGATGAAAAGTGCCAGCACTGAAAGCTGTTGCTAGCCAGCACCCTTCCTTGGAAACGCTTTCACAGGCGCAGCAACACTGGGGCTTTGCGCTTCTCTAGCCACCAAACGTCACGGTCATTCTCTTTCCGTCTCGTAGACACGAGCTGAGAAATTGCAAACGTCGAGCAATTGCTCAGAGATGAAAAGTGCCAGCACTGAAAGCTGTTGCTAGCCAGCACCCTTCCTTGGAAGCGCTTTCACAGGCGCAGCAACACTGGGGCTTTGCGCTTCTGTAGCCACCGAACGTCACGGTCACTATCTCTCCGTCTCGTAGACACGAGCTGAGAAATTGCAAACGTTGAGCAATTGCTCAGAGATGAAAAGTGCCAGCACTGAAAGCTGTTGCTAGCCAGCACCCTTCCTTGGAAGCGCTTTCACAGGCGCAGCAACACTGGTGCTTTGCGCTTCTCTAGCCACCAAACGTCACGGTCACTGTATCTCCGTCTCGTAGACACGAGCTGAGAAATTGCAAACGTCGAGCAATTGCTCAGAGATGAAAAGTGCCAGCACTGAAAGCTGTTGCTAGCCAGCCCCCTTCCTTGGAAGCGCTTTTGTAGGCGTAAGCACACTGGGGCTCTGGGCTTCTCTAGCCACCTAATCTTCTGCTCATCCTCTCGCGCACTCTAAAGAGAGCTCAGGTGAGAAATTGCAAACGTCGAGCAATTGCTCAGAGATGAAAAGTGCCAGCACTGAAAGCTGTTGCCAGCCAGCACCCTTCCTTGGAAGCGCTTTCACAGGCGCAGCAACACTGGGGCTTTGCGCTTCTCTAGCCACCAAACGTCACGGTCATTCTCTTTCCGTCTCGTAGATACGAGCTGAGAAATTGCAAATGTCGAGCAATTGCTCAGAGATGAAAAGTGCCAGCACTGAAAGCTGTTGCTAGCCAGCACCCTTCCTTGGAAGCGCTTTTGTAGGCCTAAGCACACTGGGGCTCTGGGCTTCTCTAGCCACCTAATCTTCTGCTCATCCTCTCGCGCACTCTAAAGAGAGCTCAGGTGAGAAATTGCAAACGTCGAGCAATTGCTCAGAGATGAAAAGTGCCAGCACTGAAAGCTGTTGCTAGCCAGCACCCTTCCTTGGAAGCGCTTTCACAGGCGCAGCAACACTGGGGCGTTGCGCTTCTCTAGCCACCAAACGTCACAGTCATTCTCTCTCCGTCTCGTAGACACGAGCTGAGAAATTGCAAACGTCGAGCAATTGCTCAGAGATGAAAAGTACCAGCACTGAGAGCTGTTGCTAGCCAGCACCCTTCCTTGGAAGCGCTTTCACAGGCGCAGCAACACTGGGGCTTTGCGCTTCTCTAGCCACCAAACATCACGGTCACTATCTCTCCGTCTCGTAGACACGAGCTGAGAAATTGCAAACGTCAAGCAATTGCTCAGAGATGAAAAGTGCCAGCACTGAAAGCTGTTGCTAGCCAGCACCCTTCCTTGGAAGCGCTTTTGTAGGCCTAAGCACACTGGGGCTTTGCGCTTCTCTAGCCACCTAATCTTCTGCTCATCCTCTCGCGCACTCTGAAGAGAGCTCAGGTGAGAAATTGCAAACGTCGAGCAATTGCTCAGAGATGAAAAGTGCCAGCACTGAAAGCTGTTGCTAGGCAGCACCCTTCCTTGGAAGCGCTTTCACAGGCGCAGCAACACTGGGGCTTTGCGCTTCTCTAGCCACCGAACGTCACGGTCATTCTCTTTCCGTCTCGTAGACACGAGCTGAGAAATTGCAAACGTCGAGCAATTGCTCAGAGATGAAAAGTGCCAGCACTGAAAGCTGTTGCTAGCCAGCACCCTTCCTTGGAAGCGCTTTTGTAGGCCTAAGCACACTGGGGCTCTGGGCTTCTCTAGCCACCTAATCTTCTGCTCATCCTCTCGCGCACTCTAAAGAGAGCTCAGGTGAGAAATTGCAAACGTCGAGCAATTGCTCAGAGATGAAAAGTGCCAGCACTGAAAGCTGTTGCCAGCCAGCCCCCTTCCTTGGAAGCGCTTTCACAGGCGCAGCAACACTGGGGCTTTGCGCTTCTCTAGCCACCAAACGTCACGGTCATTCTCTTTCCATCTCGTAGACACAAGCTGAGAAATTGCAAACGTCGAGCAATTGCTCAGAGATGAAAAGTGCCAGCACTGAAAGCTGTTGCTAGCCAGCACCCTTCCTTGGAAGCGCTTTCACAGGCGCAGCAACACTGGGGCTTTGCGCTTCTCTAGCCACCAAACGTCACGGTCATTCTCTTTCCGTCTCGTACACACGAGCTGAGAAATTGCAAACGTCGAGCAATTGCTCAGAGATGAAAAGTGCCAGCACTGAAAGCTGTTGCTAGCCAGCCCCCTTCCTTGGAAGCGCTTTTGTACGCCTAAGCACACTGGGGCTTTGCGCTTCTCTAGCCACCTAATCTTCTGCTCATCCTCTCGCGCACTCTGAAGAGAGCTCAGGTGAGAAATTGCAAACGTCGAGCAATTGCTCAGAGATGAAAAGTGCCAGCACTGAAAGCTGTTGCTAGGCAGCACCCTTCCTTGGAAGCGCTTTCACAGGCGCAGCAACACTGGGGCTTTGCGCTTCTCTAGCCACCAAACGTCACGGTCCTTCTCTTTCCGTCTCGTAGACAGGAGCTGAGAAATTGCAAACGTCGAGCAATTGCTCAGAGATGAAAAGTGCCAGCACTGAAAGCTGTTGCTAGCCAGCACCCTTCCTTGGAAGCGCTTTCACAGGCGCAGCAACACTGGGGCGTTGCGCTTCTCTAGCCACCAAACGTCACAGTCATTCTCTCTCCGTCTCGTAGACAGGAGCTGAGAAATTGCAAACGTCGAGCAATTGCTCAGAGATGAAAAGTGCCAGCACTGAAAGCTGTTGCTAGCCAGCACCCTTCCTTGGAAGCGCTTTCACAGGCGCAGTAACACTGGGGCTTTGCGCTTCTCTAGCCACCAAACGTCACGGTCATTCTCTTTCCGTCTCGTAGACACGAGCTGAGAAATTGCATATGTCGAGCAATTGCTCAGAGATGAAAAGTGCCAGCACTGAAAGCTGTTGCTAGCCACCACCCTTCCTTGGAAGCGCTTTTGTAGGCCTAAGCACACTGGGGCTCTGGGCTTCTCTAGCCACCTAATCTTCTGCTCATCCTCTCGCGCACTCTAAAGAGAGCTCAGGTGAGAAATTGCAAACGTCGAGCAATTGCTCAGAGATGAAAAGTGCCAGCACTGAAAGCTGTTGCCAGCCAGCACCCTTCCTTGGAAGTGCTTTTGTAGGCCTAAGCACACTGGGGCTCTGGGCTTCTCTAGCCACCTAATCTTCTGCTCATCCTCTCGCGCACTCTGAAGAGAGCTCAGGTGAGAAATTGCAAACGTCGAGCAATTGCTCAGAGAGGAAAAGTGCCAGCACTGAAAGCTGTTGCTAGCCAGCACCCTTCCTTGGAAGCGCTTTCACAGGCGCAGCAACACTGGGGCGTTGCGCTTCTCTACCCACCAATCGTCACGGTCATTCTCTTTCCATCTCGTAGACACGAGCTGAGAAATTGCAAACGTCGAGCAATTGCTCAGAGATGAAAAGTGCCAGCACTGAAAGCTGTTGCTAGCCAGCACCCTTCCTTGGAAGCGCTTTCACAGGCGCAGCAACACTGGGGCTTTGCGCTTCTCTAGCCACCAAACGTCACGGTCACTATCTCTCCGTCTCGTAGACACGAGCTGAGAAATTGCAAACGTCGAGCAATTGCTCAGAGATGAAAAGTGCCAGCACTGAAAGCTGTTGCTAGCCAGCCCCCTTCCTTGGAAGCGCTTTTGTAGGCCTAAGAACACTGGGGCTCTGGGCTTCTCTAGCCACCTAATCTTCTGCTCATCCTCCCGCGCACTCTAAAGAGAGCTCAGGTGAGAAATTGCAAACGTCGAGCAATTGCTCAGAGATGAAAAGTGCCAGCACTGAAAGCTGTTGCCAGCCAGCACCCTTCCTTGGAAGCGCGTTCACAGGCGCAGCAACACTTGGGCTTTGCGCTTCTCTAGCCACCAAACGTCACAGTCATTCTCTTTCCGTCTCGTAGACACGAGCAGAGAAATTGCAAACGTCGAGCAATTGCTCAGAGATGAAAAGTGCCAGCACTGAAAGCTGTTGCTAGCCAGCACCCTTCCTTGGAAGCGCTTTCACAGGCGCAGCAACACTGGGGCTTTGCGCTTCTCTAGCCACCAAACGTCACGGTCATTCTCTTTCCGTCTCGTAGACACGAGCTGAGAAATTGCAAACGTCGAGCAATTGCTCAGAGATGAAAAGTGCCAGCACTGAAAGCTGTTGCTAGCCAGCACCCTTCCTTGGAAGCGCGTTCACAGGCGCAGCAACACTGGGGCTTTGCGCTTCTCTAGCCACCAAACGTCACGGTCATTCTCTTTCCGTCTCGTAGACACAAGCTGAGAAATTGCAAACGTCGAGCAATTGCTCAGAGATGAAAAGTGCCAGCACTGAAAGCTGTTGCTAGCCAGCACCCTTCCTTGGAAGCGCTTTTGTAGGCCTAAGCACACTGGGGCTCTGGGCTTCTCTAGCCACCTAATCTTCTGCTCATCCTCTCGCGCACTCTAAAGAGAGCTCAGGTGAGAAATTGCAAACGTCCAGCAATTGCTCAGAGATGAAAAGTGCCAGCACTGAAAGCTGTTGCTAGCCAGCACCCTTCCTTGGAAGCGCTTTCACAGGCGCAGCAACACTGGGGCTTTGCACTTCTCTAGCCACCAAACGTCACGGTCACTATCTCTCCGTCTCGTAGACAGGAGCTGAGAAATTGCAAACGTCGAGCAATTGCTCAGAGATGAAAAGTGCCAGCACTGAAAGCTGTTGCTAGCCAGCACCCTTCCTTGGAAGCGCTTTCACAGGCGCAGCAACACTGGGGCTTTGCGCTTCTCTAGCCACCAAACGTCACGGTCCTTCTCTATCCGTCTCGTAGACACAAGCTGAGAAATTGCAAACGTCGAGCAATTGCTCAGAGATGAAAAGTGCCAGCACTGAAAGCTGTTGCTAGCCAGCACCCTTCCTTGGAAGCGCGTTCACAGGCGCAGCAACACTGGGGCTTTGCGCTTCTCTAGCCACCAAACGTCACGGTCCTTCTCTTTCCGTCTCGTAGACACAAGCTGAGAAATTGCAAACGTCGAGCAATTGCTCAGAGATGAAAAGTGCCAGCACTGAAAGCTGTTGCTAGCCAGCACCCTTCCTTGGAAGCGCTTTTGTAGGCCTAAGCACACTGGGGCTCTGGGCTTCTCTAGCCACCTAATCTTCTGCTCATCCTCTCGCGCACTCTAAAGAGAGCTCAGGTGAGAAATTGCAAACGTCCAGCAATTGCTCAGAGATGAAAAGTGCCAGCACTGAAAGCTGTTGCTAGCCAGCACCCTTCCTTGGAAGCGCTTTCACAGGCGCAGCAACACTGGGGCTTTGCGCTTCTCTAGCCACCAAACGTCACGGTCATTCTCTTTCCGTCTCGTAGACAGGAGCTGAGAAATTGCAAACGTCGAGCAATTGCTCAGAGATGAAAAGTGCCAGCACTGAAAGCTGTTGCTAGCCAGCACCCTTCCTTGGAAGCGCTTTCACAGGCGCAGCAACACTGGGGCTTTGCGCTTCTCTAGCCACCAAACGTCACGGTCCTTCTCTTTCCGTCTCGTAGACACAAGCTGAGAAATTGCAAACGTCGAGCAATTGCTCAGAGATGAAAAGTGCCAGCACTGAAAGCTGTTGCTAGCCAGCACCCTTCCTTGGAAGCGCTTTTGTAGGCCTAAGCACACTGGGGCTCTGGGCTTCTCTAGCCACCTAATCTTCTGCTCATCCTCTCGCGCACTCTAAAGAGAGCTCAGGTGAGAAATTGCAAACGTTGAGCAATTGCTCAGAGATGAAAAGTGCCAGCACTGAAAGCTCTTGCTAGCCAGCACCCTTCCGTGGAAGCGCTTTTGTAGGCCTAAGAACACTGGGGCTCTGGGCTTCTCTAGCCACCTAATCTTCTGCTCATCCTCTCGCGCACTCTGAAGAGAGCTCAGGTGAGAAATTGCAAACGTCGAGCAATTGCTCAGAGATGAAAAGTGCCAGCACTGAAAGCTGTTGCTAGGCAGCACCCTTCCTTGGAAGCGCTTTCACAGGCGCAGCAACACTGGGGCTTTGCGCTTCTCTAGCCACCAAACGTCACAGTCATTCTCTCTCCGTCTCGTAGACACGAGCTGAGAAATTGCAAACGTCGAGCAATTGCTCAGAGATGAAAAGTGCCAGCACTGAAAGCTGTTGCTAGCCAGCACCCTTCCTTGGAAGCGCTTTCACAGGCGCAGCAACACTGGGGCGTTGCGCTTCTCTAGCCACCAAACGTCACGGTCACTATCTCTCCGTCTCGTAGACACGAGCTGAGAAATTGCAAACGTCGAGCAATTGCTCAGAGAGCAAAAGTGCCAGCACTGAAAGCTGTTGCTAGCCAGCCCCCTTCCTTGGAAGCACTTTTGTAGGCCTAAGAACACTGGGGCTCTGGGCTTCTCTAGCCACCTAATCTTCTGCTCATCCTCTCGCGCACTCTAAAGAGAGCTCAGGTGAGAAATTGCACACGTCCAGCAATTGCTCAGAGATGAAAAGTGCCAGCACTGAAAGCTGTTGCTAGCCAGCAGCCTTCCTTGGAAGCGCTTTCACAGGCACAGCAACACTGGGGCTTTGCTCTTCTCTACCCACCAAACGTCACAGTCATTCTCTTTCCATCTCGTAGACACAAGGTGAGAAATTGCAAACGTCGAGCAATTGCTCAGAGATGAAAAGTGCCAGCACTGAAAGCTCTTGCTAACCAGTACCCTTCCTTGGAAGCGCTTTCACAGGCGCAGTAATACTGGGGCTTTGCGCTTCTCTAGCCACCAAACGTCACAGTCATTCTCTTTCCGTCTCGTAGACACGAGCTGAGAAATTGCAAACGTCCAGCAATTGCTCAGAGATGAAAAGTGCCAGCACTGAAAGCTGTTGCTAGCCAGCACCCTTCCTTGGAAGCGCTTTGACAGGCGCAGCAACACTGGGGCTTTGCGCTTCTCTACCCACCAAACGTCACGGTCACTATCTCTCCGTCTCGTAGACACGAGCTGAGAAATTGCAAACGTCGAGCAATTGCTCAGAGATGAAAAGTGCCAGCACTGAAAGCTGTTGCTAGCCAGCAGCCTTCCTTGGAAGCGCTTTCACAGGCGCAGGAACACTGGGGCTTTGCGCTTCTCTAGCCACCAAACGTCACGGTCCTTCTCTTTCCGTCTCGTAGACACGAGCTGAGAAATTGCAAACGTCGAGCAATTGCTCAGAGATGAAAAGTGCCAGCACTGAAAGCTGTTGCTAGCCAGCACCCTTCCTTGGAAGCGCTTTTGTAGGCCTAAGCACACTGGGGCTCTGGGCTTCTCTAGCCACCTAATCTTCTGCTCATCCTCTCGCGCACTCTAAAGAGAGCTCAGGTGAGAAATTGCAAACGTTGAGCAATTGCTCAGAGATGAAAAGTGCCAGCACTGAAAGCTGTTGCTAGCCAGCACCCTTCCGTGGAAGCGCTTTTGTAGGCTTAAGAAGACTGGGGCTCTGGGCTTCTCTAGCCACCTAATCTTCTGCTCATCCTCTCGCGCACTCTGAAGAGAGCTCAGGTGAGAAATTGCAAACGTCGAGCAATTGCTCAGAGATGAAAAGTGCCAGCACTGAAAGCTGTTGCCAGCCAGCACCCTTCCTTGGAAGCGCTTTCACAGGCGCAGCAACACTGGGGCTTTGCGCTTCTCTAGCCACCAAACGTCACAGTCATTCTCTCTCCGTCTCGTAGACACGAGCTGAGAAATTGCAAACGTCGAGCAATTGCTCAGAGATGAAAAGTGCCAGCACTGAAAGCTGTTGCTAGCCAGCACCCTTCCTTGGAAGCGCTTTCACAGGCGCAGCAACACTGGGGCGTTGCGCTTCTCTAGCCACCAAACGTCACGGTCACTATCTCTCCGTCTCGTAGACACGAGCTGAGAAATTGCAAACGTCGAGCAATTGTTCAGAGAGCAAAAGTGCCAGCACTGAAAGCTGTTGCTAGCCAGCACCCTTCCTTGGAAGCACTTTTGTAGGCCTAAGAACACTGGGGCTCTGGGCTTCTCTAGCCACCTAATCTTCTGCTCATCCTCTCGCGCACTCTAAAGAGAGCTCAGGTGAGAAATTGCAAAGGTCGAGCAATTGCTCAGAGATGAAAAGGGCCAGCACTGAAAGCTGTTGCTAGCCAGCAGCCTTCCTTGGAAGCGCTTTCACAGGCACAGCAACACTGGGGCTTTGCTCTTCTCTACCCACCAAACGTCACAGTCATTCTCTTTCCATCTCGTAGACACAAGCTGAGAAATTGCAAACGTCGAGCAATTGCTCAGAGATGAAAAGTGCCAGCACTGAAAGCTCTTGCTAACCAGTACCCTTCCTTGGAAGCGCTTTCACAGGCGCAGTAATACTGGGGCTTTGCGCTTCTCTAGCCACCAAACGTCACAGTCATTCTCTTTCCGTCTCGTAGACACGAGCTGAGAAATTGCAAACGTCCAGCAATTGCTCAGAGATGAAAAGTGCCAGCACTGAAAGCTGTTGCTAGCCAGCACCCTTCCTTGGAAGCGCTTTTGTAGGCCTAAGAACACTGGGGCTTTGCGCTTCTCTAGCCACCTAATCTTCTGCTCATTCTCTCGCGCACTCTAAAGAGAGCTCAGGTGAGAAATTACAAACGTTGAGCAATTGCTCAGAGATGAAAAGTGCCAGCACTGAAAGCTGTTGCTAGCCAGCACCTTACCTTGGAAGCGCTTTCACAGGCGCAGCAACACTGGGGCTTTGCGCTTCTCTAGCCACCAAACGTCACGGTCATTCTCCATCCGTCTCGTAGACATGAGCTGAGAGATTGCAAACGTCGAGCAATTGCTCAGAGATGAAAAGTGCCAGCACTGAAAGCTCTTGCTAGCCAGCACCCTTCCTTGGAAGCGCTTTCACAGGCACAGCAACACTGGGGCTTTGCGCTTCTCTACCCACCAAACGTCACGGTCATTCTCTTTCCGTCTCGTAGACACGAGCTGAGAAATTGCAAACGTCGAGCAATTGCTCAGAGATGAAAAGTGCCAGCACTGAAAGCTGTTGCTAGCCAGCCCCCTTCCTTGGAAGCGCTTTTGTAGGCCTAAGAACACTGGGGCTCTGGGCTTCTCTAGCCACCTAATCTTCTGCTCATAATCTCGCGCACTCTAAAGAGAGCTCAGGTGAGAAATTGCAAACGTCGAGCAATTGCTCAGAGATGAAAAGTGCCAGCACTGAAAGCTGTTGCTAGCCAGCAGCCTTCCTTGGAAGCGCTTTCACAGGCGCAGCAACACTGGGGCTTTGCGCTTCTCTAGCCACCAAACGTCACGGTCCTTCTCTTTCCGTCTCGTAGACACGAGCTCAGAGATTGCAAACGTCGAGCAATTGCTCAGAGATGAAAAGTGCCAGCACTGAAAGCTGTTGCTAGCCAGCACCCTTCCTTGGAAGCGCTTTCACAGGCACAGCAACACTGGGGCTTTGCGCTTCTCTACCCACCAAACGTCATGGTCATTCTCTTTCCGTCTCGTAAATACGAGCTGAGAAATTGCAAACGTCGAGCAATTGCTCAGAGATGAAAAGTGCCAGCACTGAAAGCTGTTGCTAGCCAGCAGCCTTCCTTGGAAGCGCTTTCACAGGCGCAGCAACACTGGGGCTTTGCGCTTCTCTAGCCACCAAACGTCACGGTCATTCTCTTTCCGTCTCGTAGACACGAGCTGAGAAATTGCAAACGTCGAGCAATTGCTCAGAGATGAAAAGTGCCAGCACTGAAAGCTGTTGCTAGCCAGCCCCCTTCCTTGGAAGCGCTTTTGTAGGCCTAAGAACACTGGGGCTCTGGGCTTCTCTAGCCACCTAACCTTCTGCTCATCCTCTCGCGCAGTCTAAAGAGAGCTCAGGTGAGAAATGGCAAAGGTCGAGCAATTGCTCAGAGATGAAAAGTGCCAGCACTGAAAGCTGTTGCTAGCCAACACCCTTCCTTGGAAGCGCTTTCACAGGCGCAGCAACACTGGGGCTTTGCGCTTCTCTAGCCACCAAACGTCACGGTCACTATCTCTCCGTCTCGTAGACACGAGCAGAGAAATTGCAAACGTCGAGCAATTGCTCAGAGATGAAAAGTGCCAGCACTGAAAGCTGTTGCTAGCCAGCACCCTTCCTTGGAAGCGCTTTTGTAGGCCTAAGAACACTGGGGCTCTGGGCTTCTCTAGCCACCTAATCTTCTGCTCATCCTCTCGCGCACTCTAAAGAGAGCTCAGGTGAGAAATTGCAAACGTCGAGCAATTGCTCAGAGATGAAAAGTGCCAGCACTGAAAGCTGTTGCTAGGCAGCACCCTTCCTTGGAAGCGCTTTCACAGGCACAGCAACACTGGGGCTTTGCGCTTCTCTACCCACCAAACGTCACGGTCATTCTCTTTCCGTCTCGTAGACACGAGCTGAGAAATTGCAAACGTCGAGCAATTGCTCAGAGAGCAAAAGTGCCAGCACTGAAAGCTGTTGCTAGCCAGCACCCTTCCTTGGAAGCGCTTTTGTAGGCCTAAGAACACTGGGGCTCTGGGCTTCTCTAGCCACCTAATCTTCTGCTCATCCTCTCGCGCACTCTAAAGAGAGCTCAGGTGAGAAATTGCAAACGTCCAGCAATTGCTCAGAGATGAAAAGTGCCAGCACTGAAAGCTGTTGCTAGCCAGCAGCCTTCCTTGGAAGCGCTTTCACAGGCGCAGCAACACTGGGGCTTTGCGCTTCTCTAGCCACCAAACGTCACGGTCCTTCTCTTTCCGTCTCGTAGACACGAGCTGAGAGATTGCAAACGTCGAGCAATTGCTCAGAGATGAAAAGTGCCAGCACTGAAAGCTGTTGCTAGCCAGCACCCTTCCTTGGAAGCGCTTTTGTAGGCCTAAGAAGACTGGGGCTCTGGGCTTCTCTAGCCACCTAATCTTCTGCTCATCCTCTCGCGCACTCTAAAGAGAGCTCAGGTGAGAAATTGCAAACGTCGAGCAATTGCTCAGAGATGAAAAGTGCCAGCACTGAAAGCTGTTGCTAGCCAGCCCCCTTCCTTGGAAGCGCTTTTGTAGGCCTAAGAAGACTGGGGCTCTGGGCTTCTCTAGCCACCTAATCTTCTGCTCATCCTGTCGCGCACTCTGAAGAGAGCTCAGGTGAGAAATTGCAAACGTCGAGCAATTGCTCAGAGATGAAAAGTGCCAGCACTGAAAGCTGTTGCTAGCCAGCACCCTTCCTTGGAAGCGCTTTCACAGGCGCAGCAACACTGGGGCTTTGCGCTTCTCTAGCCACCAAACGTCACAGTCATTCTCTTTCCATCTCGTAGGCACGAGCTGAGAAATTGCAAACGTCGAGCAATTGCTCAGAGATGAAAAGTGCCAGCACTGAAAGCTGTTGCTAGCCAGCACCCTTCCTTGGAAGCGCTTTCACAGGCACAGCAACACTGGGGCTTTGCGCTTCTCTACCCACCAAACGTCATGGTCATTCTCTTTCCGTCTCGTAAATACGAGCTGAGAAATTGCAAACGTCGAGCAATTGCTCAGAGATGAAAAGTGCCAGCACTGAAAGCTGTTGCTAGCCAGCACCCTTCCTTGGAAGCGCTTTCACAGGCGCAGCAACACTGGGGCTTTGCGCTTCTCTAGCCACCAAACGTCACGGTCATTCTCTTTCCGTCTCGTAGACACGAGCTGAGAAATTGCAAACGTCGAGCAATTGCTCAGAGACCAAAAGTGCCAGCACTGAAAGCTGTTGCTAGCCAGCCCCCTTCCTTGGAAGCGCTTTTGTAGGCCTAAGAAGACTGGGGCTCTGGGCTTCTCTAGCCACCTAACCTTCTGCTCATCCTCTCGCGCAGTCTAAAGAGAGCTCAGGTGAGAAATGGCAAACGTCGAGCAATTGCTCAGAGATGAAAAGTGCCAGCACTGAAAGCTGTTGCTAGCCAGCACCCTTCCTTGGAAGCGCTTTCACAGGCGCAGCAACACTGGGGCTTTGCGCTTCTCTAGCCACCAAACGTCACGGTCACTATCTCTCCGTCTCGTAGACATGAGCTGAGACATTGCAAACGTCGAGCAATTGCTCAGAGATGAAAAGTGCCAGCACTGAAAGCTGTTGCTAGCCAGCACCCTTCCTTGGAAGCGCGTTCACAGGCGCAGCAACACTGGGGCTTTGCGCTTCTCTACCCACCAAACGTCACAGTCATACTCTTTCCGTCTCGTAGACACAAGCTGAGAAATTGCAAACGTTGAGCAATTGCTCAGAGATGAAAAGTGCCAGCACTGAAAGCCCTTGCTAGCCAGCACCCTTCCTTGGAAGTTCTTTTGTAGGCCTAAGCACACTGGGGCTCTGGGCTTCTCTAGCCACCTAATCTTCTGCTCATCCTGTCGCGCACTCTAAAGAGAGCTCAGGTGAGAAATTGCAAACGTCGAGCAATTGCTCAGAGAGGAAAAGTGCCAGCACTGAAAGCTGTTGCTAGCCAGCACCCTTCCTTGGAAGCGCTTTCACAGGCGCAGCAACACTGGGGCGTTGCGCTTCTCTAGCCACCAAACGTCACGGTCACTATCTCTCCGTCTCGTAGACACGAGCTGAGAAATTGCAAACGTCGAGCAATTGCTCAGAGATGAAAAGTGCCAGCACTGAAAGCTGTTGCTAGCCAGCACCCTTCCTTGGAAGCGCTTTTGTAGGCCTAAGAACACTGGGGCTCTGGGCTTCTCTAGCCACCTAATCTTCTGCTCATCCTCTCGCGCACTCTAAAGAGAGCTCAGGTGAGAAATTGCAAACGTCGAGCAATTGCTCAGAGATGAAAAGTGCCAGCACTGAAAGCTGTTGCCAGCCAGCACCCTTCCTTGGAAGCGCTTTCACAGGCACAGCAACACTGGGGCTTTGCGCTTCTCTACCCACCAAACGTCACAGTCATTCTCTTTCCGTCTCGTAGACACGAGCTGAGAAATTGCAAACGTCGAGCAATTGCTCAGAGATGAAAAGTGCCAGCACTGAAAGCTGTTGCTAGCCAGCACCCTTCCTTGGAAGTGCTTTTGTAGGCCTAATAACACTGGGGCTCTGGGCTTCTCTAGCCACCTAATCTTCTGCTCATCCTCTCGCGCACTCTAAAGAGAGCTCAGGTGAGAAATTGCAAACGTCGAGCAATTGCTCAGAGATGAAAAGTGCCAGCACTGAAAGCTGTTGCTAGCCAGCACCCTTCCTTGGAAGCGCTTTCACAGGCGCAGCAACACTGGGGCTTTGCGCTTCTCTAGCCACCAAACGTCACGGTCATTCTCTTTACGTTTCGTAGACACGAGCTGAGAAATTGCAAACGTCGAGCAATTGCTCAGAGATGAAAAGTGCCAGCACTGAAAGCTGTTGCTAGCCAGCACCCTTCCTTGGAAGCGCGTTCACAGGCGCAGCAACACTGGGGCTTTGCGCTTCTCTAGCCACCAAACGTCACGGTCATTCTCTTTCCGTCTCGTAGACACAAGCTGAGAAATTGCAAACGTCGAGCAATTGCTCAGAGATGAAAAGTGCCAGCACTGAAAGCTCTTGCTAGCCAGCACCCTTCCTTGGAAGCGCTTTCACAGGCGCAGCAACACTGGGGCTTTGCGCTTCTCTACCCACCAAACGTCATGGTCATTCTCTTTCCGTCTCGTAGATACGAGCTGAGAAATTGCAAACGTCGAGCAATTGCTCAGAGATGAAAAGTGCCAGCACTGAAAGCTGTTGCTAGCCAGCCCCCTTCCTTGGAAGCGCTTTTGTAGGCCTAAGCACACTGGGGCTCTGGGCTTCTCTAGCCACCTAATCTTCTGCTCATCCTCTCGTGCACTCTAAAGAGAGCTCAGGTGAGAAATTGCAAACGTCGAGCAATTGCTCAGAGATGAAAAGTGCCTGCACTGAAAGCTGTTGCTAGGCAGCACCCTTCCTTGGAAGCGCTTTCACAGGCGCAGCAACACTGGGGCTTTGCTCTTCTCTACCCAACAAACCTCACAGTCATTCTCTTTCCGTCTCGTAGACACAAGCTGAGAAATTGCAAACGTCGAGCAATTGCTCAGAGATGAAAAGTGCCAGCACTGAAAGCTGTTGCTAGCCAGCACCCTTCCTTGGAAGCGCTTTCACAGGCGCAGCAACACTGGGGCTTTGCGCTTCTCTAGCCACCAAACGTCACAGTCATTCTCTTTCCGTCTCGTAGACACGAGCTGAGACATTGCAAACGTCGAGCAATTGCTCAGAGATGAAAAGTGCCAGCACTGAAAGCTGTTGCTAGCCAGCACCCTTCCTTGGAAGCGCGTTCACAGGCGCAGCAACACTGGGGCGTTGCGCTTCTCTAGCCACCAAACGTCACGGTCATTCTCTTTCCGTCTCGTAGACACGAGTTGAGAGATTGCAAACATCGAGCAATTGCTCAGAGATGAAAAGTGCCAGCACTGAAAGCTCTTGCCAGCCAGCACCCTTCCTTGGAAGCGCTTTTGTAGGCCTAAGCACACTGGGGCTCTGGGCTTCTCTAGCCACCTAATCTTCTGCTCATCCTCTCGCGCACTCTAAAGAGAGCTCAGGGGAGAAATTGCAAACGTCGAGCAATTGCTCAGAGATGAAAAGTGCCAGCACTGAAAGCTGTTGCTAGCCAGCAGCCTTCCTTGGAAGCGCTTTCACAGGCGCAGCAACACTGGGGCTTTGCGCTTCTCTAGCCACCAAACGTCACGGTCCTTCTCTTTCCGTCTCGTAGACACGAGCTGAGAGATTGCAAACATCGAGCAATTGCTCAGAGATGAAAAGTGCCAGCACTGAAAGCTGTTGCTAGCCAGCACCCTTCCTTGGAAGCGCTTTTGTAGGCCTAAGAAGACTGGGGCTCTGGGCTTCTCTAGCCACCTAATCTTCTGCTCATCCTCTCACGCACTCTAAAGAGAGCTCAGGTGAGAAATTGCAAACGTCGAGCAATTGCTCAGAGATGAAAAGTGCCAGCACTGAAAGCTCTTGCTAGCCAGCACCCTTCCTTGGAAGCGCTTTCACAGGCGCAGCAACACTGGGGCTTTGCGCTTCTCTAGCCACCAAACGTCACGGTCATTCTCTTTCCGTCTCGTAGACACGAGTTGAGAAATTGCAAAAGTCGAGCAATTGCTCAGAGATGAAAAGTGCCAGCACTGAAAGCTGTTGCTAGCCAGCAGCCTTCCTTGGAAGCGCTTTTGTAGGCCTAAGAAGACTGGGGCTCTGGGCTTCTCTAGCCACCTAATCTTCTGCTCATCCTCTCGCGCAGTCTAAAGAGAGCTCAGGTGAGAAATTGCAAACGTCGAGCAATTGCTCAGAGATGAAAAGTGCCAGCACTGAAAGCTCTTGCTAGCCAGCACCCTTCCTTGGAAGCGCTTTTGTAGGCCTAAGAACACTGGGGCTTTGCGCTTCTCTAGCCACCTAATCTTGTGCTCATCCTCTCGCGCACTCTGAAGAGAGCTCAGGTGAGAAATTACAAACGTCGAGCAATTGCTCAGAGATGAAAAGTGCCAGCACTGAAAGCTGTTGCTAGCCAGCACCCTTCCTTGGAAGCGCTTTCACAGGTGCAACAACACTGGGGCTTTGCGCTTCTCTAGCCACCAAACGTCACGGTCACTATCTCTCCGTCTCGTAGACACGAGCTGAGAAATTGCAAACGTCGAGCAATTGCTCAGAGATGAAAAGTGCCAGCACTGAAAGCTGTTGCTAGCCAGCAGCCTTCCTTGGAAGCGCTTTCACAGGCGCAGCAACACTGGGGCTTTGCGCTTCTCTAGCCACCAAACGTCACGGTCCTTCTCTTTCCGTCTCGTAGACACGAGCTGAGAGATTGCAAACGTCGAGCAATTGCTCAGAGATGAAAAGTGCCAGCACTGAAAGCTGTTGCTAGCCAGCACCCTTCCTTGGAAGCGCTTTTGTAGGCCTAAGCACACTGGGGCTCTGGGCTTCTCTAGCCACCTAATCTTCTGCTCATCCTCTCGCGCACTCTAAAGAGAGCTCAGGTGAGAAATTGCAAACGTCGAGCAATTGCTCAGAGATGAAAAGTGCCAGCACTGAAAGCTCTTGCTAGCCAGCACCCTTCCTTGGAAGCGCTTTCACAGGCGCAGCAACACTGGGGCTTTGCGCTTCTCTAGCCACCAAACGTCACGGTCATTCTCTTTCCGTCTCGTAGACACGAGCTGAGAAATTGCAAACGTCGAGCAATTGCTCAGAGATGAAAAGTGCCAGCACTGAAAGCTGTTGCTAGCCAGCACCCTTCCTTGGAAGCGCTTTTGTAGGCCTAAGCACACTGGGGCTCTGGGCTTCTCTAGCCACCTAATCTTCTGCTCATCCTCTCGCGCAGTCTAAAGAGAGCTCAGGTGAGAAATTGCAAACGTCGAGCAATTGCTCAGAGATGAAAAGTGCCAGCACTGAAAGCTGTTGCTAGCCAGCACCCTTCCTTGGAAGCGCTTTTGTAGGCCTAAGAAGACTGGGGCTCTGGGCTTCTCTACCCACCTAATCTTCTCCTCGTCCTCTCGCGCACTCTGAAGAGAGCTCAGGTGAGAAATTGCAAACGTCGAGCAATTGCTCAGAGATGAAAAGTGCCAGCACTGAAAGCTGTTGCTAGCCAGCCCCCTTCCTTGGAAGCGCTTTTGTAGGCCTAAGAAGACTGGGGCTCTGGGCTTCTCTAGCCACCTAATCTTCTGCTCATCCTCTCGCGCACTCTGAAGAGAGCTCAGGTGAGAAATTGCAAACGTCGAGCAATTGCTCAGAGATGAAAAGTGCCAGCACTGAAAGCTGTTGCTAGGCAGCACCCTTCCTTGGAAGCGCTTTCACAGGCGCAGCAACACTGGGGCTTTGCGCTTCTCTAGCCACCAAACGTCACAGTCATTCTCTTTCCATCTCGTAGGCACGAGCTGAGAAATTGCAAACGTCGAGCAATTGCTCAGAGATGAAAAGTGCCAGCACTGAAAGCTGTTGCCAGCCAGCACCCTTCCTTGGAAGCGCTTTCACAGGCACAGCAACACTGGGGCTTTGCGCTTCTCTACCCACCAAACGTCATGGTCATTCTCTTTCCGTCTCGTAAATACGAGCTGAGAAATTGCAAACGTCGAGCAATTGCTCAGAGATGAAAAGTGCCAGCACTGAAAGCTGTTGCTAGCCAGCACCCTTCCTTGGAAGCGCTTTCACAGGCGCAGCAACACTGGGGCTTTGCGCTTCTCTAGCCACCAAACGTCACGGTCATTCTCTTTCCGTCTCGTAGACACGAGCTGAGAAATTGCAAACGTCGAGCAATTGCTCAGAGACCAAAAGTGCCAGCACTGAAAGCTGTTGCTAGCCAGCACCCTTCCTTGGAAGCGCTTTTATAGGCCTAAGAACAGTGGGGCTCTGGGCTTCTCTAGCCACCTAACCTTCTGCTCATCCTCTCGCGCAGTCTAAAGAGAGCTCAGGTGAGAAATGGCAAACGTCGAGCAATTGCTCAGAGATGAAAAGTGCCAGCACTGAAAGCTGTTGCTAGCCAGCACCCTTCCTTGGAAGCGCTTTCACAGGCGCAGTAACACTGGGGCTTTGCGCTTCTCTAGCCACCAAACGTCACGGTCACTATCTCTCCGTCTCGTAGACACGAGCTGAGACATTGCAAACGTCGAGCAATTGCTCAGAGATGAAAAGTGCCAGCACTGAAAGCTGTTGCTAGCCAGCACCCTTCCTTGGAAGCGCGTTCACAGGCGCAGCAACACTGGGGCTTTGCGCTTCTCTACCCACCAAACGTCACAGTCATACTCTTTCCGTCTCGTAGACACAAGCTGAGAAATTGCAAACGTTGAGCAATTGCTCAGAGATGAAAAGTGCCAGCACTGAAAGCCCTTGCTAGCCAGCACCCTTCCTTGGAAGTGCTTTTGTGGGCCTAAGCACACTGGGGCTCTGGGCTTCTCTAGCCACCTAATCTTCTGCTCATCCTCTCGCGCACTCTGAAGAGAGCTCAGGTGAGAAATTGCAAACGTCGAGCAATTGCTCAGAGAGGAAAAGTGCCAGCACTGAAAGCTGTTGCTAGCCAGCACCCTTCCTTGGAAGCGCTTTCACAGGCGCAGCAACACTGGGGCGTTGCGCTTCTCTACCCACCAATCGTCACGGTCATTCTCTTTCCGTCTCGTAGACACGAGCTGAGAAATTGCAAACGTCGAGCAATTGCTCAGAGATGAAAAGTGCCAGCACTGAAAGCTGTTGCTAGCCAGCACCCTTCCTTGGAAGCGCTTTCACAGGCGCACCAACACTGGGGCTTTGCGCTTCTCTAGCCACCAAACGTCACGGTCACTATCTCTCCGTCTCGTAGACACGAGCTGAGAAATTGCAAACGTCGAGCAATTGCTCAGAGATGAAAAGTGCCAGCACTGAAAGCTGTTGCTAGCCAGCACCCTTCCTTGGAAGCGCTTTTGTAGGCCTAAGAAGACTGGGGCTCTGGGCTTCTCTAGCCACCTAATCTTCTGCTCATCCTCTCGCGCACTCTAAAGAGAGCTCAGGTGAGAAATTGCAAACGTCGAGCAATTGCTCAGAGATGAAAAGTGCCAGCACTGAAAGCTGTTGCCAGCCAGCACCCTTCCTTGGAAGCGCTTTCACAGGCACAGCAACACTGGGGCTTTGCGCTTCTCTACCCACCAAACGTCACAGTCATTCTCTTTCCGTCTCGTAGACACGAGCTGAGAAATTGCAAACGTCGAGCAATTGCTCAGAGATGAAAAGTGCCAGCACTGAAAGCTGTTGCTAGCCAGCACCCTTCCTTGGAAGTGCTTTTGTAGGCCTAATAACACTGGGGCTCTGGGCTTCTCTAGCCACCTAATCTTCTGCTCATCCTCTCGCGCACTCTAAAGAGAGCTCAGGTGAGAAATTGCAAACGTCCAGCAATTGCTCAGAGATGAAAAGTGCCAGCACTGAAAGCTGTTGCTAGCCAGCACCCTTCCTTGGAAGTGCTTTCACAGGCGCAGCAACACTGGGGCTTTGCGCTTCTCTACCCACCAAACGTCACGGTCATTCTCTTTCCGTCTCGTAGACACGAGCTGAGAAATTGCAAACGTCGAGCAATTGCTTAGAGATGAAAAGTGCCAGCACTGAAAGCTGTTGCTAGCCAGCACCCTTCCTTGGAAGCGCTTTCACAGGCGCAGCAACACTGGGGCTTTGCGCTTCTCTAGCCACCAAACGTCACGGTCATTCTCTTTCCGTCTCGTAGACACGAGCTGAGAGATTGCAAACGTCGAGCAATTGCTCAGAGATGAAAAGTGCCAGCACTGAAAGCTGTTGCTAGCCAGCACCCTTCCTTGGAAGCGCTTTCACAGGCGCAGCAACACTGGGGCTTTGCGCTTCTCTAGCCACCAAACGTCACGGTCATTCTCTTTCAATCTCGTAGACACGAGCTGAGAAATTGCAAACGTCGAGCAATTGCTCAGAGATGAAAAGTGCCAGCACTGAAAGCTGTTGCTAGCCAGCACCCTTCCTTGGAAGCGCGTTCACAGGCGCAGCAACACTGGGGCTTTGCGCTTCTCTAGCCACCAAACGTCACGGTCATTCTCTTTCCGTATCGTAGACACAAGCTGAGAAATTGCAAACGTCGAGCAATTGCTCAGAGATGAAAAGTGCCAGCACTGAAAGCTCTTGCTAGCCAGCACCCTTCCTTGGAAGCGCTTTCACAGGCGCAGCAACACTGGGGCTTTGCGCTTCTCTAGCCACCAAACGTCACGGTCATTCTCTTTCCGTCTCGTAGATACGAGCTGAGAAATTGCAAACGTCGAGCAATTGCTCAGAGATGAAAAGTGCCAGCACTGAAAGCTGTTGCTAGCCAGCCCCCTTCCTTGGAAGCGCTTTTGTAGGCCTAAACACACTGGGGCTCTGGGCTTCTCTAGCCACCTAATCTTCTGCTCATCCTCTCGTGCACTCTAAAGAGAGCTCAGGTGAGAAATTGCAAACGTCGAGCAATTGCTCAGAGATGAAAAGTGCCTGCACTGAAAGCTGTTGCTAGGCAGCCCCCTTCCTTGGAAGCGCTTTCACAGGCGCAGCAACACTGGGGCTTTGCTCTTCTCTACCCAACAAACCTCACAGTCATTCTCTTTCCGTCTCGTAGACACGAGCTGAGAAATTGCAAACGTCGAGCAATTGCTCAGAGATGAAAAGTGCCAGCACTGAAAGCTGTTGCTAGCCAGCACCCTTCCTTGGAAGCGCTTTCACAGGCGCAGCAACACTGGGGCGTTGCGCTTCTCTAGCCACCAAACGTCACGGTCATTCTCTTTCCGTCTCGTAGACACGAGTTGAGAGATTGCAAACATCGAGCAATTGCTCAGAGATGAAAAGTGCCAGCACTGAAAGCTGTTGCTAGCCAGCACCCTTCCTTGGAAGCGCTTTTGTAGGCCTAAGAAGACTGGGGCTCTGGGCTTCTCTAGCCACCTAATCTTCTGCTCATCCTCTCGCGCACTCTAAAGAGAGCTCAGGGGAGAAATTGCAAACGTCGAGCAATTGCTCAGAGATGAAAAGTGCCAGCACTGAAAGCTGTTGCTAGCCAGCACCCTTCCTTGGAAGCGCTTTCACAGGCGCAGCAACACTGGGGCTTTGCGCTTCTCTAGCCACCAAACGTCACGGTCATTCTCTTTCCGTCTCGTAGACACGAGCTGAGAGATTGCAAACATCGAGCAATTGCTCAGAGATGAAAAGTGCCAGCACTGAAAGCTGTTGCTAGCCAGCACCCTTCCTTGGAAGCGCTTTTGTAGGCCTAAGAAGACTGGGGCTCTGGGCTTCTCTAGCCACCTAATCTTCTGCTCATCCTCTCGCGCACTCTAAAGAGAGCTCAGGTGAGAAATTGCAAACGTCGAGCAATTGCTCAGAGATGAAAAGTGCCAGCACTGAAAGCTCTTGCTAGCCAGCACCCTTCCTTGGAAGTGCTTTTGTGGGCCTAAGCACACTGGGGCTCTGGGCTTCTCTAGCCACCTAATCTTCTGCTCATCCTCTCGCGCACTCTGAAGAGAGCTCAGGTGAGAAATTGCAAACGTCGAGCAATTGCTCAGAGAGGAAAAGTGCCAGCACTGAAAGCTGTTGCTAGCCAGCACCCTTCCTTGGAAGCGCTTTCACAGGCGCAGCAACACTGGGGCGTTGCGCTTCTCTACCCACCAATCGTCACGGTCATTCTCTTTCCGTCTCGTAGACACGAGCTGAGAAATTGCAAACGTCGAGCAATTGCTCAGAGATGAAAAGTGCCAGCACTGAAAGCTGTTGCTAGCCAGCACCCTTCCTTGGAAGCGCTTTCACAGGCGCACCAACACTGGGGCTTTGCGCTTCTCTAGCCACCAAACGTCACGGTCACTATCTCTCCGTCTCGTAGACACGAGCTGAGAAATTGCAAACGTCGAGCAATTGCTCAGAGATGAAAAGTGCCAGCACTGAAAGCTGTTGCTAGCCAGCACCCTTCCTTGGAAGCGCTTTTGTAGGCCTAAGAAGACTGGGGCTCTGGGCTTCTCTAGCCACCTAATCTTCTGCTCATCCTCTCGCGCACTCTAAAGAGAGCTCAGGTGAGAAATTGCAAACGTCGAGCAATTGCTCAGAGATGAAAAGTGCCAGCACTGAAAGCTGTTGCCAGCCAGCACCCTTCCTTGGAAGCGCTTTCACAGGCACAGCAACACTGGGGCTTTGCGCTTCTCTACCCACCAAACGTCACAGTCATTCTCTTTCCGTCTCGTAGACACGAGCTGAGAAATTGCAAACGTCGAGCAATTGCTCAGAGATGAAAAGTGCCAGCACTGAAAGCTGTTGCTAGCCAGCACCCTTCCTTGGAAGTGCTTTTGTAGGCCTAATAACACTGGGGCTCTGGGCTTCTCTAGCCACCTAATCTTCTGCTCATCCTCTCGCGCACTCTAAAGAGAGCTCAGGTGAGAAATTGCAAACGTCCAGCAATTGCTCAGAGATGAAAAGTGCCAGCACTGAAAGCTGTTGCTAGCCAGCACCCTTCCTTGGAAGTGCTTTCACAGGCGCAGCAACACTGGGGCTTTGCGCTTCTCTACCCACCAAACGTCACGGTCATTCTCTTTCCGTCTCGTAGACACGAGCTGAGAAATTGCAAACGTCGAGCAATTGCTTAGAGATGAAAAGTGCCAGCACTGAAAGCTGTTGCTAGCCAGCACCCTTCCTTGGAAGCGCTTTTACAGGCGCAGCAACACTGGGGCTTTGCGCTTCTCTAGCCACCAAACGTCACGGTCATTCTCTTTCCGTCTCGTAGACACGAGCTGAGAGATTGCAAACGTCGAGCAATTGCTCAGAGATGAAAAGTGCCAGCACTGAAAGCTGTTGCTAGCCAGCACCCTTCCTTGGAAGCGCTTTCACAGGCGCAGCAACACTGGGGCTTTGCGCTTCTCTAGCCACCAAACGTCACGGTCATTCTCTTTCAATCTCGTAGACACGAGCTGAGAAATTGCAAACGTCGAGCAATTGCTCAGAGATGAAAAGTGCCAGCACTGAAAGCTGTTGCTAGCCAGCACCCTTCCTTGGAAGCGCGTTCACAGGCGCAGCAACACTGGGGCTTTGCGCTTCTCTAGCCACCAAACGTCACGGTCATTCTCTTTCCGTATCGTAGACACAAGCTGAGAAATTGCAAACGTCGAGCAATTGCTCAGAGATGAAAAGTGCCAGCACTGAAAGCTCTTGCTAGCCAGCACCCTTCCTTGGAAGCGCTTTCACAGGCGCAGCAACACTGGGGCTTTGCGCTTCTCTACCCACCAAACGTCACGGTCATTCTCTTTCCGTCTCGTAGATACGAGCTGAGAAATTGCAAACGTCGAGCAATTGCTCAGAGATGAAAAGTGCCAGCACTGAAAGCTGTTGCTAGCCAGCCCCCTTCCTTGGAAGCGCTTTTGTAGGCCTAAACACACTGGGGCTCTGGGCTTCTCTAGCCACCTAATCTTCTGCTCATCCTCTCGTGCACTCTAAAGAGAGCTCAGGTGAGAAATTGCAAACGTCGAGCAATTGCTCAGAGATGAAAAGTGCCTGCACTGAAAGCTGTTGCTAGGCAGCACCCTTCCTTGGAAGCGCTTTCACAGGCGCAGCAACACTGGGGCTTTGCTCTTCTCTACCCAACAAACCTCACAGTCATTCTCTTTCCGTCTCGTAGACACGAGCTGAGAAATTGCAAACGTCGAGCAATTGCTCAGAGATGAAAAGTGCCAGCACTGAAAGCTGTTGCTAGCCAGCACCCTTCCTTGGAAGCGCTTTCACAGGCGCAGCAACACTGGGGCGTTGCGCTTCTCTAGCCACCAAACGTCACGGTCATTCTCTTTCCGTCTCGTAGACACGAGTTGAGAGATTGCAAACATCGAGCAATTGCTCAGAGAGGAAAAGTGCCAGCACTGAAAGCTGTTGCTAGCCAGCACCCTTCCTTGGAAGCGCTTTTGTAGGCCTAAGAAGACTGGGGCTCTGGGCTTCTCTAGCCACCTAATCTTCTGCTCATCCTCTCGCGCACTCTAAAGAGAGCTCAGGGGAGAAATTGCAAACGTCGAGCAATTGCTCAGAGATGAAAAGTGCCAGCACTGAAAGCTGTTGCTAGCCAGCAGCCTTCCTTGGAAGCGCTTTCACAGGCGCAGCAACACTGGGGCTTTGCGCTTCTCTAGCCACCAAACGTCACGGTCATTCTCTTTCCGTCTCGTAGACACGAGCTGAGAGATTGCAAACATCGAGCAATTGCTCAGAGATGAAAAGTGCCAGCACTGAAAGCTGTTGCTAGCCAGCACCCTTCCTTGGAAGCGCTTTTGTAGGCCTAAGAAGACTGGGGCTCTGGGCTTCTCTAGCCACCTAATCTTCTGCTCATCCTCTCGCGCACTCTAAAGAGAGCTCAGGTGAGAAATTGCAAACGTCGAGCAATTGCTCAGAGATGAAAAGTGCCAGCACTGAAAGCTCTTGCTAGCCAGCACCCTTCCTTGGAAGCGCTTTCACAGGCGCAGCAACACTGGGGCTTTGCGCTTCTCTAGCCACCAAACGTCACGGTCATTCTCTTTCCGTCTCGTAGACACGAGTTGAGAAATTGCAAAAGTCGAGCAATTGCTCAGAGATGAAAAGTGCCAGCACTGAAAGCTGTTGCTAGCCAGCAGCCTTCCTTGGAAGCGCTTTTGTAGGCCTAAGAAGACTGGGGCTCTGGGCTTCTCTAGCCACCTAATCTTCTGCTCATCCTCTCGCGCAGTCTAAAGAGAGCTCAGGTGAGAAATTGCAAACGTCGAGCAATTGCTCAGAGATGAAAAGTGCCAGCACTGAAAGCTCTTGCTAGCCAGCACCCTTCCTTGGAAGCGCTTTTGTAGGCCTAAGAACACTGGGGCTTTGCGCTTCTCTAGCCACCTAATCTTATGCTCATCCTCTCGCGCACTCTGAAGAGAGCTCAGGTGAGAAATTACAAACGTCGAGCAATTGCTCAGAGATGAAAAGTGCCAGCACTGAAAGCTGTTGCTAGCCAGCACCCTTCCTTGGAAGCGCTTTCACAGGTGCAACAACACTGGGGCTTTGCGCTTCTCTAGCCACCAAACGTCACGGTCACTATCTCTCCGTCTCGTAGACACGAGCTGAGAAATTGCAAACGTCGAGCAATTGCTCAGAGAGGAAAAGTGCCAGCACTGAAAGCTGTTGCTAGCCAGCACCCTTCCGTGGAAGCGCTTCTGTAGGCCTAAGCACACTGGGGCTCTGGGCTTCTCTACCCACCTAATCTTCTGCTCATCCTCTCGCGCACTCTAAAGAGAGCTCAGGTGAGAAATTGCAAACGTCCAGCAATTGCTCAGAGATGAAAAGTGCCAGCACTGAAAGCTGTTGCTAGCCAGCACCCTTCCTTGGAAGCGCTTTCACAGGCACAGCAACACTGGGGCTTTGCTCTTCTCTACCCACCAAACGTCACAGTCATTCTCTTTCCATCTCGTAGACACAAGCTGAGAAATTGCAAACGTCGAGCAATTGCTCAGAGATGAAAAGTGCCAGCACTGAAAGCTCTTGCTAGCCAGTACCCTTCCTTGGAAGTGCTTTCACAGGCGCAGCAACACTGGGGCTTTGCGCTTCTCTACCCACCAAACGTCACAGTCATTCTCTTTCCATCTCGTAGACACAAGCTGAGAAATTGCAAACGTCGAGCAATTGCTCAGAGATGAAAAGTGCCTGCACTGAAAGCTGTTGCTAGCCAGCACCCTTCCTTGGAAGCGCTTTTGTAGGCCTAAGAACACTGGGGCTGTGGGCTTCTCTAGCCACCTAATCATCTGCTCATCCTCTCGCGCACTCTAAAGAGAGCTCAGGTGAGAAATTGCAAACGTCGAGCAATTGCTCAGAGATGAAAAGTGCCAGCACTGAAAGCTGTTGCTAGCCAGCACCCTTCCTTGGAAGCGCTTTCACAGGCAAAGCAACACTGGGGCTTTGCACTTCTCTACCCACCAAACGTCACAGTCATTCTCTTTCCATCTCGTAGACACGATCTGAGAAATTGCAAACGTCGAGCAATTGCTCAGAGATGAAAAGTGCCAGCACTGAAAGCTGTTGCCAGCCAGCACCCTCCTTGGAAGTGCTTTTGTAGGCCTAAGAACACTGGGGCTCTGGGCTTCTCTAGCCACCTAATCTTCTGCTCATCCTCTCGCGCACTCTAAAGACAGCTCAGGTGAGAAATTGCAAACGTCGAGCAATTGCTCAGAGATGAAAAGTGCCAGCACTGAAAGCTGTTGCTAGCCAGCACCCTTCCTTGGAAGCGCTTTCACAGGCACAGCAACACTGGGGCTTTGCGCTTCTCTAGCCACCAAACGTCACAGTCATTCTCTCTCCGTCTCGTAGACACGAGCTGAGAAATTGCAAACGTCGAGCAATTGCTCAGAGATGAAAAGTGCCAGCACTGAAAGCTGTTGCTAGCCAGCACCCTTCCTTGGAAGCGCTTTTGTAGGCCTAAGAAGACTGGGGCTCTGGGCTTCTCTAGCCACCTAATCTTCTGCTCATCCTCTCGCGCACTCTAAAGAGAGCTCAGGTGAGAAATTGCAAACGTCGAGCAATTGCTCAGAGATGAAAAGTGCCAGCACTGAAAGCTGTTGCTAGGCAGCACCCTTCCTTGGAAGCGCTTTCACAGGCACAGCAACACTGGGGCTTTGCGCTTCGCTAGCCACCAAACGTCACGGTCATTCTCTTTCCGTCTCGTAGACACAAGCTGAGAAATTGCAAACGTCGAGCAATTGCTCAGAGATGAAAAGTGCCAGCACTGAAAGCTGTTGCTAGCCAGCACCCTTCCTTGGAAGCGCGTTCACAGGCGCAGCAACACTGGGGCTTTGCACTTCTCTAGCCACCAAACGTCATGGTCATTCTCTTTCCGTCTCGTAGACACAAGCTGAGAAATTGCAAACGTCGAGCAATTGCTCAGAGATGAAAAGTGCCAGCACTGAAAGCTCTTGCTAGCCAGCACCCTTCCTTGGAAGCGCTTTTGTAGGCCTAAGAACAGTGGGGCTCTGGGCTTCTCTAGCCACCTAATCTTCTGCTCATCCTCTCGCGCACTCTGAAGAGAGCTCAGGTGAGAAATTGCAAACGTCGAGCAATTGCTCAGAGATGAAAAGTGCCAGCACTGAAAGCTGTTGCTAGCCAGCCCCCTTCCTTGGAAGCGCTTTCACAGGCGCAGCAACACTGGGGCTTTGCGCTTCTCTAGCCACCAAACGTCACAGTCATTCTCTTTCCATCTCGTAGACACGAGCTGAGAAATTGCAAACGTCGAGCAATTGCTCAGCGATGAAAAGTGCCAGCACTGAAAGCTGTTGCTAGCCAGCCCCCTTCCTTGGAAGCGCTTTTGTAGGCCTAAGCACACTGGGGCTCTGGGCTTCTCTAGCCACCTAATCTTCTGCTCATCCTCTCGCGCACTCTAAAGAGAGCTCAGGTGAGAAATTGCAAACGTCCAGCAATTGCTCAGAGATGAAAAGTGCCAGCACTGAAAGCTCTTGCCAGCCAGCACCCTTCCTTGGAAGCGCTTTCACAGGCGCAGCAACACTGGGGCTTTGCTCTTCTCTACCCACCAAACGTCACAGTCATTCTCTTTCCGTCTCGTAGACACGAGTTGAGAAATTGCAAACGTCGAGCAATTGCTCAGAGATGAAAAGTGCCAGCACTGAAAGCTCTTGCCAGCCAGCACCCTTCCTTGGAAGTGCTTTTGTAGCCCTAAGAAGACTGGGGCTCTGGGCTTCTCTAGCCACCTAATCTTCTGCTCATCCTCTCGCGCACTCTAAAGAGAGCTCAGGTGAGAAATTGCAAACGTCGAGCAATTGCTCAGAGATGAAAAGTGCCAGCACTGAAAGCTGTTGCTAGCCAGCACCCTTCCTTGGAAGCGCTTTCACAGGCGCAGCAACACTGGGGCTTTGCGCTTCTCTACCCACCAAACGTCACGGTCACTATCTCTCCGTCTCGTAGACACGAGCTGAGAAATTGCAAACGTCGAGCAATTGCTCAGAGATGAAAAGTGCCAGCACTGAAAGCTGTTGCTAGCCAGCCCCCTTCCTTGGAAGCGCTTTTGTAGGCCTAAGAACAGTGGGGCTCTGGGCTTCTCTAGCCACCTAATCATCTGCTCATCCTCTCGCGCAGTCTAAAGAGAGCTCAGGTGAGAAATTGCAAACGTTGAGCAATTGCTCAGAGATGAAAAGTGCCAGCACTGAAAGCTGTTGCTAGCCAGCACCCTTCCTTGGAAGCGCTTTCACAGGCAAAGCAACACTGGGGCTTTGCACTTCTCTACCCACCAAACGTCACAGTCATTCTCTTTCCATCTCGTAGACACGAGCTGAGAAATTGCAAACGTCGAGCAATTGCTCAGAGATGAAAAGTGCCAGCACTGAAAGCTCTTGCCAGCCAGCACCCTTCCTTGGAAGTGCTTTTGTAGGCCTAAGAAGACTGGGGCTCTGGGCTTCTCTAGCCACCTAATCTTCTGCTCATCCTCTCGCGCACTCTAAAGAGAGCTCAGGTGAGAAATTGCAAACGTCCAGCAATTGCTCAGAGATGAAAAGTGCCAGCACTGAAAGCTCTTGCCAGCCAGCACCCTTCCTTGGAAGCGCTTTCACAGGCACAGCAACACTGGGGCTTTGCTCTGCTCTACCCACCAAACGTCACGGTCATTCTCTTTCCATCTCGTAGACACAAGCTGAGAAATTGCAAACGTCGAGCAATTGCTCAGAGAGGAAAAGTGCCAGCACTGAAAGCTCTTGCTAGCCAGCACCCTTCCTTGGAAGCGCTTTTGTAGGCCTAAGCACACTGGGGCTCTGGGCTTCTCTACCCACCTAATCTTCTGCTCATCCTCTCGCGCACTCTAAAGAGAGCTCAGGTGAGAAATTGCAAACGTCGAGCAATTGCTCAGAGATGAAAAGTGCCAGCACTGAAAGCTGTTGCCAGCCAGCACCCTTCCTTGGAAGCGCTTTCACAGGCACAGCAACACTGGGGCTTTGCTCTTCTCTACCCACCAAACGTCACAGTCATTCTCTTTCCATCTCGTAGACACAAGCTGAGAAATTGCAAACGTCGAGCAATTGCTCAGAGATGAAAAGTGCCAGCACTGAAAGCTCTTGCCAGCCAGCACCCTTCCTTGGAAGTGCTTTTGTAGGCCTAAGAAGACTGGGGCTCTGGGCTTCTCTAGCCACCTAATCTTCTGCTCATCCTCTCGCGCACTCTAAAGAGAGCTCAGTTGAGAAATTGCAAACGTCGAGCAATTGCTCAGAGATGAAAAGTGCCAGCACTGAAAGCTGTTGCCAGCCAGCACCCTTCCTTGGAAGCGCTTTCACAGGCACAGCAACACTGGGGCTTTGCTCTTCTCTACCCACCAAACGTCACAGTCATTCTCTTTCCATCTCGTAGACACAAGCTGAGAAATTGCAAACGTCGAGCAATTGCTCAGAGAGGAAAAGTGCCAGCACTGAAAGCTGTTGCTAGCCAGCCCCCTTCCTTGGAAGCGCTTTTGTAGGCCTAAGAACAGTGGGGCTCTGGGCTTCTCTAGCCACCTAATCTTCTGCTCATCCTCTCACGCACTCTAAAGAGAGCTCAGGTGAGAAATTGCAAACGTCGAGCAATTGCTCAGAGATGAAAAGTGCCAGCACTGAAAGCTGTTGCCAGCCAGCACCCTTCCTTGGAAGCGCTTTCACAGGCACAGCAACACTGGGGCTTTGCGCTTCTCTACCCACCAAACGTCACAGTCATTCTCTTTCCATCTCGTAGACACAAGCTGAGAAATTGCAAACGTCGAGCAATTGCTCAGCGATGAAAAGTGCCAGCACTGAAAGCTGTTGCTAGCCAGCACCCTTCCTTGGAAGCGCTTTTGTAGGCCTAAGAAGACTGGGGCTCTGGGCTTCTCTAGCCACCTAATCTTCTGCTCATCCTCTCGCGCACTCTAAAGAGAGCTCAGGTGAGAAATTGCAAACGTCGAGCAATTGCTCAGAGATGAAAAGTGCCAGCACTGAAAGCTGTTGCCAGCCAGCCCCCTTCCTTGGAAGTGCTTTCACAGGCGCAGCAACACTGGGGCTTTGCGCTTCTCTAGCCACCAAACGTCACAGTCATTCTCTTTCCGTCTCGTAGACACGAGCTGAGAAATTGCAAACGTCGAGCAATTGCTCAGAGATGAAAAGTGCCAGCACTGAAAGCTGTTGCTAGCCAGCACCCTTCCTTGGAAGCGCTTTCACAGGCGCAGCAACACTGGGGCTTTGCGCTTCTCTAGCCACCAAACGTCACGGTCACTATCTCTCCGTCTCGTAGACACGAGCTGAGAAATTGCAAACGTCGAGCAATTGCTCAGAGATGAAAAGTGCCAGCACTGAAAGCTGTTGCTAGCCAGCACCCTTCCTTGGAAGCGCTTTTGTAGGCCTAAGAAGACTGGGGCTCTGGGCTTCTCTAGCCACCTAATCTTCTGCTCATCCTCTCGCGCACTCTAAAGAGAGCTCAGGTGAGAAATTGCAAACGTCCAGCAATTGCTCAGAGATGAAAAGTGCCAGCACTGAAAGCTGTTGCTAGCCAGCACCCTTCCTTGGAAGCGCTTTCACAGGCACAGCAACACTGGGGCTTTGCTCTTCTCTACCCACCAAACGTCACAGTCATTCTCTTTCCATCTCGTAGACACAAGCTGAGAAATTGCAAACGTCGAGCAATTGCTCAGAGATGAAAAGTGCCAGCACTGAAAGCTCTTGCTAGCCAGTACCCTTCCTTGGAAGCGCTTTCACAGGCGCAGCAACACTGGGGCTTTGCGCTTCTCTACCCACCAAACGTCACAGTCATTCTCTTTCCATCTCGTAGACACAAGCTGAGAAATTGCAAACGTCGAGCAATTGCTCAGAGATGAAAAGTGCCAGCACTGAAAGCTGTTGCTAGCCAGCACCCTTCCTTGGAAGCGCTTTTGTAGGCCTAAGAACACTGGGGCTGTGGGCTTCTCTAGCCACCTAATCTTCTGCTCATCCTCTCGCGCACTCTAAAGAGAGCTCAGGTGAGAAATTGCAAACGTCGAGCAATTGCTCAGAGATGAAAAGTGCCAGCACTGAAAGCTGTTGCTAGCCAGCACCCTTCCTTGGAAGCGCTTTCACAGGCAAAGCAACACTGGGGCTTTGCACTTCTCTACCCACCAAACGTCACAGTCATTCTCTTTCCATCTCGTAGACACGATCTGAGAAATTGCAAACGTCGAGCAATTGCTCAGAGATGAAAAGTGCCAGCACTGAAAGCTGTTGCCAGCCAGCACACTCCTTGGAAGTGCTTTTGTAGGCCTAAGAACACTGGGGCTCTGGGCTTCTCTAGCCACCTAATCTTCTGCTCATCCTCTCGCGCACTCTAAAGAGAGCTCAGGTGAGAAATTGCAAACGTCGAGCAATTGCTCAGAGATGAAAAGTGCCAGCACTGAAAGCTGTTGCTAGCCAGCACCCTTCCTTGGAAGCGCTTTCACAGGCACAGCAACACTGGGGCGTTGCGCTTCTCTAGCCACCAAACGTCACAGTCACTATCTCTCCGTCTCGTAGACACGAGCTGAGAAATTGCAAACGTCGAGCAATTGCTCAGAGATGAAAAGTGCCAGCACTGAAAGCTCTTGCTAGCCAGCACCCTTCCTTGGAAGCGCTTTTGTAGGCCTAAGCACACTGGGGCTCTGGGCTTCTCTAGCCACCTAATCTTCTGCTCATCCTCTCGCGCACTCTAAAGAGAGCTCAGGTGAGAAATTGCAAACGTCGAGCAATTGCTCAGAGATGAAAAGTGCCAGCACTGAAAGCTGTTGCTAGGCAGCACCCTTCCTTGGAAGCGCTTTCACAGGCACAGCAACACTGGGGCTTTGCGCTTCGCTAGCCACCAAACGTCACGGTCATTCTCTTTCCGTCTCGTAGACACAAGCTGAGAAATTGCAAACGTCGAGCAATTGCTCAGAGATGAAAAGTGCCAGCACTGAAAGCTGTTGCTAGCCAGCACCCTTCCTTGGAAGCGCGTTCACAGGCGCAGCAACACTAGGGCTTTGCGCTTCTCTACCCACCAAACGTCATGGTCATTCTCTTTGCGTCTCGTAGACACAAGCTGAGAAATTGCAAACGTCGAGCAATTGCTCAGAGATGAAAAGTGCCAGCACTGAAAGCTCTTGCTAGCCAGCACCCTTCCTTGGAAGCGCTTTTGTAGGCCTAAGAACAGTGGGGCTCTGGGCTTCTCTAGCCACCTAATCTTCTGCTCATCCTCTCGCGCACTCTGAAGAGAGCTCAGGTGAGAAATTGCAAACGTCGAGCAATTGCTCAGAGATGAAAAGTGCCAGCACTGAAAGCTGTTGCTAGCCAGCCCCCTTCCTTGGAAGCGCTTTCACAGGCGCAGCAACACTGGGGCTTTGCGCTTCTCTAGCCACCAAACGTCACAGTCATTCTCTTTCCATCTCGTAGACACGAGCTGAGAAATTGCAAACGTCGAGCAATTGCTCAGCGATGAAAAGTGCCAGCACTGAAAGCTGTTGCTAGCCAGCCCCCTTCCTTGGAAGCGCTTTTGTAGGCCTAAGCACACTGGGGCTCTGGGCTTCTCTAGCCACCTAATCTTCTGCTCATCCTCTCGCGCACTCTAAAGAGAGCTCAGGTGAGAAATTGCAAACGTCCAGCAATTGCTCAGAGATGAAAAGTGCCAGCACTGAAAGCTCTTGCCAGCCAGCACCCTTCCTTGGAAGCGCTTTCACAGGCGCAGCAACACTGGGGCTTTGCTCTTCTCTACCCACCAAACGTCACAGTCATTCTCTTTCCATCTCGTAGACACAAGCTGAGAAATTGCAAACGTCGAGCAATTGCTCAGAGATGAAAAGTGCCAGCACTGAAAGCTCTTGCCAGCCAGCACCCTTCCTTGGAAGTGCTTTTGTAGCCCTAAGAAGACTGGGGCTCTGGGCTTCTCTAGCCACCTAATCTTCTGCTCATCCTCTCGCGCACTCTAAAGAGAGCTCAGGTGAGAAATTGCAAACGTCGAGCAATTGCTCAGAGATGAAAAGTGCCAGCACTGAAAGCTGTTGCTAGCCAGCAGCCTTCCTTGGAAGCGCTTTCACAGGCGCAGCAACACTGGGGCTTTGCGCTTCTCTACCCACCAAACGTCACGGTCACTATCTCTCCGTCTCGTAGACACGAGCTGAGAAATTGCAAACGTCGAGCAATTGCTCAGAGATGAAAAGTGCCAGCACTGAAAGCTGTTGCTAGCCAGCACCCTTCCTTGGAAGCACTTTTGTAGGCCTAAGAACACTGGGGCTCTGGGCTTCTCTAGCCACCTAATCATCTGCTCATCCTCTCGCGCACTCTAAAGAGAGCTCAGGTGAGAAATTGCAAACGTTGAGCAATTGCTCAGAGATGAAAAGTGCCAGCACTGAAAGCTGTTGCTAGCCAGCACCCTTCCTTGGAAGCGCTTTCACAGGCAAAGCAACACTGGGGCTTTGCACTTCTCTACCCACCAAACGTCACAGTCATTCTCTTTCCATCTCGTAGACACGAGCTGAGAAATTGCAAACGTCGAGCAATTGCTCAGAGATGAAAAGTGCCAGCACTGAAAGCTCTTGCCAGCCAGCACCCTTCCTTGGAAGTGCTTTTGTAGGCCTAAGAAGACTGGGGCTCTGGGCTTCTCTAGCCACCTAATCTTCTGCTCATCCTCTCGCGCACTCTAAAGAGAGCTCAGGTGAGAAATTGCAAACGTCGAGCAATTGCTCAGAGATGAAAAGTGCCAGCACTGAAAGCTCTTGCCAGCCAGCACCCTTCCTTGGAAGCGCTTTCACAGGCACAGCAACACTGGGGCTTTGCTCTGCTCTACCCACCAAACGTCACAGTCATTCTCTTTCCATCTCGTAGACACAAGCTGAGAAATTGCAAACGTTGAGCAATTGCTCAGAGAGGAAAAGTGCCAGCACTGAAAGCTCTTGCTAGCCAGCACCCTTCCTTGGAAGCGCTTTTGTAGGCCTAAGCACACTGGGGCTCTGGGCTTCTCTACCCACCTAATCTTCTGCTCATCCTCTCGCGCACTCTAAAGAGAGCTCAGGTGAGAAATTGCAAACGTCGAGCAATTGCTCAGAGATGAAAAGTGCCAGCACTGAAAGCTGTTGCCAGCCAGCACCCTTCCTTGGAAGCGCTTTCACAGGCACAGCAACACTGGGGCTTTGCTCTTCTCTACCCACCAAACGTCACAGTCATTCTCTTTCCATCTCGTAGACACGAGCTGAGAAATTGCAAACGTCGAGCAATTGCTCAGAGAGGAAAAGTGCCAGCACTGAAAGCTCTTGCCAGCCAGCACCCTTCTTTGGAAGTGCTTTTGTAGCCCTAAGAAGACTGGGGCTCTGGGCTTCTCTAGCCACCTAATCTTCTGCTCATCCTCTCGCGCACTCTAAAGAGAGCTCAGTTGAGAAATTGCAAACGTCGAGCAATTGCTCAGAGATGAAAAGTGCCAGCACTGAAAGCTGTTGCCAGCCAGCACCCTTCCTTGGAAGCGCTTTCACAGGCACAGCAACACTGGGGCTTTGCTCTTCTCTACCCACCAAACGTCACAGTCATTCTCTTTCCATCTCGTAGACACAAGCTGAGAAATTGCAAACGTCGAGCAATTGCTCAGAGATGAAAAGTGCCAGCACTGAAAGCTGTTGCCAGCCAGCACCCTTCCTTGGAAGCGCTTTCACAGGCGCAGCAACACTGGGGCTTTGCGCTTCTCTACCCACCAAACGTCACAGTCATTCTCTTTCCATCTCGTAGACACAAGCTGAGAAATTGCAAACGTCGAGCAATTGCTCAGCGATGAAAAGTGCCAGCACTGAAAGCTGTTGCTAGCCAGCACCCTTCCTTGGAAGCGCTTTTGTAGGCCTAAGAAGACTGGGGCTCTGGGCTTCTCTAGCCACCTAATCTTCTGCTCATCCTCTCGCGCACTCTAAAGAGAGCTCAGGTGAGAAATTGCAAACGTCGAGCAATTGCTCAGAGATGAAAAGTGCCAGCACTGAAAGCTGTTGCCAGCCAGCACCCTTCCTTGGAAGCGCTTTCACAGGCGCAGCAACACTGGGGCTTTGCGCTTCTCTAGCCACCAAACGTCACGGTCACTATCTCTCCGTCTCGTAGACACGAGCTGAGAAATTGCAAACGTCGAGCAATTGCTCAGAGATGAAAAGTGCCAGCACTGAAAGCTCTTGCTAGCCAGCACCCTTCCTTGGAAGCGCTTTTGTAGGCCTAAGCACACTGGGGCTCTGGGCTTCTCTAGCCACCTAATCTTCTGCTCATCCTCTCGCGCACTCTAAAGAGAGCTCAGGTGAGAAATTGCAAACGTCGAGCAATTGCTCAGAGATGAAAAGTGCCAGCACTGAAAGCTGTTGCTAGCCAGCACCCTTCCTTGGAAGCGCTTTCACAGGCACAGCAACACTGGGGCTTTGCTCTTCTCTACCCACCAAACGTCACAGTCATTCTCTTTCCATCTCGTAGACACAAGCTGAGAAATTGCAAACGTCGAGCAATTGCTCAGAGATGAAAAGTGCCAGCACTGAAAGCTCTTGCTAGCCAGCACCCTTCCTTGGAAGCGCTTTCACAGGCGCAGTAATACTGGGGCTTTGCGCTTCTCTAGCCACCAAACGTCACAGTCATTCTCTTTCCGTCTCGTAGACACGAGCTGAGAAATTGCAAACGTCCAGCAATTGCTCAGAGATGAAAAGTGCCAGCACTGAAAGCTGTTGCTAGCCAGCAGCCTTCCTTGGAAGCGCTTTTGTAGGCCTAAGAACACTTGGGCTTTGCGCTTCTCTAGCCACCTAATCTTGTGCTCATCCTCTCGCGCACTCTAAAGAGAGCTCAGGTGAGAAATTGCAAACGTCGAGCAATTGCTCAGAGATGAAAAGTGCCAGCACTGAAAGCTGTTGCTAGCCAGCACCTTACCTTGGAAGCGCTTTCACAGGCGCAGCAACACTGGGGCTTTGCGCTTCTCTACCCACCAAACGTCACGGTCATTCTCCATCCGTCTCGTAGACATGAGCTGAGAGATTGCAAACGTCGAGCAATTGCTCAGAGATGAAAAGTGCCAGCACTGAAAGCTCTTGCTAGCCAGCACCCTTCCTTGGAAGCGCTTTTGTAGGCCTAAGAACACTGGGGCTCTGGGCTTCTCTAGCCACCTAATCTTCTGCTCATCCTCTCGCGCACTCTAAAGAGAGCTCAGGTGAGAAATTGCAAACGTCGAGCAATTGCTCAGAGATGAAAAGTGCCAGCACTGAAAGCTCTTGCTAGCCAGCACCCTTCCTTGGAAGCGCTTTCACAGGCGCAGTAACACTGGGGCTTTGCGCTTCTCTAGCCACCAAACGTCACGGTCATTCTCTTTCCGTCTCGTAGACACGAGCTGAGAAATTGCAAACGTCGAGCAATTGCTCAGAGATGAAAAGTGCCAGCACTGAAAGCTGTTGCTAGCCAGCCCCCTTCCTTGGAAGCGCTTTTGTAGGCCTAAGAACAGTGGGGCTCTGGGCTTCTCTAGCCACCTAATCTTCTGCTCATCCTCTCGCACACTCTAAAGAGAGCTCAGGTGAGAAATTGCAAACGTCGAGCAATTGCTCAGAGATGAAAAGTGCCAGCACTGAAAGCTGTTGCTAGCCAGCACCCTTCCTTGGAAGCGCTTTCACAGGCGCAGCAACACTGGGGCTTTGCGCTTCTCTACCCACCAAATGTCACGGTCATTCTCTTTCCGTCTCGTAGACACGAGCTGAGAGATTGCAAACGTCGAGCAATTGCTCAGAGATGAAAAGTGCCAGCACTGAAAGCTGTTGCTAGCCAGCACCCTTCCTTGGAAGCGCTTTTGTAGGCCTAAGAACACTGGGGCTCTGGGCTTCTCTAGCCACCTAATCTTCTGCTCATCCTCTCGCGCACTCTAAAGGGTTCTCAGGTGAGAAATTGCAAACGTCGAGCAATTGCTCAGAGATGAAAAGTGCCAGCACTGAAAGCTGTTGCTAGCCAGCAGCCTTCCTTGGAAGCGCTTTCACAGGCGCAGCAACACTGGGGCTTTGCGCTTCTCTAGCCACCAAACGTCAAGGTCATTCTCTTTCCGTCTCGTAGACACGAGTTGAGAAATTGCAAACGTCGAGCAATTGCTCAGCGATGAAAAGTGCCAGCACTGAAAGCTGTTGCTAGCCAGCACCCTTCCTTGGAAGCGCTTTCACAGGCACAGCAACACTGGGGCTTTGCGCTTCTCTAGCCACCGAACGTCACAGTCATTCTCTTTCCATCTCGTAGACACAAGCTGAGAAATTGCAAACGTCGAGCAATTGCTCAGCGATGAAAAGTGCCAGCACTGAAAGCTGTTGCTAGCCAGCACCCTTCCTTGGAAGCGCTTTTGTAGGCCTAAGAAGACTGGGGCTCTGGGCTTCTCTAGCCACCTAATCTTCTGCTCATCCTCTCGCGCACTCTAAAGAGAGCTCAGGTGAGAAATTGCAAACGTCCAGCAATTGCTCAGAGATGAAAAGTGCCAGCACTGAAAGCTGTTGCCAGCCAGCACCCTTCCTTGGAAGTGCTTTCACAGGCGCAGCAACACTGGGGCTTTGCGCTTCTCTAGCCACCAAACGTCACGGTCACTATCTCTCCGTCTCGTAGACACGAGCTGAGAAATTGCAAACGTCGAGCAATTGCTCAGAGATGAAAAGTGCCAGCACTGAAAGCTGTTGCCAGCCAGCACCCTTCCTTGGAAGCGCTTTCACAGGCGCAGCAACACTGGGGCTTTGCGCTTCTCTAGCCACCAAACGTCACGGTCCTTCTGTTTCCGTCTCGTAGACACAAGCTGAGAAATTGCAAACGTCGAGCAATTGCTCAGAGATGAAAAGTGCCAGCACTGAAAGCTGTTGCTAGCCAGCACCCTTCCTTGGAAGCGCTTTTGTAGGCCTAAGCACACTGGGGCTCTGGGCTTCTCTAGCCACCTAATCTTCTGCTCATCCTCTCGCGCACTCTAAAGAGCGCTCAGGTGAGAAATTGCAAACGTTGAGCAATTGCTCAGAGATGAAAAGTGCCAGCACTGAAAGCTCTTGCTAGGCAGCACCCTTCCGTGGAAGCGCTTCTGTACGCCTAACAAGACTGGGGCTCTGGGCTTCTCTAGCCACCTAATCTTCTGCTCATCCTCTCGCGCACTCTAAAGAGAGCTCAGGTGAGAAATTGCAAACGTCGAGCAATTGCTCAGAGATGAAAAGTGCCAGCACTGAAAGCTGTTGCTAGCCAGCACCCTTCCTTGGAAGCGCTTTCACAGGCGCAGCAACACTGGGGCTTTGCGCTTCTCTAGCCACCAAACGTCACGTTCATTCTCTCTCCGTCTCGTAGACACGAGCTGAGAAATTGCAAACGTCGAGCAATTGCTCAGAGATGAAAAGTGCCAGCACTGAAAGCTGTTGCTAGCCAGCACCCTTCCTTGGAAGCACTTTCACAGGCGCAGCAACACTGGGGCTTTGCGCTTCTCTAGCCACCAAACGTCACGGTCACTATCTCTCCATCTCGTAGACACAAGCTGAGAAATTGCAAAGGTCGAGCAATTGCTCAGAGATGAAAAGTGCCAGCACTGAAAGCTGTTGCTAGCCAGCACCCTTCCTTGGAAGCGCTTTTGTAGGCCTAAGAACACTGGGGCTCTGGGCTTCTCTAGCCACCTAATCTTCTGCTCATCCTCTCGCGCAGTCTAAAGAGAGCTCAGGTGAGAAATTGCAAACGTCCAGCAATTGCTCAGAGATGAAAAGTGCCAGCACTGAAAGCTCTTGCTAGCCAGCACCCTTCCTTGGAAGCGCTTTTGTAGGCCTAAGAACACTGGGGCTTTGCGCTTCTCTAGCCACCTAATCTTCTGCTCATTCTCTCGCGCATTCTAAAGAGAGCTCAGGTGAGAAATTACAAACGTCGAGCAATTGCTCAGAGATGAAAAGTGCCAGCACTGAAAGCTGTTGCTAGCCAGCAGCCTTCCTTGGAAGTGCTTTCACAGGCACAGCAACACTGGGGCTTTGCGCTTCTCTACCCACCAAACGTCACGGTCATTCTCCATCCGTCTCGTAGACACGACCTGAGAGATTGCAAACGTCGAGCAATTGCTCAGAGATGAAAAGTGCCAGCACTGAAAGCTGTTGCTAGCCAGCCCCCTTCCTTGGAAGCGCTTTTGTAGGCCTAAGAACAGTGGGGCTCTGGGCTTCTCTAGCCACCTAATCTTCTGCTCATCCTCTCGCGCACTCTAAAGAGAGCTCAGGTGAGAAATTGCAAACGTCGAGCAATTGCTCAGAGATGAAAAGTGCCAGCACTGAAAGCTGTTGCTAGCCAGCACCCTTCCTTGGAAGCGCTTTCACAGGCGCAGCAACACTGGGGCTTTGCGCTTCTCTAGCCACCAAACGTCACGGTCATTCTCTTCCCGTCTCGTAGACACGAGCTGAGAAATTGCAAACGTCGAGCAATTGCTCAGAGATGAAAAGTGCCAGCACTGAAAGCTGTTGCTAGCCAGCCCCCTTCCTTGGAAGCGCTTTTGTAGGCCTAAGAACACTGGGGCTCTGGGCTTCTCTAGCCACCTAATCTTCTGCTCATCCTCTTGCGCACTCTAAAGAGAGCTCAGGTGAGAAATTGCAAACGTCGAGCAATTGCTCAGAGATGAAAAGTGCCAGCACTGAAAGCTGTTGCTAGCCAGCACCCTTCCTTGGAAGCGCTTTCACAGGCGCAGTAACACTGGGGCTTTGCGCTTCTCTACCCACCAAACGTCACGGTCATTCTCTTTCCGTCTGGTAGACACGAGCTGAGAAATTGCAAACGTCGAGCAATTGCTCAGAGATGAAAAGTGCCAGCACTGAAAGCTGTTGCTAGCCAGCACCCTTCCTTGGAAGCGCTTTTGTAGGCCTAAGAACACTGGGGCTCTGGGCTTCTCTAGCCACCTAATCATCTGCTCATCCTCTCGCGCACTCTAAAGAGAGCTCAGGTGAGAAATTGCAAACGTCGAGCAATTGCTCAGAGATGAAAAGTGCCAGCACTGAAAGCTGTTGCTAGCCAGCACCCTTCCTTGGAAGCGCTTTCACAGGCGCAGCAACACTGGGGCTTTGCGCTTCTCTACCCACCAGACGTCATGGTCATTCTCTTTCCATCTCGTAGACACAAGCTGAGAAATTGCAAACGTCGAGCAATTGCTCAGAGATGAAAAGTGCCAGCACTGAAAGCTGTTGCTAGCCAGCAGCCTTCCTTGGAAGCGCTTTCACAGGCGCAGCAACACTGGGGCTTTGCGCTTCTCTAGCCACCAAACGTCACGGTCATTCTCTTTCCGTCTCGTAGACACGAGCTGAGAAATTGCAAACGTCGAGCAATTGCTCAGAGATGAAAAGTGCCAGCACTGAAAGCTGTTGCTAGCCAGCCCCCTTCCTTGGAAGCGCTTTCACAGGCGCAGCAACACTGGGGCTTTGCGCTTCTCTAGCCACCAAACGTCACGGTCATTCTCTTTCCGTCTGGTAGACACGAGCTGAGAAATTGCAAACGTCGAGCAATTGCTCAGAGATGAAAAGTGCCAGCACTGAAAGCTGTTGCTAGCCAGCACCCTTCCTTGGAAGCGCTTTCACAGGCGCAGCAACACTGGGGCTTTGCACTTCTCTACCCACCAAACGTCACAGTCATTCTCTTTCCATCTCGTAGACACGATCTGAGAAATTGCAAACGTCGAGCAATTGCTCAGAGATGAAAAGTGCCAGCACTGAAAGCTGTTGCTAGCCAGCACCCTTCCTTGGAAGCGCTTTCACAGGTGCAGTAATACTGGGGCTTTGCGCTTCTCTAGCCACCAAACGTCACAGTCATTCTCTTTCCGTCTCGTAGACACGAGCTGAGAAATTGCAAACGTCCAGCAATTGCTCAGAGATGAAAAGTGCCAGCACTGAAAGCTGTTGCTAGCCAGCAGCCTTCCTTGGAAGCGCTTTTGTAGGCCTAAGAACACTTGGGCTTTGCGCTTCTCTAGCCACCTAATCTTGTGCTCATCCTCTCGCGCACTCTAAAGAGAGCTCAGGTGAGAAATTGCAAACGTCCAGCAATTGCTCAGAGATGAAAAGTGCCAGCACTGAAAGCTGTTGCTAGCCAGCACCTTACCTTGGAAGCGCTTTCACAGGCGCAGCAACACTGGGGCTTTGCGCTTCTCTACCCACCAAACGTCACGGTCATTCTCCATCCGTCTCGTAGACATGAGCTGAGAGATTGCAAACGTCGAGCAATTGCTCAGAGATGAAAAGTGCCAGCACTGAAAGCTCTTGCTAGCCAGCACCCTTCCTTGGAAGCGCTTTTGTAGGCCTAAGAACACTGGGGCTCTGGGCTTCTCTAGCCACCTAATCTTCTGCTCATCCTCTCGCGCACTCTAAAGAGAGCTCAGGTGAGAAATTGCAAACGTCGAGCAATTGCTCAGAGATGAAAAGTGCCAGCACTGAAAGCTCTTGCTAGCCAGCACCCTTCCTTGGAAGCGCTTTCACAGGCGCAGTAACACTGGGGCTTTGCGCTTCTCTAGCCACCAAACGTCACGGTCATTCTCTTTCCGTCTCGTAGACACGAGCTGAGAAATTGCAAACGTCGAGCAATTGCTCAGAGATGAAAAGTGCCAGCACTGAAAGCTGTTGCTAGCCAGCCCCCTTCCTTGGAAGCGCTTTTGTAGGCCTAAGAACAGTGGGGCTCTGGGCTTCTCTAGCCACCTAATCTTCTGCTCATCCTCTCGCACACTCTAAAGAGAGCTCAGGTGAGAAATTGCAAACGTCGAGCAATTGCTCAGAGATGAAAAGTGCCAGCACTGAAAGCTGTTGCTAGCCAGCACCCTTCCTTGGAAGCGCTTTCACAGGCGCAGCAACACTGGGGCTTTGCGCTTCTCTACCCACCAAATGTCACGGTCATTCTCTTTCCGTCTCGTAGACACGAGCTGAGAGATTGCAAACGTCGAGCAATTGCTCAGAGATGAAAAGTGCCAGCACTGAAAGCTGTTGCTAGCCAGCACCCTTCCTTGGAAGCGCTTTTGTAGGCCTAAGAACACTGGGGCTCTGGGCTTCTCTAGCCACCTAATCTTCTGCTCATCCTCTCGCGCACTCTAAAGGGTGCTCAGGTGAGAAATTGCAAACGTCGAGCAATTGCTCAGAGATGAAAAGTGCCAGCACTGAAAGCTGTTGCTAGCCAGCAGCCTTCCTTGGAAGCGCTTTCACAGGCGCAGCAACACTGGGGCTTTGCGCTTCTCTAGCCACCAAACGTCAAGGTCATTCTCTTTCCGTCTCGTAGACACGAGTTCAGAAATTGCAAACGTCGAGCAATTGCTCAGCGATGAAAAGTGCCAGCACTGAAAGCTGTTGCTAGCCAGCACCCTTCCTTGGAAGCGCTTTCACAGGCGCAGCAACACTGGGGCTTTGCGCTTCTCTAGCCACCGAACGTCACAGTCATTCTCTTTCCATCTCGTAGACACAAGCTGAGAAATTGCAAACGTCGAGCAATTGCTCAGCGATGAAAAGTGCCAGCACTGAAAGCTGTTGCTAGCCAGCACCCTTCCTTGGAAGCGCTTTTGTAGGCCTAAGAAGACTGGGGCTCTGGGCTTCTCTAGCCACCTAATCTTCTGCTCATCCTCTCGCGCACTCTAAAGAGAGCTCAGGTGAGAAATTGCAAACGTCCAGCAATTGCTCAGAGATGAAAAGTGCCAGCACTGAAAGCTGTTGCCAGCCAGCACCCTTCCTTGGAAGTGCTTTCACAGGCGCAGCAACACTGGGGCTTTGCGCTTCTCTAGCCACCAAACGTCACGGTCACTATCTCTCCGTCTCGTAGACACGAGCTGAGAAATTGCAAACGTCGAGCAATTGCTCAGAGATGAAAAGTGCCAGCACTGAAAGCTGTTGCCAGCCAGCACCCTTCCTTGGAAGCGCTTTCACAGGCGCAGCAACACTGGGGCTTTGCGCTTCTCTAGCCACCAAACGTCACGGTCCTTCTGTTTCCGTCTCGTAGACACAAGCTGAGAAATTGCAAACGTCGAGCAATTGCTCAGAGATGAAAAGTGCCAGCACTGAAAGCTGTTGCTAGCCAGCACCCTTCCTTGGAAGCGCTTTTGTAGGCCTAAGCACACTGGGGCTCTGGGCTTCTCTAGCCACCTAATCTTCTGCTCATCCTCTCGCGCACTCTAAAGAGAGCTCAGGTGAGAAATTGCAAACGTTGAGCAATTGCTCAGAGATGAAAAGTGCCAGCACTGAAAGCTCTTGCTAGGCAGCACCCTTCCGTGGAAGCGCTTCTGTACGCCTAACAAGACTGGGGCTCTGGGCTTCTCTAGCCACCTAATCTTCTGCTCATCCTCTCGCGCACTCTAAAGAGAGCTCAGGTGAGAAATTGCAAACGTCGAGCAATTGCTCAGAGATGAAAAGTGCCAGCACTGAAAGCTGTTGCTAGCCAGCAGCCTTCCTTGGAAGCGCTTTCACAGGCGCAGCAACACTGGGGCTTTGCGCTTCTCTAGCCACCAAACGTCACGTTCATTCTCTCTCCGTCTCGTAGACACGAGCTGAGAAATTGCAAACGTCGAGCAATTGCTCAGAGATGAAAAGTGCCAGCACTGAAAGCTGTTGCTAGCCAGCACCCTTCCTTGGAAGCACTTTCACAGGCGCAGCAACACTGGGGCTTTGCGCTTCTCTAGCCACCAAACGTCACGGTCACTATCTCTCCATCTCGTAGACACAAGCTGAGAAATTGCAAAGGTCGAGCAATTGCTCAGAGATGAAAAGTGCCAGCACTGAAAGCTGTTGCTAGCCAGCACCCTTCCTTGGAAGCGCTTTTGTAGGCCTAAGAACACTGGGGCTCTGGGCTTCTCTAGCCACCTAATCTTCTGCTCATCCTCTCGCGCAGTCTAAAGAGAGCTCAGGTGAGAAATTGCAAACGTCCAGCAATTGCTCAGAGATGAAAAGTGCCAGCACTGAAAGCTCTTGCTAGCCAGCACCCTTCCTTGGAAGCGCTTTTGTAGGCCTAAGAACACTGGGGCTTTGCGCTTCTCTAGCCACCTAATCTTCTGCTCATTCTCTCGCGCATTCTAAAGAGAGCTCAGGTGAGAAATTACAAACGTCGAGCAATTGCTCAGAGATGAAAAGTGCCAGCACTGAAAGCTGTTGCTAGCCAGCAGCCTTCCTTGGAAGTGCTTTCACAGGCACAGCAACACTGGGGCTTTGCGCTTCTCTAGCCACCAAACGTCACGGTCATTCTCCATCCGTCTCGTAGACACGACCTGAGAGATTGCAAACGTCGAGCAATTGCTCAGAGATGAAAAGTGCCAGCACTGAAAGCTGTTGCTAGCCAGCCCCCTTCCTTGGAAGCGCTTTTGTAGGCCTAAGAACAGTGGGGCTCTGGGCTTCTCTAGCCACCTAATCTTCTGCTCATCCTCTCGCGCACTCTAAAGAGAGCTCAGGTGAGAAATTGCAAACGTCGAGCAATTGCTCAGAGATGAAAAGTGCCAGCACTGAAAGCTGTTGCTAGCCAGCACCCTTCCTTGGAAGCGCTTTCACAGGCGCAGCAACACTGGGGCTTTGCGCTTCTCTAGCCACCAAACGTCACGGTCATTCTCTTCCCGTCTCGTAGACACGAGCTGAGAAATTGCAAACGTCGAGCAATTGCTCAGAGATGAAAAGTGCCAGCACTGAAAGCTGTTGCTAGCCAGCCCCCTTCCTTGGAAGCGCTTTTGTAGGCCTAAGAACACTGGGGCTCTGGGCTTCTCTAGCCACCTAATCTTCTGCTCATCCTCTTGCGCACTCTAAAGAGAGCTCAGGTGAGAAATTGCAAACGTCGAGCAATTGCTCAGAGATGAAAAGTGCCAGCACTGAAAGCTGTTGCTAGCCAGCACCCTTCCTTGGAAGCGCTTTCACAGGCGCAGTAACACTGGGGCTTTGCGCTTCTCTACCCACCAAACGTCACGGTCATTCTCTTTCCGTCTGGTAGACACGAGCTGAGAAATTGCAAACGTCGAGCAATTGCTCAGAGATGAAAAGTGCCAGCACTGAAAGCTGTTGCTAGCCAGCACCCTTCCTTGGAAGCGCTTTTGTAGGCCTAAGAACACTGGGGCTCTGGGCTTCTCTAGCCACCTAATCATCTGCTCATCCTCTCGCGCACTCTAAAGAGAGCTCAGGTGAGAAATTGCAAACGTCGAGCAATTGCTCAGAGATGAAAAGTGCCAGCACTGAAAGCTGTTGCTAGCCAGCACCCTTCCTTGGAAGCGCTTTCACAGGCGCAGCAACACTGGGGCTTTGCACTTCTCTACCCACTAAACGTCACAGTCATTCTCTTTCCATCTCGTAGACACGATCTGAGAAATTGCAAACGTCGAGCAATTGCTCAGAGATGAAAAGTGCCAGCACTGAAAGCTGTTGCTAGCCAGCACCCTTCCTTGGAAGCGCTTTCACAGGCGCAGCAACACTGGGGCTTTGCGCTTCTCTACCCACCAGACGTCATGGTCATTCTCTTTCCATCTCGTAGACACAAGCTGAGAAATTGCAAACGTCGAGCAATTGCTCAGAGATGAAAAGTGCCAGCACTGAAAGCTGTTGCTAGCCAGCACCCTTCCTTGGAAGCGCTTTCACAGGCGCAGCAACACTGGGGCTTTGCGCTTCTCTAGACACCAAACGTCACGGTCATTCTCTTTCCGTCTCGTAGACACGAGCTGAGAAATTGCAAACGTCGAGCAATTGCTCAGAGATGAAAAGTGCCAGCACTGAAAGCTGTTGCTAGCCAGCCCCCTTCCTTGGAAGCGCTTTCACAGGCGCAGCAACACTGGGGCTTTGCGCTTCTCTAGCCACCAAACGTCACGGTCATTCTCTTTCCGTCTGGTAGACACGAGCTGAGAAATTGCAAACGTTGAGCAATTGCTCAGAGATGAAAAGTGCCAGCACTGAAAGCTGTTGCTAGCCAGCACCCTTCCTTGGAAGCGCTTTCACAGGCGCAGCAACACTGGGGCTTTGCGCTTCTCTAGCCACCAAACGTCACGGTCATTCTCTTTCCATCTCGTAGACACGATCTGAGAAATTGCAAACGTCGAGCAATTGCTCAGAGATGAAAAGTGCCAGCACTGAAAGCTGTTGCCAGCCAGCACCCTCCTTGGAAGTGCTTTTGTAGGCCTAAGAACACTGGGGCTCTGGGCTTCTCTAGCCACCTAATCTTCTGCTCATCCTCTCGCGCACTCTAAAGAGAGCTCAGGTGAGAAATTGCAAACGTCGAGCAATTGCTCAGAGATGAAAAGTGCCAGCACTGAAAGCTGTTGCTAGCCAGCCCCCTTCCTTGGAAGCGCTTTCACAGGCGCAGCAACACTGGGCCTTTGCACTTCTCTACCCACCAAACGTCACAGTCATTCTCTTTCCATCTCGTAGACACGAGCTGAGAAATTGCAAACGTCGAGCAATTGCTCAGAGATGAAAAGTGCCAGCACTGAAAGCTGTTGCTAGCCAGCACCCTTCCTTGGAAGCGCTTTTGTACGCCTAAGCACACTGGGGCTCTGGGCTTCTCTAGCCACCTAATCTTCTGCTCATCCTCTCGCGCACTCTAAAGAGAGCTCAGGTGAGAAATTGCAAACGTCGAGCAATTGCTCAGAGATGAAAAGTGCCAGCACTGAAAGCTGTTGCCAGCCAGCACCCTTCCTTGGAAGCGCTTTCACAGGCACAGCAACACTGGGGCTTTGCTCTTCTCTACCCACCAAACGTCACAGTCATTCTCTTTCCATCTCGTAGACACAAGCTGAGAAATTGCAAACGTCCAGCAATTGCTCAGAGATGAAAAGTGCCAGCACTGAAAGCTCTTGCCAGCCAGCACCCTTCCTTGGAAGTGCTTTTGTAGCCCTAAGAAGACTGGGGCTCTGGGCTTCACTAGCCACCTAATCTTCTGCTCATCCTCTTGCGCACTCTAAAGAGAGCTCAGGTGAGAAATTGCAAACGTCGAGCAATTGCTCAGAGATGAAAAGTGCCAGCACTGAAAGCTGTTGCTAGCCAGCACCCTTCCTTGGAAGCGCTTTCACAGGCGCAGCAACACTGGGGCTTTGCGCTTCTCTACCCACCAAACGTCACGGTCACTATCTCTCCGTCTCGTAGACACGAGCTGAGAAATTGCAAACGTCGAGCAATTGCTCAGAGATGAAAAGTGCCAGCACTGAAAGCTGTTGCTAGCCAGCCCCCTTCCTTGGAAGCGCTTTTGTAGGCCTAAGAACACTGGGGCTCTGGGCTTCTCTAGCCACCTAATCTTCTGCTCATCCTCTCGCGCACTCTAAAGAGAGCTCAGGTGAGAAATTGCAAACGTCGAGCAATTGCTCAGAGATGAAAAGTGCCAGCACTGAAAGCTGTTGCTAGCCAGCACCCTTCCTTGGAAGCGCTTTCACAGGCAAAGCAACACTGGGGCTTTGCACTTCTCTACCCACCAAACGTCACAGTCATTCTCTTTCCATCTCGTAGACACGATCTGAGAAATTGCAAACGTCGAGCAATTGCTCAGAGATGAAAAGTGCCAGCACTGAAAGCTGTTGCCAGCCAGCACCCTCCTTGGAAGTGCTTTTGTAGGCCTAAGAACACTGGGGCTCTGGGCTTCTCTAGCCACCTAATCTTCTGCTCATCCTCTCGCGCACTCTAAAGAGAGCTCAGGTGAGAAATTGCAAACGTCGAGCAATTGCTCAGAGATGAAAAGTGCCAGCACTGAAAGCTGTTGCTAGCCAGCCCCCTTCCTTGGAAGCGCTTTCACAGGCGCAGCAACACTGGGGCGTTGCGCTTCTCTAGCCACCAAACGTCACGGTCATTCTCTCTCCGTCTCGTAGACACGAGCTGAGAAATTGCAAACGTCGAGCAATTGCTCAGAGATGAAAAGTGCCAGCACTGAAAGCTGTTGCTAGCCAGCCCCCTTCCTTGGAAGCGCTTTTGTAGGCCTAAGAAGACTGGGGCTCTGGGCTTCTCTAGCCACCTAATCTTCTGCTCATCCTCTCGCGCACTCTAAAGACAGCTCAGGTGAGAAATTGCAAACGTCGAGCAATTGCTCAGAGATGAAAAGTGCCAGCACTGAAAGCTGTTGCTAGCCAGCACCCTTCCTTGGAAGCGCTTTCACAGGCACAGCAACACTGGGGCTTTGCGCTTCTCTACCCACCAGACGTCATGGTCATTCTCTTTCCATCTCGTAGACACAAGCTGAGAAATTGCAAACGTCGAGCAATTGCTCAGAGATGAAAAGTGCCAGCACTGAAAGCTGTTGCTAGCCAGCACCCTTCCTTGGAAGCGCTTTCACAGGCGCAGCAACACTGGGGCTTTGCGCTTCTCTAGCCACCAAACGTCACGGTCATTCTCTTTCCGTCTCGTAGACACGAGCTGAGAAATTGCAAACGTCGAGCAATTGCTCAGAGATGAAAAGTGCCAGCACTGAAAGCTGTTGCTAGCCAGCCCCCTTCCTTGGAAGCGCTTTCACAGGCGCAGCAACACTGGGGCTTTGCGCTTCTCTAGCCACCAAACGTCACGGCCACTATCTCTCCGTCTCGTAGACACGAGCTGAGAAATTGCAAACGTCGAGCAATTGCTCAGAGATGAAAAGTGCCAGCACTGAAAGCTCTTGCTAGCCAGCACCCTTCCTTGGAAGCGCTTTCACAGGCGCAGCAACACTGGGGCTTTGTGCTTCTCTAGCCACCAAACGTCACAGTCATTCTCTTTCCGTCTCGTAGACACGAGCTGAGAAATTGCAAACGTCCAGCAATTGCTCAGAGATGAAAAGTGCCAGCACTGAAAGCTGTTGCTAGCCAGCACCCTTCCTTGGAAGCGCTTTTGTAGGCGTAAGCACACTGGGGCTCTGGGCTTCTCTAGCCACCTAATCTTCTGCTCATCCTCTCGCGCACTCTAAAGAGAGCTCAGGTGAGAAATTGCAAACGTCGAGCAATTGCTCAGAGATGAAAAGTGCCAGCACTGAAAGCTGTTGCTAGGCAGCACCCTTCCTTGGAAGCGCTTTCACAGGCACAGCAACACTGGGGCTTTGCGCTTCTCTACCCACCAAACGTCACGGTCCTTCTCTTTCCGTCTCGTAGACATGAGCTGAGAAATTGCAAACGTCGAGCAATTGCTCAGAGATGAAAAGTGCCAGCACTGAAAGCTGTTGCTAGCCAGCACCCTTCCTTGGAAGCGCGTTCACAGGCGCAGCAACACTGGGGCTTTGCGCTTCTCTAGCCACCAAACGTCATGGTCATTCTCTTTCCGTCTCGTAGACACGAGCTGAGAAATTGCAAACGTCGAGCAATTGCTCAGAGATGAAAAGTGCCAGCACTGAAAGCTGTTGCTAGCCAGCACCCTTCCTTGGAAGCGCTTTTGTAGGCCTAAGCACACTGGGGCTCTGGGCTTCTCTAGCCACCTAATCTTCTGCTCATCCTCTCGCGCACTCTAAAGAGAGCTCAGGTGAGAAATTGCAAACGTCGAGCAATTGCTCAGAGATGAAAAGTGCCAGCACTGAAAGCTGTTGCCAGCCAGCACCCTTCCTTGGAAGCGCTTTCACAGGCACAGCAACACTGGGGCTTTGCGCTTCTCTAGCCACCAAACGTCACAGTCATTCTCTTTCCGTCTCGTAGACACAAGCTGAGAAATTGCAAACGTCGAGCAATTGCTCAGAGATGAAAAGTGCCAGCACTGAAAGCTCTTGCCAGCCAGCACCCTTCCTTGGAAGTGCTTTTGTAGCCCTAAGAAGACTGGGGCTCTGGGCTTCACTAGCCACCTAATCTTCTGCTCATCCTCTCGCGCACTCTAAAGAGAGCTCAGGTGAGAAATTGCAAACGTCGAGCAATTGCTCAGAGATGAAAAGTGCCAGCACTGAAAGCTGTTGCTAGCCAGCACCCTTCCTTGGAAGCGCTTTCACAGGCACAGCAACACTGGGGCTTTGCTCTTCTCTACCCACCAAACGTCACAGTCATTCTCTTTCCATCTCGTAGACACAAGCTGAGAAATTGCAAACGTCGAGCAATTGCTCAGAGAGGAAAAGTGCCAGCACTGAAAGCTGTTGCTAGCCAGCCCCCTTCCTTGGAAGCGCTTTTGTAGGCCTAAGAACAGTGGGGCTCTGGGCTTCTCTAGCCACCTAATCTTCTGCTCATCCTCTCACGCACTCTAAAGAGAGCTCAGGTGAGAAATTGCAAACGTCGAGCAATTGCTCAGAGATGAAAAGTGCCAGCACTGAAAGCTGTTGCCAGCCAGCACCCTTCCTTGGAAGCGCTTTCACAGGCACAGCAACACTGGGGCTTTGCGCTTCTCTACCCACCAGACGTCATGGTCATTCTCTTTCCATCTCGTAGACACAAGCTGAGAAATTGCAAACGTCGAGCAATTGCTCAGAGATGAAAAGTGCCAGCACTGAAAGCTGTTGCTAGCCAGCACCCTTCCTTGGAAGCGCTTTCACAGGCGCAGCAACACTGGGGCTTTGCGCTTCTCTAGCCACCAAACGTCACGGTCATTCTCTTTCCGTCTCGTAGACACGAGCTGAGAAATTGCAAACGTCGAGCAATTGCTCAGAGATGAAAAGTGCCAGCACTGAAAGCTGTTGCTAGCCAGCACCCTTCCTTGGAAGCGCTTTCACAGGCGCAGCAACACTGGGGCTTTGCGCTTCTCTAGCCACCAAACGTCACGGCCACTATCTCTCCGTCTCGTAGACACGAGCTGAGAAATTGCAAACGTTGAGCAATTGCTCAGAGATGAAAAGTGCCAGCACTGAAAGCTCTTGCTAGCCAGCACCCTTCCTTGGAAGCGCTTTCACAGGCACAGCAACACTGGGGCTTTGTGCTTCTCTAGCCACCAAACGTCACAGTCATTCTCTTTCCGTCTCGTAGACACGAGCTGAGAAATTGCAAACGTCCAGCAATTGCTCAGAGATGAAAAGTGCCAGCACTGAAAGCTGTTGCTAGCCAGCCCCCTTCCTTGGAAGCGCTTTTGTAGGCGTAAGCACACTGGGGCTCTGGGCTTCTCTAGCCACCTAATCTTCTGCTCATCCTCTCGCGCACTCTAAAGAGAGCTCAGGTGAGAAATTGCAAACGTCGAGCAATTGCTCAGAGATGAAAAGTGCCAGCACTGAAAGCTGTTGCTAGGCAGCACCCTTCCTTGGAAGCGCTTTCACAGGCACAGCAACACTGGGGCTTTGCGCTTCGCTAGCCACCAAATGTCACGGTCACTATCTCTCCGTCTCGTAGACACAAGCTGAGAAATTGCAAACGTCGAGCAATTGCTCAGAGATGAAAAGTGCCAGCACTGAAAGCTGTTGCTAGCCAGCACCCTTCCTTGGAAGCGCGTTCACAGGCGCAGCAACACTGGGGCTTTGCGCTTCTCTAGCCACCAAACGTCACGGTCATTCTCTTTCCGTCTCGTAGACACGAGCTGAGAAATTGCAAACGTCGAGCAATTGCTCAGAGATGAAAAGTGCCAGCACTGAAAGCTGTTGCTAGCCAGCACCCTTCCTTGGAAGCGCTTTTGTAGGCCTAAAAACACTGGGGCTCTGGGCTTCTCTAGCCACCTAATCTTCTGCTCATCCTCTCGCGCACTCTAAAGAGAGCTCAGGTGAGAAATTGCAAACGTCGAGCAATTGCTCAGAGATGAAAAGTGCCAGCACTGAAAGCTGTTGCCAGCCAGCACCCTTCCTTGGAAGCGCTTTCACAGGCACAGCAACACTGGGGCTTTGCGCTTCTCTAGCCACCAAACGTCACAGTCATTCTCTTTCCGTCTCGTAGACACAAGCTGAGAAATTGCAAACGTCGAGCAATTGCTCAGAGATGAAAAGTGCCAGCACTGAAAGCTGTTGCTAGCCAGCACCCTTCCTTGGAAGTGCTTTTGTAGCCCTAAGAAGACTGGGGCTCTGGGCTTCACTAGCCACCTAATCTTCTGCTCATCCTCTCGCGCACTCTAAAGAGAGCTCAGGTGAGAAATTGCAAACGTCGAGCAATTGCTCAGAGATGAAAAGTGCCAGCACTGAAAGCTGTTGCTAGCCAGCCCCCTTCCTTGGAAGCGCTTTCACAGGCACAGCAACACTGGGGCTTTGCTCTTCTCTACCCACCAAACGTCACGGTCATTCTCTTTCCATCTCGTAGACACAAGCTGAGAAATTGCAAACGTCGAGCAATTGCTCAGAGATGAAAAGTGCCAGCACTGAAAGCTGTTGCTAGCCAGCCCCCTTCCTTGGAAGCGCTTTTGTAGGCCTAAGAACAGTGGGGCTCTGGGCTTCTCTAGCCACCTAATCTTCTGCTCATCCTCTCACGCACTCTAAAGAGAGCTCAGGTGAGAAATTGCAAACGTCGAGCAATTGCTCAGAGATGAAAAGTGCCAGCACTGAAAGCTGTTGCCAGCCAGCACCCTTCCTTGGAAGCGCTTTCACAGGCACAGCAACACTGGGGCTTTGCGCTTCTCTACCCACCAAACGTCACAGTCATTCTCTTTCCATCTCGTAGACACAAGCTGAGAAATTGCAAACGTCGAGCAATTGCTCAGAGGTGAAAAGTGCCAGCACTGAAAGCTGTTGCTAGCCAGCACCCTTCCTTGGAAGCGCTTTCACAGGCGCAGCAACACTGGGGCTTTGCGCTTCTCTAGCCACCAAACGTCACGGTCACTATCTCTCCGTCTCGTAGACACGAGCTGAGAAATTGCAAACGTCGAGCAATTGCTCAGAGATGAAAAGTGCCAGCACTGAAAGCTGTTGCTAGCCAGCACCCTTCCTTGGAAGCGCTTTCACAGGCGCAGCAACACTGGGGCTTTGCGCTTCTCTAGCCACCAAACGTCACGGTCCTTCTGTTTCCGTCTCGTAGACACAAGCTGAGAAATTGCAAACGTCGAGCAATTGCTCAGAGATGAAAAGTGCCAGCACTGAAAGCTGTTGCTAGCCAGCCCCCTTCCTTGGAAGCGCTTTTGTAGGCCTAAGCACACTGGGGCTCTGGGCTTCTCTACCCACCTAATCTTCTGCTCATCCTCTCGCGCACTCTAAAGAGAGCTCAGGTGAGAAATTGCAAACGTTGAGCAATTGCTCAGAGATGAAAAGTGCCAGCACTGAAAGCTCTTGCTAGCCAGCACCCTTCCGTGGAAGCGCTTCTGTAGGCCTAAGAAGACTGGGGCTCTGGGCTTCTCTAGCCACCTAATCTTCTGCTCATCCTCTCGCGCACTCTAAAGAGAGCTCAGGTGAGAAATTGCAAACGTCGAGCAATTGCTCAGAGATGAAAAGTGCCAGCACTGAAAGCTGTTGCCAGCCAGCACCCTTCCTTGGAAGCGCTTTCACAGGCGCAGCAACACTGGGGCTTTGCGCTTCTCTAGCCACCAAACGTCACGTTCATTCTCTCTCCGTCTCGTAGACACGAGCTGAGAAATTGCAAACGTCGAGCAATTGCTCAGAGATGAAAAGTGCCAGCACTGAAAGCTGTTGCTAGCCAGCCCCCTTCCTTGGAAGCGCTTTTGTAGGCCTAAGAACAGTGGGGCTCTGGGCTTCTCTAGCCACCTAATCTTCTGCTCATCCTCTCGCACACTCTAAAGAGAGCTCAGGTGAGAAATTGCAAACGTCGAGCAATTGCTCAGAGATGAAAAGTGCCAGCACTGAAAGCTGTTGCTAGCCAGCACCCTTCCTTGGAAGCGCTTTCACAGGCGCAGCAACACTGGGGCTTTGCGCTTCTCTACCCACCAAATGTCACGGTCATTCTCTTTCCGTCTCGTAGACACGAGCTGAGAGATTGCAAACGTCGAGCAATTGCTCAGAGATGAAAAGTGCCAGCACTGAAAGCTGTTGCTAGCCAGCACCCTTCCTTGGAAGCGCTTTTGTAGGCCTAAGAACACTGGGGCTCTGGGCTTCTCTAGCCACCTAATCTTCTGCTCATCCTCTCGCGCACTCTAAAGGGTGCTCAGGTGAGAAATTGCAAACGTCGAGCAATTGCTCAGAGATGAAAAGTGCCAGCACTGAAAGCTGTTGCTAGCCAGCAGCCTTCCTTGGAAGCGCTTTCACAGGCGCAGCAACACTGGGGCTTTGCGCTTCTCTAGCCACCAAACGTCAAGGTCATTCTCTTTCCGTCTCGTAGACACGAGTTGAGAAATTGCAAACGTCGAGCAATTGCTCAGCGATGAAAAGTGCCAGCACTGAAAGCTGTTGCTAGCCAGCACCCTTCCTTGGAAGCGCTTTCACAGGCGCAGCAACACTGGGGCTTTGCGCTTCTCTAGCCACCGAACGTCACAGTCATTCTCTTTCCATCTCGTAGACACAAGCTGAGAAATTGCAAACGTCGAGCAATTGCTCAGCGATGAAAAGTGCCAGCACTGAAAGCTGTTGCTAGCCAGCACCCTTCCTTGGAAGCGCTTTTGTAGGCCTAAGAAGACTGGGGCTCTGGGCTTCTCTAGCCACCTAATCTTCTGCTCATCCTCTCGCGCACTCTAAAGAGAGCTCAGGTGAGAAATTGCAAACGTCCAGCAATTGCTCAGAGATGAAAAGTGCCAGCACTGAAAGCTGTTGCCAGCCAGCACCCTTCCTTGGAAGTGCTTTCACAGGCGCAGCAACACTGGGGCTTTGCGCTTCTCTAGCCACCAAACGTCACGGTCACTATCTCTCCGTCTCGTAGACACGAGCTGAGAAATTGCAAACGTCGAGCAATTGCTCAGAGATGAAAAGTGCCAGCACTGAAAGCTGTTGCCAGCCAGCACCCTTCCTTGGAAGCGCTTTCACAGGCGCAGCAACACTGGGGCTTTGCGCTTCTCTAGCCACCAAACGTCACGGTCCTTCTGTTTCCGTCTCGTAGACACAAGCTGAGAAATTGCAAACGTCGAGCAATTGCTCAGAGATGAAAAGTGCCAGCACTGAAAGCTGTTGCTAGCCAGCACCCTTCCTTGGAAGCGCTTTTGTAGGCCTAAGCACACTGGGGCTCTGGGCTTCTCTAGCCACCTAATCTTCTGCTCATCCTCTCGCGCACTCTAAAGAGAGCTCAGGTGAGAAATTGCAAACGTTGAGCAATTGCTCAGAGATGAAAAGTGCCAGCACTGAAAGCTCTTGCTAGCCAGCACCCTTCCGTGGAAGCGCTTCTGTAGGCCTAAGAAGACTGGGGCTCTGGGCTTCTCTAGCCACCTAATCTTCTGCTCATCCTCTCGCGCACTCTAAAGAGAGCTCAGGTGAGAAATTGCAAACGTCGAGCAATTGCTCAGAGATGAAAAGTGCCAGCACTGAAAGCTGTTGCTAGCCAGCACCCTTCCTTGGAAGCGCTTTCACAGGCGCAGCAACACTGGGGCTTTGCGCTTCTCTAGCCACCAAACGTCACGTTCATTCTCTCTCCGTCTCGTAGACACGAGCTGAGAAATTGCAAACGTCGAGCAATTGCTCAGAGATGAAAAGTGCCAGCACTGAAAGCTGTTGCTAGCCAGCACCCTTCCTTGGAAGCACTTTCACAGGCGCAGCAACACTGGGGCTTTGCGCTTCTCTAGCCACCAAACGTCACGGTCACTATCTCTCCATCTCGTAGACACAAGCTGAGAAATTGCAAAGGTCGAGCAATTGCTCAGAGATGAAAAGTGCCAGCACTGAAAGCTCTTGCTAGCCAGCACCCTTCCTTGGAAGCGCTTTTGTAGGCCTAAGAACACTGGGGCTCTGGGCTTCTCTAGCCACCTAATCTTCTGCTCATCCTCTCGCGCACTCTAAAGAGAGCTCAGGTGAGAAATTGCAAACGTCGAGCAATTGCTCAGAGATGAAAAGTGCCAGCACTGAAAGCTGTTGCTAGCCAGCACCCTTCCTTGGAAGCGCTTTCACAGGCACAGCAACACTGGGGCTTTGCTCTTCTCTACCCACCAAACGTCACAGTCATTCTCTTTCCATCTCGTAGACACAAGCTGAGAAATTGCAAACGTCGAGCAATTGCTCAGAGATGAAAAGTGCCAGCACTGAAAGCTCTTGCTAGCCAGTACCCTTCCTTGGAAGCGCTTTCACAGGCGCAGTAATACTGGGGCTTTGCGCTTCTCTAGCCACCAAACGTCACAGTCATTCTCTTTCCGTCTCGTAGACACGAGCTGAGAAATTGCAAACGTCCAGCAATTGCTCAGAGATGAAAAGTGCCAGCACTGAAAGCTGTTGCTAGCCAGCAGCCTTCCTTGGAAGCGCTTTTGTAGGCCTAAGAACACTTGGGCTTTGCGCTTCTCTAGCCACCTAATCTTGTGCTCATCCTCTCGCGCACTCTAAAGAGAGCTCAGGTGAGAAATTACAAACGTCCAGCAATTGCTCAGAGATGAAAAGTGCCAGCACTGAAAGCTGTTGCTAGCCAGCACCTTACCTTGGAAGCGCTTTCACAGGCGCAGCAACACTGGGGCTTTGCGCTTCTCTACCCACCAAACGTCACGGTCATTCTCCATCCGTCTCGTAGACATGAGCTGAGAGATTGCAAACGTCGAGCAATTGCTCAGAGATGAAAAGTGCCAGCACTGAAAGCTCTTGCTAGCCAGCACCCTTCCTTGGAAGCACTTTTGTAGGCCTAAGAACAGTGGGGCTCTGGGCTTCTCTAGCCACCTAATCTTCTGCTCATCCTCTCGCGCACTCTAAAGAGAGCTCAGGTTACAAATTGCAAACGTCGAGCAATTGCTCAGAGATGAAAAGTGCCAGCACTGAAAGCTCTTGCTAGCCAGCACCCTTCCTTGGAAGCGCTTTCACAGGCGCAGTAACACTGGGGCTTTGCGCTTCTCTACCCACCAAACGTCACGGTCATTCTCTTTCCGTCTCGTAGACACGAGCTGAGAAATTGCAAACGTCGAGCAATTGCTCAGAGATGAAAAGTGCCAGCACTGAAAGCTCTTGCTAGCCAGCCCCCTTCCTTGGAAGCGCTTTTGTAGGCCTAAGAACAGTGGGGCTCTGGGCTTCTCTAGCCACCTAATCTTCTGCTCATCCTCTCGCACACTCTAAAGAGAGCTCAGGTGAGAAATTGCAAACGTCGAGCAATTGCTCAGAGATGAAAAGTGCCAGCACTGAAAGCTGTTGCTAGCCAGCACCCTTCCTTGGAAGCGCTTTCACAGGCGCAGCAACACTGGGGCTTTGCGCTTCTCTACCCACCAAATGTCACGGTCATTCTCTTTCCGTCTCGTAGACACGAGCTGAGAGATTGCAAACGTCGAGCAATTGCTCAGAGATGAAAAGTGCCAGCACTGAAAGCTGTTGCTAGCCAGCACCCTTCCTTGGAAGCGCTTTTGTAGGCCTAAGAACACTGGGGCTCTGGGCTTCTCTAGCCACCTAATCTTCTGCTCATCCTCTCGCGCACTCTAAAGAGAGCTCAGGTGAGAAATTGCAAACGTCGAGCAATTGCTCAGAGATGAAAAGTGCCAGCACTGAAAGCTGTTGCTAGCCAGCACCCTTCCTTGGAAGCGCTTTCACAGGCACAGCAACACTGGGGCTTTGCTCTTCTCTACCCACCAAACGTCACAGTCATTCTCTTTCCATCTCGTAGACACAAGCTGAGAAATTGCAAACGTCGAGCAATTGCTCAGAGAGGAAAAGTGCCAGCACTGAAAGCTGTTGCTAGCCAGCCCCCTTCCTTGGAAGCGCTTTTGTAGGCCTAAGAACAGTGGGGCTCTGGGCTTCTCTAGCCACCTAATCTTCTGCTCATCCTCTCACGCACTCTAAAGAGAGCTCAGGTGAGAAATTGCAAACGTCGAGCAATTGCTCAGAGATGAAAAGTGCCAGCACTGAAAGCTGTTGCCAGCCAGCACCCTTCCTTGGAAGCGCTTTCACAGGCACAGCAACACTGGGGCTTTGCGCTTCTCTACCCACCAGACGTCATGGTCATTCTCTTTCCATCTCGTAGACACAAGCTGAGAAATTGCAAACGTCGAGCAATTGCTCAGAGATGAAAAGTGCCAGCACTGAAAGCTGTTGCTAGCCAGCACCCTTCCTTGGAAGCGCTTTCACAGGCGCAGCAACACTGGGGCTTTGCGCTTCTCTAGCCACCAAACGTCACGGTCATTCTCTTTCCGTCTCGTAGACACGAGCTGAGAAATTGCAAACGTCGAGCAATTGCTCAGAGATGAAAAGTGCCAGCACTGAAAGCTGTTGCTAGCCAGCCCCCTTCCTTGGAAGCGCTTTCACAGGCGCAGCAACACTGGGGCTTTGCGCTTCTCTAGCCACCAAACGTCACGGCCACTATCTCTCCGTCTCGTAGACACGAGCTGAGAAATTGCAAACGTTGAGCAATTGCTCAGAGATGAAAAGTGCCAGCACTGAAAGCTCTTGCTAGCCAGCACCCTTCCTTGGAAGCGCTTTCACAGGCACAGCAACACTGGGGCTTTGTGCTTCTCTAGCCACCAAACGTCACAGTCATTCTCTTTCCGTCTCGTAGACACGAGCTGAGAAATTGCAAACGTCCAGCAATTGCTCAGAGATGAAAAGTGCCAGCACTGAAAGCTGTTGCTAGCCAGCCCCCTTCCTTGGAAGCGCTTTTGTAGGCGTAAGCACACTGGGGCTCTGGGCTTCTCTAGCCACCTAATCTTCTGCTCATCCTCTCGCGCACTCTAAAGAGAGCTCAGGTGAGAAATTGCAAACGTCGAGCAATTGCTCAGAGATGAAAAGTGCCAGCACTGAAAGCTGTTGCTAGGCAGCACCCTTCCTTGGAAGCGCTTTCACAGGCACAGCAACACTGGGGCTTTGCGCTTCGCTAGCCACCAAATGTCACGGTCACTATCTCTCCGTCTCGTAGACACAAGCTGAGAAATTGCAAACGTCGAGCAATTGCTCAGAGATGAAAAGTGCCAGCACTGAAAGCTGTTGCTAGCCAGCACCCTTCCTTGGAAGCGCGTTCACAGGCGCAGCAACACTGGGGCTTTGCGCTTCTCTAGCCACCAAACGTCACGGTCATTCTCTTTCCGTCTCGTAGACACGAGCTGAGAAATTGCAAACGTCGAGCAATTGCTCAGAGATGAAAAGTGCCAGCACTGAAAGCTGTTGCTAGCCAGCACCCTTCCTTGGAAGCGCTTTTGTAGGCCTAAAAACACTGGGGCTCTGGGCTTCTCTAGCCACCTAATCTTCTGCTCATCCTCTCGCGCACTCTAAAGAGAGCTCAGGTGAGAAATTGCAAACGTCGAGCAATTGCTCAGAGATGAAAAGTGCCAGCACTGAAAGCTGTTGCCAGCCAGCACCCTTCCTTGGAAGCGCTTTCACAGGCACAGCAACACTGGGGCTTTGCGCTTCTCTAGCCACCAAACGTCACAGTCATTCTCTTTCCGTCTCGTAGACACAAGCTGAGAAATTGCAAACGTCGAGCAATTGCTCAGAGATGAAAAGTGCCAGCACTGAAAGCTGTTGCTAGCCAGCACCCTTCCTTGGAAGTGCTTTTGTAGGCCTAAGAAGACTGGGGCTCTGGGCTTCACTAGCCACCTAATCTTCTGCTCATCCTCTCGCGCACTCTAAAGAGAGCTCAGGTGAGAAATTGCAAACGTCGAGCAATTGCTCAGAGATGAAAAGTGCCAGCACTGAAAGCTGTTGCTAGCCAGCCCCCTTCCTTGGAAGCGCTTTCACAGGCACAGCAACACTGGGGCTTTGCTCTTCTCTACCCACCAAACGTCACAGTCATTCTCTTTCCATCTCGTAGACACAAGCTGAGAAATTGCAAACGTCGAGCAATTGCTCAGAGATGAAAAGTGCCAGCACTGAAAGCTGTTGCTAGCCAGCCCCCTTCCTTGGAAGCGCTTTTGTAGGCCTAAGAAGACTGGGGCTCTGGGCTTCTCTAGCCACCTAATCTTCTGCTCATCCTCTCACGCACTCTAAAGAGAGCTCAGGTGAGAAATTGCAAACGTCGAGCAATTGCTCAGAGATGAAAAGTGCCAGCACTGAAAGCTGTTGCCAGCCAGCACCCTTCCTTGGAAGCGCTTTCACAGGCACAGCAACACTGGGGCTTTGCGCTTCTCTACCCACCAAACGTCACAGTCATTCTCTTTCCATCTCGTAGACACAAGCTGAGAAATTGCAAACGTCGAGCAATTGCTCAGAGGTGAAAAGTGCCAGCACTGAAAGCTGTTGCTAGCCAGCACCCTTCCTTGGAAGCGCTTTCACAGGCGCAGCAACACTGGGGCTTTGCGCTTCTCTAGCCACCAAACGTCACGGTCACTATCTCTCCGTCTCGTAGACACGAGCTGAGAAATTGCAAACGTCGAGCAATTGCTCAGAGATGAAAAGTGCCAGCACTGAAAGCTGTTGCTAGCCAGCACCCTTCCTTGGAAGCGCTTTCACAGGCGCAGCAACACTGGGGCTTTGCGCTTCTCTAGCCACCAAACGTCACGGTCCTTCTGTTTCCGTCTCGTAGACACAAGCTGAGAAATTGCAAACGTCGAGCAATTGCTCAGAGATGAAAAGTGCCAGCACTGAAAGCTGTTGCTAGCCAGCACCCTTCCTTGGAAGCGCTTTTGTAGGCCTAAGCACACTGGGGCTCTGGGCTTCTCTACCCACCTAATCTTCTGCTCATCCTCTCGCGCACTCTAAAGAGAGCTCAGGTGAGAAATTGCAAACGTTGAGCAATTGCTCAGAGATGAAAAGTGCCAGCACTGAAAGCTCTTGCTAGCCAGCACCCTTCCGTGGAAGCGCTTCTGTAGGCCTAAGAAGACTGGGGCTCTGGGCTTCTCTAGCCACCTAATCTTCTGCTCATCCTCTCGCGCACTCTAAAGAGAGCTCAGGTGAGAAATTGCAAACGTCGAGCAATTGCTCAGAGATGAAAAGTGCCAGCACTGAAAGCTGTTGCCAGCCAGCACCCTTCCTTGGAAGCGCTTTCACAGGCGCAGCAACACTGGGGCTTTGCGCTTCTCTAGCCACCAAACGTCACGTTCATTCTCTTTCCGTCTCGTAGACACGAGCTGAGAAATTGCAAACGTCGAGCAATTGCTCAGAGATGAAAAGTGCCAGCACTGAAAGCTCTTGCTAGCCAGCCCCCTTCCTTGGAAGCGCTTTTGTAGGCCTAAGAACAGTGGGGCTCTGGGCTTCTCTAGCCACCTAATCTTCTGCTCATCCTCTCGCACACTCTAAAGAGAGCTCAGGTGAGAAATTGCAAACGTCGAGCAATTGCTCAGAGATGAAAAGTGCCAGCACTGAAAGCTGTTGCTAGCCAGCACCCTTCCTTGGAAGCGCTTTCACAGGCGCAGCAACACTGGGGCTTTGCGCTTCTCTACCCACCAAATGTCACGGTCATTCTCTTTCCGTCTCGTAGACACGAGCTGAGAGATTGCAAACGTCGAGCAATTGCTCAGAGATGAAAAGTGCCAGCACTGAAAGCTGTTGCTAGCCAGCCCCCTTCCTTGGAAGCGCTTTTGTAGGCCTAAGAACACTGGGGCTCTGGGCTTCTCTAGCCACCTAATCTTCTGCTCATCCTCTCGCGCACTCTAAAGGGTGCTCAGGTGAGAAATTGCAAACGTCGAGCAATTGCTCAGAGATGAAAAGTGCCAGCACTGAAAGCTGTTGCTAGCCAGCAGCCTTCCTTGGAAGCGCTTTCACAGGCGCAGCAACACTGGGGCTTTGCGCTTCTCTAGCCACCAAACGTCACGGTCATTCTCTTTCCGTCTCGTAGACACGAGTTGAGAAATTGCAAACGTCGAGCAATTGCTCAGCGATGAAAAGTGCCAGCACTGAAAGCTGTTGCTAGCCAGCACCCTTCCTTGGAAGCGCTTTTGTAGGCCTAAGAACACTGGGGCTCTGGGCTTCTCTAGCCACCTAATCTTCTGCTCATCCTCTCGCGCAGTCTAAAGAGAGCTCAGGTGAGAAATTGCAAACGTCCAGCAATTGCTCAGAGATGAAAAGTGCCAGCACTGAAAGCTCTTGCTAGCCAGCACCCTTCCTTGGAAGCGCTTTTGTAGGCCTAAGAACACTGGGGCTTTGCGCTTCTCTAGCCACCTAATCTTCTGCTCATTCTCTCGCGCATTCTAAAGAGAGCTCAGGTGAGAAATTACAAACGTCGAGCAATTGCTCAGAGATGAAAAGTGCCAGCACTGAAAGCTGTTGCTAGCCAGCAGCCTTCCTTGGAAGTGCTTTCACAGGCGCAGCAACACTGGGGCTTTGCGCTTCTCTAGCCACCAAACGTCACGGTCATTCTCCATCCGTCTCGTAGACACGACCTGAGAGATTGCAAACGTCGAGCAATTGCTCAGAGATGAAAAGTGCCAGCACTGAAAGCTGTTGCTAGCCAGCCCCCTTCCTTGGAAGCGCTTTTGTAGGCCTAAGAACACTGGGGCTCTGGGCTTCTCTAGCCACCTAATCTTCTGCTCATCCTCTCGCGCACTCTAAAGAGAGCTCAGGTGAGAAATTGCAAACGTCGAGCAATTGCTCAGAGATGAAAAGTGCCAGCACTGAAAGCTCTTGCTAGCCAGCACCCTTCCTTGGAAGCGCTTTCACAGGCGCAGCAACACTGGGGCTTTGCGCTTCTCTAGCCACCAAACGTCACGGTCACTATCTCTCCGTCTCGTAGACAGGAGCTGAGAAATTGCAAACGTCGAGCAATTGCTCAGAGATGAAAAGTGCCAGCACTGAAAGCTGTTGCTAGCCAGCCCCCTTCCTTGGAAGCGCTTTTGTAGGCCTAAGAACACTGGGGCTCTGGGCTTCTCTAGCCACCTAATCTTCTGCTCATCCTCTTGCGCACTCTAAAGAGAGCTCAGGTGAGAAATTGCAAACGTCGAGCAATTGCTCAGAGATGAAAAGTGCCAGCACTGAAAGCTGTTGCTAGGCAGCACCCTTCCTTGGAAGCGCTTTCACAGGCGCAGTAACACTGGGGCTTTGCGCTTCTCTACCCACCAAACGTCACGGTCATTCTCTTTCCGTCTGGTAGACACGAGCTGAGCAATTGCAAACGTCGAGCAATTGCTCAGAGATGAAAAGTGCCAGCACTGAAAGCTGTTGCTAGCCAGCACCCTTCCTTGGAAGCGCTTTTGTAGGCCTAAGAACACTGGGGCTCTGGGCTTCTCTAGCCACCTAATCATCTGCTCATCCTCTCGCGCACTCTAAAGAGAGCTCAGGTGAGAAATTGCAAACGTCGAGCAATTGCTCAGAGATGAAAAGTGCCAGCACTGAAAGCTGTTGCTAGCCAGCACCCTTCCTTGGAAGCGCTTTCACAGGCGCAGCAACACTGGGGCTTTGCACTTCTCTACCCACTAAACGTCACAGTCATTCTCTTTCCATCTCGTAGACACGATCTGAGAAATTGCAAACGTCGAGCAATTGCTCAGAGATGAAAAGTGCCAGCACTGAAAGCTGTTGCTAGCCAGCACCCTTCCTTGGAAGCGCTTTCACAGGCGCAGCAACACTGGGGCTTTGCGCTTCTCTACCCACCAGACGTCATGGTCATTCTCTTTCCATCTCGTAGACACAAGCTGAGAAATTGCAAACGTCGAGCAATTGCTCAGAGATGAAAAGTGCCAGCACTGAAAGCTGTTGCTAGCCAGCACCCTTCCTTGGAAGCGCTTTCACAGGCGCAGCAACACTGGGGCTTTGCGCTTCTCTAGACACCAAACGTCACGGTCATTCTCTTTCCGTCTCGTAGACACGAGCTGAGAAATTGCAAACGTCGAGCAATTGCTCAGAGATGAAAAGTGCCAGCACTGAAAGCTGTTGCTAGCCAGCCCCCTTCCTTGGAAGCGCTTTCACAGGCGCAGCAACACTGGGGCTTTGCGCTTCTCTAGCCACCAAACGTCACGGTCATTCTCTTTCCGTCTGGTAGACACGAGCTGAGAAATTGCAAACGTCGAGCAATTGCTCAGAGATGAAAAGTGCCAGCACTGAAAGCTGTTGCTAGCCAGCACCCTTCCTTGGAAGCGCTTTCACAGGCGCAGCAACACTGGGGCTTTGCACTTCTCTACCCACCAAACGTCACAGTCATTCTCTTTCCATCTCGTAGACACGATCTGAGAAATTGCAAACGTCGAGCAATTGCTCAGAGATGAAAAGTGCCAGCACTGAAAGCTGTTGCCAGCCAGCACCCTCCTTGGAAGTGCTTTTGTAGGCCTAAGAACACTGGGGCTCTGGGCTTCTCTAGCCACCTAATCTTCTGCTCATCCTCTCGCGCACTCTAAAGAGAGCTCAGGTGAGAAATTGCAAACGTCGAGCAATTGCTCAGAGATGAAAAGTGCCAGCACTGAAAGCTGTTGCTAGCCAGCCCCCTTCCTTGGAAGCGCTTTCACAGGCGCAGCAACACTGGGCCTTTGCACTTCTCTACCCACCAAACGTCACAGTCATTCTCTTTCCATCTCGTAGACACGAGCTGAGAAATTGCAAACGTCGAGCAATTGCTCAGAGATGAAAAGTGCCAGCACTGAAAGCTGTTGCTAGCCAGCACCCTTCCTTGGAAGCGCTTTCACAGGCGCAGCAACACTGGGGCTTTGCGCTTCTCTACCCACCAGACGTCATGGTCATTCTCTTTCCATCTCGTAGAGACAAGCTGAGAAATTGCAAACGTCGAGCAATTGCTCAGAGATGAAAAGTGCCAGCACTGAAAGCTGTTGCTAGCCAGCACCCTTCCTTGGAAGCGCTTTCACAGGCGCAGCAACACTGGGGCTTTGCGCTTCTCTAGCCACCAAACGTCACGGTCATTCTCTTTCCGTCTCGTAGACACGAGCTGAGAAATTGCAAACGTCGAGCAATTGCTCAGAGATGAAAAGTGCCAGCACTGAAAGCTGTTGCTAGCCAGCCCCCTTCCTTGGAAGCGCTTTCACAGGCGCAGCAACACTGGGGCTTTGCGCTTCTCTAGCCACCAAACGTCACGGCCACTATCTCTCCGTCTCGTAGACACGAGCTGAGAAATTGCAAACGTTGAGCAATTGCTCAGAGATGAAAAGTGCCAGCACTGAAAGCTGTTGCTAGCCAGCACCCTTCCTTGGAAGCGCTTTCACAGGCACAGCAACACTGGGGCTTTGTGCTTCTCTAGCCACCAAACGTCACGGTCATTCTCTTTCCGTCTCGTAGACAAGAGCTGAGAAATTGCAAACGTCGAGCAATTGCTCAGAGATGAAAAGTGCCAGCACTGAAAGCTGTTGCTAGCCAGCACCCTTCCTTGGAAGCGCTTTTGTAGGCCTAAGCACACTGGGGCTCTGGGCTTCTCTAGCCACCTAATCTTCTGCTCATCCTCTCGCGCACTCTAAAGAGAGCTCAGGTGAGAAATTGCAAACGTCGAGCAATTGCTCAGAGATGAAAAGTGCCAGCACTGAAAGCTGTTGCCAGCCAGCACCCTTCCTTGGAAGCGCTTTCACAGGCACAGCAACACTGGGGCTTTGCTCTTCTCTACCCACCAAACGTCACAGTCATTCTCTTTCCATCTCGTAGACACAAGCTGAGAAATTGCAAACGTCCAGCAATTGCTCAGAGATGAAAAGTGCCAGCACTGAAAGCTCTTGCCAGCCAGCACCCTTCCTTGGAAGTGCTTTTGTAGCCCTAAGAAGACTGGGGCTCTGGGCTTCACTAGCCACCTAATCTTCTGCTCATCCTCTTGCGCACTCTAAAGAGAGCTCAGGTGAGAAATTGCAAACGTCGAGCAATTGCTCAGAGATGAAAAGTGCCAGCACTGAAAGCTGTTGCTAGCCAGCACCCTTCCTTGGAAGCGCTTTCACAGGCGCAGCAACACTGGGGCTTTGCGCTTCTCTACCCACCAAACGTCACGGTCACTATCTCTCCGTCTCGTAGACACGAGCTGAGAAATTGCAAACGTCGAGCAATTGCTCAGAGATGAAAAGTGCCAGCACTGAAAGCTGTTGCTAGCCAGCCCCCTTCCTTGGAAGCGCTTTTGTAGGCCTAAGAACACTGGGGCTCTGGGCTTCTCTAGCCACCTAATCTTCTGCTCATCCTCTCGCGCACTCTAAAGAGAGCTCAGGTGAGAAATTGCAAACGTCGAGCAATTGCTCAGAGATGAAAAGTGCCAGCACTGAAAGCTGTTGCTAGCCAGCACCCTTCCTTGGAAGCGCTTTCACAGGCAAAGCAACACTGGGGCTTTGCACTTCTCTACCCACCAAACGTCACAGTCATTCTCTTTCCATCTCGTAGACACGATCTGAGAAATTGCAAACGTCGAGCAATTGCTCAGAGATGAAAAGTGCCAGCACTGAAAGCTGTTGCCAGCCAGCACCCTCCTTGGAAGTGCTTTTGTAGGCGTAAGCACACTGGGGCTCTGGGCTTCTCTAGCCACCTAATCTTCTGCTCATCCTCTCGCGCACTCTAAAGAGAGCTCAGGTGAGAAATTGCAAACGTCGAGCAATTGCTCAGAGATGAAAAGTGCCAGCACTGAAAGCTGTTGCTAGCCAGCCCCCTTCCTCGGAAGCGCTTTCACAGGCGCAGCAACACTGGGGCTTTGCGCTTCTCTAGCCACCAAACGTCACGGTCATTCTCTCTCCGTCTCGTAGACACGAGCTGAGAAATTGCAAACGTCGAGCAATTGCTCAGAGATGAAAAGTGCCAGCACTGAAAGCTGTTGCTAGCCAGCCCCCTTCCTTGGAAGCGCTTTTGTAGGCCTAAGAAGACTGGGGCTCTGGGCTTCTCTAGCCACCTAATCTTCTGCTCATCCTCTCGCGCACTCTAAAGACAGCTCAGGTGAGAAATTGCAAACGTCGAGCAATTGCTCAGAGATGAAAAGTGCCAGCACTGAAAGCTGTTGCTAGCCAGCACCCTTCCTTGGAAGCGCTTTCACAGGCACAGCAACACTGGGGCTTTGCGCTTCTCTACCCACCAGACGTCATGGTCATTCTCTTTCCATCTCGTAGACACAAGCTGAGAAATTGCAAACGTCGAGCAATTGCTCAGAGATGAAAAGTGCCAGCACTGAAAGCTGTTGCTAGCCAGCACCCTTCCTTGGAAGCGCTTTCACAGGCGCAGCAACACTGGGGCTTTGCGCTTCTCTAGCCACCAAACGTCACAGTCATTCTCTTTCCGTCTCGTAGACACAAGCTGAGAAATTGCAAACGTCGAGCAATTGCTCAGAGATGAAAAGTGCCAGCACTGAAAGCTGTTGCTAGCCAGCCCCCTTCCTTGGAAGCGCTTTCACAGGCGCAGCAACACTGGGGCTTTGCGCTTCTCTAGCCACCAAACGTCACGGCCACTATCTCTCCGTCTCGTAGACACGAGCTGAGAAATTGCAAACGTCGAGCAATTGCTCAGAGATGAAAAGTGCCAGCACTGAAAGCTCTTGCTAGCCAGCACCCTTCCTTGGAAGCGCTTTCACAGGCGCAGCAACACTGGGGCTTTGTGCTTCTCTAGCCACCAAACGTCACAGTCATTCTCTTTCCGTCTCGTAGACACGAGCTGAGAAATTGCAAACGTCCAGCAATTGCTCAGAGATGAAAAGTGCCAGCACTGAAAGCTGTTGCTAGCCAGCACCCTTCCTTGGAAGCGCTTTTGTAGGCGTAAGCACACTGGGGCTCTGGGCTTCTCTAGCCACCTAATCTTCTGCTCATCCTCTCGCGCACTCTAAAGAGAGCTCAGGTGAGAAATTGCAAACGTCGAGCAATTGCTCAGAGATGAAAAGTGCCAGCACTGAAAGCTGTTGCTAGGCAGCACCCTTCCTTGGAAGCGCTTTCACAGGCACAGCAACACTGGGGCTTTGCGCTTCTCTACCCACCAAACGTCACGGTCCTTCTCTTTCCGTCTCGTAGACATGAGCTGAGAAATTGCAAACGTCGAGCAATTGCTCAGAGATGAAAAGTGCCAGCACTGAAAGCTGTTGCTAGCCAGCACCCTTCCTTGGAAGCGCGTTCACAGGCGCAGCAACACTGGGGCTTTGCGCTTCTCTAGCCACCAAACGTCATGGTCATTCTCTTTCCGTCTCGTAGACACGAGCTGAGAAATTGCAAACGTCGAGCAATTGCTCAGAGATGAAAAGTGCCAGCACTGAAAGCTGTTGCTAGCCAGCACCCTTCCTTGGAAGCGCTTTTGTAGGCCTAAGCACACTGGGGCTCTGGGCTTCTCTAGCCACCTAATCTTCTGCTCATCCTCTCGCGCACTCTAAAGAGAGCTCAGGTGAGAAATTGCAAACGTCGAGCAATTGCTCAGAGATGAAAAGTGCCAGCACTGAAAGCTGTTGCCAGCCAGCACCCTTCCTTGGAAGCGCTTTCACAGGCACAGCAACACTGGGGCTTTGCGCTTCTCTAGCCACCAAACGTCACAGTCATTCTCTTTCCGTCTCGTAGACACAAGCTGAGAAATTGCAAACGTCGAGCAATTGCTCAGAGATGAAAAGTGCCAGCACTGAAAGCTCTTGCCAGCCAGCACCCTTCCTTGGAAGTGCTTTTGTAGCCCTAAGAAGACTGGGGCTCTGGGCTTCACTAGCCACCTAATCTTCTGCTCATCCTCTCGCGCACTCTAAAGAGAGCTCAGGTGAGAAATTGCAAACGTCGAGCAATTGCTCAGAGATGAAAAGTGCCAGCACTGAAAGCTGTTGCTAGCCAGCACCCTTCCTTGGAAGCGCTTTCACAGGCACAGCAACACTGGGGCTTTGCTCTTCTCTACCCACCAAACGTCACAGTCATTCTCTTTCCATCTCGTAGACACAAGCTGAGAAATTGCAAACGTCGAGCAATTGCTCAGAGAGGAAAAGTGCCAGCACTGAAAGCTGTTGCTAGCCAGCCCCCTTCCTTGGAAGCGCTTTTGTAGGCCTAAGAACAGTGGGGCTCTGGGCTTCTCTAGCCACCTAATCTTCTGCTCATCCTCTCACGCACTCTAAAGAGAGCTCAGGTGAGAAATTGCAAACGTCGAGCAATTGCTCAGAGATGAAAAGTGCCAGCACTGAAAGCTGTTGCCAGCCAGCACCCTTCCTTGGAAGCGCTTTCACAGGCACAGCAACACTGGGGCTTTGCGCTTCTCTACCCACCAGACGTCATGGTCATTCTCTTTCCATCTCGTAGACACAAGCTGAGAAATTGCAAACGTCGAGCAATTGCTCAGAGATGAAAAGTGCCAGCACTGAAAGCTGTTGCTAGCCAGCACCCTTCCTTGGAAGCGCTTTCACAGGCGCAGCAACACTGGGGCTTTGCGCTTCTCTAGCCACCAAACGTCACGGTCATTCTCTTTCCGTCTCGTAGACACGAGCTGAGAAATTGCAAACGTCGAGCAATTGCTCAGAGATGAAAAGTGCCAGCACTGAAAGCTGTTGCTAGCCAGCCCCCTTCCTTGGAAGCGCTTTCACAGGCGCAGCAACACTGGGGCTTTGCGCTTCTCTAGCCACCAAACGCCACGGCCACTATCTCTCCGTCTCGTAGACACGAGCTGAGAAATTGCAAACGTTGAGCAATTGCTCAGAGATGAAAAGTGCCAGCACTGAAAGCTCTTGCTAGCCAGCACCCTTCCTTGGAAGCGCTTTCACAGGCACAGCAACACTGGGGCTTTGTGCTTCTCTAGCCACCAAACGTCACAGTCATTCTCTTTCCGTCTCGTAGACACGAGCTGAGAAATTGCAAACGTCCAGCAATTGCTCAGAGATGAAAAGTGCCAGCACTGAAAGCTGTTGCTAGCCAGCCCCCTTCCTTGGAAGCGCTTTTGTAGGCGTAAGCACACTGGGGCTCTGGGCTTCTCTAGCCACCTAATCTTCTGCTCATCCTCTCGCGCACTCTAAAGAGAGCTCAGGTGAGAAATTGCAAACGTCGAGCAATTGCTCAGAGATGAAAAGTGCCAGCACTGAAAGCTGTTGCTAGGCAGCACCCTTCCTTGGAAGCGCTTTCACAGGCACAGCAACACTGGGGCTTTGCGCTTCGCTAGCCACCAAATGTCACGGTCACTATCTCTCCGTCTCGTAGACACAAGCTGAGAAATTGCAAACGTCGAGCAATTGCTCAGAGATGAAAAGTGCCAGCACTGAAAGCTGTTGCTAGCCAGCACCCTTCCTTGGAAGCGCGTTCACAGGCGCAGCAACACTGGGGCTTTGCGCTTCTCTAGCCACCAAACGTCACGGTCATTCTCTTTCCGTCTCGTAGACACGAGCTGAGAAATTGCAAACGTCGAGCAATTGCTCAGAGATGAAAAGTGCCAGCACTGAAAGCTGTTGCTAGCCAGCACCCTTCCTTGGAAGCGCTTTTGTAGGCCTAAAAACACTGGGGCTCTGGGCTTCTCTAGCCACCTAATCTTCTGCTCATCCTCTCGCGCACTCTAAAGAGAGCTCAGGTGAGAAATTGCAAACGTCGAGCAATTGCTCAGAGATGAAAAGTGCCAGCACTGAAAGCTGTTGCCAGCCAGCACCCTTCCTTGGAAGCGCTTTCACAGGCACAGCAACACTGGGGCTTTGCGCTTCTCTAGCCACCAAACGTCACAGTCATTCTCTTTCCGTCTCGTAGACACAAGCTGAGAAATTGCAAACGTCGAGCAATTGCTCAGAGATGAAAAGTGCCAGCACTGAAAGCTGTTGCTAGCCAGCACCCTTCCTTGGAAGTGCTTTTGTAGCCCTAAGAAGACTGGGGCTCTGGGCTTCACTAGCCACCTAATCTTCTGCTCATCCTCTCGCGCACTCTAAAGAGAGCTCAGGTGAGAAATTGCAAACGTCGAGCAATTGCTCAGAGATGAAAAGTGCCAGCACTGAAAGCTGTTGCTAGCCAGCCCCCTTCCTTGGAAGCGCTTTCACAGGCACAGCAACACTGGGGCTTTGCTCTTCTCTACCCACCAAACGTCACAGTCATTCTCTTTCCATCTCGTAGACACAAGCTGAGAAATTGCAAACGTCGAGCAATTGCTCAGAGATGAAAAGTGCCAGCACTGAAAGCTGTTGCTAGCCAGCCCCCTTCCTTGGAAGCGCTTTTGTAGGCCTAAGAAGACTGGGGCTCTGGGCTTCTCTAGCCACCTAATCTTCTGCTCATCCTCTCACGCACTCTAAAGAGAGCTCAGGTGAGAAATTGCAAACGTCGAGCAATTGCTCAGAGATGAAAAGTGCCAGCACTGAAAGCTGTTGCCAGCCAGCACCCTTCCTTGGAAGCGCTTTCACAGGCACAGCAACACTGGGGCTTTGCGCTTCTCTACCCACCAAACGTCACAGTCATTCTCTTTCCATCTCGTAGACACAAGCTGAGAAATTGCAAACGTCGAGCAATTGCTCAGAGGTGAAAAGTGCCAGCACTGAAAGCTGTTGCTAGCCAGCACCCTTCCTTGGAAGCGCTTTCACAGGCGCAGCAACACTGGGGCTTTGCGCTTCTCTAGCCACCAAACGTCACGGTCACTATCTCTCCGTCTCGTAGACACGAGCTGAGAAATTGCAAACGTCGAGCAATTGCTCAGAGATGAAAAGTGCCAGCACTGAAAGCTGTTGCTAGCCAGCACCCTTCCTTGGAAGCGCTTTCACAGGCGCAGCAACACTGGGGCTTTGCGCTTCTCTAGCCACCAAACGTCACGGTCCTTCTGTTTCCGTCTCGTAGACACAAGCTGAGAAATTGCAAACGTCGAGCAATTGCTCAGAGATGAAAAGTGCCAGCACTGAAAGCTGTTGCTAGCCAGCACCCTTCCTTGGAAGCGCTTTTGTAGGCCTAAGCACACTGGGGCTCTGGGCTTCTCTACCCACCTAATCTTCTGCTCATCCTCTCGCGCACTCTAAAGAGAGCTCAGGTGAGAAATTGCAAACGTTGAGCAATTGCTCAGAGATGAAAAGTGCCAGCACTGAAAGCTCTTGCTAGCCAGCACCCTTCCGTGGAAGCGCTTCTGTAGGCCTAAGAACACTGGGGCTCTGGGCTTCTCTAGCCACCTAATCTTCTGCTCATCCTCTCGCGCACTCTAAAGAGAGCTCAGGTGAGAAATTGCAAACGTCGAGCAATTGCTCAGAGATGAAAAGTGCCAGCACTGAAAGCTGTTGCTAGCCAGCACCCTTCCTTGGAAGCGCTTTCACAGGCGCAGCAACACTGGGGCTTTGCGCTTCTCTAGCCACCAAACGTCACGGTCATTCTCTTTCCGTCTCGTAGACACGAGCTGAGAAATTGCAAACGTCGAGCAATTGCTCAGAGATGAAAAGTGCCAGCACTGAAAGCTGTTGCTAGCCAGCCCCCTTCCTTGGAAGCGCTTTCACAGGCGCAGCAACACTGGGGCTTTGCGCTTCTCTAGCCACCAAACGTCACGGCCACTATCTCTCCGTCTCGTAGACACGAGCTGAGAAATTGCAAACGTTGAGCAATTGCTCAGAGATGAAAAGTGCCAGCACTGAAAGCTCTTGCTAGCCAGCACCCTTCCTTGGAAGCGCTTTCACAGGCACAGCAACACTGGGGCTTTGTGCTTCTCTAGCCACCAAACGTCACAGTCATTCTCTTTCCGTCTCGTAGACACGAGCTGAGAAATTGCAAACGTCCAGCAATTGCTCAGAGATGAAAAGTGCCAGCACTGAAAGCTGTTGCTAGCCAGCCCCCTTCCTTGGAAGCGCTTTTGTAGGCGTAAGCACACTGGGGCTCTGGGCTTCTCTAGCCACCTAATCTTCTGCTCATCCTCTCGCGCACTCTAAAGAGAGCTCAGGTGAGAAATTGCAAACGTCGAGCAATTGCTCAGAGATGAAAAGTGCCAGCACTGAAAGCTGTTGCTAGGCAGCACCCTTCCTTGGAAGCGCTTTCACAGGCACAGCAACACTGGGGCTTTGCGCTTCGCTAGCCACCAAATGTCACGGTCACTATCTCTCCGTCTCGTAGACACAAGCTGAGAAATTGCAAACGTCGAGCAATTGCTCAGAGATGAAAAGTGCCAGCACTGAAAGCTGTTGCTAGCCAGCACCCTTCCTTGGAAGCGCGTTCACAGGCGCAGCAACACTGGGGCTTTGCGCTTCTCTAGCCACCAAACGTCACGGTCATTCTCTTTCCGTCTCGTAGACACGAGCTGAGAAATTGCAAACGTCGAGCAATTGCTCAGAGATGAAAAGTGCCAGCACTGAAAGCTGTTGCTAGCCAGCACCCTTCCTTGGAAGCGCTTTTGTAGGCCTAAAAACACTGGGGCTCTGGGCTTCTCTAGCCACCTAATCTTCTGCTCATCCTCTCGCGCACTCTAAAGAGAGCTCAGGTGAGAAATTGCAAACGTCGAGCAATTGCTCAGAGATGAAAAGTGCCAGCACTGAAAGCTGTTGCCAGCCAGCACCCTTCCTTGGAAGCGCTTTCACAGGCACAGCAACACTGGGGCTTTGCGCTTCTCTAGCCACCAAACGTCACAGTCATTCTCTTTCCGTCTCGTAGACACAAGCTGAGAAATTGCAAACGTCGAGCAATTGCTCAGAGATGAAAAGTGCCAGCACTGAAAGCTGTTGCTAGCCAGCACCCTTCCTTGGAAGTGCTTTTGTAGCCCTAAGAAGACTGGGGCTCTGGGCTTCACTAGCCACCTAATCTTCTGCTCATCCTCTCGCGCACTCTAAAGAGAGCTCAGGTGAGAAATTGCAAACGTCGAGCAATTGCTCAGAGATGAAAAGTGCCAGCACTGAAAGCTGTTGCTAGCCAGCCCCCTTCCTTGGAAGCGCTTTCACAGGCACAGCAACACTGGGGCTTTGCTCTTCTCTACCCACCAAACGTCACAGTCATTCTCTTTCCATCTCGTAGACACAAGCTGAGAAATTGCAAACGTCGAGCAATTGCTCAGAGATGAAAAGTGCCAGCACTGAAAGCTGTTGCTAGCCAGCCCCCTTCCTTGGAAGCGCTTTTGTAGGCCTAAGAAGACTGGGGCTCTGGGCTTCTCTAGCCACCTAATCTTCTGCTCATCCTCTCACGCACTCTAAAGAGAGCTCAGGTGAGAAATTGCAAACGTCGAGCAATTGCTCAGAGATGAAAAGTGCCAGCACTGAAAGCTGTTGCCAGCCAGCACCCTTCCTTGGAAGCGCTTTCACAGGCACAGCAACACTGGGGCTTTGCGCTTCTCTACCCACCAAACGTCACAGTCATTCTCTTTCCATCTCGTAGACACAAGCTGAGAAATTGCAAACGTCGAGCAATTGCTCAGAGGTGAAAAGTGCCAGCACTGAAAGCTGTTGCTAGCCAGCACCCTTCCTTGGAAGCGCTTTCACAGGCGCAGCAACACTGGGGCTTTGCGCTTCTCTAGCCACCAAACGTCACGGTCACTATCTCTCCGTCTCGTAGACACGAGCTGAGAAATTGCAAACGTCGAGCAATTGCTCAGAGATGAAAAGTGCCAGCACTGAAAGCTGTTGCTAGCCAGCACCCTTCCTTGGAAGCGCTTTCACAGGCGCAGCAACACTGGGGCTTTGCGCTTCTCTAGCCACCAAACGTCACGGTCCTTCTGTTTCCGTCTCGTAGACACAAGCTGAGAAATTGCAAACGTCGAGCAATTGCTCAGAGATGAAAAGTGCCAGCACTGAAAGCTGTTGCTAGCCAGCACCCTTCCTTGGAAGCGCTTTTGTAGGCCTAAGCACACTGGGGCTCTGGGCTTCTCTACCCACCTAATCTTCTGCTCATCCTCTCGCGCACTCTAAAGAGAGCTCAGGTGAGAAATTGCAAACGTTGAGCAATTGCTCAGAGATGAAAAGTGCCAGCACTGAAAGCTCTTGCTAGCCAGCACCCTTCCGTGGAAGCGCTTCTGTAGGCCTAAGAACACTGGGGCTCTGGGCTTCTCTAGCCACCTAATCTTCTGCTCATCCTCTCGCGCACTCTAAAGAGAGCTCAGGTGAGAAATTGCAAACGTCGAGCAATTGCTCAGAGATGAAAAGTGCCAGCACTGAAAGCTGTTGCCAGCCAGCACCCTTCCTTGGAAGCGCTTTCACAGGCGCAGCAACACTGGGGCTTTGCGCTTCTCTAGCCACCAAACGTCACGTTCATTCTCTCTCCGTCTCGTAGACACGAGCTGAGAAATTGCAAACGTCGAGCAATTGCTCAGAGATGAAAAGTGCCAGCACTGAAAGCTGTTGCTAGCCAGCACCCTTCCTTGGAAGCACTTTCACAGGCGCAGCAACACTGGGGCTTTGCGCTTCTCTAGCCACCAAACGTCACGGTCACTATCTCTCCATCTCGTAGACACAAGCTGAGAAATTGCAAAGGTCGAGCAATTGCTCAGAGATGAAAAGTGCCAGCACTGAAAGCTCTTGCTAGCCAGCACCCTTCCTTGGAAGCGCTTTTGTAGGCCTAAGAACACTGGGGCTCTGGGCTTCTCTAGCCACCTAATCTTCTGCTCATCCTCTCGCGCACTCTAAAGAGAGCTCAGGTGAGAAATTGCAAACGTCGAGCAATTGCTCAGAGATGAAAAGTGCCAGCACTGAAAGCTGTTGCTAGCCAGCCCCCTTCCTTGGAAGCGCTTTCACAGGCGCAGCAACACTGGGGCTTTGCTCTTCTCTACCCACCAAACGTCACAGTCATTCTCTTTCCATCTCGTAGACACAAGCTGAGAAATTGCAAACGTCGAGCAATTGCTCAGAGATGAAAAGTGCCAGCACTGAAAGCTGTTGCTAGCCAGCCCCCTTCCTTGGAAGCGCTTTTGTAGGCCTAAGAACAGTGGGGCTCTGGGCTTCTCTAGCCACCTAATCTTCTGCTCATCCTCTCACGCACTCTAAAGAGAGCTCAGGTGAGAAATTGCAAACGTCGAGCAATTGCTCAGAGATGAAAAGTGCCAGCACTGAAAGCTGTTGCCAGCCAGCACCCTTCCTTGGAAGCGCTTTCACAGGCACAGCAACACTGGGGCTTTGCGCTTCTCTACCCACCAAACGTCACAGTCATTCTCTTTCCATCTCGTAGACACAAGCTGAGAAATTGCAAACGTCGAGCAATTGCTCAGAGGTGAAAAGTGCCAGCACTGAAAGCTGTTGCTAGCCAGCACCCTTCCTTGGAAGCGCTTTCACAGGCGCAGCAACACTGGGGCTTTGCGCTTCTCTAGCCACCAAACGTCACGGTCACTATCTCTCCGTCTCGTAGACACGAGCTGAGAAATTGCAAACGTCGAGCAATTGCTCAGAGATGAAAAGTGCCAGCACTGAAAGCTGTTGCTAGCCAGCACCCTTCCTTGGAAGCGCTTTCACAGGCGCAGCAACACTGGGGCTTTGCGCTTCTCTAGCCACCAAACGTCACGGTCCTTCTGTTTCCGTCTCGTAGACACAAGCTGAGAAATTGCAAACGTCGAGCAATTGCTCAGAGATGAAAAGTGCCAGCACTGAAAGCTGTTGCTAGCCAGCACCCTTCCTTGGAAGCGCTTTTGTAGGCCTAAGCACACTGGGGCTCTGGGCTTCTCTACCCACCTAATCTTCTGCTCATCCTCTCGCGCACTCTAAAGAGAGCTCAGGTGAGAAATTGCAAACGTTGAGCAATTGCTCAGAGATGAAAAGTGCCAGCACTGAAAGCTCTTGCTAGCCAGCACCCTTCCGTGGAAGCGCTTCTGTAGGCCTAAGAAGACTGGGGCTCTGGGCTTCTCTAGCCACCTAATCTTCTGCTCATCCTCTCGCGCACTCTAAAGAGAGCTCAGGTGAGAAATTGCAAACGTCGAGCAATTGCTCAGAGATGAAAAGTGCCAGCACTGAAAGCTGTTGCCAGCCAGCACCCTTCCTTGGAAGCGCTTTCACAGGCGCAGCAACACTGGGGCTTTGCGCTTCTCTAGCCACCAAACGTCACGTTCATTCTCTCTCCGTCTCGTAGACACGAGCTGAGAAATTGCAAACGTCGAGCAATTGCTCAGAGATGAAAAGTGCCAGCACTGAAAGCTGTTGCTAGCCAGCACCCTTCCTTGGAAGCACTTTCACAGGCGCAGCAACACTGGGGCTTTGCGCTTCTCTAGCCACCAAACGTCACGGTCACTATCTCTCCATCTCGTAGACACAAGCTGAGAAATTGCAAAGGTCGAGCAATTGCTCAGAGATGAAAAGTGCCAGCACTGAAAGCTCTTGCTAGCCAGCACCCTTCCTTGGAAGCGCTTTTGTAGGCCTAAGAACACTGGGGCTCTGGGCTTCTCTAGCACCTAATCTTCTGCTCATCCTCTCGCGCACTCTAAAGAGAGCTCAGGTGAGAAATTGCAAACGTCGAGCAATTGCTCAGAGATGAAAAGTGCCAGCACTGAAAGCTGTTGCTAGCCAGCACCCTTCCTTGGAAGCGCTTTCACAGGCGCAGCAACACTGGGGCTTTGCTCTTCTCTACCCACCAAACGTCACAGTCATTCTCTTTCCATCTCGTAGACACAAGCTGAGAAATTGCAAACGTCGAGCAATTGCTCAGAGATGAAAAGTGCCAGCACTGAAAGCTCTTGCTAGCCAGTACCCTTCCTTGGAAGCGCTTTCACAGGCGCAGTAATACTGGGGCTTTGCGCTTCTCTAGCCACCAAACGTCACAGTCATTCTCTTTCCGTCTCGTAGACACGAGCTGAGATATTGCAAACGTCCAGCAATTGCTCAGAGATGAAAAGTGCCAGCACTGAAAGCTGTTGCTAGCCAGCAGCCTTCCTTGGAAGCGCTTTTGTAGGCCTAAGAACACTTGGGCTTTGCGCTTCTCTAGCCACCTAATCTTGTGCTCATCCTCTCGCGCACTCTAAAGAGAGCTCAGGTGAGAAATTACAAACGTCGAGCAATTGCTCAGAGATGAAAAGTGCCAGCACTGAAAGCTGTTGCTAGCCAGCACCTTACCTTGGAAGCGCTTTCACAGGCGCAGCAACACTGGGGCTTTGCGCTTCTCTACCCACCAAACGTCACGGTCATTCTCCATCCGTCTCGTAGACATGAGCTGAGAGATTGCAAACGTCGAGCAATTGCTCAGAGATGAAAAGTGCCAGCACTGAAAGCTCTTGCTAGCCAGCCCCCTTCCTTGGAAGCGCTTTTGTAGGCCTAAGAACAGTGGGGCTCTGGGCTTCTCTAGCCACCTAATCTTCTGCTCATCCTCTCGCACACTCTAAAGAGAGCTCAGGTGAGAAATTGCAAACGTCGAGCAATTGCTCAGAGATGAAAAGTGCCAGCACTGAAAGCTGTTGCTAGCCAGCACCCTTCCTTGGAAGCGCTTTCACAGGCGCAGCAACACTGGGGCTTTGCGCTTCTCTACCCACCAAATGTCACGGTCATTCTCTTTCCGTCTCGTAGACACGAGCTGAGAGATTGCAAACGTCGAGCAATTGCTCAGAGATGAAAAGTGCCAGCACTGAAAGCTGTTGCTAGCCAGCCCCCTTCCTTGGAAGCGCTTTTGTAGGCCTAAGAACACTGGGGCTCTGGGCTTCTCTAGCCACCTAATCTTCTGCTCATCCTCTCGCGCACTCTAAAGGGTGCTCAGGTGAGAAATTGCAAACGTCGAGCAATTGCTCAGAGATGAAAAGTGCCAGCACTGAAAGCTGTTGCTAGCCAGCAGCCTTCCTTGGAAGCGCTTTCACAGGCGCAGCAACACTGGGGCTTTGCGCTTCTCTAGCCACCAAACGTCACGGTCATTCTCTTTCCGTCTCGTAGACACGAGTTGAGAAATTGCAAACGTCGAGCAATTGCTCAGCGATGAAAAGTGCCAGCACTGAAAGCTGTTGCTAGCCAGCACCCTTCCTTGGAAGTGCTTTTGTAGGCCTAAGAACACTGGGGCTCTGGGCTTCTCTAGCCACCTAATCTTCTGCTCATCCTCTCGCGCAGTCTAAAGAGAGCTCAGGTGAGAAATTGCAAACGTCGAGCAATTGCTCAGAGATGAAAAGTGCCAGCACTGAAAGCTGTTGCTAGCCAGCACCCTTCCTTGGAAGCGCTTTTGTAGGCCTAAGAACACTGGGGCTTTGCGCTTCTCTAGCCACCTAATCTTCTGCTCATTCTCTCGCGCATTCTAAAGAGAGCTCAGGTGAGAAATTACAAACGTCGAGCAATTGCTCAGAGATGAAAAGTGCCAGCACTGAAAGCTGTTGCTAGCCAGCAGCCTTCCTTGGAAGTGCTTTCACAGGCGCAGCAACACTGGGGCTTTGCGCTTCTCTAGCCACCAAACGTCACGGTCATTCTCCATCCGTCTCGTAGACACGAGCTGAGAGATTGCAAACGTCGAGCAATTGCTCAGAGATGAAAAGTGCCAGCACTGAAAGCTGTTGCTAGCCAGCCCCCTTCCTTGGAAGCGCTTTTGTAGGCCTAAGAACACTGGGGCTTTACGCTTCTCTAGCCACCTAATCTTCTGCTCATCCTCTCGCGCACTCTAAAGAGAGCTCAGGTGAGAAATTGCAAACGTCGAGCAATTGCTCAGAGATGAAAAGTGCCAGCACTGAAAGCTGTTGCTAGCCAGCACCCTTCCTTGGAAGCGCTTTCACAGGTGCAACAACACTGGGGCTTTGCGCTTCTCTAGCCACCAAACGTCACGGTCATTCTCTTTCCGTCTGGTAGACACGAGTTGAGAAATTGCAAACGTCGAGCAATTGCTCAGAGATGAAAAGTGCCAGCACTGAAAGCTCTTGCTAGCCAGCACCCTTCCTTGGAAGCGCTTTCACAGGCGCAGCAACACTGGGGCTTTGCGCTTCTCTAGCCACCAAACGTCACGGTCATTCTCTTCCCGTCTCGTAGACACGAGCTGAGAGATTGCAAACGTCGAGCAATTGCTCAGAGATGAAAAGTGCCAGCACTGAAAGCTGTTGCTAGCCAGCCCCCTTCCTTGGAAGTGCTTTTGTAGGCCTAAGAAGACTGGGGCTCTGGTCTTCTCTAGCCACCTAATCATCTGCTCATCCTCTCGCGCACTCTAAAGAGAGCTCAGGTGAGAAATTGCAAACGTCGAGCAATTGCTCAGAGATGAAAAGTGCCAGCACTGAAAGCTGTTGCTAGCCAGCACCCTTCCTTGGAAGCGCTTTCACAGGCACAGCAACACTGGGGCTTTGCACTTCTCTACCCACTAAACGTCACAGTCATTCTCTTTCCATCTCGTAGACACGATCTGAGAAATTGCAAACGTCGAGCAATTGCTCAGAGATGAAAAGTGCCAGCACTGAAAGCTGTTGCTAGCCAGCACCCTTCCTTGGAAGCGCTTTCACAGGCGCAGCAACACTGGGGCTTTGCGCTTCTCTACCCACCAGACGTCATGGTCATTCTCTTTCCATCTCGTAGACACAAGCTGAGAAATTGCAAACGTCGAGCAATTGCTCAGAGATGAAAAGTGCCAGCACTGAAAGCTGTTGCTAGCCAGCACCCTTCCTTGGAAGCGCTTTCACAGGCGCAGCAACACTGGGGCTTTGCGCTTCTCTAGACACCAAACGTCACGGTCATTCTCTTTCCGTCTCGTAGACACGAGCTGAGAAATTGCAAACGTCGAGCAATTGCTCAGAGATGAAAAGTGCCAGCACTGAAAGCTGTTGCTAGCCAGCCCCCTTCCTTGGAAGCGCTTTCACAGGCGCAGCAACACTGGGGCTTTGCGCTTCTCTAGCCACCAAACGTCACGGCCACTATCTCTCCGTCTCGTAGACACGAGCTGAGAAATTGCAAACGTTGAGCAATTGCTCAGAGATGAAAAGTGCCAGCACTGAAAGCTGTTGCTAGCCAGCACCCTTCCTTGGAAGCGCTTTTGTAGGCCTAAGAACACTGGGGCTTTGCGCTTCTCTAGCCACCTAATCTTGTGCTCATTCTCTCGCGCATTCTAAAGAGAGCTCAGGTGAGAAATTACAAACGTCGAGCAATTGCTCAGAGATGAAAAGTGCCAGCACTGAAAGCTGTTGCCAGCCAGCACCCTTCCTTGGAAGCGCTTTCACAGGCGCAGCAACACTGGGGCTTTGCGCTTCTCTAGCCACCAAACGTCACGGTCATTCTCTTTCCGTCTCGTAGACACGAGCTGAGAGATTGCAAACGTCGAGCAATTGCTCAGAGATGAAAAGTGCCAGCACTGAAAGCTGTTGCTAGCCAGCCCCCTTCCTTGGAAGCGCTTTTGTAGGCCTAAGAACACTGGGGCTTTACACTTCTCTAGCCACCTAATCTTCTGCTCATCCTCTCGCGCACTCTAAAGAGAGCTCAGGTGAGAAATTGCAAACGTCGAGCAATTGCTCAGAGATGAAAAGTGCCAGCACTGAAAGCTGTTGCTAGCCAGCAGCCTTCCTTGGAAGCGCTTTCACAGGTGCAACAACACTGGGGCTTTGCGCTTCTCTAGCCACCAAACGTCACGGTCATTCTCTTTCCGTCTGGTAGACACGAGTTGAGAAATTGCAAACGTCGAGCAATTGCTCAGAGATGAAAAGTGCCAGCACTGAAAGCTCTTGCTAGCCAGCACCCTTCCTTGGAAGCGCTTTCACAGGCGCAGCAACACTGGGGCTTTGCGCTTCTCTAGCCACCAAACGTCACGGTCATTCTCTTTCCGTCTCGTAGACACGAGCTGAGAGATTGCAAACGTCGAGCAATTGCTCAGAGATGAAAAGTGCCAGCACTGAAAGCTGTTGCTAGCCAGCCCCCTTCCTTGGAAGCGCTTTTGTAGGCCTAAGAACACTGGGGCTCTGGGCTTCTCTAGCCACCTAATCTTCTGCTCATCCTCTTGCGCACTCTAAAGAGAGCTCAGGTGAGAAATTGCAAACGTCGAGCAATTGCTCAGAGATGAAAAGTGCCAGCACTGAAAGCTGTTGCTAGCCAGCACCCTTCCTTGGAAGCGCTTTCACAGGCGCAGTAACACTGGGGCTTTGCGCTTCTCTACCCACCAAACGTCACGGTCATTCTCTTTCCGTCTGGTAGACACGATCTGAGAAATTGCAAACGTCGAGCAATTGCTCAGAGATGAAAAGTGCCAGCACTGAAAGCTGTTGCTAGCCAGCCCCCTTCCTTGGAAGCGCTTTCACAGGCGCAGCAACACTGGGGCTTTGCACTTCTCTACCCACCAAACGTCACAGTCATTCTCTTTCCATCTCGTAGACACGATCTGAGAAATTGCAAACGTCGAGCAATTGCTCAGAGATGAAAAGTGCCAGCACTGAAAGCTGTTGCTAGCCAGCACCCTTCCTTGGAAGCGCTTTCACAGGCGCAGCAACACTGGGGCTTTGCGCTTCTCTACCCACCAGACGTCATGGTCATTCTCTTTCCATCTCGTAGACACGAGCTGAGAAATTGCAAACGTCGAGCAATTGCTCAGAGATGAAAAGTGCCAGCACTGAAAGCTGTTGCTAGCCAGCACCCTTCCTTGGAAGCGCTTTCACAGGCGCAGCAACACTGGGGCTTTGCGCTGCTCTAGACACCAAACGTCACGGTCATTCTCTTTCCGTCTCGTAGACACGAGCTGAGAAATTGCAAACGTCGAGCAATTGCTCAGAGATGAAAAGTGCCAGCACTGAAAGCTGTTGCTAGCCAGCCCCCTTCCTTGGAAGCGCTTTCACAGGCGCAGCAACACTGGGGCTTTGCGCTTCTCTAGCCACCAAACGTCACGGCCACTATCTCTCCGTCTCGTAGACACGAGCTGAGAAATTGCAAACGTTGAGCAATTGCTCAGAGATGAAAAGTGCCAGCACTGAAAGCTGTTGCTAGCCAGCACCCTTCCTTGGAAGCGCTTTCACAGGCACAGCAACACTGGGGCTTTGTGCTTCTCTAGCCACCAAACGTCACGGTCATTCTCTTTCCGTCTCGTAGACAAGAGCTGAGAAATTGCAAACGTCGAGCAATTGCTCAGAGATGAAAAGTGCCAGCACTGAAAGCTGTTGCTAGCCAGCACCCTTCCTTGGAAGCGCTTTTGTACGCCTAAGCACACTGGGGCTCTGGGCTTCTCTAGCCACCTAATCTTCTGCTCATCCTCTCGCGCACTCTAAAGAGAGCTCAGGTGAGAAATTGCAAACGTCGAGCAATTGCTCAGAGATGAAAAGTGCCAGCACTGAAAGCTGTTGCTAGGCAGCACCCTTCCTTGGAAGCGCTTTCACAGGCACAGCAACACTGGGGCTTTGCGCTTCGCTAGCCACCAAATGTCACGGTCACTATCTCTCCGTCTCGTAGACACGAGCTGAGAAATTGCAAACGTCGAGCAATTGCTCAGAGATGAAAAGTGCCAGCACTGAAAGCTCTTGCTAGCCAGCACCCTTCCTTGGAAGCGCTTTTGTAGGCCTAAGAACACTGGGGCTCTGGGCTTCTCTAGCCACCTAATCTTCTGCTCATCCTCTCGCGCACTCTAAAGAGAGCTCAGGTGAGAAATTGCAAACGTCGAGCAATTGCTCAGAGATGAAAAGTGCCAGCACTGAAAGCTGTTGCTAGCCAGCACCCTTCCTTGGAAGCGCTTTCACAGGCGCAGCAACACCTGGGCTTTGCGCTTCTCTACCCACCAAACGTCACAGTCATTCTCTTTCCATCTCGTAGACACGAGCTGAGAAATTGCAAACGTCGAGCAATTGCTCAGAGATGAAAAGTGCCAGCACTGAAAGCTGTTGCTAGCCAGCCCCCTTCCTTGGAAGCGCTTTTGTAGGCCTAAGAAGACTGGGGCTCTGGGCTTCTCTAGCCACCTAATCTTCTGCTCATCCTCTCGCGCACTCTAAAGAGAGCTCAGGTGAGAAATTGCAAACGTCGAGCAATTGCTCAGAGATGAAAAGTGCCAGCACTGAAAGCTGTTGCCAGCCAGCACCCTTCCTTGGAAGCGCTTTCACAGGCACAGCAACACTGGGGCTTTGCTCTTCTCTACCCACCAAACGTCACGGTCATTCTCTTTCCATCTCGTAGACACAAGCTGAGAAATTGCAAACGTCCAGCAATTGCTCAGAGATGAAAAGTGCCAGCACTGAAAGCTCTTGCCAGCCAGCACCCTTCCTTGGAAGTGCTTTTGTAGCCCTAAGAACACTGGGGCTCTGGGCTTCACTAGCCACCTAATCTTCTGCTCATCCTCTTGCGCACTCTAAAGAGAGCTCAGGTGAGAAATTGCAAACGTCGAGCAATTGCTCAGAGATGAAAAGTGCCAGCACTGAAAGCTGTTGCTAGCCAGCACCCTTCCTTGGAAGCGCTTTCACAGGCGCAGCAACACTGGGGCTTTGCGCTTCTCTACCCACCAAACGTCACGGTCACTATCTCTCCGTCTCGTAGACACGAGCTGAGAAATTGCAAACGTCGAGCAATTGCTCAGAGATGAAAAGTGCCAGCACTGAAAGCTGTTGCTAGCCAGCCCCCTTCCTTGGAAGCGCTTTTGTAGGCCTAAGAACACTGGGGCTCTGGGCTTCTCTAGCCACCTAATCATCTGCTCATCCTCTCGCGCACTCTAAAGAGAGCTCAGGTGAGAAATTGCAAACGTCGAGCAATTGCTCAGAGATGAAAAGTGCCAGCACTGAAAGCTGTTGCTAGCCAGCACCCTTCCTTGGAAGCGCGTTCACAGGCAAAGCAACACTGGGGCTTTGCACTTCTCTACCCACCAAACGTCACAGTCATTCTCTTTCCATCTCGTAGACACGATCTGAGAAATTGCAAACGTCGAGCAATTGCTCAGAGATGAAAAGTGCCAGCACTGAAAGCTGTTGCCAGCCAGCACCCTCCTTGGAAGTGCTTTTGTAGGCCTAAGAAGACTGGGGCTCTGGGCTTCTCTAGCCACCTAATCTTCTGCTCATCCTCTCGCGCACTCTAAAGAGAGCTCAGGTGAGAAATTGCAAACGTCGAGCAATTGCTCAGAGATGAAAAGTGCCAGCACTGAAAGCTGTTGCTAGCCAGCACCCTTCCTTGGAAGCGCTTTCACAGGCACAGCAACACTGGGGCTTTGCGCTTCTCTAGCCACCAAACGTCACAGTCATTCTCTCTCCGTCTCGTAGACACGAGCTGAGAAATTGCAAACGTCGAGCAATTGCTCAGAGATGAAAAGTGCCAGCACTGAAAGCTGTTGCTAGCCAGCCCCCTTCCTTGGAAGCGCTTTTGTAGGCCTAAGAAGACTGGGGCTCTGGGCTTCTCTAGCCACCTAATCTTCTGCTCATCCTCTCGCGCACTCTAAAGACAGCTCAGGTGAGAAATTGCAAACGTCGAGCAATTGCTCAGAGATGAAAAGTGCCAGCACTGAAAGCTGTTGCTAGCCAGCACCCTTCCTTGGAAGCGCTTTCACAGGCACAGCAACACTGGGGCTTTGCGCTTCTCTACCCACCAGACGTCATGGTCATTCTCTTTCCATCTCGTAGACACAAGCTGAGAAATTGCAAACGTCGAGCAATTGCTCAGAGATGAAAAGTGCCAGCACTGAAAGCTGTTGCTAGCCAGCACCCTTCCTTGGAAGCGCTTTCACAGGCGCAGCAACACTGGGGCTTTGCGCTTCTCTAGCCACCAAACGTCACGGTCCTTCTCTTTCCGTCTCGTAGACACGAGCTGAGAAATTGCAAACGTCGAGCAATTGCTCAGAGATGAAAAGTGCCAGCACTGAAAGCTGTTGCTAGCCAGCCCCCTTCCTTGGAAGCGCTTTCACAGGCGCAGCAACACTGGGGCTTTGCGCTTCTCTAGCCACCAAACGTCACGGCCACTATCTCTCCGTCTCGTAGACACGAGCTGAGAAATTGCAAACGTTGAGCAATTGCTCAGAGATGAAAAGTGCCAGCACTGAAAGCTCTTGCTAGCCAGCACCCTTCCTTGGAAGCGCTTTCACAGGCGCAGCAACACTGGGGCTTTGTGCTTCTCTAGCCACCAAACGTCACAGTCATTCTCTTTCCGTCTCGTAGACACGAGCTGAGAAATTGCAAACGTCCAGCAATTGCTCAGAGATGAAAAGTGCCAGCACTGAAAGCTGTTGCTAGCCAGCACCGTTCCTTGGAAGCGCTTTTGTAGGCCTAAGCACACTGGGGCTCTGGGCTTCTCTAGCCACCTAATCTTCTGCTCATCCTCTCGCGCACTCTAAAGAGAGCTCAGGTGAGAAATTGCAAACGTCGAGCAATTGCTCAGAGATGAAAAGTGCCAGCACTGAAAGCTGTTGCTAGGCAGCACCCTTCCTTGGAAGCGCTTTCACAGGCACAGCAACACTGGGGCTTTGCGCTTCGCTAGCCACCAAATGTCACGGTCACTATCTCTCCGTCTCGTAGACACAAGCTGAGAAATTGCAAACGTCGAGCAATTGCTCAGAGATGAAAAGTGCCAGCACTGAAAGCTGTTGCTAGCCAGCACCCTTCCTTGGAAGCGCGTTCACAGGCGCAGCAACACTGGGGCTTTGCGCTTCTCTAGCCACCAAACGTCATGGTCATTCTCTTTCCGTCTCGTAGACACGAGCTGAGAAATTGCAAACGTCGAGCAATTGCTCAGAGATGAAAAGTGCCAGCACTGAAAGCTGTTGCTAGCCAGCACCCTTCCTTGGAAGCGCTTTTGTAGGCCTAAGAACACTGGGGCTCTGGGCTTCTCTAGCCACCTAATCTTCTGCTCATCCTCTCGCGCACTCTAAAGAGAGCTCAGGTGAGAAATTGCAAACGTCGAGCAATTGCTCAGAGATGAAAAGTGCCAGCACTGAAAGCTGTTGCTAGCCAGCACCCTTCCTTGGAAGCGCTTTCACAGGCACAGCAACACTGGGGCTTTGCGCTTCTCTAGCCACCAAACGTCACAGTCATTCTCTTTCCGTCTCGTAGACACAAGCTGAGAAATTGCAAACGTCGAGCAATTGCTCAGAGAGGAAAAGTGCCAGCACTGAAAGCTCTTGCCAGCCAGCACCCTTCCTTGGAAGTGCTTTTGTAGCCCTAAGAAGACTGGGGCTCTGGGCTTCACTAGCCACCTAATCTTCTGCTCATCCTCTCGCGCACTCTAAAGAGAGCTCAGGTGAGAAATTGCAAACGTCGAGCAATTGCTCAGAGATGAAAAGTGCCAGCACTGAAAGCTGTTGCTAGCCAGCACCCTTCCTTGGAAGCGCTTTCACAGGCGCAGCAACACTGGGGCTTTGCGCTTCTCTACCCACCAAACGTCACGGTCACTATCTCTCCGTCTCGTAGACACGAGCTGAGAAATTGCAAACGTCGAGCAATTGCTCAGAGATGAAAAGTGCCAGCACTGAAAGCTGTTGCTAGCCAGCACCCTTCCTTGGAAGCGCTTTTGTAGGCCTAAGAACAGTGGGGCTCTGGGCTTCTCTAGCCACCTAATCATCTGCTCATCCTCTCGCGCACTCTAAAGAGAGCTCAGGTGAGAAATTGCAAACGTCGAGCAATTGCTCAGAGATGAAAAGTGCCAGCACTGAAAGCTGTTGCTAGCCAGCACCCTTCCTTGGAAGCGCTTTCACAGGCGCAGCAACACTGGGGCTTTGCACTTCTCTACCCACCAAACGTCACAGTCATTCTCTTTCCATCTCGTAGACACGATCTGAGAAATTGCAAACGTCGAGCAATTGCTCAGAGATGAAAAGTGCCAGCACTGAAAGCTGTTGCCAGCCAGCACCCTCCTTGGAAGTGCTTTTGTAGGCCTAAGAAGACTGGGGCTCTGGGCTTCTCTAGCCACCTAATCATCTGCTCATCCTCTCGCGCACTCTAAAGAGAGCTCAGGTGAGAAATTGCAAAGGTCGAGCAATTGCTCAGAGATGAAAAGTGCCAGCACTGAAAGCTGTTGCTAGCCAGCACCCTTCCTTGGAAGCGCTTTCACAGGCGCAGCAACACTGGGGCTTTGCGCTTCTCTACCCACCAAACGTCACAGTCATTCTCTCTCCGTCTCGTAGACACGAGCTGAGAAATTGCAAACGTCGAGCAATTGCTCAGAGATGAAAAGTGCCAGCACTGAAAGCTGTTGCTAGCCAGCCCCCTTCCTTGGAAGCGCTTTTGTAGGCCTAAGAAGACTGGGGCTCTGGGCTTCTCTAGCCACCTAATCTTCTGCTCATCCTCTCGCGCACTCTAAAGAGAGCTCAGGTGAGAAATTGCAAACGTCGAGCAATTGCTCAGAGATGAAAAGTGCCAGCACTGAAAGCTGTTGCTAGCCAGTACCCTTCCTTGGAAGCGCTTTCACAGGCGCAGCAACACTGGGGCTTTGCGCTTCTCTAGACACCAAACGTCACGGTCATTCTCTTTCCGTCTCGTAGACACGAGCTGAGAAATTGCAAACGTCGAGCAATTGCTCAGAGATGAAAAGTGCCAGCACTGAAAGCTGTTGCTAGCCAGCACCCTTCCTTGGAAGCGCTTTCACAGGCGCAGCAACACTGGGGCTTTGCGCTTCTCTAGCCACCAAACGTCACGGCCACTATCTCTCCGTCTCGTAGACACGAGCTGAGAAATTGCAAACGTTGAGCAATTGCTCAGAGATGAAAAGTGCCAGCACTGAAAGCTGTTGCTAGCCAGCACCCTTCCTTAGAAGCGCTTTCACAGGCGCAGCAACACTGGGGCTTTGCGCTTCTCTAGCCACCAAACGTCACGGTCATTCTCTTTCCGTCTGGTAGACACGAGCTGAGAAATTGCAAACGTCGAGCAATTGCTCAGAGATGAAAAGTGCCAGCACTGAAAGCTCTTGCTAGCCAGCACCCTTCCTTGGAAGCGCTTTCACAGGCGCAGCAACACTGGGGCTTTGCGCTTCTCTAGCCACCAAACGTCACGGTCCTTCTCTTTCCGTCTCGTAGACACGAGCTGAGAGATTGCAAACGTCGAGCAATTGCTCAGAGATGAAAAGTGCCAGCACTGAAAGCTGTTGCTAGCCAGCCCCCTTCCTTGGAAGCGCTTTTGTAGGCCTAAGAACACTGGGGCTCTGGGCTTCTCTAGCCACCTAATCTTCTGCTCATCCTCTTGCGCACTCTAAAGAGAGCTCAGGTGAGAAATTGCAAACGTCCAGCAATTGCTCAGAGATGAAAAGTGCCAGCACTGAAAGCTGTTGCTAGCCAGCACCCTTCCTTGGAAGCGCTTTCACAGGCGCAGTAACACTGGGGCTTTGCGCTTCTCTACCCACCAAACGTCACGGTCATTCTCTTTCCGTCTGGTAGACACGAGCTGAGAAATTGCAAACGTCGAGCAATTGCTCAGAGATGAAAAGTGCCAGCACTGAAAGCTGTTGCTAGCCAGCACCCTTCCTTGGAAGCGCTTTTGTAGGCCTAAGAACACTGGGGCTCTGGGCTTCTCTAGCCACCTAATCATCTGCTCATCCTCTCGCGCACTCTAAAGAGAGCTCAGGTGAGAAATTGCAAACGTCGAGCAATTGCTCAGAGATGAAAAGTGCCAGCACTGAAAGCTGTTGCTAGCCAGCACCCTTCCTTGGAAGCGCTTTCACAGGCGCAGCAACACTGGGGCTTTGCGCTTCTCTACCCACCAAACGTCACAGTCATTCTCTTTCCATCTCGTAGACACGATCTGAGAAATTGCAAACGTCGAGCAATTGCTCAGAGATGAAAAGTGCCAGCACTGAAAGCTGTTGCCAGCCAGCACCCTCCTTGGAAGCGCTTTTGTAGGCCTAAGAACACTGGGGCTCTGGGCTTCTCTAGCCACCTAATCTTCTGCTCATCCTCTCGCGCACTCTAAAGAGAGCTCAGGTGAGAAATTGCAAACGTCGAGCAATTGCTCAGAGATGAAAAGTGCCAGCACTGAAAGCTGTTGCTAGCCAGCCCCCTTCCTTGGAAGCGCTTTCACAGGCGCAGCAACACTGGGGCTTTGCACTTCTCTACCCACCAAACGTCACAGTCATTCTCTTTCCATCTCGTAGACACGAGCTGAGAAATTGCAAACGTCGAGCAATTGCTCAGAGATGAAAAGTGCCAGCACTGAAAGCTGTTGCTAGCCAGCACCCTTCCTTGGAAGCGCTTTCACAGGCGCAGCAACACTGGGGCTTTGCGCTTCTCTACCCACCAGACGTCATGGTCATTCTCTTTCCGTCTGGTAGACACGAGCTGAGAAATTGCAAACGTCGAGCAATTGCTCAGAGATGAAAAGTGCCAGCACTGAAAGCTGTTGCTAGCCAGCACCCTTCCTTGGAAGCGCTTTTGTAGGCCTAAGAAGACTGGGGCTCTGGGCTTCTCTAGCCACCTAATCATCTGCTCATCCTCTCGCGCACTCTAAAGAGAGCTCAGGTGAGAAATTGCAAACGTCGAGCAATTGCTCAGAGATGAAAAGTGCCAGCACTGAAAGCTGTTGCTAGCCAGCACCCTTCCTTGGAAGCGCTTTCACAGGCGCAGCAACACTGGGGCTTTGCACTTCTCTACCCACCAAACGTCACAGTCATTCTCTTTCCATCTCGTAGACACGATCTGAGAAATTGCAAACGTCGAGCAATTGCTCAGAGATGAAAAGTGCCAGCACTGAAAGCTGTTGCCAGCCAGCACCCTCCTTGGAAGTGCTTTTGTAGGCCTAAGAACACTGGGGCTCTGGGCTTCTCTAGCCACCTAATCTTCTGCTCATCCTCTCGCGCACTCTAAAGAGAGCTCAGGTGAGAAATTGCAAACGTCGAGCAATTGCTCAGAGATGAAAAGTGCCAGCACTGAAAGCTGTTGCTAGCCAGCCCCCTTCCTTGGAAGCGCTTTCACAGGCGCAGCAACACTGGGGCTTTGCACTTCTCTACCCACCAAACGTCACAGTCATTCTCTTTCCATCTCGTAGACACGAGCTGAGAAATTGCAAACGTCGAGCAATTGCTCAGAGATGAAAAGTGCCAGCACTGAAAGCTGTTGCTAGCCAGCACCCTTCCTTGGAAGCGCTTTCACAGGCGCAGCAACACTGGGGCTTTGCGCTTCTCTACCCACCAGACGTCATGGTCATTCTCTTTCCATCTCGTAGAGACAAGCTGAGAAATTGCAAACGTCGAGCAATTGCTCAGAGATGAAAAGTGCCAGCACTGAAAGCTGTTGCTAGCCAGCACCCTTCCTTGGAAGCGCTTTCACAGGCGCAGCAACACTGGGGCTTTGCGCTGCTCTAGACACCAAACGTCACGGTCATTCTCTTTCCGTCTCGTAGACACGAGCTGAGAAATTGCAAACGTCGAGCAATTGCTCAGAGATGAAAAGTGCCAGCACTGAAAGCTGTTGCTAGCCAGCCCCCTTCCTTGGAAGCGCTTTCACAGGCGCAGCAACACTGGGGCTTTGCGCTTCTCTAGCCACCAAACGTCACAGTCATTCTCTTTCCATCTCGTAGACACGAGCTGAGAAATTGCAAACGTCGAGCAATTGCTCAGAGATGAAAAGTGCCAGCACTGAAAGCTGTTGCTAGCCAGCCCCCTTCCTTGGAAGCGCTTTCACAGGCACAGCAACACTGGGGCTTTGTGCTTCTCTAGCCACCAAACGTCACGGTCATTCTCTTTCCGTCTCGTAGACAAGAGCTGAGAAATTGCAAACGTCGAGCAATTGCTCAGAGATGAAAAGTGCCAGCACTGAAAGCTGTTGCTAGCCAGCACCCTTCCTTGGAAGCGCTTTCACAGGCACAGCAACACTGGGGCTTTGTGCTTCTCTAGCCACCAAACGTCACGGTCATTCTCTTTCCGTCTCGTAGACAAGAGCTGAGAAATTGCAAACGTCGAGCAATTGCTCAGAGATGAAAAGTGCCAGCACTGAAAGCTGTTGCTAGCCAGCCCCCTTCCTTGGAAGCGCTTTTGTAGGCCTAAGAAGACTGGGGCTCTGGGCTTCTCTAGCCACCTAATCTTCTGCTCATCCTCTCGCGCACTCTAAAGAGAGCTCAGGTGAGAAATTGCAAACGTCGAGCAATTGCTCAGAGATGAAAAGTGCCAGCACTGAAAGCTGTTGCTAGGCAGCACCCTTCCTTGGAAGCGCTTTCACAGGCACAGCAACACTGGGGCTTTGCGCTTCGCTAGCCACCAAATGTCACGGTCACTATCTCTCCGTCTCGTAGACACAAGCTGAGAAATTGCAAACGTCGAGCAATTGCTCAGAGATGAAAAGTGCCAGCACTGAAAGCTGTTGCTAGCCAGCACCCTTCCTTGGAAGCACTTTCACAGGCGCAGCAACACTGGGGCTTTGCGCTTCTCTAGCCACCAAACGTCACGGTCATTCTCTTTCCGTCTCGTAGACACGAGCTGAGAAATTGCAAACGTCGAGCAATTGCTCAGAGATGAAAAGTGCCAGCACTGAAAGCTGTTGCTAGCCAGCACCCTTCCTTGGAAGCGCTTTTGTAGGCCTAAGAACACTGGGGCTCTGGGCTTCTCTAGCCACCTAATCTTCTGCTCATCCTCTCGCGCACTCTAAAGAGAGCTCAGGTGAGAAATTGCAAACGTCGAGCAATTGCTCAGAGATGAAAAGTGCCAGCACTGAAAGCTGTTGCTAGCCAGCACCCTTCCTTGGAAGCGCTTTCACAGGCGCAGCAACACTGGGGCTTTGCGCTTCTCTACCCACCAAACGTCACAGTCATTCTCTTTCCATCTCGTAGACACGAGCTGAGAAATTGCAAACGTCGAGCAATTGCTCAGAGATGAAAAGTGCCAGCACTGAAAGCTGTTGCTAGCCAGCCCCCTTCCTTGGAAGCGCTTTTGTAGGCCTAAGAACAGTGGGGCTCTGGGCTTCTCTAGCCACCTAATCTTCTGCTCATCCTCTCGCGCAGTCTAAAGAGAGCTCAGGTGAGAAATTGCAAACGTCGAGCAATTGCTCAGAGATGAAAAGTGCCAGCACTGAAAGCTGTTGCCAGCCAGCACCCTTCCTTGGAAGCGCTTTCACAGGCACAGCAACACTGGGGCTTTGCTCTTCTCTACCCACCAAACGTCACAGTCATTCTCTTTCCATCTCGTAGACACAAGCTGAGAAATTGCAAACGTCCAGCAATTGCTCAGAGATGAAAAGTGCCAGCACTGAAAGCTCTTGCCAGCCAGCACCCTTCCTTGGAAGTGCTTTTGTAGCCCTAAGAACACTGGGGCTCTGGGCTTCACTAGCCACCTAATCTTCTGCTCATCCTCTTGCGCACTCTAAAGAGAGCTCAGGTGAGAAATTGCAAACGTCGAGCAATTGCTCAGAGATGAAAAGTGCCAGCACTGAAAGCTGTTGCTAGCCAGCACCCTTCCTTGGAAGCGCTTTCACAGGCGCAGCAACACTGGGGCTTTGCGCTTCTCTAGCCACCAAACGTCACGGTCATTCTCTTTCCGTCTCGTAGACACGAGCTGAGAAATTGCAAACGTCGAGCAATTGCTCAGAGATGAAAAGTGCCAGCACTGAAAGCTGTTGCTAGCCAGCACCCTTCCTTGGAAGCGCTTTCACAGGCGCAGCAACACTGGGGCTTTGCGCTTCTCTACCCACCAAACGTCACGGTCACTATCTCTCCGTCTCGTAGACACGAGCTGAGAAATTGCAAACGTCGAGCAATTGCTCAGAGATGAAAAGTGCCAGCACTGAAAGCTGTTGCTAGCCAGCCCCCTTCCTTGGAAGCGCTTTTGTAGGCCTAAGAACACTGGGGCTCTGGGCTTCTCTAGCCACCTAATCATCTGCTCATCCTCTCGCGCACTCTAAAGAGAGCTCAGGTGAGAAATTGCAAACGTCGAGCAATTGCTCAGAGATGAAAAGTGCCAGCACTGAAAGCTGTTGCTAGCCAGCACCCTTCCTTGGAAGCGCGTTCACAGGCAAAGCAACACTGGGGCTTTGCACTTCTCTACCCACCAAACGTCACAGTCATTCTCTTTCCATCTCGTAGACACGATCTGAGAAATTGCAAACGTCGAGCAATTGCTCAGAGATGAAAAGTGCCAGCACTGAAAGCTGTTGCCAGCCAGCACCCTCCTTGGAAGTGCTTTTGTAGGCCTAAGAACAGTGGGGCTCTGGGCTTCTCTAGCCACCTAATCTTCTGCTCATCCTCTCGCGCACTCTAAAGAGAGCTCAGGTGAGAAATTGCAAACGTCGAGCAATTGCTCAGAGATGAAAAGTGCCAGCACTGAAAGCTGTTGCTAGCCAGCACCCTTCCTTGGAAGCGCTTTCACAGGCGCAGCAACACTGGGGCTTTGCGCTTCTCTAGCCACCAAACGTCACAGTCATTCTCTCTCCGTCTCGTAGACACGAGCTGAGAAATTGCAAACGTCGAGCAATTGCTCAGAGATGAAAAGTGCCAGCACTGAAAGCTGTTGCTAGCCAGCCCCCTTCCTTGGAAGCGCTTTTGTAGGCCTAAGAAGACTGGGGCTCTGGGCTTCTCTAGCCACCTAATCTTCTGCTCATCCTCTCGCGCACTCTAAAGAGAGCTCAGGTGAGAAATTGCAAACGTCGAGCAATTGCTCAGAGATGAAAAGTGCCAGCACTGAAAGCTCTTGCTAGCCAGCACCCTTCCTTGGAAGCGCTTTCACAGGCGCAGTAACACTGGGGCTTTGCGCTTCTCTACCCACCAAACGTCACGGTCATTCTCTTTCCGTCTCGTAGACACGAGCTGAGAAATTGCAAACGTCGAGCAATTGCTCAGAGATGAAAAGTGCCAGCACTGAAAGCTCTTGCTAGCCAGCCCCCTTCCTTGGAAGTGCTTTTGTAGGCCTAAGAACAGTGGGGCTCTGGGCTTCTCTAGCCACCTAATCTTCTGCTCATCCTCTCGCACACTCTAAAGAGAGCTCAGGTGAGAAATTGCAAACGTCGAGCAATTGCTCAGAGATGAAAAGTGCCAGCACTGAAAGCTGTTGCTAGCCAGCACCCTTCCTTGGAAGCGCTTTCACAGGCGCAGCAACACTGGGGCTTTGCGCTTCTCTACCCACCAAATGTCACGGTCCTTCTCTTTCCGTCTCGTAGACACGAGCTGAGAGATTGCAAACGTCGAGCAATTGCTCAGAGATGAAAAGTGCCAGCACTGAAAGCTGTTGCTAGCCAGCACCCTTCCTTGGAAGCGCTTTTGTAGGCCTAAGAACAGTGGGGCTCTGGGCTTCTCTAGCCACCTAATCTTCTGCTCATCCTCTCGCGCACTCTAAAGGGTGCTCAGGTGAGAAATTGCAAACGTCGAGCAATTGCTCAGAGATGAAAAGTGCCAGCACTGAAAGCTGTTGCTAGCCAGCAGCCTTCCTTGGAAGCGCTTTCACAGGCGCAGCAACACTGGGGCTTTGCGCTTCTCTAGCCACCAAACGTCACGGTCATTCTCTTTCCGTCTCGTAGACACGAGTTGAGAAATTGCAAACGTCGAGCAATTGCTCAGCGATGAAAAGTGCCAGCACTGAAAGCTGTTGCTAGCCAGCACCCTTCCTTGGAAGCGCTTTTGTAGGCCTAAGAACACTGGGGCTCTGGGCTTCTCTAGCCACCTAATCTTCTGCTCATCCTCTCGCGCAGTCTAAAGAGAGCTCAGGTGAGAAATTGCAAACGTCGAGCAATTGCTCAGAGATGAAAAGTGCCAGCACTGAAAGCTCTTGCTAGCCAGCACCCTTCCTTGGAAGCGCTTTTGTAGGCCTAAGAACACTGGGGCTTTGCGCTTCTCTAGCCACCTAATCTTCTGCTCATTCTCTCGCGCATTCTAAAGAGAGCTCAGGTGAGAAATTACAAACGTCGAGCAATTGCTCAGAGATGAAAAGTGCCAGCACTGAAAGCTGTTGCTAGCCAGCAGCCTTCCTTGGAAGTGCTTTCACAGGCGCAGCAACACTGGGGCTTTGCGCTTCTCTAGCCACCAAACGTCACGGTCATTCTCCATCCGTCTCGTAGACACGAGCTGAGAGATTGCAAACGTCGAGCAATTGCTCAGAGATGAAAAGTGCCAGCACTGAAAGCTGTTGCTAGCCAGCCCCCTTCCTTGGAAGCGCTTTTGTAGGCCTAAGAACACTGGGGCTTTACGCTTCTCTAGCCACCTAATCTTCTGCTCATCCTCTCGCGCACTCTAAAGAGAGCTCAGGTGAGAAATTGCAAACGTCGAGCAATTGCTCAGAGATGAAAAGTGCCAGCACTGAAAGCTGTTGCTAGCCAGCAGCCTTCCTTGGAAGCGCTTTCACAGGTGCAACAACACTGGGGCTTTGCGCTTCTCTAGCCACCAAACGTCACGGTCATTCTCTTTCCGTCTGGTAGACACGAGTTGAGAAATTGCAAACGTCGAGCAATTGCTCAGAGATGAAAAGTGCCAGCACTGAAAGCTCTTGCTAGCCAGCACCCTTCCTTGGAAGCGCTTTCACAGGCGCAGCAACACTGGGGCTTTGCGCTTCTCTAGCCACCAAACGTCACGGTCATTCTCTTCCCGTCTCGTAGACACGAGCTGAGAGATTGCAAACGTCGAGCAATTGCTCAGAGATGAAAAGTGCCAGCACTGAAAGCTGTTGCTAGCCAGCCCCCTTCCTTGGAAGCGCTTTTGTAGGCCTAAGAACACTGGGGCTCTGGGCTTCTCTAGCCACCTAATCTTCTGCTCATCCTCTTGCGCACTCTAAAGAGAGCTCAGGTGAGAAATTGCAAACGTCGAGCAATTGCTCAGAGATGAAAAGTGCCAGCACTGAAAGCTGTTGCTAGCCAGCACCCTTCCTTGGAAGCGCTTTCACAGGCGCAGTAACACTGGGGCTTTGCGCTTCTCTACCCACCAAACGTCACGGTCATTCTCTTTCCGTCTGGTAGACACGAGCTGAGAAATTGCAAACGTCGAGCAATTGCTCAGAGATGAAAAGTGCCAGCACTGAAAGCTGTTGCTAGCCAGCACCCTTCCTTGGAAGCGCTTTTGTAGGCCTAAGAAGACTGGGGCTCTGGTCTTCTCTAGCCACCTAATCATCTGCTCATCCTCTCGCGCACTCTAAAGAGAGCTCAGGTGAGAAATTGCAAACGTCGAGCAATTGCTCAGAGATGAAAAGTGCCAGCACTGAAAGCTGTTGCTAGCCAGCACCCTTCCTTGGAAGCGCTTTCACAGGCGCAGCAACACTGGGGCTTTGCACTTCTCTACCCACTAAACGTCACAGTCATTCTCTTTCCATCTCGTAGACACGATCTGAGAAATTGCAAACGTCGAGCAATTGCTCAGAGATGAAAAGTGCCAGCACTGAAAGCTGTTGCTAGCCAGCACCCTTCCTTGGAAGCGCTTTCACAGGCGCAGCAATACTGGGGCTTTGCGCTTCTCTACCCACCAGACGTCATGGTCATTCTCTTTCCATCTCGTAGACACAAGCTGAGAAATTGCAAACGTCGAGCAATTGCTCAGAGATGAAAAGTGCCAGCACTGAAAGCTGTTGCTAGCCAGCACCCTTCCTTGGAAGCGCTTTCACAGGCGCAGCAACACTGGGGCTTTGCGCTTCTCTAGACACCAAACGTCACGGTCATTCTCTTTCCGTCTCGTAGACACGAGCTGAGAAATTGCAAACGTCGAGCAATTGCTCAGAGATGAAAAGTGCCAGCACTGAAAGCTGTTGCTAGCCAGCCCCCTTCCTTGGAAGCGCTTTCACAGGCGCAGCAACACTGGGGCTTTGCGCTTCTCTAGCCACCAAACGTCACGGCCACTATCTCTCCGTCTCGTAGACACGAGCTGAGAAATTGCAAACGTTGAGCAATTGCTCAGAGATGAAAAGTGCCAGCACTGAAAGCTGTTGCTAGCCAGCACCCTTCCTTGGAAGCGCTTTTGTAGGCCTAAGAACACTGGGGCTTTGCGCTTCTCTAGCCACCTAATCTTGTGCTCATTCTCTCGCGCATTCTAAAGAGAGCTCAGGTGAGAAATTACAAACGTCGAGCAATTGCTCAGAGATGAAAAGTGCCAGCACTGAAAGCTGTTGCCAGCCAGCACCCTTCCTTGGAAGCGCTTTCACAGGCACAGCAACACTGGGGCTTTGCGCTTCTCTAGCCACCAAACGTCACGGTCATTCTCCATCCGTCTCGTAGACACGAGCTGAGAGATTGCAAACGTCGAGCAATTGCTCAGAGATGAAAAGTGCCAGCACTGAAAGCTGTTGCTAGCCAGCCCCCTTCCTTGGAAGCGCTTTTGTAGGCCTAAGAACACTGGGGCTTTACACTTCTCTAGCCACCTAATCTTCTGCTCATCCTCTCGCGCACTCTAAAGAGAGCTCAGGTGAGAAATTGCAAACGTCGAGCAATTGCTCAGAGATGAAAAGTGCCAGCACTGAAAGCTGTTGCTAGCCAGCAGCCTTCCTTGGAAGCGCTTTCACAGGTGCAACAACACTGGGGCTTTGCGCTTCTCTAGCCACCAAACGTCACGGTCATTCTCTTTCCGTCTCGTAGACACGAGTTGAGAAATTGCAAACGTCGAGCAATTGCTCAGAGATGAAAAGTGCCAGCACTGAAAGCTCTTGCTAGCCAGCCCCCTTCCTTGGAAGCGCTTTCACAGGCGCAGCAACACTGGGGCTTTGCGCTTCTCTAGCCACCAAACGTCACGGTCATTCTCTTTCCGTCTCGTAGACACGAGCTGAGAGATTGCAAACGTCGAGCAATTGCTCAGAGATGAAAAGTGCCAGCACTGAAAGCTGTTGCTAGCCAGCCCCCTTCCTTGGAAGCGCTTTTGTAGGCCTAAGAACACTGGGGCTCTGGGCTTCTCTAGCCACCTAATCTTCTGCTCATCCTCTTGCGCACTCTAAAGAGAGCTCAGGTGAGAAATTGCAAACGTCGAGCAATTGCTCAGAGATGAAAAGTGCCAGCACTGAAAGCTGTTGCTAGCCAGCACCCTTCCTTGGAAGCGCTTTCACAGGCGCAGTAACACTGGGGCTTTGCGCTTCTCTACCCACCAAACGTCACGGTCATTCTCTTTCCGTCTGGTAGACACGATCTGAGAAATTGCAAACGTCGAGCAATTGCTCAGAGATGAAAAGTGCCAGCACTGAAAGCTGTTGCCAGCCAGCACCCTCCTTGGAAGTGCTTTTGTAGGCCTAAGAACACTGGGGCTCTGGGCTTCTCTAGCCACCTAATCTTCTGCTCATCCTCTCGCGCACTCTAAAGAGAGCTCAGGTGAGAAATTGCAAACGTCGAGCAATTGCTCAGAGATGAAAAGTGCCAGCACTGAAAGCTGTTGCTAGCCAGCCCCCTTCCTTGGAAGCGCTTTCACAGGCGCAGCAACACTGGGGCTTTGCACTTCTCTACCCACCAAACGTCACAGTCATTCTCTTTCCATCTCGTAGACACGAGCTGAGAAATTGCAAACGTCGAGCAATTGCTCAGAGATGAAAAGTGCCAGCACTGAAAGCTGTTGCTAGCCAGCACCCTTCCTTGGAAGCGCTTTCACAGGCGCAGCAACACTGGGGCTTTGCGCTTCTCTAGCCACCAGACGTCATGGTCATTCTCTTTCCATCTCGTAGAGACAAGCTGAGAAATTGCAAACGTCGAGCAATTGCTCAGAGATGAAAAGTGCCAGCACTGAAAGCTGTTGCTAGCCAGCACCCTTCCTTGGAAGCGCTTTCACAGGCGCAGCAACACTGGGGCTTTGCGCTGCTCTAGCCACCAAACGTCACGGTCATTCTCTTTCCGTCTCGTAGACACGAGCTGAGAAATTGCAAACGTCGAGCAATTGCTCAGAGATGAAAAGTGCCAGCACTGAAAGCTGTTGCTAGCCAGCCCCCTTCCTTGGAAGCGCTTTCACAGGCGCAGCAACACTGGGGCTTTGCGCTTCTCTAGCCACCAAACGTCACGGCCACTATCTCTCCGTCTCGTAGACACGAGCTGAGAAATTGCAAACGTTGAGCAATTGCTCAGAGATGAAAAGTGCCAGCACTGAAAGCTCTTGCTAGCCAGCACCCTTCCTTAGAAGCGCTTTCACAGGCGCAGCAACACTGGGGCTTTGTGCTTCTCTAGCCACCAAACGTCACGGTCATTCTCTTTCCGTCTCGTAGACACGAGCTGAGAAATTGCAAACGTCGAGCAATTGCTCAGAGATGAAAAGTGCCAGCACTGAAAGCTGTTGCTAGCCAGCACCCTTCCTTGGAAGCGCTTTTGTAGGCCTAAGCACACTGGGGCTCTGGGCTTCTCTAGCCACCTAATCTTCTGCTCATCCTCTCGCGCACTCTAAAGAGAGCTCAGGTGAGAAATTGCAAACGTCGAGCAATTGCTCAGAGATGAAAAGTGCCAGCACTGAAAGCTGTTGCTAGGCAGCACCCTTCCTTGGAAGCGCTTTCACAGGCACAGCAACACTGGGGCTTTGCGCTTCGCTAGCCACCAAACGTCACGGTCATTCTCTTTCCGTCTCGTAGACACGAGCTGAGAAATTGCAAACGTCGAGCAATTGCTCAGAGATGAAAAGTGCCAGCACTGAAAGCTGTTGCTAGCCAGCACCCTTCCTTGGAAGCGCTTTTGTAGGCCTAAGAACACTGGGGCTCTGGGCTTCTCTAGCCACCTAATCTTCTGCTCATCCTCTCGCGCACTCTAAAGAGAGCTCAGGTGAGAAATTGCAAACGTCGAGCAATTGCTCAGAGATGAAAAGTGCCAGCACTGAAAGCTGTTGCTAGCCAGCACCCTTCCTTGGAAGCGCTTTCACAGGCGCAGCAACACCTGGGCTTTGCGCTTCTCTACCCACCAAACGTCACAGTCATTCTCTTTCCATCTCGTAGACACAAGCTGAGAAATTGCAAACGTCGAGCAATTGCTCATAGATGAAAAGTGCCAGCACTGAAAGCTGTTGCTAGCCAGCCCCCTTCCTTGGAAGCGCTTTTGTAGGCCTAAGAACAGTGGGGCTCTGGGCTTCTCTAGCCACCTAATCTTCTGCTCATCCTCTCGCGCACTCTAAAGAGAGCTCAGGTGAGAAATTGCAAACGTCGAGCAATTGCTCAGAGATGAAAAGTGCCAGCACTGAAAGCTGTTGCCAGCCAGCACCCTTCCTTGGAAGCGCTTTCACAGGCACAGCAACACTGGGGCTTTGCTCTTCTCTACCCACCAAACGTCACAGTCATTCTCTTTCCATCTCGTAGACACAAGCTGAGAAATTGCAAACGTCGAGCAATTGCTCAGAGATGAAAAGTGCCAGCACTGAAAGCTGTTGCTAGCCAGCCCCCTTCCTTGGAAGCGCTTTTGTAGGCCTAAGAACACTGGGGCTCTGGGCTTCTCTAGCCACCTAATCATCTGCTCATCCTCTCACGCACTCTAAAGAGAGCTCAGGTGAGAAATTGCAAACGTCGAGCAATTGCTCAGAGATGAAAAGTGCCAGCACTGAAAGCTGTTGCTAGCCAGCACCCTTCCTTGGAAGCGCTTTCACAGGCAAAGCAACACTGGGGCTTTGCACTTCTCTACCCACCAAACGTCACAGTCATTCTCTTTCCATCTCGTAGACACGATCTGAGAAATTGCAAACGTCGAGCAATTGCTCAGAGATGAAAAGTGCCAGCACTGAAAGCTGTTGCCAGCCAGCACCCTCCTTGGAAGTGCTTTTGTAGGCCTAAGAAGACTGGGGCTTTGCGCTTCTCTAGCCACCTAATCTTCTGCTCATCCTCTCGCGCACTCTAAAGAGAGCTCAGGTGAGAAATTGCAAACGTCGAGCAATTGCTCAGAGATGAAAAGTGCCAGCACTGAAAGCTGTTGCTAGCCAGCACCCTTCCTTGGAAGCGCTTTCACAGGCACAGCAACACTGGGGCTTTGCGCTTCTCTAGCCACCAAACGTCACAGTCATTCTCTCTCCGTCTCGTAGACACGAGCTGAGAAATTGCAAACGTCGAGCAATTGCTCAGAGATGAAAAGTGCCAGCACTGAAAGCTGTTGCTAGCCAGCCCCCTTCCTTGGAAGCGCTTTTGTAGGCCTAAGAAGACTGGGGCTCTGGGCTTCTCTAGCCACCTAATCTTCTGCTCATCCTCTCGCGCACTCTAAAGACAGCTCAGGTGAGAAATTGCAAACGTCGAGCAATTGCTCAGAGATGAAAAGTGCCAGCACTGAAAGCTGTTGCTAGCCAGCACCCTTCCTTGGAAGCGCTTTCACAGGCACAGCAACACTGGGGCTTTGCGCTTCTCTACCCACCAGACGTCATGGTCATTCTCTTTCCATCTCGTAGACACAAGCTGAGAAATTGCAAACGTCGAGCAATTGCTCAGAGATGAAAAGTGCCAGCACTGAAAGCTGTTGCTAGCCAGCACCCTTCCTTGGAAGCGCTTTCACAGGCGCAGCAACACTGGGGCTTTGCGCTTCTCTAGCCACCAAACGTCACGGTCATTCTCTTTCCGTCTCGTAGACACGAGCTGAGAAATTGCAAACGTCGAGCAATTGCTCAGAGATGAAAAGTGCCAGCACTGAAAGCTGTTGCTAGCCAGCCCCCTTCCTTGGAAGCGCTTTCACAGGCGCAGCAACACTGGGGCTTTGCGCTTCTCTAGCCACCAAACGTCACGGCCACTATCTCTCCGTCTCGTAGACACGAGCTGAGAAATTGCAAACGTTGAGCAATTGCTCAGAGATGAAAAGTGCCAGCACTGAAAGCTCTTGCTAGCCAGCACCCTTCCTTGGAAGCGCTTTCACAGGCGCAGCAACACTGGGGCTTTGTGCTTCTCTAGCCACCAAACGTCACAGTCATTCTCTTTCCGTCTCGTAGACACGAGCTGAGAAATTGCAAACGTCCAGCAATTGCTCAGAGATGAAAAGTGCCAGCACTGAAAGCTGTTGCTAGCCAGCACCCTTCCTTGGAAGCGCTTTTGTAGCCCTAAGCACACTGGGGCTCTGGGCTTCTCTAGCCACCTAATCTTCTGCTCATCCTCTCGCGCAGTCTAAAGAGAGCTCAGGTGAGAAATTGCAAACGTCGAGCAATTGCTCAGAGATGAAAAGTGCCAGCACTGAAAGCTGTTGCTAGGCAGCACCCTTCCTTGGAAGCGCTTTCACAGGCACAGCAACACTGGGGCTTTGCGCTTCGCTAGCCACCAAATGTCACGGTCACTATCTCTCCGTCTCGTAGACACAAGCTGAGAAATTGCAAACGTCGAGCAATTGCTCAGAGATGAAAAGTGCCAGCACTGAAAGCTGTTGCTAGCCAGCACCCTTCCTTGGAAGCGCGTTCACAGGCGCAGCAACACTGGGGCTTTGCGCTTCTCTAGCCACCAAACGTCATGGTCATTCTCTTTCCGTCTCGTAGACACGAGCTGAGAAATTGCAAACGTCGAGCAATTGCTCAGAGATGAAAAGTGCCAGCACTGAAAGCTGTTGCTAGCCAGCACCCTTCCTTGGAAGCGCTTTTGTAGGCCTAAGAACACTGGGGCTCTGGGCTTCTCTAGCCACCTAATCTTCTGCTCATCCTCTCGCGCACTCTAAAGAGAGCTCAGGTGAGAAATTGCAAACGTCGAGCAATTGCTCAGAGATGAAAAGTGCCAGCACTGAAAGCTGTTGCCAGCCAGCACCCTTCCTTGGAAGCGCTTTCACAGGCACAGCAACACTGGGGCTTTGCGCTTCTCTAGCCACCAAACGTCACAGTCATTCTCTTTCCGTCTCGTAGACACAAGCTGAGAAATTGCAAACGTCGAGCAATTGCTCAGAGAGGAAAAGTGCCAGCACTGAAAGCTCTTGCCAGCCAGCACCCTTCCTTGGAAGTGCTTTTGTAGCCCTAAGAAGACTGGGGCTCTGGGCTTCTCTAGCCACCTAATCTTCTGCTCATCCTCTCGCGCACTCTAAAGAGAGCTCAGGTGAGAAATTGCAAACGTCGAGCAATTGCTCAGAGATGAAAAGTGCCAGCACTGAAAGCTGTTGCTAGCCAGCACCCTTCCTTGGAAGCGCTTTCACAGGCGCAGCAACACTGGGGCTTTGCGCTTCTCTACCCACCAAACGTCACGGTCACTATCTCTCCGTCTCGTAGACACGAGCTGAGAAATTGCAAACGTCGAGCAATTGCTCAGAGATGAAAAGTGCCAGCACTGAAAGCTGTTGCTAGCCAGCACCCTTCCTTGGAAGCGCTTTTGTAGGCCTAAGAACACTGGGGCTCTGGGCTTCTCTAGCCACCTAATCATCTGCTCATCCTCTCGCGCACTCTAAAGAGAGCTCAGGTGAGAAATTGCAAACGTCGAGCAATTGCTCAGAGATGAAAAGTGCCAGCACTGAAAGCTGTTGCTAGCCAGCACCCTTCCTTGGAAGCGCTTTCACAGGCGCAGCAACACTGGGGCTTTGCACTTCTCTACCCACCAAACGTCACAGTCATTCTCTTTCCATCTCGTAGACACGATCTGAGAAATTGCAAACGTCGAGCAATTGCTCAGAGATGAAAAGTGCCAGCACTGAAAGCTGTTGCCAGCCAGCACCCTCCTTGGAAGTGCTTTTGTAGGCCTAAGAACACTGGGGCTCTGGGCTTCTCTAGCCACCTAATCTTCTGCTCATCCTCTCGCGCACTCTAAAGAGAGCTCAGGTGAGAAATTGCAAAGGTCGAGCAATTGCTCAGAGATGAAAAGTGCCAGCACTGAAAGCTGTTGCTAGCCAGCACCCTTCCTTGGAAGCGCTTTCACAGGCGCAGCAACACTGGGGCTTTGCGCTTCTCTAGCCACCAAACGTCACAGTCATTCTCTCTCCGTCTCGTAGACACGAGCTGAGAAATTGCAAACGTCGAGCAATTGCTCAGAGATGAAAAGTGCCAGCACTGAAAGCTGTTGCTAGCCAGCCCCCTTCCTTGGAAGCGCTTTTGTAGGCCTAAGAAGACTGGGGCTCTGGGCTTCTCTAGCCACCTAATCTTCTGCTCATCCTCTCGCGCACTCTAAAGAGAGCTCAGGTGAGAAATTGCAAACGTCGAGCAATTGCTCAGAGATGAAAAGTGCCAGCACTGAAAGCTGTTGCTAGCCAGCACCCTTCCTTGGAAGCGCTTTCACAGGCACAGCAACACTGGGGCTTTGCGCTTCTCTACCCACCAGACGTCATGGTCATTCTCTTTCCGTCTCGTAGACACAAGCTGAGAAATTGCAAACGTCGAGCAATTGCTCAGAGATGAAAAGTGCCAGCACTGAAAGCTGTTGCTAGCCAGTACCCTTCCTTGGAAGCGCTTTCACAGGCGCAGCAACACTGGGGCTTTGCGCTTCTCTAGACACCAAACGTCACGGTCATTCTCTTTCCGTCTCGTAGACACGAGCTGAGAAATTGCAAACGTCGAGCAATTGCTCAGAGATGAAAAGTGCCAGCACTGAAAGCTGTTGCTAGCCAGCACCCTTCCTTGGAAGCGCTTTCACAGGCGCAGCAACACTGGGGCTTTGCGCTTCTCTAGCCACCAAACGTCACGGCCACTATCTCTCCGTCTCGTAGACACGAGCTGAGAAATTGCAAACGTTGAGCAATTGCTCAGAGATGAAAAGTGCCAGCACTGAAAGCTCTTGCTAGCCAGCACCCTTCCTTAGAAGCGCTTTCACAGGCGCAGCAACACTGGGGCTTTGTGCTTCTCTAGCCACCAAACGTCACGGTCATTCTCTTTCCGTCTCGTAGACACGAGCTGAGAAATTGCAAACGTCGAGCAATTGCTCAGAGATGAAAAGTGCCAGCACTGAAAGCTGTTGCTAGCCAGCACCCTTCCTTGGAAGCGCTTTTGTAGGCCTAAGCACACTGGAGCTCTGGGCTTCTCTAGCCACCTAATCTTCTGCTCATCCTCTCGCGCACTCTAAAGAGAGCTCAGGTGAGAAATTGCAAACGTCGAGCAATTGCTCAGAGATGAAAAGTGCCAGCACTGAAAGCTGTTGCTAGGCAGCACCCTTCCTTGGAAGCGCTTTCACAGGCACAGCAACACTGGGGCTTTGCGCTTTGCTAGCCACCAAACGTCATGGTCATTCTCTTTCCGTCTCGTAGACACAAGCTGAGAAATTGCAAACGTCGAGGAATTGCTCAGAGATGAAAAGTGCCAGCACTGAAAGCTGTTGCTAGCCAGCACCCTTCCTTGGAAGCGCTTTTGTAGGCCTAAGAACAGTGGGGCTCTGGGCTTCTCTAGCCACCTAATCTTCTGCTCATCCTCTCGCGCACTCTAAAGAGAGCTCAGGTGAGAAATTGCAAACGTCGAGCAATTGCTCAGAGATGAAAAGTGCCAGCACTGAAAGCTGTTGCTAGCCAGCACCCTTCCTTGGAAGCGCTTTCACAGGCGCAGCAACACCTGGGCTTTGCGCTTCTCTACCCACCAAACGTCACAGTCATTCTCTTTCCATCTCGTAGACACGAGCTGAGAAATTGCAAACGTCGAGCAATTGCTCAGAGATGAAAAGTGCCAGCACTGAAAGCTGTTGCTAGCCAGCACCCTTCCTTGGAAGTGCTTTTGTAGGCCTAAGAAGACTGGGGCTCTGGGCTTCACTAGCCACCTAATCTTCTGCTCATCCTCTCGCGCACTCTAAAGAGAGCTCAGGTGAGAAATTGCAAACGTCGAGCAATTGCTCAGAGATGAAAAGTGCCAGCACTGAAAGCTGTTGCTAGCCAGCACCCTTCCTTGGAAGCGCTTTCACAGGCGCAGCAACACTGGGGCTTTGCACTTCTCTAGCCACCAAACGTCACGGTCCTTCTCTTTCCGTCTCGTAGACACGAGCTGAGAAATTGCAAACGTCGAGCAATTGCTCAGAGATGAAAAGTGCCAGCACTGAAAGCTGTTGCTAGCCAGCACCCTTCCTTGGAAGCGCTTTTGTAGGCCTAAGAACACTGGGGCTCTGGGCTTCTCTAGCCACCTAATCATCTGCTCATCCTCTCGCGCACTCTAAAGAGAGCTCAGGTGAGAAATTGCAAACGTCGAGCAATTGCTCAGAGATGAAAAGTGCCAGCACTGAAAGCTGTTGCTAGCCAGCACCCTTCCTTGGAAGCGCTTTCACAGGCAAAGCAACACTGGGGCTTTGCACTTCTCTACCCACCAAACGTCACAGTCATTCTCTTTCCATCTCGTAGACACGAGCTGAGAAATTGCAAACGTCGAGCAATTGCTCAGAGATGAAAAGTGCCAGCACTGAAAGCTCTTGCCAGCCAGCACCCTTCCTTGGAAGCGCTTTTGTAGGCCTAAGAACAGTGGGGCTCTGGGCTTCTCTAGCCACCTAATCTTCTGCTCATCCTCTCGCGCACTCTAAAGAGAGCTCAGGTGAGAAATTGCAAACGTCGAGCAATTGCTCAGAGATGAAAAGTGCCAGCACTGAAAGCTGTTGCCAGCCAGCACCCTTCCTTGGAAGCGCTTTCACAGGCGCAGCAACACTGGGGCTTTGCGCTTCTCTAGCCACCAAACGTCACGGTCATTCTCTTTCCATCTCGTAGACACGAGCTGAGAAATTGCAAACGTCGAGCAATTGCTCAGAGATGAAAAGTGCCAGCACTGAAAGCTCTTGCCAGCCAGCACCCTTCCTTGGAAGCGCTTTTGTAGGCCTAAGCACACTGGGGCTCTGGGCTTCTCTACCCACCTAATCTTCTGCTCATCCTCTCGCGCACTCTAAAGAGAGCTCAGGTGAGAAATTGCAAACGTCGAGCAATTGCTCAGAGATGAAAAGTGCCAGCACTGAAAGCTCTTGCTAGCCAGCACCCTTCCTTGGAAGCGCTTTCACAGGCGCAGCAACACTGGGGCTTTGCGCTTCTCTACCCACCAAACGTCACAGTCATTCTCTTTCCATCTCGTAGACACGAGCTGAGAAATTGCAAACGTCGAGCAATTGCTCAGAGATGAAAAGTGCCAGCACTGAAAGCTGTTGCCAGCCAGCACCCTTCCTTGGAAGTGCTTTTGTAGGCCTAAGAACAGTGGGGCTCTGGGCTTCTCTAGCCACCTAATCTTCTGCTCATCCTCTCGCGCACTCTAAAGAGAGCTCAGGTGAGAAATTGCAAACGTCGAGCAATTGCTCAGAGATGAAAAGTGCCAGCACTGAAAGCTCTTGCTAGCCAGCACCCTTCCTTGGAAGCGCTTTCACAGGCGCAGCAACACTGGGGCTTTGCGCTTCTCTACCCACCAAATATCACGGTCACTATCTCTCTGTCTCGTAGACACGAGCTGAGAAATTGCAAACGTCGAGCAATTGCTCAGAGATGAAAAGTGCCAGCACTGAAAGCTGTTGCTAGCCAGCACCCTTCCTTGGAAGCGCTTTCACAGGCAAAGCAACACTGGGGCTTTGCACTTCTCTACCCACCAAACGTCACAGTCATTCTCTTTCCATCTCGTAGACACGAGCTGAGAAATTGCAAACGTCGAGCAATTGCTCAGAGATGAAAAGTGCCAGCACTGAAAGCTGTTGCCAGCCAGCACCCTTCCTTGGAAGTGCTTTTGTAGGCCTAAGAACAGTGGGGCTCTGGGCTTCTCTAGCCACCTAATCTTCTGCTCATCCTCTCGCGCACTCTAAAGAGAGCTCAGGTGAGAAATTGCAAACGTCGAGCAATTGCTCAGAGATGAAAAGTGCCAGCACTGAAAGCTGTTGCCAGCCAGCACCCTTCCTTGGAAGCGCTTTCACAGGCACAGCAACACTGGGGCTTTGCTCTTCTCTACCCACCAAACGTCACAGTCATTCTCTTTCCATCTCGTAGACACAAGCTGAGAAATTGCAAACGTCGAGCAATTGCTCAGAGATGAAAAGTGCCAGCACTGAAAGCTCTTGCCAGCCAGCACCCTTCCTTGGAAGTGCTTTTGTAGCCCTAAGAACACTGGGGCTCTGGGCTTCTCTAGCCACCTAATCTTCTGCTCATCCTCTCGCGCACTCTAAAGAGAGCTCAGGTGAGAAATTGCAAACGTCGAGCAATTGCTCAGAGATGAAAAGTGCCAGCACTGAAAGCTGTTGCTAGCCAGCACCCTTCCTTTGAAGCGCTTTTGTAGGCCTAAGAACACTGGGGCTCTGGGCTTCTCTAGCCACCTAATCTTCTGCTCATCCTCTCGCGCACTCTAAAGAGAGCTCAGGTGAGAAATTGCAAACGTCCAGCAATTGCTCAGAGATGAAAAGTGCCAGCACTGAAAGCTGTTGCTAGCCAGCACCCTTCCTTGGAAGCGCTTTCACAGGCGCAGCAACACTGGGGCTTTGCGCTTCTCTACCCACCAAATATCACGGTCACTATCTCTCTGTCTCGTAGACACGAGCTGAGAAATTGCAAACGTCGAGCAATTGCTCAGAGATGAAAAGTGCCAGCACTGAAAGCTGTTGCTAGCCAGCACCCTTCCTTGGAAGCGCTTTTGTAGGCCTAAGAACAGTGGGGCTCTGGGCTTCTCTAGCCACCTAATCTTCTGCTCATCCTCTCGCGCACTCTAAAGAGAGCTCAGGTGAGAAATTGCAAACGTCGAGCAATTGCTCAGAGATGAAAAGTGCCAGCACTGAAAGCTGTTGCTAGGCAGCACCCTTCCTTGGAAGCGCTTTCACAGGCACAGCAACACTGGGGCTTTGCGCTTCGCTAGCCACCAAACGTCATGGTCATTCTCTTTCCGTCTCGTAGACACAAGCTGAGAGATTGCAAACGTCGAGCAATTGCTCAGAGATGAAAAGTGCCAGCACTGAAAGCTGTTGCTAGCCAGCAGCCTTCCTTGGAAGCGCTTTTGTAGCCCTAAGAAGACTGGGGCTCTGGGCTTCTCTAGCCACCTAATCTTCTGCTCATCCTCTCGCGCACTCTAAAGAGAGCTCAGGTGAGAAATTGCAAACGTTGAGCAATTGCTCAGAGATGAAAAGTGCCAGCACTGAAAGCTGTTGCTAGCCAGCACCCTTCCTTGGAAGCGCTTTCACAGGCGCAGCAACACCTGGGCTTTGCGCTTCTCTACCCACCAAACGTCACAGTCATTCTCTTTCCATCTCGTAGACACGAGCTGAGAAATTGCAAACGTCGAGCAATTGCTCAGAGATGAAAAGTGCCAGCACTGAAAGCTGTTGCTAGCCAGCACCCTTCCTTGGAAGTGCTTTTGTAGCCCTAAGAAGACTGGGGCTCTGGGCTTCACTAGCCACCTAATCTTCTGCTCATCCTCTCGCGCACTCTAAAGAGAGCTCAGGTGAGAAATTGCAAACGTCGAGCAATTGCTCAGAGATGAAAAGTGCCAGCACTGAAAGCTGTTGCTAGCCAGCACCCTTCCTTGGAAGCGCTTTCACAGGCGCAGCAACACTGGGGCTTTGACCTTCTCTAGCCACCAAACGTCACGGTCCTTCTCTTTCCGTCTCGTAGACACGAGCTGAGAAATTGCAAACGTCGAGCAATTGCTCAGAGATGAAAAGTGCCAGCACTGAAAGCTGTTGCTAGCCAGCACCCTTCCTTGGAAGCGCTTTTGTAGGCCTAAGAACACTGGGGCTCTGGGCTTCTCTAGCCACCTAATCATCTGCTCATCCTCTCGCGCACTCTAAAGAGAGCTCAGGTGAGAAATTGCAAACGTCGAGCAATTGCTGAGAGATGAAAAGTGCCAGCACTGAAAGCTGTTGCTAGCCAGCACCCTTCCTTGGAAGCGCTTTCACAGGCGCAGCAACACTGGGGCTTTGTGCTTCTCTAGCCACCAAACGTCACAGTCATTCTCTTTCCGTCTCGTAGACACGAGCTGAGAAATTGCAAACGTCCAGCAATTGCTCAGAGATGAAAAGTGCCAGCACTGAAAGCTGTTGCTAGCCAGCACCCTTCCTTGGAAGCGCTTTTGTAGCCCTAAGCACACTGGGGCTCTGGGCTTCTCTAGCCACCTAATCTTCTGCTCATCCTCTCGCGCACTCTAAAGAGAGCTCAGGTGAGAAATTGCAAACGTCGAGCAATTGCTCAGAGATGAAAAGTGCCAGCACTGAAAGCTGTTGCTAGGCAGCACCCTTCCTTGGAAGCGCTTTCACAGGCACAGCAACACTGGGGCTTTGCGCTTCGCTAGCCACCAAATGTCACGGTCACTATCTCTCCGTCTCGTAGACACAAGCTGAGAAATTGCAAACGTCGAGCAATTGCTCAGAGATGAAAAGTGCCAGCACTGAAAGCTGTTGCTAGCCAGCACCCTTCCTTGGAAGCGCGTTCACAGGCGCAGCAACACTGGGGCTTTGCGCTTCTCTAGCCACCAAACGTCATGGTCATTCTCTTTCCGTCTCGTAGACACGAGCTGAGAAATTGCAAACGTCGAGCAATTGCTCAGAGATGAAAAGTGCCAGCACTGAAAGCTGTTGCTAGCCAGCAGCCTTCCTTGGAAGCGCTTTTGTAGGCCTAAGAACACTGGGGCTCTGGGCTTCTCTAGCCACCTAATCTTCTGCTCATCCTCTCGCGCACTCTAAAGAGAGCTCAGGTGAGAAATTGCAAACGTCGAGCAATTGCTCAGAGATGAAAAGTGCCAGCACTGAAAGCTGTTGCCAGCCAGCACCCTTCCTTGGAAGCGCTTTCACAGGCACAGCAACACTGGGGCTTTGCGCTTCTCTAGCCACCAAACGTCATGGTCATTCTCTTTCCGTCTCGTAGACACGAGCTGAGAAATTGCAAACGTCGAGCAATTGCTCAGAGAGGAAAAGTGCCAGCACTGAAAGCTCTTGCCAGCCAGCACCCTTCCTTGGAAGTGCTTTTGTAGCCCTAAGAAGACTGGGGCTCTGGGCTTCACTAGCCACCTAATCTTCTGCTCATCCTCTCGCGCACTCTAAAGAGAGCTCAGGTGAGAAATTGCAAACGTCGAGCAATTGCTCAGAGATGAAAAGTGCCAGCACTGAAAGCTGTTGCTAGCCAGCACCCTTCCTTGGAAGCGCTTTCACAGGCGCAGCAACACTGGGGCTTTGCGCTTCTCTACCCACCAAACGTCACGGTCACTATCTCTCCGTCTCGTAGACACGAGCTGAGAAATTGCAAACGTCGAGCAATTGCTCAGAGATGAAAAGTGCCAGCACTGAAAGCTGTTGCTAGCCAGCACCCTTCCTTGGAAGCGCTTTTGTAGGCCTAAGAACAGTGGGGCTCTGGGCTTCTCTAGCCACCTAATCATCTGCTCATCCTCTCGCGCACTCTAAAGAGAGCTCAGGTGAGAAATTGCAAACGTCGAGCAATTGCTCAGAGATGAAAAGTGCCAGCACTGAAAGCTGTTGCTAGCCAGCACCCTTCCTTGGAAGCGCTTTCACAGGCGCAGCAACACTGGGGCTTTGCACTTCTCTACCCACCAAACGTCACAGTCATTCTCTTTCCATCTCGTAGACACGATCTGAGAAATTGCAAACGTCGAGCAATTGCTCAGAGATGAAAAGTGCCAGCACTGAAAGCTGTTGCCAGCCAGCACCCTCCTTGGAAGTGCTTTTGTAGGCCTAAGAACACTGGGGCTCTGGGCTTCTCTAGCCACCTAATCTTCTGCTCATCCTCTCGCGCACTCTAAAGAGAGCTCAGGTGAGAAATTGCAAAGGTCGAGCAATTGCTCAGAGATGAAAAGTGCCAGCACTGAAAGCTGTTGCTAGCCAGCACCCTTCCTTGGAAGCGCTTTCACAGGCGCAGCAACACTGGGGCTTTGCGCTTCTCTAGCCACCAAACGTCACAGTCATTCTCTCTCCGTCTCGTAGACACGAGCTGAGAAATTGCAAACGTCGAGCAATTGCTCAGAGATGAAAAGTGCCAGCACTGAAAGCTGTTGCTAGCCAGCCCCCTTCCTTGGAAGCGCTTTTGTAGGCCTAAGAAGACTGGGGCTCTGGGCTTCTCTAGCCACCTAATCTTCTGCTCATCCTCTCGCGCACTCTAAAGACAGCTCAGGTGAGAAATTGCAAACGTCGAGCAATTGCTCAGAGATGAAAAGTGCCAGCACTGAAAGCTGTTGCTAGCCAGCACCCTTCCTTGGAAGCGCTTTCACAGGCACAGCAACACTGGGGCTTTGCGCTTCTCTACCCACCAGACGTCATGGTCATTCTCTTTCCGTCTCGTAGACACAAGCTGAGAAATTGCAAACGTCGAGCAATTGCTCAGAGATGAAAAGTGCCAGCACTGAAAGCTGTTGCTAGCCAGTACCCTTCCTTGGAAGCGCTTTCACAGGCGCAGCAACACTGGGGCTTTGCGCTTCTCTAGCCACCAAACGTCACGGTCATTCTCTTTCCGTCTCGTAGACACGAGCTGAGAAATTGCAAACGTCGAGCAATTGCTCAGAGATGAAAAGTGCCAGCACTGAAAGCTGTTGCTAGCCAGCACCCTTCCTTGGAAGCGCTTTCACAGGCGCAGCAACACTGGGGCTTTGCGCTTCTCTAGCCACCAAACGTCACGGCCACTATCTCTCCGTCTCGTAGACACGAGCTGAGAAATTGCAAACGTTGAGCAATTGCTCAGAGATGAAAAGTGCCAGCACTGAAAGCTCTTGCTAGCCAGCACCCTTCCTTAGAAACGCTTTCACAGGCGCAGCAACACTGGGGCTTTGTGCTTCTCTAGCCACCAAACGTCACGGTCATTCTCTTTCCGTCTCGTAGACACGAGCTGAGAAATTGCAAACGTCCAGCAATTGCTCAGAGATGAAAAGTGCCAGCACTGAAAGCTGTTGCTAGCCAGCACCCTTCCTTGGAAGCGCTTTTGTAGGCCTAAGCACACTGGGGCTCTGGGCTTCTCTAGCCACCTAATCTTCTGCTCATCCTCTCGCGCACTCTAAAGAGAGCTCAGGTGAGAAATTGCAAACGTCGAGCAATTGCTCAGAGATGAAAATTGCCAGCACTGAAAGCTGTTGCTAGGCAGCACCCTTCCTTGGAAGCGCTTTCACAGGCACAGCAACACTGGGGCTTTGCGCTTCGCTAGCCACCAAACGTCATGGTCATTCTCTTTCCGTCTCGTAGACACAAGCTGAGAAATTGCAAACGTCGAGCAATTGCTCAGAGATGAAAAGTGCCAGCACTGAAAGCTGTTGCTAGCCAGCACCCTTCCTTGGAAGTGCTTTTGTAGCCCTAAGAAGACTGGGGCTCTGGGCTTCACTAGCCACCTAATCTTCTGCTCATCCTCTCGCGCACTCTAAAGAGAGCTCAGGTGAGAAATTGCAAACGTCGAGCAATTGCTCAGAGATGAAAAGTGCCAGCACTGAAAGCTGTTGCTAGCCAGCACCCTTCCTTGGAAGCGCTTTCACAGGCGCAGCAACACTGGGGCTTTGCGCTTCTCTAGCCACCAAACGTCACGGTCCTTCTCTTTCCGTCTCGTAGACACGAGCTGAGAAATTGCAAACGTCGAGCAATTGCTCAGAGATGAAAAGTGCCAGCACTGAAAGCTCTTGCCAGCCAGCACCCTTCCTTGGAAGTGCTTTTGTAGCCCTAAGAACACTGGGGCTCTGGGCTTCTCTAGCCACCTAATCTTCTGCTCATCCTCTCGCGCACTCTAAAGAGAGCTCAGGTGAGAAATTGCAAACGTCGAGCAATTGCTCAGAGATGAAAAGTGCCAGCACTGAAAGCTGTTGCTAGCCAGCACCCTTCCTTTGAAGCGCTTTTGTAGGCCTAAGAACACTGGGGCTCTGGGCTTCTCTAGCCACCTAATCTTCTGCTCATCCTCTCGCGCACTCTAAAGAGAGCTCAGGTGAGAAATTGCAAACGTCCAGCAATTGCTCAGAGATGAAAAGTGCCAGCACTGAAAGCTGTTGCTAGCCAGCACCCTTCCTTGGAAGCGCTTTCACAGGCGCAGCAACACTGGGGCTTTGCGCTTCTCTACCCACCAAATATCACGGTCACTATCTCTCTGTCTCGTAGACACGAGCTGAGAAATTGCAAACGTCGAGCAATTGCTCAGAGATGAAAAGTGCCAGCACTGAAAGCTGTTGCTAGCCAGCACCCTTCCTTGGAAGCGCTTTTGTAGGCCTAAGAACAGTGGGGCTCTGGGCTTCTCTAGCCACCTAATCTTCTGCTCATCCTCTCGCGCACTCTAAAGAGAGCTCAGGTGAGAAATTGCAAACGTCGAGCAATTGCTCAGAGATGAAAAGTGCCAGCACTGAAAGCTGTTGCTAGGCAGCACCCTTCCTTGGAAGCGCTTTCACAGGCACAGCAACACTGGGGCTTTGCGCTTCGCTAGCCACCAAACGTCATGGTCATTCTCTTTCCGTCTCGTAGACACAAGCTGAGAGATTGCAAACGTCGAGCAATTGCTCAGAGATGAAAAGTGCCAGCACTGAAAGCTGTTGCTAGCCAGCAGCCTTCCTTGGAAGCGCTTTTGTAGCCCTAAGAAGACTGGGGCTCTGGGCTTCTCTAGCCACCTAATCTTCTGCTCATCCTCTCGCGCACTCTAAAGAGAGCTCAGGTGAGAAATTGCAAACGTTGAGCAATTGCTCAGAGATGAAAAGTGCCAGCACTGAAAGCTGTTGCTAGCCAGCACCCTTCCTTGGAAGCGCTTTCACAGGCGCAGCAACACCTGGGCTTTGCGCTTCTCTACCCACCAAACGTCACAGTCATTCTCTTTCCATCTCGTAGACACGAGCTGAGAAATTGCAAACGTCGAGCAATTGCTCAGAGATGAAAAGTGCCAGCACTGAAAGCTGTTGCTAGCCAGCACCCTTCCTTGGAAGTGCTTTTGTAGCCCTAAGAAGACTGGGGCTCTGGGCTTCACTAGCCACCTAATCTTCTGCTCATCCTCTCGCGCACTCTAAAGAGAGCTCAGGTGAGAAATTGCAAACGTCGAGCAATTGCTCAGAGATGAAAAGTGCCAGCACTGAAAGCTGTTGCTAGCCAGCACCCTTCCTTGGAAGCGCTTTCACAGGCGCAGCAACACTGGGGCTTTGACCTTCTCTAGCCACCAAACGTCACGGTCCTTCTCTTTCCGTCTCGTAGACACGAGCTGAGAAATTGCAAACGTCGAGCAATTGCTCAGAGATGAAAAGTGCCAGCACTGAAAGCTGTTGCTAGCCAGCACCCTTCCTTGGAAGCGCTTTTGTAGGCCTAAGAACACTGGGGCTCTGGGCTTCTCTAGCCACCTAATCATCTGCTCATCCTCTCGCGCACTCTAAAGAGAGCTCAGGTGAGAAATTGCAAACGTCGAGCAATTGCTGAGAGATGAAAAGTGCCAGCACTGAAAGCTGTTGCTAGCCAGCACCCTTCCTTGGAAGCGCTTTCACAGGCGCAGCAACACTGGGGCTTTGCACTTCTCTACCCACCAAACGTCACAGTCATTCTCTTTCCATCTCGTAGACACGAGCTGAGAAATTGCAAACGTCGAGCAATTGCTCAGAGATGAAAAGTGCCAGCACTGAAAGCTCTTGCCAGCCAGCACCCTTCCTTGGAAGTGCTTTTGTAGGCCTAAGAACAGTGGGGCTCTGGGCTTCTCTAGCCACCTAATCTTCTGCTCATCCTCTCGCGCACTCTAAAGAGAGCTCAGGTGAGAAATTGCAAACGTCGAGCAATTGCTCAGAGATGAAAAGTGCCAGCACTGAAAGCTGTTGCTAGCCAGCACCCTTCCTTGGAAGCGCTTTCACAGGCGCAGCAACACTGGGGCTTTGCGCTTCTCTAGCCACCAAACGTCACGGTCATTCTCTTTCCATCTCGTAGACACGAGCTGAGAAATTGCAAACGTCGAGCAATTGCTCAGAGATGAAAAGTGCCAGCACTGAAAGCTCTTGCCAGCCAGCACCCTTCCTTGGAAGCGCTTTTGTAGGCCTAAGCACACTGGGGCTCTGGGCTTCTCTACCCACCTAATCTTCTGCTCATCCTCTCGCGCACTCTAAAGAGAGCTCAGGTGAGAAATTGCAAACGTCGAGCAATTGCTCAGAGATGAAAAGTGCCAGCACTGAAAGCTCTTGCTAGCCAGCACCCTTCCTTGGAAGCGCTTTCACAGGCGCAGCAACACTGGGGCTTTGCGCTTCTCTACCCACCAAATATCACGGTCACTATCTCTCTGTCTCGTAGACACGAGCTGAGAAATTGCAAACGTCGAGCAATTGCTCAGAGATGAAAAGTGCCAGCACTGAAAGCTGTTGCTAGCCAGCACCCTTCCTTGGAAGCGCTTTCACAGGCAAAGCAACACTGGGGCTTTGCACTTCTCTACCCACCAAACGTCACAGTCATTCTCTTTCCATCTCGTAGACACGAGCTGAGAAATTGCAAACGTCGAGCAATTGCTCAGAGATGAAAAGTGCCAGCACTGAAAGCTGTTGCCAGCCAGCACCCTCCTTGGAAGTGCTTTTGTAGGCCTAAGAACAGTGGGGCTCTGGGCTTCTCTAGCCACCTAATCTTCTGCTCATCCTCTCGCGCACTCTAAAGACAGCTCAGGTGAGAAATTGCAAACGTCGAGCAATTGCTCAGAGATGAAAAGTGCCAGCACTGAAAGCTGTTGCTAGCCAGCAGCCTTCCTTGGAAGCGCTTTCACAGGCACAGCAACACTGGGGCTTTGCGCTTCTCTACCCACCAGACGTCATGGTCATTCTCTTTCCATCTCGTAGACACAAGCTGAGAAATTGCAAACGTCGAGCAATTGCTCAGAGATGAAAAGTGCCAGCACTGAAAGCTGTTGCTAGCCAGCACCCTTCCTTGGAAGCGCTTTCACAGGCGCAGCAACACTGGGGCTTTGCGCTGCTCTAGACACCAAACGTCACGGTCATTCTCTTTCCGTCTCGTAGACACGAGCTGAGAAATTGCAAACGTCGAGCAATTGCTCAGAGATGAAAAGTGCCAGCACTGAAAGCTGTTGCTAGCCAGCCCCCTTCCTTGGAAGCGCTTTCACAGGCGCAGCAACACTGGGGCTTTGCGCTTCTCTAGCCACCAAACGTCACGGCCACTATCTCTCCGTCTCGTAGACACGAGCTGAGAAATTGCAAACGTTGAGCAATTGCTCAGAGATGAAAAGTGCCAGCACTGAAAGCTGTTGCTAGCCAGCACCCTTCCTTGGAAGCGCTTTCACAGGCGCAGCAACACTGGGGCTTTGTGCTTCTCTAGCCACCAAACGTCACAGTCATTCTCTTTCCGTCTCGTAGACACGAGCTGAGAAATTGCAAACGTCCAGCAATTGCTCAGAGATGAAAAGTGCCAGCACTGAAAGCTGTTGCTAGCCAGCACCCTTCCTTGGAAGCGCTTTTGTAGCCCTAAGCACACTGGGGCTCTGGGCTTCTCTAGCCACCTAATCTTCTGCTCATCCTCTCGCGCACTCTAAAGAGAGCTCAGGTGAGAAATTGCAAACGTCGAGCAATTGCTCAGAGATGAAAAGTGCCAGCACTGAAAGCTGTTGCTAGGCAGCACCCTTCCTTGGAAGCGCTTTCACAGGCACAGCAACACTGGGGCTTTGCGCTTCGCTAGCCACCAAATGTCACGGTCACTATCTCTCCGTCTCGTAGACACAAGCTGAGAAATTGCAAACGTCGAGCAATTGCTCAGAGATGAAAAGTGCCAGCACTGAAAGCTGTTGCTAGCCAGCACCCTTCCTTGGAAGCGCGTTCACAGGCGCAGCAACACTGGGGCTTTGCGCTTCTCTAGCCACCAAACGTCATGGTCATTCTCTTTCCGTCTCGTAGACACGAGCTGAGAAATTGCAAACGTCGAGCAATTGCTCAGAGATGAAAAGTGCCAGCACTGAAAGCTGTTGCTAGCCAGCAGCCTTCCTTGGAAGCGCTTTTGTAGGCCTAAGAACACTGGGGCTCTGGGCTTCTCTAGCCACCTAATCTTCTGCTCATCCTCTCGCGCACTCTAAAGAGAGCTCAGGTGAGAAATTGCAAACGTCGAGCAATTGCTCAGAGATGAAAAGTGCCAGCACTGAAAGCTGTTGCCAGCCAGCACCCTTCCTTGGAAGCGCTTTCACAGGCACAGCAACACTGGGGCTTTGCGCTTCTCTAGCCACCAAACGTCATGGTCATTCTCTTTCCGTCTCGTAGACACGAGCTGAGAAATTGCAAACGTCGAGCAATTGCTCAGAGAGGAAAAGTGCCAGCACTGAAAGCTCTTGCCAGCCAGCACCCTTCCTTGGAAGTGCTTTTGTAGCCCTAAGAAGACTGGGGCTCTGGGCTTCACTAGCCACCTAATCTTCTGCTCATCCTCTCGCGCACTCTAAAGAGAGCTCAGGTGAGAAATTGCAAACGTCGAGCAATTGCTCAGAGATGAAAAGTGCCAGCACTGAAAGCTGTTGCTAGCCAGCACCCTTCCTTGGAAGCGCTTTCACAGGCGCAGCAACACTGGGGCTTTGCGCTTCTCTACCCACCAAACGTCACGGTCACTATCTCTCCGTCTCGTAGACACGAGCTGAGAAATTGCAAACGTCGAGCAATTGCTCAGAGATGAAAAGTGCCAGCACTGAAAGCTGTTGCTAGCCAGCACCCTTCCTTGGAAGCGCTTTTGTAGGCCTAAGAACAGTGGGGCTCTGGGCTTCTCTAGCCACCTAATCATCTGCTCATCCTCTCGCGCACTCTAAAGAGAGCTCAGGTGAGAAATTGCAAACGTCGAGCAATTGCTCAGAGATGAAAAGTGCCAGCACTGAAAGCTGTTGCTAGCCAGCACCCTTCCTTGGAAGCGCTTTCACAGGCGCAGCAACACTGGGGCTTTGCACTTCTCTACCCACCAAACGTCACAGTCATTCTCTTTCCATCTCGTAGACACGATCTGAGAAATTGCAAACGTCGAGCAATTGCTCAGAGATGAAAAGTGCCAGCACTGAAAGCTGTTGCCAGCCAGCACCCTCCTTGGAAGTGCTTTTGTAGGCCTAAGAACACTGGGGCTCTGGGCTTCTCTAGCCACCTAATCTTCTGCTCATCCTCTCGCGCACTCTAAAGAGAGCTCAGGTGAGAAATTGCAAAGGTCGAGCAATTGCTCAGAGATGAAAAGTGCCAGCACTGAAAGCTGTTGCTAGCCAGCACCCTTCCTTGGAAGCGCTTTCACAGGCGCAGCAACACTGGGGCTTTGCGCTTCTCTAGCCACCAAACGTCACAGTCATTCTCTCTCCGTCTCGTAGACACGAGCTGAGAAATTGCAAACGTCGAGCAATTGCTCAGAGATGAAAAGTGCCAGCACTGAAAGCTGTTGCTAGCCAGCCCCCTTCCTTGGAAGCGCTTTTGTAGGCCTAAGAAGACTGGGGCTCTGGGCTTCTCTAGCCACCTAATCTTCTGCTCATCCTCTCGCGCACTCTAAAGACAGCTCAGGTGAGAAATTGCAAACGTCGAGCAATTGCTCAGAGATGAAAAGTGCCAGCACTGAAAGCTGTTGCTAGCCAGCACCCTTCCTTGGAAGCGCTTTCACAGGCACAGCAACACTGGGGCTTTGCGCTTCTCTACCCACCAGACGTCATGGTCATTCTCTTTCCGTCTCGTAGACACAAGCTGAGAAATTGCAAACGTCGAGCAATTGCTCAGAGATGAAAAGTGCCAGCACTGAAAGCTGTTGCTAGCCAGTACCCTTCCTTGGAAGCGCTTTCACAGGCGCAGCAACACTGGGGCTTTGCGCTTCTCTAGCCACCAAACGTCACGGTCATTCTCTTTCCGTCTCGTAGACACGAGCTGAGAAATTGCAAACGTCGAGCAATTGCTCAGAGATGAAAAGTGCCAGCACTGAAAGCTGTTGCTAGCCAGCACCCTTCCTTGGAAGCGCTTTCACAGGCGCAGCAACACTGGGGCTTTGCGCTTCTCTAGCCACCAAACGTCACGGCCACTATCTCTCCGTCTCGTAGACACGAGCTGAGAAATTGCAAACGTTGAGCAATTGCTCAGAGATGAAAAGTGCCAGCACTGAAAGCTCTTGCTAGCCAGCACCCTTCCTTAGAAGCGCTTTCACAGGCGCAGCAACACTGGGGCTTTGTGCTTCTCTAGCCACCAAACGTCACGGTCATTCTCTTTCCGTCTCGTAGACACGAGCTGAGAAATTGCAAACGTCCAGCAATTGCTCAGAGATGAAAAGTGCCAGCACTGAAAGCTGTTGCTAGCCAGCACCCTTCCTTGGAAGCGCTTTTGTAGGCCTAAGCACACTGGGGCTCTGGGCTTCTCTAGCCACCTAATCTTCTGCTCATCCTCTCGCGCACTCTAAAGAGAGCTCAGGTGAGAAATTGCAAACGTCGAGCAATTGCTCAGAGATGAAAATTGCCAGCACTGAAAGCTGTTGCTAGGCAGCACCCTTCCTTGGAAGCGCTTTCACAGGCACAGCAACACTGGGGCTTTGCGCTTCGCTAGCCACCAAACGTCATGGTCATTCTCTTTCCGTCTCGTAGACACAAGCTGAGAAATTGCAAACGTCGAGCAATTGCTCAGAGATGAAAAGTGCCAGCACTGAAAGCTGTTGCTAGCCAGCACCCTTCCTTGGAAGTGCTTTTGTAGCCCTAAGAAGACTGGGGCTCTGGGCTTCACTAGCCACCTAATCTTCTGCTCATCCTCTCGCGCACTCTAAAGAGAGCTCAGGTGAGAAATTGCAAACGTCGAGCAATTGCTCAGAGATGAAAAGTGCCAGCACTGAAAGCTGTTGCTAGCCAGCACCCTTCCTTGGAAGCGCTTTCACAGGCGCAGCAACACTGGGGCTTTGCGCTTCTCTAGCCACCAAACGTCACGGTCCTTCTCTTTCCGTCTCGTAGACACGAGCTGAGAAATTGCAAACGTCGAGCAATTGCTCAGAGATGAAAAGTGCCAGCACTGAAAGCTGTTGCTAGCCAGCACCCTTCCTTGGAAGCGCTTTTGTAGGCCTAAGAACACTGGGGCTCTGGGCTTCTCTAGCCACCTAATCATCTGCTCATCCTCTCGCGCACTCTAAAGAGAGCTCAGGTGAGAAATTGCAAACGTCGAGCAATTGCTCAGAGATGAAAAGTGCCAGCACTGAAAGCTGTTGCTAGCCAGCACCCTTCCTTGGAAGCGCTTTCACAGGCGCAGCAACACTGGGGCTTTGCACTTCTCTACCCACCAAACGTCACAGTCATTCTCTTTCCATCTCGTAGACACGAGCTGAGAAATTGCAAACGTCGAGCAATTGCTCAGAGATGAAAAGTGCCAGCACTGAAAGCTCTTGCCAGCCAGCACCCTTCCTTGGAAGTGCTTTTGTAGGCCTAAGAAGACTGGGGCTCTGGGCTTCTCTAGCCACCTAATCTTCTGCTCATCCTCTCGCGCACTCTAAAGAGAGCTCAGGTGAGAAATTGCAAACGTCGAGCAATTGCTCAGAGATGAAAAGTGCCAGCACTGAAAGCTGTTGCCAGCCAGCACCCTTCCTTGGAAGCGCTTTCACAGGCGCAGCAACACTGGGGCTTTGCGCTTCTCTAGCCACCAAACGTCACGGTCATTCTCTTTCCATCTCGTAGACACGAGCTGAGAAATTGCAAACGTCGAGCAATTGCTCAGAGATGAAAAGTGCCAGCACTGAAAGCTCTTGCCAGCCAGCACCCTTTCTTGGAAGCGCTTTTGTAGGCCTAAGCACACTGGGGCTCTGGGCTTCTCTACCCACCTAATCTTCTGCTCATCCTCTCGCGCACTCTAAAGAGAGCTCAGGTGAGAAATTGCAAACGTCGAGCAATTGCTCAGAGATGAAAAGTGCCAGCACTGAAAGCTGTTGCTAGGCAGCACCCTTCCTTGGAAGCGCTTTCACAGGCGCAGCAACACTGGGGCTTTGCGCTTCTCTACCCACCAAACGTCACAGTCATTCTCTTTCCGTCTCGTAGACACGAGCTGAGAAATTGCAAACGTCGAGCAATTGCTCAGAGATGAAAAGTGCCAGCACTGAAAGCTGTTGCCAGCCAGCACCCTTCCTTGGAAGTGCTTTTGTAGGCCTAAGAACAGTGGGGCTCTGGGCTTCTCTAGCCACCTAATCTTCTGCTCATAATCTCGCGCACTCTAAAGAGAGCTCAGGTGAGAAATTGCAAACGTCGAGCAATTGCTCAGAGATGAAAAGTGCCAGCACTGAAAGCTCTTGCTAGCCAGCACCCTTCCTTGGAAGCGCTTTCACAGGCGCAGCAACACTGGGGCTTTGCGCTTCTCTACCCACCAAATATCACGGTCACTATCTCTCTGTCTCGTAGACACGAGCTGAGAAATTGCAAACGTCGAGCAATTGCTCAGAGATGAAAAGTGCCAGCACTGAAAGCTGTTGCTAGCCAGCACCCTTCCTTGGAAGCGCTTTCACAGGCAAAGCAACACTGGGGCTTTGCACTTCTCTACCCACCAAACGTCACAGTCATTCTCTTTCCATCTCGTAGACACGAGCTGAGAAATTGCAAACGTCGAGCAATTGCTCAGAGATGAAAAGTGCCAGCACTGAAAGCTGTTGCCAGCCAGCACCCTTCCTTGGAAGTGCTTTTGTAGGCCTAAGAACAGTGGGGCTCTGGGCTTCTCTAGCCACCTAATCTTCTGCTCATCCTCTCGCGCACTCTAAAGAGAGCTCAGGTGAGAAATTGCAAACGTCGAGCAATTGCTCAGAGATGAAAAGTGCCAGCACTGAAAGCTCTTGCTAGCCAGCACCCTTCCTTGGAAGCGCTTTCACAGGCGCAGCAACACTGGGGCTTTGCGCTTCTCTACCCACCAAATATCACGGTCACTATCTCTCTGTCTCGTAGACACGAGCTGAGAAATTGCAAACGTCGAGCAATTGCTCAGAGATGAAAAGTGCCAGCACTGAAAGCTGTTGCTAGCCAGCACCCTTCCTTGGAAGCGCTTTCACAGGCAAAGCAACACTGGGGCTTTGCACTTCTCTACCCACCAAACGTCACAGTCATTCTCTTTCCATCTCGTAGACACGAGCTGAGAAATTGCAAACGTCGAGCAATTGCTCAGAGATGAAAAGTGCCAGCACTGAAAGCTGTTGCCAGCCAGCACCCTTCCTTGGAAGCGCTTTCACAGGCACAGCAACACTGGGGCTTTGCTCTTCTCTACCCACCAAACGTCACAGTCATTCTCTTTCCATCTCGTAGACACAAGCTGAGAAATTGCAAACGTCGAGCAATTGCTCAGAGATGAAAAGTGCCAGCACTGAAAGCTCTTGCCAGCCAGCACCCTTCCTTGGAAGTGCTTTTGTAGGCCTAAGAACACTGGGGCTCTGGGCTTCTCTAGCCACCTAATCTTCTGCTCATCCTCTCGCGCACTCTAAAGAGAGCTCAGGTGAGAAATTGCAAACGTCGAGCAATTGCTCAGAGATGAAAAGTGCCAGCACTGAAAGCTGTTGCTAGCCAGCACCCTTCCTTTGAAGCGCTTTTGTAGGCCTAAGAAGACTGGGGCTCTGGGCTTCTCTAGCCACCTAATCTTCTGCTCATCCTCTCGCGCAGTCTAAAGAGAGCTCAGGTGAGAAATTGCAAACGTCGAGCAATTGCTCAGAGATGAAAAGTGCCAGCACTGAAAGCTGTTGCTAGCCAGCACCCTTCCTTGGAAGCGCTTTCACAGGCGCAGCAACACTGGGGCTTTGCGCTTCTCTACCCACCAAATATCACGGTCACTATCTCTCTGTCTCGTAGACACGAGCTGAGAAATTGCAAACGTCGAGCAATTGCTCAGAGATGAAAAGTGCCAGCACTGAAAGCTGTTGCTAGCCAGCACCCTTCCTTGGAAGCGCTTTTGTAGGCCTAAGAACAGTGGGGCTCTGGGCTTCTCTAGCCACCTAATCTTCTGCTCATCCTCTCGCGCACTCTAAAGAGAGCTCAGGTGAGAAATTGCAAACGTCGAGCAATTGCTCAGAGATGAAAAGTGCCAGCACTGAAAGCTCTTGCTAGCCAGCACCCTTCCTTGGAAGCGCTTTCACAGGCGCAGCAACACTGGGGCTTTGCACTTCTCTACCCACCAAACGTCACAGTCATTCTCTTTCCATCTCGTAGACACGAGCTGAGAAATTGCAAACGTCGATCAATTGCTCAGAGATGAAAAGTGCCAGCACTGAAAGCTCTTGCCAGCCAGCACCCTTCCTTGGAAGTGCTTTTGTAGGCCTAAGCACACTGGGGCTCTGGGCTTCTCTAGCCACCTAATCTTCTGCTCATCCTCTCGCGCACTCTAAAGAGAGCTCAGGTGAGAAATTGCAAACGTCGAGCAATTGCTCAGAGATGAAAAGTGCCAGCACTGAAAGCTGTTGCCAGCCAGCAGCCTTCCTTGGAAGCGCTTTCACAGGTGCAACAACACTGGGGCTTTGCGCTTCTCTAGCCACCAAACGTCACAGTCATTCTCTTTCCGTCTGGTAGACACGAGTTGAGAAATTGCAAACGTCGAGCAATTGCTCAGAGATGAAAAGTGCCAGCACTGAAAGCTCTTGCTAGCCAGCACCCTTCCTTGGAAGCGCTTTCACAGGCGCAGCAACACTGGGGCTTTGCGCTTCTCTAGACACCAAACGTCACGGTCATTCTCTTTCCGTCTCGTAGACACGAGCTGAGAAATTGCAAACGTCAAGCAATTGCTCAGAGATGAAAAGTGCCAGCACTGAAAGCTGTTGCTAGCCAGCACCCTTCCTTGGAAGCGCTTTCACAGGCGCAGCAACACTGGGGCTTTGCGCTTCTCTAGCCACCAAACGTCACGGCCACTATCTCTCCGTCTCGTAGACACGAGCTGAGAAATTGCAAACGTTGAGCAATTGCTCAGAGATGAAAAGTGCCAGCACTGAAAGCTCTTGCTAGCCAGCACCCTTCCTTAGAAGCGCTTTCACAGGCGCAGCAACACTGGGGCTTTGTGCTTCTCTAGCCACCAAACGTCACGGTCATTCTCTTTCCGTCTCGTAGACACGAGCTGAGAAATTGCAAACGTCCAGCAATTGCTCAGAGATGAAAAGTGCCAGCACTGAAAGCTGTTGCTAGCCAGCACCCTTCCTTGGAAGCGCTTTTGTAGGCCTAAGCACACTGGGGCTCTGGGCTTCTCTAGCCACCTAATCTTCTGCTCATCCTCTCGCGCACTCTAAAGAGAGCTCAGGTGAGAAATTGCAAACGTCGAGCAATTGCTCAGAGATGAAAAGTGCCAGCACTGAAAGCTGTTGCTAGGCAGCACCCTTCCTTGGAAGCGCTTTCACAGGCACAGCAACACTGGGGCTTTGCGCTTCGCTAGCCACCAAACGTCACAGTCATTCTCTTTCCGTCTCGTAGACACAAGCTGAGAAATTGCAAACGTCGAGCAATTGCTCAGAGATGAAAAGTGCCAGCACTGAAAGCTGTTGCTAGCCAGCACCCTTCCTTGGAAGTGCTTTTGTAGGCCTAAGAAGACTGGGGCTCTGGGCTTCTCTAGCCACCTAATCTTCTGCTCATCCTCTCGCGCACTCTAAAGAGAGCTCAGGTGAGAAATTGCAAACGTCGAGCAATTGCTGAGAGATGAAAAGTGCCAGCACTGAAAGCTGTTGCTAGCCAGCACCCTTCCTTGGAAGCGCTTTCACAGGCGCAGCAACACTGGGGCTTTGCGCTTCTCTAGCCACCAAACGTCACGGTCCTTCTCTTTCCGTCTCGTAGACACGAGCTGAGAAATTGCAAACGTCGAGCAATTGCTCAGAGATGAAAAGTGCCAGCACTGAAAGCTGTTGCTAGCCAGCACCCTTCCTTGGAAGCGCTTTTGTAGGCCTAAGAACACTGGGGCTCTGGGCTTCTCTAGCCACCTAATCATCTGCTCATCCTCTCGCGCACTCTAAAGAGAGCTCAGGTGAGAAATTGCAAACGTCGAGCAATTGCTCAGAGATGAAAAGTGCCAGCACTGAAAGCTGTTGCTAGCCAGCACCCTTCCTTGGAAGCGCTTTCACAGGCAAAGCAACACTGGGGCTTTGCACTTCTCTAGCCACCAAACGTCACAGTCATTCTCTTTCCATCTCGTAGACACGAGCTGAGAAATTGCAAACGTCGAGCAATTGCTCAGAGATGAAAAGTGCCAGCACTGAAAGCTCTTGCCAGCCAGCACCCTTCCTTGGAAGTGCTTTTGTAGGCCTAAGAAGACTGGGGCTCTGGGCTTCTCTAGCCACCTAATCTTCTGCTCATCCTCTCGCGCACTCTAAAGAGAGCTCAGGTGAGAAATTGCAAACGTCGAGCAATTGCTCAGAGATGAAAAGTGCCAGCACTGAAAGCTGTTGCCAGCCAGCACCCTTCCTTGGAAGCGCTTTCACAGGCGCAGCAACACTGGGGCTTTGCGCTTCTCTAGCCACCAAACGTCACGGTCATTCTCTTTCCATCTCGTAGACACGAGCTGAGAAATTGCAAACGTCGAGCAATTGCTCAGAGATGAAAAGTGCCAGCACTGAAAGCTCTTGCCAGCCAGCACCCTTCCTTGGAAGCGCTTTTGTAGGCCTAAGCACACTGGGGCTCTGGGCTTCTCTACCCACCTAATCTTCTGCTCATCCTCTCGCGCACTCTAAAGAGAGCTCAGGTGAGAAATTGCAAACGTCGAGCAATTGCTCAGAGATGAAAAGTGCCAGCACTGAAAGCTCTTGCTAGCCAGCACCCTTCCTTGGAAGCGCTTTCACAGGCGCAGCAACACTGGGGCTTTGCGCTTCTCTACCCACCAAACGTCACAGTCATTCTCTTTCCATCTCGTAGACACGAGCTGAGAAATTGCAAACGTCGAGCAATTGCTCAGAGATGAAAAGTGCCAGCACTGAAAGCTGTTGCCAGCCAGCACCCTTCCTTGGAAGTGCTTTTGTAGGCCTAAGAACAGTGGGGCTCTGGGCTTCTCTAGCCACCTAATCTTCTGCTCATAATCTCGCGCACTCTAAAGAGAGCTCAGGTGAGAAATTGCAAACGTCGAGCAATTGCTCAGAGATGAAAAGTGCCAGCACTGAAAGCTCTTGCTAGCCAGCACCCTTCCTTGGAAGCGCTTTCACAGGCGCAGCAACACTGGGGCTTTGCGCTTCTCTACCCACCAAATATCACGGTCACTATCTCTCTGTCTCGTAGACACGAGCTGAGAAATTGCAAACGTCGAGCAATTGCTCAGAGATGAAAAGTGCCAGCACTGAAAGCTGTTGCTAGCCAGCACCCTTCCTTGGAAGCGCTTTCACAGGCGCAGCAACACTGGGGCTTTGCACTTCTCTACCCACCAAACGTCACAGTCATTCTCTTTCCATCTCGTAGACACGAGCTGAGAAATTGCAAACGTCGAGCAATTGCTCAGAGATGAAAAGTGCCAGCACTGAAAGCTGTTGCCAGCCAGCACCCTTCCTTGGAAGTGCTTTTGTAGGCCTAAGAACAGTGGGGCTCTGGGCTTCTCTAGCCACCTAATCTTCTGCTCATCCTCTCGCGCACTCTAAAGAGAGCTCAGGTGAGAAATTGCAAACGTCGAGCAATTGCTCAGAGATGAAAAGTGCCAGCACTGAAAGCTCTTGCTAGCCAGCACCCTTCCTTGGAAGCGCTTTCACAGGCGCAGCAACACTGGGGCTTTGCGCTTCTCTACCCACCAAATATCACGGTCACTATCTCTCTGTCTCGTAGACACGAGCTGAGAAATTGCAAACGTCGAGCAATTGCTCAGAGATGAAAAGTGCCAGCACTGAAAGCTGTTGCTAGCCAGCACCCTTCCTTGGAAGCGCTTTCACAGGCAAAGCAACACTGGGGCTTTGCACTTCTCTACCCACCAAACGTCACAGTCATTCTCTTTCCATCTCGTAGACACGATCTGAGAAATTGCAAACGTCGAGCAATTGCTCAGAGATGAAAAGTGCCAGCACTGAAAGCTGTTGCCAGCCAGCACCCTTCCTTGGAAGTGCTTTTGTAGGCCTAAGAACACTGGGGCTCTGGGCTTCTCTAGCCACCTAATCTTCTGCTCATCCTCTCGCGCACTCTAAAGAGAGCTCAGGTGAGAAATTGCAAACGTCGAGCAATTGCTCAGAGATGAAAAGTGCCAGCACTGAAAGCTGTTGCCAGCCAGCACCCTTCCTTGGAAGCGCTTTCACAGGCACAGCAACACTGGGGCTTTGCTCTTCTCTACCCACCAAACGTCACAGTCATTCTCTTTCCATCTCGTAGACACAAGCTGAGAAATTGCAAACGTCGAGCAATTGCTCAGAGATGAAAAGTGCCAGCACTGAAAGCTCTTGCCAGCCAGCACCCTTCCTTGGAAGTGCTTTTGTAGGCCTAAGAACACTGGGGCTCTGGGCTTCTCTAGCCACCTAATCTTCTGCTCATCCTCTCGCGCACTCTAAAGAGAGCTCAGGTGAGAAATTGCAAACGTCGAGCAATTGCTCAGAGATGAAAAGTGCCAGCACTGAAAGCTGTTGCTAGCCAGCACCCTTCCTTTGAAGCGCTTTTGTAGGCCTAAGAACACTGGGGCTCTGGGCTTCTCTAGCCACCTAATCTTCTGCTCATCCTCTCGCGCAGTCTAAAGAGAGCTCAGGTGAGAAATTGCAAACGTCGAGCAATTGCTCAGAGATGAAAAGTGCCAGCACTGAAAGCTGTTGCTAGCCAGCACCCTTCCTTGGAAGCGCTTTCACAGGCGCAGCAACACTGGGGCTTTGCGCTTCTCTACCCACCAAATATCACGGTCACTATCTCTCTGTCTCGTAGACACGAGCTGAGAAATTGCAAACGTCGAGCAATTTCTCAGAGATGAAAAGTGCCAGCACTGAAAGCTGTTGCTAGCCAGCACCCTTCCTTGGAAGCGCTTTTGTAGGCCTAAGAACAGTGGGGCTCTGGGCTTCTCTAGCCACCTAATCTTCTGCTCATCCTCTCGCGCACTCTAAAGAGAGCTCAGGTGAGAAATTGCAAACGTCGAGCAATTGCTCAGAGATGAAAAGTGCCAGCACTGAAAGCTGTTGCTAGCCAGCACCCTTCCTTGGAAGCGCTTTCACAGGCGCAGCAACACTGGGGCTTTGCACTTCTCTACCCACCAAACGTCACAGTCATTCTCTTTCCATCTCGTAGACACGAGCTGAGAAATTGCAAACGTCGATCAATTGCTCAGAGATGAAAAGTGCCAGCACTGAAAGCTCTTGCCAGCCAGCACCCTTCCTTGGAAGTGCTTTTGTAGGCCTAAGCACACTGGGGCTCTGGGCTTCTCTAGCCACCTAATCTTCTGCTCATCCTCTCGCGCACTCTAAAGAGAGCTCAGGTGAGAAATTGCAAACGTCGAGCAATTGCTCAGAGATGAAAAGTGCCAGCACTGAAAGCTGTTGCCAGCCAGCAGCCTTCCTTGGAAGCGCTTTCACAGGTGCAACAACACTGGGGCTTTGCGCTTCTCTAGCCACCAAACGTCACAGTCATTCTCTTTCCGTCTGGTAGACACGAGTTGAGAAATTGCAAACGTCGAGCAATTGCTCAGAGATGAAAAGTGCCAGCACTGAAAGCTCTTGCTAGCCAGCACCCTTCCTTGGAAGCGCTTTCACAGGCGCAGCAACACTGGGGCTTTGCGCTTCTCTAGACACCAAAGGTCACGGTCATTCTCTTTCCGTCTCGTAGACACGAGCTGAGAAATTGCAAACGTCGAGCAATTGCTCAGAGATGAAAAGTGCCAGCACTGAAAGCTGTTGCTAGCCAGCACCCTTCCTTGGAAGCGCTTTCACAGGCGCAGCAACACTGGGGCTTTGCGCTTCTCTAGCCACCAAACGTCACGGCCACTATCTCTCCGTCTCGTAGACACGAGCTGAGAAATTGCAAACGTCGAGCAATTGCTCAGAGATGAAAAGTGGCAGCACTGAAAGCTGTTGCTAGCCAGCACCCTTCCTTGGAAGCGCTTTCACAGGCGCAGCAACACTGGGGCTTTGTGCTTCTCTAGCCACCAAACGTCACGGTCATTCTCTTTCCGTCTCGTAGACACGAGCTGAGAAATTGGAAACGTCGAGCAATTGCTCAGAGATGAAAAGTGCCAGCACTGAAAGCTGTTGCTAGCCAGCACCCTTCCTTGGAAGCGCTTTCACAGGCACAGCAACACTGGGGCTTTGCGCTTCGCTAGCCACCAAACGTCATGGTCATTCTCTTTCCGTCTCGTAGACACAAGCTGAGAAATTGCAAACGTCGAGCAATTGCTCAGAGATGAAAAGTGCCAGCACTGAAAGCTGTTGCTAGCCAGCAGCCTTCCTTGGAAGCGCTTTTGTAGGCCTAAGAAGACTGGGGCTCTGGGCTTCTCTAGCCACCTAATCTTCTGCTCATCCTCTCGCGCACTCTAAAGAGAGCTCAGGTGAGAAATTGCAAACGTCGAGCAATTGCTCAGAGATGAAAAGTGCCAGCACTGAAAGCTGTTGCTAGCCAGCACCCTTCCTTGGAAGCGCTTTCACAGGCGCAGCAACACCTGGGCTTTGCGCTTCTCTACCCACCAAACGTCACAGTCATTCTCTTTCCATCTCGTAGACACGAGCTGAGAAATTGCAAACGTCGAGCAATTGCTCAGAGATGAAAAGTGCCAGCACTGAAAGCTGTTGCTAGCCAGCACCCTTCCTTGGAAGTGCTTTTGTAGCCCTAAGAAGACTGGGGCTCTGGGCTTCACTAGCCACCTAATCTTCTGCTCATCCTCTCGCGCACTCTAAAGAGAGCTCAGGTGAGAAATTGCAAACGTCCAGCAATTGCTCAGAGATGAAAAGTGCCAGCACTGAAAGCTGTTGCTAGCCAGCACCCTTCCTTGGAAGCGCTTTCACAGGCGCAGCAACACTGGGGCTTTGCGCTTCTCTAGCCACCAAACGTCACGGTCCTTCTCTTTCCGTCTCGTAGACACGAGCTGAGAAATTGCAAACGTCGAGCAATTGCTCAGAGATGAAAAGTGCCAGCACTGAAAGCTGTTGCTAGCCAGCACCCTTCCTTGGAAGCGCTTTTGTAGGCCTAAGAAGACTGGGGCTCTGGGCTTCTCTAGCCACCTAATCATCTGCTCATCCTCTCGCGCACTCTAAAGAGAGCTCAGGTGAGAAATTGCAAACGTCGAGCAATTGCTCAGAGATGAAAAGTGCCAGCACTGAAAGCTGTTGCTAGCCAGCACCCTTCCTTGGAAGCGCTTTCACAGGCAAAGCAACACTGGGGCTTTGCACTTCTCTACCCACCAAACGTCACAGTCATTCTCTTTCCATCTCGTAGACACGAGCTGAGAAATTGCAAACGTCGAGCAATTGCTCAGAGATGAAAAGTGCCAGCACTGAAAGCTCTTGCCAGCCAGCACCCTTCCTTGGAAGTGCTTTTGTAGGCCTAAGAACACTGGGGCTCTGGGCTTCTCTAGCCACCTAATCTTCTGCTCATCCTCTCGCGCACTCTAAAGAGAGCTCAGGTGAGAAATTGCAAACGTCGAGCAATTGCTCAGAGATGAAAAGTGCCAGCACTGAAAGCTGTTGCCAGCCAGCACCCTTCCTTGGAAGCGCTTTCACAGGCGCAGCAACACTGGGGCTTTGCGCTTCTCTAGCCACCAAACGTCACGGTCATTCTCTTTCCATCTCGTAGACACGAGCTGAGAAATTGCAAACGTCGAGCAATTGCTCAGAGATGAAAAGTGCCAGCACTGAAAGCTCTTGCCAGCCAGCACCCTTCCTTGGAAGCGCTTTTGTAGGCCTAAGCACACTGGGGCTCTGGGCTTCTCTACCCACCTAATCTTCTGCTCATCCTCTCGCGCACTCTAAAGAGAGCTCAGGTGAGAAATTGCAAACGTCGAGCAATTGCTCAGAGATGAAAAGTGCCAGCACTGAAAGCTCTTGCTAGCCAGCACCCTTCCTTGGAAGTGCTTTCACAGGCGCAGCAACACTGGGGCTTTGCGCTTCTCTACCCACCAAATATCACGGTCACTATCTCTCTGTCTCGTAGACACGAGCTGAGAAATTGCAAACGTCGAGCAATTGCTCAGAGATGAAAAGTGCCAGCACTGAAAGCTGTTGCTAGCCAGCACCCTTCCTTGGAAGCGCTTTCACAGGCAAAGCAACACTGGGGCTTTGCACTTCTCTACCCACCAAACGTCACAGTCATTCTCTTTCCATCTCGTAGACACGAGCTGAGAAATTGCAAACGTCGAGCAATTGCTCAGAGATGAAAAGTGCCAGCACTGAAAGCTGTTGCCAGCCAGCACCCTTCCTTGGAAGTGCTTTTGTAGGCCTAAGAACAGTGGGGCTCTGGGCTTCTCTAGCCACCTAATCTTCTGCTCATCCTCTCGCGCACTCTAAAGAGAGCTCAGGTGAGAAATTGCAAACGTCGAGCAATTGCTCAGAGATGAAAAGTGCCAGCACTGAAAGCTCTTGCTAGCCAGCACCCTTCCTTGGAAGCGCTTTCACAGGCGCAGCAACACTGGGGCTTTGCGCTTCTCTACCCACCAAATATCACGGTCACTATCTCTCTGTCTCGTAGACACGAGCTGAGAAATTGCAAACGTCGAGCAATTGCTCAGAGATGAAAAGTGCCAGCACTGAAAGCTGTTGCTAGCCAGCACCCTTCCTTGGAAGCGCTTTCACAGGCAAAGCAACACTGGGGCTTTGCACTTCTCTACCCACCAAACGTCACAGTCATTCTCTTTCCATCTCGTAGACACGAGCTGAGAAATTGCAAACGTCGAGCAATTGCTCAGAGATGAAAAGTGCCAGCACTGAAAGCTGTTGCCAGCCAGCACCCTTCCTTGGAAGTGCTTTTGTAGGCCTAAGAACACTGGGGCTCTGGGCTTCTCTAGCCACCTAATCTTCTGCTCATCCTCTCGCGCACTCTAAAGAGAGCTCAGGTGAGAAATTGCAAACGTCGAGCAATTGCTCAGAGATGAAAAGTGCCAGCACTGAAAGCTGTTGCTAGCCAGCACCCTTCCTTGGAAGCGCTTTTGTAGGCCTAAGAACACTGGGGCTCTGGGCTTCTCTAGCCACCTAATCTTCTGCTCATCCTCTCGCGCACTCTAAAGAGAGCTCAGGTGAGAAATTGCAAACGTCCAGCAATTGCTCAGAGATGAAAAGTGCCAGCACTGAAAGCTGTTGCTAGCCAGCACCCTTCCTTGGAAGCGCTTTCACAGGCGCAGCAACACTGGGGCTTTGCGCTTCTCTACCCACCAAATATCACGGTCACTATCTCTCTGTCTCGTAGACACGAGCTGAGAAATTGCAAACGTCGAGCAATTGCTCAGAGATGAAAAGTGCCAGCACTGAAAGCTGTTGCTAGCCAGCACCCTTCCTTGGAAGCGCTTTTGTAGGCCTAAGAACAGTGGGGCTCTGGGCTTCTCTAGCCACCTAATCTTCTGCTCATCCTCTCGCGCACTCTAAAGAGAGCTCAGGTGAGAAATTGCAAACGTCGAGCAATTGCTCAGAGATGAAAAGTGCCAGCACTGAAAGCTGTTGCTAGCCAGCACCCTTCCTTGGAAGCGCTTTCACAGGCAAAGCAACACTGGGGCTTTGCACTTCTCTACCCACCAAACGTCACGGTCATTCTCTTTCCATCTCGTAGACACGAGCTGAGAAATTGCAAATGTCGATCAATTGCTCAGAGATGAAAAGTGCCAGCACTGAAAGCTCTTGCCAGCCAGCACCCTTCCTTGGAAGTGCTTTCACAGGCGCAGCAACACTGGGGCTTTGCGCTTCTCTACCCACCAAACGTCACGGTCATTCTCTTCCCGTCTCGTAGACACGAGCTGAGAGATTGCAAACGTCGAGCAATTGCTCAGAGATGAAAAGTGCCAGCACTGAAAGCTGTTGCTAGCCAGCCCCCTTCCTTGGAAGCGCTTTTGTAGGCCTAAGAACACTGGGGCTCTGGGCTTCTCTAGCCACCTAATCTTCTGCTCATCCTCTTGCGCACTCTAAAGAGAGCTCAGGTGAGAAATTGCAAACGTCGAGCAATTGCTCAGAGATGAAAAGTGCCAGCACTGAAAGCTGTTGCTAGCCAGCACCCTTCCTTGGAAGCGCTTTCACAGGCGCAGCAACACTGGGGCTTTGCGCTTCTCTACCCACCAAACGTCACGGTCATTCTCTTTCCGTCTGGTAGACACGAGCTGAGAAATTGCAAACGTCGAGCAATTGCTCAGAGATGAAAAGTGCCAGCACTGAAAGCTGTTGCTAGCCAGCACCCTTCCTTGGAAGCGCTTTCACAGGCGCAGCAACACTGGGGCTTTGCACTTCTCTACCCACCAAACGTCACAGTCATTCTCTTTCCATCTCGTAGACACGATCTGAGAAATTGCAAACGTCGAGCAATTGCTCAGAGATGAAAAGTGCCAGCACTGAAAGCTGTTGCCAGCCAGCACCCTCCTTGGAAGTGCTTTTGTAGGCCTAAGAACACTGGGGCTCTGGGCTTCTCTAGCCACCTAATCTTGTGCTCATCCTCTCGCGCACTCTAAAGAGAGCTCAGGTGAGAAATTGCAAACGTCGAGCAATTGCTCAGAGATGAAAAGTGCCAGCACTGAAAGCTGTTGCTAGGCAGCACCCTTCCTTGGAAGCGCTTTCACAGGCACAGCAACACTGGGGCTTTGCGCTTCTCTAGCCACCAAACGTCACGGTCATTCTCTTTCCGTCTGGTAGACACGAGTTGAGAAATTGCAAACGTCGAGCAATTGCTCAGAGATGAAAAGTGCCAGCACTGAAAGCTCTTGCTAGCCAGCACCCTTCCTTGGAAGCGCTTTCACAGGCGCAGCAACACTGGGGCTTTGCGCTTCTCTACCCACCAAACGTCACGGTCATTCTCTTCCCGTCTCGTAGACACGAGCTGAGAGATTGCAAACGTCGAGCAATTGCTCAGAGATGAAAAGTGCCAGCACTGAAAGCTGTTGCTAGCCAGCCCCCTTCCTTGGAAGCGCTTTTGTAGGCCTAAGAACACTGGGGCTCTGGGCTTCTCTAGCCACCTAATCTTCTGCTCATCCTCTTGCGCACTCTAAAGAGAGCTCAGGTGAGAAATTGCAAACGTCGAGCAATTGCTCAGAGATGAAAAGTGCCAGCACTGAAAGCTGTTGCTAGCCAGCACCCTTCCTTGGAAGCGCTTTCACAGGCGCAGCAACACTGGGGCTTTGCGCTTCTCTACCCACCAAACGTCACAGTCATTCTCTTTCCGTCTGGTAGACACGAGCTGAGAAATTGCAAACGTCGAGCAATTGCTCAGAGATGAAAAGTGCCAGCACTGAAAGCTCTTGCCAGCCAGCACCCTCCTTGGAAGTGCTTTTGTAGGCCTAAGAACACTGGGGCTCTGGGCTTCTCTAGCCACCTAATCTTCTGCTCATCCTCTCGCGCACTCTAAAGAGAGCTCAGGTGAGAAATTGCAAACGTCGAGCAATTGCTCAGAGATGAAAAGTGCCAGCACTGAAAGCTGTTGCTAGCCAGCACCCTTCCTTGGAAGCGCTTTCACAGGCGCAGCAACAATGGGGCTTTGCACTTCTCTACCCACCAAACGTCACAGTCATTCTCTTTCCATCTCGTAGACACGAGCTGAGAAATTGCAAACGTCGAGCAATTGCTCAGAGATGAAAAGTGCCAGCACTAAAAGCTGTTGCTAGCCAGCACCCTTCCTTGGAAGCGCTTTCACAGGCGCAGCAACACTGGGGCTTTGCGCTGCTCTAGACACCAAACGTCACGGTCATTCTCTTTCCGTCTCGTAGACACGAGCTGAGAAATTGCAAACGTCGAGCAATTGCTCAGAGATGAAAAGTGCCAGCACTGAAAGCTGTTGCTAGCCAGCACCCTTCCTTGGAAGCGCTTTCACAGGCGCAGCAACACTGGGGCTTTGCGCTTCTCTAGCCACCAAACGTCACGGCCACTATCTCTCCGTCTCGTAGACACGAGCTGAGAAATTGCAAACGTTGAGCAATTGCTCAGAGATGAAAAGTGCCAGCACTGAAAGCTGTTGCTAGCCAGCACCCTTCCTTGGAAGCGCTTTCACAGGCGCAGCAACACTGGGGCTTTGTGCTTCTCTAGCCACCAAACGTCACGGTCATTCTCTTTCCGTCTCGTAGACAAGAGCTGAGAAATTGCAAACGTCAAGCAATTGCTCAGAGATGAAAAGTGCCAGCACTGAAAGCTGTTGCTAGCCAGCACCCTTCCTTGGAAGCGCTTTTGTAGGCCTAAGCACACTGGGGCTCTGGGCTTCTCTAGCCACCTCATCTTCTGCTCATCCTCTCGCGCACTCTAAAGAGAGCTCAGGTGAGAAATTGCAAACGTCGAGCAATTGCTCAGAGATGAAAAGTGCCAGCACTGAAAGCTGTTGCTAGCCAGCACCCTTCCTTGGAAGCGCTTTCACAGGCACAGCAACACTGGGGCTTTGCGCTTCGCTAGCCACCAAATGTCACGGTCACTATCTCTCCGTCTCGTAGACACAAGCTGAGAAATTGCAAACGTCGAGCAATTGCTCAGAGATGAAAAGTGCCAGCACTGAAAGCTGTTGCTAGCCAGCACCCTTCCTTGGAAGCGCGTTCACAGGCGCAGCAACACTGGGGCTTTGCGCTTCTCTAGCCACCAAACGTCATGGTCATTCTCTTTCCGTCTCGTAGACACGAGCTGAGAAATTGCAAACGTCGAGCAATTGCTCAGAGATGAAAAGTGCCAGCACTGAAAGCTGTTGCTAGCCAGCACCCTTCCTTGGAAGCGCTTTTGTAGGCCTAAGAACACTGGGGCTCTGGGCTTCTCTAGCCACCTAATCTTCTGCTCATCCTCTCGCGCACTCTAAAGAGAGCTCAGGTGAGAAATTGCAAACGTCGAGCAATTGCTCAGAGATGAAAAGTGCCAGCACTGAAAGCTGTTGCTAGCCAGCACCCTTCCTTGGAAGCGCTTTCACAGGCGCAGCAACACCTGGGCTTTGCGCTTCTCTACCCACCAAACGTCACAGTCATTCTCTTTCCATCTCGTAGACACGAGCTGAGAAATTGCAAACGTCGAGCAATTGCTCAGAGATGAAAAGTGCCAGCACTGAAAGCTGTTGCTAGCCAGCACCCTTCCTTGGAAGCGCTTTTGTAGGCCTAAGAAGACTGGGGCTCTGGGCTTCTCTAGCCACCTAATCTTCTGCTCATCCTCTCGCGCACTCTAAAGAGAGCTCAGGTGAGAAATTGCAAACGTCGAGCAATTGCTCAGAGATGAAAAGTGCCAGCACTGAAAGCTGTTGCCAGCCAGCACCCTTCCTTGGAAGCGCTTTCACAGGCACAGCAACACTGGGGCTTTGCTCTTCTCTACCCACCAAACGTCACAGTCATTCTCTTTCCATCTCGTAGACACAAGCTGAGAAATTGCAAACGTCGAGCAATTGCTCAGAGATGAAAAGTGCCAGCACTGAAAGCTCTTGCCAGCCAGCACCCTTCCTTGGAAGTGCTTTTGTAGGCCTAAGAAGACTGGGGCTCTGGGCTTCACTAGCCACCTAATCTTCTGCTCATCCTCTCGCGCACTCTAAAGAGAGCTCAGGTGAGAAATTGCAAACGTCGAGCAATTGCTCAGAGATGAAAAGTGCCAGCACTGAAAGCTGTTGCTAGCCAGCACCCTTCCTTGGAAGCGCTTTCACAGGCGCAGCAACACTGGGGCTTTGCGCTTCTCTACCCACCAAACGTCACGGTCACTATCTCTCCGTCTCGTAGACACGAGCTGAGAAATTGCAAACGTCGAGCAATTGCTCAGAGATGAAAAGTGCCAGCACTGAAAGCTGTTGCTAGCCAGCACCCTTCCTTGGAAGCGCTTTTGTAGGCCTAAGCACACTGGGGCTCTGGGCTTCTCTAGCCACCTAATCTTCTGCTCATCCTCTCGCGCACTCTAAAGAGAGCTCAGGTGAGAAATTGCAAAGGTCGAGCAATTGCTCAGAGATGAAAAGTGCCAGCACTGAAAGCTGTTGCTAGGCAGCACCCTTCCTTGGAAGCGCGTTCACAGGCGCAGCAACACTGGGGCTTTGCGCTTCTCTACCCACCAAACGTCATGGTCATTCTCTTTCCGTCTCGTAGACACGAGCTGAGAAATTGCAAACGTCGAGCAATTGCTCAGAGATGAAAAGTGCCAGCACTGAAAGCTGTTGCTAGCCAGCCCCCTTCCTTGGAAGCGCTTTTGTAGGCCTAAGAAGACTGGGGCTCTGGGCTTCTCTAGCCACCTAATCTTCTGCTCATCCTCTCGCGCACTCTAAAGAGAGCTCAGGTGAGAAATTGCAAACGTCGAGCAATTGCTCAGAGATGAAAAGTGCCAGCACTGAAAGCTGTTGCTAGCCAGCACCCTTCCTTGGAAGCGCTTTCACAGGCGCAGCAACACTGGGGCTTTGCGCTTCTCTACCCACCAAACGTCACGGTCACTATCTCTCCGTCTCGTAGACACGAGCTGAGAAATTGCAAACGTCGAGCAATTGCTCAGAGATGAAAAGTGCCAGCACTGAAAGCTGTTGCTAGCCAGCACCCTTCCTTGGAAGCGCTTTTGTAGGCCTAAGAACACTGGGGCTCTGGGCTTCTCTAGCCACCTAATCATCTGCTCATCCTCTCGCGCACTCTAAAGAGAGCTCAGGTGAGAAATTGCAAACGTCGAGCAATTGCTCAGAGATGAAAAGTGCCAGCACTGAAAGCTGTTGCTAGCCAGCACCCTTCCTTGGAAGCGCTTTCACAGGCGCAGCAACACTGGGGCTTTGCACTTCTCTACCCACCAAACGTCACAGTCATTCTCTTTCCATCTCGTAGACACGAGCTGAGAAATTGCAAACGTCGAGCAATTGCTCAGAGATGAAAAGTGCCAGCACTGAAAGCTGTTGCCAGCCAGCACCCTCCTTGGAAGTGCTTTTGTAGCCCTAAGAACACTGGGGCTCTGGGCTTCTCTAGCCACCTAATCTTCTGCTCATCCTCTCGCGCACTCTAAAGAGAGCTCAGGTGAGAAATTGCAAAGGTCGAGCAATTGCTCAGAGATGAAAAGTGCCAGCACTGAAAGCTGTTGCTAGCCAGCACCCTTCCTTGGAAGCGCTTTCACAGGCGCAGCAACACTGGGGCTTTGCGCTTCTCTACCCACCAAACGTCACAGTCATTCTCTCTCCGTCTCGTAGACACGAGCTGAGAAATTGCAAACGTCGAGCAATTGCTCAGAGATGAAAAGTGCCAGCACTGAAAGCTGTTGCTAGCCAGCCCCCTTCCTTGGAAGCGCTTTTGTAGGCCTAAGAAGACTGGGGCTCTGGGCTTCTCTAGCCACCTAATCTTCTGCTCATCCTCTCGCGCACTCTAAAGAGAGCTCAGGTGAGAAATTGCAAACGTCCAGCAATTGCTCAGAGATGAAAAGTGCCAGCACTGAAAGCTGTTGCTAGCCAGCACCCTTCCTTGGAAGCGCTTTCACAGGCGCAGCAACACTGGGGCTTTGCGCTTCTCTAGCCACCAAACGTCACGGTCCTTCTCTTTCCGTCTCGTAGACACGAGCTGAGAAATTGCAAACGTCGAGCAATTGCTCAGAGATGAAAAGTGCCAGCACTGAAAGCTGTTGCTAGCCAGCACCCTTCCTTGGAAGCGCTTTCACAGGCGCAGCAACACTGGGGCTTTGCGCTTCTCTAGCCACCAAACGTCACGGCCACTATCTCTCCGTCTCGTAGACACGAGCTGAGAAATTGCAAACGTTGAGCAATTGCTCAGAGATGAAAAGTGCCAGCACTGAAAGCTCTTGCTAGCCAGCACCCTTCCTTGGAAGCGCTTTCACAGGCGCAGCAACACTGGGGCTTTGTGCTTCTCTAGCCACCAAACGTCACGGTCATTCTCTTTCCGTCTCGTAGACACGAGCTGAGAAATTGCAAACGTCCAGCAATTGCTCAGAGATGAAAAGTGCCAGCACTGAAAGCTGTTGCTAGCCAGCACCCTTCCTTGGAAGCGCTTTTGTAGGCCTAAGCACACTGGGGCTCTGGGCTTCTCTAGCCACCTAATCTTCTGCTCATCCTCTCGCGCACTCTAAAGAGAGCTCAGGTGAGAAATTGCAAACGTCGAGCAATTGCTCAGAGATGAAAAGTGCCAGCACTGAAAGCTCTTGCTAGCCAGCACCCTTCCTTGGAAGCGCTTTCACAGGCGCAGCAACACTGGGGCTTTGCGCTTCGCTAGCCACCAAATGTCACGGTCACTATCTCTCCGTCTCGTAGACACAAGCTGAGAAATTGCAAACGTCGAGCAATTGCTCAGAGATGAAAAGTGCCAGCACTGAAAGCTGTTGCTAGCCAGCACCCTTCCTTGGAAGCGCGTTCACAGGCGCAGCAACACTGGGGCTTTGCGCTTCTCTAGCCACCAAACGTCATGGTCATTCTCTTTCCGTCTCGTAGACACAAGCTGAGAAATTGCAAACGTCGAGCAATTGCTCAGAGATGAAAAGTGCCAGCACTGAAAGCTGTTGCTAGCCAGCACCCTTCCTTGGAAGCGCTTTTGTAGGCCTAAGAACACTGGGGCTCTGGGCTTCTCTAGCCACCTAATCTTCTGCTCATCCTCTCGCGCACTCTAAAGAGAGCTCAGGTGAGAAATTGCAAACGTCGAGCAATTGCTCAGAGATGAAAAGTGCCAGCACTGAAAGCTGTTGCTAGCCAGCACCCTTCCTTGGAAGCGCTTTCACAGGCGCAGCAACACCTGGGCTTTGCGCTTCTCTACCCACCAAACGTCACAGTCATTCTCTTTCCATCTCGTAGACACGAGCTGAGAAATTGCAAACGTCGAGCAATTGCTCAGAGATGAAAAGTGCCAGCACTGAAAGCTGTTGCTAGCCAGCACCCTTCCTTGGAAGTGCTTTTGTAGCCCTAAGAAGACTGGGGCTCTGGGCTTCACTAGCCACCTAATCTTCTGCTCATCCTCTCGCGCACTCTAAAGAGAGCTCAGGTGAGAAATTGCAAACGTCCAGCAATTGCTCAGAGATGAAAAGTGCCAGCACTGAAAGCTGTTGCTAGCCAGCACCCTTCCTTGGAAGCGCTTTCACAGGCGCAGCAACACTGGGGCTTTGCGCTTCTCTAGCCACCAAACGTCACGGTCCTTCTCTTTCCGTCTCGTAGACACGAGCTGAGAAATTGCAAACGTCGAGCAATTGCTCAGAGATGAAAAGTGCCAGCACTGAAAGCTGTTGCTAGCCAGCACCCTTCCTTGGAAGCGCTTTTGTAGGCCTAAGAACACTGGGGCTCTGGGCTTCTCTAGCCACCTAATCATCTGCTCATCCTCTCGCGCACTCTAAAGAGAGCTCAGGTGAGAAATTGCAAACGTCGAGCAATTGCTCAGAGATGAAAAGTGCCAGCACTGAAAGCTGTTGCTAGCCAGCCCCCTTCCTTGGAAGCGCTTTCACAGGCGCAGCAACACTGGGGCTTTGCACTTCTCTACCCACCAAACGTCACAGTCATTCTCTTTCCATCTCGTAGACACGAGCTGAGAAATTGCAAACGTCGAGCAATTGCTCAGAGATGAAAAGTGCCAGCACTGAAAGCTCTTGCCAGCCAGCACCCTTCCTTGGAAGCGCTTTTGTAGGCCTAAGAACACTGGGGCTCTGGGCTTCTCTAGCCACCTAATCTTGTGCTCATCCTCTCGCGCACTCTAAAGAGAGCTCAGGTGAGAAATTGCAAACGTCGAGCAATTGCTCAGAGATGAAAAGTGCCAGCACTGAAAGCTCTTGCTAGCCAGCACCCTTCCTTGGAAGCGCTTTCACAGGCGCAGCAACACTGGGGCTTTGCGCTTCTCTACCCACCAAATATCACGGTCACTATCTCTCTGTCTCGTAGACACGAGCTGAGAAATTGCAAACGTCGAGCAATTGCTCAGAGATGAAAAGTGCCAGCACTGAAAGCTGTTGCTAGCCAGCACCCTTCCTTGGAAGCGCTTTCACAGGCAAAGCAACACTGGGGCTTTGCACTTCTCTAGCCACCAAACGTCACAGTCATTCTCTTTCCATCTCGTAGACACGAGCTGAGAAATTGCAAACGTCGAGCAATTGCTCAGAGATGAAAAGTGCCAGCACTGAAAGCTGTTGCCAGCCAGCCCCCTTCCTTGGAAGCGCTTTTGTAGGCCTAAGAACAGTGGGGCTCTGGGCTTCTCTAGCCACCTAATCTTCTGCTCATCCTCTCGCGCACTCTAAAGAGAGCTCAGGTGAGAAATTGCAAACGTCGAGCAATTGCTCAGAGATGAAAAGTGCCAGCACTGAAAGCTGTTGCTAGCCAGCACCCTTCCTTGGAAGCGCTTTCACAGGCGCAGCAACACTGGGGCTTTGCGCTTCTCTACCCACCAAATATCACGGTCACTATCTCTCTGTCTCGTAGACACGAGCTGAGAAATTGCAAACGTCGAGCAATTGCTCAGAGATGAAAAGTGCCAGCACTGAAAGCTGTTGCTAGCCAGCACCCTTCCTTGGAAGCGCTTTCACAGGCAAAGCAACACTGGGGCTTTGCACTTCTCTACCCACCAAACGTCACAGTCATTCTCTTTCCATCTCGTAGACACGAGCTGAGAAATTGCAAACGTCGAGCAATTGCTCAGAGATGAAAAGTGCCAGCACTGAAAGCTGTTGCCAGCCAGCACCCTTCCTTGGAAGTGCTTTTGTAGGCCTAAGAACAGTGGGGCTCTGGGCTTCTCTAGCCACCTAATCTTCTGCTCATCCTCTCGCGCACTCTAAAGAGAGCTCAGGTGAGAAATTGCAAACGTCGAGCAATTGCTCAGAGATGAAAAGTGCCAGCACTGAAAGCTGTTGCCAGCCAGCACCCTTCCTTGGAAGCGCTTTCACAGGCACAGCAACACTGGGGCTTTGCTCTTCTCTACCCACCAAACGTCACAGTCATTCTCTTTCCATCTCGTAGACACAAGCTGAGAAATTGCAAACGTCGAGCAATTGCTCAGAGATGAAAAGTGCCAGCACTGAAAGCTCTTGCCAGCCAGCACCCTTCCTTGGAAGTGCTTTTGTAGCCCTAAGAACACTGGGGCTCTGGGCTTCTCTAGCCACCTAATCTTCTGCTCATCCTCTCGCGCACTCTAAAGAGAGCTCAGGTGAGAAATTGCAAACGTCGAGCAATTGCTCAGAGATGAAAAGTGCCAGCACTGAAAGCTGTTGCTAGCCAGCACCCTTCCTTGGAAGCGCTTTTGTAGGCCTAAGAACAGTGGGGCTCTGGGCTTCTCTAGCCACCTAATCTTCTGCTCATCCTCTCGCGCACTCTAAAGAGAGCTCAGGTGAGAAATTGCAAACGTCCAGCAATTGCTCAGAGATGAAAAGTGCCAGCACTGAAAGCTGTTGCTAGCCAGCACCCTTCCTTGGAAGCGCTTTCACAGGCGCAGCAACACTGGGGCTTTGCACTTCTCTACCCACCAAATATCACGGTCACTATCTCTCTGTCTCGTAGACACGAGCTGAGAAATTGCAAACGTCGAGCAATTGCTCAGAGATGAAAAGTGCCAGCACTGAAAGCTGTTGCTAGCCAGCACCCTTCCTTGGAAGCGCTTTCACAGGCAAAGCAACACTGGGGCTTTGCACTTCTCTACCCACCAAACGTCACAGTCATTCTCTTTCCATCTCGTAGACACGAGCTGAGAAATTGCAAACGTCGAGCAATTGCTCAGAGATGAAAAGTGCCAGCACTGAAAGCTCTTGCCAGCCAGCACCCTTCCTTGGAAGTGCTTTTGTAGGCCTAAGAAGACTGGGGCTCTGGGCTTCTCTAGCCACCTAATCTTCTGCTCATCCTCTCGCGCACTCTAAAGAGAGCTCAGGTGAGAAATTGCAAACGTCGAGCAATTGCTCAGAGATGAAAAGTGCCAGCACTGAAAGCTGTTGCCAGCCAGCACCCTTCCTTGGAAGCGCTTTCACAGGCGCAGCAACACTGGGGCTTTGCTCTTCTCTACCCACCAAACGTCACAGTCATTCTCTTTCCATCTCGTAGACACAAGCTGAGAAATTGCAAACGTTGAGCAATTGCTCAGAGATGAAAAGTGCCAGCACTGAAAGCTCTTGCCAGCCAGCACCCTTCCTTGGAAGTGCTTTTGTAGCCCTAAGAAGACTGGGGCTCTGGGCTTCTCTAGCCACCTAATCTTCTGCTCATCCTCTCGCGCACTCTAAAGAGAGCTCAGGTGAGAAATTGCAAACGTCGAGCAATTGCTCAGAGAGGAAAAGTGCCAGCACTGAAAGCTGTTGCTAGCCAGCACCCTTCCTTGGAAGCGCTTTTGTAGGCCTAAGCACACTGGGGCTCTGGGCTTCTCTAGCCACCTAATCTTCTGCTCATCCTCTCGCGCAGTCTAAAGAGAGCTCAGGTGAGAAATTGCAAACGTCGAGCAATTGCTCAGAGATGAAAAGTGCCAGCACTGAAAGCTGTTGCTAGCCAGCACCCTTCCTTGGAAGCGCTTTCACAGGCGCAGCAACACTGGGGCTTTGCACTTCTCTAGCCACCAAACGTCACGGTCATTCTCTTTCCGTCTCGTAGACACGAGTTGAGAAATTGCAAACGTCGAGCAATTGCTCAGAGATGAAAAGTGCCAGCACTGAAAGCTGTTGCTAGCCAGCACCCTTCCTTGGAAGTGCTTTCACAGGCGCAGCAACACTGGGGCTTTGCGCTTCTCTAGCCACCAAACGTCACGGCCACTATCTCTCCGTCTCGTAGACACGAGCTGAGAAATTGCAAACGTTGAGCAATTGCTCAGAGATGAAAAGTGCCAGCACTGAAAGCTGTTGCTAGACAGCACCCTTCCTTGGAAGCGCTTTCACAGGCGCAGCAACACCTGGGCTTTGTGCTTCTCTAGCCACCAAACGTCACGGTCATTCTCTTTCCATCTCGTAGACACGAGCTGAGAAATTGCAAACGTCGAGCAATTGCTCAGAGATGAAAAGTGCCAGCACTGAAAGCTGTTGCTAGCCAGCCCCCTTCCTTGGAAGCGCTTTTGTAGGCCTAAGAACAGTGGGGCTTTGCGCTTCTCTAGCCACGTAATCTTGTGCTCATTCTCTCGCGCACTCTAAAGGGTGCTCAGGTGAGAAATTGCAAACGTCGAGCAATTGCTCAGAGATGAAAAGTGCCAGCACTGAAAGCTGTTGCTAGCCAGCAGCCTTCCTTGGAAGCGCTTTCACAGGCGCAGCAACACTGGGGCTTTGCGCTTCTCTACCCACCAAACGTCACGGTCATTCTCTTTCCGTCTCGTAGACACGAGCTGAGAAATTGCAAACGTCGAGCAATTGCTCAGAGATGAAAAGTGCCAGCACTGAAAGCTGTTGCTAGCCAGCACCCTTCCTTGGAAGCGCTTTTGTAGGCCTAAGAACAGTGGGGCTCTGGGCTTCTCTAGCCACCTAATCTTCTGCTCATCCTCTCGCGCACTCTAAAGAGAGCTCAGGTGAGAAATTGCAAACGTCGAGCAATTGCTCAGAGATGAAAAGTGCCAGCACTGAAAGCTGTTGCTAGCCAGCACCCTTCCTTGGAAGCGCTTTCACAGGCGCAGCAACACTGGGGCTTTGCGCTTCTCTAGCCACCAAACGTCACGGTCATTCTCTTTCCGTCTCGTAGACACGAGCTGAGAAATTGCAAACGTCGAGCAATTGCTCAGAGATGAAAAGTGCCAGCACTGAAAGCTGTTGCTAGCCAGCACCCTTCCTTGGAAGCGCTTTTGTAGGCCTAAGAACACTGGGGCTTTGCGCTTCTCTAGCCACCTAATCTTGTGCTCATTCTCTCGCGCACTCTAAAGAGAGCTCAGGTGAGAAATTACAAACGTCGAGCAATTGCTCAGAGATGAAAAGTGCCAGCACTGAAAGCTGTTGCTAGCCAGCAGCCTTCCTTGGAAGCGCTTTCACAGGCGCAGCAACACTGGGGCTTTGCGCTTCTCTAGCCACCAAACGTCACGGTCATTCTCTTTCCGTCTCGTAGACACGAGCTGAGAAATTAAAAATGTCCAGCAATTGCTCAGAGATGAAAAGTGCCAGCACTGAAAGCTGTTGCTAGCCAGCAGCCTTCCTTGGAAGCGCTTTTGTAGGCCTAAGAACACTGGGGCTCTGGGCTTCTCTAGCCACCTAATCTTCTGCTCATCCTCTCGCGCACTCTGAAGAGAGCTCAGGTGAGAAATTGCAAACGTCGAGCAATTGCTCAGAGATGAAAAGTGCCAGCACTGAAAGCTGTTGCCAGCCAGCACCCTTCCTTGGAAGCGCTTTCACAGGCAAAGCAACACTGGGGCTTTGCTCTTCTCTACCCACCAAACGTCACAGTCATTCTCTTTCCATCTCGTAGACACGATCTGAGAAATTGCAAACGTCGAGCAATTGCTCAGAGATGAAAAGTGCCAGCACTGAAAGCTGTTGCCAGCCAGCACCCTCCTTGGAAGTGCTTTTGTAGGCCTAAGAACAGTGGGGCTCTGGGCTTCTCTAGCCACCTAATCTTGTGCTCATCCTCTCGCGCACTCTAAAGAGAGCTCAGGTGAGAAATTGCAAACGTCGAGCAATTGCTCAGAGATGAAAAGTGCCAGCACTGAAAGCTGTTGCTAGCCAGCACCCTTCCTTGGAAGCGCTTTCACAGGCGCAGCAACACTGGGGCTTTGCGCTTCTCTAGCCACCAAACGTCACAGTCATTCTCTTTCCATCTCGTAGACACGAGCTGAGAAATTGCAAACGTCGAGCAATTGCTCAGCGATGAAAAGTGCCAGCACTGAAAGCTGTTGCTAGCCAGCCCCCTTCCTTGGAAGCGCTTTTGTAGGCCTAAGAAGACTGGGGCTCTGGGCTTCTCTAGCCACCTAATCTTCTGCTCATCCTCTCGCGCACTCTAAAGAGAGCTCAGGTGAGAAATTGCAAACGTTGAGCAATTGCTCAGAGATGAAAAGTGCCAGCACTGAAAGCTGTTGCTAGCCAGCACCCTTCCTTGGAAGCGCTTTCACAGGCACAGCAACACTGGGGCTTTGCGCTTCTCTACCCACCAGACGTCATGGTCATTCTCTTTCCGTCTCGTAGACACAAGCTGAGAAATTGCAAACGTCGAGCAATTGCTCAGAGATGAAAAGTGCCAGCACTGAAAGCTGTTGCTAGCCAGCACCCTTCCTTGGAAGCGCTTTCACAGGCGCAGCAACACTGGGGCTTTGCGCTTCTCTAGACACCAAACGTCACGGTCATTCTCTTTCCGTCTCGTAGACACGAGCTGAGAAATTGCAAACGTCGAGCAATTGCTCAGAGATGAAAAGTGCCAGCACTGAAAGCTGTTGCTAGCCAGCCCCCTTCCTTGGAAGCGCTTTCACAGGCGCAGCAACACTGGGGCTTTGCGCTTCTCTAGCCACCAAACGTCACGGCCACTATCTGTCCGTCTCGTAGACACGAGCTGAGAAATTGCAAACGTTGAGCAATTGCTCAGAGATGAAAAGTGCCAGCACTGAAAGCTGTTGCTAGCCAGCACCCTTCCTTGGAAGCGCTTTCACAGGCGCAGCAACACCTGGGCTTTGCGCTTCTCTAGCCACCAAACGTCACGGTCCTTCTCTTTCCGTCTCGTAGACACGAGCTGAGAAATTGCAAACGTCCAGCAATTGCTCAGAGATGAAAAGTGCCAGCACTGAAAGCTGTTGCTAGCCAGCACCCTTCCTTGGAAGCGCTTTTGTAGGCCTAAGAACACTGGGGCTCTGGGCTTCTCTAGCCAACTAATCTTCTGCTCATCCTCTCGTGCACTCTAAAGAGAGCTCAGGTGAGAAATTGCAAACGTCGAGCAATTGCTGAGAGATGAAAAGTGCCAGCACTGAAAGCTGTTGCTAGCCAGCACCCTTCCTTGGAAGCGCTTTCACAGGCGCAGCAACACTGGGGCTTTGCGCTTCTCTAGCCACCAAACGTCACGGTCATTCTCTTTCCGTCTCGTAGACACAAGCTGAGAAATTGCAAACGTTGAGCAATTGCTCAGAGATGAAAAGTGCCAGCACTGAAAGCTGTTGCTAGCCAGCACCCTTCCTTGGAAGCGCTTTTGTAGGCCTAAGAACACTGGGGCTTTGCGCTTCTCTAGCCACCTAATCTTCTGCTCATCCTCTCGCGCACTCTAAAGAGAGCTCAGGTGAGAAATTGCAAACGTCGAGCAATTGCTCAGAGATGAAAAGTGCCAGCACTGAAAGCTGTTGCTAGCCAGCAGCCTTCCTTGGAAGCGCTTTCACAGGCGCAGCAACACTGGGGCTTTGCGCTTCTCTAGCCACCAAACGTCACGGTCCTTCTCTTTCCGTCTCGTAGACACGAGCTGAGAAATTACAAATGTCCAGCAATTGCTCAGAGATGAAAAGTGCCAGCACTGAAAGCTGTTGCTAGCCAGCAGCCTTCCTTGGAAGCGCTTTTGTAGGCCTAAGAACACTGGGGCTCTGGGCTTCTCTAGCCACCTAATCTTCTGCTCATCCTCTCGCGCACTCTGAAGAGAGCTCAGGTGAGAAATTGCAAACGTCGAGCAATTGCTCAGAGATGAAAAGTGCCAGCACTGAAAGCTGTTGCCAGCCAGCACCCTTCCTTGGAAGCGCTTTCACAGGCAAAGCAACACTGGGGCTTTGCTCTTCTCTACCCACCAAACGTCACAGTCATTCTCTTTCCATCTCGTAGACACGATCTGAGAAATTGCAAACGTCGAGCAATTGCTCAGAGATGAAAAGTGCCAGCACTGAAAGCTGTTGCCAGCCAGCACCCTCCTTGGAAGTGCTTTTGTAGGCCTAAGAACAGTGGGGCTCTGGGCTTCTCTAGCCACCTAATCTTGTGCTCATCCTCTCGCGCACTCTAAAGAGAGCTCAGGTGAGAAATTGCAAAGGTCGAGCAATTGCTCAGAGATGAAAAGTGCCAGCACTGAAAGCTGTTGCTAGCCAGCACCCTTCCTTGGAAGCGCTTTCACAGGCGCAGCAACACTGGGGCTTTGCGCTTCTCTAGCCACCAAACGTCACAGTCATTCTCTTTCCATCTCGTAGACACGAGCTGAGAAATTGCAAACGTCGAGCAATTGCTCAGAGATGAAAAGTGCCAGCACTGAAAGCTGTTGCTAGCCAGCCCCCTTCCTTGGAAGCGCTTTTGTAGGCCTAAGAAGACTGGGGCTCTGGGCTTCTCTAGCCACCTAATCTTCTGCTCATCCTCTCGCGCACTCTGAAGAGAGCTCAGGTGAGAAATTGCAAACGTCGAGCAATTGCTCAGAGATGAAAAGTGCCAGCACTGAAAGCTCTTGCTAGCCAGCACCCTTCCTTGGAAGCGCTTTCACAGGCACAGCAACACTGGGGCTTTGCGCTTCTCTACCCACCAGACGTCATGGTCATTCTCTTTCCGTCTCGTAGACACAAGCTGAGAAATTGCAAACGTCGAGCAATTGCTCAGAGATGAAAAGTGCCAGCACTGAAAGCTGTTGCTAGCCAGCACCCTTCCTTGGAAGCGCTTTCACAGGCGCAGCAACACTGGGGCTTTGCGCTTCTCTAGACACCAAACGTCACGGTCATTCTCTTTCCGTCTCGTAGACACAAGCTGAGAAATTGCAAACGTCGAGCAATTGCTCAGAGATGAAAAGTGCCAGCACTGAAAGCTGTTGCTAGCCAGCACCCTTCCTTGGAAGCGCTTTCACAGGCGCAGCAACACTGGGGCTTTGCGCTTCTCTAGCCACCAAACGTCACGGTCATTCTCTTTCCGTCTCGTAGACACGAGCTGAGAAATTGCAAACGTCCAGCAATTGCTCAGAGATGAAAAGTGCCAGCACTGAAAGCTGTTGCTAGCCAGCACCCTTCCTTGGAAGCGCTTTTGTAGGCCTAAGAACACTGGGGCTCTGGGCTTCTCTAGCCAACTAATCTTCTGCTCATCCTCTCGTGCACTCTAAAGAGAGCTCAGGTGAGAAATTGCAAACGTCGAGCAATTGCTGAGAGATGAAAAGTGCCAGCACTGAAAGCTGTTGCTAGCCAGCAGCCTTCCTTGGAAGCGCTTTCACAGGCGCAGCAACACTGGGGCTTTGCGCTTCTCTAGCCACCAAACGTCACGGTCATTCTCTTTCCGTCTCGTAGACACAAGCTGAGAAATTGCAAACGTTGAGCAATTGCTCAGAGATGAAAAGTGCCAGCACTGAAAGCTGTTGCTAGCCAGCACCCTTCCTTGGAAGCGCTTTTGTAGGCCTAAGAACACTGGGGCTTTGCGCTTCTCTAGCCACCTAATATTCTGCTCATCCTCTCGCGCACTCTAAAGAGAGCTCAGGTGAGAAATTGCAAACGTCGAGCAATTGCTCAGAGATGAAAAGTGCCAGCACTGAAAGCTGTTGCTAGGCAGCAGCCTTCCTTGGAAGCGCTTTCACAGGCACAGCAACACTGGGGCTTTGCGCTTCGCTAGCCACCAAATGTCACGGTCACTATCTCTCCGTCTCGTAGACACAAGCTGAGAAATTGCAAACGTCGAGCAATTGCTCAGAGATGAAAAGTGCCAGCACTGAAAGCTGTTGCTAGCCAGCACCCTTCCTTGGAAGCGCGTTCACAGGCGCAGCAACACTGGGGCTTTGCGCTTCTCTAGCCACCAAACGTCATGGTCATTCTCTTTCCGTCTCGTAGACACGAGCTGAGAAATTGCAAACGTCGAGCAATTGCTCAGAGATGAAAAGTGCCAGCACTGAAAGCTCTTGCTAGCCAGCACCCTTCCTTGGAAGCGCTTTCACAGGCGCAGCAACACTGGGGCTTTGCGCTTCTCTACCCACCAAACGTCACAGTCATTCTCTTTCCATCTCGTAGACACGAGCTGAGAAATTGCAAACGTCGAGCAATTGCTCAGAGATGAAAAGTGCCAGCACTGAAAGCTCTTGCCAGCCAGCACCCTTCCTTGGAAGCGCTTTTGTAGGCCTAAGAAGACTGGGGCTCTGGGCTTCTCTAGCCACCTAATCTTCTGCTCATCCTCTCGCGCACTCTAAAGAGAGCTCAGGTGAGAAATTGCAAACGTCGAGCAATTGCTCAGAGATGAAAAGTGCCAGCACTGAAAGCTGTTGCCAGCCAGCACCCTTCCTTGGAAGCGCTTTCACAGGCACAGCAACACTGGGGCTTTGCTCTTCTCTACCCACCAAACGTCACAGTCATTCTCTTTCCATCTCGTAGACACAAGCTGAGAAATTGCAAACGTCGAGCAATTGCTCAGAGATGAAAAGTGCCAGCACTGAAAGCTCTTGCCAGCCAGCGCCCTTCCTTGGAAGTGCTTTTGTAGGCCTAAGAAGACTGGGGCTCTGGGCTTCACTAGCCACCTAATCTTCTGCTCATCCTCTCGCGCACTCTAAAGAGAGCTCAGGTGAGAAATTGCAAAGGTCGAGCAATTGCTCAGAGATGAAAAGTGCCAGCACTGAAAGCTGTTGCTAGCCAGCCCCCTTCCTTGGAAGCGCTTTCACAGGCGCAGCAACACTGGGGCTTTGCGCTTCTCTAGCCACCAAACGTCACAGTCATTCTCTTTCCATCTCGTAGACACGAGCTGAGAAATTGCAAACGTCGAGCAATTGCTCAGAGATGAAAAGTGCCAGCACTGAAAGCTGTTGCTAGCCAGCACCCTTCCTTGGAAGCGCTTTTGTAGGCCTAAGAAGACTGGGGCTCTGGGCTTCTCTAGCCACCTAATCTTCTGCTCATCCTCTCGCGCACTCTAAAGAGAGCTCAGGTGAGAAATTGCAAACGTCGAGCAATTGCTCAGAGATGAAAAGTGCCAGCACTGAAAGCTGTTGCCAGCCAGCACCCTTCCTTGGAAGCGCTTTCACAGGCACAGCAACACTGGGGCTTTGCTCTTCTCTACCCACCAAACGTCACAGTCATTCTCTTTCCATCTCGTAGACACAAGCTGAGAAATTGCAAACGTCGAGCAATTGCTCAGAGATGAAAAGTGCCAGCACTGAAAGCTCTTGCCAGCCAGCACCCTTCCTTGGAAGTGCTTTTGTAGCCCTAAGAAGACTGGGGCTCTGGGCTTCTCTAGCCACCTAATCTTCTGCTCATCCTCTCGCGCACTCTAAAGAGAGCTCAGGTGAGAAATTGCAAACGTCGAGCAATTGCTCAGAGATGAAAAGTGCCAGCACTGAAAGCTGTTGCTAGCCAGCAGCCTTCCTTGGAAGCGCTTTCACAGGCGCAGCAACACTGGGGCTTTGCGCTTCTCTAGCCACCAAACGTCACGGTCCTTCTCTTTCCGTCTCGTAGACACGAGCTGAGAAATTGCAAACGTCGAGCAATTGCTCAGAGATGAAAAGTGCCAGCACTGAAAGCTGTTGCTAGCCAGCAGCCTTCCTTGGAAGCGCTTTTGTAGGCCTAAGAACAGTGGGGCTCTGGGCTTCTCTAGCCACCTAATCTTCTGCTCATCCTCTCGCGCACTCTAAAGAGAGCTCAGGTGAGAAATTGCAAACGTCGAGCAATTGCTCAGAGATGAAAAGTGCCAGCACTGAAAGCTGTTGCTAGGCAGCACCCTTCCTTGGAAGCGCTTTCACAGGCGCAGCAACACTGGGGCTTTGCACTTCTCTACCCACCAAACGTCACAGTCATTCTCTTTCCATCTCGTAGACACGAGCTGAGAAATTGCAAACGTCGAGCAATTGCTCAGAGATGAAAAGTGCCAGCACTGAAAGCTCTTGCCAGCCAGCACCCTTCCTTGGAAGTACTTTTGTAGGCCTAAGAAGACTGGGGCTCTGGGCTTCACTAGCCACCTAATCTTCTGCTCATCCTCTCGCGCACTCTAAAGAGAGCTCAGGTGAGAAATTGCAAAGGTCGAGCAATTGCTCAGAGATGAAAAGTGCCAGCACTGAAAGCTGTTGCTAGCCAGCACCCTTCCTTGGAAGCGCTTTCACAGGCGCAGCAACACTGGGGCTTTGCGCTTCTCTACCCACCAAACGTCACGGTCCTTCTCTTTCCGTCTCGTAGACACGAGCTGAGAAATTGCAAACGTCCAGCAATTGCTCAGAGATGAAAAGTGCCAGCACTGAAAGCTGTTGCTAGCCAGCAGCCTTCCTTGGAAGCGCTTTTGTAGGCCTAAGAACAGTGGGGCTCTGGGCTTCTCTAGCCACCTAATCTTCTGCTCATCCTCTCGCGCACTCTAAAGAGAGCTCAGGTGAGAAATTGCAAACGTCGAGCAATTGCTCAGAGATGAAAAGTGCCAGCACTGAAAGCTGTTGCTAGCCAGCACCCTTCCTTGGAAGCGCTTTCACAGGCAAAGCAACACTGGGGCTTTGCACTTCTCTACCCACCAAACGTCAGAGTCATTCTCTTTCCATCTCGTAGACACGAGCTGAGAAATTGCAAACGTCGAGCAATTGCTCAGAGATGAAAAGTGCCAGCACTGAAAGCTCTTGCCAGCCAGCACCCTTCCTTGGAAGTGCTTTTGTAGGCCTAAGAAGACTGGGGCTCTGGGCTTCTCTAGCCACCTAATCTTCTGCTCATCCTCTCGCGCACTCTAAAGAGAGCTCAGGTGAGAAATTGCAAACGTCGAGCAATTGCTCAGAGATGAAAAGTGCCAGCACTGAAAGCTGTTGCCAGCCAGCACCCTTCCTTGGAAGCGCTTTCACAGGCGCAGCAACACTGGGGCTTTGCGCTTCTCTAGCCACCAAACGTCACGGTCATTCTCTTTCCATCTCGTAGACACAAGCTGAGAAATTGCAAACGTCGAGCAATTGCTCAGAGATGAAAAGTGCCAGCACTGAAAGCTCTTGCCAGCCAGCACCCTTCCTTGGAAGCGCTTTTGTAGGCCTAAGAACACTGGGGCTCTGGGCTTCTCTACCCACCTAATCTTCTGCTCATCCTCTCGCGCACTCTAAAGAGAGCTCAGGTGAGAAATTGCAAACGTCCAGCAATTGCTCAGAGATGAAAAGTGCCAGCACTGAAAGCTCTTGCTAGCCAGCACCCTTCCTTGGAAGCGCTTTCACAGGCGCAGCAACACTGGGGCTTTGCGCTTCTCTACCCACCAAATATCACGGTCACTATCTCTCTGTCTCGTAGACACGAGCTGAGAAATTGCAAACGTCGAGCAATTGCTCAGAGATGAAAAGTGCCAGCACTGAAAGCTGTTGCTAGCCAGCACCCTTCCTTGGAAGCGCTTTCACAGGCAAAGCAACACTGGGGCTTTGCACTTCTCTACCCACCAAACGTCACAGTCATTCTCTTTCCATCTCGTAGACACGAGCTGAGAAATTACAAACGTCGAGCAATTGCTCAGAGATGAAAAGTGCCAGCACTGAAAGCTGTTGCCAGCCAGCACCCTTCCTTGGAAGTGCTTTTGTAGGCCTAAGAACAGTGGGGCTCTGGGCTTCTCTAGCCACCTAATCTTCTGCTCATCCTCTCGCGCACTCTAAAGAGAGCTCAGGTGAGAAATTGCAAACGTCGAGCAATTGCTCAGAGATGAAAAGTGCCAGCACTGAAAGCTGTTGCCAGCCAGCACCCTTCCTTGGAAGCGCTTTCACAGGCACAGCAACACTGGGGCTTTGCTCTTCTCTACCCACCAAACGTCACAGTCATTCTCTTTCCATCTCGTAGACACAAGCTGAGAAATTGCAAACGTCGAGCAATTGCTCAGAGATGAAAAGTGCCAGCACTGAAAGCTCTTGCCAGCCAGCACCCTTCCTTGGAAGTGCTTTTGTAGCCCTAAGAAGACTGGGGCTCTGGGCTTCTCTAGCCACCTAACCTTCTGCTCATCCTCTCGCGCACTCTAAAGGGTGCTCAGGTGAGAAATTGCAAACGTCGAGCAATTGCTCAGAGATGAAAAGTGCCAGCACTGAAAGCTGTTGCTAGCCAGCCCCCTTCCTTGGAAGTGCTTTCACAGGCGCAGCAACACTGGGGCTTTGCGCTTCTCTACCCACCAAACGTCACGGTCATTCTCTTTCCGTCTCGTAGACACGAGCTGAGAAATTGCAAACGTCCAGCAATTGCTCAGAGATGAAAAGTGCCAGCACTGAAAGCTGTTGCTAGCCAGCACCCTTCCTTGGAAGCGCTTTTGTAGGCCTAAGAACAGTGGGGCTCTGGGCTTCTCTAGCCACCTAATCTTCTGCTCATCCTCTCGCGCACTCTAAAGAGAGCTCAGGTGAGAAATTGCAAACGTCGAGCAATTGCTCAGAGATGAAAAGTGCCAGCACTGAAAGCTGTTGCTAGCCAGCACCCTTCCTTGGAAGCGCTTTCACAGGCGCAGCAACACTGGGGCTTTGCGCTTCTCTAGCCACCAAACGTCACGGTCATTCTCTTTCCGTCTCGTAGACACGAGCTGAGAAATTGCAAACGTCGAGCAATTGCTCAGAGATGAAAAGTGCCAGCACTGAAAGCTGTTGCTAGCCAGCACCCTTCCTTGGAAGCGCTTTTGTAGGCCTAAGAACACTGGGGCTTTGCGCTTCTATAGCCACCTAATCTTGTGCTCATTCTCTCGCGCACTCTAAAGGGTGCTCAGGTGAGAAATTACAAACGTCGAGCAATTGCTCAGAGATGAAAAGTGCCAGCACTGAAAGCTGTTGCTAGCCAGCACCCTTCCTTGGAAGCGCTTTCACAGGCGCAGCAACACTGGGGCTTTGCGCTTCTCTAGCCACCAAACGTCACGGTCATTCTCTTTCCGTCTCGTAGACACGAGCTGAGAAATTACAAATGTCCAGCAATTGCTCAGAGATGAAAAGTGCCAGCACTGAAAGCTCTTGCTAGCCAGCCCCCTTCCTTGGAAGCGCTTTTGTAGGCCTAAGAAGACTGGGGCTCTGGGCTTCTCTAGCCACCTAATCTTCTGCTCATCCTCTCGCGCACTCTAAAGAGAGCTCAGGTGAGAAATTGCAAACGTCGAGCAATTGCTCAGAGATGAAAAGTGCCAGCACTGAAAGCTGTTGCTAGCCAGCACCCTTCCTTGGAAGCGCTTTCACAGGCGCAGCAACACTGGGGCTTTGCGCTTCTCTAGCCACCAAACGTCACGGTCATTCTCTTTCCGTCTCGTAGACACGAGCTGAGAAATTGCAAACGTCGAGCAATTGCTCAGAGATGAAAAGTGCCAGCACTGAAAGCTCTTGCCAGCCAGCACCCTTCCTTGGAAGTACTTTTGTAGGCCTAAGAAGACTGGGGCTCTGGGCTTCACTAGCCACCTAATCTTCTGCTCATCCTCTCGCGCACTCTAAAGAGAGCTCAGGTGAGAAATTGCAAAGGTCGAGCAATTGCTCAGAGATGAAAAGTGCCAGCACTGAAAGCTGTTGCTAGCCAGCACCCTTCCTTGGAAGCGCTTTCACAGGCGCAGCAACACTGGGGCTTTGCGCTTCTCTACCCACCAAACGTCACGGTCCTTCTCTTTCCGTCTCGTAGACACGAGCTGAGAAATTGCAAACGTCCAGCAATTGCTCAGAGATGAAAAGTGCCAGCACTGAAAGCTGTTGCTAGCCAGCAGCCTTCCTTGGAAGCGCTTTTGTAGGCCTAAGAACAGTGGGGCTCTGGGCTTCTCTAGCCACCTAATCTTCTGCTCATCCTCTCGCGCACTCTAAAGAGAGCTCAGGTGAGAAATTGCAAACGTCGAGCAATTGCTCAGAGATGAAAAGTGCCAGCACTGAAAGCTGTTGCTAGCCAGCACCCTTCCTTGGAAGCGCTTTCACAGGCAAAGCAACACTGGGGCTTTGCACTTCTCTACCCACCAAACGTCAGAGTCATTCTCTTTCCATCTCGTAGACACGAGCTGAGAAATTGCAAACGTCGAGCAATTGCTCAGAGATGAAAAGTGCCAGCACTGAAAGCTCTTGCCAGCCAGCACCCTTCCTTGGAAGTGCTTTTGTAGGCCTAAGAAGACTGGGGCTCTGGGCTTCTCTAGCCACCTAATCTTCTGCTCATCCTCTCGCGCACTCTAAAGAGAGCTCAGGTGAGAAATTGCAAACGTCGAGCAATTGCTCAGAGATGAAAAGTGCCAGCACTGAAAGCTGTTGCCAGCCAGCACCCTTCCTTGGAAGCGCTTTCACAGGCGCAGCAACACTGGGGCTTTGCGCTTCTCTAGCCACCAAACGTCACGGTCATTCTCTTTCCATCTCGTAGACACAAGCTGAGAAATTGCAAACGTCGAGCAATTGCTCAGAGATGAAAAGTGCCAGCACTGAAAGCTCTTGCCAGCCAGCACCCTTCCTTGGAAGCGCTTTTGTAGGCCTAAGAACACTGGGGCTCTGGGCTTCTCTACCCACCTAATCTTCTGCTCATCCTCTCGCGCACTCTAAAGAGAGCTCAGGTGAGAAATTGCAAACGTCCAGCAATTGCTCAGAGATGAAAAGTGCCAGCACTGAAAGCTCTTGCTAGCCAGCACCCTTCCTTGGAAGCGCTTTCACAGGCGCAGCAACACTGGGGCTTTGCGCTTCTCTACCCACCAAATATCACGGTCACTATCTCTCTGTCTCGTAGACACGAGCTGAGAAATTGCAAACGTCGAGCAATTGCTCAGAGATGAAAAGTGCCAGCACTGAAAGCTGTTGCTAGCCAGCACCCTTCCTTGGAAGCGCTTTCACAGGCAAAGCAACACTGGGGCTTTGCACTTCTCTACCCACCAAACGTCACAGTCATTCTCTTTCCATCTCGTAGACACGAGCTGAGAAATTACAAACGTCGAGCAATTGCTCAGAGATGAAAAGTGCCAGCACTGAAAGCTGTTGCCAGCCAGCACCCTTCCTTGGAAGTGCTTTTGTAGGCCTAAGAACAGTGGGGCTCTGGGCTTCTCTAGCCACCTAATCTTCTGCTCATCCTCTCGCGCACTCTAAAGAGAGCTCAGGTGAGAAATTGCAAACGTCGAGCAATTGCTCAGAGATGAAAAGTGCCAGCACTGAAAGCTGTTGCCAGCCAGCACCCTTCCTTGGAAGCGCTTTCACAGGCACAGCAACACTGGGGCTTTGCTCTTCTCTACCCACCAAACGTCACAGTCATTCTCTTTCCATCTCGTAGACACAAGCTGAGAAATTGCAAACGTCGAGCAATTGCTCAGAGATGAAAAGTGCCAGCACTGAAAGCTCTTGCCAGCCAGCACCCTTCCTTGGAAGTGCTTTTGTAGCCCTAAGAAGACTGGGGCTCTGGGCTTCTCTAGCCACCTAACCTTCTGCTCATCCTCTCGCGCACTCTAAAGGGTGCTCAGGTGAGAAATTGCAAACGTCGAGCAATTGCTCAGAGATGAAAAGTGCCAGCACTGAAAGCTGTTGCTAGCCAGCCCCCTTCCTTGGAAGCGCTTTCACAGGCGCAGCAACACTGGGGCTTTGCGCTTCTCTACCCACCAAACGTCACGGTCATTCTCTTTCCGTCTCGTAGACACGAGCTGAGAAATTGCAAACGTCCAGCAATTGCTCAGAGATGAAAAGTGCCAGCACTGAAAGCTGTTGCTAGCCAGCACCCTTCCTTGGAAGCGCTTTTGTAGGCCTAAGAACAGTGGGGCTCTGGGCTTCTCTAGCCACCTAATCTTCTGCTCATCCTCTCGCGCACTCTAAAGAGAGCTCAGGTGAGAAATTGCAAACGTCGAGCAATTGCTCAGAGATGAAAAGTGCCAGCACTGAAAGCTGTTGCTAGCCAGCACCCTTCCTTGGAAGCGCTTTCACAGGCGCAGCAACACTGGGGCTTTGCGCTTCTCTAGCCACCAAACGTCACGGTCATTCTCTTTCCGTCTCGTAGACACGAGCTGAGAAATTGCAAACGTCGAGCAATTGCTCAGAGATGAAAAGTGCCAGCACTGAAAGCTGTTGCTAGCCAGCACCCTTCCTTGGAAGCGCTTTTGTAGGCCTAAGAACACTGGGGCTTTGCGCTTCTATAGCCACCTAATCTTGTGCTCATTCTCTCGCGCACTCTAAAGGGTGCTCAGGTGAGAAATTACAAACGTCGAGCAATTGCTCAGAGATGAAAAGTGCCAGCACTGAAAGCTGTTGCTAGCCAGCACCCTTCCTTGGAAGCGCTTTCACAAGCGCAGCAACACTGGGGCTTTGCGCTTCTCTAGCCACCAAACGTCACGGTCATTCTCTTTCCGTCTCGTAGACACGAGCTGAGAAATTACAAATGTCCAGCAATTGCTCAGAGATGAAAAGTGCCAGCACTGAAAGCTCTTGCTAGCCAGCCCCCTTCCTTGGAAGCGCTTTTGTAGGCCTAAGAAGACTGGGGCTCTGGGCTTCTCTAGCCACCTAATCTTCTGCTCATCCTCTCGCGCACTCTAAAGAGAGCTCAGGTGAGAAATTGCAAACGTCGAGCAATTGCTCAGAGATGAAAAGTGCCAGCACTGAAAGCTGTTGCTAGCCAGCACCCTTCCTTGGAAGCGCTTTCACAGGCGCAGCAACACTGGGGCTTTGCGCTTCTCTACCCACCAAACGTCACGGTCATTCTCTTTCCGTCTCGTAGACACGAGCTGAGAAATTGCAAACGTCGAGCAATTGCTCAGAGATGAAAAGTGCCAGCACTGAAAGCTGTTGCTAGCCAGCACCCTTCCTTGGAAGCGCTCTTGTAGGCCTAAGAACACTTGGGCTTTGCGCTTCTCTAGCCACCTAATCTTGTGCTCATTCTCTCGCGCACTCTAAAGGGTGCTCAGGTGAGAAATTGCAAACGTCGAGCAATTGCTCAGAGATGAAAAGTGCCAGCACTGAAAGCTGTTGCTAGCCAGCACCCTTCCTTGGAAGCGCGTTCACAGGCGCAGCAACACTGGGGCTTTGCGCTTCTCTACCCACCAAACGTCACGGTCATTCTCTTTCCGTCTCGTAGACACGAGCTGAGAAATTGCAAACGTCGAGCAATTGCTCAGAGATGAAAAGTGCCAGCACTGAAAGCTGTTGCTAGCCAGCCCCCTTCCTTGGAAGCGCTCTTGTAGGCCTAAGAACACTTGGGCTTTGCGCTTCTCTAGCCACCTAATCTTCTGCTCATTCTCTCGCGCACTCTAAAGGGTGCTCAGGTGAGAAATGGCAAACGTCGAGCAATTGCTCAGAGATGAAAAGTGCCAGCACTGAAAGCTCTTGCTAGCCAGCACCCTTCCTTGGAAGCGCTTTCACAGGCGCAGCAACACTGGGGCTTTGCGCTTCTCTAGCCACCAAACGTCACGGTCATTCTCTTTCCGTCTCGTAGACACGAGCTGAGAGATTGCAAACGTCGAGCAATTGCTCAGAGATGAAAAGTGCCAGCACTGAAAGCTCTTGCTAGCCAGCAGCCTTCCTTGGAAGCGCTTTTGTAGGCCTAAGAACACTGGGGCTCTGGGCTTCTCTAGCCACCTAATCTTCTGCTCATCCTCTCGCGCACTCTAAAGAGAGCTCAGGTGAGAAATTGCAAACGTCGAGCAATTGCTCAGAGATGAAAAGTGCCAGCACTGAAAGCTGTTGCTAGCCAGCACCCTTCCTTGGAAGCGCTTTCACAGGCGCAGCAACACTGGGGCTTTGCGCTTCTCTAGCCACCAAACGTCACGGTCATTCTCTTTCCGTCTCGTAGACACGAGCTGAGAAATTGCAAACGTCGAGCAATTGCTCAGAGATGAAAAGTGCCAGCACTGAAAGCTGTTGCTAGCCAGCACCCTTCCTTGGAAGCGCTTTTGTAGGCCTAAGAACACTGGGGCTTTGCGCTTCTATAGCCACCTAATCTTGTGCTCATTCTCTCGCGCACTCTAAAGGGTGCTCAGGTGAGAAATTACAAACGTCGAGCAATTGCTCAGAGATGAAAAGTGCCAGCACTGAAAGCTGTTGCTAGCCAGCACCCTTCCTTGGAAGCGCTTTCACAGGCGCAGCAACACTGGGGCTTTGCGCTTCTCTAGCCACCAAACGTCACGGTCATTCTCTTTCCGTCTCGTAGACACGAGCTGAGAAATTACAAATGTCCAGCAATTGCTCAGAGATGAAAAGTGCCAGCACTGAAAGCTCTTGCTAGCCAGCCCCCTTCCTTGGAAGCGCTTTTGTAGGCCTAAGAAGACTGGGGCTCTGGGCTTCTCTAGCCACCTAATCTTCTGCTCATCCTCTCGCGCACTCTAAAGAGAGCTCAGGTGAGAAATTGCAAACGTCGAGCAATTGCTCAGAGATGAAAAGTGCCAGCACTGAAAGCTGTTGCTAGCCAGCACCCTTCCTTGGAAGCGCTTTCACAGGCGCAGCAACACTGGGGCTTTGCGCTTCTCTAGCCACCAAACGTCACGGTCATTCTCTTTCCGTCTCGTAGACACGAGCTGAGAAATTGCAAACGTCGAGCAATTGCTCAGAGATGAAAAGTGCCAGCACTGAAAGCTGTTGCTAGCCAGCACCCTTCCTTGGAAGCGCTCTTGTAGGCCTAAGAACACTTGGGCTTTGCGCTTCTCTAGCCACCTAATCTTGTGCTCATTCTCTCGCGCACTCTAAAGGGTGCTCAGGTGAGAAATTGCAAACGTCGAGCAATTGCTCAGAGATGAAAAGTGCCAGCACTGAAAGCTGTTGCTAGCCAGCACCCTTCCTTGGAAGCGCGTTCACAGGCGCAGCAACACTGGGGCTTTGCGCTTCTCTACCCACCAAACGTCACGGTCATTCTCTTTCCGTCTCGTAGACACGAGCTGAGAAATTGCAAACGTCGAGCAATTGCTCAGAGATGAAAAGTGCCAGCACTGAAAGCTGTTGCTAGCCAGCCCCCTTCCTTGGAAGCGCTCTTGTAGGCCTAAGAACACTTGGGCTTTGCGCTTCTCTAGCCACCTAATCTTCTGCTCATTCTCTCGCGCACTCTAAAGGGTGCTCAGGTGAGAAATGGCAAACGTCGAGCAATTGCTCAGAGATGAAAAGTGCCAGCACTGAAAGCTCTTGCTAGCCAGCACCCTTCCTTGGAAGCGCTTTCACAGGCGCAGCAACACTGGGGCTTTGCGCTTCTCTAGCCACCAAACGTCACGGTCATTCTCTTTCCGTCTCGTAGACACGAGCTGAGAGATTGCAAACGTCGAGCAATTGCTCAGAGATGAAAAGTGCCAGCACTGAAAGCTCTTGCTAGCCAGCAGCCTTCCTTGGAAGCGCTTTTGTAGGCCTAAGAACACTGGGGCTCTGGGCTTCTCTAGCCACCTAATCTTCTGCTCATCCTCTCGCGCACTCTAAAGAGAGCTCAGGTGAGAAATTGCAAACGTCGAGCAATTGCTCAGAGATGAAAAGTGCCAGCACTGAAAGCTGTTGCTAGCCAGCACCCTTCCTTGGAAGCGCTTTCACAGGCGCAGCAACACTGGGGCTTTGCGCTTCTCTAGCCACCAAACGTCACGGTCATTCTCTTTCCGTCTCGTAGACACGAGCTGAGAAATTGCAAACGTCGAGCAATTGCTCAGAGATGAAAAGTGCCAGCACTGAAAGCTGTTGCTAGCCAGCACCCTTCCTTGGAAGCGCTTTTGTAGGCCTAAGAAGACTGGGGCTCTGGGCTTCTCTAGCCACCTAATCTTCTGCTCATCCTCTCGCGCACTCTAAAGAGAGCTCAGGTGAGAAATTGCAAACGTCCAGCAATTGCTCAGAGATGAAAAGTGCCAGCACTGAAAGCTCTTGCTAGCCAGCACCCTTCCTTGGAAGCGCTTTCACAGGCGCAGCAACACTGGGGCTTTGCGCTTCTCTAGCCACCAAACGTCACGGTCCTTCTCTTTCCATCTCGTAGACACGAGCTGAGAAATTGCAAACGTCGAGCAATTGCTCAGAGATGAAAAGTGCCAGCACTGAAAGCTGTTGCTAGCCAGCCCCCTTCCTTGGAAGCGCTTTTGTAGGCCTAAGAACAGTGGGGCTCTGGGCTTCTCTAGCCACCTAATCTTCTGCTCATCCTCTCGCGCACTCTAAAGGGTGCTCAGGTGAGAAATTGCAAACGTCGAGCAATTGCTCAGAGATGAAAAGTGCCAGCACTGAAAGCTGTTGCTAGCCAGCACCCTTCCTTGGAAGCGCTTTCACAGGCGCAGCAACACTGGGGCTTTGCGCTTCTCTAGCCACCAAACGTCACGGTCATTCTCTTTCCGTCTCGTAGACACGAGCTGAGAAATTGCAAACGTCGAGCAATTGCTCAGAGATGAAAAGTGCCAGCACTGAAAGCTGTTGCTAGCCAGCCCCCTTCCTTGGAAGCGCTCTTGTAGGCCTAAGAACACTTGGGCTTTGCGCTTCTCTAGCCACCTAATCTTCTGCTCATTCTCTCGCGCACTCTAAAGGGTGCTCAGGTGAGAAATGGCAAACGTCGAGCAATTGCTCAGAGATGAAAAGTGCCAGCACTGAAAGCTGTTGCTAGCCAGCACCCTTCCTTGGAAGCGCTTTCACAGGCGCAGCAACACTGGGGCTTTGCGCTTCTCTAGCCACCAAACGTCACGGTCATTCTCTTTCCGTCTCGTAGACACGAGCTGAGAGATTGCAAACGTCGAGCAATTGCTCAGAGATGAAAAGTGCCAGCACTGAAAGCTCTTGCTAGCCAGCCCCCTTCCTTGGAAGCGCTTTTGTAGGCCTAAGAAGACTGGGGCTCTGGGCTTCTCTAGCCACCTAATCTTGTGCTCATCCTCTCGCGCACTCTAAAGAGAGCTCAGGTGAGAAATTGCAAACGTCGAGCAATTGCTCAGAGATGAAAAGTGCCAGCACTGAAAGCTGTTGCTAGCCAGCACCCTTCCTTGGAAGCGCTTTTGTAGCCCTAAGAACACTGGGGCTTTGCGCTTCTCTAGCCACCAAACGTCACGGTCATTCTCTTTCCGTCTCGTAGACACGAGCTGAGAAATTGCAAATGTCGAGCAATTGCTCAGAGATGAAAAGTGCCAGCACTGAAAGCTGTTGCTAGCCAGCACCCTTCCTTGGAAGCGCTTTTGTAGGCCTAAGAAGACTGGGGCTCTGGGCTTCTCTAGCCACCTAATCTTCTGCTCATCCTCTCGCGCACTCTAAAGAGAGCTCAGGTGAGAAATTGCAAACGTCGAGCAATTGCTCAGAGATGAAAAGTGCCAGCACTGAAAGCTGTTGCTAGCCAGCACCCTTCCTTGGAAGCGCTTTCACAGGCGCAGCAACACTGGGGCTTTGCGCTTCTCTAGCCACCAAACGTCACGGTCCTTCTCTTTCCGTCTCGTAGACACGAGCTGAGAAATTGCAAATGTCCAGCAATTGCTCAGAGATGAAAAGTGCCAGCACTGAAAGCTGTTGCTAGCCAGCCCCCTTCCTTGGAAGCGCTTTTGTAGGCCTAAGAACACTGGGGCTCTGGGCTTCTCTAGCCACCTAATCTTGTGCTCATCCTCTCGCGCACTCTAAAGAGAGCTCAGGTGAGAAATTGCAAACGTCGAGCAATTGCTCAGAGATGAAAAGTGCCAGCACTGAAAGCTGTTGCTAGCCAGCAGCCTTCCTTGGAAGCGCTTTCACAGGCGCAGCAACACTGGGGCTTTGCGCTTCTCTACCCACCAAACGTCACGGTCATTCTCTTTCCGTCTCGTAGACACGAGCTGAGAAATTGCAAACGTCGAGCAATTGCTCAGAGATGAAAAGTGCCAGCACTGAAAGCTGTTGCTAGCCAGCACCCTTCCTTGGAAGCGCTCTTGTAGGCCTAAGAACACTTGGGCTTTGCGCTTCTCTAGCCACCTAATCTTCTGCTCATTCTCTCGTGCACTCTAAAGGGTGCTCAGGTGAGAAATTGCAAACGTCGAGCAATTGCTCAGAGAGGAAAAGTGCCAGCACTGAAAGCTGTTGCTAGCCAGCACCCTTCCTTGGAAGCGCTTTCACAGGCGCAGCAACACTGGGGCTTTGCACTTCTCTACCCACCAAACGTCACGGTCCTTCTCTTTCCGTCTCGTAGACACGAGCTGAGAGATTGCAAACGTCGAGCAATTGCTCAGAGATGAAAAGTGCCAGCACTGAAAGCTGTTGCTAGCCAGCAGCCTTCCTTGGAAGCGCTTTTGTAGGCCTAAGAAGACTGGGGCTCTGGGCTTCTCTAGCCACCTAATCTTCTGCTCATCCTCTCGCGCACTCTAAAGAGAGCTCAGGTGAGAAATTGCAAACGTCGAGCAATTGCTCAGAGATGAAAAGTGCCAGCACTGAAAGCTCTTGCTAGCCAGCACCCTTCCTTGGAAGCGCTTTCACAGGCGCAGCAACACTGGGGCTTTGCGCTTCTCTAGCCACCAAATGTCACGGTCATTCTCTTTCCGTCTCGTAGACACGAGCTGAGAAATTGCAAACGTCGAGCAATTGCTCAGAGATGAAAAGTGCCAGCACTGAAAGCTGTTGCTAGCCAGCACCCTTCCTTGGAAGCGCTTTCACAGGCGCAGCAACACTGGGGCTTTGCGCTTCTCTACCCACCAAACGTCACGGTCATTCTCTTTCCGTCTCGTAGACACGAGCTGAGAGATTGCAAACGTCGAGCAATTGCTCAGAGATGAAAAGTGCCAGCACTGAAAGCTGTTGCTAGCCAGCAGCCTTCCTTGGAAGCGCTTTTGTAGGCCTAAGAAGACTGGGGCTCTGGGCTTCTCTAGCCACCTAATCTTCTGCTCATCCTCTCGCGCACTCTAAAGAGAGCTCAGGTGAGAAATTGCAAACGTCGAGCAATTGCTCAGAGATGAAAAGTGCCAGCACTGAAAGCTGTTGCTAGCCAGCAGCCTTCCTTGGAAGCGCTTTCACAGGCGCAGCAACACTGGGGCTTTGCGCTTCTCTAGCCACCAAACGTCACGGTCATTCTCTTTCCGTCTCGTAGACACGAGCTGAGAAATTGCAAACGTCGAGCAATTGCTCAGAGATGAAAAGTGCCAGCACTGAAAGCTGTTGCTAGCCAGCACCCTTCCTTGGAAGCGCTTTTGTAGGCCTAAGAAGACTGGGGCTCTGGGCTTCTCTAGCCACCTAATCTTGTGCTCATCCTCTCGCGCACTCTAAAGAGAGCTCAGGTGAGAAATTGCAAACGTCGAGCAATTGCTCAGAGATGAAAAGTGCCAGCACTGAAAGCTGTTGCTAGCCAGCACCCTTCCTTGGAAGCGCTTTCACAGGCGCAGCAACACTGGGGCTTTGCGCTTCTCTAGCCACCAAACGTCACGGTCATTCTCTTTCCGTCTCGTAGACACGAGCTGAGAAATTGCAAACGTCGAGCAATTGCTCAGAGATGAAAAGTGCCAGCACTGAAAGCTGTTGCTAGCCAGCCCCCTTCCTTGGAAGCGCTTTTGTAGGCCTAAGAAGACTGGGGCTCTGGTCTTCTCTAGCCACCTAATCTTCTGCTCATCCTCTCGCGCACTCTAAAGAGAGCTCAGGTGAGAAATTGCAAACGTTGAGCAATTGCTCAGAGATGAAAAGTGCCAGCACTGAAAGCTGTTGCCAGCCAGCACCCTTCCTTGGAAGCGCTTTCACAGGCAAAGCAACACTGGGGCTTTGCTCTTCTCTAGCCACCAAACGTCACAGTCATTCTCTTTCCGTCTCGTAGACACAAGCTGAGAAATTGCAAACGTTGAGCAATTGCTCAGAGATGACAAGTGCCAGCACTGAAAGCTCTTGCCAGCCAGCACCCTTCCTTGGAAGTGCTTTTGTAGCCCTAAGAAGACTGGGGCTCTGGGCTTCACTAGCCACCTAATCTTCTGCTCATCCTCTCGCGCACTCTAAAGAGAGCTCAGGTGAGAAATTGCAAACGTCGAGCAATTGCTCAGAGATGAAAAGTGCCAGCACTGAAAGCTGTTGCTAGCCAGCAGCCTTCCTTGGAAGCGCTTTCACAGGCGCAGCAACAATGGGGCTTTGCGCTTCTCTAGCCACCAAATATCACGGTCACTATCTCTCTGTCTCGTAGACACGAGCTGAGAAATTGCAAACGTCGAGCAATTGCTCAGAGATGAAAAGTGCCAGCACTGAAAGCTGTTGCTAGCCAGCCCCCTTCCTTGGAAGCGCTTTTGTAGCCCTAAGAACAGTGGGGCTCTGGGCTTCTCTAGCCACCTAATCTTCTGCTCATCCTCTCGCGCACTCTAAAGAGAGCTCAGGTGAGAAATTGCAAACGTCGAGCAATTGCTCAGAGATGAAAAGTGCCAGCACTGAAAGCTCTTGCTAGCCAGCAGCCTTCCTTGGAAGCGCTTTCACAGGCGCAGCAACACTGGGGCTTTGCGCTTCTCTAGCCACCAAACGTCACGGTCCTTCTCTTTCCGTCTCGTAGACACGAGCTGAGAAATTGCAAACGTCGAGCAATTGCTCAGAGATGAAAAGTGCCAGCACTGAAAGCTGTTGCTAGCCAGCCCCCTTCCTTGGAAGCGCTTTTGTAGGCCTAAGAACACTGGGGCTCTGGGCTTCTCTAGCCACCTAATCTTCTGCTCATCCTCTCGCGCACTCTAAAGAGAGCTCAGGTGAGAAATTGCAAACGTCGAGCAATTGCTCAGAGATGAAAAGTGCCAGCACTGAAAGCTGTTGCTAGCCAGCAGCCTTCCTTGGAAGCGCTTTCACAGGCGCAGCAACACTGGGGCTTTGCGCTTCTCTAGCCACCAAACGTCACGGTCATTCTCTTTCCGTCTCGTAGACACGAGCTGAGAAATTGCAAACGTCGAGCAATTGCTCAGAGATGAAAAGTGCCAGCACTGAAAGCTGTTGCTAGCCAGCCCCCTTCCTTGGAAGCGCTCTTGTAGGCCTAAGAACACTTGGGCTTTGCGCTTCTCTAGCCACCTAATCTTCTGCTCATTCTCTCGCGCACTCTAAAGGGTGCTCAGGTGAGAAATTGCAAACGTCGAGCAATTGCTCAGAGATGAAAAGTGCCAGCACTGAAAGCTGTTGCTAGCCAGCACCCTTCCTTGGAAGCGCGTTCACAGGCGCAGCAACACTGGGGCTTTGCGCTTCTCTAGCCACCAAACGTCACGGTCATTCTCTTTCCGTCTCGTAGACACGAGCTGAGAGATTGCAAACGTCGAGCAATTGCTCAGAGATGAAAAGTGCCAGCACTGAAAGCTGTTGCTAGCCAGCACCCTTCCTTGGAAGCGCTTTTGTAGGCCTAAGAACACTGGGGCTCTGGGCTTCTCTAGCCACCTAATCTTCTGCTCATCCTCTCGCGCACTCTGAAGAGAGCTCAGGTGAGAAATTGCAAACGTCGAGCAATTGCTCAGAGATGAAAAGTGCCAGCACTGAAAGCTCTTGCTAGCCAGCAGCCTTCCTTGGAAGCCCTTTCGACAGGCGCAGCAACACTGGGGCTTTGCGCTTCTCTAGCCACCAAACGTCACGGTCATTCTCTTTCCGTCTCGTAGACACGAGCTGAGAAATTACAAATGTCCAGCAATTGCTCAGAGATGAAAAGTGCCAGCACTGAAAGCTGTTGCTAGCCAGCCCCCTTCCTTGGAAGCGCTTTTGTAGGCCTAAGAACACTGGGGCTCTGGGCTTCTCTAGCCACCTAATCTTCTGCTCATCCTCTCGCGCACTCTAAAGAGAGCTCAGGTGAGAAATTGCAAACGTCGAGCAATTGCTCAGAGATGAAAAGTGCCAGCACTGAAAGCTCTTGCTAGCCAGCCCCCTTCCTTGGAAGCGCTCTTGTAGGCCTAAGAACACTTGGGCTTTGCGCTTCTCTAGCCACCTAATCTTCTGCTCATTCTCTCGCGCACTCTAAAGGGTGCTCAGGTGAGAAATGGCAAACGTCGAGCAATTGCTCAGAGATGAAAAGTGCCAGCACTGAAAGCTCTTGCTAGCCAGCACCCTTCCTTGGAAGCGCTTTCACAGGCGCAGCAACACTGGGGCTTTGCGCTTCTCTAGCCACCAAACGTCACGGTCATTCTCTTTCCGTCTCGTAGACACGAGCTGAGAGATTGCAAACGTCGAGCAATTGCTCAGAGATGAAAAGTGCCAGCACTGAAAGCTCTTGCTAGCCAGCAGCCTTCCTTGGAAGCGCTTTTGTAGGCCTAAGAACACTGGGGCTCTGGGCTTCTCTAGCCACCTAATCTTCTGCTCATCCTCTCGCGCACTCTAAAGAGAGCTCAGGTGAGAAATTGCAAACGTCGAGCAATTGCTCAGAGATGAAAAGTGCCAGCACTGAAAGCTGTTGCTAGCCAGCACCCTTCCTTGGAAGCGCTTTCACAGGCGCAGCAACACTGGGGCTTTGCGCTTCTCTAGCCACCAAACGTCACGGTCATTCTCTTTCCGTCTCGTAGACACGAGCTGAGAAATTGCAAACGTCGAGCAATTGCTCAGAGATGAAAAGTGCCAGCACTGAAAGCTGTTGCTAGCCAGCACCCTTCCTTGGAAGCGCTTTTGTAGGCCTAAGAAGACTGGGGCTCTGGGCTTCTCTAGCCACCTAATCTTCTGCTCATCCTCTCGCGCACTCTAAAGAGAGCTCAGGTGAGAAATTGCAAACGTCCAGCAATTGCTCAGAGATGAAAAGTGCCAGCACTGAAAGCTCTTGCTAGCCAGCACCCTTCCTTGGAAGCGCTTTCACAGGCGCAGCAACACTGGGGCTTTGCGCTTCTCTACCCACCAAACGTCACGGTCCTTCTCTTTCCATCTCGTAGACACGAGCTGAGAAATTGCAAACGTCGAGCAATTGCTCAGAGATGAAAAGTGCCAGCACTGAAAGCTGTTGCTAGCCAGCCCCCTTCCTTGGAAGCGCTTTTGTAGGCCTAAGAACAGTGGGGCTCTGGGCTTCTCTAGCCACCTAATCTTCTGCTCATCCTCTCGCGCACTCTAAAGGGTGCTCAGGTGAGAAATTGCAAACGTCGAGCAATTGCTCAGAGATGAAAAGTGCCAGCACTGAAAGCTGTTGCTAGCCAGCACCCTTCCTTGGAAGCGCTTTCACAGGCGCAGCAACACTGGGGCTTTGCGCTTCTCTAGCCACCAAACGTCACGGTCATTCTCTTTCCGTCTCGTAGACACGAGCTGAGAAATTGCAAACGTCGAGCAATTGCTCAGAGATGAAAAGTGCCAGCACTGAAAGCTGTTGCTAGCCAGCCCCCTTCCTTGGAAGCGCTCTTGTAGGCCTAAGAACACTTGGGCTTTGCGCTTCTCTAGCCACCTAATCTTCTGCTCATTCTCTCGCGCACTCTAAAGGGTGCTCAGGTGAGAAATGGCAAACGTCGAGCAATTGCTCAGAGATGAAAAGTGCCAGCACTGAAAGCTGTTGCTAGCCAGCACCCTTCCTTGGAAGCGCTTTCACAGGCGCAGCAACACTGGGGCTTTGCGCTTCTCTAGCCACCAAACGTCACGGTCATTCTCTTTCCGTCTCGTAGACACGAGCTGAGAGATTGCAAACGTCGAGCAATTGCTCAGAGATGAAAAGTGCCAGCACTGAAAGCTCTTGCTAGCCAGCCCCCTTCCTTGGAAGCGCTTTTGTAGGCCTAAGAAGACTGGGGCTCTGGGCTTCTCTAGCCACCTAATCTTGTGCTCATCCTCTCGCGCACTCTAAAGAGAGCTCAGGTGAGAAATTGCAAACGTCGAGCAATTGCTCAGAGATGAAAAGTGCCAGCACTGAAAGCTGTTGCTAGCCAGCACCCTTCCTTGGAAGCGCTTTTGTAGCCCTAAGAACACTGGGGCTTTGCGCTTCTCTAGCCACCAAACGTCACGGTCATTCTCTTTCCGTCTCGTAGACACGAGCTGAGAAATTGCAAATGTCGAGCAATTGCTCAGAGATGAAAAGTGCCAGCACTGAAAGCTGTTGCTAGCCAGCACCCTTCCTTGGAAGCGCTTTTGTAGGCCTAAGAAGACTGGGGCTCTGGGCTTCTCTAGCCACCTAATCTTCTGCTCATCCTCTCGCGCACTCTAAAGAGAGCTCAGGTGAGAAATTGCAAACGTCGAGCAATTGCTCAGAGATGAAAAGTGCCAGCACTGAAAGCTGTTGCTAGCCAGCACCCTTCCTTGGAAGCGCTTTCACAGGCGCAGCAACACTGGGGCTTTGCGCTTCTCTAGCCACCAAACGTCACGGTCCTTCTCTTTCCGTCTCGTAGACACGAGCTGAGAAATTGCAAATGTCCAGCAATTGCTCAGAGATGAAAAGTGCCAGCACTGAAAGCTGTTGCTAGCCAGCCCCCTTCCTTGGAAGCGCTTTTGTAGGCCTAAGAACACTGGGGCTCTGGGCTTCTCTAGCCACCTAATCTTGTGCTCATCCTCTCGCGCACTCTAAAGAGAGCTCAGGTGAGAAATTGCAAACGTCGAGCAATTGCTCAGAGATGAAAAGTGCCAGCACTGAAAGCTGTTGCTAGCCAGCAGCCTTCCTTGGAAGCGCTTTCACAGGCGCAGCAACACTGGGGCTTTGCGCTTCTCTACCCACCAAACGTCACGGTCATTCTCTTTCCGTCTCGTAGACACGAGCTGAGAAATTGCAAACGTCGAGCAATTGCTCAGAGATGAAAAGTGCCAGCACTGAAAGCTGTTGCTAGCCAGCACCCTTCCTTGGAAGCGCTCTTGTAGGCCTAAGAACACTTGGGCTTTGCGCTTCTCTAGCCACCTAATCTTCTGCTCATTCTCTCGTGCACTCTAAAGGGTGCTCAGGTGAGAAATTGCAAACGTCGAGCAATTGCTCAGAGAGGAAAAGTGCCAGCACTGAAAGCTGTTGCTAGCCAGCACCCTTCCTTGGAAGCGCTTTCACAGGCGCAGCAACACTGGGGCTTTGCACTTCTCTACCCACCAAACGTCACGGTCCTTCTCTTTCCGTCTCGTAGACACGAGCTGAGAGATTGCAAACGTCGAGCAATTGCTCAGAGATGAAAAGTGCCAGCACTGAAAGCTGTTGCTAGCCAGCAGCCTTCCTTGGAAGCGCTTTTGTAGGCCTAAGAAGACTGGGGCTCTGGGCTTCTCTAGCCACCTAATCTTCTGCTCATCCTCTCGCGCACTCTAAAGAGAGCTCAGGTGAGAAATTGCAAACGTCGAGCAATTGCTCAGAGATGAAAAGTGCCAGCACTGAAAGCTCTTGCTAGCCAGCACCCTTCCTTGGAAGCGCTTTCACAGGCGCAGCAACACTGGGGCTTTGCGCTTCTCTAGCCACCAAATGTCACGGTCATTCTCTTTCCGTCTCGTAGACACGAGCTGAGAAATTGCAAACGTCGAGCAATTGCTCAGAGATGAAAAGTGCCAGCACTGAAAGCTGTTGCTAGCCAGCACCCTTCCTTGGAAGCGCTTTCACAGGCGCAGCAACACTGGGGCTTTGCGCTTCTCTACCCACCAAACGTCACGGTCATTCTCTTTCCGTCTCGTAGACACGAGCTGAGAGATTGCAAACGTCGAGCAATTGCTCAGAGATGAAAAGTGCCAGCACTGAAAGCTGTTGCTAGCCAGCAGCCTTCCTTGGAAGCGCTTTTGTAGGCCTAAGAAGACTGGGGCTCTGGGCTTCTCTAGCCACCTAATCTTCTGCTCATCCTCTCGCGCACTCTAAAGAGAGCTCAGGTGAGAAATTGCAAACGTCGAGCAATTGCTCAGAGATGAAAAGTGCCAGCACTGAAAGCTGTTGCTAGCCAGCAGCCTTCCTTGGAAGCGCTTTCACAGGCGCAGCAACACTGGGGCTTTGCGCTTCTCTAGCCACCAAACGTCACGGTCATTCTCTTTCCGTCTCGTAGACACGAGCTGAGAAATTGCAAACGTCGAGCAATTGCTCAGAGATGAAAAGTGCCAGCACTGAAAGCTGTTGCTAGCCAGCACCCTTCCTTGGAAGCGCTTTTGTAGGCCTAAGAAGACTGGGGCTCTGGGCTTCTCTAGCCACCTAATCTTGTGCTCATCCTCTCGCGCACTCTAAAGAGAGCTCAGGTGAGAAATTGCAAACGTCGAGCAATTGCTCAGAGATGAAAAGTGCCAGCACTGAAAGCTGTTGCTAGCCAGCACCCTTCCTTGGAAGCGCTTTCACAGGCGCAGCAACACTGGGGCTTTGCGCTTCTCTAGCCACCAAACGTCACGGTCATTCTCTTTCCGTCTCGTAGACACGAGCTGAGAAATTGCAAACGTCGAGCAATTGCTCAGAGATGAAAAGTGCCAGCACTGAAAGCTGTTGCTAGCCAGCCCCCTTCCTTGGAAGCGCTTTTGTAGGCCTAAGAAGACTGGGGCTCTGGGCTTCTCTAGCCACCTAATCTTCTGCTCATCCTCTCGCGCACTCTAAAGAGAGCTCAGGTGAGAAATTGCAAACGTTGAGCAATTGCTCAGAGATGAAAAGTGCCAGCACTGAAAGCTGTTGCCAGCCAGCACCCTTCCTTGGAAGCGCTTTCACAGGCAAAGCAACACTGGGGCTTTGCTCTTCTCTAGCCACCAAACGTCACAGTCATTCTCTTTCCGTCTCGTAGACACAAGCTGAGAAATTGCAAACGTTGAGCAATTGCTCAGAGATGACAAGTGCCAGCACTGAAAGCTCTTGCCAGCCAGCACCCTTCCTTGGAAGTGCTTTTGTAGCCCTAAGAAGACTGGGGCTCTGGGCTTCACTAGCCACCTAATCTTCTGCTCATCCTCTCGCGCACTCTAAAGAGAGCTCAGGTGAGAAATTGCAAACGTCGAGCAATTGCTCAGAGATGAAAAGTGCCAGCACTGAAAGCTGTTGCTAGCCAGCACCCTTCCTTGGAAGCGCTTTTGTAGGCCTAAGAACAGTGGGGCTCTGGGCTTCTCTAGCCACCTAATCTTCTGCTCATCCTCTCGCGCACTCTGAAGAGAGCTCAGGTGAGAAATTGCAAACGTCGAGCAATTGCTCAGAGATGAAAAGTGCCAGCACTGAAAGCTGTTGCTAGCCAGCAGCCTTCCTTGGAAGCGCTTTCACAGGCGCAGCAACACTGGGGCTTTGCGCTTCTCTAGCCACCAAATATCACGGTCACTATCTCTCTGTCTCGTAGACACGAGCTGAGAAATTGCAAACGTCGAGCAATTGCTCAGAGATGAAAAGTGCCAGCACTGAAAGCTGTTGCTAGCCAGCCCCCTTCCTTGGAAGCGCTTTTGTAGCCCTAAGAACAGTGGGGCTCTGGGCTTCTCTAGCCACCTAATCTTCTGCTCATCCTCTCGCGCACTCTAAAGAGAGCTCAGGTGAGAAATTGCAAACGTCGAGCAATTGCTCAGAGATGAAAAGTGCCAGCACTGAAAGCTCTTGCTAGCCAGCAGCCTTCCTTGGAAGCGCTTTCACAGGCGCAGCAACACTGGGGCTTTGCGCTTCTCTAGCCACCAAACGTCACGGTCCTTCTCTTTCCGTCTCGTAGACACGAGCTGAGAAATTGCAAACGTCGAGCAATTGCTCAGAGATGAAAAGTGCCAGCACTGAAAGCTGTTGCTAGCCAGCCCCCTTCCTTGGAAGCGCTTTTGTAGGCCTAAGAACACTGGGGCTCTGGGCTTCTCTAGCCACCTAATCTTCTGCTCATCCTCTCGCGCACTCTAAAGAGAGCTCAGGTGAGAAATTGCAAACGTCGAGCAATTGCTCAGAGATGAAAAGTGCCAGCACTGAAAGCTGTTGCTAGCCAGCAGCCTTCCTTGGAAGCGCTTTCACAGGCGCAGCAACACTGGGGCTTTGCGCTTCTCTAGCCACCAAACGTCACGGTCATTCTCTTTCCGTCTCGTAGACACGAGCTGAGAAATTGCAAACGTCGAGCAATTGCTCAGAGATGAAAAGTGCCAGCACTGAAAGCTGTTGCTAGCCAGCCCCCTTCCTTGGAAGCGCTCTTGTAGGCCTAAGAACACTTGGGCTTTGCGCTTCTCTAGCCACCTAATCTTCTGCTCATTCTCTCGCGCACTCTAAAGGGTGCTCAGGTGAGAAATTGCAAACGTCGAGCAATTGCTCAGAGATGAAAAGTGCCAGCACTGAAAGCTGTTGCTAGCCAGCACCCTTCCTTGGAAGCGCGTTCACAGGCGCAGCAACACTGGGGCTTTGCGCTTCTCTAGCCACCAAACGTCACGGTCATTCTCTTTCCGTCTCGTAGACACGAGCTGAGAGATTGCAAACGTCGAGCAATTGCTCAGAGATGAAAAGTGCCAGCACTGAAAGCTGTTGCTAGCCAGCACCCTTCCTTGGAAGCGCTTTTGTAGGCCTAAGAACACTGGGGCTCTGGGCTTCTCTAGCCACCTAATCTTCTGCTCATCCTCTCGCGCACTCTGAAGAGAGCTCAGGTGAGAAATTGCAAACGTCGAGCAATTGCTCAGAGATGAAAAGTGCCAGCACTGAAAGCTCTTGCTAGCCAGCAGCCTTCCTTGGAAGCCCTTTCGACAGGCGCAGCAACACTGGGGCTTTGCGCTTCTCTAGCCACCAAACGTCACGGTCATTCTCTTTCCGTCTCGTAGACACGAGCTGAGAAATTACAAATGTCCAGCAATTGCTCAGAGATGAAAAGTGCCAGCACTGAAAGCTGTTGCTAGCCAGCCCCCTTCCTTGGAAGCGCTTTTGTAGGCCTAAGAACACTGGGGCTCTGGGCTTCTCTAGCCACCTAATCTTCTGCTCATCCTCTCGCGCACTCTAAAGAGAGCTCAGGTGAGAAATTGCAAACGTCGAGCAATTGCTCAGAGATGAAAAGTGCCAGCACTGAAAGCTCTTGCTAGCCAGCACCCTTCCTTGGAAGCGCTTTCACAGGCGCAGCAACACTGGGGCTTTGCGCTTCTCTACCCACCAAACGTCACGGTCATTCTCTTTCCGTCTCGTAGACACGAGCTGAGAAATTGCAAACGTCGAGCAATTGCTCAGAGATGAAAAGTGCCAGCACTGAAAGCTGTTGCTAGCCAGCACCCTTCCTTGGAAGCGCTCTTGTAGGCCTAAGAACACTTGGGCTTTGCGCTTCTCTAGCCACCTAATCTTCTGCTCATTCTCTCGCGCACTCTAAAGGGTGCTCAGGTGAGAAATGGCAAACGTCGAGCAATTGCTCAGAGATGAAAAGTGCCAGCACTGAAAGCTCTTGCTAGCCAGCACCCTTCCTTGGAAGCGCTTTCACAGGCGCAGCAACACTGGGGCTTTGCGCTTCTCTAGCCACCAAACGTCACGGTCATTCTCTTTCCGTCTCGTAGACACGAGCTGAGAGATTGCAAACGTCGAGCAATTGCTCAGAGATGAAAAGTGCCAGCACTGAAAGCTGTTGCTAGCCAGCACCCTTCCTTGGAAGCGCTTTTGTAGGCCTAAGAAGACTGGGGCTCTGGGCTTCTCTAGCCACCTAATCTTCTGCTCATCCTCTCGCGCACTCTAAAGAGAGCTCAGGTGAGAAATTGCAAACGTCGAGCAATTGCTCAGAGATGAAAAGTGCCAGCACTGAAAACTGTTGCTAGCCAGCAGCCTTCCTTGGAAGCGCTTTCACAGGCGCAGCAACACTGGGGCTTTGCGCTTCTCTAGCCACCAAACGTCACGGTCCTTCTCTTTCCGTCTCGTAGACACGAGCTGAGAAATTGCAAACGTCGAGCAATTGCTCAGAGATGAAAAGTGCCAGCACTGAAAGCTGTTGCTAGCCAGCACCCTTCCTTGGAAGCGCTTTTGTAGGCCTAAGAACACTGGGGCTTTGCGCTTCTCTAGCCACCTAATCTTGTGCTCATTCTCTCGCGCACTCTAAAGGGTGCTCAGGTGAGAAATTACAAACGTCGAGCAATTGCTCAGAGATGAAAAGTGCCAGCACTGAAAGCTGTTGCTAGCCAGCCCCCTTCCTTGGAAGCGCTTTCACAGGCGCAGCAACACTGGGGCTTTGCGCTTCTCTAGCCACCAAACGTCACGGTCATTCTCTTTCCGTCTCGTAGACACGAGCTGAGAAATTGCAAACGTCGAGCAATTGCTCAGAGATGAAAAGTGCCAGCACTGAAAGCTGTTGCTAGCCAGCACCCTTCCTTGGAAGCGCTCTTGTAGGCCTAAGAACACTTGGGCTTTGCGCTTCTCTAGCCACCTAATCTTCTGCTCATTCTCTCGCGCACTCTAAAGGGTGCTCAGGTGAGAAATGGCAAACGTCGAGCAATTGCTCAGAGATGAAAAGTGCCAGCACTGAAAGCTGTTGCTAGCCAGCAGCCTTCCTTGGAAGCGCTTTCACAGGCGCAGCAACACTGGGGCTTTGCGCTTCTCTACCCACCAAACGTCACGGTCCTTCTCTTTCCGTCTCGTAGACACGAGCTGAGAAATTGCAAACGTCGAGCAATTGCTCAGAGATGAAAAGTGCCAGCACTGAAAGCTGTTGCTAGCCAGCACCCTTCCTTGGAAGCGCTTTTGTAGGCCTAAGAACAGTGGGGCTCTGGGCTTCTCTAGCCACCTAATCTTGTGCTCATCCTCTCGCGCACTCTAAAGGGTGCTCAGGTGAGAAATTACAAACGTCGAGCAATTGCTCAGAGATGAAAAGTGCCAGCACTGAAAGCTGTTGCTAGCCAGCACCCTTCCTTGGAAGCGCTTTCACAGGCGCAGCAACACTGGGGCTTTGCGCTTCTCTAGCCACCAAACGTCACGGTCATTCTCTTTCCGTCTCGTAGACACGAGCTGAGAAATTGCAAACGTCGAGCAATTGCTCAGAGAGGAAAAGTGCCAGCACTGAAAGCTGTTGCTAGCCAGCACCCTTCCTTGGAAGCGCTTTTGTAGGCCTAAGAAGACTGGGGCTCTGGGCTTCTCTAGCCACCTAATCTTCTGCTCATCCTCTCGCGCACTCTAAAGAGAGCTCAGGTGAGAAATTGCAAACGTCCAGCAATTACTCAGAGATGAAAAGTGCCAGCACTGAAAGCTGTTGCTAGCCAGCACCCTTCCTTGGAAGCGCTTTCACAGGCACAGCAACACTGGGGCTTTGCGCTTCTCTACCCACCAAACGTCACGGTCATTCTCTTTCCGTCTCGTAGACACGAGCTGAGAAATTGCAAACGTCGAGCAATTGCTCAGAGATGAAAAGTGCCAGCACTGAAAGCTGTTGCTAGCCAGCACCCTTCCTTGGAAGCGCTTTTGTAGGCCTAAGAACACTGGGGCTTTGCGCTTCTCTAGCCACCTAATCTTGTGCTCGTTCTCTCGCGCACTCTAAAGGGTGCTCAGGTGAGAAATTACAAACGTCGAGCAATTGCTCAGAGATGAAAAGTGCCAGCACTGAAAGCTGTTGCTAGCCAGCAGCCTTCCTTGGAAGCGCTTTCACAGGCGCAGCAACACTGGGGCTTTGTGCTTCTCTAGCCACCAAACGTCACGGTCATTCTCTTTCCGTCTCGTAGACACGAGCTGAGAAATTGCAAACGTCGAGCAATTGCTCAGAGATGAAAAGTGCCAGCACTGAAAGCTCTTGCTAGCCAGCACCCTTCCTTGGAAGCGCTTTTGTAGGCCTAAGAAGACTGGGGCTCTGGGCTTCTCTAGCCACCTAATCTTCTGCTCATCCTCTCGCGCACTCTAAAGAGAGCTCAGGTGAGAAATTGCAAACGTCGAGCAATTGCTCAGAGATGAAAAGTGCCAGCACTGAAAGCTGTTGCTAGCCAGCAGCCTTCCTTGGAAGCGCTTTCACAGGCGCAGCAACACTGGGGCTTTGCGCTTCTCTAGCCACCAAACGTCACGGTCATTCTCTTTCCGTCTCGTAGACACGAGCTGAGAAATTGCAAACGTCGAGCAATTGCTCAGAGATGAAAAGTGCCAGCACTGAAAGCTGTTGCTAGCCAGCACCCTTCCTTGGAAGCGCTCTTGTAGGCCTAAGAACACTGGGGCTTTGCGCTTCTCTAGCCACCTAATCTTGTGCTCATTCTCTCGCGCACTCTAAAGAGAGCTCAGGTGAGAAATTGCAAACGTCGAGCAATTGCTCAGAGATGAAAAGTGCCAGCACTGAAAGCTGTTGCTAGCCAGCAGCCTTCCTTGGAAGCGCTTTCACAGGCGCAGCAACACTGGGGCTTTGCGCTTCTCTAGCCACCAAACGTCACGGTCCTTCTCTTTCCGTCTCGTAGACACGAGCTGAGAAATTGCAAACGTCGAGCAATTGCTCAGAGATGAAAAGTGCCAGCACTGAAAGCTGTTGCTAGCCAGCACCCTTCCTTGGAAGCGCTTTTGTAGGCCTAAGAACAGTGGGGCTCTGGGCTTCTCTAGCCACCTAATCTTGTGCTCATCCTCTCGCGCACTCTAAAGGGTGCTCAGGTGAGAAATTACAAACGTCGAGCAATTGCTCAGAGATGAAAAGTGCCAGCACTGAAAGCTGTTGCTAGCCAGCACCCTTCCTTGGAAGCGCTTTCACAGGCACAGCAACACTGGGGCTTTGCGCTTCTCTAGCCACCAAACGTCACGGTCATTCTCTTTCCGTCTCGTAGACACGAGCTGAGAAATTGCAAACGTCGAGCAATTGCTCAGAGAGGAAAAGTGCCAGCACTGAAAGCTGTTGCTAGCCAGCACCCTTCCTTGGAAGCGCTTTTGTAGGCCTAAGAAGACTGGGGCTCTGGGCTTCTCTAGCCACCTAATCTTCTGCTCATCCTCTCGCGCACTCTAAAGAGAGCTCAGGTGAGAAATTGCAAACGTCCAGCAATTACTCAGAGATGAAAAGTGCCAGCACTGAAAGCTGTTGCTAGCCAGCACCCTTCCTTGGAAGCGCTTTCACAGGCACAGCAACACTGGGGCTTTGCGCTTCTCTACCCACCAAACGTCACGGTCATTCTCTTTCCGTCTCGTAGACACGAGCTGAGAAATTGCAAACGTCGAGCAATTGCTCAGAGATGAAAAGTGCCAGCACTGAAAGCTGTTGCTAGCCAGCACCCTTCCTTGGAAGCGCTTTTGTAGGCCTAAGAACACTGGGGCTTTGCGCTTCTCTAGCCACCTAATCTTGTGCTCGTTCTCTCGCGCACTCTAAAGGGTGCTCAGGTGAGAAATTACAAACGTCGAGCAATTGCTCAGAGATGAAAAGTGCCAGCACTGAAAGCTGTTGCTAGCCAGCAGCCTTCCTTGGAAGCGCTTTCACAGGCGCAGCAACACTGGGGCTTTGTGCTTCTCTAGCCACCAAATGTCACGGTCATTCTCTTTCCGTCTCGTAGACACGAGCTGAGAAATTGCAAACGTCGAGCAATTGCTCAGAGATGAAAAGTGCCAGCACTGAAAGCTGTTGCTAGCCAGCACCCTTCCTTGGAAGCGCTTTTGTAGGCCTAAGAAGACTGGGGCTCTGGGCTTCTCTAGCCACCTAATCTTCTGCTCATCCTCTCGCGCACTCTAAAGAGAGCTCAGGTGAGAAATTGCAAACGTCGAGCAATTGCTCAGAGATGAAAAGTGCCAGCACTGAAAGCTGTTGCTAGCCAGCAGCCTTCCTTGGAAGCGCTTTCACAGGCGCAGCAACACTGGGGCTTTGCGCTTCTCTAGCCACCAAACGTCACGGTCCTTCTCTTTCCGTCTCGTAGACACGAGCTGAGAAATTGCAAACGTCGAGCAATTGCTCAGAGATGAAAAGTGCCAGCACTGAAAGCTGTTGCTAGCCAGCACCCTTCCTTGGAAGCGCTTTTGTAGGCCTAAGAACAGTGGGGCTCTGGGCTTCTCTAGCCACCTAATCTTGTGCTCATCCTCTCGCGCACTCTAAAGGGTGCTCAGGTGAGAAATTACAAACGTCGAGCAATTGCTCAGAGATGAAAAGTGCCAGCACTGAAAGCTGTTGCTAGCCAGCACCCTTCCTTGGAAGCGCTTTCACAGGCGCAGCAACACTGGGGCTTTGCGCTTCTCTAGCCACCAAACGTCACGGTCATTCTCTTTCCGTCTCGTAGACACGAGCTGAGAAATTGCAAACGTCGAGCAATTGCTCAGAGAGGAAAAGTGCCAGCACTGAAAGCTGTTGCTAACCAGCACCCTTCCTTGGAAGCGCTTTTGTAGGCCTAAGAAGACTGGGGCTCTGGGCTTCTCTAGCCACCTAATCTTCTGCTCATCCTCTCGCGCACTCTAAAGAGAGCTCAGGTGAGAAATTGCAAACGTCCAGCAATTACTCAGAGATGAAAAGTGCCAGCACTGAAAGCTGTTGCTAGCCAGCACCCTTCCTTGGAAGCGCTTTCACAGGCGCAGCAACACTGGGGCTTTGCGCTTCTCTAGCCACCAAACGTCACGGTCATTCTCTTTCCGTCTCGTAGACACGAGCTGAGAAATTGCAAACGTCGAGCAATTGCTCAGAGATGAAAAGTGCCAGCACTGAAAGCTGTTGCTAGCCAGCACCCTTCCTTGGAAGCGCTTTTGTAGGCCTAAGAACACTGGGGCTTTGCGCTTCTCTAGCCACCTAATCTTGTGCTCGTTCTCTCGCGCACTCTAAAGGGTGCTCAGGTGAGAAATTACAAACGTCGAGCAATTGCTCAGAGATGAAAAGTGCCAGCACTGAAAGCTGTTGCTAGCCAGCAGCCTTCCTTGGAAGCGCTTTCACAGGCGCAGCAACACTGGGGCTTTGTGCTTCTCTAGCCACCAAACGTCACGGTCATTCTCTTTCCGTCTCGTAGACACGAGCTGAGAAATTGCAAACGTCGAGCAATTGCTCAGAGATGAAAAGTGCCAGCACTGAAAGCTGTTGCTAGCCAGCCCCCTTCCTTGGAAGCGCTTTTGTAGGCCTAAGAAGACTGGGGCTCTGGGCTTCTCTAGCCACCTAATCTTCTGCTCATCCTCTCGCGCACTCTAAAGAGAGCTCAGGTGAGAAATTGCAAACGTCGAGCAATTGCTCAGAGATGAAAAGTGCCAGCACTGAAAGCTGTTGCTAGCCAGCAGCCTTCCTTGGAAGCGCTTTCACAGGCGCAGCAACACTGGGGCTTTGCGCTTCTCTACCCACCAAACGTCACGGTCATTCTCTTTCCGTCTCGTAGACACGAGCTGAGAAATTGCAAACGTCGAGCAATTGCTCAGAGATGAAAAGTGCCAGCACTGAAAGCTGTTGCTAGCCAGCACCCTTCCTTGGAAGCGCTCTTGTAGGCCTAAGAACACTGGGGCTTTGCGCTTCTCTAGCCACCTAATCTTGTGCTCATTCTCTCGCGCACTCTAAAGAGAGCTCAGGTGAGAAATTGCAAACGTCGAGCAATTGCTCAGAGATGAAAAGTGCCAGCACTGAAAGCTGTTGCTAGCCAGCACCCTTCCTTGGAAGCGCTTTCACAGGCGCAGCAACACTGGGGCTTTGCGCTTCTCTAGCCACCAAACGTCACGGTCATTCTCTTTCCGTCTCGTAGACACGAGCTGAGAAATTGCAAACGTCGAGCAATTGCTCAGAGATGAAAAGTGCCAGCACTGAAAGCTGTTGCTAGCCAGCAGCCTTCCTTGGAAGCGCTTTCACAGGCGCAGCAACACTGGGGCTTTGCGCTTCTCTAGCCACCAAACGTCATGGTCATTCTCTTTCCGTCTCGTAGACACGAGTTGAGAAATTGCAAACGTCGAGCAATTGCTCAGAGATGAAAAGTGCCAGCACTGAAAGCTGTTGCTAGCCAGCACCCTTCCTTGGAAGCGCTCTTGTAGGCCTAAGAACACTTGGGCTTTGCGCTTCTCTAGCCACCTAATCTTGTGCTCATTCTCTCGCGCACTCTAAAGGGTGCTCAGGTGAGAAATTGCAAACGTCGAGCAATTGCTCAGAGATGAAAAGTGCCAGCACTGAAAGCTGTTGCTAGCCAGCACCCTTCCTTGGAAGCGCGTTCACAGGCGCAGCAACACTGGGGCTTTGCGCTTCTCTAGCCACCAAACGTCACGGTCATTCTCTTTCCGTCTCGTAGACACGAGCTGAGAGATTGCAAACGTCGAGCAATTGCTCAGAGATGAAAAGTGCCAGCACTGAAAGCTGTTGCTAGCCAGCAGCCTTCCTTGGAAGCGCTTTTGTAGGCCTAAGAACACTGGGGCTCTGGGCTTCTCTAGCCACCTAATCTTCTGCTCATCCTCTCGCGCACTCTAAAGAGAGCTCAGGTGAGAAATTGCAAACGTCGAGCAATTGCTCAGAGATGAAAAGTGCCAGCACTGAAAGCTGTTGCTAGCCAGCCCCCTTCCTTGGAAGCGCTTTTGTAGGCCTAAGAACACTGGGGCTCTGGGCTTCTCTAGCCACCTAATCTTGTGCTCATCCTCTCGCGCACTCTAAAGAGAGCTCAGGTGAGAAATTGCAAACGTCGAGCAATTGCTCAGAGATGAAAAGTGCCAGCACTGAAAGCTCTTGATAGCCAGCAGCCTTCCTTGGAAGCGCTTTCACAGGCGCAGCAACACTGGGGCTTTGCGCTTCTCTAGCCACCAAATGTCACGGTCATTCTCTTTCCGTCTCGTAGACACGAGCTGAGCAATTGCAAACGTCGAGCAATTGCTCAGAGATGAAAAGTGCCAGCACTGAAAGCTGTTGCTAGCCAGCACCCTTCCTTGGAAGCGCTCTTGTAGGCCTAAGAACACTTGGGCTTTGGGCTTCTCTAGCCACCTAATCTTCTGCTCATTCTCTCGCGCACTCTAAAGGGTGCTCAGGTGAGAAATGGCAAACGTCGAGCAATTGCTCAGAGATGAAAAGTGCCAGCACTGAAAGCTGTTGCTAGCCAGCAGCCTTCCTTGGAAGCGCTTTCACAGGCGCAGCAACACTGGGGCTTTGCGCTTCTCTAGCCACCAAACGTCACGGTCATTCTCTTTCCGTCTCGTAGACACGAGCTGAGAGATTGCAAACGTCGAGCAATTGCTCAGAGATGAAAAGTGCCAGCACTGAAAGCTGTTGCTAGCCAGCCCCCTTCCTTGGAAGCGCTTTTGTAGGCCTAAGAACAGTGGGGCTCTGGGCTTCTCTAGCCACCTAATCTTCTGCTCATCCTCTCGCGCAGTCTAAAGAGAGCTCAGGTGAGAAATTGCAAACGTCGAGCAATTGCTCAGAGATGAAAAGTGCCAGCACTGAAAGCTGTTGCTAGCCAGCAGCCTTCCTTGGAAGCACTTTCACAGGCGCAGCAACACTGGGGCTTTGCGCTTCTCTACCCACCAAACGTCACGGTCATTCTCTTTCCGTCTGGTAGACACAAGCTGAGAAATTGCAAACGTCGAGCAATTGCTCAGAGATGAAAAGTGCCAGCACTGAAAGCTGTTGCTAGCCAGCACCCTTCCTTGGAAGCGCTTTTGTAGGCCTAAGAACACTGGGGCTCTGGGCTTCTCTAGCCACCTAATCTTCTGCTCATCCTCTCGCGCACTCTAAAGAGAGCTCAGGTGAGAAATTGCAAACGTCGAGCAATTGCTCAGAGATGAAAAGTGCCAGCACTGAAAGCTGTTGCTAGCCAGCCCCCTTCCTTGGAAGCGCTTTCACAGGTGCAACAACACTGGGGCTTTGCGCTTCTCTAGCCACCAAACGTCACGGTCATTCTCTTTCCGTCTCGTAGACACGAGCTGAGAAATTGCAAACGTCGAGCAATTGCTCAGAGATGAAAAGTGCCAGCACTGAAAGCTGTTGCTAGCCAGCCCCCTTCCTTGGAAGCGCTTTTGTAGGCCTAAGAACACTGGGGCTCTGGGCTTCTCTAGCCACCTAATCTTCTGCTCATCCTCTCGCGCACTCTAAAGAGAGCTCAGGTGAGAAATTGCAAACGTCGAGCAATTGCTCAGAGATGAAAAGTGCCAGCACTGAAAGCTGTTGCCAGCCAGCACCCTTCCTTGGAAGCGCTTTCACAGGCAAAGCAACACTGGGGCTTTGCTCTTCTCTACCCACCAAACGTCACAGTCATTCTCTTTCCATCTCGTAGACACAAGCTGAGAAATTGCAAACGTCGAGCAATTGCTCAGAGATGACAAGTGCCAGCACTGAAAGCTCTTGCCAGCCAGCCCCCTTCCTTGGAAGTGCTTTTGTAGCCCTAAGAAGACTGGGGCTCTGGGCTTCTCTAGCCACCTAATCTTCTGCTCATCCTCTCGCGCACTCTAAAGAGAGCTCAGGTGAGAAATTGCAAACGTCGAGCAATTGCTCAGAGAGGAAAAGTGCCAGCACTGAAAGCTGTTGCTAGCCAGCACCCTTCCTTGGAAGCGCTTCTGTAGCCCTAAGAACACTGGGGCTCTGGGCTTCTCTAGCCACCTAATCTTCTGCTCATCCTCTCGCGCACTCTAAAGAGAGCTCAGGTGAGAAATTGCAAACGTCGAGCAATTGCTCAGAGATGAAAAGTGCCAGCACTGCAAGCTGTTGCTAGCCAGCACCCTTCCTTGGAAGCGCTTTCACAGGCGCAGCAACACTGGGGCTTTGCGCTTCTCTACCCACCAAATATCACGGTCACTATCTCTCTGTCTCGTAGACACGAGCTGAGAAATTGCAAACGTCGAGCAATTGCTCAGAGATGAAAAGTGCCAGCACTGAAAGCTCTTGCCAGCCAGCCCCCTTCCTTGGAAGCGCTTTTGTAGCCCTAAGAACAGTGGGGCTCTGGGCTTCTCTAGCCACCTAATCTTCTGCTCATCCTCTCGCGCACTCTAAAGAGAGCTCAGGTGAGAAATTGCAAACGTCGAGCAATTGCTCAGAGATGAAAAGTGCCAGCACTGAAAGCTCTTGCTAGCCAGCAGCCTTCCTTGGAAGCGCTTTCACAGGCGCAGCAACACTGGGGCTTTGCGCTTCTCTAGCCACCAAACGTCACGGTCCTTCTCTTTCCGTCTCGTAGACACGAGCTGAGAAATTGCAAACGTCGAGCAATTGCTCAGAGATGAAAAGTGCCAGCACTGAAAGCTGTTGCTAGCCAGCACCCTTCCTTGGAAGCGCTCTTGTAGGCCTAAGAACACTTGGGCTTTGCGCTTCTCTAGCCACCTAATCTTGTGCTCATTCTCTCGCGCACTCTAAAGGGTGCTCAGGTGAGAAATTACAAACGTCGAGCAATTGCTCAGAGATGAAAAGTGCCAGCACTGAAAGCTCTTGCTAGCCAGCACCCTTCCTTGGAAGCGCTTTCACAGGCGCAGCAACACTGGGGCTTTGCGCTTCTCTAGCCACCAAACGTCACGGTCATTCTCTTTCCGTCTCGTAGACACGAGCTGAGAAATTACAAATGTCCAGCAATTGCTCAGAGATGAAAAGTGCCAGCACTGAAAGCTGTTGCTAGCCAGCCCCCTTCCTTGGAAGCGCTTTTGTAGGCCTAAGAAGACTGGGGCTCTGGGCTTCTCTAGCCACCTAATCTTCTGCTCATCCTCTCGCGCACTCTAAAGAGAGCTCAGGTGAGAAATTACAAACGTCGAGCAATTGCTCAGAGATGAAAAGTGCCAGCACTGAAAGCTGTTGCTAGCCAGCAGCCTTCCTTGGAAGCGCTTTCACAGGCGCAGCAACACTGGGGCTTTGCGCTTCTCTAGCCACCAAACGTCACGGTCATTCTCTTTCCGTCTCGTAGACACGAGCTGAGAAATTGCAAACGTCGAGCAATTGCTCAGAGATGAAAAGTGCCAGCACTGAAAGCTGTTGCTAGCCAGCACCCTTCCTTGGAAGCGCTCTTGTAGGCCTAAGAACACTTGGGCTTTGCGCTTCTCTAGCCACCTAATCTTGTGCTCATTCTCTCGCGCACTCTAAAGGGTGCTCAGGTGAGAAATTGCAAACGTCGAGCAATTGCTCAGAGATGAAAAGTGCCAGCACTGAAAGCTGTTGCTAGCCAGCACCCTTCCTTGGAAGCGCGTTCACAGGCGCAGCAACACTGGGGCTTTGCGCTTCTCTACCCACCAAACGTCACGGTCATTCTCTTTCCGTCTCGTAGACACGAGCTGAGAGATTGCAAACGTTGAGCAATTGCTCAGAGATGAAAAGTGCCAGCACTGAAAGCTGTTGCTAGCCAGCACCCTTCCTTGGAAGCGCTCTTGTAGGCCTAAGAACACTGGGGCTGTGGGCTTCTCTAGCCACCTAATCTTCTGCTCATCCTCTCGCGCACTCTGAAGAGAGCTCAGGTGAGAAATTGCAAACGTCGAGCAATTGCTCAGAGATGAAAAGTGCCAGCACTGAAAGCTCTTGCTAGCCAGCACCCTTCCTTGGAAGCGCTTTCGACAGGCGCAGCAACACTGGGGCTTTGCGCTTCTCTAGCCACCAAACGTCACGGTCATTCTCTTTCCGTCTCGTAGACACGAGCTGAGAAATTACAAATGTCCAGCAATTGCTCAGAGATGAAAAGTGCCAGCACTGAAAGCTGTTGCTAGCCAGCCCCCTTCCTTGGAAGCGCTTTTGTAGGCCTAAGAACACTGGGGCTCTGGGCTTCTCTAGCCACCTAATTTTCTGCTCATCCTCTCGCGCACTCTAAAGAGAGCTCAGGTGAGAAATTGCAAACGTCGAGCAATTGCTCAGAGATGAAAAGTGCCAGCACTGAAAGCTGTTGCTAGCCAGCACCCTTCCTTGGAAGCGCTTTCACAGGCGCAGCAACACTGGGGCTTTGCGCTTCTCTAGCCACCAAACGTCACGGTCCTTCTCTTTCCGTCTCGTAGACACGAGCTGAGAAATTGCAAACGTCGAGCAATTGCTCAGAGATGAAAAGTGCCAGCACTGAAAGCTGTTGCTAGCCAGCACCCTTCCTTGGAAGCGCTTTTGTAGCCCTAAGAACACTGGGGCTTTGCGCTTCTCTAGCCACCTAATCTTGTGCTCATTCTCTCGCGCACTCTAAAGGGTGCTCAGGTGAGAAATGGCAAACGTCGAGCAATTGCTCAGAGATGAAAAGTGCCAGCACTGAAAGCTGTTGCTAGCCAGCAGCCTTCCTTGGAAGCGCTTTCACAGGCGCAGCAACACTGGGGCTTTGCGCTTCTCTAGCCACCAAACGTCACGGTCATTCTCTTTCCGTCTCGTAGACACGAGCTGAGAGATTGCAAACGTCGAGCAATTGCTCAGAGATGAAAAGTGCCAGCACTGAAAGCTGTTGCTAGCCAGCAGCCTTCCTTGGAAGCGCTTTTGTAGGCCTAAGAACAGTGGGGCTCTGGGCTTCTCTAGCCACCTAATCTTCTGCTCATCCTCTCGCGCACTCTAAAGAGAGCTCAGGTGAGAAATTGCAAACGTCGAGCAATTGCTCAGAGATGAAAAGTGCCAGCACTGAAAGCTGTTGCTAGCCAGCACCCTTCCTTGGAAGCGCTTTCACAGGCGCAGCAACACTGGGGCTTTGCGCTTCTCTACCCACCAAACGTCACGGTCCTTCTCTTTCCGTCTCCTAGACACGAGCTGAGAAATTGCAAACGTCGAGCAATTGCTCAGAGATGAAAAGTGCCAGCACTGAAAGCTGTTGCTAGCCAGCACCCTTCCTTGGAAGCGCTTTTGTAGGCCTAAGAACACTGGGGCTTTGCGCTTCTCTAGCCACCTAATCTTGTGCTCATTCTCTCGCGCACTCTAAAGGGTGCTCAGGTGAGAAATTACAAACGTCGAGCAATTGCTCAGAGATGAAAAGTGCCAGCACTGAAAGCTGTTGCTAGCCAGCACCCTTCCTTGGAAGCGCTTTCACAGGCGCAGCAACACTGGGGCTTTGCGCTTCTCTAGCCACCAAACGTCACGGTCCTTCTCTTTCCGTCTCGTAGACACGAGCTGAGAAATTACAAATGTCCAGCAATTGCTCAGAGATGAAAAGTGCCAGCACTGAAAGCTGTTGCTAGCCAGCCCCCTTCCTTGGAAGCGCTTTTGTAGGCCTAAGAACACTGGGGCTCTGGGCTTCTCTAGCCACCTAATCTTCTGCTCATCCTCTCGCGCACTCTAAAGAGAGCTCAGGTGAGAAATTACAAACGTCGAGCAATTGCTCAGAGATGAAAAGTGCCAGCACTGAAAGCTGTTGCTAGCCAGCACCCTTCCTTGGAAGCGCTTTCACAGGCGCAGCAACACTGGGGCTTTGCGCTTCTCTAGCCACCAAACGTCACGGTCATTCTCTTTCCGTCTCGTAGACACGAGCTGAGAAATTGCAAACGTCGAGCAATTGCTCAGAGATGAAAAGTGCCAGCACTGAAAGCTGTTGCTAGCCAGCACCCTTCCTTGGAAGCGCTCTTGTAGGCCTAAGAACACTTGGGCTTTGCGCTTCTCTAGCCACCTAATCTTCTGCTCATTCTCTCGCGCACTCTAAAGGGTGCTCAGGTGAGAAATTGCAAACGTCGAGCAATTGCTCAGAGATGAAAAGTGCCAGCACTGAAAGCTGTTGCTAGCCAGCACCCTTCCTTGGAAGCGCATTCCCAGGCGCAGCAACACTGGGGCTTTGCGCTTCTCTACCCACCAAACGTCACGGTCCTTCTCTTTCCGTCTCGTAGACACGAGCTGAGAGATTGCAAACGTCGAGCAATTGCTCAGAGATGAAAAGTGCCAGCACTGAAAGCTGTTGCTAGCCAGCAGCCTTCCTTGGAAGCGCTTTTGTAGGCCTAAGAACACTGGGGCTGTGGGCTTCTCTAGCCACCTAATCTTCTGCTCATCCTCTCGCGCACTCTGAAGAGAGCTCAGGTGAGAAATTGCAAACGTCGAGCAATTGCTCAGAGATGAAAAGTGCCAGCACTGAAAGCTGTTGCTAGCCAGCACCCTTCCTTGGAAGCGCTTTCGACAGGCGCAGCAACACTGGGGCTTTGCGCTTCTCTACCCACCAAACGTCACGGTCATTCTCTTTCCGTCTCGTAGACACGAGCTGAGAAATTACAAATGTCCAGCAATTGCTCAGAGATGAAAAGTGCCAGCACTGAAAGCTGTTGCTAGCCAGCCCCCTTCCTTGGAAGCGCTTTTGGAGGCCCAAGAACAGTGGGGCTCTGGGCTTCTCTAGCCACCTAATTTTCTGCTCATCCTCTCGCGCACTCTAAAGAGAGCTCAGGTGAGAAATTGCAAACGTCGAGCAATTGCTCAGAGATGAAAAGTGCCAGCACTGAAAGCTGTTGCTAGCCAGCACCCTTCCTTGGAAGCGCTTTCACAGGCGCAGCAACACTGGGGCTTTGCGCTTCTCTAGCCACCAAACGTCACGGTCATTCTCTTTCCGTCTCGTAGACACGAGCTGAGAGATTGCAAACGTCGAGCAATTGCTCAGAGATGAAAAGTGCCAGCACTGAAAGCTGTTGCTAGCCAGCACCCTTCCTTGGAAGCGCTTTTGTAGGCCTAAGAACACTGGGGCTCTGGGCTTCTCTAGCCACCTAATCTTCTGCTCATCCTCTCGCGCACTCTAAAGAGAGCTCAGGTGAGAAATTACAAACGTCGAGCAATTGCTCAGAGATGAAAAGTGCCAGCACTGAAAGCTGTTGCTAGCCAGCACCCTTCCTTGGAAGCGCTCTTGTAGGCCTAAGAACACTTGGGCTTTGCGCTTCTCTAGCCACCTAATCTTCTGCTCATTCTCTCGCGCACTCTAAAGGGTGCTCAGGTGAGAAATTGCAAACGTCGAGCAATTGCTCAGAGATGAAAAGTGCCAGCACTGAAAGCTGTTGCTAGCCAGCACCCTTCCTTGGAAGCGCATTCACAGGCGCAGCAACACTGGGGCTTTGCGCTTCTCTAGCCACCAAACGTCACGGTCCTTCTCTTTCCGTCTCGTAGACACGAGCTGAGAGATTGCAAACGTCGAGCAATTGCTCAGAGATGAAAAGTGCCAGCACTGAAAGCTGTTGCTAGCCAGCACCCTTCCTTGGAAGCGCTTTTGTAGGCCTAAGAACACTGGGGCTGTGGGCTTCTCTAGCCACCTAATCTTCTGCTCATCCTCTCGCGCACTCTGAAGAGAGCTCAGGTGAGAAATTGCAAACGTCGAGCAATTGCTCAGAGATGAAAAGTGCCAGCACTGAAAGCTGTTGCTAGCCAGCACCCTTCCTTGGAAGCGCTTTCGACAGGCGCAGCAACACTGGGGCTTTGCGCTTCTCTACCCACCAAACGTCACAGTCATTCTCTTTCCGTCTCGTAGACACGAGCTGAGAAATTACAAATGTCCAGCAATTGCTCAGAGATGAAAAGTGCCAGCACTGAAAGCTGTTGCTAGCCAGCCCCCTTCCTTGGAAGCGCTTTTGGAGGCCCAAGAACAGTGGGGCTCTGGGCTTCTCTAGCCACCTAATTTTCTGCTCATCCTCTCGCGCACTCTAAAGAGAGCTCAGGTGAGAAATTGCAAACGTCGAGCAATTGCTCAGAGATGAAAAGTGCCAGCACTGAAAGCTGTTGCTAGCCAGCAGCCTTCCTTGGAAGCGCTTTCACAGGCGCAGCAACACTGGGGCTTTGCGCTTCTCTAGCCACCAAACGTCACGGTCCTTCTCTTTCCGTCTCGTAGACACGAGCTGAGAAATTGCAAACGTCGAGCAATTGCTCAGAGATGAAAAGTGCCAGCACTGAAAGCTGTTGCTAGCCAGCACCCTTCCTTGGAAGCGCTCTTGTAGGCCTAAGAACACTTGGGCTTTGCGCTTCTCTAGCCACCTAATCTTGTGCTCATTCTCTCGCGCACTCTAAAGGGTGCTCAGGTGAGAAATTACAAACGTCGAGCAATTGCTCAGAGATGAAAAGTGCCAGCACTGAAAGCTGTTGCTAGCCAGCAGCCTTCCTTGGAAGCGCTTTCACAGGCGCAGCAACACTGGGGCTTTGCGCTTCTCTAGCCACCAAACGTCACGGTCATTCTCTTTCCGTCTCGTAGACACGAGCTGAGAAATTGCAAACGTCGAGCAATTGCTCAGAGATGAAAAGTGCCAGCACTGAAAGCTCTTGCTAGCCAGCACCCTTCCTTGGAAGCGCTTTTGTAGGCCTAAGAAGACTGGGGCTCTGGGCTTCTCTAGCCACCTAATCTTCTGCTCATCCTCTCGCGCACTCTAAAGAGAGCTCAGGTGAGAAATTGCAAACGTCGAGCAATTGCTCAGAGATGAAAAGTGCCAGCACTGAAAGCTGTTGCTAGCCAGCAGCCTTCCTTGGAAGCGCTTTCACAGGCGCAGCAACACTGGGGCTTTGCGCTTCTCTACCCACCAAACGTCACGGTCATTCTCTTTCCGTCTCGTAGACACGAGCTGAGAAATTGCAAACGTCGAGCAATTGCTCAGAGATGAAAAGTGCCAGCACTGAAAGCTGTTGCTAGCCAGCACCCTTCCTTGGAAGCGCTCTTGTAGGCCTAAGAACACTGGGGCTTTGCGCTTCTCTAGCCACCTAATCTTGTGCTCATTCTCTCGCGCACTCTAAAGGGTGCTCAGGTGAGAAATTGCAAACGTCGAGCAATTGCTCAGAGATGAAAAGTGCCAGCACTGAAAGCTCTTGCTAGCCAGCACCCTTCCTTGGAAGCGCTTTCACAGGCGCAGCAACACTGGGGCTTTGCACTTCTCTACCCACCAAACGTCACGGTCATTCTCTTTCCGTCTCGTAGACACGAGCTGAGAAATTGCAAACGTCGAGCAATTGCTCAGAGATGAAAAGTGCCAGCACTGAAAGCTGTTGCTAGCCAGCCCCCTTCCTTGGAAGCGCTTTTGTAGGCCTAAGAAGACTGGGGCTCTGGGCTTCTCTAGCCACCTAATCTTCTGCTCATCCTCTCGCGCACTCTAAAGAGAGCTCAGGTGAGAAATTACAAACGTCGAGCAATTGCTCAGAGATGAAAAGTGCCAGCACTGAAAGCTGTTGCTAGCCAGCACCCTTCCTTGGAAGCGCTTTCACAGGCGCAGCAACACTGGGGCTTTGCGCTTCTCTAGCCACCAAACGTCACGGTCATTCTCTTTCCGTCTCGTAGACACGAGCTGAGAAATTGCAAACGTCGAGCAATTGCTCAGAGATGAAAAGTGCCAGCACTGAAAGCTGTTGCTAGCCAGCACCCTTCCTTGGAAGCGCTCTTGTAGGCCTAAGAACACTTGGGCTTTGCGCTTCTCTAGCCACCTAATCTTCTGCTCATTCTCTCGCGCACTCTAAAGGGTGCTCAGGTGAGAAATGGCAAACGTCGAGCAATTGCTCAGAGATGAAAAGTGCCAGCACTGAAAGCTCTTGCTAGCCAGCACCCTTCCTTGGAAGCGCTTTCACAGGCGCAGCAACACTGGGGCTTTGCGCTTCTCTACCCACCAAACGTCACGGTCATTCTCTTTCCGTCTCGTAGACACGAGCTGAGAGATTGCAAACGTCGAGCAATTGCTCAGAGATGAAAAGTGCCAGCACTGAAAGCTGTTGCTAGCCAGCAGCCTTCCTTGGAAGCGCTTTTGTAGGCCTAAGAACACTGGGGCTCTGGGCTTCTCTAGCCACCTAATCTTCTGCTCATCCTCTCGCGCACTCTAAAGAGAGCTCAGGTGAGAAATTGCAAACGTCGAGCAATTGCTCAGAGATGAAAAGTGCCAGCACTGAAAGCTGTTGCTAGCCAGCAGCCTTCCTTGGAAGCGCTTTCACAGGCGCAGCAACACTGGGGCTTTGCGCTTCTCTACCCACCAAACGTCACGGTCATTCTCTTTCCGTCTCGTAGACACGAGCTGAGAAATTACAAATGTCCAGCAATTGCTCAGAGATGAAAAGTGCCAGCACTGAAAGCTGTTGCTAGCCAGCCCCCTTCCTTGGAAGCGCTTTTGTAGGCCTAAGAAGACTGGGGCTCTGGGCTTCTCTAGCCACCTAATCTTCTGCTCATCCTCTCGCGCACTCTAAAGAGAGCTCAGGTGAGAAATTGCAAACGTCGAGCAATTGCTCAGAGATGAAAAGTGCCAGCACTGAAAGCTGTTGCTAGCCAGCAGCATTCCTTGGAAGCGCTTTCACAGGCGCAGCAACACTGGGGCTTTGCGCTTCTCTAGCCACCAAACGTCACGGTCATTCTCTTTCCGTCTCGTAGACACGAGCTGAGAAATTGCAAACGTCGAGCAATTGCTCAGAGATGAAAAGTGCCAGCACTGAAAGCTGTTGCTAGCCAGCACCCTTCCTTGGAAGCGCTCTTGTGTAGGCCTAAGAACACTTGGGCTTTGCGCTTCTCTAGCCACCTAATCTTGTGCTCATTCTCTCGCGCACTCTAAAGGGTGCTCAGGTGAGAAATGGCAAACGTCGAGCAATTGCTCAGAGATGAAAAGTGCCAGCACTGAAAGCTGTTGCTAGCCAGCAGCCTTCCTTGGAAGCGCTTTCACAGGCGCAGCAACACTGGGGCTTTGCGCTTCTCTAGCCACCAAACGTCACGGTCATTCTCTTTCCGTCTCGTAGACACGAGCTGAGAGATTGCAAACGTCGAGCAATTGCTCAGAGATGAAAAGTGCCAGCACTGAAAGCTGTTGCTAGCCAGCAGCCTTCCTTGGAAGCGCTTTTGTAGGCCTAAGAACAGTGGGGCTCTGGGCTTCTCTAGCCACCTAATCTTCTGCTCATCCTCTCGCGCACTCTAAAGAGAGCTCAGGTGAGAAATTGCAAACGTCGAGCAATTGCTCAGAGATGAAAAGTGCCAGCACTGAAAGCTGTTGCTAGCCAGCACCCTTCCTTGGAAGCGCTTTCACAGGCGCAGCAACACTGGGGCTTTGCGCTTCTCTAGCCACCAAACGTCACGGTCCTTCTCTTTCCGTCTCGTAGACACGAGCTGAGAAATTGCAAACGTCGAGCAATTGCTCAGAGATGAAAAGTGCCAGCACTGAAAGCTGTTGCTAGCCAGCACCCTTCCTTGGAAGCGCTTTTGTAGGCCTAAGAACAGTGGGGCTCTGGGCTTCTCTAGCCACCTAATCTTGTGCTCATCCTCTCGCGCACTCTAAAGAGAGCTCAGGTGAGAAATTGCAAAGGTAGAGCAATTGCTCAGAGATGAAAAGTGCCAGCACTGAAAGCTCTTGCTAGCCAGCAGCCTTCCTTGGAAGCGCTTTCACAGGCGCAGCAACACTGGGGCTTTGCGCTTCTCTAGCCACCAAACGTCACGGTCATTCTCTTTCCGTCTCGTAGACACGAGCTGAGAAATTGCAAACGTCGAGCAATTGCTCAGAGATGAAAAGTGCCAGCACTGAAAGCTGTTGCTAGCCAGCACCCTTCCTTGGAAGCGCTTTTGTAGGCCTAAGAAGACTGGGGCTCTGGGCTTCTCTAGCCACCTAATCTTGTGCTCATACTCTCGCGCACTCTAAAGGGTGCTCAGGTGAGAAATTACAAACGTCGAGCAATTGCTCAGAGATGAAAAGTGCCAGCACTGAAAGCTGTTGCTAGCCAGCAGCCTTCCTTGGAAGCGCTTTCACAGGCGCAGCAACACTGGGGCTTTGCGCTTCTCTAGCCACCAAACGTCATGGTCATTCTCTTTCCGTCTCGTAGACACGAGCTGAGAGATTGCAAACGTCGAGCAATTGCTCAGAGATGAAAAGTGCCAGCACTGAAAGCTGTTGCTAGCCAGCACCCTTCCTTGGAAGCGCTTTTGTAGGCCTAAGAACACTGGGGCTGTGGGCTTCTCTAGCCACCTAATCTTCTGCTCATCCTCTCGCGCACTCTGAAGAGAGCTCAGGTGAGAAATTGCAAACGTCGAGCAATTGCTCAGAGATGAAAAGTGCCAGCACTGAAAGCTGTTGCTAGCCAGCACCCTTCCTTGGAAGCGCTTTCACAGGCGCAGCAACACTGGGGCTTTGCGCTTCTCTAGCCACCAAACGTCACGGTCCTTCTCTTTCCGTCTCGTAGACACGAGCTGAGAAATTGCAAACGTCGAGCAATTGCTCAGAGATGAAAAGTGCCAGCACTGAAAGCTGTTGCTAGCCAGCACCCTTCCTTGGAAGCGCTCTTGTAGGCCTAAGAACACTTGGGCTTTGCGCTTCTCTAGCCACCTAATCTTGTGCTCATTCTCTCGCGCACTCTAAAGGGTGCTCAGGTGAGAAATGGCAAACGTCGAGCAATTGCTCAGAGATGAAAAGTGCCAGCACTGAAAGCTGTTGCTAGCCAGCACCCTTCCTTGGAAGCGCTTTCACAGGCGCAGCAACACTGGGGCTTTGCGCTTCTCTAGCCACCAAACGTCACGGTCATTCTCTTTCCGTCTCGTAGACACGAGCTGAGAGATTGCAAACGTCGAGCAATTGCTCAGAGATGAAAAGTGCCAGCACTGAAAGCTGTTGCTAGCCAGCAGCCTTCCTTGGAAGCGCTTTTGTAGGCCTAAGAACAGTGGGGCTCTGGGCTTCTCTAGCCACCTAATCTTCTGCTCATCCTCTCGCGCACTCTAAAGAGAGCTCAGGTGAGAAATTGCAAACGTTGAGCAATTGCTCAGAGATGAAAAGTGCCAGCACTGAAAGCTGTTGCTAGCCAGCACCCTTCCTTGGAAGCGCTTTCACAGGCGCAGCAACACTGGGGCTTTGCGCTTCTCTAGCCACCAAACGTCACGGTCCTTCTCTTTCCGTCTCGTAGACACGAGCTGAGAAATTGCAAACGTCGAGCAATTGCTCAGAGATGAAAAGTGCCAGCACTGAAAGCTGTTGCTAGCCAGCACCCTTCCTTGGAAGCGCTTTTGTAGGCCTAAGAACACTGGGGCTTTGCGCTTCTCTAGCCACCTAATCTTGTGCTCATTCTCTCGCGCACTCTAAAGGGTGCTCAGGTGAGAAATTACAAACGTCGAGCAATTGCTCAGAGATGAAAAGTGCCAGCACTGAAAGCTGTTGCTAGCCAGCACCCTTCCTTGGAAGCGCTTTTGTAGGCCTAAGAACACTGGGGCTGTGGGCTTCTCTAGCCACCTAATCTTCTGCTCATCCTCTCGCGCACTCTGAAGAGAGCTCAGGTGAGAAATTGCAAACGTCGAGCAATTGCTCAGAGATGAAAAGTGCCAGCACTGAAAGCTGTTGCTAGCCAGCACCCTTCCTTGGAAGCGCTTTCGACAGGCGCAGCAACACTGGGGCTTTGCGCTTCTCTACCCACCAAACGTCACGGTCATTCTCTTTCCGTCTCGTAGACACGAGCTGAGAAATTACAAATGTCCAGCAATTGCTCAGAGATGAAAAGTGCCAGCACTGAAAGCTGTTGCTAGCCAGCCCCCTTCCTTGGAAGCGCTTTTGGAGGCCCAAGAACAGTGGGGCTCTGGGCTTCTCTAGCCACCTAATTTTCTGCTCATCCTCTCGCGCACTCTAAAGAGAGCTCAGGTGAGAAATTGCAAACGTCGAGCAATTGCTCAGAGATGAAAAGTGCCAGCACTGAAAGCTGTTGCTAGCCAGCACCCTTCCTTGGAAGCGCTTTCACAGGCGCAGCAACACTGGGGCTTTGCGCTTCTCTAGCCACCAAACGTCACGGTCCTTCTCTTTCCGTCTCGTAGACACGAGCTGAGAAATTGCAAACGTCGAGCAATTGCTCAGAGATGAAAAGTGCCAGCACTGAAAGCTGTTGCTAGCCAGCACCCTTCCTTGGAAGCGCTCTTGTAGGCCTAAGAACACTTGGGCTTTGCGCTTCTCTAGCCACCTAATCTTGTGCTCATTCTCTCGCGCACTCTAAAGGGTGCTCAGGTGAGAAATGGCAAACGTCGAGCAATTGCTCAGAGATGAAAAGTGCCAGCACTGAAAGCTCTTGCTAGCCAGCACCCTTCCTTGGAAGCGCTTTCACAGGCGCAGCAACACTGGGGCTTTGCGCTTCTCTAGCCACCAAACGTCACGGTCATTCTCTTTCCGTCTCGTAGACACGAGCTGAGAGATTGCAAACGTCGAGCAATTGCTCAGAGATGAAAAGTGCCAGCACTGAAAGCTGTTGCTAGCCAGCAGCCTTCCTTGGAAGCGCTTTTGTAGGCCTAAGAACAGTGGGGCTCTGGGCTTCTCTAGCCACCTAATCTTCTGCTCATCCTCTCGCGCACTCTAAAGAGAGCTCAGGTGAGAAATTGCAAACGTCCAGCAATTGCTCAGAGATGAAAAGTGCCAGCACTGAAAGCTGTTGCTAGCCAGCACCCTTCCTTGGAAGCGCTTTCACAGGCGCAGCAACACTGGGGCTTTGCGCTTCTCTACCCACCAAACGTCACGGTCATTCTCTTTCCGTCTCGTAGACATGAGCTGAGAAATTGCAAACGTCGAGCAATTGCTCAGAGATGAAAAGTGCCAGCACTGAAAGCTGTTGCTAGCCAGCCCCCTTCCTTGGAAGTGCTTTTGTAGGCCTAAGAACACTGGGGCTCTGGGCTTCTCTAGCCACCTCATCTTCTGCTCATCCTCTCGCGCACTCTAAAGAGAGCTCAGGTGAGAAATTGCAAACGTTGAGCAATTGCTCAGAGATGAAAAGTGCCAGCACTGAAAGCTGTTGCTAGCCAGCAGCCTTCCTTGGAAGCGCTTTCACAGGCGCAGCAACACTGGGGCTTTGCGCTTCTCTAGCCACCAAACGTCACGGTCCTTCTCTTTCCGTCTCGTAGACACGAGCTGAGAAATTGCAAACGTCGAGCAATTGCTCAGAGATGAAAAGTGCCAGCACTGAAAGCTCTTGCTAGCCAGCACCCTTCCTTGGAAGCGCTTTTGTAGGCCTAAGAACACTGGGGCTTTGCGCTTCTCTAGCCACCTAATCTTGTGCTCATTCTCTCGCGCACTCTAAAGGGTGCTCAGGTGAGAAATTACAAACGTCGAGCAATTGCTCAGAGATGAAAAGTGCCAGCACTGAAAGCTCTTGCTAGCCAGCACCCTTCCTTGGAAGCGCTTTCACAGGCGCAGCAACACTGGGGCTTTGCGCTTCTCTAGCCACCAAACGTCACGGTCATTCTCTTTCCGTCTCGTAGACACGAGCTGAGAAATTACAAATGTCCAGCAATTGCTCAGAGATGAAAAGTGCCGGCACTGAAAGCTGTTGCTAGCCAGCCCCCTTCCTTGGAAGCGCTTTTGTAGGCCTAAGAAGACTGGGGCTCTGGGCTTCTCTAGCCACCTAATCTTCTGCTCATCCTCTCGCGCACTCTAAAGAGAGCTCAGGTGAGAAATTGCAAACGTCGAGCAATTGCTCAGAGATGAAAAGTGCCAGCACTGAAAGCTGTTGCTAGCCAGCACCCTTCCTTGGAAGCGCTTTCACAGGCGCAGCAACACTGGGGCTTTGCGCTTCTCTACCCACCAAACGTCACGGTCCTTCTCTTTCCGTCTCGTAGACACGAGCTGAGAGATTGCAAACGTCGAGCAATTGCTCAGAGATGAAAAGTGCCAGCACTGAAAGCTGTTGCTAGCCAGCAGCCTTCCTTGGAAGCGCTTTTGTAGGCCTAAGAACAGTGGGGCTGTGGGCTTCTCTAGCCACCTAATCTTCTGCTCATCCTCTCGCGCACTCTAAAGAGAGCTCAGGTGAGAAATTGCAAACGTCGAGCAATTGCTCAGAGATGAAAAGTGCCAGCACTGAAAGCTCTTGCTAGCCAGCACCCTTCCTTGGAAGCGCTTTCACAGGCGCAGCAACACTGGGGCTTTGCGCTTCTCTAGCCACCAAACGTCACGGTCATTCTCTTTCCGTCTCGTAGACACGAGCTGAGAGATTGCAAACGTCGAGCAATTGCTCAGAGAGGAAAAGTGCCAGCACTGAAAGCTGTTGCTAGCCAGCCCCCTTCCTTGGAAGCGCTTTTGTAGGCCTAAGAAGACTGGGGCTCTGGGCTTCTCTAGCCACCTAATCTTCTGCTCATCCTCTCGCGCACTCTAAAGAGAGCTCAGGTGAGAAATTGCAAACGTCCAGCAATTACTCAGAGATGAAAAGTGCCAGCACTGAAAGCTGTTGCTAGCCAGCACCCTTCCTTGGAAGCGCTTTCACAGGCACAGCAACACTGGGGCTTTGCGCTTCTCTACCCACCAAACGTCACGGTCATTCTCTTTCCGTCTCGTAGACACGAGCTGAGAAATTGCAAACGTCGAGCAATTGCTCAGAGATGAAAAGTGCCAGCACTGAAAGCTGTTGCTAGCCAGCTCCCTTCCTTGGAAGCGCTTTTGTAGGCCTAAGAACACTGGGGCTTTGCGCTTCTCTAGCCACCTAATTTGTGCTCATTCTCTCGCGCACTCTAAAGGGTGCTCAGGTGAGAAATTACAAACGTCGAGCAATTGCTCAGAGATGAAAAGTGCCAGCACTGAAAGCTGTTGCTAGCCAGCAGCCTTCCTTGGAAGCGCTTTCACAGGCGCAGCAACACTGGGGCTTTGTGCTTCTCTAGCCACCAAACGTCACGGTCATTCTCTTTCCGTCTCGTAGACACGAGCTGAGAAATTGCAAACGTCGAGCAATTGCTCAGAGATGAAAAGTGCCAGCACTGAAAGCTCTTGCTAGCCAGCACCCTTCCTTGGAAGCGCTTTTGTAGGCCTAAGAACAGTGGGGCTCTGGGCTTCTCTAGCCACCTAATCTTGTGCTCATCCTCTCGCGCACTCTAAAGAGAGCTCAGGTGAGAAATTGCAAACGTCGAGCAATTGCTCAGAGATGAAAAGTGCCAGCACTGAAAGCTGTTGCTAGCCAGCACCCTTCCTTGGAAGCGCTTTCACAGGCGCAGCAACACTGGGGCTTTGCGCTTCTCTACCCACCAAACGTCACGGTCATTCTCTTTCCGTCTCGTAGACACGAGCTGAGAAATTGCAAACGTCGAGCAATTGCTCAGAGATGAAAAGTGCCAGCACTGAAAGCTGTTGCTAGCCAGCACCCTTCCTTGGAAGCGCTCTTGTAGGCCTAAGAACACTGGGGCTTTGCGCTTCTCTAGCCACCTAATCTTGTGCTCATTCTCTCGCGCACTCTAAAGAGAGCTCAGGTGAGAAATTGCAAACGTCGAGCAATTGCTCAGAGATGAAAAGTGCCAGCACTGAAAGCTGTTGCTAGCCAGCACCCTTCCTTGGAAGCGCTTTCACAGGCGCAGCAACACTGGGGCTTTGCACTTCTCTACCCACCAAACGTCACGGTCATTCTCTTTCCGTCTCGTAGACACGAGCTGAGAAATTGCAAACGTCGAGCAATTGCTCAGAGATGAAAAGTGCCAGCACTGAAAGCTGTTGCTAGCCAGCCCCCTTCCTTGGAAGCGCTTTTGTAGGCCTAAGAAGACTGGGGCTCTGGGCTTCTCTAGCCACCTAATCTTCTGCTCATCCTCTCGCGCACTCTAAAGAGAGCTCAGGTGAGAAATTACAAACGTCGAGCAATTGCTCAGAGATGAAAAGTGCCAGCACTGAAAGCTGTTGCTAGCCAGCACCCTTCCTTGGAAGCGCTTTCACAGGCGCAGCAACACTGGGGCTTTGCGCTTCTCTAGCCACCAAACGTCACGGTCATTCTCTTTCCGTCTCGTAGACACGAGCTGAGAAATTGCAAACGTCGAGCAATTGCTCAGAGATGAAAAGTGCCAGCACTGAAAGCTGTTGCTAGCCAGCACCCTTCCTTGGAAGCGCTTTTGTAGGCCTAAGAACACTGGGGCTTTGCGCTTCTCTAGCCACCTAATCTTGTGCTCATTCTCTCGCGCACTCTAAAGGGTGCTCAGGTGAGAAATTGCAAACGTCGAGCAATTGCTCAGAGATGAAAAGTGCCAGCACTGAAAGCTGTTGCTAGCCAGCAGCCTTCCTTGGAAGCGCGTTCACAGGCGCAGCAACACTGGGGCTTTGCGCTTCTCTACCCACCAAACGTCACGGTCATTCTCTTTCCGTCTCGTAGACACGAGTTGAGAGATTGCAAACGTCGAGCAATTGCTCAGAGATGAAAAGTGCCAGCACTGAAAGCTGTTGCTAGCCAGCAGCCTTCCTTGGAAGCGCTTTTGTAGGCCTAAGAACAGTGGGGCTCTGGGCTTCTCTAGCCACCTAATCTTCTGCTCATCCTCTCGCGCACTCTAAAGAGAGCTCAGGTGAGAAATTGCAAACGTCGAGCAATTGCTCAGAGATGAAAAGTGCCAGCACTGAAAGCTCTTGCTAGCCAGCAGCCTTCCTTGGAAGCGCTTTCACAGGCGCAGCAACACTGGGGCTTTGCGCTTCTCTACCCACCAAACGTCACGGTCATTCTCTTTCCGTCTCGTAGACACGAGCTGAGAAATTACAAATGTCCAGCAATTGCTCAGAGATGAAAAGTGCCAGCACTGAAAGCTGTTGCTAGCCAGCCCCCTTCCTTGGAAGCGCTTTTGTAGGCCTAAGAAGACTGGGGCTCTGGGCTTCTCTAGCCACCTAATCTTCTGCTCATCCTCTCGCGCACTCTAAAGAGAGCTCAGGTGAGAAATTGCAAACGTCGAGCAATTGCTCAGAGATGAAAAGTGCCAGCACTGAAAGCTGTTGCTAGCCAGCAGCCTTCCTTGGAAGCGCTTTCACAGGCGCAGCAACACTGGGGCTTTGCGCTTCTCTAGCCACCAAACGTCACGGTCATTCTCTTTCCGTCTCGTAGACACGAGCTGAGAAATTGCAAACGTCGAGCAATTGCTCAGAGATGAAAAGTGCCAGCACTGAAAGCTGTTGCTAGCCAGCACCCTTCCTTGGAAGCGCTCTTGTGTAGGCCTAAGAACACTTGGGCTTTGCGCTTCTCTAGCCACCTAATCTTGTGCTCATTCTCTCGCGCACTCTAAAGGGTGCTCAGGTGAGAAATGGCAAACGTCGAGCAATTGCTCAGAGATGAAAAGTGCCAGCACTGAAAGCTGTTGCTAGCCAGCAGCCTTCCTTGGAAGCGCTTTCACAGGCGCAGCAACACTGGGGCTTTGCGCTTCTCTAGCCACCAAACGTCACGGTCATTCTCTTTCCGTCTCGTAGACACGAGCTGAGAGATTGCAAACGTCGAGCAATTGCTCAGAGATGAAAAGTGCCAGCACTGAAAGCTCTTGCTAGCCAGCACCCTTCCTTGGAAGCGCTTTTGTAGGCCTAAGAACAGTGGGGCTCTGGGCTTCTCTAGCCACCTAATCTTCTGCTCATCCTCTCGCGCACTCTAAAGAGAGCTCAGGTGAGAAATTGCAAACGTCGAGCAATTGCTCAGAGATGAAAAGTGCCAGCACTGAAAGCTCTTGCTAGCCAGCACCCTTCCTTGGAAGCGCTTTCACAGGCGCAGCAACACTGGGGCTTTGCGCTTCTCTAGCCACCAAACGTCACGGTCATTCTCTTTCCGTCTCGTAGACACGAGCTGAGAAATTGCAAACGTCGAGCAATTGCTCAGAGATGAAAAGTGCCAGCACTGAAAGCTGTTGCTAGCCAGCACCCTTCCTTGGAAGCGCTTTTGTAGGCCTAAGAACAGTGGGGCTCTGGGCTTCTCTAGCCACCTAATCTTCTGCTCATCCTCTCGCGCACTCTAAAGAGAGCTCAGGTGAGAAATTGCAAAGGTAGAGCAATTGCTCAGAGATGAAAAGTGCCAGCACTGAAAGCTCTTGCTAGCCAGCAGCCTTCCTTGGAAGCGCTTTCACAGGCGCAGCAACACTGGGGCTTTGCGCTTCTCTAGCCACCAAACGTCACGGTCATTCTCTTTCCGTCTCGTAGACACGAGCTGAGAAATTGCAAACGTCGAGCAATTGCTCAGAGATGAAAAGTGCCAGCACTGAAAGCTGTTGCTAGCCAGCACCCTTCCTTGGAAGCGCTTTTGTAGGCCTAAGAAGACTGGGGCTCTGGGCTTCTCTAGCCACCTAATCTTGTGCTCATTCTCTCGCGCACTCTAAAGAGAGCTCAGGTGAGAAATTACAAACGTCGAGCAATTGCTCAGAGATGAAAAGTGCCAGCACTGAAAGCTGTTGCTAGCCAGCAGCCTTCCTTGGAAGCGCTTTCACAGGCGCAGCAACACTGGGGCTTTGCGCTTCTCTAGCCACCAAACGTCACGGTCCTTCTCTTTCCGTCTCGTAGACACGAGCTGAGAAATTGCAAACGTCGAGCAATTGCTCAGAGATGAAAAGTGCCAGCACTGAAAGCTGTTGCTAGCCAGCACCCTTCCTTGGAAGCGCTTTTGTAGGCCTAAGAACACTGGGGCTTTGCGCTTCTCTAGCCACCTAATCTTGTGCTCATTCTCTCGCGCACTCTAAAGGGTGCTCAGGTGAGAAATTGCAAACGTCGAGCAATTGCTCAGAGATGAAAAGTGCCAGCACTGAAAGCTCTTGCTAGCCAGCAGCCTTCCTTGGAAGCGCTTTCACAGGCGCAGCAACACTGGGGCTTTGCGCTTCTCTACCCACCAAACGTCACGGTCATTCTCTTTCCGTCTCGTAGACACGAGCTGAGAAATTACAAATGTCCAGCAATTGCTCAGAGATGAAAAGTGCCAGCACTGAAAGCTGTTGCTAGCCAGCCCCCTTCCTTGGAAGCGCTTTTGTAGGCCTAAGAAGACTGGGGCTCTGGGCTTCTCTAGCCACCTAATCTTCTGCTCATCCTCTCGCGCACTCTAAAGAGAGCTCAGGTGAGAAATTGCAAACGTCGAGCAATTGCTCAGAGATGAAAAGTGCCAGCACTGAAAGCTGTTGCTAGCCAGCAGCCTTCCTTGGAAGCGCTTTCACAGGCGCAGCAACACTGGGGCTTTGCGCTTCTCTAGCCACCAAACGTCACGGTCATTCTCTTTCCGTCTCGTAGACACGAGCTGAGAAATTGCAAACGTCGAGCAATTGCTCAGAGATGAAAAGTGCCAGCACTGAAAGCTGTTGCTAGCCAGCACCCTTCCTTGGAAGCGCTCTTGTGTAGGCCTAAGAACACTTGGGCTTTGCGCTTCTCTAGCCACCTAATCTTGTGCTCATTCTCTCGCGCACTCTAAAGGGTGCTCAGGTGAGAAATGGCAAACGTCGAGCAATTGCTCAGAGATGAAAAGTGCCAGCACTGAAAGCTGTTGCTAGCCAGCAGCCTTCCTTGGAAGCGCTTTCACAGGCGCAGCAACACTGGGGCTTTGCGCTTCTCTAGCCACCAAACGTCACGGTCATTCTCTTTCCGTCTCGTAGACACGAGCTGAGAGATTGCAAACGTCGAGCAATTGCTCAGAGATGAAAAGTGCCAGCACTGAAAGCTCTTGCTAGCCAGCACCCTTCCTTGGAAGCGCTTTTGTAGGCCTAAGAACAGTGGGGCTCTGGGCTTCTCTAGCCACCTAATCTTCTGCTCATCCTCTCGCGCACTCTAAAGAGAGCTCAGGTGAGAAATTGCAAACGTCCAGCAATTGCTCAGAGATGAAAAGTGCCAGCACTGAAAGCTGTTGCTAGCCAGCACCCTTCCTTGGAAGCGCTTTCACAGGCGCAGCAACACTGGGGCTTTGCGCTTCTCTAGCCACCAAACGTCACGGTCATTCTCTTTCCGTCTCGTAGACACGAGCTGAGAAATTGCAAACGTCGAGCAATTGCTCAGAGATGAAAAGTGCCAGCACTGAAAGCTGTTGCTAGCCAGCACCCTTCCTTGGAAGCGCTTTTGTAGGCCTAAGAACAGTGGGGCTCTGGGCTTCTCTAGCCACCTAATCTTCTGCTCATCCTCTCGCGCACTCTAAAGAGAGCTCAGGTGAGAAATTGCAAAGGTAGAGCAATTGCTCAGAGATGAAAAGTGCCAGCACTGAAAGCTCTTGCTAGCCAGCAGCCTTCCTTGGAAGCGCTTTCACAGGCGCAGCAACACTGGGGCTTTGCGCTTCTCTAGCCACCAAACGTCACGGTCCTTCTCTTTCCGTCTCGTAGACACGAGCTGAGAAATTGCAAACGTCGAGCAATTGCTCAGAGATGAAAAGTGCCAGCACTGAAAGCTGTTGCTAGCCAGCACCCTTCCTTGGAAGCGCTTTTGTAGGCCTAAGAAGACTGGGGCTCTGGGCTTCTCTAGCCACCTAATCTTGTGCTCATACTCTCGCGCACTCTAAAGGGTGCTCAGGTGAGAAATTACAAACGTCGAGCAATTGCTCAGAGATGAAAAGTGCCAGCACTGAAAGCTGTTGCTAGCCAGCAGCCTTCCTTGGAAGCGCTTTCACAGGCGCAGCAACACTGGGGCTTTGCGCTTCTCTAGCCACCAAACGTCACGGTCATTCTCTTTCCGTCTCGTAGACACGAGCTGAGAGATTGCAAACGTCGAGCAATTGCTCAGAGATGAAAAGTGCCAGCACTGAAAGCTGTTGCTAGCCAGCACCCTTCCTTGGAAGCGCTTTTGTAGGCCTAAGAACACTGGGGCTGTGGGCTTCTCTAGCCACCTAATCTTCTGCTCATCCTCTCGCGCACTCTGAAGAGAGCTCAGGTGAGAAATTGCAAACGTCGAGCAATTGCTCAGAGATGAAAAGTGCCAGCACTGAAAGCTGTTGCTAGCCAGCACCCTTCCTTGGAAGCGCTTTCGACAGGCGCAGCAACACTGGGGCTTTGCGCTTCTCTAGCCACCAAACGTCACGGTCCTTCTCTTTCCGTCTCGTAGACACGAGCTGAGAAATTGCAAACGTCGAGCAATTGCTCAGAGATGAAAAGTGCCAGCACTGAAAGCTGTTGCTAGCCAGCACCCTTCCTTGGAAGCGCTCTTGTAGGCCTAAGAACACTTGGGCTTTGCGCTTCTCTAGCCACCTAATCTTGTGCTCATTCTCTCGCGCACTCTAAAGGGTGCTCAGGTGAGAAATGGCAAACGTCGAGCAATTGCTCAGAGATGAAAAGTGCCAGCACTGAAAGCTGTTGCTAGCCAGCAGCCTTCCTTGGAAGCGCTTTCACAGGCGCAGCAACACTGGGGCTTTGCGCTTCTCTAGCCACCAAACGTCACGGTCATTCTCTTTCCGTCTCGTAGACACGAGCTGAGAGATTGCAAACGTCGAGCAATTGCTCAGATATGAAAAGTGCCAGCACTGAAAGCTGTTGCTAGCCAGCAGCCTTCCTTGGAAGCGCTTTTGTAGGCCTAAGAACAGTGGGGCTCTGGGCTTCTCTAGCCACCTAATCTTCTGCTCATCCTCTCGCGCACTCTAAAGAGAGCTCAGGTGAGAAATTGCAAACGTCCAGCAATTGCTCAGAGATGAAAAGTGCCAGCACTGAAAGCTGTTGCTAGCCAGCACCCTTCCTTGGAAGCGCGTTCACAGGCGCAGCAACACTGGGGCTTTGCGCTTCTCTAGCCACCAAACGTCACGGTCATTCTCTTTCCGTCTCGTAGACACGAGCTGAGAAATTGCAAACGTCGAGCAATTGCTCAGAGATGAAAAGTGCCAGCACTGAAAGCTGTTGCTAGCCAGCCCCCTTCCTTGGAAGTGCTTTTGTAGGCCTAAGAACACTGGGGCTCTGGGCTTCTCTAGCCACCTAATCTTCTGCTCATCCTCTCGCGCACTCTAAAGAGAGCTCAGGTGAGAAATTGCAAACGTTGAGCAATTGCTCAGAGATGAAAAGTGCCAGCACTGAAAGCTGTTGCTAGCCAGCAGCCTTCCTTGGAAGCGCTTTCACAGGCGCAGCAACACTGGGGCTTTGCGCTTCTCTAGCCACCAAACGTCACGGTCCTTCTCTTTCCGTCTCGTAGACACGAGCTGAGAAATTGCAAACGTCGAGCAATTGCTCAGAGATGAAAAGTGCCAGCACTGAAAGCTGTTGCTAGCCAGCACCCTTCCTTGGAAGCGCTTTTGTAGGCCTAAGAACACTGGGGCTTTGCGCTTCTCTAGCCACCTAATCTTGTGCTCATTCTCTCGCGCACTCTAAAGGGTGCTCAGGTGAGAAATTACAAACGTCGAGCAATTGCTCAGAGATGAAAAGTGCCAGCACTGAAAGCTCTTGCTAGCCAGCACCCTTCCTTGGAAGCGCTTTCACAGGCGCAGCAACACTGGGGCTTTGCGCTTCTCTAGCCACCAAACGTCACGGTCATTCTCTTTCCGTCTCGTAGACACGAGCTGAGAAATTACAAATGTCCAGCAATTGCTCAGAGATGAAAAGTGCCAGCACTGAAAGCTGTTGCTAGCCAGCCCCCTTCCTTGGAAGCGCTTTTGTAGGCCTAAGAAGACTGGGGCTCTGGGCTTCTCTAGCCACCTAATCTTGTGCTCATCCTCTCGCGCACTCTAAAGAGAGCTCAGGTGAGAAATTGCAAACGTCGAGCAATTGCTCAGAGATGAAAAGTGCCAGCACTGAAAGCTGTTGCTAGCCAGCACCCTTCCTTGGAAGCGCTTTCACAGGCGCAGCAACACTGGGGCTTTGCGCTTCTCTAGCCACCAAACGTCACGGTCATTCTCTTTCCGTCTCGTAGACACGAGCTGAGAAATTGCAAACGTCGAGCAATTGCTCAGAGATGAAAAGTGCCAGCACTGAAAGCTGTTGCTAGCCAGCACCCTTCCTTGGAAGCGCTCTTGTAGGCCTAAGAACACTTGGGCTTTGCGCTTCTCTAGCCACCTAATCTTGTGCTCATTCTCTCGCGCACTCTAAAGGGTGCTCAGGTGAGAAATTGCAAACGTCGAGCAATTGCTCAGAGATGAAAAGTGCCAGCACTGAAAGCTGTTGCTAGCCAGCACCCTTCCTTGGAAGCGCGTTCACAGGCGCAGCAACACTGGGGCTTTGCGCTTCTCTAGCCACCAAACGTCACGGTCATTCTCTTTCCGTCTCGTAGACACGAGCTGAGAGATTGCAAACGTCGAGCAATTGCTCAGAGATGAAAAGTGCCAGCACTGAAAGCTGTTGCTAGCCAGCAGCCTTCCTTGGAAGCGCTTTTGTAGGCCTAAGAACAGTGGGGCTGTGGGCTTCTCTAGCCACCTAATCTTCTGCTCATCCTCTCGCGCACTCTAAAGAGAGCTCAGGTGAGAAATTGCAAACGTCGAGCAATTGCTCAGAGATGAAAAGTGCCAGCACTGAAAGCTCTTGCTAGCCAGCACCCTTCCTTGGAAGCGCTTTCACAGGCGCAGCAACACTGGGGCTTTGCGCTTCTCTAGCCACCAAACGTCACGGTCCTTCTCTTTCCGTCTCGTAGACACGAGCTGAGAAATTGCAAACGTCGAGCAATTGCTCAGAGATGAAAAGTGCCAGCACTGAAAGCTGTTGCTAGCCAGCACCCTTCCTTGGAAGCGCTCTTGTAGGCCTAAGAACACTTGGGCTTTGCGCTTCTCTAGCCACCTAATCTTCTGCTCATTCTCTCGCGCACTCTAAAGGGTGCTCAGGTGAGAAATTACAAACGTCGAGCAATTGCTCAGAGATGAAAAGTGCCAGCACTGAAAGCTCTTGCTAGCCAGCACCCTTCCTTGGAAGCGCTTTCACAGGCGCAGCAACACTGGGGCTTTGCGCTTCTCTAGCCACCAAACGTCACGGTCATTCTCTTTCCGTCTCGTAGACACGAGCTGAGAGATTGCAAACGTCGAGCAATTGCTCAGAGAGGAAAAGTGCCAGCACTGAAAGCTGTTGCTAGCCAGCCCCCTTCCTTGGAAGCGCTTTTGTAGGCCTAAGAAGACTGGGGCTCTGGGCTTCTCTAGCCACCTAATCTTGTGCTCATCCTCTCGCGCACTCTAAAGAGAGCTCAGGTGAGAAATTGCAAACGTCCAGCAATTACTCAGAGATGAAAAGTGCCAGCACTGAAAGCTGTTGCTAGCCAGCACCCTTCCTTGGAAGCGCTTTCACAGGCACAGCAACACTGGGGCTTTGCGCTTCTCTACCCACCAAACGTCACGGTCATTCTCTTTCCGTCTCGTAGACACGAGCTGAGAAATTGCAAACGTCGAGCAATTGCTCAGAGATGAAAAGTGCCAGCACTGAAAGCTGTTGCTAGCCAGCTCCCTTCCTTGGAAGCGCTTTTGTAGGCCTAAGAACACTGGGGCTTTGCGCTTCTCTAGCCACCTAATTTGTGCTCATTCTCTCGCGCACTCTAAAGGGTGCTCAGGTGAGAAATTACAAACGTCGAGCAATTGCTCAGAGATGAAAAGTGCCAGCACTGAAAGCTGTTGCTAGCCAGCAGCCTTCCTTGGAAGCGCTTTCACAGGCGCAGCAACACTGGGGCTTTGTGCTTCTCTAGCCACCAAACGTCACGGTCATTCTCTTTCCGTCTCGTAGACACGAGCTGAGAAATTGCAAACGTCGAGCAATTGCTCAGAGATGAAAAGTGCCAGCACTGAAAGCTCTTGCTAGCCAGCACCCTTCCTTGGAAGCGCTTTTGTAGGCCTAAGCACACTGGGGCTCTGGGCTTCTCTAGCCACCTAGTCTTCTGCTCATCCTCTCGCGCACTCTAAAGAGAGCTCAGGTGAGAAATTGCAAACGTCGAGCAATTGCTCAGAGATGAAAAGTGCCAGCACTGAAAGCTGTTGCTAGCCAGCAGCCTTCCTTGGAAGCGCTTTCACAGGCGCAGCAACACTGGGGCTTTGCGCTTCTCTAGCCACCAAACGTCACGGTCATTCTCTTTCCGTCTCGTAGACACGAGCTGAGAAATTGCAAACGTCGAGCAATTGCTCAGAGATGAAAAGTGCCAGCACTGAAAGCTGTTGCTAGCCAGCACCCTTCCTTGGAAGCGCTCTTGTAGGCCTAAGAACACTGGGGCTTTGCGCTTCTCTAGCCACCTAATCTTGTGCTCATTCTCTCGCGCACTCTAAAGAGAGCTCAGGTGAGAAATTGCAAACGTCGAGCAATTGCTCAGAGATGAAAAGTGCCAGCACTGAAAGCTGTTGCTAGCCAGCACCCTTCCTTGGAAGCGCTTTCACAGGCGCAGCAACACTGGGGCTTTGCACTTCTCTACCCACCAAACGTCACGGTCATTCTCTTTCCGTCTCGTAGACACGAGCTGAGAAATTGCAAACGTCGAGCAATTGCTCAGAGATGAAAAGTGCCAGCACTGAAAGCTGTTGCTAGCCAGCCCCCTTCCTTGGAAGCGCTTTTGTAGGCCTAAGAAGACTGGGGCTCTGGGCTTCTCTAGCCACCTAATCTTCTGCTCATCCTCTCGCGCACTCTAAAGAGAGCTCAGGTGAGAAATTACAAACGTCGAGCAATTGCTCAGAGATGAAAAGTGCCAGCACTGAAAGCTGTTGCTAGCCAGCACCCTTCCTTGGAAGCGCTTTCACAGGCGCAGCAACACTGGGGCTTTGCGCTTCTCTACCCACCAAACGTCACGGTCATTCTCTTTCCGTCTCGTAGACACGAGCTGAGAAATTGCAAACGTCGAGCAATTGCTCAGAGATGAAAAGTGCCAGCACTGAAAGCTGTTGCTAGCCAGCACCCTTCCTTGGAAGCGCTCTTGTAGGCCTAAGAACACTTGGGCTTTGCGCTTCTCTAGCCACCTAATCTTCTGCTCATTCTCTCGCGCACTCTAAAGGGTGCTCAGGTGAGAAATTGCAAACGTCGAGCAATTGCTCAGAGATGAAAAGTGCCAGCACTGAAAGCTGTTGCTAGCCAGCAGCCTTCCTTGGAAGCGCGTTCACAGGCGCAGCAACACTGGGGCTTTGCGCTTCTCTACCCACCAAATATCACGGTCATTCTCTTTCCGTCTCGTAGACACGAGTTGAGAGATTGCAAACGTCGAGCAATTGCTCAGAGATGAAAAGTGCCAGCACTGAAAGCTGTTGCTAGCCAGCACCCTTCCTTGGAAGCGCTTTTGTAGGCCTAAGAACACTGGGGCTCTGGGCTTCTCTAGCCACCTAATCTTCTGCTCATCCTCTCGCGCACTCTAAAGAGAGCTCAGGTGAGAAATTGCAAACGTCGAGCAATTGCTCAGAGATGAAAAGTGCCAGCACTGAAAGCTGTTGCTAGCCAGCACCCTTCCTTGGAAGCGCTTTCACAGGCGCAGCAACACTGGGGCTTTGCGCTTCTCTACCCACCAAACGTCACGGTCATTCTCTTTCCGTCTCGTAGACACGAGCTGAGAAATTGCAAACGTCGAGCAATTGCTCAGAGATGAAAAGTGCCAGCACTGAAAGCTGTTGCTAGCCAGCCCCCTTCCTTGGAAGCGCTTTTGTAGGCCTAAGAAGACTGGGGCTCTGGGCTTCTCTAGCCACCTAATCTTCTGCTCATCCTCTCGCGCACTCTAAAGAGAGCTCAGGTGAGAAATTGCAAACGTCGAGCAATTGCTCAGAGATGAAAAGTGCCAGCACTGAAAGCTGTTGCTAGCCAGCACCCTTCCTTGGAAGCGCTTTTGTAGGCCTAAGAACACTGGGGCTTTGCACTTCTCTAGCCACCTAATCTTCTGCTCATCCTCTCGCGCACTCTGAAGAGAGCTCAGGTGAGAAATTGCAAACGTCGAGCAATTGCTCAGAGATGAAAAGTGCCAGCACTGAAAGCTGTTGCTAGCCAGCAGCCTTCCTTGGAAGCGCTTTCACAGGCGCAGCAACACTGGGGCTTTGCGCTTCTCTAGCCACCAAACGTCACGGTCATTCTCTTTCCGTCTCGTAGACACGAGCTGAGAAATTGCAAACGTCGAGCAATTGCTCAGAGATGAAAAGTGCCAGCACTGAAAGCTGTTGCTAGCCAGCACCCTTCCTTGGAAGCGCTTTTGTAGGCCTAAGAACACTGGGGCTCTGGGCTTCTCTAGCCACCTAATCTTGTGCTCATACTCTCGCGCACTCTAAAGGGTGCTCAGGTGAGAAATTACAAACGTCGAGCAATTGCTCAGAGATGAAAAGTGCCAGCACTGAAAGCTGTTGCTAGCCAGCAGCCTTCCTTGGAAGCGCTTTCACAGGCGCAGCAACACTGGGGCTTTGCGCTTCTCTAGCCACCAAACGTCATGGTCATTCTCTTTCCGTCTCGTAGACACGAGCTGAGAGATTGCAAACGTCGAGCAATTGCTCAGAGAGGAAAAGTGCCAGCACTGAAAGCTGTTGCTAGCCAGCACCCTTCCTTGGAAGCGCTTTTGTAGGCCTAAGAAGACTGGGGCTCTGGGCTTCTCTAGCCACCTAATCTTGTGCTCATCCTCTCGCGCACTCTAAAGAGAGCTCAGGTGAGAAATTGCAAACGTCCAGCAATTACTCAGATATGAAAAGTGCCAGCACTGAAAGCTGTTGCTAGCCAGCTCCCTTCCTTGGAAGCGCTTTTGTAGGCCTAAGAACACTGGGGCTTTGCGCTTCTCTAGCCACCTAATCTTGTGCTCATTCTCTCGCGCACTCTAAAGGGTGCTCAGGTGAGAAATTACAAACGTCGAGCAATTGCTCAGAGATGAAAAGTGCCAGCACTGAAAGCTGTTGCTAGCCAGCACCCTTCCTTGGAAGCGCTTTCACAGGCGCAGCAACACTGGGGCTTTGTGCTTCTCTAGCCACCAAACGTCACGGTCATTCTCTTTCCGTCTCGTAGACACGAGCTGAGAAATTGCAAACGTCGAGCAATTGCTCAGAGATGAAAAGTGCCAGCACTGAAAGCTCTTGCTAGCCAGCCCCCTTCCTTGGAAGCGCTTTTGTAGGCCTAAGAAGACTGGGGCTCTGGGCTTCTCTAGCCACCTAATCTTCTGCTCATCCTCTCGCGCACTCTAAAGAGAGCTCAGGTGAGAAATTGCAAACGTCGAGCAATTGCTCAGAGATGAAAACTGCCAGCACTGAAAGCTGTTGCTAGCCAGCAGCCTTCCTTGGAAGCGCTTTCACAGGCGCAGCAACACTGGGGCTTTGCGCTTCTCTAGCCACCAAACGTCACGGTCATTCTCTTTCCGTCTCGTAGACACGAGCTGAGAAATTGCAAACGTCGAGCAATTGCTCAGAGATGAAAAGTGCCAGCACTGAAAGCTGTTGCTAGCCAGCCCCCTTCCTTGGAAGCGCTCTTGTAGGCCTAAGAACACTTGGGCTTTGCGCTTCTCTAGCCACCTAATCTTGTGCTCATTCTCTCGCGCACTCTAAAGAGAGCTCAGGTGAGAAATTGCAAACGTCGAGCAATTGCTCAGAGATGAAAAGTGGCAGCACTGAAAGCTGTTGCTAGCCAGCACCCTTCCTTGGAAGCGCTTTCACAGGCGCAGCAACACTGGGGCTTTGCACTTCTCTACCCACCAAACGTCACGGTCATTCTCTTTCCGTCTCGTAGACACGAGCTGAGAAATTGCAAACGTCGAGCAATTGCTCAGAGATGAAAAGTGCCAGCACTGAAAGCTGTTGCTAGCCAGCCCCCTTCCTTGGAAGCGCTTTTGTAGGCCTAAGAAGACTGGGGCTCTGGGCTTCTCTAGCCACCTAATCTTGTGCTCATCCTCTCGCGCACTCTAAAGAGAGCTCAGGTGAGAAATTACAAACGTCGAGCAATTGCTCAGAGATGAAAAGTGCCAGCACTGAAAGCTGTTGCTAGCCAGCAGCCTTCCTTGGAAGCGCTTTCACAGGCGCAGCAACACTGGGGCTTTGCGCTTCTCTAGCCACCAAACGTCACGGTCCTTCTCTTTCCGTCTCGTAGACACAAGCTGAGAAATTGCAAACGTCGAGCAATTGCTCAGAGATGAAAAGTGCCAGCACTGAAAGCTGTTGCTAGCCAGCCCCCTTCCTTGGAAGCGCTTTTGTAGGCCTAAGAAGACTGGGGCTCTGGGCTTCTCTAGCCACCTAATCTTCTGCTCATCCTCTCGCGCACTCTAAAGAGAGCTCAGGTGAGAAATTGCAAACGTCGAGCAATTGCTCAGAGATGAAAAGTGCCAGCACTGAAAGCTGTTGCTAGCCAGCAGCCTTCCTTGGAAGCGCTTTCACAGGCGCAGCAACACTGGGGCTTTGCGCTTCTCTAGCCACCAAACGTCACGGTCATTCTCTTTCCGTCTCGTAGACACGAGCTGAGAAATTGCAAACGTCGAGCAATTGCTCAGAGATGAAAAGTGCCAGCACTGAAAGCTGTTGCTAGCCAGCACCCTTCCTTGGAAGCGCTTTTGTAGGCCTAAGAACACTGGGGCTTTGCGCTTCTCTAGCCACCTAACCTTCTGCTCATTCTCTCGCGCAGTCTAAAGAGAGCTCAGGTGAGAAATTGCAAACGTCCAGCAATTGCTCAGAGATGAAAAGTGCCAGCACTGAAAGCTGTTGCTAGCCAGCACCCTTCCTTGGAAGCGCTTTCACAGGCGCAGCAACACTGGGGCTTTGCGCTTCTCTAGCCACCAAACGTCACGGTCATTCTCTTTCCGTCTCGTAGACACGAGCTGAGAAATTGCAAACATTGAGCAATTGCTCAGAGATGAAAAGTGCCAGCACTGAAAGCTGTTGCTAGCCAGCACCCTTCCTTGGAAGTGCATTTGTAGGCCTAAGAACACTGGGGCTCTGGGCTTCTCTAGCCACCTAATCTTCTGCTCATCCTCTCGCGCACTCTAAAGAGAGCTCAGGTGAGAAATTGCAAACGTCGAGCAATTGCTCAGAGATGAAAAGTGCCAGCACTGAAAGCTGTTGCTAGCCAGCCCCCTTCCTTGGAAGCGCTTTTGTAGGCCTAAGAAGACTGGGGCTCTGGGCTTCTCTAGCCACCTAATCTTCTGCTCATCCTCTCGCGCACTCTAAAGGGTGCTCAGGTGAGAAATTACAAATGTCCAGCAATTGCTCAGAGATGAAAAGTGCCAGCACTGAAAGCTGTTGCTAGCCAGCAGCCTTCCTTGGAAGCGCTTTCACAGGCGCAGCAACACTGGGGCTTTGCGCTTCTCTAGCCACCTAATCTTGTGCTCATCCTCTCGCGCACTCTAAAGAGAGCTCAGGTGAGAAATTGCAAAGGTAGAGCAATTGCTCAGAGATGAAAAGTGCCAGCACTGAAAGCTGTTGCTAGCCAGCACCCTTCCTTGGAAGCGCTTTCACAGGCGCAGCAACACTGGGGCTTTGCGCTTCTCTAGCCACCAAACGTCACGGTCATTCTCTTTCCGTCTCGTAGACACGAGCTGAGAGATTGCAAACGTCGAGCAATTGCTCAGAGAGGAAAAGTGCCAGCACTGAAAGCTGTTGCTAGCCAGCCCCCTTCCTTGGAAGCGCTTTTGTAGGCCTAAGCACACTGGGGCTCTGGGCTTCTCTAGCCACCTAATCTTGTGCTCATCCTCTCGCGCACTCTAAAGAGAGCTCAGGTGAGAAATTGCAAACGTCGAGCAATTGCTCAGAGATGAAAAGTGCCAGCACTGAAAGCTGTTGCTAGCCAGCCCCCTTCCTTGGAAGCGCTTTTGTAGGCCTAAGAAGACTGGGGCTCTGGGCTTCTCTAGCCACCTAATCTTGTGCTCATCCTCTCGCGCACTCTAAAGAGAGCTCAGGTGAGAAATTGCAAACGTCGAGCAATTGCTCAGAGATGAAAAGTGCCAGCACTGAAAGCTCTTGCTAGCCAGCACCCTTCCTTGGAAGCGCTTTCACAGGCGCAGCAACACTGGGGCTTTGCGCTTCTCTAGCCACCAAACGTCACGGTCATTCTCTTTCCGTCTCGTAGACACGAGCTGAGAAATTGCAAACGTCGAGCAATTGCTCAGAGATGAAAAGTGCCAGCACTGAAAGATGTTGCTAGCCAGCACCCTTCCTTGGAAGCGCTTTTGTAGGCCTAAGAAGACTGGGGCTTTGCGCTTATCTAGCCACCTAATCTTCTGCTCATTCTCTCGCGCACTCTAAAGAGAGCTCAGGTGAGAAATTACAAACGTCCAGCAATTGCTCAGAGATGAAAAGTGCCAGCACTGAAAGCTGTTGCTAGCCAGCACCCTTCCTTGGAAGTGCTTTCACAGGTGCAGCAACACTGGGGCTTTGCGCTTCTCTACCCACCAAACGTCACGGTCATTCTCTTTCCGTCTCGTAGACACGAGCTGAGAAATTGCAAACATCCAGCAATTGCTCAGAGATGAAAAGTGCCAGCACTGAAAGCTGTTGCTAGCCAGCACCCTTCCTTGGAAGCGCTTTTGTAGACCTAAGAACACTGGGGCTTTGCGCTTCTCTAGCCACCTAATGTTCTGCTCATCCTCTCGCGCACTCTAAAGAGAGCTCAGGTGAGAAATTGCAAACGTCCAGCAATTGCTCAGAGATGAAAAGTACCAGCACTGAAAGATGTTGCTAGCCAGCAGCCTTCCTTGGAAGCGCTTTCACAGGCGCAGCAACACTGGGGCTTTGCGCTTCTCTAGCCACCAAACGTCACGGTCATTCTCTTTCCGTCTCGTAGACACAAGCTGAGAGATTGCAAACGTCGAGCAATTGCTCAGAGATGAAAAGTGCCAGCACTGAAAGCTGTTGCTAGCCAGCCCCCTTCCTTGGAAGCGCTTTTGTAGGCCTAAGAAGACTGGGGCTCTGGGCTTCTCTAGCCACCTAATCTTGTGCTCATCCTCTCGCGCACTCTAAAGAGAGCTCAGGTGAGAAATTGCAAACGTCCAGCAATTGCTCAGAGATGAAAAGTGCCAGCACTGAAAGCTGTTGCTAGCCAGCCCCCTTCCTTGGAAGCGCTTTTGTAGGCCTAAGAAGACTGGGGCTCTGGGCTTCTCTAGCCACCTAATCTTCTGCTCATCCTCTCGCGCACTCTAAAGAGAGCTCAGGTGAGAAATTGCAAACGTCGAGCAATTGCTCAGAGATGAAAAGTGCCAGCACTGAAAGCTGTTGCTAGCCAGCTCCCTTCCTTGGAAGCGCTTTCACAGGCGCAGCAACACTGGGGCTTTGCGCTTCTCTAGCCACCAAACGTCACGGTCATTCTCTTTCCGTCTCGTAGACACGAGCTGAGAAATTGCAAACGTCGAGCAATTGCTCAGAGATGAAAAGTGCCAGCACTGAAAGATGTTGCTAGCCAGCACCCTTCCTTGGAAGCGCTTTTGTAGGCCTAAGAAGACTGGGGCTTTGCGCTTATCTAGCCACCTAATCTTCTGCTCATTCTCTCGCGCACTCTAAAGAGAGCTCAGGTGAGAAATTGCAAACGTCGAGCAATTGCTCAGAGATGAAAAGTGCCAGCACTGAAAGCTGTTGCTAGCCAGCCCCCTTCCTTGGAAGTGCTTTCACAGGCGCAGCAACACTGGGGCTTTGCGCTTCTCTAGCCACCAAACGTCACGGTCATTCTCTTTCCGTCTCGTAGACACGAGCTGAGAAATTGCAAACATCCAGCAATTGCTCAGAGATGAAAAGTGCCAGCACTGAAAGCTGTTGCTAGCCAGCACCCTTCCTTGGAAGCGCTTTTGTAGGCCTAAGAACAGTAGGGCTCTGGGCTTCTCTAGCCACCTAATCTTCTGCTCATCCTCTCGCGCACTCTAAAGAGAGCTCAGGTGAGAAATTGCAAACGTCCAGCAATTGCTCAGAGATGAAAAGTGCCAGCACTGAAAGCTGTTGCTAGCCAGCACCCTTCCTTGGAAGCGCTTTTGTAGGCCTAAGAACACTGGGGCTTTGCGCTTCTCTAGCCACCTAATGTTCTGCTCATCCTCTCGCGCACTCTAAAGAGAGCTCAGGTGAGAAATTGCAAACATCCAGCAATTGCTCAGAGATGAAAAGTGCCAGCACTGAAAGCTGTTGCTAGCCAGCCCCCTTCCTTGGAAGCGCTTTTGTAGGCCTAAGAAGACTGGGGCTCTGGGCTTCTCTAGCCACCTAATCTTCTGCTCATCCTCTCGCGCACTCTAAAGGGTGCTCAGGTGAGAAATTGCAAACATCCAGCAATTGCTCAGAGATGAAAAGTGCCAGCACTGAAAGCTGTTGCTAGCCAGCACCCTTCCTTGGAAGCGCTTTTGTAGGCCTAAGCACACTGGGGCTTTGCGCTTCTCTAGCCACCTAATCTTGTGCTCATCCTCTCGCGCACTCTAAAGAGAGCTCAGGTGAGAAATTGCAAAGGTAGAGCAATTGCTCAGAGATGAAAAGTGCCAGCACTGAAAGCTGTTGCTAGCCAGCACCTTTCCTTGGAAGCGCTTTCACAGGCGCAGCAACACTGGGGCTTTGCGCTTCTCTACCCACCAAACGTCACGGTCATTCTCTTTCCGTCTCGTAGACACGAGCTGAGAAATTGCAAACGTCGAGCAATTGCTCAGAGATGAAAAGTGCCAGCACTGAAAGCTCTTGCTAGCCAGCACCCTTCCTTGGAAGCGCTTTTGTAGGCCTAAGAACACTGGGGCTTTGCGCTTCTCTAGCCACCTAATGTTCTGCTCATCCTCTCGCGCACTCTAAAGAGAGCTCAGGTGAGAAATTGCAAACGTCCAGCAATTGCTCAGAGATGAAAAGTACCAGCACTGAAAGCTCTTGCTAGCCAGCAGCCTTCCTTGGAAGCGCTTTCACAGGCGCAGCAACACTGGGGCTTTGCGCTTCTCTAGCCACCAAACGTCACGGTCCTTCTCTTTCCGTCTCGTAGACACAAGCTGAGAGATTGCAAACGTCGAGCAATTGCTCAGAGATGAAAAGTGCCAGCACTGAAAGCTGTTGCTAGCCAGCCCCCTTCCTTGGAAGCGCTTTTGTAGGCCTAAGAAGACTGGGGCTCTGGGCTTCTCTAGCCACCTAATCTTGTGCTCATCCTCTCGCGCACTCTAAAGAGAGCTCAGGTGAGAAATTGCAAACGTCGAGCAATTGCTCAGAGATGAAAAGTGCCAGCACTGAAAGCTGTTGCTAGCCAGCACCCTTCCTTGGAAGCGCTTTTGTAGGCCTAAGAAGACTGGGGCTCTGGGCTTCTCTAGCCACCTCATCTTCTGCTCATCCTCTCGCGCACTCTAAAGAGAGCTCAGGTGAGAAATTGCAAAGGTCGAGCAATTGCTCAGAGATGAAAAGTGCCAGCACTGAAAGCTGTTGCTAGCCAGCTCCCTTCCTTGGAAGCGCTTTCACAGGCGCAGCAACACTGGGGCTTTGCGCTTCTCTAGCCACCAAACGTCACGGTCATTCTCTTTCCGTCTCGTAGACACGAGCTGAGAAATTGCAAACGTCGAGCAATTGCTCAGAGATGAAAAGTGCCAGCACTGAAAGATGTTGCTAGCCAGCACCCTTCCTTGGAAGCGCTTTTGTAGGCCTAAGAAGACTGGGGCTTTGCGCTTATCTAGCCACCTAATCTTCTGCTCATTCTCTCGCGCACTCTAAAGAGAGCTCAGGTGAGAAATTACAAACGTCGAGCAATTGCTCAGAGATGAAAAGTGCCAGCACTGAAAGCTGTTGCTAGCCAGCCCCCTTCCTTGGAAGCGCTTTCACAGGCGCAGCAACACTGGGGCTTTGCGCTTCTCTACCCACCAAACGTCACGGTCATTCTCTTTCCGTCTCGTAGACACGAGCTGAGAAATTGCAAACATCCAGCAATTGCTCAGAGATGAAAAGTGCCAGCACTGAAAGCTGTTGCTAGCCAGCACCCTTCCTTGGAAGCGCTTTTGTAGGCCTAAGAACAGTAGGGCTCTGGGCTTCTCTAGCCACCTAATCTTCTGCTCATCCTCTCGCGCACTCTAAAGAGAGCTCAGGTGAGAAATTGCAAACGTCCAGCAATTGCTCAGAGATGAAAAGTGCCAGCACTGAAAGCTCTTGCTAGCCAGCACCCTTCCTTGGAAGCGCTTTTGTAGGCCTAAGAACACTGGGGCTTTGCGCTTCTCTAGCCACCTAATGTTCTGCTCATCCTCTCGCGCACTCTAAAGAGAGCTCAGGTGAGAAATTGCAAACGTCCAGCAATTGCTCAGAGATGAAAAGTACCAGCACTGAAAGATGTTGCTAGCCAGCAGCCTTCCTTGGAAGCGCTTTCACAGGCGCAGCAACACTGGGGCTTTGCGCTTCTCTAGCCACCAAACGTCACGGTCATTCTCTTTCCGTCTCGTAGACACAAGCTGAGAGATTGCAAACGTCGAGCAATTGCTCAGAGATGAAAAGTGCCAGCACTGAAAGCTGTTGCTAGCCAGCCCCCTTCCTTGGAAGCGCTTTTGTAGGCCTAAGAACACTGGGGCTCTGGGCTTCTCTAGCCACCTAATCTTCTGCTCATCCTCTCGCGCACTCTAAAGAGAGCTCAGGTGAGAAATTGCAAACGTCGAGCAATTGCTCAGAGATGAAAAGTGCCAGCACTGAAAGCTGTTGCTAGCCAGCCCCCTTCCTTGGAAGCGCTTTTGTAGGCCTAAGAAGACTGGGGCTCTGGGCTTCTCTAGCCACCTAATCTTCTGCTCATCCTCTCGCGCACTCTAAAGAGAGCTCAGGTGAGAAATTGCAAACGTCGAGCAATTGCTCAGAGATGAAAAGTGCCAGCACTGAAAGCTGTTGCTAGCCAGCTCCCTTCCTTGGAAGCGCTTTCACAGGCGCAGCAACACTGGGGCTTTGCGCTTCTCTAGCCACCAAACGTCACGGTCATTCTCTTTCCGTCTCGTAGACACGAGCTGAGAAATTGCAAACGTCGAGCAATTGCTCAGAGATGAAAAGTGCCAGCACTGAAAGCTGTTGCTAGCCAGCACCCTTCCTTGGAAGCGCTTTTGTAGGCCTAAGAAGACTGGGGCTTTGCGCTTATCTAGCCACTTAATCTTCTGCTCATCCTCTCGCGCACTCTAAAGAGAGCTCAGGTGAGAAATTGCAAACATCCAGCAATTGCTCAGAGATGAAAAGTGCCAGCACTGAAAGCTGTTGCTAGCCAGCAGCCTTCCTTGGAAGCGCTTTCACAGGCGCAGCAACACTGGGGCTTTGCGCTTCTCTACCCACCAAACGTCACGGTCATTCTCTTTCCGTCTCGTAGACACGAGCTGAGAAATTGCAAACATCCAGCAATTGCTCAGAGATGAAAAGTGCCAGCACTGAAAGCTGTTGCTAGCCAGCACCCTTCCTTGGAAGCGCTTTTGTAGGCCTAAGAACAGTAGGGCTCTGGGCTTCTCTAGCCACCTAATCTTCTGCTCATCCTCTCGCGCACTCTAAAGAGAGCTCAGGTGAGAAATTGCAAACGTCCAGCAATTGCTCAGAGATGAAAAGTGCCAGCACTGAAAGATGTTGCTAGCCAGCACCCTTCCTTGGAAGCGCTTTTGTAGGCCTAAGAACACTGGGGCTTTGCGCTTCTCTAGCCACCTAATGTTCTGCTCATCCTCTCGCGCACTCTAAAGAGAGCTCAGGTGAGAAATTGCAAACGTCCAGCAATTGCTCAGAGATGAAAAGTACCAGCACTGAAAGATGTTGCTAGCCAGCAGCCTTCCTTGGAAGCGCTTTCACAGGCGCAGCAACACTGGGGCTTTGCGCTTCTCTAGCCACCAAACGTCACGGTCATTCTCTTTCCGTCTCGTAGACACAAGCTGAGAGATTGCAAACGTCGAGCAATTGCTCAGAGATGAAAAGTGCCAGCACTGAAAGCTGTTGCTAGCCAGCCCACTTCCTTGGAAGCGCTTTTGTAGGCCTAAGAACACTGGGGCTCTGGGCTTCTCTAGCCACCTAATCTTCTGCTCATCCTCTCGCGCACTCTAAAGAGAGCTCAGGTGAGAAATTGCAAACGTCGAGCAATTGCTCAGAGATGAAAAGTGCCAGCACTGAAAGCTGTTGCTAGCCAGCCCCCTTCCTTGGAAGCGCTTTTGTAGGCCTAAGAAGACTGGGGCTCTGGGCTTCTCTAGCCACCTAATCTTCTGCTCATCCTCTCGCGCACTCTAAAGAGAGCTCAGGTGAGAAATTGCAAACGTCGAGCAATTGCTCAGAGATGAAAAGTGCCAGCACTGAAAGCTGTTGCTAGCCAGCACCCTTCCTTGGAAGCGCTTTCACAGGCGCAGCAACACTGGGGCTTTGCGCTTCTCTAGCCACCAAACGTCACGGTCATTCTCTTTCCGTCTCGTAGACACGAGCTGAGAAATTGCAAACGTCGAGCAATTGCTCAGAGATGAAAAGTGCCAGCACTGAAAGATGTTGCTAGCCAGCACCCTTCCTTGGAAGCGCTTTTGTAGGCCTAAGAAGACTGGGGCTTTGCGCTTATCTAGCCACCTAATCTTCTGCTCATTCTCTCGCGCACTCTAAAGAGAGCTCAGGTGAGAAATTACAAACGTCGAGCAATTGCTCAGAGATGAAAAGTGCCAGCACTGAAAGCTGTTGCTAGCCAGCCCCCTTCCTTGGAAGTGCTTTCACAGGCGCAGCAACACTGGGGCTTTGCGCTTCTCTACCCACCAAACGTCACGGTCATTCTCTTTCCGTCTCGTAGACACGAGCTGAGAAATTGCAAACATCCAGCAATTGCTCAGAGATGAAAAGTGCCAGCACTGAAAGCTGTTGCTAGCCAGCACCCTTCCTTGGAAGCGCTTTTGTAGGCCTAAGAACAGTAGGGCTCTGGGCTTCTCTAGCCACCTAATCTTCTGCTCATCCTCTCGCGCACTCTAAAGAGAGCTCAGGTGAGAAATTGCAAACGTCCAGCAATTGCTCAGAGATGAAAAGTGCCAGCACTGAAAGCTCTTGCTAGCCAGCACCCTTCCTTGGAAGCGCTTTCACAGGTGCAGCAACACTGGGGCTTTGCGCTTCTCTAGCCACCAAACATCACGGTCATTCTCTTTCCGTCTCGTAGACACGAGCTGAGAAATTGCAAACGTCGAGCAATTGCTCAGAGATGAAAAGTGCCAGCACTGAAAGCTGTTGCTAGCCAGCCCCCTTCCTTGGAAGCGCTTTTGTAGGCCTAAGAAGACTGGGGCTCTGGGCTTCTCTAGCCACCTAATCTTCTGCTCATCCTCTCGCGCACTCTAAAGAGAGCTCAGGTGAGAAATTGCAAATGTCCAGCAATTGCTCAGAGATGAAAAGTGCCAGCACTGAAAGCTGTTGCTAGCCAGCACCCTTCCTTGGAAGCGCTTTCACAGGCGCAGCAACACTGGGGCTTTGCGCTTCTCTAGCCACCAAACGTCACGGTCATTCTCTTTCCGTCTCGTAGACACGAGCTGAGAAATTGCAAACGTCGAGCAATTGCTCAGAGATGAAAAGTGCCAGCACTGAAAGCTGTTGCTAGCCAGCACCCTTCCTTGGAAGCGCTTTTGTAGGCCTAAGAAGACTGGGGCTCTGGGCTTCTCTAGCCACCTAATCTTGTGCTCATCCTCTCGCGCACTCTAAAGAGAGCTCAGGTGAGAAATTGCAAACGTCCAGAAATTGCTCAGAGATGAAAAGTGCCAGCACTGAAAGCTGTTGCTAGCCAGCACCCTTCCTTGGAAGCGCTTTCACAGGCGCAGCAACACTGGGGCTTTGCGCTTCTCTACCCACCAAACGTCACGGTCATTCTCTTTCCGTCTCGTAGACACGAGCTGAGAAATTGCAAACGTCGAGCAATTGCTCAGAGATGAAAAGTGCCAGCACTGAAAGCTGTTGCTAGCCAGCACCCTTCCTTGGAAGCGCTTTCACAGGCGCAGCAACACTGGGGCTTTGCGCTTCTCTAGCCACCAAACGTCACGGTCATTCTCTTTCCGTCTCGTAGACACGAGCTGAGAAATTGCAAACGTCGAGCAATTGCTCAGAGATGAAAAGTGCCAGCACTGAAAGCTGTTGCTAGCCAGCACCCTTCCTTGGAAGCGCTTTTGTAGGCCTAAGAAGACTGGGGCTCTGGGCTTCTCTAGCCACCTAATCTTCTGCTCATCCTCTCGCGCACTCTAAAGAGAGCTCAGGTGAGAAATTGCAAACGTCGAGCAATTGCTGAGAGATGAAAAGTGCCAGCACTGAAAGCTGTTGCTAGCCAGCACCCTTCCTTGGAAGTGCTTTCACAGGCGCAGCAACACTGGGGCTTTGCGCTTCTCTACCCACCAAACGTCACGGTCATTCTCTTTCCGTCTCGTAGACACGAGCTGAGAAATTGCAAACGTCGAGCAATTGCTTAGAGATGAAAAGTGCCAGCACTGAAAGCTCTTGCTAGCCAGCACCCTTCCTTGGAAGCGCTTTCACAGGCGCAGCAACACTGGGGCTTTGCGCTTCTCTAGCCACCAAACGTCACGGTCATTCTCTTTCCGTCTCGTAGACACGAGCTGAGAAATTGCAAACGTCGAGCAATTGCTCAGAGATGAAAAGTGCCAGCACTGAAAGCTCTTGCTAGCCAGCCCCCTTCCTTGGAAGCGCTTTTGTAGGCCTAAGAACACTGGGGCTTTGCGCTTCTCTAGCCACCTAATGTTCTGCTCATCCTCTCGCGCACTCTAAAGAGAGCTCAGGTGAGAAATTGCAAACGTCCAGCAATTGCTCAGAGATGAAAAGTACCAGCACTGAAAGATGTTGCTAGCCAGCAGCCTTCCTTGGAAGCGCTTTCACAGGCGCAGCAACACTGGGGCTTTGCGCTTCTCTACCCACCAAACGTCACGGTCATTCTCTTTCCGTCTCGTAGACACAAGCTGAGAGATTGCAAACGTCGAGCAATTGCTCAGAGATGAAAAGTGCCAGCACTGAAAGCTGTTGCTAGCCAGCCCCCTTCCTTGGAAGCGCTTTTGTAGGCCTAAGAACACTGGGGCTCTGGGCTTCTCTAGCCACCTAATCTTCTGCTCATCCTCTCGCGCACTCTAAAGAGAGCTCAGGTGAGAAACTGCAAACGTCCAGCAATTTCTCAGAGATGAAAAGTGCCAGCACTGAAAGCTCTTGCTAGCCAGCCCCCTTCCTTGGAAGCGCTTTTGTAGGCCTAAGAAGACTGGGGCTCTGGGCTTCTCTAGCCACCTAATCTTCTGCTCATCCTCTCGTGCACTCTAAAGAGAGCTCAGGTGAGAAATTGCAAACGTCGAGCAATTGCTCAGAGATGAAAAGTGCCAGCACTGAAAGCTGTTGCTAGCCAGCTCCCTTCCTTGGAAGTGCTTTCACAGGCGCAGCAACACTGGGGCTTTGCGCTTCTCTAGCCACCAAACGTCACGGTCATTCTCTTTCCGTCTCGTAGACACGAGCTGAGAAATTGCAAACGTCGAGCAATTGCTCAGAGATGAAAAGTGCCAGCACTGAAAGATGTTGCTAGCCAGCACCCTTCCTTGGAAGCGCTTTTGTAGGCCTAAGAAGACTGGGGCTTTGCGCTTATCTAGCCACCTAATCTTCTGCTCATTCTCTCGCGCACTCTAAAGAGAGCTCAGGTGAGAAATTACAAACGTCGAGCAATTGCTCAGAGATGAAAAGTGCCAGCACTGAAAGCTGTTGCTAGCCAGCCCCCTTCCTTGGAAGTGCTTTCACAGGCGCAGCAACACTGGGGCTTTGCGCTTCTCTACCCACCAAACGTCACGGTCATTCTCTTTCCGTCTCGTAGACACGAGCTGAGAAATTGCAAACATCCAGCAATTGCTCAGAGATGAAAAGTGCCAGCACTGAAAGCTGTTGCTAGCCAGCACCCTTCCTTGGAAGCGCTTTTGTAGGCCTAAGAACAGTAGGGCTCTGGGCTTCTCTAGCCACCTAATCTTCTGCTCATCCTCTCGCGCACTCTAAAGAGAGCTCAGGTGAGAAATTGCAAACGTCCAGCAATTGCTCAGAGATGAAAAGTGCCAGCACTGAAAGCTGTTGCTAGCCAGCACCCTTCCTTGGAAGCGCTTTCACAGGTGCAGCAACACTGGGGCTTTGCGCTTCTCTAGCCACCAAACATCACGGTCATTCTCTTTCCGTCTCGTAGACACGAGCTGAGAAATTGCAAACGTCGAGCAATTGCTCAGAGATGAAAAGTGCCAGCACTGAAAGCTGTTGCTAGCCAGCACCCTTCCTTGGAAGCGCTTTTGTAGGCCTAAGAAGACTGGGGCTCTGGGCTTCTCTAGCCACCTAATCTTCTGCTCATCCTCTCGCGCACTCTAAAGAGAGCTCAGGTGAGAAATTGCAAATGTCCAGCAATTGCTCAGAGATGAAAAGTGCCAGCACTGAAAGCTGTTGCTAGCCAGCACCCTTCCTTGGAAGCGCTTTCACAGGCGCAGCAACACCGGGGCTTTGCAGTTCTCTACCCACCAAACGTCACGGTCATTCTCTTTCCGTCTCGTAGACACGAGCTGAGAAATTGCAAACGTCGAGCAATTGCTCAGAGATGAAAAGTGCCAGCACTGAAAGCTGTTGCTAGCCAGCACCCTTCCTTGGAAGCGCTTTCACAGGCGCAGCAACACTGGGGCTTTGCGCTTCTCTAGCCACCAAACGTCACGGTCATTCTCTTTCCGTCTCGTAGACACGAGCTGAGAAATTGCAAACGTCGAGCAATTGCTCAGAGATGAAAAGTGCCAGCACTGAAAGCTGTTGCTAGCCAGCCCCCTTCCTTGGAAGCGCTTTTGTAGGCCTAAGAAGACTGGGGCTCTGGGCTTTTCTAGCCACCTAATCTTCTGCTCATCCTCTCGCGCACTCTAAAGAGAGCTCAGGTGAGAAATTGCAAACGTCGAGCAATTGCTCAGAGATGAAAAGTGCCAGCACTGAAAGCTGTTGCTAGCCAGCACCCTTCCTTGGAAGTGCTTTCACAGGCGCAGCAACACTGGGGCTTTGCGCTTCTCTAGACAGCAAACGTCACGGTCATTCTCTTTCCGTCTCGTAGACACGAGCTGAGAAATTGCAAACGTCGAGCAATTGCTTAGAGATGAAAAGTGCCAGCACTGAAAGCTCTTGCTAGCCAGCACCCTTCCTTGGAAGCGCTTTCACAGGCGCAGCAACACTGGGGCTTTGCGCTTCTCTACCCACCAAACGTCACGGTCCTTCTCTTTCCGTCTCGTAGACACGAGCTGAGAAATTGCAAACGTCGAGCAATTGCTCAGAGATGAAAAGTGCCAGCACTGAAAGCTGTTGCTAGCCAGCACCCTTCCTTGGAAGCGCTTTTGTAGGCCTAAGAACACTGGGGCTCTGGGCTTCTCTAGCCACCTAATCTTCTGCTCATCCTCTCGCGCACTCTAAAGAGAGCTCAGGTGAGAAATTACAAACGTCGAGCAATTGCTCAGAGATGAAAAGTGCCAGCACTGAAAGCTGTTGCTAGCCAGCAGCCTTCCTTGGAAGCGCTTTCACAGGCGCAGCAACACTGGGGCTTTGCGCTTCTCTAGCCACCAAACGTCACGGTCATTCTCTTTCCGTCTCGTAGACACGAGCTGAGAAATTGCAAACATTGAGCAATTGCTCAGAGATGAAAAGTGCCAGCACTGAAAGCTGTTGCTAGCCAGCACCCTTCCTTGGAAGTGCATTTGTAGGCCTAAGAACACTGGGGCTCTGGGCTTCTCTAGCCACCTAATCTTCTGCTCATCCTCTCGCGCACTCTAAAGAGAGCTCAGGTGAGAAATTACAAACGTCGAGCAATTGCTCAGAGATGAAAAGTGCCAGCACTGAAAGCTGTTGCTAGCCAGCAGCCTTCCTTGGAAGCGCTTTCACAGGCGCAGCAACACTGGGGCTTTGCACTTCTCTAGCCACCAAACGTCACGGTCATTCTCTTTCCGTCTCGTAGACACGAGTTGAGAAATTGCAAACGTCGAGCAATTGCTCAGAGATGAAAAGTGCCAGCACTGAAAGCTGTTGCTAGCCAGCCCCCTTCCTTGGAAGCGCTTTTGTAGGCCTAAGAACACTGGGGCTTTGCGCTTCTCTAGCCACCTAATCTTCTGCTCATCCTCTCGCGCACTCTAAAGAGAGCTCAGGTGAGAAATTGCAAAGGTCGAGCAATTGCTCAGAGATGAAAAGTGCCAGCACTGAAAGCTGTTGCTAGCCAGCACCCTTCCTTGGAAGCGCTTTTGTAGGCCTAAGAACACTGGGGCTCTGGGCTTCTCTAGCCACCTAATCTTCTGCTCATCCTCTCGCGCACTCTAAAGAGAGCTCAGGTGAGAAATTGCAAACGTCGAGCAATTGCTGAGAGATGAAAAGTGCCAGCACTGAAAGCTGTTGCTAGCCAGCACCCTTCCTTGGAAGCGCTTTCACAGGCGCATCAACACTGGGGCTTTGCGCTTCTCTAGCCACCAAACGTCACAGTCATTCTCTTTCCGTCTCGTAGACACAAGCTGAGAAATTGCAAACGTCGAGCAATTGCTCAGAGATGAAAAGTGCCAGCACTGAAAGCTGTTGCTAGCCAGCACCCTTCCTTGGAAGCGCTTTTGTAGGCCTAAGAACACTGGGGCTTTGCGCTTATCTAGCCACCTAATCTTCTGCTCATTCTCTCGCGCACTCTAAAGGGTGCTCAGGTGAGAAATTACAAACGTCGAGCAATTGCTCAGAGATGAAAAGTGCCAGCACTGAAAGCTGTTGCTAGCCAGCACCCTTCCTTGGAAGCGCTTTCACAGGCGCAGCAACACTGGGGCTTTGCGCTTCTCTACCCACCAAACGTCACGGTCATTCTCTTTCCGTCTCGTAGACACGAGCTGAGAAATTGCAAACGTCGAGCAATTGCTCAGAGATGAAAAGTGCCAGCACTGAAAGCTCTTGCTAGCCAGCACCCTTCCCTGGAAGCGCTTTTGTGGGCCTAAGAACACTGGGGCTCTGGGCTTCTCTAGCCACCTAATCTTCTGCTCATCCTCTCGCGCACTCTAAAGAGAGCTCTGGTGAGAAATTGCAAATGTCCAGCAATTGCTCAGAGATGAAAAGTGCCAGCACTGAAAGCTGTTGCTAGCCAGCACCCTTCCTTGGAAGCGCTTTCACAGGCGCAGCAACACCGGGGCTTTGCAGTTCTCTACCCACCAAACGTCACGGTCATTCTCTTTCCGTCTCGTAGACACGAGCTGAGAAATTGCAAACGTCGAGCAATTGCTCAGAGATGAAAAGTGCCAGCACTGAAAGCTGTTGCTAGCCAGCCCCCTTCCTTGGAAGCGCTTTTGTAGGCCTAAGAAGACTGGGGCTCTGGGCTTTTCTAGCCACCTAATCTTCTGCTCATCCTCTCGCGCACTCTAAAGAGAGCTCAGGTGAGAAATTGCAAACGTCGAGCAATTGCTCAGAGATGAAAAGTGCCAGCACTGAAAGCTGTTGCTAGCCAGCAGCCTTCCTTGGAAGCGCTTTCACAGGCGCAGCAACACTGGGGCTTTGCGCTTCTCTAGCCACCAAACGTCACGGTCATTCTCTTTCCGTCTCGTAGACACGAGCTGAGAAATTGCAAACATTGAGCAATTGCTCAGAGATGAAAAGTGCCAGCACTGAAAGCTGTTGCTAGCCAGCACCCTTCCTTGGAAGTGCATTTGTAGGCCTAAGAACACTGGGGCTCTGGGCTTCTCTAGCCACCTAATCTTCTGCTCATCCTCTCGCGCACTCTAAAGAGAGCTCAGGTGAGAAATTACAAACGTCGAGCAATTGCTCAGAGATGAAAAGTGCCAGCACTGAAAGCTGTTGCTAGCCAGCAGCCTTCCTTGGAAGCGCTTTCACAGGCGCAGCAACACTGGGGCTTTGCACTTCTCTAGCCACCAAACGTCACGGTCATTCTCTTTCCGTCTCGTAGACACGAGTTGAGAAATTGCAAACGTCGAGCAATTGCTCAGAGATGAAAAGTGCCAGCACTGAAAGCTGTTGCTAGCCAGCACCCTTCCTTGGAAGCGCTTTTGTAGGCCTAAGAACACTGGGGCTTTGCGCTTCTCTAGCCACCTAATCTTCTGCTCATCCTCTCGCGCACTCTAAAGAGAGCTCAGGTGAGAAATTGCAAAGGTCGAGCAATTGCTCAGAGATGAAAAGTGCCAGCACTGAAAGCTGTTGCTAGCCAGCACCCTTCCTTGGAAGCGCTTTTGTAGGCCTAAGAACACTGGGGCTCTGGGCTTCTCTAGCCACCTAATCTTCTGCTCATCCTCTCGCGCACTCTAAAGAGAGCTCAGGTGAGAAATTGCAAACGTCGAGCAATTGCTGAGAGATGAAAAGTGCCAGCACTGAAAGCTGTTGCTAGCCAGCACCCTTCCTTGGAAGCGCTTTCACAGGCGCATCAACACTGGGGCTTTGCGCTTCTCTAGCCACCAAACGTCACGGTCATTCTCTTTCCGTCTCGTAGACACAAGCTGAGAAATTGCAAACGTCGAGCAATTGCTCAGAGATGAAAAGTGCCAGCACTGAAAGCTGTTGCTAGCCAGCACCCTTCCTTGGAAGCGCTTTTGTAGGCCTAAGAACACTGGGGCTTTGCGCTTATCTAGCCACCTAATCTTCTGCTCATTCTCTCGCGCACTCTAAAGGGTGCTCAGGTGAGAAATTACAAACGTCGAGCAATTGCTCAGAGATGAAAAGTGCCAGCACTGAAAGCTGTTGCTAGCCAGCACCCTTCCTTGGAAGCGCTTTCACAGGCGCAGCAACACTGGGGCTTTGCGCTTCTCTACCCACCAAACGTCACGGTCATTCTCTTTCCGTCTCGTAGACACGAGCTGAGAAATTGCAAACGTCGAGCAATTGCTCAGAGATGAAAAGTGCCAGCACTGAAAGCTCTTGCTAGCCAGCACCCTTCCTTGGAAGCGCTTTTGTGGGCCTAAGAACACTGGGGCTCTGGGCTTCTCTAGCCACCTAATCTTCTGCTCATCCTCTCGCGCACTCTAAAGAGAGCTCAGGTGAGAAATTGCAAATGTCCAGCAATTGCTCAGAGATGAAAAGTGCCAGCACTGAAAGCTGTTGCTAGCCAGCACCCTTCCTTGGAAGCGCTTTCACAGGCGCAGCAACACCGGGGCTTTGCAGTTCTCTACCCACCAAACGTCACGGTCATTCTCTTTCCGTCTCGTAGACACGAGCTGAGAAATTGCAAACGTCGAGCAATTGCTCAGAGATGAAAAGTGCCAGCACTGAAAGCTGTTGCTAGCCAGCACCCTTCCTTGGAAGCGCTTTCACAGGCGCAGCAACACTGGGGCTTTGCGCTTCTCTAGCCACCAAACGTCACAGTCATTCTCTTTCCGTCTCGTAGACACGAGCTGAGAAATTGCAAACGTCGAGCAATTGCTCAGAGATGAAAAGTGCCAGCACTGAAAGCTGTTGCTAGCCAGCCCCCTTCCTTGGAAGCGCTTTTGTAGGCCTAAGAAGACTGGGGCTCTGGGCTTTTCTAGCCACCTAATCTTCTGCTCATCCTCTCGCGCACTCTAAAGAGAGCTCAGGTGAGAAATTGCAAACGTCCAGCAATTGCTCAGAGATGAAAAGTGCCAGCACTGAAAGCTGTTGCTAGCCAGCACCCTTCCTTGGAAGTGCTTTCACAGGCGCAGCAACACTGGGGCTTTGCGCTTCTCTAGACACCAAACGTCACGGTCATTCTCTTTCCGTCTCGTAGACACGAGCTGAGAAATTGCAAACGTCGAGCAATTGCTTAGAGATGAAAAGTGCCAGCACTGAAAGCTCTTGCTAGCCAGCACCCTTCCTTGGAAGCGCTTTCACAGGCGCAGCAACACTGGGGCTTTGCGCTTCTCTACCCACCAAACGTCACGGTCCTTCTCTTTCCGTCTCGTAGACACGAGCTGAGAAATTGCAAACGTCGAGCAATTGCTCAGAGATGAAAAGTGCCAGCACTGAAAGCTGTTGCTAGCCAGCACCCTTCCTTGGAAGCGCTTTTGTAGGCCTAAGAACACTGGGGCTCTGGGCTTCTCTAGCCACCTAATCTTCTGCTCATCCTCTCGCGCACTCTAAAGAGAGCTCAGGTGAGAAATTACAAACGTCGAGCAATTGCTCAGAGATGAAAAGTGCCAGCACTGAAAGCTGTTGCTAGCCAGCACCCTTCCTTGGAAGCGCTTTCACAGGCGCAGCAACACTGGGGCTTTGCGCTTCTCTAGCCACCAAACGTCACGGTCATTCTCTTTCCGTCTCGTAGACACGAGCTGAGAAATTGCAAACATTGAGCAATTGCTCAGAGATGAAAAGTGCCAGCACTGAAAGCTGTTGCTAGCCAGCACCCTTCCTTGGAAGTGCATTTGTAGGCCTAAGAACACTGGGGCTCTGGGCTTCTCTAGCCACCTAATCTTCTGCTCATCCTCTCGCGCACTCTAAAGAGAGCTCAGGTGAGAAATTACAAACGTCGAGCAATTGCTCAGAGATGAAAAGTGCCAGCACTGAAAGCTGTTGCTAGCCAGCAGCCTTCCTTGGAAGCGCTTTCACAGGCGCAGCAACACTGGGGCTTTGCACTTCTCTAGCCACCAAACGTCACGGTCATTCTCTTTCCGTCTCGTAGACACGAGTTGAGAAATTGCAAACGTCGAGCAATTGCTCAGAGATGAAAAGTGCCAGCACTGAAAGCTGTTGCTAGCCAGCACCCTTCCTTGGAAGCGCTTTTGTAGGCCTAAGAACACTGGGGCTTTGCGCTTCTCTAGCCACCTAATCTTCTGCTCATCCTCTCGCGCACTCTAAAGAGAGCTCAGGTGAGAAATTGCAAAGGTCGAGCAATTGCTCAGAGATGAAAAGTGCCAGCACTGAAAGCTGTTGCTAGCCAGCACCCTTCCTTGGAAGCGCTTTTGTAGGCCTAAGAACACTGGGGCTCTGGGCTTCTCTAGCCACCTAATCTTCTGCTCATCCTCTCGCGCACTCTAAAGAGAGCTCAGGTGAGAAATTGCAAACGTCGAGCAATTGCTGAGAGATGAAAAGTGCCAGCACTGAAAGCTGTTGCTAGCCAGCACCCTTCCTTGGAAGCGCTTTCACAGGCGCATCAACACTGGGGCTTTGCGCTTCTCTAGCCACCAAACGTCACGGTCATTCTCTTTCCGTCTCGTAGACACAAGCTGAGAAATTGCAAACGTCGAGCAATTGCTCAGAGATGAAAAGTGCCAGCACTGAAAGCTGTTGCTAGCCAGCACCCTTCCTTGGAAGCGCTTTTGTAGGCCTAAGAACACTGGGGCTTTGCGCTTATCTAGCCACCTAATCTTCTGCTCATTCTCTCGCGCACTCTAAAGGGTGCTCAGGTGAGAAATTACAAACGTCGAGCAATTGCTCAGAGATGAAAAGTGCCAGCACTGAAAGCTGTTGCTAGCCAGCACCCTTCCTTGGAAGCGCTTTCACAGGCGCAGCAACACTGGGGCTTTGCGCTTCTCTACCCACCAAACGTCACGGTCATTCTCTTTCCGTCTCGTAGACACGAGCTGAGAAATTGCAAACGTCGAGCAATTGCTCAGAGATGAAAAGTGCCAGCACTGAAAGCTCTTGCTAGCCAGCACCCTTCCTTGGAAGCGCTTTTGTGGGCCTAAGAACACTGGGGCTCTGGGCTTCTCTAGCCACCTAATCTTCTGCTCATCCTCTCGCGCACTCTAAAGAGAGCTCAGGTGAGAAATTGCAAAGGTCGAGCAATTGCTCAGAGATGAAAAGTGCCAGCACTGAAAGCTGTTGCTAGCCAGCAGCCTTCCTTGGAAGCGCTTTCACAGGCGCAGCAACACTGGGGCTTTGCGCTTCTCTAGCCACCAAACGTCACGGTCATTCTCTTTCCGTCTCGTAGACACGAGCTGAGAAATTGCAAACGTCGAGCAATTGCTTAGAGATGAAAAGTGCCAGCACTGAAAGCTCTTGCTAGCCAGCACCCTTCCTTGGAAGCGCTTTCACAGGCGCAGCAACACTGGGGCTTTGCGCTTCTCTAGCCACCAAACGTCACGGTCCTTCTCTTTCCGTCTCGTAGACACGAGCTGAGAAATTGCAAACGTCGAGCAATTGCTCAGAGATGAAAAGTGCCAGCACTGAAAGCTGTTGCTAGCCAGCACCCTTCCTTGGAAGCGCTTTGGTAGCCCTAAGAAGACTGGGGCTCTGGGCTTCTCTAGCCACCTAATCTTCTGCTCATCCTCTCGCGCAGTCTAAAGAGAGCTCAGGTGAGAAATTGCAAACGTCGAGCAATTGCTCAGAGATGAAAAGTGCCAGCACTGAAAGCTGTTGCTAGCCAGCACCCTTCCTTGGAAGCGCTTTCACAGGCGCAGCAACACTGGGGCTTTGCGCTTCTCTAGCCACCAAACGTCACGGTCATTCTCTTTCCGTCTCGTAGACACGAGCTGAGAGATTGCAAACGTCGAGCAATTGCTCAGAGATGAAAAGTGCCAGCACTGAAAGATGTTGCTAGCCAGCACCCTTCCTTGGAAGCGCTTTTGTAGGCCTAAGAAGACTGGGGCTGTGGGCTTCTCTAGCCACCTAATCTTCTGCTCATCCTCTCGCGCACTCTAAAGAGAGCTCAGGTGAGAAATTGCAAACGTCCAGCAATTGCTCAGAGATGAAAAGTGCCAGCACTGAAAGCTGTTGCTAGCCAGCACCCTTCCTTGGAAGCGCTTTCACAGGCGCAGCAACACTGGGGCTTTGCGCTTCTCTAGCCACCAAACGTCACGGTCATTCTCTTTCCGTCTCGTAGACACGAGCTGAGAGATTGCGAACGTCGAGCAATTGCTCAGAGATGAAAAGTGCCAGCACTGAAAGCTGTTGCTAGCCAGCACCCTTCCTTGGAAGCGCTTTTGTAGGCCTAAGAAGACTGGGGCTTTGCGCTTCTCTAGCCACCTAATCTTCTGCTCATTCTCTCGCGCACTCTAAAGGGTGCTCAGGTGAGAAATTACAAATGTCGAGCAATTGCTCAGAGATGAAAAGTGCCAGCACTGAAAGCTGTTGCTAGCCAGCAGCCTTCCTTGGAAGCGCTTTCACAGGCGCAGCAACACTGGGGCTTTGCGCTTCTCTACCCACCAAACGTCACGGTCATTCTCTTTCCATCTCGTAGACACGAGCTGAGAGATTGCAAACGTCGAGCAATTGCTCAGAGATGAAAAGTGCCAGCACTGAAAGCTGTTGCTAGCCAGCACCCTTCCTTGGAAGCGCTTTTGTAGGCCTAAGAACACTGGGGCTCTGGGCTTCTCTAGCCACCTAATCTTGTGCTCATCCTCTCGCGCACTCTAAAGAGAGCTCAGGTGAGAAATTGCAAACGTCGAGCAATTGCTCAGAGATGAAAAGTGCCAGCACTGAAAGCTGTTGCTAGCCAGCAGCCTTCCTTGGAAGCGCTTTCACAGGCGCAGCACCACTGGGGCTTTGCGCTTCTCTAGCCACCAAACGTCACAGTCATTCTCTTTCCGTCTCGTAGGCACGAGCTAAGAAATTGCAAACGTCGAGCAATTGCTCAGAGATGAAAAGTGCCAGCACTGAAAGCTGTTGCTAGCCAGCCCCCTTCCTTGGAAGTGCTTTTGTACGCCTAAGAACACTGGGGCTCTGGGCTTCTCTAGCCACCTAATCTTCTGCTCATCCTCTCGCGCAGTCTGAAGAGAGCTCAGGTGAGAAATTGCAAATGTCCAGCAATTGCTCAGAGATGAAAAGTGCCAGCACTGAAAGCTGTTGCTAGCCAGCACCCTTCCTTGGAAGCGCTTTCACAGGCGCAGCAACACTGGGGCTTTGCGCTTCTCTAGCCACCAAACGTCACAGTCATTCTCTTTCCGTCTCGTAGACACGAGCTGAGAAATTGCAAACGTCGAGCAATTGCTCAGAGATGAAAAGTGCCAGCACTGAAAGCTGTTGCTAGCCAGCACCCTTCCTTGGAAGCGCTTTCACAGGCGCAGCAACACTGGGGCTTTGCGCTTCTCTAGCCACCAAACGTCACAGTCATTCTCTTTCCGTCTCGTAGACACGAGCTGAGAAATTGCAAACGTCGAGCAATTGCTCAGAGATGAAAAGTGCCAGCACTGAAAGCTGTTGCTAGCCAGCCCCCTTCCTTGGAAGCGCTTTTGTAGGCCTAAGAACACTGGGGCTCTGGGCTTCTCTAGCCACCTAATCTTCTGCTCATCCTCTCGCGCACTCTAAAGAGAGCTCAGGTGAGAAATTACTAACGTCGAGCAATTGCTCAGAGATGAAAAGTGCCAGCACTGAAAGCTGTTGCTAGCCAGCACCCTTCCTTGGAAGCGCTTTCACAGGCGCAGCAACACTGGGGCTTTGCGCTTCTCTAGCCACCAAACGTCACGGTCATTCTCTTTCCGTCTCGTAGACACGAGCTGAGAAATTGCAAACGTCGAGCAATTGCTCAGAGATGAAAAGTGCCAGCACTGAAAGCTGTTGCTAGCCAGCACCCTTCCTTGGAAGCGCTTTTGTAGGCCTAAGAACACTGGGGCTGTGGGCTTCTCTAGCCACCTAATCTTCTGCTCATCCTCTCGCGCACTCTAAAGGGTGCTCAGGTGAGAAATTACAAACGTCGAGCAATTGCTCAGAGATGAAAAGTGCCAGCACTGAAAGCTGTTGCTAGCCAGCACCCTTCCTTGGAAGCGCTTTCACAGGCGCAGCAACACTGGGGCTTTGCGCTTCTCTAGCCACCAAACGTCACGGTCATTCTCTTTCCGTCTCGTAGACACGAACTGAGAAATTGCAAACATTGAGCAATTGCTCAGAGATGAAAAGTGCCAGCACTGAAAGCTGTTGCTAGCCAGCACCCTTCCTTGGAAGTGCATTTGTAGGCCTATGAACACTGGGGCTCTGGGCTTCTCTAGCCACCTAATCTTCTGCTCATCCTCTCGCGCACTCTAAAGAGAGCTCAGGTGAGAAATTACAAACGTCGAGCAATTGCTCAGAGATGAAAAGTGCCAGCACTGAAAGCTGTTGCTAGCCAGCACCCTTCCTTGGAAGCGCTTTCACAGGCGCAGCAACACTGGGGCTTTGCGCTTCTCTAGCCACCAAACGTCACGGTCATTCTCTTTCCGTCTCGTAGACACGAGCTGAGAAATTGCAAACGTCGAGCAATTGCTCAGAGATGAAAAGTGCCAGCACTGAAAGCTGTTGCTAGCCAGCACCCTTCCTTGGAAGTGCTTTTGTAGGCCTAAGAACACTGGGGCTCTGGGCTTCTCTAGCCACCTAATCTTCTGCTCATCCTCTCGCGCAGTCTAAAGAGAGCTCAGGTGAGAAATTGCAAACGTCGAGCAATTGCTCAGAGATGAAAAGTGCCAGCACTGAAAGCTGTTGCTAGCCAGCAGCCTTCCTTGGAAGCGCTTTCACAGGCGCAGCAACACTGGGGCTTTGCGCTTCTCTAGCCACCAAACATCACGGTCATTCTCTTTCCGTCTCGTAGACACGAACTGAGAAATTGCAAACATTGAGCAATTGCTCAGAGATGAAAAGTGCCAGCACTGAAAGCTGTTGCTAGCCAGCACCCTTCCTTGGAAGTGCATTTGTAGGCCTAAGAAGACTGGGGCTCTGGGCTTCTCTAGCCACCTAATCTTCTGCTCATCCTCTCGCGCACTCTAAAGAGAGCTCAGGTGAGAAATTACAAACGTCGAGCAATTGCTCAGAGATGAAAAGTGCCAGCACTGAAAGCTGTTGCTAGCCAGCACCCTTCCTTGGAAGCGCTTTCACAGGCGCAGCAACACTGGGGCTTTGCGCTTCTCTAGCCACCAAACGTCACAGTCATTCTCTTTCCGTCTTGTAGACACGAGCTGAGAAATTGCAAACGTCGAGCAATTGCTCAGAGATGAAAAGTGCCAGCACTGAAAGCTGTTGCTAGCCAGCCCCCTTCCTTGGAAGCGCTTTTGTAGGCCTAAGAAGACTGGGGCTCTGGGCTTCTCTAGCCACCTAATCTTCTGCTCATCCTCTCGCGCACTCTAAAGAGAGCTCAGGTGAGAAATTACTAACGTCGAGCAATTGCTCAGAGATGAAAAGTGCCAGCACTGAAAGCTGTTGCTAGCCAGCACCCTTCCTTGGAAGCGCTTTCACAGGCGCAGCAACACTGGGGCTTTGCGCTTCTCTAGCCACCAAACGTCACGGTCATTCTCTTTCCGTCTCGTAGACACGAGCTGAGAAATTGCAAACGTCGAGCAATTGCTCAGAGATGAAAAGTGCCAGCACTGAAAGCTCTTGCTAGCCAGCACCCTTCCTTGGAAGCGCTTTTGTAGGCCTAAGAAGACTGGGGCTCTGGGCTTCTCTAGCCACCTAATCTTCTGCTCATCCTCTCGCGCACTCTAAAGAGAGCTCAGGTGAGAAATTGCAAACGTCGAGCAATTGCTCAGAGATGAAAAGTGCCAGCACTGAAAGCTGTTGCTAGCCAGCACCCTTCCTTGGAAGCGCTTTCACAGGCACAGCAACACTGGGGCTTTGCGCTTCTCTAGCCACCAAACGTCACGGTCCTTCTCTTTCCGTCTCGTAGACACGAGCTGAGAAATTGCAAACGTCGAGCAATTGCTCAGAGATGAAAAGTGCCAGCACTGAAAGCTGTTGCTAGCCAGCACCCTTCCTTGGAAGCGCTTTCACAGGCGCAGCAACACTGGGGCTTTGCGCTTCTCTAGCCACCAAACGTCACAGTCATTCTCTTTCCGTCTCGTAGACACGAGCTGAGAAATTGCAAAGGTCGAGCAATTGCTCAGAGATGAAAAGTGCCAGCACTGAAAGCTGTTGCTAGCCAGCACCCTTCCTTGGAAGCGCTTTTGTAGGCCTAAGAACACTGGGGCTCTGGGCTTCTCTAGCCACCTAATCTTCTGCTCATCCTCTCACGCAGTCTAAAGACAGCTCAGGTGAGAAATTGCAAACGTCGAGCAATTGCTCAGAGATGAAAAGTGCCAGCACTGAAAGCTGTTGCTAGCCAGCTCCCTTCCTTGGAAGCGCTTTTGTAGGCCTAAGAACACTGGGGCTCTGGGCTTCTCTAGCCACCTAATCTTCTGCTCATCCTCTCGCGCACTCTAAAGAGAGCTCAGGTGAGAAATTGCAAACGTCGAGCAATTGCTCAGAGATGAAAAGTGCCAGCACTGAAAGCTGTTGCTAGCCAGCACCCTTCCTTGGAAGCGCTTTCACAGGCGCAGCAACACTGGGGCTTTGCGCTTCTCTACCCACCAAACGTCACGGTCATTCTCTTTCCGTCTCGTAGACACGAGCTGAGAAATTGCAAACATTGAGCAATTGCTCAGAGATGAAAAGTGCCAGCACTGAAAGCTGTTGCTAGCCAGCCCCCTTCCTTGGAAGTGCATTTGTAGGCCTAAGAACACTGGGGCTCTGGGCTTCTCTAGCCACCTAATCTTCTGCTCATCCTCTCGCGCACTCTAAAGAGAGCTCAGGTGAGAAATTACAAACGTCGAGCAATTGCTCAGAGATGAAAAGTGCCAGCACTGAAAGCTGTTGCTAGCCAGCACCCTTCCTTGGAAGCGCTTTCACAGGCGCAGCAACACTGGGGCTTTGCGCTTCTCTAGCCACCAAACGTCACGGTCATTCTCTTTCCGTCTCGTAGACACGAGCTGAGAAATTGCAAACGTCGAGCAATTGCTCAGAGATGAAAAGTGCCAGCACTGAAAGCTGTTGCTAGCCAGCACCCTTCCTTGGAAGTGCTTTTGTAGGCCTAAGAACAGTGGGGCTCTGGGCTTCTCTAGCCACCTAATCTTCTGCTCATCCTCTCGCGCAGTCTAAAGAGAGCTCAGGTGAGAAATTGCAAATGTCCAGCAATTGCTCAGAGATGAAAAGTGCCAGCACTGAAAGCTGTTGCTAGCCAGCACCCTTCCTTGGAAGCGCTTTCACAGGCGCAGCAACACTGGGGCTTTGCGCTTCTCTAGCCACCAAACGTCATGGTCATTCTCTTTCCGTCTCGTAGACACGAGCTGAGAGATTGCAAACGTCGAGCAATTGCTCAGAGATGAAAAGTGCCAGCACTGAAAGCTGTTGCTAGCCAGCACCCTTCCTTGGAAGCGCTTTTGTAGGCCTAAGAAGACTGGGGCTCTGGGCTTCTCTAGCCACCTAATCTTGTGCTCATCCTCTCGCGCACTCTAAAGAGAGCTCAGGTGAGAAATTGCAAACGTCCAGCAATTACTCAGAGATGAAAAGTGCCAGCACTGAAAGCTGTTGCTAGCCAGCACCCTTCCTTGGAAGCGCTTTCACAGGCGCAGCAACACTGGGGCTTTGCGCTTCTCTAGCCACCAAACGTCACGGTCATTCTCTTTCCGTCTCGTAGACACGAGCTGAGAAATTGCAAACGTCCAGCGATTGCTCAGAGATGAAAAGTGCCAGCACTGAAAGCTGTTGCTAGCCAGCACCCTTCCTTGGAAGTGCTTTTGTAGGCCTAAGAACACTGGGGCTCTGGGCTTCTCTAGCCACCTAATCTTCTGCTCATCCTCTCGCGCACTCTAAAGAGAGCTCAGGTGAGAAATTGCAAACGTCGAGCAATTGCTCAGAGATGAAAAGTGCCAGCACTGAAAGCTGTTGCTAGCCAGCAGCCTTCCTTGGAAGCGCTTTCACAGGCGCAGCAACACTGGGGCTTTGCGCTTCTCTAGCCACCAAACGTCACGGTCATTCTCTTTCCGTCTCGTAGACACGAGCTGAGAAATTGCAAATGTCCAGCAATTGCTCAGAGATGAAAAGTGCCAGCACTGAAAGCTGTTGCTAGCCAGCACCCTTCCTTGGAAGCGCTTTTGTAGGCCTAAGAAGACTGGGGCTCTGGGCTTCTCTAGCCACCTAATCTTCTGCTCATACTCTCGCGCACTCTAAAGAGAGCTCAGGTGAGAAATTGCAAACGTCGAGCAATTGCTCAGAGATGAAAAGTGCCAGCACTGAAAGCTGTTGCTAGCCAGCACCCTTCCTTGGAAGCGCTTTCACAGGCGCAGCAACACTGGGGCTTTGCGCTTCTCTAGCCACCAAACGTCACAGTCATTCTCTTTCCGTCTCGTAGACACGAGCTGAGAAATTGCAAACGTCGAGCAATTGCTCAGAGATGAAAAGTGCCAGCACTGAAAGCTGTTGCTAGCCAGCACCCTTCCTTGGAAGCGCTTTTGTAGGCCTAAGAAGACTGGGGCTCTGGGCTTCTCTAGCCACCTAATCTTCTGCTCATCCTCTCGCGCACTCTAAAGAGAGCTCAGGTGAGAAATTGCAAATGTCCAGCAATTGCTCAGAGATGAAAAGTGCCAGCACTGAAAGCTCTTGCTAGCCAGCACCCTTCCTTGGAAGCGCTTTCACAGGCGCAGCAACACTGGGGCTTTGCGCTTCTCTAGCCACCAAACGTCACGGTCATTCTCTTTCCGTCTCGTAGACACGAGCTGAGAAATTGCAAACGTCGAGCAATTGCTCAGAGATGAAAAGTGCCAGCACTGAAAGCTGTTGCTAGCCAGCACCCTTCCTTGGAAGCGCTTTCACAGGCGCAGCAACACTGGGGCTTTGCGCTTCTCTAGCCACCAAACATCACGGTCATTCTCTTTCCGTCTCGTAGACACGAGCTGAGAAATTGCAAACGTCGAGCAATTGCTCAGAGATGAAAAGTGCCAGCACTGAAAGCTGTTGCTAGCCAGCCCCCTTCCTTGGAAGCGCTTTTGTAGGCCTAAGAAGACTGGGGCTCTGGGCTTCTCTAGCCACCTAATCTTCTGCTCATCCTCTCGCGCACTCTAAAGAGAGCTCAGGTGAGAAATTGCAAACGTCCAGCAATTGCTCAGAGATGAAAAGTGCCAGCACTGAAAGCTCTTGCTAGCCAGCACCCTTCCTTGGAAGCGCTTTCACAGGCGCAGCAACACTGGGGCTTTGCGCTTCTCTACCCACCAAACGTCACGGTCATTCTCTTTCCGTCTCGTAGACACGAGCTGAGAAATTGCAAACGTCCAGCAATTGCTCAGAGATGAAAAGTGCCAGCACTGAAAGCTGTTGCTAGCCAGCACCCTTCCTTGGAAGTGCTTTTGTAGGCCTAAGAACACTGGGGCTCTGGGCTTCTCTAGCCACCTAATCTTCTGCTCATCCTCTCACGCACTCTAAAGAGAGCTCAGGTGAGAAATTGCAAAGGTCGAGCAATTGCTCAGAGATGAAAAGTGCCAGCACTGAAAGCTGTTGCTAGCCAGCAGCCTTCCTTGGAAGCGCTTTCACAGGCGCAGCAACACTGGGGCTTTGCGCTTCTCTAGCCACCAAACGTCACGGTCATTCTCTTTCCGTCTCGTAGACACGAGCTGAGAAATTGCAAACGTCGAGCAATTGCTCAGAGATGAAAAGTGCCAGCACTGAAAGCTGTTGCTAGCCAGCCCCCTTCCTTGGAAGCGCTTTTGTAGGCCTAAGAAGACTGGGGCTCTGGGCTTCTCTAGCCACCTAATCTTCTGCTCATCCTCTCGCGCACTCTAAAGAGAGCTCAGGTGAGAAATTGCAAACGTCGAGCAATTGCTCAGAGATGAAAAGTGCCAGCACTGAAAGCTGTTGCTAGCCAGCACCCTTCCTTGGAAGCGCTTTTGTAGGCCTAAGAACACTGGGGCTTTGCGCTTCTCTACCCACCAAACGTCACAGTCATTCTCTTTCCGTCTCGTAGACACGAGTTGAGAAATTGCAAACGTCGATCAATTGCTAAGAGATGAAAAGTGCCAGCACTGAAAGCTGTTGCTAGCCAGCACCCTTCCTTGGAAGCGCTTTTGTAGGCCTAAGAAGACTGGGGCTCTGGGCTTCTCTAGCCACCTAATCTTGTGCTCATCCTCTCGCGCACTCTAAAGAGAGCTCAGGTGAGAAATTGCAAACGTCGAGCAATTGCTCAGAGATGAAAAGTGCCAGCACTGAAAGCTGTTGCTAGCCAGCACCCTTCCTTGGAAGCGCTTTCTCAGGCGCAGCAACACTGGGGCTTTGCGCTTCTCTAGCCACCAAACGTCACGGTCATTCTCTTTCCGTCTCGTAGACACGAGCTGAGAAATTGCAAACGTCCAGCGATTGCTCAGAGATGAAAAGTGCCAGCACTGAAAGCTGTTGCTAGCCAGCAGCCTTCCTTGGAAGCACTTTCACAGGCGCAGCAACACTGGGGCTTTGCGCTTCTCTAGCCACCAAACGTCACGGTCATTCTCTTTCCGTCTCGTAGACACGAGCTGGGAAACTGCAAACGTCGAGCAATTGCTCAGAGATGAAAAGTGCCAGCACTGAAAGCTGTTGCTAGCCAGCCCCCTTCCTTGGAAGCGCTTTTGTAGGCCTAAGAAGACTGGGGCTCTGGGCTTCTCTAGCCACCTAATCTTCTGCTCATCCTCTCGCGCACTCTAAAGAGAGCTCAGGTGAGAAATTGCAAACGTCGAGCAATTGCTCAGAGATGAAAAGTGCCAGCACTGAAAGCTGTTGCTAGCCAGCACCCTTCCTTGGAAGCGCTTTCACAGGCGCAGCAACACTGGGGCTTTGCGCTTCTCTACCCACCAAACGTCACAGTCATTCTCTTTCCGTCTCGTAGACACGAGCTGAGAAATTGCAAAGGTCGAGCAATTGCTCAGAGATGAAAAGTGCCAGCACTGAAAGCTGTTGCTAGCCAGCACCCTTCCTTGGAAGCGCTTTTGTAGGCCTAAGAAGACTGGGGCTCTGGGCTTCTCTAGCCACCTAATCTTCTGCTCATCCTCTCGCGCACTCTAAAGAGAGCTCAGGTGAGAAATTACTAACGTCGAGCAATTGCTCAGAGATGAAAAGTGCCAGCACTGAAAGCTCTTGCTAGCCAGCACCCTTCCTTGGAAGCGCTTTCACAGGTGCAGCAACACTGGGGCTTTGCGCTTCTCTAGCCACCAAACGTCACGGTCACTATCTCTCCGTCTCGTAGACACGAGCTGAGAAATTGCAAACGTCGAGCAATTGCTCAGAGATGAAAAGTGCCAGCACTGAAAGCTGTTGCTAGCCTGCAGCCTTCCTTGGAAGCGCTTTCACAGGCGCAGCAACACTGGGGCTTTGCGCTTCTCTACCCACCAAACATCACGGTCATTCTCTTTCCGTCTCGTAGACACGAGCTGAGAAATTGCAAACGTCGAGCAATTGCTCAGAGATGAAAAGTGCCAGCACTGAAAGCTGTTGCTAGCCAGCCCCCTTCCTTGGAAGCGCTTTTGTAGGCCTAAGAACACTGGGGCTCTGGGCTTCTCTAGCCACCTAATCTTCTGCTCATCCTCTCGCGCACTCTAAAGAGAGCTCAGGTGAGAAATTGCAAACGTCGAGCAATTGCTCAGAGATGAAAAGTGCCAGCACTGAAAGCTGTTGCTAGCCAGCAGCCTTCCTTGGAAGCGCTTTCACAGGCGCAGCAACACTGGGGCTTTGCGCTTCTCTAGCCACCAAACGTCACAGTCATTCTCTTTCCGTCTCGTAGACACGAGCTGAGAAATTGCAAACGTCGAGCAATTGCTCAGAGATGAAAAGTGCCAGCACTGAAAGCAGTTGCTAGCCAGCCCCCTTCCTTGGAAGCGCTTTTGTAGGCCTAAGAACACTGGGGCTCTGGGCTTCTCTAGCCACCTCATCTTCTGCTCATCCTCTCGCGCACTCTAAAGAGAGCTCAGGTGAGAAATTGCAAACGTCGAGCAATTGCTCAGAGATGAAAAGTGCCAGCACTGAAAGCTGTTGCTAGCCAGCACCCTTCCTTGGAAGCGCTTTCACAGGCGCAGCAACACTGGGGCTTTGCGCTTCTCTAGCCACCAAACGTCACGGTCATTCTCTTTCCGTCTCGTAGACACGAGCTGAGAGATTGCAAACGTCGAGCAATTGCTCAGAGATGAAAAGTGCCAGCACTGAAAGCTGTTGCTAGCCAGCACCCTTCCTTGGAAGCGCTTTCACAGGCGCAGCAACACTGGGGCTTTGCGCTTCTCTAGCCACCAAACGTCACGGTCATTCTCTTTCCGTCTCGTAGACACGAGCTGAGAAATTGCAAACGTCGAGCAATTGCTCAGAGATGAAAAGTGCCAGCACTGAAAGCTGTTGCTAGCCAGCACCCTTCCTTGGAAGCGCTTTCACAGGCGCAGCAACACTGGGGCTTTGCGCTTCTCTAGCCACCAAACGTCACAGTCATTCTCCTTCCGTCTCGTAGACACGAGCTGAGAAATTGCAAACGTCGAGCAATTGCTCAGAGATGAAAAGTGCCAGCACTGAAAGCTGTTGCTAGCCAGCACCCTTCCTTGGAAGTGCATTTGTAGGCCTAAGAACACTGGGGCTCTGGGCTTCTCTAGCCACCTAATCTTCTGCTCATCCTCTCGCGCACTCTAAAGAGAGCTCAGGTGAGAAATTACAAACGTCGAGCAATTGCTCAGAGATGAAAAGTGCCAGCACTGAAAGCTGTTGCTAGCCAGCACCCTTCCTTGGAAGTGCTTTCACAGGCACAGCAACACTGGGGCTTTGCGCTTCTCTACCCACCAAACGTCACGGTCATTCTCTTTCCGTCTCGTAGACACGAGCTGAGAAATTGCAAACGTCGAGCAATTGCTCAGAGATGAAAAGTGCCAGCACTGAAAGCTGTTGCTAGCCAGCACCCTTCCTTGGAAGTGCTTTTGTAGGCCTAAGAACACTGGGGCTGTGGGCTTCTCTAGCCACCTAATATTCTGCTCATCCTCTCGCGCACTCTAAAGAGAGCTCAGGTGAGAAATTGCAAATGTCCAGCAATTGCTCAGAGATGAAAAGTGCCAGCACTGAAAGCTGTTGCTAGCCAGCACCCTTCCTTGGAAGCGCTTTCACAGGCGCAGCAACACTGGGGCTTTGCGCTTCTCTAGCCACCAAACGTCACGGTCATTCTCTTTCCGTCTCGTAGACACGAGCTGAGAGATTGCAAACGTCGAGCAATTGCTCAGAGATGAAAAGTGCCAGCACTGAAAGCTGTTGCTAGCCAGCACCCTTCCTTGGAAGCGCTTTTGTAGGCCTACGAACACTGGGGCTCTGGGCTTCTCTAGCCACCTAATCTTGTGCTCATCCTCTCGCGCACTCTAAAGGGTGCTCAGGTGAGAAATTACAAACGTCGAGCAATTGCTCAGAGATGAAAAGTGCCAGCACTGAAAGCTGTTGCTAGCCAGCAGCCTTCCTTGGAAGCGCTTTCACAGGCGCAGCAACACTGGGGCTTTGCGCTTCTCTAGCCACCAAACGTCACGGTCATTCTCTTTCCGTCTCGTAGACACGAACTGAGAAATTGCAAACATTGAGCAATTGCTCAGAGATGAAAAGTGCCAGCACTGAAAGCTGTTGCTAGCCAGCACCCTTCCTTGGAAGTGCATTTGTAGGCCTAAGAAGACTGGGGCTCTGGGCTTCTCTAGCCACCTAATCTTCTGCTCATCCTCTCGCGCACTCTAAAGAGAGCTCAGGTGACAAATTGCAAAGGTCGAGCAATTGCTCAGAGATGAAAAGTGCCAGCACTGAAAGCTGTTGCTAGCCAGCACCCTTCCTTGGAAGCGCTTTTGTAGGCCTAAGAACACTGGGGCTGTGGGCTTCTCTAGCCACCTAATCTTCTGCTCATCCTCTCGCGCACTCTAAAGAGAGCTCAGGTGAGAAATTGCAAACGTCGAGCAATTGCTCAGAGATGAAAAGTGCCAGCACTGAAAGCTGTTGCTAGCCAGCACCCTTCCTTGGAAGCGCTTTCACAGGCGCAGCAACACTGGGGCTTTGCGCTTCTCTAGCCACCAAAAGTCACGGTCATTCTCTTTCCGTCTCGTAGACACGAGCTGAGAAATTGCAAACGTCGAGCAATTGCTCAGAGATGAAAAGTGCCAGCACTGAAAGCTGTTGCTAGCCAGCCCCCTTCCTTGGAAGCGCTTTTGTAGGCCTAAGAACACTGGGGCTCTGGGCTTCTCTAGCCACCTAATCTTCTGCTCATCCTCTCGCGCAGTCTAAAGAGAGCTCAGGTGAGAAATTGCAAACGTCCAGCAATTGCTCAGAGATGAAAAGTGCCAGCACTGAAAGCTCTTGCTAGCCAGCACCCTTCCTTGGAAGCGCTTTCACAGGCGCAGCAACACTGGGGCTCTGGGCTTCTCTAGCCACCAAACGTCACGGTCATTCTCTTTCCGTCTCGTAGGCACGAGCTGAGAAATTGCAAACGTCGAGCAATTGCTCAGAGATGAAAAGTGCCAGCACTGAAAGCTGTTGCTAGCCAGCACCCTTCCTTGGAAGCGCTTTTGTAGGCCTAAGAACAGTGGGGCTCTGGGCTTCTCTAGCCACCTAATCTTCTGCTCATCCTCTCACGCACTCTAAAGAGAGCTCAGGTGAGAAATTGCAAACGTCGAGCAATTGCTCAGAGATGAAAAGTGCCAGCACTGAAAGCTGTTGCTAGCCAGCACCCTTCCTTGGAAGCGCTTTCACAGGCGCAGCAACACTGGGGCTTTGCGCTTCTCTACCCACCAAACGTCACGGTCATTCTCTTTCCGTCTCGTAGACACGAGCTGAGAAATTGCAAACGTCGAGCAATTGCTCAGAGATGAAAAGTGCCAGCACTGAAAGCTGTTGCTAGCCAGCACCCTTCCTTGGAAGCGCTTTTGTAGGCCTAAGAACACTGGGGCTCTGGGCTTCTCTAGCCACCTAATCTTCTGCTCATCCTCTCGCGCACTCTAAAGAGAGCTCAGGTGAGAAATTGCAAACGTCGAGCAATTGCTCAGAGATGAAAAGTGCCAGCACTGAAAGCTGTTGCCAGCCAGCACCCTTCCTTGGAAGCGCTTTCACAGGCGCAGCAACACTGGGGCTTTGTGCTTCTCTAGCCACCAAACGTCACGGTCATTCTCTTTCCGTCTCGTAGACACGAGCTGAGAAATTGCAAACGTCCAGCAATTGCTCAGAGATGAAAAGTGCCAGCACTGAAAGCTGTTGCTAGCCAGCACCCTTCCTTGGAAGCGCTTTTGTAGGCCTAAGAACACTGGGGCTCTGGGCTTCTCTAGCCACCTAATCTTCTGCTCATCCTCTCGCGCACTCTAAAGAGAGCTCAGGTGAGAAATTGCAAACGTCCAGCAATTGCTCAGAGATGAAAAGTGCCAGCACTGAAAGCTGTTGCTAGCCAGCACCCTTCCTTGGAAACGCTTTCACAGGCGCAGCAACACTGGGGCTTTGCGCTTCTCTAGCCACCAAACGTCACGGTCCTTCTCTTTCCGTCTCGTAGACACGAGCTGAGAAATTGCAAACGTCCAGCGATTGCTCAGAGATGAAAAGTGCCAGCACTGAAAGCTGTTGCTAGCCAGCCCCCTTCCTTGGAAGTGCTTTTGTAGGCCTACGAACACTGGGGCTCTGGGCTTCTCTAGCCACCTAATCTTCTGCTCATCCTCTCGCGCACTCTAAAGAGAGCTCAGGTGAGAAATTGCAAAGGTCGAGCAATTGCTCAGAGATGAAAAGTGCCAGCACTGAAAGCTGTTGCTAGCCAGCAGCCTTCCTTGGAAGCACTTTCACAGGCGCAGCAACACTGGGGCTTTGCGCTTCTCTAGCCACCAAACGTCACGGTCATTCTCTTTCCGTCTCGTAGACACGAGCTGGGAAACTGCAAACGTCGAGCAATTGCTCAGAGATGAAAAGTGCCAGCACTGAAAGCTGTTGCTAGCCAGCCCCCTTCCTTGGAAGCGCTTTTGTAGGCCTAAGAACACTGGGGCTCTGGGCTTCTCTAGCCACCTAATCTTCTGCTCATCCTCTCGCGCACTCTAAAGAGAGCTCAGGTGAGAAATTGCAAACGTCGAGCAATTGCTCAGAGATGAAAAGTGCCAGCACTGAAAGCTCTTGCTAGCCAGCACCCTTCCTTGGAAGCGCTTTCACAGGCGCAGCAACACTGGGGCTTTGCGCTTCTCTAGCCACCAAACGTCACGGTCCTTCTCTTTCCGTCTCGTAGACACGAGCTGAGAAATTGCAAACGTCGAGCAATTGCTCAGAGATGAAAAGTGCCAGCACTGAAAGCTCTTGCTAGCCAGCACCCTTCCTTGGAAGCGCTTTCACAGGCGCAGCAACACTGGGGCTTTGCGCTTCTCTAGCCACCAAACATCACGGTCATTCTCTTTCCGTCTCGTAGACACGAGCTGAGAAATTGCAAACGTCGAGCAATTGCTCAGAGATGAAAAGTGCCAGCACTGAAAGCTGTTGCTAGCCAGCACCCTTCCTTGGAAGCGCTTTTGTAGGCCTAAGAACACTGGGGCTCTGGGCTTCTCTAGCCACCTAATCTTCTGCTCATCCTCTCGCGCACTCTAAAGGGTGCTCAGGTGAGAAATTACAAACGTCGAGCAATTGCTCAGAGATGAAAAGTGCCAGCACTGAAAGCTGTTGCTAGCCAGCACCCTTCCTTGGAACGCTTTTGTAGGCCTAAGAACACTGGGGCTTTGCGCTTCTCTAGCCACCTAATCTTGTGCTCATTCTCTCGCGCACTCGAAAGGGTGCTCAGGTGAGAAATTACAAACGTCGAGCAATTGCTCAGAGATGAAAAGTGCCAGCACTGAAAGCTGTTGCTAGCCAGCAGCCTTCCTTGGAAGCGCTTTCACAGGCGCAGCAACACTGGGGCTTTGCGCTTCTCTAGCCACCAAACGTCACGGTCATTCTCTTTCCGTCTCGTAGACACGAGTTGAGAAATTGCAAAAGTCGAGCAATTGCTCAGAGATGAAAAGTGCCAGCACTGAAAGCTGTTGCTAGCCAGCACCCTTCCTTGGAAGCGCTTTTGTAGGCCTAAGAAGACTGGGGCTCTGGGCTTCTCTAGCCACCTAATCTTCTGCTCATCCTCTCGCGCACTCTAAAGAGAGCTCAGGTGAGAAATTGCAAACGTCGAGCAATTGCTCAGAGATGAAAAGTGCCAGCACTGAAAGCTGTTGCTAGCCAGCACCCTTCCTTGGAAGTGCTTTCACAGGCAAAGCAACACTGGGGCTTTGCGCTTCTCTAGCCACCAAACGTCACGGTCATTCTCTTTCCGTCTCGTAGACACGAGCTGAGAAATTGCAAACGTCGAGCAATTGCTCAGAGATGAAAAGTGCCAGCACTGAAAGCTGTTGCTAGCCAGCCCCCTTCCTTGGAAGCGCTTTTGTAGGCCTAAGAACAGTGGGGCTCTGGGCTTCTCTAGCCACCTAATCTTCTGCTCATCCTCTCGCGCACTCTAAAGAGAGCTCAGGTGAGAAATTGCAAACGTCGAGCAATTGCTCAGAGATGAAAAGTGCCAGCACTGAAAGCTGTTGCTAGCCAGCACCCTTCCTTGGAAGCACTTTCACAGGCGCAGCAACACTGGGGCTTTGCGCTTCTCTAGCCACCAAACGTCACGGTCATTCTCTTTCCGTCTCGTAGACACGAGCTGGGAAACTGCAAACGTCGAGCAATTGCTCAGAGATGAAAAGTGCCAGCACTGAAAGCTGTTGCTAGCCAGCCCCCTTCCTTGGAAGCGCTTTTGTAGGCCTAAGAAGACTGGGGCTCTGGGCTTCTCTAGCCACCTAATCTTCTGCTCATCCTCTCGCGCACTCTAAAGAGAGCTCAGGTGAGAAATTGCAAATGTCCAGCAATTGCTCAGAGATGAAAAGTGCCAGCACTGAAAGCTGTTGCTAGCCAGCAGCCTTCCTTGGAAGCGCTTTCACAGGCGCAGCAACACTGGGGCTTTGCGCTTCTCTACCCACCAAACGTCACAGTCATTCTCTTTCCGTCTCGTAGACACGAGCTGAGAAATTGCAAACGTCGAGCAATTGCTCAGAGATGAAAAGTGCCAGCACTGAAAGCTGTTGCTAGCCAGCCCCCTTCCTTGGAAGCGCTTTTGTAGGCCTAAGAACACTGGGGCTGTGGGCTTCTCTAGCCACCTAATCTTCTGCTCATCCTCTCGCGCACTCTAAAGAGAGCTCAGGTGAGAAATTGCAAACGTCGAGCAATTGCTCAGAGATGAAAAGTGCCAGCACTGAAAGCTCTTGCTAGCCAGCAGCCTTCCTTGGAAGCGCTTTCACAGGCGCAGCAACACTGGGGCTTTGCGCTTCTCTAGCCACCAAACGTCACGGTCATTCTCTTTCCGTCTCGTAGACACGAGCTGAGAAATTGCAAACGTCGAGCAATTGCTCAGAGATGAAAAGTGCCAGCACTGAAAGCTGTTGCTAGCCAGCACCCTTCCTTGGAAGCGCTTTCACAGGCGCAGCAACACTGGGGCTTTGCGCTTCTCTAGCCACCAAACATCACGGTCATTCTCTTTCCGTCTCGTAGACACGAGCTGAGAAATTGCAAACGTCGAGCAATTGCTCAGAGATGAAAAGTGCCAGCACTGAAAGCTCTTGCTAGCCAGCCCCCTTCCTTGGAAGCGCTTTTGTAGGCCTAAGAACACTGGGGCTGTGGGCTTCTCTAGCCACCTAATCTTCTGCTCATCCTCTCGTGCACTCTAAAGAGAGCTCAGGTGAGAAATTGCAAACGTCGAGCAATTGCTCAGAGATGAAAAGTGCCAGCACTGAAAGCTGTTGCTAGCCAGCCCCCTTCCTTGGAAGCGCTTTTGTAGGCCTAAGAACACTGGGGCTCTGGGCTTCTCTAGCCACCTAATCTTCTGCTCATTCTCTCGTGCACTCTAAAGGGTGCTCAGGTGAGAAATTGCAAACGTCGAGCAATTGCTCAGAGATGAAAAGTGCCAGCACTGAAAGCTGTTGCTAGCCAGCACCCTTCCTTGGAAGTGCTTTCACAGGCGCAGCAACACTGGGGCTTTGCGCTTCTCTACCCACCAAACGTCACGGTCCTTCTCTTTCCGTCTCGTAGACACGAGCTGAGAAATTGCAAACGTCCAGCAATTGCTCAGAGATGAAAAGTGCCAGCACTGAAAGCTGTTGCTAGCCAGCCCCCTTCCTTGGAAGCGCTTTTGTAGGCCTAAGAAGACTGGGGCTCTGGGCTTCTCTAGCCACCTAATCTGCTCATCCTCTCGCGCACTCTAAAGAGAGCTCAGGTGAGAAATTGCAAACGTCGAGCAATTGCTCAGAGATGAAAAGTGCCAGCACTGAAAGCTGTTGCTAGCCAGCACCCTTCCTTGGAAGCGCTTTCACAGGCGCAGCAACACTGGGGCTTTGCGCTTCTCTACCCACCAAACATCACGGTCATTCTGTTTCCGTCTCGTAGACACGAGCTGAGAAATTGCAAACGTCGAGCAATTGCTCAGAGATGAAAAGTGCCAGCACTGAAAGCTCTTGCTAGCCAGCACCCTTCCTTGGAAGCGCTTTTGTAGGCCTAAGAACACTGGGGCTTTGCGATTCTCTAGCCACCTAATCTTCTGCTCATCCTCTCGCGCACTCTAAAGAGAGCTCAGGTGAGAAATTGCAAACGTCGAGCAATTGCTCAGAGATGAAAAGTGCCAGCACTGAAAGCTGTTGCTAGCCAGCAGCCTTCCTTGGAAGCGCTTTCACAGGCGCAGCAACACTGGGGCTTTGCGCTTCTCTAGCCACCAAACGTCACAGTCATTCTCTTTCCGTCTCGTAGACACGAGCTGAGAAATTGCAAACGTCGAGCAATTGCTCAGAGATGAAAAGTGCCAGCACTGAAAGCTGTTGCTAGCCAGCCCCCTTCCTTGGAAGCGCTTTTGTAGGCCTAAGCACACTGGGGCTCTGGGCTTCTCTAGCCACCTTATCTTGTGCTCATCCTCTCGCGCACTCTAAAGGGTGCTCAGGTGAGAAATTACAAACGTCGAGCAATTGCTCAGAGATGAAAAGTGCCAGCACTGAAAGCTGTTGCTAGCCAGCACCCTTCCTTGGAAGCGCTTTTGTAGGCCTAAGAACACTGGGGCTTTGCGCTTCTCTACCCACCAAACGTCACGGTCATTCTCTTTCCGTCTCGTAGACACGAGCTGAGAGATTGCAAACGTCGAGCAATTGCTCAGAGCTGAAAAGTGCCAGCACTGAAAGCTGTTGCTAGCCAGCACCCTTCCTTGGAAGCGCTTTTGTAGGCCTAAGAACAGTGGGGCTCTGGGCTTCTCTAGCCACCTAATCTTCTGCTCATCCTCTCGCGCACTCTAAAGAGAGCTCAGGTGAGAAATTGCAAACGTCGAGCAATTGCTCAGAGATGAAAAGTGCCAGCACTGAAAGCTGTTGCTAGCCAGCAGCCTTCCTTGGAAGCGCTTTCACAGGCGCAGCAACACTGGGGCTTTGCGCTTCTCTAGCCACCAAACGTCACGGTCATTCTCTTTCCGTCTCGTAGACACGAGCTGAGAAATTGCAAACGTCGAGCAGATGCTCAGAGATGAAAAGTGCCAGCACTGAAAGCTGTTGCTAGCCAGCACCCTTCCTTGGAAGCGCTTTTGTAGGCCTAAGCACACTGGGGCTCTGGGCTTCTCTAGCCACCTAATCTTCTGCTCATCCTTTCGCGCACTCTAAAGAGAGCTCAGGTGAGAAATTGCAAACGTCGAGCAATTGCTCAGAGATGAAAAGTGCCAGCACTGAAAGCTGTTGCTAGCCAGCACCCTTCCTTGGAAGCGCTTTCACAGGCGCAGCAACACTGGGGCTTTGCGCTTCTCTAGCCACCAAACGTCACGGTCATTCTCTTTCCGTCTCGTAGACACGAGCTGAGAGATTGCAAACGTCCAGCGATTGCTCAGAGATGAAAAGTGCTAGCACTGAAAGCTGTTGCTAGCCAGCACCCTTCCTTGGAAGCGCTTTTGTAGGCCTAAGAACACTGGGGCTCTGGGCTTCTCTAGCCACCTAATCTTCTGCTCATCCTCTCGCGCACTCTAAAGAGAGCTCAGGTGAGAAATTGCAAACGTCGAGCAATTGCTCAGAGATGAAAAGTGCCAGCACTGAAAGCTGTTGCTAGCCAGCAGCCTTCCTTGGAAGCGCTTTCACAGGCGCAGCAACACTGGGGCTTTGCGCTTCTCTAGCCACCAAACGTCACGGTCCTTCTCTTTCCGTCTCGTAGACACGAGCTGAGAAATTGCAAACGTCCAGCAATTGCTCAGAGATGAAAAGTGCCAGCACTGAAAGCTGTTGCTAGCCAGCACCCTTCCTTGGAAGCGCTTTTGTAGGCCTAAGAACACTGGGGCTGTGGGCTTCTCTAGCCACCTAATCTTCTGCTCATCCTCTCGCGCACTCTAAAGAGAGCTTAGGTGAGAAATTACAAACGTCGAGCAATTGCTCAGAGATGAAAAGTGCCAGCACTGAAAGCTGTTGCTAGCCAGCAGCCTTCCTTGGAAGCGCTTTCACAGGCGCAGCAACACTGGGGCTTTGGGCTTCTCTAGCCACCAAACGTCACGGTCATTCTCTTTCCGTCTCGTAGACACGAGCTGAGAAATTGCAAACGTCGAGCAATTGCTCAGAGATGAAAAGTGCCAGCACTGAAAGCTGTTGCTAGCCAGCTCCCTTCCTTGGAAGCGCTTTTGTTGGCCTAAGAAGACTGGGGCTCTGGGCTTCTCTAGCCACCTAATCTTCTGCTCATCCTCTCGCGCACTCTAAAGAGAGCTCAGGTGAGAAATTGCAAACGTCGAGCAATTGCTCAGAGATGAAAAGTGCCAGCACTGAAAGCTGTTGCTAGCCAGCAGCCTTCCTTGGAAGCGCTTTCACAGGCGCAGCAACACTGGGGCTTTGTGCTTCTCTAGCCACCAAACGTCACGGTCATTCTCTTTCCGTCTCGTAGACACGAGCTGAGAAATTGCAAACGTCCAGCAATTGCTCAGAGATGAAAAGTGCCAGCACTGAAAGCTGTTGCTAGCCAGCACCCTTCCTTGGAAGCGCTTTTGTAGGCCTAAGAAGACTGGGGCTCTGGGCTTCTCTACCCACCTAATCTTCTGCTCATCCTCTCGCGCACTCTAAAGAGAGCTCAGGTGAGAAATTGCAAAGGTCGAGCAATTGCTCAGAGATGAAAAGTGCCAGCACTGAAAGCTCTTGCTAGCCAGCACCCTTCCTTGGAAGCGCTTTTGTAGGCCTAAGAACACTGGGGCTTTGCGCTTCTCTAGCCACCAAACGTCACGGTCATTCTCTTTCCGTCTCGTAGACACGAGCTGAGAAATTGCAAACGTCGAGCAATTGCTCAGAGATGAAAAGTGCCAGCACTGAAAGCTGTTGCTAGCCAGCACCCTTCCTTGGAAGTGCTTCTATAGCCCTAAGAACACTGGGGCTCTGGGCTTCTCTAGCCACCTAATCTTCTGCTCATCCTCTCGCGCACTCTAAAGAGAGCTCAGGTGAGAAATTGCAAACGTCGAGCAATTGCTCAGAGATGAAAAGTGCCAGCACTGAAAGCTCTTGCTAGCCAGCAGCCTTCCTTGGAAGCGCTTTCACAGGCGCAGCAACACTGGGGCTTTGCTCTTCTCTACCCACCAAACGTCACGGTCATTCTCTTTCCGTCTCGTAGACACGAGCTGAGAAATTGCAAACGTCCAGCGATTGCTCAGAGATGAAAAGTGCCAGCACTGAAAGCTGTTGCTAGCCAGCACCCTTCCTTGGAAGCGCTTTCACAGGCGCAGCAACACTTGGGCTTTGCGCTTCTCTAGCCACCAAACGTCACGGTCATTCTCTTTCCGTCTCGTAGACACGAGCTGAGAAATTGCAAACGTCGAGCAATTGCTCAGAGATGAAAAGTGCCAGCACTGAAAGCTCTTGCTAGCCAGCACCCTTCCTTGGAAGCGCTTTCACAGGTGCAGCAACACTGGGCCTTTGCGCTTCTCTACGCACCAAACGTCACGGTCATTCTCTTTCCGTCTCGTAGACACGAGTTGAGAAATTGCAAACGTCGAGCAATTGCTCAGAGATGAAAAGTGCCAGCACTGAAAGCTGTTGCTAGCCAGCACCCTTCCTTGGAAGCGCTTTTGTAGGCCTAAGAACACTGGGGCTTTGCGCTTCTCTAGCCACCTAATCTTCTGCTCATCCTCTCGCGCACTGTAAAGAGAGCTCAGGTGAGAAATTGCAAACGTCGAGCAATTGCTCAGAGATGAAAAGTGCCAGCACTGAAAGCTGTTGCTAGCCAGCACCCTTCCTTGGAAGCGCTTTCACAGGCGCAGCAACACTGGGGCTTTGCGCTTCTCTAGCCACCAAACGTCACGGTCATTCTCTTTCCGTCTCGTAGACACGAGCTGAGAAATTGCAAACGTCCAGCAATTGCTCAGAGATGAAAAGTGCCAGCACTGAAAGCTGTTGCTAGCCAGCACCCTTCCTTGGAAGCGCTTTTGTAGGCCTAAGAACACTGGGGCTCTGGGCTTCTCTAGCCACCTAATCTTCTGCTCATCCTCTCGTGCACTCTAAAGAGAGCTCAGGTGAGAAATTGCAAACGTCCAGCAATTGCTCAGAGATGAAAAGTGCCAGCACTGAAAGCTGTTGCTAGCCAGCAGCCTTCCTTGGAAGCGCTTTCACAGGCGCAGCAACACTGGGGCTTTGCGCTTCTCTAGCCACCAAACGTCACGGTCATTCTCTTTCCGTCTCGTAGACACGAGCTGAGAAATTGCAAACGTCGAGCAATTGCTCAGAGATGAAAAGTGCCAGCACTGAAAGCTGTTGCTAGCCAGCACCCTTCCTTGGAAGCGCTTTTGTAGGCCTAAGAACAGTGGGGCTTTGCGCTTCTCTAGCCACCTAATCTTCTGCTCATCCTCTCGCGCACTCTAAAGAGAGCTCAGGTGAGAAATTGCAAACGTCGAGCAATTGCTCAGAGATGAAAAGTGCCAGCACTGAAAGCTGTTGCTAGCCAGCCCCCTTCCTTGGAAGTGCTTTTGTACGCCTAAGAACACTGGGGCTCTGGGCTTCTCTAGCCACCTAATCTTCTGCTCGTCCTCTCGCGCACTCTAAAGAGAGCTCAGGTGAGAAATTGCAAACGTCGAGCAATTGCTCAGAGATGAAAAGTGCCAGCACTGAAAGCTGTTGCTAGCCAGCACCCTTCCTTGGAAGCGCTTTCACAGGCGCAGCAACACTTGGGCTTTGCGCTTCTCTAGCCACCAAACGTCACGGTCATTCTCTTTCCGTCTCGTAGACACGAGCTGAGAAATTGCAAACGTCGAGCAATTGCTCAGAGATGAAAAGTGCCAGCACTGAAAGCTCTTGCTAGCCAGCACCCTTCCTTGGAAGCGCTTTCACAGGTGCAGCAACACTGGGCCTTTGCGCTTCTCTACGCACCAAACGTCACGGTCATTCTCTTTCCGTCTCGTAGACACGAGTTGAGAAATTGCAAACGTCGAGCAATTGCTCAGAGATGAAAAGTGCCAGCACTGAAAGCTGTTGCTAGCCAGCACCCTTCCTTGGAAGCGCTTTTGTAGGCCTAAGAACACTGGGGCTTTGCGCTTCTCTAGCCACCTAATCTTCTGCTCATCCTCTCGCGCACTCTAAAGAGAGCTCAAGTGAGAAATTGCAAACGTCGAGCAATTGCTCAGAGATGAAAAGTGCCAGCACTGAAAGCTGTTGCTAGCCAGCACCCTTCCTTGGAAGCGCTTTCACAGGCGCAGCAACACTGGGGCTTTGCGCTTCTCTACCCACCAAACGTCACGGTCATTCTCTTTCCGTCTCGTAGACACGAGCTGAGAAATTGCAAACGTCCAGCAATTGCTCAGAGATGAAAAGTGCCAGCACTGAAAGCTGTTGCTAGCCAGCAGCCTTCCTTGGAAGCGCTTTTGTAGGCCTAAGAAGACTGGGGCTCTGGGCTTCTCTAGCCACCTAATCTTCTGCTCATCCTCTCGCGCAGTCTAAAGAGAGCTCAGGTGAGAAATTGCAAAGGTCGAGCAATTGCTCAGAGATGAAAAGTGCCAGCACTGAAAGGTGTTGCTAGCCAGCACCCTTCCTTGGAAGCGCTTTTGTAGGCCTAAGAACAGTGGGGCTCTGGGCTTCTCTAGCCACCTAATCTTCTGCTCATCCTCTCGTGCACTCTAAAGAGAGCTCAGGTGAGAAATTGCAAACGTCGAGCAATTGCTCAGAGGTGAAAAGTGCCAGCACTGAAAGCTGTTGCTAGCCAGCAGCCTTCCTTGGAAGCGCTTTCACAGGCGCAGCAACACTGGGGCTTTGCGCTTCTCTAGCCACCAAACGTCACGGTCATTCTCTTTCCGTCTCGTAGACACGAGCTGAGAAATTGCAAACGTCGAGCAATTGCTCAGAGATGAAAAGTGCCAGCACTGAAAGCTGTTGCTAGCCATCACCCTTCCTTGGAAGCGCTTTTGTAGGCCTAAGAACACTGGGGCTTTGCGCTTCTCTACCCACCTAATCTTCTGCTCATCCTCTCGCGCACTCTAAAGAGAGCTCAGGTGAGAAATTGCAAACGTCGAGCAATTGCTCAGAGATGAAAAGTGCCAGCACTGAAAGCTGTTGCTAGCCAGCCCCCTTCCTTGGAAGTGCTTTTGTACGCCTAAGAACACTGGGGCTCTGGGCTTCTCTAGCCACCTACTCTTCTGCTCGTCCTCTCGCGCACTCTAAAGAGAGCTCAGGTGAGAAATTGCAAACGTCGAGCAGTTGCTCAGAGATGAAAAGTGCCAGCACTGAAAGCTCTTGCTAGCCAGCAGCCTTCCTTGGAAGCGCTTTCACAGGCGCAGCAACACTGGGCCTTTGCGCTTCTCTACGCACCAAACGTCACGGTCCTTCTCTTTCCGTCTCGTAGACACGAGCTGAGAAATTGCAAACGTCGAGCAATTGCTCAGAGATGAAAAGTGCCAGCACTGAAAGCTGTTGCTAGCCAGCACCCTTCCTTGGAAGCGCTTTTGTAGGCCTAAGAACACTGGGGCTTTGCGCTTCTCTAGCCACCTAATCTTCTGCTCATCCTCTCGCGCACTCTAAAGAGAGCTCAGGTGAGAAATTGCAAACGTCGAGCAATTGCTCAGAGATGAAAAGTGCCAGCACTGAAAGCTGTTGCTAGCCAGCACCCTTCCTTGGAAGCGCTTTTGTAGGCCTAAGAACACTTGGGCTTTGCGCTTCTCTAGCCACCTAATCTTCTGCTCATCCTCTCGCGCACTCTAAAGAGAGCTCAGGTGAGAAATTGCAAACGTCGAGCAATTGCTCAGAGATGAAAAGTGCCAGCACTGAAAGCTGTTGCTAGCCAGCACCCTTCCTTGGAAGCGCTTTTGTAGGCCTAAGAACACTGGGGCTTTGCGCTTCTCTAGCCACCTAATCTTCTGCTCATCCTCTCGCGCACTCTAAAGGGTGCTCAGGTGAGAAATTGCAAACGTCGAGAAATTGCTCAGAGATGAAAAGTGCCAGCACTGAAAGCTCTTGCTAGCCAGCAGCCTTCCTTGGAAGCGCTTTGACAGGCGCAGCAACACTGGGGCTTTGCGATTCTCTACCCACCAAACGTCACGGTCATTCTCTTTCCGTCTCGTAGACACGAGCTGAGAAATTGCAAATGTCCAGCAATTGCTCAGAGATGAAAAGTGCCAGCACTGAAAGCTGTTGCTAGCCAGCTCCCTTCCTTGGAAGCGCTTTTGTTGGCCTAAGAAGACTGGGGCTCTGGGCTTCTCTAGCCACCTAATCTTCTGCTCATCCTCTCGCGCACTCTAAAGAGAGCTCAGGTGAGAAATTGCAAACGTCGAGCAATTGCTCAGAGATGAAAAGTGCCAGCACTGAAAGCTGTTGCTAGCCAGCAGCCTTCCTTGGAAGCGCTTTCACAGGCGCAGCAACACTGGGGCTTTGTGCTTCTCTAGCCACCAAACGTCACGGTCATTCTCTTTCCGTCTCGTAGACACGAGCTGAGAAATTGCAAACGTCCAGCAATTGCTCAGAGATGAAAAGTGCCAGCACTGAAAGCTGTTGCTAGCCAGCACCCTTCCTTGGAAGCGCTTTTGTAGGCCTAAGAAGACTGGGGCTCTGGGCTTCTCTAGCCACCTAATCTTCTGCTCATCCTCTCGCGCACTCTAAAGAGAGCTCAGGTGAGAAATTGCAAACGTCGAGCAATTGCTCAGAGATGAAAAGTGCCAGCACTGAAAGCTCTTGCTAGCCAGCACCCTTCCTTGGAAGCGCTTTTGTAGGCCTAAGAACACTGGGGCTTTGCGCTTCTCTAGCCACCAAACGTCACGGTCATTCTCTTTCCGTCTCGTAGACACGAGCTGAGAAATTGCAAACGTCGAGCAATTGCTCAGAGATGAAAAGTGCCAGCACTGAAAGCTGTTGCTAGCCAGCACCCTTCCTTGGAAGTGCTTTTGTAGGCCTAAGAAGACTGGGGCTCTGGGCTTCTCTAGCCACCTAATCTTGTGCTCATCCTCTCGCGCACTCTAAAGAGAGCTCAGGTGAGAAATTGCAAACGTCGAGCAATTGCTCAGAGATGAAAAGTGCCAGCACTGAAAGCTCTTGCTAGCCAGCAGCCTTCCTTGGAAGCGCTTTCACAGGCGCAGCAACACTGGGGCTTTGCGCTTCTCTACCCACCAAACGTCACGGTCACTCTCTTTCCGTCTCGTAGACACGAGCTGAGAAATTGCAAACGTCCAGCGATTGCTCAGAGATGAAAAGTGCCAGCACTGAAAGCTGTTGCTAGCCAGCACCCTTCCTTGGAAGCGCTTTCACAGGCGCAGCAACACTGGGGCTTTGCGCTTCTCTAGCCACCAAACGTCACGGTCATTCTCTTTCCGTCTCGTAGACACGAGCTGAGAAATTGCAAACGTCGAGCAATTGCTCAGAGATGAAAAGTGCCAGCACTGAAAGCTCTTGCTAGCCAGCACCCTTCCTTGGAAGCGCTTTCACAGGTGCAGCAACACTGGGCCTTTGCGCTTCTCTAGCCACCAAACGTCACGGTCATTCTCTTTCCGTCTCGTAGACACGAGTTGAGAAATTGCAAACGTCGAGCAATTGCTCAGAGATGAAAAGTGCCAGCACTGAAAGCTGTTGCTAGCCAGCACCCTTCCTTGGAAGCGCTTTTGTAGGCCTAAGAACACTGGGGCTTTGCGCTTCTCTAGCCACCTAATCTTCTGCTCATCCTCTCGCGCACTCTAAAGAGAGCTCAGGTGAGAAATTGCAAACGTCGAGCAATTGCTCAGAGATGAAAAGTGCCAGCACTGAAAGCTGTTGCTAGCCAGCACCCTTCCTTGGAAGCGCTTTCACAGGCGCAGCAACACTGGGGCTTTGCGCTTCTCTACCCACCAAACGTCACGGTCATTCTCTTTCCGTCTCGTAGACACGAGCTGAGAAATTGCAAACGTCCAGCAATTGCTCAGAGATGAAAAGTGCCAGCACTGAAAGCTGTTGCTAGCCAGCACCCTTCCTTGGAAGCGCTTTTGTAGGCCTAAGAACACTGGGGCTCTGGGCTTCTCTAGCCACCTAATCTTCTGCTCATCCTCTCGCGCACTCTAAAGAGAGCTCAGGTGAGAAATTGCAAAGGTCGAGCAATTGCTCAGAGATGAAAAGTGCCAGCACTGAAAGGTGTTGCTAGCCAGCACCCTTCCTTGGAAGCGCTTTTGTAGGCCTAAGAACACTGGGGCTCTGGGCTTCTCTAGCCACCTAATCTTGTGCTCATCCTCTCGTGCACTCTAAAGAGAGCTCAGGTGAGAAATTGCAAACGTCCAGCAATTGCTCAGAGATGAAAAGTGCCAGCACTGAAAGCTGTTGCTAGCCAGCAGCCTTCCTTGGAAGCGCTTTCACAGGCGCAGCAACACTGGGGCTTTGCGCTTCTCTAGCCACCAAACGTCACGGTCATTCTCTTTCCGTCTCGTAGACACGAGCTGAGAAATTGCAAACGTCGAGCAATTGCTCAGAGATGAAAAGTGCCAGCACTGAAAGCTGTTGCTAGCCAGCACCCTTCCTTGGAAGCGCTTTCACAGGCAAAGCAACACTGGGGCTTTGCACTTCTCTAGCCACCTAATCTTCTGCTCATCCTCTCGCGCAGTCTAAAGAGAGCTCAGGTGAGAAATTGCAAACGTCGAGCAATTGCTCAGAGATGAAAAGTGCCAGCACTGAAAGCTGTTGCTAGCCAGCCCCCTTCCTTGGAAGTGCTTTTGTACGCCTAAGAACACTGGGGCTCTGGGCTTCTCTAGCCACCTAATCTTCTGCTCGTCCTCTCGCGCACTCTAAAGAGAGCTCAGGTGAGAAATTGCAAATGTCCAGCAGTTGCTCAGAGATGAAAAGTGCCAGCACTGAAAGCTCTTGCTAGCCAGCACCCTTCCTTGGAAGCGCTTTCACAGGCGCAGCAACACTGGGCCTTTGCGCTTCTCTACGCACCAAACGTCACGGTCCTTCTCTTTCCGTCTCGTAGACACGAGTTGAGAAATTGCAAACGTCGAGCAATTGCTCAGAGATGAAAAGTGCCAGCACTGAAAGCTGTTGCTAGCCAGCACCCTTCCTTGGAAGCGCTTTTGTAGGCCTAAGAACACTGGGGCTTTGCGCTTCTCTAGCCACCTAATCTTCTGCTCATCCTCTCGCGCACTCTAAAGAGAGCTCAGGTGAGAAATTGCAAACGTCGAGAAATTGCTCAGAGATGAAAAGTGCCAGCACTGAAAGCTCTTGCTAGCCAGCACCCTTCCTTGGAAGCGCTTTCACAGGCGCAGCAGCACTGGGGCTTTGCGATTCTCTACCCACCAAACGTCACGGTCATTCTCTTTCCGTCTCGTAGACACGAGCTGAGAAATTGCAAATGTCCAGCAATTGCTCAGAGATGAAAAGTGCCAGCACTGAAAGCTGTTGCTAGCCAGCACCCTTCCTTGGAAGCGCTTTTGTAGGCCTAAGAAGACTGGGGCTCTGGGCTTCTCTAGCCACCTAATCTTCTGCTCATCCTCTCGCGCACTCTAAAGAGAGCTCAGGTGAGAAATTGCAAACGTCGAGCAATTGCTCAGAGATGAAAAGTGCCAGCACTGAAAGCTGTTGCTAGCCAGCAGCCTTCCTTGGAAGCGCTTTCACAGGCGCAGCAACACTGGGGCTTTGCGCTTCTCTAGCCACCAAACGTCACGGTCATTCTCTTTCCGTCTCGTAGACACGAGCTGAGAAATTGCAAACGTCAAGCAATTGCTCAGAGATGAAAAGTGCCAGCACTGAAAGCTGTTGCTAGCCAGCCCCCTTCCTTGGAAGCGCTTTTGTAGGCCTAAGAACACTGGGGCTCTGGGCTTCTCTAGCCACCTAATCTTCTGCTCATCCTCTCGCGCACTCTAAAGAGAGCTCAGGTGAGAAATTGCAAACGTCGAGCAGATGCTCAGAGATGAAAAGTGCCAGCACTGAAAGCTGTTGCTAGCCAGCCCCCTTCCTTGGAAGTGCTTTTGTAGGCCTAAGAACACTGGGGCTTTGCGCTTCTCTAGCCACCTAATCTTCTGCTCATCCTCTCGCGCACTCTAAAGGGTGCTCAGGTGAGAAATTGCAAATGTCCAGCAATTGCTCAGAGATGAAAAGTGCCAGCACTGAAAGCTGTTGCTAGCCTGCACCCTTCCTTGGAAGCGCTTTCACAGGCGCAGCAACACTGGGGCTTTGCGCTTCTCTAGCCACCAAGCGTCACGGTCATTCTCTTTCCGTCTCGTAGACACGAGCTGAGAAATTGCAAACGTCGAGCAATTGCTCAGAGATGAAAAGTGCCAGCACTGAAAGCTGTTGCTAGCCAGCACCCTTCCTTGGAAGTGCTTTTGTAGGCCTAAGAAGACTAGGGCTCTGGGCTTCTCTACCCACCTAATCTTCTGCTCATCCTCTCGCGCACTCTAAAGAGAGCTCAGGTGAGAAATTGCAAATGTCCAGCAATTGCTCAGAGATGAAAAGTGCCAGCACTGAAAGCTGTTGCTAGCCAGCACCCTTCCTTGGAAGCGCTTTTGTAGGCCTAAGAACACTGGGGCTCTGGGCTTCTCTAGCCACCTAATCTTGTGCTCATCCTCTCGCGCACTCTAAAGAGAGCTCAGGTGAGAAATTGCAAACGTCGAGCAATTGCTCAGAGATGAAAAGTGCCAGCACTGAAAGCTGTTGCTAGCCAGCAGCCTTCCTTGGAAGCGCTTTCACAGGCGCAGCAACACTGCGGCTTTGCGCTTCTCTAGCCACCAAACGTCACGGTCATTCTCTTTCCGTCTCGTAGACACGAGCTGAGAAATTGCAAACGTCGAGCAATTGCTCAGAGATGAAAAGTGCCAGCACTGAAAGCTGTTGCTAGCCAGCCCCCTTCCTTGGAAGCGCTTTTGTAGGCCTAAGAACACTGGGGCTCTGGGCTTCTCTAGCCACCTAATCTTCTGCTCGTCCTCTCGCGCACTCTAAAGAGAGCTCAGGTGAGAAATTGCAAACGTCCAGCAATTGCTCAGAGATGAAAAGTGCCAGCACTGAAAGCTGTTGCTAGCCAGCACCCTTCCTTGGAAGCGCTTTCACAGGCGCAGCAACACTGGGGCTTTGCGCTTCTCTACCCACCAAACGTCACGGTCCTTCTCTTTCCGTCTCGTAGACACGAGCTGAGAAATTGCAAACGTCGAGCAATTGCTCAGAGATGAAAAGTGCCAGCACTGAAAGCTGTTGCTAGCCAGCACCCTTCCTTGGAAGCGCTTTTGTAGGCCTAAGAACAGTGGGGCTCTGGGCTTCTCTAGCCACCTAATCTTCTGCTCATCCTCTCGCGCACTCTAAAGGGTGCTCAGGTGAGAAATTGCAAACGTCGAGCAATTGCTCAGAGATGAAAAGTGCCAGCACTGAAAGCTCTTGCTAGCCAGCACCCTTCCTTGGAAGCGCTTTCACAGGCGCAGCAACACTGGGGCTTTGCGCTTCTCTAGCCACCAAACGTCACGTTCATTCTCTCTCCGTCTCGTAGACACGAGTTGAGAAATTGCAAACGTCCAGCAATGGCTCAGAGATGAAAAGTGCCAGCACTGAAAGCTGTTGCTAGCCAGCACCCTTCCTTGGAAGTGCTTTTGTAGGCCTAAGAACAGTGGGGCTTTGCGCTTCTCTAGCCACCTAATCTTCTGCTCATCCTCTCGCGCACTCTAAAGAGAGCTCAGGTGAGAAATTGCAAACGTTGAGCAATTGCTCAGAGATGAAAAGTGCCAGCACTGAAAGATGTTGCTAGCCAGCACCCTTCCTTGGAAGCGCTTTTGTAGGCCTAAGAACACTGGGGCTTTGCGCTTCTCTAGCCACCTAATCTTCTGCTCATCCTCTCGCGCACTCTAAAGGGTGCTCAGGTGAGAAATTGCAAACGTCGAGCAATTGCTCAGAGATGAAAAGTGCCAGCACTGAAAGCTGTTGCTAGCCAGCACCCTTCCTTGGAAGCGCTTTTGTAGGCCTAAGAACACTGGGGCTCTGGGCTTCTCTAGCCACCTAATCTTCTGCTCATCCTCTCGCGCACTCTAAGGAGAGCTCAGGTGAGAAATTGCAAACGTCGAGCAGTTGCTCAGAGATGAAAAGTGCCAGCACTGAAAGCTGTTGCTAGCCAGCACCCTTCCTTGGAAGCGCTTTCACAGGCGCAGCAACACTGGGGCTTTGCGCTTCTCTAGCCACCAAACGTCACGGTCATTCTCCATCCGTCTCGTAGACATGAGCTGAGAAATTGCAAACGTCGAGCAATTGCTCAGAGATGAAAAGTGCCAGCACTGAAAGCTGTTGCTAGCCAGCACCCTTCCTTGGAAGCGCTTTTGTAGCCCTAAGAACAGTGGGGCTCTGGGCTTCTCTAGCCACCTAATCTTGTGCTCATCCTCTCGCGCACTCTAAAGAGAGCTCAGGTGAGAAATTGCAAACGTCGAGCAGTTGCTCAGAGATGAAAAGTGCCAGCACTGAAAGCTCTTGCTAGCCAGCACCCTTCCTTGGAAGCGCTTTCACAGGCACAGCAACACTGGGGCTTTGCGCTTCTCTAGCCACCAAACGTCACGGTCATTCTCTTTCCGTCTCGTAGACACGAGCTGAGAAATTGCAAACGTCCAGCAATTGCTCAGAGATGAAAAGTGCCAGCACTGAAAGCTGTTGCTAGCCAGCACCCTTCCTTGGAAGCGCTTTTGTAGGCCTAAGAAGACTGGGGCTCTGGGCTTCTCTAGCCACCTAATCTTCTGCTCATCCTCTCGCGCACTCTAAAGAGAGCTCAGGTGAGAAATTGCAAACGTCCAGCAATTGCTCAGAGATGAAAAGTGCCAGCACTGAAAGCTGTTGCTAGCCAGCAGCCTTCCTTGGAAGCGCTTTCCCAGGCGCAGCAACACTGGGGCTTTGCGCTTCTCTAGCCACCAAACGTCACGGTCATTCTCTTTCCGTCTCGTAGACACGAGCTGAGAAATTGCAAACGTCCAGCAATTGCTCAGAGATGAAAAGTGCCAGCACTGAAAGCTGTTGCTAGCCAGCCCCCTTCCTTGGAAACACTTTTGTAGGCCTAAGAAGACTGGGGCTCTGGGCTTCTCTAGCCACCTAATCTTCTGCTCATCCTCTCGCGCACTCTAAAGAGAGCTCAGGTGAGAAATTGCAAAGGTCGAGCAATTGCTCAGAGATGAAAAGTGCCAGCACTGAAAGCTGTTGCTAGCCAGCACCCTTCCTTGGAAGCGCTTTCACAGGCGCAGCAACACTGGGGCTTTGCGCTTCTCTAGCCACCAAGCGTCACGGTCATTCTCTTTCCGTCTCGTAGACACGAGCTGAGAAATTGCAAACGTCGAGCAATTGCTCAGAGATGAAAAGTGCCAGCACTGAAAGCTGTTGCTAGCCAGCACCCTTCCTTGGAAGCGCTTTTGTAGGCCTAAGAACACTGGGGCTCTGGGCTTCTCTAGCCACCTAATCTTCTGCTCATCCTCTCGCGCACTCTAAAGAGAGCTCAGGTGAGAAATTGCAAAGGTCGAGCAATTGCTCAGAGATGAAAAGTGCCAGCACTGAAAGCTCTTGCTAGCCAGCACCCTTCCTTGGAAGCGCTTTTGTAGGCCTAAGAACACTGGGGCTTTGCGCTTCTCTAGCCACCAAACGTCACGGTCATTCTCTTTCCGTCTCGTAGACACGAGCTGAGAAATTGCAAACGTCGAGCAATTGCTCAGAGATGAAAAGTGCCAGCACTGAAAGCTGTTGCTAGCCAGCACCCTTCCTTGGAAGTGCTTCTATAGCCCTAAGAACACTGGGGCTCTGGGCTTCTCTAGCCACCTAATCTTGTGCTCATCCTCTCGCGCACTCTAAAGAGAGCTCAGGTGAGAAATTGCAAACGTCGAGCAATTGCTCAGAGATGAAAAGTGCCAGCACTGAAAGCTCTTGCTAGCCAGCAGCCTTCCTTGGAAGCGCTTTCACAGGCGCAGCAACACTGGGGCTTTGCGCTTCTCTACCCACCAAACGTCACGGTCATTCTCTTTCCGTCTCGTAGACACGAGCTGAGAAATTGCAAACGTCCAGCGATTGCTCAGAGATGAAAAGTGCCAGCACTGAAAGCTGTTGCTAGCCAGCACCCTTCCTTGGAAGCGCTTTCACAGGCGCAGCAACACTTGGGCTTTGCGCTTCTCTAGCCACCAAACGTCACGGTCATTCTCTTTCCGTCTCGTAGACACGAGCTGAGAAATTGCAAACGTCGAGCAATTGCTCAGAGATGAAAAGTGCCAGCACTGAAAGCTCTTGCTAGCCAGCACCCTTCCTTGGAAGCGCTTTCACAGGTGCAGCAACACTGGGCCTTTGCCCTTCTCTACGCACCAAACGTCACGGTCATTCTCTTTCCGTCTCGTAGACACGAGTTGAGAAATTGCAAACGTCGAGCAATTGCTCAGAGATGAAAAGTGCCAGCACTGAAAGCTGTTGCTAGCCAGCACCCTTCCTTGGAAGCGCTTTTGTAGGCCTAAGAACACTGGGGCTTTGCGCTTCTCTAGCCACCTAATCTTCTGCTCATCCTCTCGCGCACTCTAAAGAGAGCTCAGGTGAGAAATTGCAAACGTCGAGCAATTGCTCAGAGATGAAAAGTGCCAGCACTGAAAGCTGTTGCTAGCCAGCACCCTTCCTTGGAAGCGCTTTCACAGGCGCAGCAACACTGGGGCTTTGCGCTTCTCTACCCACCAAACGTCACGGTCATTCTCTTTCCGTCTCGTAGACACGAGCTGAGAAATTGCAAACGTCCAGCAATTGCTCAGAGATGAAAAGTGCCAGCACTGAAAGCTGTTGCTAGCCAGCACCCTTCCTTGGAAGTGCTTTTGTAGGCCTAAGAACACTGGGGCTGTGGGCTTCTCTAGCCACCTAATCTTCTGCTCATCCTCTCGCGCAGTCTAAAGAGAGCTCAGGTGAGAAATTGCAAAGGTCGAGCAATTGCTCAGAGATGAAAAGTGCCAGCACTGAAAGGTGTTGCTAGCCAGCACCCTTCCTTGGAAGCGCTTTTGTAGGCCTAAGAACAGTGGGGCTCTGGGCTTCTCTAGCCACCTAATCTTCTGCTCATCCTCTCGCGCACTCTAAAGAGAGCTCAGGTGAGAAATTGCAAAGGTCGAGCAATTGCTCAGAGATGAAAAGTGCCAGCACTGAAAGCTGTTGCTAGCCAGCAGCCTTCCTTGGAAGCGCTTTCACAGGCGCAGCAACACTGGGGCTTTGCGCTTCTCTAGCCACCAAACGTCACGGTCATTCTCTTTCCGTCTCGTAGACACGAGCTGAGAAATTGCAAACGTCGAGCAATTGCTCAGAGATGAAAAGTGCCAGCACTGAAAGCTGTTGCTAGCCAGCACCCTTCCTTGGAAGCGCTTTTGTAGGCCTAAGAACACTGGGGCTTTGCGCTTCTCTAGCCACCTAATCTTCTGCTCATCCTCTCGCGCACTCTAAAGAGAGCTCAGGTGAGAAATTGCAAACGTCGAGCAATTGCTCAGAGATGAAAAGTGCCAGCACTGAAAGCTGTTGCTAGCCAGCACCCTTCCTTGGAAGCGCTTTTGTAGGCCTAAGAACACTTGGGCTTTGCGCTTCTCTAGCCACCTAATCTTCTGCTCATCCTCTCGCGCACTCTAAAGAGAGCTCAGGTGAGAAATTGCAAACGTCGAGCAATTGCTCAGAGATGAAAAGTGCCAGCACTGAAAGCTGTTGCTAGCCAGCACCCTTCCTTGGAAGCGCTTTTGTAGGCCTAAGAACACTGGGGCTTTGCGCTTCTCTAGCCACCTAATCTTCTGCTCATCCTCTCGCGCACTCTAAAGGGTGCTCAGGTGAGAAATTGCAAACGTCGAGCAATTGCTCAGAGATGAAAAGTGCCAGCACTGAAAGCTCTTGCTAGCCAGCAGCCTTCCTTGGAAGCGCTTTGACAGGCGCAGCAACACTGGGGCTTTGCGATTCTCTACCCACCAAACGTCACGGTCATTCTCTTTCCGTCTCGTAGACACGAGCTGAGAAATTGCAAATGTCCAGCAATTGCTCAGAGATGAAAAGTGCCAGCACTGAAAGCTGTTGCTAGCCAGCTCCCTTCCTTGGAAGCGCTTTTGTAGGCCTAAGCACACTGGGGCTCTGGGCTTCTCTAGCCACCGAATCTTCTGCTCATCCTCTCGCGCACTCTAAAGAGAGCTCAGGTGAGAAATTGCAAAGGTCGAGCAATTGCTCAGAGATGAAAAGTGCCAGCACTGAAAGCTGTTGCTAGCCAGCAGCCTTCCTTGGAAGCGCTTTCACAGGCGCAGCAACACTGGGGCTTTGTGCTTCTCTAGCCACCAAACGTCACGGTCATTCTCTTTCCGTCTCGTAGACACGAGCTGAGAAATTGCAAACGTCCAGCAATTGCTCAGAGATGAAAAGTGCCAGCACTGAAAGCTGTTGCTAGCCAGCACCCTTCCTTGGAAGCGCTTTTGTAGGCCTAAGAAGACTGGGGCTCTGGGCTTCTCTAGCCACCTAATCTTGTGCTCATCCTCTCGCGCACTCTAAAGAGAGCTCAGGTGAGAAATTGCAAAGGTCGAGCAATTGCTCAGAGATGAAAAGTGCCAGCACTGAAAGCTCTTGCTAGCCAGCCCCCTTCCTTGGAAGCGCTTTTGTAGGCCTAAGAACACTGGGGCTTTGCGCTTCTCTAGCCACCAAACGTCACGGTCATTCTCTTTCCGTCTCGTAGACACGAGCTGAGAAATTGCAAACGTCGAGCAATTGCTCAGAGATGAAAAGTGCCAGCACTGAAAGCTGTTGCTAGCCAGCACCCTTCCTTGGAAGTGCTTCTATAGCCCTAAGAACACTGGGGCTCTGGGCTTCTCTAGCCACCTAATCTTGTGCTCATCCTCTCGCGCACTCTAAAGAGAGCTCAGGTGAGAAATTGCAAACGTCGAGCAATTGCTCAGAGATGAAAAGTGCCAGCACTGAAAGCTCTTGCTAGCCAGCAGCCTTCCTTGGAAGCGCTTTCACAGGCGCAGCAACACTGGGGCTTTGCGCTTCTCTACCCACCAAACGTCACGGTCATTCTCTTTCCGTCTCGTAGACACGAGCTGAGAAATTGCAAACGTCCAGCGATTGCTCAGAGATGAAAAGTGCCAGCACTGAAAGCTGTTGCTAGCCAGCACCCTTCCTTGGAAGCGCTTTCACAGGCGCAGCAACACTGGGGCTTTGCGCTTCTCTAGCCACCAAACGTCACAGTCATTCTCTTTCCATCTCGTAGACACGAGCTGAGAAATTGCAAACGTCGAGCAATTGCTCAGAGATGAAAAGTGCCAGCACTGAAAGCTGTTGCTAGCCAGCACCCTTCCTTGGAAGCGCTTTTGTAGGCCTAAGAACACTGGGGCTCTGGGCTTCTCTAGCCACCTAATCTTCTGCTCATCCTCTCGCGCACTCTAAAGAGAGCTCAGGTGAGAAATTGCAAACGTCGAGCAATTGCTCAGAGATGAAAAGTGCCAGCACTGAAAGCTGTTGCTAGCCAGCACCCTTCCTTGGAAGCGCTTTCACAGGCGCAGCAACACTGCGGCTTTGCGCTTCTCTACCCACCAAACGTCACGGTCATTCTCTTTCCGTCTCGTAGACACGAGCTGAGAAATTGCAAACGTCCAGCAATTGCTCAGAGATGAAAAGTGCCAGCACTGAAAGCTGTTGCTAGCCAGCACCCTTCCTTGGAAGCGCTTTTGTAGGCCTAAGAACACTGGGGCTCTGGGCTTCTCTAGCCACCTAATCTTCTGCTCATCCTCTCGCGCACTCTAAAGAGAGCTCAGGTGAGAAATTGCAAAGGTCGAGCAATTGCTCAGAGATGAAAAGTGCCAGCACTGAAAGCTGTTGCTAGCCAGCACCCTTCCTTGGAAGCGCTTTTGTAGGCCTAAGAACAGTGGGGCTCTGGGCTTCTCTAGCCACCTAATCTTCTGCTCATCCTCTCGTGCACTCTAAAGAGAGCTCAGGTGAGAAATTGCAAACGTCCAGCAATTGCTCAGAGATGAAAAGTGCCAGCACTGAAAGCTGTTGCTAGCCAGCAGCCTTCCTTGGAAGCGCTTTCACAGGCGCAGCAACACTGGGGCTTTGCGCTTCTCTAGCCACCAAACGTCACGGTCATTCTCTTTCCGTCTCGTAGACACGAGCTGAGAAATTGCAAACGTCGAGCAATTGCTCAGAGATGAAAAGTGCCAGCACTGAAAGCTGTTGCTAGCCAGCACCCTTCCTTGGAAGCGCTTTTGTAGGCCTAAGAACACTGGGGCTTTGCGCTTCTCTAGCCACCTAATCTTCTGCTCATCCTCTCGCGCACTCTAAAGAGAGCTCAGGTGAGAAATTGCAAAGGTCGAGCAATTGCTCAGAGATGAAAAGTGCCAGCACTGAAAGCTGTTGCTAGCCAGCCCCCTTCCTTGGAAGTGCTTTTGTACGCCTAAGAACACTGGGGCTCTGGGCTTCTCTAGCCACCTAATCTTCTGCTCGTCCTCTCGCGCACTCTAAAGGGTGCTCAGGTGAGAAATTGCAAACGTCGAGCAATTGCTCAGAGATGAAAAGTGCCAGCACTGAAAGCTCTTGCTAGCCAGCAGCCTTCCTTGGAAGCGCTTTGACAGGCGCAGCAACACTGGGGCTTTGCGATTCTCTACCCACCAAACGTCACGGTCATTCTCTTTCCGTCTCGTAGACACGAGCTGAGAAATTGCAAATGTCCAGCAATTGCTCAGAGATGAAAAGTGCCAGCACTGAAAGCTGTTGCTAGCCAGCTCCCTTCCTTGGAAGCGCTTTTGTAGGCCTAAGCACACTGGGGCTCTGGGCTTCTCTAGCCACCTAATCTTCTGCTCATCCTCTCGCGCACTCTAAAGAGAGCTCAGGTGAGAAATTGCAAACGTCGAGCAATTGCTCAGAGATGAAAAGTGCCAGCACTGAAAGCTGTTGCTAGCCAGCAGCCTTCCTTGGAAGCGCTTTCACAGGCGCAGCAACACTGGGGCTTTGTGCTTCTCTAGCCACCAAACGTCACGGTCATTCTCTTTCCGTCTCGTAGACACGAGCTGAGAAATTGCAAACGTCCAGCAATTGCTCAGAGATGAAAAGTGCCAGCACTGAAAGCTGTTGCTAGCCAGCACCCTTCCTTGGAAGCGCTTTTGTAGGCCTAAGAAGACTGGGGCTCTGGGCTTCTCTAGCCACCTAATCTTCTCCTCATCCTCTCGCGCACTCTAAAGAGAGCTCAGGTGAGAAATTGCAAAGGTCGAGCAATTGCTCAGAGATGAAAAGTGCCAGCACTGAAAGCTCTTGCTAGCCAGCACCCTTCCTTGGAAGCGCTTTTGTAGGCCTAAGAACACTGGGGCTTTGCGCTTCTCTAGCCACCAAACGTCACGGTCATTCTCTTTCCGTCTCGTAGACACGAGCTGAGAAATTGCAAACGTCGAGCAATTGCTCAGAGATGAAAAGTGCCAGCACTGAAAGCTGTTGCTAGCCAGCACCCTTCCTTGGAAGCGCTTTTGTAGGCCTAAGAACACTGGGGCTCTGGGCTTCTCTAGCCACCTAATCTTGTGCTCATCCTCTCGCGCACTCTAAAGAGAGCTCAGGTGAGAAATTGCAAACGTCGAGCAATTGCTCAGAGATGAAAAGTGCCAGCACTGAAAGCTCTTGCTAGCCAGCAGCCTTCCTTGGAAGCGCTTTCACAGGCGCAGCAACACTGGGGCTTTGCGCTTCTCTACCCACCAAACGTCACGGTCATTCTCTTTCCGTCTCGTAGACACGAGCTGAGAAATTGCAAACGTCCAGCGATTGCTCAGAGATGAAAAGTGCCAGCACTGAAAGCTGTTGCTAGCCAGCACCCTTCCTTGGAAGCGCTTTTGTAGGCCTAAGAACACTGGGGCTTTGCGCTTCTCTAGCCACCTAATCTTCTGCTCATCCTCTCGCGCACTCTAAAGAGAGCTCAGGTGAGAAATTGCAAAGGTCGAGCAATTGCTCAGAGATGAAAAGTGCCAGCACTGAAAGCTGTTGCTAGCCAGCCCCCTTCCTTGGAAGTGCTTTTGTACGCCTAAGAACACTGGGGCTCTGGGCTTCTCTAGCCACCTAATCTTCTGCTCATCCTCTCGCGCACTCTAAAGAGAGCTCAGGTGAGAAATTGCAAACGTCGAGCAGTTGCTCAGAGATGAAAAGTGCCAGCACTGAAAGCTCTTGCTAGCCAGCCCCCTTCCTTGGAAGCGCTTTCACAGGCGCAGCAACACTGGGCCTTTGCGCTTCTCTACGCACCAAACGTCACGGTCCTTCTCTTTCCGTCTCGTAGACACGAGTTGAGAAATTGCAAACGTCGAGCAATTGCTCAGAGATGAAAAGTGCCAGCAATGAAAGCTGTTGCTAGCCAGCACCCTTCCTTGGAAGCGCTTTTGTAGGCCTAAGAACACTGGGGCTTTGCGCTTCTCTAGCCACCTAATCTTCTGCTCATCCTCTCGCGCACTCTAAAGGGTGCTCAGGTGAGAAATTGCAAACGTCGAGAAATTGCTCAGAGATGAAAAGTGCCAGCACTGAAAGCTCTTGCTAGCCAGCAGCCTTCCTTGGAAGCGCTTTCACAGGCGCAGCAACACTGGGGCTTTGCGATTCTCTACCCACCAAACGTCACGGTCATTCTCTTTCCGTCTCGTAGACACGAGCTGAGAAATTGCAAATGTCCAGCAATTGCTCAGAGATGAAAAGTGCCAGCACTGAAAGCTGTTGCTAGCCAGCACCCTTCCTTGGAAGCGCTTTTGTAGGCCTAAGAAGACTGGGGCTCTGGGCTTCTCTAGCCACCTAATCTTCTGCTCATCCTCTCGCGCACTCTAAAGAGAGCTCAGGTGAGAAATTGCAAACGTCGAGCAATTGCTCAGAGATGAAAAGTGCCAGCACTGAAAGCTGTTGCTAGCCAGCAGCCTTCCTTGGAAGCGCTTTCACAGGCGCAGTAACACTGGGGCTTTGCGCTTCTCTAGCCACCAAACGTCACGGTCATTCTCTTTCCGTCTCGTAGGCACGAGCTGAGAAATTGCAAACGTCAAGCAATTGCTCAGAGATGAAAAGTGCCAGCACTGAAAGCTGTTGCTAGCCAGCACCCTTCCTTGGAAGCGCTTTTGTAGGCCTAAGAAGACTGGGGCTCTGGGCTTCTCTAGCCACCTAATCTTGTGCTCATCCTCTCGCGCACTCTAAAGAGAGCTCAGGTGAGAAATTGCAAACGTCGAGCAGATGCTCAGAGATGAAAAGTGCCAGCACTGAAAGCTGTTGCTAGCCAGCCCCCTTCCTTGGAAGTGCTTTTGTAGGCCTAAGAACACTGGGGCTTTGCGCTTCTCTAGCCACCTAATCTTCTGCTCATCCTCTCGCGCACTCTAAAGGGTGCTCAGGTGAGAAATTGCAAATGTCCAGCAATTGCTCAGAGATGAAAAGTGCCAGCACTGAAAGCTGTTGCTAGCCAGCACCCTTCCTTGGAAGCGCTTTCACAGGCGCAGCAACACTGGGGCTTTGCGCTTCTCTAGCCACCAAGCGTCACGGTCATTCTCTTTCCGTCTCGTAGACACGAGCTGAGAAATTGCAAACGTCGAGCAATTGCTCAGAGATGAAAAGTGCCAGCACTGAAAGCTGTTGCTAGCCAGCACCCTTCCTTGGAAGTGCTTTTGTAGGCCTAAGAACACTGGGGCTTTGCGATTCTCTAGCCACCTAATCTTGTGCTCATCCTCTCGCGCACTCTAAAGAGAGCTCAGGTGAGAAATTACAAACATCGAGCAATTGCTCAGAGATGAAAAGTGCCAGCACTGAAAGCTGTTGCTAGCCAGCACCCTTCCTTGGAAGCGCTTTTGTAGGCCTAAGAACACTGGGGCTCTGGGCTTCTCTAGCCACCTAATCTTGTGCTCATCCTCTCGCGCACTCTAAAGAGAGCTCAGGTGAGAAATTGCAAACGTCGAGCAATTGCTCAGAGATGAAAAGTGCCAGCACTGAAAGCTGTTGCTAGCCAGCAGCCTTCCTTGGAAGCGCTTTCACAGGCGCAGCAACACTGGGGCTTTGCGCTTCTCTAGCCACCAAACGTCACGGTCATTCTCTTTCCGTCTCGTAGACACGAGCTGAGAAATTGCAAACGTCGAGCAATTGCTCAGAGATGAAAAGTGCCAGCACTGAAAGCTGTTGCTAGCCAGCACCCTTCCTTGGAAGCGCTTTTGTAGGCCTAAGAACAGTGGGGCTCTGGGCTTCTCTAGCCACCTAATCTTCTGCTCATCCTCTCGCGCACTCTAAAGAGAGCTCAGGTGAGAAATTGCAAACGTCCAGCAATTGCTCAGAGATGAAAAGTGCCAGCACTGAAAGCTCTTGCTAGCCAGCACCCTTCCTTGGAGGCGCTTTCACAGGCGCAGCAACACTGGGGCTTTGCGCTTCTCTACCCACCAAACGTCACGGTCATTCTCTTTCCGTCTCGTAGACACGAGCTGAGAAATTGCAAACGTCGAGCAATTGCTCAGAGATGAAAAGTGCCAGCACTGAAAGCTGTTGCTAGCCAGCACCCTTCCTTGGAAGCGCTTTTGTAGGCCTAAGAACAGTGGGGCTCTGGGCTTCTCTAGCCACCTCATCTTCTGCTCATCCTCTCGCGCACTCTAAAGGGTGCTCAGGTGAGAAATTGCAAACGTCGAGCAATTGCTCAGAGATGAAAAGTGCCAGCACTGAAAGCTGTTGCTAGCCAGCACCCTTCCTTGGAAGCGCTTTCACAGGCGCAGCAACACTGGGGCTTTGCGCTTCTCTAGCCACCAAACGTCACGTTCATTCTCTCTCCGTCTCGTAGACACGAGTTGAGAAATTGCAAACGTCCAGCAATGGCTCAGAGATGAAAAGTGCCAGCACTGAAAGCTGTTGCTAGCCAGCACCCTTCCTTGGAAGCGCTTTCACAGGCACAGCAACACTGGGGCTTTGCGCTTCTCTAGCCACCAAACGTCACAGTCATTCTCTTTCCATCTCGTAGACACGAGCTGAGAAATTGCAAACGTCGAGCAATTGCTCAGAGATGAAAAGTGCCAGCACTGAAAGCTGTTGCTAGCCAGCACCCTTCCTTGGAAGCGCTTTCACAGGCGCAGCAACACTGGGGCTTTGCGCTTCTCTACCCACCAAACGTCACGGTCATTCTCTTTCCGTCTCGTAGACACGAGCTGAGAAATTGCAAACGTCGAGCAATTGCTCAGAGATGAAAAGTGCCAGCACTGAAAGCTGTTGCTAGCCAGCACCCTTCCTTGGAAGCGCTTTTGTAGGCCTAAGAACAGTGGGGCTCTGGGCTTCTCTAGCCACCTCATCTTCTGCTCATCCTCTCGCGCACTCTAAAGAGAGCTCAGGTGAGAAATTGCAAAGGTCGAGCAATTGCTCAGAGATGAAAAGTGCCAGCACTGAAAGCTGTTGCTAGCCAGCCCCCTTCCTTGGAAGTGCTTTTGTACGCCTAAGAACACTGGGGCTCTGGGCTTCTCTAGCCACCTAATCTTCTGCTCGTCCTCTCGCGCACTCTAAAGAGAGCTCAGGTGAGAAATTGCAAACGTCGAGCAGTTGCTCAGAGATGAAAAGTGCCAGCACTGAAAGCTCTTGCTAGCCAGCCCCCTTCCTTGGAAGCGCTTTCACAGGCGCAGCAACACTGGGCCTTTGCGCTTCTCTACGCACCAAACGTCACGGTCCTTCTCTTTCCGTCTCGTAGACACGAGTTGAGAAATTGCAAACGTCGAGCAATTGCTCAGAGATGAAAAGTGCCAGCACTGAAAGCTGTTGCTAGCCAGCACCCTTCCTTGGAAGCGCTTTTGTAGGCCTAAGAACACTGGGGCTTTGCGCTTCTCTAGCCACCTAATCTTCTGCTCATCCTCTCGCGCACTCTAAAGGGTGCTCAGGTGAGAAATTGCAAACGTCGAGAAATTGCTCAGAGATGAAAAGTGCCAGCACTGAAAGCTCTTGCTAGCCAGCAGCCTTCCTTGGAAGCGCTTTCACAGGCGCAGCAACACTGGGGCTTTGCGATTCTCTACCCACCAAACGTCACGGTCATTCTCTTTCCGTCTCGTAGACACGAGCTGAGAAATTGCAAATGTCCAGCAATTGCTCAGAGATGAAAAGTGCCAGCACTGAAAGCTGTTGCTAGCCAGCACCCTTCCTTGGAAGCGCTTTTGTAGGCCTAAGAAGACTGGGGCTCTGGGCTTCTCTAGCCACCTAATCTTCTGCTCATCCTCTCGCGCACTCTAAAGAGAGCTCAGGTGAGAAATTGCAAACGTCGAGCAATTGCTCAGAGATGAAAAGTGCCAGCACTGAAAGCTGTTGCTAGCCAGCAGCCTTCCTTGGAAGCGCTTTCACAGGCGCAGTAACACTGGGGCTTTGCGCTTCTCTAGCCACCAAACGTCACGGTCATTCTCTTTCCGTCTCGTAGACACGAGCTGAGAAATTGCAAACGTCAAGCAATTGCTCAGAGATGAAAAGTGCCAGCACTGAAAGCTGTTGCTAGCCAGCACCCTTCCTTGGAAGCGCTTTTGTAGGCCTAAGAAGACTGGGGCTCTGGGCTTCTCTAGCCACCTAATCTTGTGCTCATCCTCTCGCGCACTCTAAAGAGAGCTCAGGTGAGAAATTGCAAACGTCGAGCAGATGCTCAGAGATGAAAAGTGCCAGCACTGAAAGCTGTTGCTAGCCAGCCCCCTTCCTTGGAAGTGCTTTTGTAGGCCTAAGAACACTGGGGCTTTGCGCTTCTCTAGCCACCTAATCTTCTGCTCATCCTCTCGCGCACTCTAAAGGGTGCTCAGGTGAGAAATTGCAAATGTCCAGCAATTGCTCAGAGATGAAAAGTGCCAGCACTGAAAGCTGTTGCTAGCCAGCACCCTTCCTTGGAAGCGCTTTCACAGGCGCAGCAACACTGGGGCTTTGCGCTTCTCTCGCCACCAAGCGTCACGGTCATTCTCTTTCCGTCTCGTAGACACGAGCTGAGAAATTGCAAACGTCGAGCAATTGCTCAGAGATGAAAAGTGCCAGCACTGAAAGCTGTTGCTAGCCAGCACCCTTCCTTGGAAGTGCTTTTGTAGGCCTAAGAACACTGGGGCTTTGCGATTCTCTAGCCACCTAATCTTGTGCTCATCCTCTCGCGCACTCTAAAGAGAGCTCAGGTGAGAAATTACAAACATCGAGCAATTGCTCAGAGATGAAAAGTGCCAGCACTGAAAGCTGTTGCTAGCCAGCACCCTTCCTTGGAAGCGCTTTTGTAGGCCTAAGAACACTGGGGCTCTGGGCTTCTCTAGCCACCTAATCTTGTGCTCATCCTCTCGCGCACTCTAAAGAGAGCTCAGGTGAGAAATTGCAAACGTCGAGCAATTGCTCAGAGATGAAAAGTGCCAGCACTGAAAGCTCTTGCTAGCCAGCACCCTTCCTTGGAAGCGCTTTCACAGGCGCAGCAACACTGCGGCTTTGCGCTTCTCTAGCCACCAAACGTCACGGTCATTCTCTTTCCGTCTCGTAGACACGAGCTGAGAAATTGCAAACGTCGAGCAATTGCTCAGAGATGAAAAGTGCCAGCACTGAAAGCTGTTGCTAGCCAGCCCCCTTCCTTGGAAGCGCTTTTGTAGGCCTAAGAACAGTGGGGCTCTGGGCTTCTCTAGCCACCTAATCTTCTGCTCATCCTCTCGCGCACTCTAAAGAGAGCTCAGGTGAGAAATGGCAAACGTCGAGCAATTGCTCAGAGATGAAAAGTGCCAGCACTGAAAGCTGTTGCTAGCCAGCACCCTTCCTTGGAAGCGCTTTCACAGGCGCAGCAACACTGGGGCTTTGCGCTTCTCTACCCACCAAACGTCACGGTCCTTCTCTTTCCGTCTCGTAGACACGAGCTGAGAAATTGCAAACGTCGAGCAATTGCTCAGAGATGAAAAGTGCCAGCACTGAAAGCTGTTGCTAGCCAGCACCCTTCCTTGGAAGCGCTTTTGTAGGCCTAAGAACAGTGGGGCTCTGGGCTTCTCTAGCCACCTCATCTTCTGCTCATCCTCTCGCGCACTCTAAAGGGTGCTCAGGTGAGAAATTGCAAACGTCGAGCAATTGCTCAGAGATGAAAAGTGCCAGCACTGAAAGCTCTTGCTAGCCAGCACCCTTCCTTGGAAGCGCTTTCACAGGCGCAGCAACACTGGGGCTTTGCGCTTCTCTAGCCACCAAACGTCACGTTCATTCTCTCTCCGTCTCGTAGACACGAGTTGAGAAATTGCAAACGTCCAGCAATGGCTCAGAGATGAAAAGTGCCAGCACTGAAAGCTGTTGCTAGCCAGCACCCTTCCTTGGAAGTGCTTTTGTAGGCCTAAGAACAGTGGGGCTTTGCGCTTCTCTAGCCACCTAATCTTCTGCTCATCCTCTCGCGCACTCTAAAGAGAGCTCAGGTGAGAAATTGCAAACGTTGAGCAATTGCTCAGAGATGAAAAGTGCCAGCACTGAAAGATGTTGCTAGCCAGCACCCTTCCTTGGAAGCGCTTTTGTAGGCCTAAGAACACTGGGGCTTTGCGCTTCTCTAGCCACCTAATCTTCTGCTCATCCTCTCGCGCACTCTAAAGGGTGCTCAGGTGAGAAATTGCAAACGTCGAGCAATTGCTCAGAGATGAAAAGTGCCAGCACTGAAAGCTGTTGCTAGCCAGCACCCTTCCTTGGAAGCGCTTTTGTAGGCCTAAGAACACTGGGGCTCTGGGCTTCTCTAGCCACCTAATCTTCTGCTCATCCTCTCGCGCACTCTAAGGAGAGCTCAGGTGAGAAATTGCAAACGTCGAGCAGTTGCTCAGAGATGAAAAGTGCCAGCACTGAAAGCTGTTGCTAGCCAGCACCCTTCCTTGGAAGCGCTTTCACAGGCGCAGCAACACTGGGGCTTTGCGCTTCTCTAGCCACCAAACGTCACGGTCATTCTCTTTCCGTCTCGTAGACATGAGCTGAGAGATTGCAAACGTCGAGCAATTGCTCAGAGATGAAAAGTGCCAGCACTGAAAGCTGTTGCTAGCCAGCACCCTTCCTTGGAAGCGCTTTTGTAGGCCTAAGAAGACTGGGGCTCTGGGCTTCTCTAGCCACCTAATCTTGTGCTCATCCTCTCGCGCACTCTAAAGAGAGCTCAGGTGAGAAATTGCAAACGTCGAGCAGTTGCTCAGAGATGAAAAGTGCCAGCACTGAAAGCTCTTGCTAGCCAGCAGCCTTCCTTGGAAGCGCTTTCACAGGCACAGCAACACTAGGGCTTTGCGCTTCTCTAGCCACCAAACGTCACGGTCATTCTCTTTCCGTCTCGTAGACACGAGCTGAGAAATTGCAAACGTCCAGCAATTGCTCAGAGATGAAAAGTGCCAGCACTGAAAGCTGTTGCTAGCCAGCACCCTTCCTTGGAAGCGCTTTTGTAGGCCTAAGAACAGTGGGGCTCTGGGCTTCTCTAGCCACCTAATCTTCTGCTCATCCTCTCGCGCACTCTAAAGAGAGCTCAGGTGAGAAATTGCAAACGTCGAGCAATTGCTCAGAGATGAAAAGTGCCAGCACTGAAAGCTGTTGCTAGCCAGCACCCTTCCTTGGAAGCGCTTTCACAGGCGCAGCAACACTGGGGCTTTGCGCTTCTCTAGCCACCAAACGTCACGGTCATTCTCTTTCCGTCTCGTAGACACGAGCTGAGAAATTGCAAACGTCGAGCAATTGCTCAGAGAGGAAAAGTGCCAGCACTGAAAGCTGTTGCTAGCCAGCCCCCTTCCTTGGAAACACTTTTGTAGGCCTAAGAAGACTGGGGCTCTGGGCTTCTCTAGCCACCTAATCTTCTGCTCATCCTCTCGCGCACTCTAAAGAGAGCTCAGGTGAGAAATTGCAAAGGTCGAGCAATTGCTCAGAGATGAAAAGTGCCAGCACTGAAAGCTGTTGCTAGCCAGCACCCTTCCTTGGAAGCGCTTTCACAGGCGCAGCAACACTGGGGCTTTGCGCTTCTCTAGCCACCAAACGTCACGGTCCTTCTCTTTCCGTCTCGTAGACACGAGCTGAGAAATTGCAAACGTCGAGCAATTGCTCAGAGATGAAAAGTGCCAGCACTGAAAGCTGTTGCTAGCCAGCACCCTTCCTTGGAAGCGCTTTTGTAGGCCTAAGAAGACTGGGGCTCTGGGCTTCTCTAGCCACCGAATCTTCTGCTCATCCTCTCGCGCACTCTAAAGAGAGCTCAGGTGAGAAATTGCAAACGTCCAGCAATTGCTCAGAGATGAAAAGTGCCAGCACTGAAAGCTGTTGCTAGCCAGCACCCTTCCTTGGAAGCGCTTTCACAGGCGCAGCAACACTGGGGCTTTGCGCTTCTCTACCCACCAAACGTCACGGTCATTCTCTTTCCGTCTCGTAGACACGAGCTGAGAAATTGCAAACGTCGAGCAATTGCTCAGAGATGAAAAGTGCCAGCACTGAAAACTGTTGCTAGCCAGCCCCCTTCCTTGGAAGCGCTTTTGTAGGCCTAAGAACACTGGGGCTTTGCGCTTCTCTAGCCACCTAATCTTCTGCTCATCCTCTCGCGCACTCTAAAGAGAGCTCAGGTGAGAAATTGCAAACGTCGAGCAATTGCTCAGAGATGAAAAGTACCAGCACTGAAAGCTGTTGCTAGCCAGCACCCTTCCTTGGAAGCGCTTTCACAGGCGCAGCAACACTGGGGCTTTGCGCTTCTCTAGCCACCAAACGTCACGGTCATTCTCTTTCCGTCTCGTAGACACGAGTTGAGAAATTGCAAATGTCCAGCAATTGCTCAGAGATGAAAAGTGCCAGCACTGAAAGCTGTTGCTAGCCAGCACCCTTCCTTGGAAGTGCTTTTGTAGGCCTAAGAACACTGGGGCTTTGCGCTTCTCTAGCCACCTAATCTTGTGCTCATCCTCTCGCGCACTCTAAAGAGAGCTCAGGTGAGAAATTGCAAACGTCCAGCAATTGCTCAGAGATGAAAAGTGCCAGCACTGATAGATGTTGCTAGCCAGCACCCTTCCTTGGAAGCGCTTTTGTAGGCCTAAGAACACTGGGGCTTTGCGCTTCTCTAGCCACCTAATCTTCTGCTCATCCTCTCGCGCACTCTAAAGAGAGCTCAGGTGAGAAATTGCAAACGTCCAGCAATTGCTCAGAGATGAAAAGTGCCAGCACTGAAAGCTGTTGCTAGCCAGCACCCTTCCTTGGAAGCGCTTTCACAGGCGCAGCAACACTGGGGCTTTGCGCTTCTCTACCCACCAAACGTCACGGTCATTCTCTTTCCGTCTCGTAGACACGAGCTGAGAAATTGCAAACGTCGAGCAATTGCTCAGAGATGAAAAGTGCCAGCACTGAAAGCTGTTGCTAGCCAGCCCCCTTCCTTGGAAGCGCTTTTGTAGGCCTAAGAACAGTGGGGCTCTGGGCTTCTCTAGCCACCTAATCTTCTGCTCATCCTCTCGCGCACTCTAAAGAGAGCTCAGGTGAGAAATTGCAAAGGTCGAGCAATTGCTCAGAGATGAAAAGTGCCAGCACTGAAAGCTGTTGCTAGCCAGCACCCTTCCTTGGAAGCGCTTTCACAGGCGCAGCAACACTGGGGCTTTGCACTTCTCTAGCCACCAAACGTCACGGTCCTTCTCTTTCCGTCTCGTAGACACGAGCTGAGAGATTGCAAACGTCGAGCAATTGCTCAGAGATGAAAAGTGCCAGCACTGAAAGCTGTTGCTAGCCAGCCCCCTTCCTTGGAAGCGCTTTTGTAGGCCTAAGAACACTGGGGCTCTGGGCTTCTCTAGCCACCTAATCTTCTGCTCATCCTCTCGCGCACTCTAAAGAGAGCTCAGGTGAGAAATTGCAAACGTCGAGCAATTGCTCAGAGATGAAAAGTGCCAGCACTGAAAGCTGTTGCTAGCCAGCACCCTTCCTTGGAAGCGCTTTCACAGGCACAGCAACACTGGGGCTTTGCGCTTCTCTAGCCACCAAACGTCACGGTCATTCTCTTTCCGTCTCGTAGACACGAGCTGAGAAATTGCAAACGTCGAGCAATTGCTCAGAGATGAAAAGTGCCAGCACTGAAAGCTGTTGCTAGCCAGCACCCTTCCTTGGAAGCGCTTTTGTAGGCCTAAGAACACTGGGGCTTTGCGCTTCTCTAGCCACCTAATCTTCTGCTCATCCTCTCGCGCACTCTAAAGAGAGCTCAGGTGAGAAATTGCAAACGTCCAGCAATTGCTCAGAGATGAAAAGTGCCAGCACTGAAAGCTGTTGCTAGCCAGCAGCCTTCCTTGGAAGCGCTTTCACAGGCGCAGCAACACTGGGGCTTTGCGCTTCTCTAGCCACCAAACGTCACGGTCATTCTCTTTCCGTCTCGTAGACACGAGCTGAGAAATTGCAAACGTCGAGCAATTGCTCAGAGATGAAAAGTGCCAGCACTGAAAGCTGTTGCTAGCCAGCCCCCTTCCTTGGAAGCGCTTTTGTAGGCCTAAGAAGACTGGGGCTCTGGGCTTCTCTAGCCACCTAATCTTCTGCTCATCCTCTCGCGCACTCTAAAGAGAGCTCAGGTGAGAAATTGCAAAGGTCGAGCAATTGCTCAGAGATGAAAAGTGCCAGCACTGAAAGCTGTTGCTAGCCAGCCCCCTTCCTTGGAAGCGCTTTCACAGGCGCAGCAACACTGGGGCTTTGCGCTTCTCTACCCACCAAACGTCACGGTCCTTCTCTTTCCGTCTTGTAGACACGAGCTGAGAAATTGCAAACGTCGAGCAATTGCTCAGAGATGAAAAGTGCCAGCACTGAAAGCTGTTGCTAGCCAGCAGCCTTCCTTGGAAGCGCTTTTGTAGGCCTAAGAAGACTGGGGCTCTGGGCTTCTCTAGCCACCTAATCTTCTGCTCATCCTCTCGCGCACTCTAAAGAGAGCTCAGGTGAGAAATTGCAAACGTCGAGCAATTGCTCAGAGATGAAAAGTGCCAGCACTGAAAGCTGTTGCTAGCCAGCACCCTTCCTTGGAAGCGCTTTCACAGGCACAGCAACACTGGGGCTTTGCGCTTCTCTAGCCACCAAACGTCACGGTCATTCTCTTTCCGTCTCGTAGACACGAGCTGAGAAATTGCAAACGTCGAGCAATTGCTCAGAGATGAAAAGTGCCAGCACTGAAAGGTGTTGCTAGCCAGCACCCTTCCTTGGAAGCGCTTTTGTAGGCCTAAGAACACTGGGGCTTTGCGCTTCTCTAGCCACCTAATCTTCTGCTCATCCTCTCGCGCACTCTAAAGAGAGCTCAGGTGAGAAATTGCAAACGTTGAGCAATTGCTCAGAGATGAAAAGTGCCAGCACTGAAAGCTCTTGCTAGCCAGCACCCTTCCTTGGAAGCGCTTTCACAGGCGCAGCAACACTGGGCCTTTGCGCTTCTCTACGCACCAAACGTCACGGTCATTCTCTTTCCGTCTCGTAGATACGAGCTGAGAAATTGCAAACGTCGAGCAATTGCTCAGAGATGAAAAGTGCCAGCACTGAAAGCTGTTGCTAGCCAGCCCCCTTCCTTGGAAGCGCTTTTGTAGGCCTAAGAAGACTGGGGCTCTGGGCTTCTCTAGCCACCTAATCTTCTGCTCATCCTCTCGCGCACTCTAAAGAGAGCTCAGGTGAGAAATTGCAAAGGTCGAGCAATTGCTCAGAGATGAAAAGTGCCAGCACTGAAAGCTGTTGCTAGCCAGCCCCCTTCCTTGGAAGCGCTTTCACAGGCGCAGCAACACTGGGGCTTTGCGCTTCTCTACCCACCAAACGTCACGGTCCTTCTCTTTCCGTCTCGTAGACACGAGCTGAGAAATTGCAAACGTCGAGCAATTGCTCAGAGATGAAAAGTGCCAGCACTGAAAGCTGTTGCTAGCCAGCAGCCTTCCTTGGAAGCGCTTTTGTAGGCCTAAGAAGACTGGGGCTCTGGGCTTCTCTAGCCACCTAATCTTCTGCTCATCCTCTCGCGCACTCTAAAGAGAGCTCAGGTGAGAAATTGCAAACGTCGAGCAATTGCTCAGAGATGAAAAGTGCCAGCACTGAAAGCTGTTGCTAGCCAGCCCCCTTCCTTGGAAGTGCTTTTGTATGCCTAAGAACACGGGGGCTCTGGGCTTCTCTAGCCACCTAATCTTCTGCTCGTCCTCTCGCGCACTCTAAAGAGAGCTCAGGTGAGAAATTGCAAACGTCGAGCAGTTGCTCAGAGATGAAAAGTGCCAGCACTGAAAGCTCTTGCTAGCCAGCACCCTTCCTTGGAAGCGCTTTCACAGGCGCAGCAACACTGGGCCTTTGCGCTTCTCTACGCACCAAACGTCACGGTCCTTCTCTTTCCGTCTCGTAGACACGAGTTGAGAAATTGCAAACGTCGAGCAATTGCTCAGAGATGAAAAGTGCCAGCACTGAAAGCTGTTGCTAGCCAGCACCCTTCCTTGGAAGCGCTTTTGTAGGCCTAAGAAGACTGGGGCTTTGCGCTTCTCTAGCCACCTAATCTTGTGCTCATCCTCTCGCGCACTCTAAAGAGAGCTCAGGTGAGAAATTGCAAACGTCGAGCAATTGCTCAGAGATGAAAAGTGCCAGCACTGAAAGCTGTTGCTAGCCAGCACCCTTCCTTGGAAGCGCTTTTGTAGGCCTAAGAACACTGGGGCTTTGCGCTTCTCTAGCCACCTAATCTTCTGCTCATCCTCTCGCGCACTCTAAAGGGTGCTCAGGTGAGAAATTGCAAACGTCGAGAAATTGCTCAGAGATGAAAAGTGCCAGCACTGAAAGCTCTTGCTAGCCAGCAGCCTTCCTTGGAAGCGCTTTCACAGGCGCAGCAACACTGGGGCTTTGCAATTCTCTACCCACCAAACGTCACGGTCATTCTCTTTCCGTCTCGTAGACACGAGCTGAGAAATTGCAAATGTCCAGCAATTGCTCAGAGATGAAAAGTGCCAGCACTGAAAGCTGTTGCTAGCCAGCACCCTTCCTTGGAAGTGCTTTTGTAGGCCTAAGAACAGTGGGGCTCTGGGCTTCTCTAGCCACCTAATCTTCTGCTCATCCTCTCGCGCACTCTAAAGAGAGCTCAGGTGAGAAATTGCAAACGTCGAGCAATTGCTCAGAGATGAAAAGTGCCAGCACTGAAAGCTGTTGCTAGCCAGCAGCCTTCCTTGGAAGCGCTTTCACAGGCGCAGTAACACTGGGGCTTTGCGGTTCTCTAGCCACCAAACGTCACGGTCATTCTCTTTCCGTCTCGTAGACACGAGCTGAGAAATTGCAAACGTCGAGCAGATGCTCAGAGATGAAAAGTGCCAGCACTGAAAGCTGTTGCTAGCCAGCACCCTTCCTTGGAAGTGCTTTTGTAGGCCTAAGAACACTGGGGCTTTGCGCTTTTCTAGCCACCTAATCTTCTGCTCATCCTCTCGCGCACTCTAAAGGGTGCTCAGGTGAGAAATTGCAAATGTCCAGCAATTGCTCAGAGATGAAAAGTGCCAGCACTGAAAGCTGTTGCTAGCCAGCACCCTTCCTTGGAAGCGCTCTTGTAGGCCTAAGAACACTGGGGCTTTGCGCTTCTCTAGCCACCTAATCTTGTGCTCATCCTCTCGCGCACTCTAAAGAGAGCTCAGGTGAGAAATTGCAAATGTCCAGCAATTGCTCAGAGATGAAAAGTGCCAGCACTGAAAGCTGTTGCTAGCCAGCACCCTTCCTTGGAAGCGCTTTTGTAGGCCTAAGAACAGTGGGGCTCTGGGCTTCTCTAGCCACCTAATCTTGTGCTCATCCTCTCGCGCACTCTAAAGAGAGCTCAGGTGAGAAATTGCAAACGTCGAGCAGTTGCTCAGAGATGAAAAGTGCCAGCACTGAAAGCTGTTGCTAGCCAGCACCCTTCCTTGGAAGCGCTTTCACAGGCGCAGCAACACTGGGGCTTTGCGCTTCTCTAGCCACCAAACGTCACGGTCATTCTCTTTCCGTCTCGTAGACACGAGCTGAGAAATTGCAAACGTCCAGCAATTGCTCAGAGATGAAAAGTGCCAGCACTGAAAGCTGTTGCTAGCCAGCACCCTTCCTTGGAAGCGCTTTTGTAGGCCTAAGAACAGTGGGGCTCTGGGCTTCTCTAGCCACCTAATCTTCTGCTCATCCTCTCGCGCACTCTAAAGAGAGCTCAGGTGAGAAATTGCAAACGTCGAGCAATTGCTCAGAGATGAAAAGTGCCAGCACTGAAAGCTGTTGCTAGCCAGCACCCTTCCTTGGAAGCGCTTTCACAGGCGCAGCAACACTGGGGCTTTGCGCTTCTCTAGCCACCAAACGTCACGGTCATTCTCTTTCCGTCTCGTAGACACGAGCTGAGAAATTGCAAACGTCCAGCAATTGCTCAGAGATGAAAAGTGCCAGCACTGAAAGCTGTTGCTAGCCAGCCCCCTTCCTTGGAAGCGCTTTTGTAGGCCTAAGAAGACTGGGGCTGTGGGCTTCTCTAGCCACCTACTCTTCTGCTCATCCTCTCGCGCACTCTAAAGAGAGCTCAGGTGAGAAATTGCAAACGTCCAGCAATTGCTCAGAGATGAAAAGTGCCAGCACTGAAAGCTCTTGCTAGCCAGCACCCTTCCTTGGAAGCGCTTTCACAGGCGCAGCAACACTGGGCCTTTGCGCTTCTCTAGCCACCAAACGTCACGGTCCTTCTCTTTCCGTCTCGTAGACACGAGCTGAGAAATTGCAAACGTCGAGCAATTGCTCAGAGATGAAAAGTGCCAGCACTGAAAGCTGTTGCTAGCCAGCACCCTTCCTTGGAAGCGCTTTTGTAGGCCTAAGAACACTGGGGCTCTGGGCTTCTCTAGCCACCTAATCTTCTGCTCATCCTCTCGCACACTCTAAACAGAGCTCAGGTGAGAAATTGCAAACGTCCAGCAATTGCTCAGAGATGAAAAGTGCCAGCACTGAAAGCTGTTGCTAGCCAGCACCCTTCCTTGGAAGCGCTTTCACAGGCGCAGCAACACTGGGGCTTTGCGCTTCTCTACCCACCAAACGTCACGGTCATTCTCTTTCCGTCTCGTAGACACGAGCTGAGAAATTGCAAACGTCCAGCAATTGCTCAGAGATGAAAAGTGCCAGCACTGAAAGCTGTTGCTAGCCAGCACCCTTCCTTGGAAGCGCTTTTGTAGGCCTAAGAACACTGGGGCTTTGCGATTCTCTAGCCACCTAATCTTCTGCTCATCCTCTCGCGCACTCTAAAGAGAGCTCAGGTGAGAAATTGCAAACGTCGAGCAATTGCTCAGAGATGAAAAGTACCAGCACTGAAAGCTGTTGCTAGCCAGCACCCTTCCTTGGAAGTGCTTTCACAGGCGCAGCAACACTGGGGCTTTGCGCTTCTCTAGCCACCAAACGTCACGGTCATTCTCTTTCCGTCTCGTAGACACGAGTTGAGAAATTGCAAACGTCCAGCAATTGCTCAGAGATGAAAAGTGCCAGCACTGAAAGCTGTTGCTAGCCAGCACCCTTCCTTGGAAGCGCTTTTGTAGGCCTAAGAACACTGGGGTTTTGCGCTTCTCTACCCACCAAACGTCACGGTCATTCTCTTTCCGTCTCGTAGACACGAGTTGAGAAATTGCAAACGTCGAGCAATTGCTCAGAGATGAAAAGTGCCAGCACTGAAAGCTGTTGCTAGCCAGCACCCTTCCTTGGAAGTGCTTTTGTAGGCCTAAGAACACTGGGGCTTTGCGCTTCTCTAGCCACCTAATCTTGTGCTCATCATCTCGCGCACTCTAAAGAGAGCTCAGGTGAGAAATTGCAAATGTCCAGCAATTGCTCAGAGATGAAAAGTGCCAGCACTGATAGATGTTGCTAGCCAGCACCCTTCCTTGGAAGCGCTTTTGTAGGCCTAAGAACACTGGGGCTTTGCGCTTCTCTAGCCACCTAATCTTCTGCTCATCCTCTCGCGCACTCTAAAGAGAGCTCAGGTGAGAAATTGCAAACGTCCAGCAATTGCTCAGAGATGAAAAGTGCCAGCACTGAAAGCTCTTGCTAGCCAGCACCCTTCCTTGGAAGCGCTTTCACAGGCGCAGCAACACTGGGGCTTTGCGCTTCTCTAGCCACCAAACGTCACGGTCATTCTCTTTCCGTCTCGTAGACACGAGCTGAGAAATTGCAAACGTCGAGCAATTGCTCAGAGATGAAAAGTGCCAGCACTGAAAGCTGTTGCTAGCCAGCCCCCTTCCTTGGAAGCGCTTTTGTAGGCCTAAGAACAGTGGGGCTCTGGGCTTCTCTAGCCACCTAATCTTCTGCTCATCCTCTCGCGCACTCTAAAGAGAGCTCAGGTGAGAAATTGCAAAGGTCGAGCAATTGCTCAGAGATGAAAAGTGCCAGCACTGAAAGCTGTTGCTAGCCAGCACCCTTCCTTGGAAGCGCTTTCACAGGCGCAGCAACACTGGGGCTTTGCACTTCTCTAGCCACCAAACGTCACGGTCCTTCTCTTTCCATCTCGTAGACACGAGCTGAGAGATTGCAAACGTCGAGCAATTGCTCAGAGATGAAAAGTGCCAGCACTGAAAGCTGTTGCTAGCCAGCACCCTTCCTTGGAAGCGCTTTTGTAGGCCTAAGAAGACTGGGGCTCTGGGCTTCTCTAGCCACCTAATCTTCTGCTCATCCTCTCGCGCACTCTAAAGAGAGCTCAGGTGAGAAATTGCAAACGTTGAGCAATTGCTCAGAGATGAAAAGTGCCAGCACTGAAAGCTGTTGCTAGCCAGCCCCCTTCCTTGGAAGCGCTTTCACAGGCACAGCAACACTGGGGCTTTGCGCTTCTCTAGCCACCAAACGTCACGGTCATTCTCTTTCCGTCTCGTAGACACGAGCTGAGAAATTGCAAACGTCGAGCAATTGCTCAGAGATGAAAAGTGCCAGCACTGAAAGGTGTTGCTAGCCAGCACCCTTCCTTGGAAGTGCTTTTGTAGGCCTAAGAACACTGGGGCTTTGCGCTTCTCTAGCCACCTAATCTTGTGCTCATCCTCTCGCGCACTCTAAAGAGAGCTCAGGTGAGAAATTGCAAATGTCCAGCAATTGCTCAGAGATGAAAAGTGCCAGCACTGATAGATGTTGCTAGCCAGCACCCTTCCTTGGAAGCGCTTTCACAGGCGCAGCAACACTGGGGCTTTGCGCTTCTCTAGCCACCAAACGTCACGGTCATTCTCTTTCCGTCTCGTAGACACGAGCTGAGAAATTGCAAACGTCGAGCAATTGCTCAGAGATGAAAAGTGCCAGCACTGAAAGCTGTTGCTAGCCAGCCCCCTTCCTTGGAAGCGCTTTTGTAGGCCTAAGAACACTGGGGCTCTGGGCTTCTCTAGCCACCTCATCTTCTGCTCATCCTCTCGCGCACTCTAAAGAGAGCTCAGGTGAGAAATTGCAAACGTCGAGCAATTGCTCAGAGATGAAAAGTGCCAGCACTGAAAGCTGTTGCTAGCCAGCCCCCTTCCTTGGAAGCGCTTTCACAGGCGCAGCAACACTGGGGCTTTGCGCTTCTCTACCCACCAAACGTCACGGTCCTTCTCTTTCCGTCTCGTAGACACGAGCTGAGAAATTGCAAACGTCGAGCAATTGCTCAGAGATGAAAAGTGCCAGCACTGAAAGCTGTTGCTAGCCAGCACCCTTCCTTGGAAGTGCTTTTGTAGGCCTAAGAACAGTGGGGCTCTGGGCTTCTCTAGCCACCTAATCTTCTGCTCATCCTCTCGCGCACTCTAAAGAGAGCTCAGGTGAGAAATTGCAAACGTCGAGCAATTGCTCAGAGATGAAAAGTGCCAGCACTGAAAGCTGTTGCTAGCCAGCCCCCTTCCTTGGAAGTGCTTTCACAGGCGCAGCAACACTGGGGCTTTGCGCTTCTCTACCCACCAAACGTCATGGTCATTCTCTTTCCGTCTCATAGACACGAGCTGAGATATTGCAAACGTCGAGCAATTGCTCAGAGATGAAAAGTGCCAGCACTGAAAGCTGTTGCTAGCCAGCCCCCTTCCTTGGAAGTGCTTTTGTAGGCCTAAGAACAGTGGGGCTCTGGGCTTCTCTAGCCACCTCATCTTCTGCTCATCCTCTCGCGCACTCTAAAGAGAGCTCAGGTGAGAAATTGCAAACGTCCAGCAATTGCTCAGAGATGAAAAGTGCCAGCACTGAAAGCTGTTGCTAGCCAGCACCCTTCCTTGGAAGCGCTTTTGTAGGCCTAAGAACGCTGGGGCTCTGGGCTTCTCTAGCCACCTAATCTTCTGCTCATCCTCTCGCGCACTCTAAAGAGAGCTCAGGTGAGAAATTGCAAACGTCGAGCAGTTGCTCAGAGATGAAAAGTGCCAGCACTGAAAGCTGTTGCTAGCCAGCACCCTTCCTTGGAAGCGCTTTTGTAGCCCTAAGAACACTGGGGCTTTGCGCTTCTCTAGCCACCTAATCTTGTGCTCATCCTCTCGCGCACTCTAAAGAGAGCTCAGGTGAGAAATTGCAAATGTCCAGCAATTGCTCAGAGATGAAAAGTGCCAGCACTGAAAGCTGTTGCTAGCCAGCACCCTTCCTTGCAAGCGCTCTTGTAGGCCTAAGAACACTGGGGCTTTGCGCTTCTCTAGCCACCTAATCTTCTGCTCATCCTCTCGCGCACTCTAAAGGGTGCTCAGTTGAGAAATTGCAAACGTCCAGCAATTGCTCAGAGATGAAAAGTGCCAGCACTGAAAGCTGTTGCTAGCCAGCACCCTTCCTTGGAAGCGCTTTCACAGGCGCAGCAACACTGGGGCTTTGCGCTTCTCTACCCACCAAACATCACGGTCATTCTCTTTCCGTCTCGTAGACACGAGCTGAGAAATTGCAAACGTCGAGCAATTGCTCAGAGATGAAAAGTGCCAGCACTGAAAGCTGTTGCTAGCCAGCACCCTTCCTTGGAAGCGCTTTTGTAGGCCTAAGAACACTGGGGCTCTGGGCTTCTCTAGCCACCTAATCTTCTGCTCATCCTCTCGCGCACTCTAAAGAGAGCTCAGGTGAGAAATTGCAAACGTCGAGCAATTGCTCAGAGATGAAAAGTGCCAGCACTGAAAGCTCTTGCTAGCCAGCACCCTTCCTTGGAAGCGCTTTCACAGGCGCAGTAACACTGGGGCTTTGCGCTTCTCTAGCCACCAAACGTCACGGTCATTCTCTTTCCGTCTCGTAGACACGAGCTGAGAAATTGCAAACGTCGAGCAATTTCTCAGAGATGAAAAGTGCCAGCACTGAAAGCTGTTGCTAGCCAGCACCCTTCCTTGGAAGCGCTTTTGTAGGCCTAAGAAGACTGGGGCTCTGGGCTTCTCTAGCCACCTAATCTTGTGCTCATCCTCTCGCGCACTCTAAAGAGAGCTCAGGTGAGAAATTGCAAACGTCGAGCAATTGCTCAGAGATGAAAAGTGCCAGCACTGAAAGCTGTTGCTAGCCAGCACCCTTCCTTGGAAGCGCTTTCACAGGCGCAGCAACACTGGGGCTTTGCGCTTCTCTAGCCACCAAACGTCACGGTCATTCTCTTTCCGTCTCGTAGACACGAGTTGAGAAATTGCAAACGTCGAGCAATTGCTCAGAGATGAAAAGTGCCAGCACTGAAAGCTGTTGCTAGCCAGCACCCTTCCTTGGAAGCGCTTTTGTAGGCCTAAGAACACTGGGGCTCTGGGCTTCTCTAGCCACCTAATCTTGTGCTCATCCTCTCGCGCACTCTAAAGAGAGCTCAGGTGAGAAATTGCAAATGTCCAGCAATTGCTCAGAGATGAAAAGTGCCAGCACTGAAAGCTCTTGCTAGCCAGCACCCTTCCTTGGAAGCGCTTTTGTAGGCCTAAGAACAGTGGGGCTCTGGGCTTCTCTAGCCACCTAATCTTCTGCTCATCCTCTCGCGCACTCTAAAGAGAGCTCAGGTGAGAAATTGCAAACGTCCAGCAATTGCTCAGAGATGAAAAGTGCCAGCACTGAAAGCTCTTGCTAGCCAGCAGCCTTCCTTGGAAGCGCTTTCACAGGCGCAGCAACACTGGGGCTTTGCGCTTCTCTACCCACCAAACGTCACGGTCATTCTCTTTCCGTCTCGTAGACACGAGCTGAGAAATTGCAAACGTCCAGCAATTGCTCAGAGATGAAAAGTGCCAGCACTGAAAGCTGTTGCTAGCCAGCACCCTTCCTTGGAAGCGCTTTTGTAGGCCTAAGAACACTGGGGCTTTGCGCTTCTCTAGCCACCTAATCTTCTGCTCATCCTCTCGCGCACTCTAAAGAGAGCTCAGGTGAGAAATTGCAAACGTCGAGCAATTGCTCAGAGATGAAAAGTGCCAGCACTGAAAGCTGTTGCTAGCCAGCACCCTTCCTTGGAAGCGCTTTCACAGGCGCAGTAACACTGGGGCTTTGCGCTTCTCTAGCCACCAAACGTCACGGTCATTCTCTTTCCGTCTCGTAGACACGAGCTGAGAGATTGCAAACGTCGAGCAATTGCTCAGAGATGAAAAGTGCCAGCACTGAAAGCTGTTGCTAGCCAGCCCCCTTCCTTGGAAGCGCTTTTGTAGGCCTAAGAACAGTGGGGCTCTGGGCTTCTCTAGCCACCTAATCTTCTGCTCATCCTCTCGCGCACTCTAAAGAGAGCTCAGGTGAGAAATTGCAAATGTCCAGCAATTGCTCAGAGATGCAAAGTGCCAGCACTGAAAGCTGTTGCTAGCCAGCACCCTTCCTTGGAAGCGCTTTTGTAGGCCTAAGAACACTGGGGCTCTGGGCTTCTCTAGCCACCTAATCTTCTGCTCATCCTCTCGCGCACTCTAAAGAGAGCTCAGGTGAGAAATTGCAAACGTCCAGCAATTGCTCAGAGATGAAAAGTGCCAGCACTGAAAGCTCTTGCTAGCCAGCACCCTTCCTTGGAAGCGCTTTCACAGGCGCAGCAACACTGGGGCTTTGCGCTTCTCTAGCCACCAAACGTCACGGTCCTTCTCTTTCCGTCTCGTAGACATGAGTTGAGAAATTGCAAACGTCCAGCAATTGCTCAGAGATGAAAAGTGCCAGCACTGAAAGCTGTTGCTAGCCAGCACCCTTCCTTGGAAGCGCTTTTGTAGGCCTAAGAACACTGGGGCTTTGCGCTTCTCTACCCACCAAACGTCACGGTCATTCTCTTTCCGTCTCGTAGACACGAGCTGAGAAATTGCAAACGTCGAGCAATTGCTCAGAGATGAAAAGTGCCAGCACTGAAAGCTGTTGCTAGCCAGCACCCTTCCTTGGAAGCGCTTTCACAGGCGCAGCAACACTGGGGCTTTGCGCTTCTCTAGCCACCAAACGTCACGGTCATTCTCTTTCCGTCTCGTAGACACGAGCTGAGAAATTGCAAACGTCGAGCAATTTCTCAGAGATGAAAAGTGCCAGCACTGAAAGCTGTTGCTAGCCAGCACCCTTCCTTGGAAGCGCTTTTGTAGGCCTAAGAAGACTGGGGCTCTGGGCTTCTCTAGCCACCTAATCTTCTGCTCATCCTCTCGCGCAGTCTAAAGAGAGCTCAGGTGAGAAATTGCAAACGTCGAGCAATTGCTCAGAGATGAAAAGTGCCAGCACTGAAAGCTGTTGCTAGCCAGCACCCTTCCTTGGAAGCGCTTTCACAGGCACAGCAACACTGGGGCTTTGCGCTTCTCTAGCCACCAAACGTCACGGTCATTCTCTTTCCGTCTCGTAGACACGAGCTGAGAAATTGCAAACGTCCAGCAATTGCTCAGAGATGAAAAGTGCCAGCACTGAAAGGTGTTGCTAGCCAGCACCCTTCCTTGGAAGCGCTTTTGTAGGCCTAAGAACACTGGGGCTTTGCGCTTCTCTAGCCACCTAATCTTCTGCTCATCCTCTCGCGCACTCTAAAGAGAGCTCAGGTGAGAAATTGCAAACGTTGAGCAATTGCTCAGAGATGAAAAGTGCCAGCACTGAAAGCTGTTGCTAGCCAGCACCCTTCCTTGGAAGCGCTTTCACAGGCGCAGCAACACTGGGGCTTTGCGCTTCTCTAGCCACCAAACGTCACGGTCCTTCTCTTTCCGTCTCGTAGACACGAGCTGAGAAATTGCAAACGTCGAGCAATTGCTCAGAGATGAAAAGTGCCAGCACTGAAAGCTGTTGCTAGCCAGCCCCCTTCCTTGGAAGCGCTTTTGTAGGCCTAAGAACACTGGGGCTCTGGGCTTCTCTAGCCACCTCATCTTCTGCTCATCCTCTCGCGCACTCTAAAGAGAGCTCAGGTGAGAAATTGCAAATGTCCAGCAATTGCTCAGAGATGAAAAGTGCCAGCACTGAAAGCTGTTGCTAGCCAGCACCCTTCCTTGGAAGTGCTATCACAGGCGCAGCAACACTGGGGCTTTGCGCTTCTCTACCCACCAAACGTCATGGTCATTCTCTTTCCGTCTCGTAGACACGAGCTGAGAAATTGCAAACGTCGAGCAATTGCTCAGAGATGAAAAGTGCCAGCACTGAAAGCTGTTGCTAGCCAGCCCCCTTCCTTGGAAGCGCTTTTGTAGGCCTAAGAACACTGGGGCTCTGGGCTTCTCTAGCCACCTAATCTTCTTCCCATCCTCTCACGCACTCTAAAGAGAGCTCAGGTGAGAAATTGCAAATGTCCAGCAATTGCTCAGAGATGAAAAGTGCCAGCACTGAAAGCTGTTGCTAGCCAGCCCCCTTCCTTGGAAGCGCTTTCACAGGCGCAGCAACACTGGGGCTTTGCGCTTCTCTACCCACCAAACGTCACGGTCCTTCTCTTTCCGTCTCGTAGACACGAGCTGAGAAATTGCAAACGTCGAGCAATTGCTCAGAGATGAAAAGTGCCAGCACTGAAAGCTGTTGCTAGCCAGCACCCTTCCTTGGAAGCGCTTTTGTAGGCCTAAGAAGACTGGGGCTCTGGGCTTCTCTAGCCACCTAATCTTCTGCTCATCCTCTCGCGCACTCTAAAGAGAGCTCAGGTGAGAAATTGCAAAGGTCGAGCAATTGCTCAGAGATGAAAAGTGCCAGCACTGAAAGCTGTTGCTAGCCAGCACCCTTCCTTGGAAGTGCTTTCACAGGCGCAGCAACACTGGGGCTTTGCGCTTCTCTACCCACCAAACGTCATGGTCATTCTCTTTCCGTCTCATAGACACGAGCTGAGAAATTGCAAACGTCGAGCAATTGCTCAGAGATGAAAAGTGCCAGCACTGAAAGCTGTTGCTAGCCAGCACCCTTCCTTGGAAGCGCTTTTGTAGGCCTAAGAACAGTGGGGCTCTGGGCTTCTCTAGCCACCTCATCTTCTGCTCATCCTCTCGCGCACTCTAAAGAGAGCTCAGGTGAGAAATTGCAAAGGTCGAGCAATTGCTCAGAGATGAAAAGTGCCAGCACTGAAAGCTGTTGCTAGCCAGCACCCTTCCTTGGAAGCGCTTTTGTAGGCCTAAGAACGCTGGGGCTCTGGGCTTCTCTAGCCACCTAATCTTCTGCTCATCCTCTCGCGCACTCTAAAGAGAGCTCAGGTGAGAAATTGCAAACGTCGAGCAGTTGCTCAGAGATGAAAAGTGCCAGCACTGAAAGCTGTTGCTAGCCAGCACCCTTCCTTGGAAGCGCTTTTGTAGCCCTAAGAACACTGGGGCTTTGCGCTTCTCTAGCCACCTAATCTTGTGCTCATCCTCTCGCGCACTCTAAAGAGACCTCAGGTGAGAAATTGCAAATGTCCAGCAATTGCTCAGAGATGAAAAGTGCCAGCACTGAAAGCTGTTGCTAGCCAGCACCCTTCCTTGCAAGCGCTCTTGTAGGCCTAAGAACACTGGGGCTTTGCGCTTCTCTAGCCACCTAATCTTCTGCTCATCCTCTCGCGCACTCTAAAGAGAGCTCAGGTGAGAAATTGCAAACGTCGAGCAATTGCTCAGAGATGAAAAGTGCCAGCACTGAAAGCTCTTGCTAGCCAGCACCCTTCCTTGGAAGCGCTTTCACAGGCGCAGCAACACTGGGGCTTTGCGCTTCTCTAGCCACCAAACGTCACGGTCATTCTCTTTCCGTCTCGTAGACACGAGCTGAGAAATTGCAAATGTCCAGCAATTGCTCAGAGATGAAAAGTGCCAGCACTGAAAGCTGTTGCTAGCCAGCCCCCTTCCTTGGAAGCGCTTTTGTAGGCCTAAGAACACTGGGGCTCTGGGCTTCTCTAGCCACCTAATCTTCTGCTCATCCTCTCGCGCACTCTAAAGAGAGCTCAGGTGAGAAATTGCAAACGTCGAGCAATTGCTCAGAGATGAAAAGTGCCAGCACTGAAAGCTGTTGCTAGCCAGCACCCTTCCTTGGAAGTGCTTTCACAGGCGCAGCAACACTGGGGCTTTGTGCTTCTCTAGCCACCAAACGTCACGGTCATTCTCTTTCCGTCTCGTAGACACGAGCTGAGAAATTGCAAACGTCGAGCAATTGCTCAGAGATGAAAAGTGCCAGCACTGAAAGCTGTTGCTAGCCAGCCCCCTTCCTTGGAAGCGCTTTTGTAGGCCTAAGAACAGTGGGGCTCTGGGCTTCTCTAGCCACCTAATCTTCTGCTCATCCTCTCGCGCACTCTAAAGAGAGCTCAGGTGAGAAATTGCAAATGTCCAGCAATTGCTCAGAGATGAAAAGTGCCAGCACTGAAAGCTGTTGCTAGCCAGCACCCTTCCTTGGAAGCGCTTTTGTAGGCCTAAGAACACTGGGGCTCTGGGCTTCTCTAGCCACCAAACGTCACGGTCATTCTCTTTCCGTCTCGTAGACACGAGCTGAGAAATTGCAAACGTCGAGCAATTGCTCAGAGATGAAAAGTGCCAGCACTGAAAGCTGTTGCTAGCCAGCACCCTTCCTTGGAAGCGCTTTCACAGGCGCAGCAACACTGGGGCTTTGCGCTTCTCTAGCCACCAAACGTCACGGTCATTCTCTTTCCGTCTCGTAGACACGAGCTGAGAAATTGCAAACGTCGAGCAATTGCTCAGAGATGAAAAGTGCCAGCACTGAAAGCTGTTGCTAGCCAGCCCCCTTCCTTGGAAGCGCTTTTGTAGGCCTAAGAACAGTGGGGCTCTGGGCTTCTCTAGCCACCTAATCTTCTGCTCATCCTCTCGCGCACTCTAAAGAGAGCTCAGGTGAGAAATTGCAAACGTCGAGCAATTGCTCAGAGATGAAAAGTGCCAGCACTGAAAGCTGTTGCTAGCCAGCCCCCTTCCTTGGAAGCGCTTTCACAGGCGCAGTAACACTGGGGCTTTGCGCTTCTCTAGCCACCAAACGTCACGGTCATTCTCTTTCCGTCTCGTAGACACGAGCTGAGAAATTGCAAACGTCCAGCAATTGCTCAGAGATGAAAAGTGCCAGCACTGAAAGCTGTTGCTAGCCAGCACCCTTCCTTGGAAGCGCTTTTGTAGGCCTAAGAAGACTGGGGCTCTGGGCTTCTCTAGCCACCTAATCTTCTGCTCATCCTCTCGCGCACTCTAAAGAGAGCTCAGGTGAGAAATTGCAAACGTCGAGCAGTTGCTCAGAGATGAAAAGTGCCAGCACTGAAAGCTGTTGCTAGCCAGCAGCCTTCCTTGGAAGCGCTTTCACAGGCGCAGCAACACTGGGGCTTTGCGCTTCTCTAGCCACCAAACGTCACGGTCATTCTCTCTCCGTCTCGTAGACACGAGCTGAGAAATTGCAAACGTCCAGCAATTGCTCAGAGATGAAAAGTGCCAGCACTGAAAGCTGTTGCTAGCCAGCACCCTTCCTTGGAAGCGCTTTTGTAGGCCTAAGAACAGTGGGGCTCTGGGCTTCTCTAGCCACCTCATCTTCTGCTCATCCTCTCGCGCACTCTAAAGAGAGCTCAGGTGAGAAATTGCAAACGTCCAGCAATTGCTCAGAGATGAAAAGTGCCAGCACTGAAAGCTGTTGCTAGCCAGCACCCTTCCTTGGAAGTGCTTTCACAGGCGCAGCAACACTGGGGCTTTGCGCTTCTCTAGCCACCAAACGTCATGGTCATTCTCTTTCCGTCTCGTAGACACGAGTTGAGAAATTGCAAACGTCGAGCAATTGCTCAGAGATGAAAAGTGCCAGCACTGAAAGCTGTTGCTAGCCAGCCCCCTTCCTTGGAAGCGCTTTTGTAGGCCTAAGAAGACTGGGGCTCTGGGCTTCTCTAGCCACCTAATCTTCTGCTCATCCTCTCGCGCACTCTAAAGAGAGCTCAGGTGAGAAATTGCAAATGTCCAGCAATTGCTCAGAGATGAAAAGTGCCAGCACTGAAAGCTGTTGCTAGCCAGCACCCTTCCTTGGAAGCGCTTTTGTAGGCCTAAGAACACTGGGGCTCTGGGCTTCTCTAGCCACCTAATCTTCTGCTCATCCTCTCGCGCACTCTAAAGAGAGCTCAGGTGAGAAATTGCAAACGTCGAGCAATTGCTCAGAGATGAAAAGTGCCAGCACTGAAAGCTCTTGCTAGCCAGCAGCCTTCCTTGGAAGCGCTTTCACAGGCGCAGCAACACTGGGGCTTTGCGCTTCTCTAGCCACCAAACGTCACGGTCATTCTCTTTCCGTCTCGTAGACACGAGCTGAGAAATTGCAAACGTCCAGCAATTGCTCAGAGATGAAAAGTGCCAGCGCTGAAAGCTGTTGCTAGCCAGCACCCTTCCTTGGAAGCGCTTTTGTAGGCCTAAGAACACTGGGGCTTTGCGCTTCTCTAGCCACCAAACGTCACAGTCATTCTCTTTCCGTCTCGTAGACACGAGTTGAGAAATTGCAAACGTCGAGCAATTGCTCAGAGATGAAAAGTGCCAGCACTGAAAGCTCTTGCTAGCCAGCACCCTTCCTTGGAAGCGCTTTCACAGGCGCAGCAACACTGGGGCTTTGCGCTTCTCTAGCCACCAAACGTCACGGTCATTCTCTTTCCGTCTCGTAGACACGAGCTGAGAAATTGCAAACGTCCAGCAATTGCTCAGAGATGAAAAGTGCCAGCACTGAAAGCTGTTGCTAGCCAGCACCCTTCCTTGGAAGCGCTTTTGTAGGCCTAAGAAGACTGGGGCTCTGGGCTTCTCCAGCCACCTAATCTTCTGCTCATCCTCTCGCGCACTCTAAAGAGAGCTCAGGTGAGAAATTGCAAAGGTCGAGCAATTGCTCAGAGATGAAAAGTGCCAGCACTGAAAGCTGTTGCTAGCCAGCACCCTTCCTTGGAAGCGCTTTCACAGGCGCAGCAACACTGGGGCTTTGCGCTTCTCTAGCCACCAAACGTCACGGTCATTCTCTTTCCGTCTCGTAGACACGAGCTGAGAGATTGCAAACGTCGAGCAATTGCTCAGAGATGAAAAGTGCCAGCACTGAAAGCTGTTGCTAGCCAGCACCCTTCCTTGGAAGCGCTTTTGTAGGCCTAAGAACAGTGGGGCTCTGGGCTTCTCTAGCCACCTAATCTTGTGCTCATCCTCTCGCGCACTCTAAAGAGAGCTCAGGTGAGAAATTGCAAACGTCGAGCAATTGCTCAGAGATGAAAAGTGCCAGCACTGAAAGCTGTTGCTAGCCAGCACCCTTCCTTGGAAGCGCTTTTGTAGGCCTAAGAAGACTGGGGCTCTGGGCTTCTCTAGCCACCTAATCTTCTGCTCATCCTCTCGCGCACTCTAAAGAGAGCTCAGGTGAGAAATTGCAAACGTCGAGCAATTGCTCAGAGATGAAAAGTGCCAGCACTGAAAGCTGTTGCTAGCCAGCACCCTTCCTTGGAAGCGCTTTTGTAGGCCTAAGAACACTGGGGCTCTGGGCTTCTCTACCCACCTAATCTTCTGCTCATCCTCTCGCGCAGTCTAAAGAGAGCTCAGGTGAGAAACTGCAAACGTCCAGCAATTGCTCAGAGATGAAAAGTGCCAGCACTGAAAGCTGTTGCTAGCCAGCACCCTTCCTTGGAAGCGCTTTCACAGGCGCAGCAACACTGGGGCTTTGCGCTTCTCTAGCCACCAAACGTCATGGTCATTCTCTTTCCGTCTCGTAGACACGAGCTGAGAAATTGCAAACGTCGAGCAATTGCTCAGAGATGAAAAGTGCCAGCACTGAAAGATGTTGCTAGCCAGCACCCTTCCTTGGAAGTGCTTTTGTAGGCCTAAGAACACTGGGGCTCTGGGCTTCTCTAGCCACCTAATCTTCTGCTCATCCTCTCGCGCAGTCTAAAGAGAGCTCAGGTGAGAAATTGCAAATGTCCAGCAATTGCTCAGAGATGAAAAGTGCCAGCACTGAAAGCTGTTGCTAGCCAGCAGCCTTCCTTGGAAGCGCTTTCACAGGCGCAGCAACACTGGGGCTTTGCGCTTCTCTAGCCACCAAACGTCACGGTCCTTCTCTTTCCGTCTCGTAGACACGAGCTGAGAAATTGCAAACGTCGAGCAATTGCTCAGAGATGAAAAGTGCCAGCACTGAAAGCTGTTGCCAGCCAGCACCCTTCCTTGGAAGCGCTTTTGTAGGCCTAAGAACACTGGGGCTCTGGGCTTCTCTAGCCACCTCATCTTCTGCTCATCCTCTCGCGCACTCTAAAGAGAGCTCAGGTGAGAAACTGCAAACGTCCAGCAATTGCTCAGAGATGAAAAGTGCCAGCACTGAAAGCTCTTGCTAGCCAGCACCCTTCCTTGGAAGCGCTTTCACAGGCGCAGCAACACTGGGGCTTTGCGCTTCTCTAGCCACCAAACGTCATGGTCATTCTCTTTCCGTCTCGTAGACACGAGCTGAGAAATTGCAAACGTCGAGCAATTGCTCAGAGATGAAAAGTGCCAGCACTGAAAGATGTTGCTAGCCAGCACCCTTCCTTGGAAGTGCTTTTGTAGGCCTAAGAACAGTGGGGCTCTGGGCTTCTCTAGCCACCTAATCTTCTGCTCATCCTCTCGCGCAGTCTAAAGAGAGCTCAGGTGAGAAATTGCAAATGTCCAGCAATTGCTCAGAGATGAAAAGTGCCAGCACTGAAAGCTGTTGCTAGCCAGCAGCCTTCCTTGGAAGCGCTTTCACAGGCGCAGCAACACTGGGGCTTTGCGCTTCTCTAGCCACCAAACGTCACGGTCATTCTCTTTCCGTCTCGTAGACACGAGCTGAGAAATTGCAAACGTCCAGCAATTGCTCAGAGATGAAAAGTGCCAGCACTGAAAGCTGTTGCCAGCCAGCACCCTTCCTTGGAAGCGCTTTTGTAGGCCTAAGAACACTGGGGCTCTGGGCTTCTCTAGCCACCTAATCTTGTGCTCATCCTCTCGCGCACTCTAAAGAGAGCTCAGGTGAGAAATTGCAAACGTCGAGCAATTGCTCAGAGATGAAAAGTGCCAGCACTGAAAGCTGTTGCTAGCCAGCACCCTTCCTTGGAAGCGCTTTTGTAGGCCTAAGAACACTGGGGCTCTGGGCTTCTCTAGCCACCTCATCTTCTGCTCATCCTCTCGCGCACTCTAAAGAGAGCTCAGGTGAGAAATTGCAAACGTCGAGCAATTGCTCAGAGATGCAAAGTGCCAGCACTGAAAGCTGTTGCTAGCCAGCAGCCTTCCTTGGAAGCGCTTTCACAGGCGCAGCAACACTGCGGCTTTGCGCTTCTCTAGCCACCAAACGTCACGGTCCTTCTCTTTCCGTCTCGTAGACACGAGCTGAGAAATTGCAAACGTCGAGCAATTGCTCAGAGATGAAAAGTGCCAGCACTGAAAGCTGTTGCTAGCCAGCCCCCTTCCTTGGAAGTGCTTTTGTAGGCCTAAGAACACTGGGGCTCTGGGCTTCTCTAGCCACCTCATCTTCTGCTCATCCTCTCGCGCACTCTAAAGAGAGCTCAGGTGAGAAATTGCAAACGTCGAGCAATTGCTCAGAGATGAAAAGTGCCAGCACTGAAAGCTGTTGCTAGCCAGCACCCTTCCTTGGAAGCGCTTTCACAGGCGCAGCAACACTGGGGCTTTGCGCTTCTCTAGCCACCAAACGTCACAGTCATTCTCTTTCCGTCTCGTAGACACGAGCTGAGAAATTGCAAACGTCGAGCAATTGCTCAGAATGAAAAGTGCCAGCACTGAAAGCTCTTGCTAGCCAGCACCCTTCCTTGGAAGTGCTTTTGTAGGCCTAAGAACACTGGGGCTCTGGGCTTCTCTAGCCACCTAATCTTCTGCTCATCCTCTCGCGCACTCTAAAGAGAGCTCAGGTGAGAAATTGCAAACGTCGAGCAATTGCTCAGAGATGAAAAGTGCCAGCACTGAAAGCTGTTGCTAGCCAGCAGCCTTCCTTGGAAGCGCTTTCACAGGCGCAGCAACACTGGGGCTTTGCGCTTCTCTACCCACCAAACGTCACGGTCATTCTCTTTCCGTCTCGTAGACACGAGCTGAGAAATTGCAAACGTCGAGCAATTGCTCAGAGATGAAAAGTGCCAGCACTGAAAGCTGTTGCTAGCCAGCACCCTTCCTCGAAGCGCTTTTGTAGGCCTAAGAACACTGGGGCTCTGGGCTTCTCTACCCACCTAATCTTCTGCTCATCCTCTCGCGCAGTCTAAAGAGAGCTCAGGTGAGAAATTGCAAACGTCCAGCAATTGCTCAGAGATGAAAAGTGCCAGCACTGAAAGCTGTTGCTAGCCAGCAGCCTTCCTTGGAAGCGCTTTCACAGGCGCAGCAACACTGGGCCTTTGCGCTTCTCTACCCACCAAAGGTCACGGTCATTCTCTTTCCGTCTCGTAGACACGAGCTGAGAAATTGCAAACGTCGAGCAATTGCTCAGAGAGAAAAAGTGCCAGCACTGAAAGCTGTTGCTAGCCAGCCCCCTTCCTTGGAAGCGCTTTTGTAGGCCTAAGAACACTGGGGCTCTGGGCTTCTCTAGCCACCTAATCTTCTGCTCATCCTCTCGCGCACTCTAAAGAGAGCTCAGGTGAGAAATTGCAAACGTCGAGCAATTGCTCAGGGATGAAAAGTGCCAGCACTGAAAGCTGTTGCTAGCCAGCACCCTTCCTTGGAAGTGCTTCTGTAGCCCTAAGAACACTGGGGCTCTGGGCTTCTCTAGCCACCTAATCTTCTGCTCATCCTCTCGCGCACTCTAAAGAGAGCTCAGGTGAGAAATTGCAAACGTCCAGCAATTGCTCAGAGATGAAAAGTGCCAGCACTGAAAGCTGTTGCTAGCCAGCACCCTTCCTTGGACGCGCTTTCACAGGCGCAGCAACACTGGGGCTTTGCGCTTCTCTAGCCACCAAACGTCACGGTCATTCTCTTTCCGTCTCGTAGACATGAGCTGAGAAATTGCAAACGTCCAGCAATTGCTCAGAGATGAAAAGTGCCAGCACTGAAAGCTGTTGCTAGCCAGCACCCTTCCTCGAAGCGCTTTTGTAGGCCTAAGAACACTGGGGCTCTGGGCTTCTCTAGCCACCTCATCTTCTGCTCATCCTCTCGCGCAGTCTAAAGAGAGCTCAGGTGAGAAATTGCAAACGTCCAGCAATTGCTCAGAGATGAAAAGTGCCAGCACTGAAAGCTGTTGCTAGCCAGCACCCTTCCTTGGACGCGCTTTCACAGGCGCAGCAACACTGGGGCTTTGCGCTTCTCTAGCCACCAAACGTCACGGTCATTCTCTTTCCGTCTCGTAGACATGAGCTGAGAAATTGCAAACGTCGAGCAATTGCTCAGAGATGAAAAGTGCCAGCACTGAAAGCTGTTGCTAGCCAGCACCCTTCCTCGAAGCGCTTTTGTAGGCCTAAGAACACTGGGGCTCTGGGCTTCTCTAGCCACCTCATCTTCTGCTCATCCTCTCGCGCAGTCTAAAGAGAGCTCAGGTGAGAAATTGCAAACGTCCAGCAATTGCTCAGAGATGAAAAGTGCCAGCACTGAAAGCTGTTGCTAGCCAGCAGCCTTCCTTGGAAGCGCTTTCACAGGCGCAGCAACACTGGGGCTTTGCGCTTCTCTACCCACCAAAGGTCACGGTCATTCTCTTTCCGTCTCGTAGACACGAGCTGAGAAATTGCAAACGTCGAGCAATTGCTCAGAGAGAAAAAGTGCCAGCACTGAAAGCTGTTGCTAGCCAGCCCCCTTCCTTGGAAGCGCTTTTGTAGGCCTAAGAACACTGGGGCTCTGGGCTTCTCTAGCCACCTAATCTTCTGCTCATCCTCTCGCGCACTCTAAAGAGAGCTCAGGTGAGAAATTGCAAACGTCGAGCAATTGCTCAGGGATGAAAAGTGCCAGCACTGAAAGCTGTTGCTAGCCAGCACCCTTCCTTGGAAGTGCTTCTGTAGCCCTAAGAACACTGGGGCTCTGGGCTTCTCTAGCCACCTAATCTTCTGCTCATCCTCTCGCGCACTCTGAAGAGAGCTCAGGTGAGAAATTGCAAACGTCGAGCAATTGCTCAGAGATGAAAAGTGCCAGCACTGAAAGCTGTTGCTAGCCAGCACCCTTCCTTGGAAGCGCTTTCACAGGCGCAGCAACACTGGGGCTTTGCGCTTCTCTAGCCACCAAACGTCACAGTCATTCTCTTTCCGTCTCGTAGACACGAGCTGAGAAATTGCAAACGTCGAGCAATTGCTCAGAGATGAAAAGTGCCAGCACTGAAAGCTGTTGCTAGCCAGCACCCTTCCTTGGAAGTGCTTTTGTAGGCCTAAGAACACTGGGGCTCTGGGCTTCTCTAGCCACCTAATCTTCTGCTCATCCTCTCGCGCACTCTAAAGAGAGCTCAGGTGAGAAATTGCAAATGTCCAGCAATTGCTCAGAGATGAAAAGTGCCAGCACTGAAAGCTGTTGCTAGCCAGCACCCTTCCTTGGAAGCGCTTTTGTAGCCCTAAGAACACTGGGGCTCTGGGCTTCTCTAGCCACCTCATCTTCTGCTCATCCTCTCGCGCACTCTAAAGAGAGCTCAGGTGAGAAATTGCAAACGTCCAGCAATTGCTCAGAGATGAAAAGTGCCAGCACTGAAAGCTGTTGCTAGCCAGCAGCCTTCCTTGGAAGCGCTTTCACAGGCGCAGCAACACTGGGGCTTTGCGCTTCTCTAGCCACCAAACGTCACGGTCATTCTCTTTCCGTCTCGTAGACACGAGCTGAGAAATTGCAAACGTCGAGCAATTGCTCCGAGATGAAAAGTGCCAGCACTGAAAGCTGTTGCTAGCCAGCACCCTTCCTTGGAAGCGCTTTTGTAGGCCTAAGAACACTGGGGCTCTGGGCTTCTCTAGCCACCTCATCTTGTGCTCATCCTCTCGCGCACTCTAAAGAGAGCTCAGGGGAGAAATTGCAAAGGTCGAGCAATTGCTCAGAGATGAAAAGTGCCAGCACTGAAAGCTGTTGCTAGCCAGCACCCTTCCTTGGAAGCGCTTTCACAGGCGCAGCAACACTGGGGCTTTGCGCTTCTCTACCCACCAAACGTCACGGTCATTCTCTTTCCGTCTCGTAGACACGAGCTGAGAAATTGCAAACGTCGAGCAATTGCTCAGAGATGAAAAGTGCCAGCACTGAAAGCTGTTGCTAGCCAGCACCCTTCCTTGGAAGCGCTTTTGTAGGCCTAAGAACACTGGGGCTCTGGGCTTCTCTAGCCACCTAATCTTCTGCTCATCCTCTCGCGCACTCTAAAGAGAGCTCAGGTGAGAAATTGCAAACGTCCAGCAATTGCTCAGAGATGAAAAGTGCCAGCACTGAAAGCTCTTGCTAGCCAACACCCTTCCTTGGAAGCGCTTTCACAGGCACAGCAACACTGGGGCTTTGCGCTTCTCTAGCCACCAAACGTCACGGTCCTTCTCTTTCCGTCTCGTAGACACGAGCTGAGAAATTGCAAACGTCGAGCAATTGCTCAGAGATGAAAAGTGCCAGCACTGAAAGCTGTTGCTAGCCAGCCCCCTTCCTTGGAAGCGCTTTTGTAGGCCTAAGAAGACTGGGGCTCTGGGCTTCTCTAGCCACCTAATCTTCTGCTCATCCTCTCGCGCACTCTAAAGAGAGCTCAGGTGAGAAATTGCAAACGTCGAGCAATTGCTCAGAGATGAAAAGTGCCAGCACTGAAAGCTGTTGCTAGCCAGCCCCCTTCCTTGGAAGCGCTTCTGTAGGCCTAAGAACACCGGGGCTTTGCGATTCTCTAGCCACCTAATCTTCTGCTCATCCTCTCGCGCAGTCTAAAGAGAGCTCAGGTGAGAAATTGCAAACGTCCAGCAATTGCTCAGAGATGAAAAGTGCCAGCACTGAAAGCTGTTGCTAGCCAGCAGCCTTCCTTGGAAGCGCTTTCACAGGCGCAGCAACACTGGGGCTTTGCGCTTCTCTAGCCACCAAACGTCACGGTCACTATCTCTCCGTCTCGTAGACACGAGCTGAGAAATTGCAAACGTCGAGCAATTGCTCAGAGATGAAAAGTGCCAGCACTGAAAGCTGTTGCTAGCCAGCACCCTTCCTTGGAAGCGCTTTTGTAGGCCTAAGAACACTGGGGCTCTGGGCTTCTCTAGCCACCTCATCTTCTGCTCATCCTCTCGCGCACTCTAAAGAGAGCTCAGGTGAGAAATTGCAAACGTCCAGCAATTGCTCAGAGATGAAAAGTGCCAGCACTGAAAGCTGTTGCTAGCCAGCACCCTTCCTTGGAAGCGCTTTCACAGGCGCAGCAACACTGGGGCTTTGCGCTTCTCTACCCACCAAACGTCACGCTCATTCTCTTTCCGTCTCGTAGACATGAGCTGAGAAATTGCAAACGTCGAGCAATTGCTCAGAGATGAAAAGTGCCAGCACTGAAAGCTGTTGCTAGCCAGCACCCTTCCTCGAAGCGCTTTTGTAGGCCTAAGAAGACTGGGGCTCTGGGCTTCTCTAGCCACCTAATCTTCTGCTCATCCTCTTGCGCAGTCTAAAGAGAGCTCAGGTGAGAAATTGCAAACGTCCAGCAATTGCTCAGAGATGAAAAGTGCCAGCACTGAAAGCTGTTGCTAGCCAGCACCCTTCCTTGGAAGCGCTTTCACAGGCGCAGCAACACTGGGGCTTTGCGCTTCTCTAGCCACCAAACGTCACGGTCCTTCTCTTTCCGTCTCGTAGACACGAGCTGAGAAATTGCAAACGTCGAGCAATTGCTCAGAGATGAAAAGTGCCAGCACTGAAAGCTGTTGCTAGCCAGCACCCTTCCTTGGAAGCGCTTTTGTAGGCCTAAGAACACTGGGGCTCTGGGCTTCTCTAGCCACCTAATCTTCTGCTCATCCTCTCGCGCACTCTAAAGAGAGCTCAGGTGAGAAATTGCAAACGTCGAGCAATTGCTCAGAGATGAAAAGTGCCAGCACTGAAAGCTGTTGCTAGCCAGCACCCTTCCTTGGAAGTGCTTCTGTAGCCCTAAGAACACTGGGGCTCTGGGCTTCTCTAGCCACCTAATCTTCTGCTCATCCTCTCGCGCACTCTAAAGAGAGCTCAAGTGAGAAATTGCAAACGTCGAGCAATTGCTCAGAGATGAAAAGTGCCAGCACTGAAAGCTGTTGCTAGCCAGCACCCTTCCTTGGAAGCGCTTTCACAGGCGCAGCAACACTGGGGCTTTGCGCTTCTCTAGCCACCAAACGTCACAGTCATTCTCTTTCCGTCTCGTAGACACGAGCTGAGAAATTGCAAACATCGAGCAATTGCTCAGAGATGAAAAGTGCCAGCACTGAAAGCTGTTGCTAGCCAGCACCCTTCCTTGGAAGCGCTTTTGTAGGCCTAAGAAGACTGGGGCTCTGGGCTTCTCTAGCCACCTAATCTTCTGCTCATCCTCTCGCGCGGTCTAAAGAGAGCTCAGGTGAGAAATTGCAAAGGTCGAGCAATTGCTCAGAGATGAAAAGTGCCAGCACTGAAAGCTCTTGCTAGCCAGCACCCTTCCTTGGAAGCGCTTTCACAGGCACAGCAACACTGGGGCTTTGCGCTTCTCTAGCCACCAAACGTCACGGTCATTCTCTTTCCGTCTCGTAGACACGAGCTGAGAAATTGCAAACGTCGAGCAATTGCTCAGAGATGAAAAGTGCCAGCACTGAAAGCTGTTGCTAGCCAGCACCCTTCCTTGGAAGCGCTTTTGTAGGCCTAAGAACACTGGGGCTTTGCCATTCTCTAGCCACCTAATCTTGTGCTCATCCTCTCGCGCACTCTAAAGAGAGCTCAGGTGAGAAATTGCAAATGTCCAGCAATTGCTCAGAGATGAAAAGTGCCAGCACTGAAAGCTGTTGCTAGCCAGCACCCTTCCTTGGAAGCGCTTTCACAGGCGCAGCAACACTGGGGCTTTGCGCTTCTCTACGCACCAAACGTCACGGTCATTCTCTTTCCGTCTCGTAGACACGAGCTGAGAAATTGCAAACGTCGAGCAATTGCTCAGAGATGAAAAGTGCCAGCACTGAAAGCTGTTGCTAGCCAGCCCCCTTCCTTGGAAGCGCTTTTGTAGGCCTAAGAACACTGGGGCTCTGGGCTTCTCTAGCCACCTCATCTTGTGCTCATCCTCTCGCGCACTCTAAAGAGAGCTCAGGTGAGAAATTGCAAAGGTCGAGCAATTGCTCAGAGATGAAAAGTGCCAGCACTGAAAGCTGTTGCTAGCCAGCACCCTTCCTTGGAAGCGCTTTCACAGGCGCAGCAACACTGGGGCTTTGCGCTTCTCTAGCCACCAAACGTCACGGTCATTCTCTTTCCGTCTCGTAGACACGAGCTGAGAAATTGCAAACATCGAGCAATTGCTCAGAGATGAAAAGTGCCAGCACTGAAAGCTGTTGCTAGCCAGCCCCCTTCCTTGGAAGCGCTTTTGTAGGCCTAAGAACAGTGGGGCTCTGGGCTTCTCTAGCCACCTAATCTTGTGCTCATCCTCTCGCGCACTCTAAAGAGAGCTCAGGTGAGAAATTGCAAACGTCGAGCAATTGCTCAGAGATGAAAAGTGCCAGCACTGAAAGCTGTTGCTAGCCAGCACCCTTCCTTGGAAGTGCTTCTGTAGCCCTAAGAACACTGGGGCTCTGGGCTTCTCTAGCCACCTAATCTTCTGCTCATCCTCTCGCGCAGTCTAAAGAGAGCTCAGGTGAGAAATTGCAAACGTCGAGCAATTGCTCAGAGATGAAAAGTGCCAGCACTGAAAGCTGTTGCTAGCCAGCACCCCTCCTTGGAAGCGCTTTCACAGGCGCAGCAACACTGGGGCTTTGCGCTTCTCTAGCCACCAAACGTCACAGTCATTCTCTTTCCGTCTCGTAGACACGAGCTGAGAAATTGCAAACGTCGAGCAATTGCTCAGAGATGAAAAGTGCCAGCACTGAAAGCTGTTGCTAGCCAGCCCCCTTCCTTGGAAGCGCTTTTGTAGGCCTAAGAACACTGGGGCTCTGGGCTTCTCTAGCCACCTAATCTTCTGCTCATCCTCTCGCGCAGTCTAAAGAGAGCTCAGGTGAGAAATTGCAAACGTCCAGCAATTGCTCAGAGATGAAAAGTGCCAGCACTGAAAGCTGTTGCTAGCCAGCACCCTTCCTTGGAAGCGCTTTTGTAGGCCTAAGAACACTGGGGCTTTGCGCTTCTCTAGCCACCTAATCTTCTGCTCATTCTCTCGCGCACTCTAAAGAGAGCTCAGGTGAGAAATTGCAAACGTCGAGCAATTGCTCAGAGATGAAAAGTGCCAGCACTGAAAGCTGTTGCTAGCCAGCACCCTTCCTTGGAAGCGCTTTCACAGGCGCAGCAACACTGGGGCTTTGCGCTTCTCTAGCCACCAAACGTCACAGTCATTCTCTTTCCGTCTCGTAGACACGAGCTGAGAAATTGCAAAGGTCGAGCAATTGCTCAGAGATGAAAAGTGCCAGCACTGAAAGCTGTTGCTAGCCAGCCCCCTTCCTTGGAAGCGCTTTTGTAGGCCTAAGAAGACTGGGGCTCTGGGCTTCTCTAGCCACCTAATCTTGTGCTCATCCTCTCGCGCAGTCTAAAGAGAGCTCAGGTGAGAAATTGCAAACGTCCAGCAATTGCTCAGAGATGAAAAGTGCCAGCACTGAAAGCTCTTGCTAGCCAGCACCCTTCCTTGGAAGCGCTTTCACAGGCGCAGCAACACTGGGGCTTTGCGCTTCTCTAGCCACCAAACGTCACAGTCATTCTCTTTCCGTCTCGTAGACACGAGCTGAGAAATTGCAAACGTCCAGCAATTGCTCAGAGATGAAAAGTGCCAGCACTGAAAGCTCTTGCTAGCCAGCAGCCTTCCTTGGAAGCGCTTTTGTAGGCCTAAGAACACTTGGGCTTTGCGCTTCTCTAGCAACCTAATCTTCTGCTCATCCTCTCGCGCACTCTAAAGAGAGCTCAGGTGAGAAATTGCAAACGTCGAGCAATTGCTCAGAGATGAAAAGTGCCAGCACTGAAAGCTGTTGCTAGCCAGCACCCTTCCTTGGAAGCGCTTTTGTAGGCCTAAGAACACTGGGGCTCTGGGCTTCTCTAGCCACCTCATCTTCTGCTCATCCTCTCGCGCACTCTAAAGAGAGCTCAGGTGAGAAATTGCAAACGTCCAGCAATTGCTCAGAGATGAAAAGTGCCAGCACTGAAAGCTGTTGCTAGCCAGCACCCTTCCTTGGAAGCGCTTTCACAGGCGCAGCAACACTGGGGCTTTGCGCTTCTCTAGCCACCAAACGTCACGGTCATTCTCTTTCCGTCTCGTAGACACGAGCTGAGAAATTGCAAACGTCGAGCAATTGCTCAGAGATGAAAAGTGCCAGCACTGAAAGCTGTTGCTAGCCAGCACCCTTCCTTGGAAGCGCTTTTGTAGGCCTAAGAACAGTGGGGCTCTGGGCTTCTCTAGCCACCTAATCTTCTGCTCATCCTCTCGCGCACTCTAAAGAGAGCTCAGGTGAGAAATTGCAAACGTCCAGCAATTGCTCAGAGATGAAAAGTACCAGCACTGAAAGCTGTTGCTAGCCAGCAGCCTTCCTTGGAAGCGCTTTCACAGGCGCAGCAACACTGGGGCTTTGCGCTTCTCTAGCCACCAAACGTCACGGTCATTCTCTTTCCGTCTCGTAGACACGAGCTGAGAAATTGCAAACGTCGAGCAATTGCTCAGAGATGAAAAGTGCCAGCACTGAAAGCTGTTGCTAGCCAGCACCCTTCCTTGGAAGCGCTTTTGTAGGCCTAAGAACACTGGGGCTTTGCGCTTCTCTAGCAACCTAATCTTCTGCTCATCCTCTCGCGCAGTCTAAAGAGAGCTCAGGTGAGAAATTGCAAACGTCGAGCAATTGCTCAGAGATGAAAAGTGCCAGCACTGAAAGCTCTTGCTAGCCAGCACCCTTCCTTGGAAGCGCTTTTGTAGGCCTAAGAAGACTGGGGCTCTGGGCTTCTCTAGCCACCTAATCTTCTCCTCATCCTCTCGCGCAGTCTAAAGAGAGCTCAGGTGAGAAATTGCAAACGTCGAGCAATTGCTCAGAGATGAAAAGTGCCAGCACTGAAAGCTGTTGCTAGCCAGCACCCTTCCTTGGAAGCGCTTTCACAGGCACAGCAACACTGGGGCTTTGCGCTTCTCTAGCCACCAAACGTCACGGTCATTCTCTTTCCGTCTCGTAGACACGAGCTGAGAAACTGCAAACATCGAGCAATTGCTCAGAGATGAAAAGTACCAGCACTGAAAGCTGTTGCTAGCCAGCACCCTTCCTTGGAAGTGCTTTTGTAGGCCTAAGAACACTGGGGCTTTGCGCTTCTCTAGCCACCTAATCTTCTGCTCATCCTCTCGCGCAGTCTAAAGAGAGCTCAGGTGAGAAATTGCAAACGTTGAGCAATTGCTCAGAGATGAAAAGTGCCAGCACTGAAAGCTGTTGCTAGCCAGCACCCTTCCTTGGAAGCGCTTTTGTAGCCCTAAGAACACTGGGGCTCTGGGCTTCTCTAGCCACCTAATCTTCTGCTCATCCTCTCGCGCAGTCTAAAGAGAGCTCAGGTGAGAAATTGCAAACGTTGAGCAATTGCTCAGAGATGAAAAGTGCCAGCACTGAAAGCTGTTGCTAGCCAGCACCCTTCCTTGGAAGCGCTTTCACAGGCGCAGCAACACTGGGGCTTTGCGCTTCTCTAGCCACCAAACGTCACGGTCATTCTCTTTCCGTCTCGTAGACACGAGCTGAGAAATTGCAAACGTCCAGCAATTGCTCAGAGATGAAAAGTGCCAGCACTGAAAGCTGTTGCTAGCCAGCCCCCTTCCTTGGAAGCGCTTTTGTAGGCCTAAGAAGACTGGGGCTCTGGGCTTCTCTAGCCACCTAATCTTCTGCTCATCCTCTCGCGCAGTCTAAAGAGAGCTCAGGTGAGAAATTGCAAACGTCGAGCAATTGCTCAGAGATGAAAAGTGCCAGCACTGAAAGCTGTTGCTAGCCAGCAGCCTTCCTTGGAAGCACTTTCACAGGCGCAGCAACACTGGGGCTTTGCGCTTCTCTAGCCACCAAACGTCACGGTCATTCTCTTTCCGTCTCGTAGACACGAGCTGAGAAATTGCAAACGTCGAGCAATTGCTCAGAGATGAAAAGTGCCAGCACTGAAAGCTGTTGCTAGCCAGCCCCCTTCCTTGGAAGCGCTTTTGTAGGCCTAAGAAGACTGGGGCTCTGGGCTTCTCTAGCCACCTAATCTTCTGCTCATCCTCTCGCGCACTCTAAAGAGAGCTCAGGTGAGAAATTGCAAAGGTCGAGCAATTGCTCAGAGATGAAAAGTGCCAGCACTGAAAGCTGTTGCTAGCCAGCACCCTTCCTTGGAAGCGCTTTCACAGGCACAGCAACACTGGGGCTTTGCGCTTCTCTACCCACCAAACGTCACAGTCATTCTCTTTCCGTCTCGTAGACACGAGCTGAGAAATTGCAAACGTCGAGCAATTGCTCAGAGATGAAAAGTGCCAGCACTGAAAGCTGTTGCTAGCCAGCACCCTTCCTTGGAAGCGCTTTTGTAGGCCTAAGAACACTGGGGCTTTGCGATTCTCTAGCCACCTAATCTTCTGCTCATCCTCTCGCGCACTCTAAAGAGAGCTCAGGTGAGAAATTGCAAACGTCCAGCAATTGCTCAGAGATGAAAAGTACCAGCACTGAAAGCTGTTGCTAGCCAGCACCCTTCCTTGGAAGCGCTTTCACAGGCGCAGCAACACTGGGGCTTTGCGCTTCTCTAGCCACCAAACGTCACGGTCCTTCTCTTTCCGTCTCGTAGACACGAGCTGAGAAATTGCAAACGTCCAGCAATTGCTCAGAGATGAAAAGTGCCAGCACTGAAAGCTGTTGCTAGCCAGCAGCCTTCCTTGGAAGCGCTTTCACAGGTGCAGCAACACTGGGGCTTTGCGCTTCTCTAGCCACCAAACGTCATGGTCATTCTCTTTCCGTCTCGTAGACACGAGTTGAGAAATTGCAAACGTCGAGCAATTGCTCAGAGATGAAAAGTGCCAGCACTGAAAGCTGTTGCTAGCCAGCACCCTTCCTTGGAAGCGCTTTTGTAGGCCTAAGAACACTTGGGCTTTGCGCTTCTCTAGCAACCTAATCTTCTGCTCATCCTCTCGCGCGGTCTAAAGAGAGCTCAGGTGAGAAATTGCAAACGTCGAGCAATTGCTCAGAGATGAAAAGTGCCAGCACTGAAAGCTGTTGCTAGCCAGCACCCTTCCTTGGAAGCGCTTTCACAGGCACAGCAACACTGGGGCTTTGCGCTTCTCTAGCCACCAAACGTCACGGTCATTCTCTTTCCGTCTTGTAGACACGAGCTGAGAAATTGCAAACGTCCAGCAATTGCTCAGAGATGAAAAGTGCCAGCACTGAAAGCTGTTGCTAGCCAGCACCCTTCCTTGGAAGTGCTTTTCTAGGCCTAAGAACACTGGGGCTTTGCGCTTCTCTAGCCACCTAATCTTGTGCTCATCCTCTCGCGCACTCTAAAGAGAGCTCAGGTGAGAAATTGCAAATGTCCAGCAATTGCTCAGAGATGAAAAGTGCCAGCACTGAAAGCTGTTGCTAGCCAGCCCCCTTCCTTGGAAGCGCTTTTGTAGGCCTAAGAACACTGGGGCTTTGCGCTTCTCTAGCCACCTAATCTTCTGCTCATCCTCTCGCGCACTCTAAAGGGTGCTCAGGTGAGAAATTGCAAACGTCGAGCAATTGCTCAGAGATGAAAAGTGCCAGCACTGAAAGCTGTTGCTAGCCAGCCCCCTTCCTTGGAAGCGCTTTTGTAGGCCTAAGAAGACTGGGGCTCTGGGCTTCTCTAGCCACCTAATCTTCTGCTCATCCTCTCGCGCACTCTAAAGAGAGCTCAGGTGAGAAATTGCAAACGTCGAGCAATTGCTCAGAGATGAAAAGTGCCAGCACTGAAAGCTGTTGCTAGCCAGCACCCTTCCTTGGAAGCGCTTTCACAGGCGCAGCAACACTGGGGCTTTGCGCTTCTCTAGCCACCAAACGTCACGGTCATTCTCTTTCCGTCTCGTAGACACGAGCTGAGAAATTGCAAACGTCGAGCAATTGCTCAGAGATGAAAAGTGCCAGCACTGAAAGCTGTTGCTAGCCAGCACCCTTCCTTGGAAGCGCTTTCACAGGCGCAGCAACACTGGGGCTTTGCACTTCTCTAGCCACCAAACGTCACGGTCATTCTCTTTCCGTCTCGTAGACACGAGCTGAGAAATTGCAAACGTCCAGCAATTGCTCAGAGATGAAAAGAGCCAGCACTGAAAGCTGTTGCTAGCCAGCCCCCTTCCTTGGAAGCGCTTTTGTAGGCCTAAGAAGACTGGGGCTCTGGGCTTCTCTAGCCACCTAATCTTCTGCTCATCCTCTCGCGCACTCTAAAGAGAGCTCAGGTGAGAAATTGCAAACGTCGAGCAATTGCTCAGAGATGAAAAGTGCCAGCACTGAAAGCTGTTGCTAGCCAGCACCTTTCCTTGGAAGCGCTTTTGTAGGCCTAAGAAGACTGGGGCTCTGGGCTTCTCTAGCCACCTAATCTTCTGCTCATCCTCTCGCGCACTCTAAAGAGAGCTCAGGTGAGAAATTGCAAACGTCGAGCAATTGCTCAGAGATGAAAAGTGCCAGCACTGAAAGCTGTTGCTAGCCAGCACCCTTCCTTGGAAGCGCTTTCACAGGCGCAGCAACACTGGGGCTTTGCGCTTCTCTAGCCACCAAACGTCACGGTCATTCTCTTTCCGTCTCGTAGACACGAGCTGAGAAATTGCAAACGTCGAGCAATTGCTCAGAGATGAAAAGTGCCAGCACTGAAAGCTGTTGCTAGCCAGCACCCTTCCTTGGAAGCGCTTTTGTAGGCCTAAGAAGACTGGGGCTCTGGGCTTCTCTAGCCACCTAATCTTCTGCTCATCCTCTCGCGCACTCTAAAGAGAGCTCAGGTGAGAAATTGCAAACGTCCAGCAATTGCTCAGAGATGAAAAGTGCCAGCACTGAAAGCTGTTGCTAGCCAGCACCCTTCCTTGGAGGCGCTTTCACAGGCGCAGCAACACTGGGGCTTTGCGCTTCTCTAGCCACCAAACGTCACGGTCATTCTCTTTCCGTCTCGTAGACACGAGCTGAGAAATTGCAAACGTCGAGCAATTGCTCAGAGATGAAAAGTGCCAGCACTGAAAGCTGTTGCTAGCCAGCCCCCTTCCTTGGAAGCGCTTTTGTAGGCCTAAGAAGACTGGGGCTCTGGGCTTCTCTAGCCACCTAATCTTCTGCTCATCCTCTCGCGCACTCTAAAGAGAGCTCAGGTGAGAAATTGCAAATGTCCAGCAATTGCTCAGAGATGAAAAGTGCCAGCACTGAAAGCTGTTGCTAGCCAGCACCCTTCCTTGGAAGCGCTTTCACAGGCACAGCAACACTGGGGCTTTGCGCTTCTCTACCCACCAAACGTCACAGTCATTCTCTTTCCGTCTCGTAGACACGAGCTGAGAAATTGCAAACGTCGAGCAATTGCTCAGAGATGAAAAGTGCCAGCACTGAAAGCTGTTGCTAGCCAGCACCCTTCCTTGGAAGCGCTTTTGTAGGCCTAAGAACACTGGGGCTTTGCGATTCTCTAGCCACCTAATCTTCTGCTCATCCTCTCGCGCACTCTAAAGAGAGCTCAGGTGAGAAATTGCAAACGTCGAGCAATTGCTCAGAGATGAAAAGTACCAGCACTGAAAGCTGTTGCTAGCCAGCACCCTTCCTTGGAAGCGCTTTCACAGGCGCAGCAACACTGGGGCTTTGCGCTTCTCTAGCCACCAAACGTCACGGTCCTTCTCTTTCCGTCTCGTAGACACGAGCTGAGAAATTGCAAACGTCCAGCAATTGCTCAGAGATGAAAAGTGCCAGCACTGAAAGCTGTTGCTAGCCAGCAGCCTTCCTTGGAAGCGCTTTCACAGGTGCAGCAACACTGGGGCTTTGCGCTTCTCTAGCCACCAAACGTCATGGTCATTCTCTTTCCGTCTCGTAGACACGAGTTGAGAAATTGCAAACGTCGAGCAATTGCTCAGAGATGAAAAGTGCCAGCACTGAAAGCTGTTGCTAGCCAGCACCCTTCCTTGGAAGCGCTTTTGTAGGCCTAAGAACACTTGGGCTTTGCGCTTCTCTAGCAACCTAATCTTCTGCTCATCCTCTCGCGCGGTCTAAAGAGAGCTCAGGTGAGAAATTGCAAACGTCGAGCAATTGCTCAGAGATGAAAAGTGCCAGCACTGAAAGCTGTTGCTAGCCAGCACCCTTCCTTGGAAGCGCTTTCACAGGCACAGCAACACTGGGGCTTTGCGCTTCTCTAGCCACCAAACGTCACGGTCATTCTCTTTCCGTCTTGTAGACACGAGCTGAGAAATTGCAAACGTCCAGCAATTGCTCAGAGATGAAAAGTGCCAGCACTGAAAGCTGTTGCTAGCCAGCACCCTTCCTTGGAAGTGCTTTTCTAGGCCTAAGAACACTGGGGCTTTGCGCTTCTCTAGCCACCTAATCTTGTGCTCATCCTCTCGCGCACTCTAAAGAGAGCTCAGGTGAGAAATTGCAAATGTCCAGCAATTGCTCAGAGATGAAAAGTGCCAGCACTGAAAGCTGTTGCTAGCCAGCCCCCTTCCTTGGAAGCGCTTTTGTAGGCCTAAGAACACTGGGGCTTTGCGCTTCTCTAGCCACCTAATCTTCTGCTCATCCTCTCGCGCACTCTAAAGGGTGCTCAGGTGAGAAATTGCAAACGTCGAGCAATTGCTCAGAGATGAAAAGTGCCAGCACTGAAAGCTGTTGCTAGCCAGCCCCCTTCCTTGGAAGCGCTTTTGTAGGCCTAAGAAGACTGGGGCTCTGGGCTTCTCTAGCCACCTAATCTTCTGCTCATCCTCTCGCGCACTCTAAAGAGAGCTCAGGTGAGAAATTGCAAACGTCGAGCAATTGCTCAGAGATGAAAAGTGCCAGCACTGAAAGCTGTTGCTAGCCAGCACCCTTCCTTGGAAGCGCTTTCACAGGCGCAGCAACACTGGGGCTTTGGGCTTCTCTAGCCACCAAACGTCACGGTCATTCTCTTTCCGTCTCGTAGACACGAGCTGAGAAATTGCAAACGTCGAGCAATTGCTCAGAGATGAAAAGTGCCAGCACTGAAAGCTGTTGCTAGCCAGCACCCTTCCTTGGAAGCGCTTTCACAGGCGCAGCAACACTGGGGCTTTGCACTTCTCTAGCCACCAAACGTCACGGTCATTCTCTTTCCGTCTCGTAGACACGAGCTGAGAAATTGCAAACGTCCAGCAATTGCTCAGAGATGAAAAGAGCCAGCACTGAAAGCTGTTGCTAGCCAGCCCCCTTCCTTGGAAGCGCTTTTGTAGGCCTAAGAAGACTGGGGCTCTGGGCTTCTCTAGCCACCTAATCTTCTGCTCATCCTCTCGCGCACTCTAAAGAGAGCTCAGGTGAGAAATTGCAAACGTCGAGCAATTGCTCAGAGATGAAAAGTGCCAGCACTGAAAGCTGTTGCTAGCCAGCACCTTTCCTTGGAAGCGCTTTTGTAGGCCTAAGAACACTGGGGCTTTGCGCTTCTCTAGCCACCTAATCTTCTGCTCATCCTCTCGCGCACTCTAAAGAGAGCTCAGGTGAGAAATTGCAAACGTCGAGCAATTGCTCAGAGATGAAAAGTGCCAGCACTGAAAGCTGTTGCTAGCCAGCACCCTTCCTTGGAAGCGCTTTCACAGGCGCAGCAACACTGGGGCTTTGCGCTTCTCTAGCCACCAAACGTCACGGTCATTCTCTTTCCGTCTCGTAGACACGAGCTGAGAAATTGCAAACGTCGAGCAATTGCTCAGAGATGAAAAGTGCCAGCACTGAAAGCTGTTGCTAGCCAGCACCCTTCCTTGGAAGCGCTTTTGTAGGCCTAAGAAGACTGGGGCTCTGGGCTTCTCTAGCCACCTAATCTTCTGCTCATCCTCTCGCGCACTCTAAAGAGAGCTCAGGTGAGAAATTGCAAACGTCCAGCAATTGCTCAGAGATGAAAAGTGCCAGCACTGAAAGCTGTTGCTAGCCAGCACCCTTCCTTGGAGGCGCTTTCACAGGCACAGCAACACTGGGGCTTTGCGCTTCTCTAGCCACCAAACGTCACGGTCATTCTCTTTCCGTCTCGTAGACACGAGCTGAGAAATTGCAAACGTCGAGCAATTGCTCAGAGATGAAAATTGCCAGCACTGAAAGCTGTTGCTAGCCAGCACCGTTCCTTGGAAGTGCTTTTGTAGGCCTAAGAACACTGGGGCTTTGCGCTTCTCTAGCCACCTAATCTTCTGCTCATCCTCTCGCGCAGTCTAAAGAGAGCTCAGGTGAGAAATTGCAAACGTCCAGCAATTGCTCAGAGATGAAAAGTGCCAGCACTGAAAGCTGTTGCTAGCCAGCACCCTTCCTTGGAAGCGCTTTCACAGGCACAGCAACACTGGGGCTTTGCGCTTCTCTAGCCACCAAACGTCACGGTCATTCTCTTTCCGTCTCGTAGACACGAGCTGAGAAATTGCAAACGTCGAGCAATTGCTCAGAGATGAAAAGTGCCAGCACTGAAAGCTGTTGCTAGCCAGCCCCCTTCCTTGGAAGCGCTTTTGTAGGCCTAAGAACACTGGGGCTTTGCGCTTCTCTAGCCACCTAATCTTCTGCTCATCCTCTCGCGCACTCTAAAGGGTGCTCAGGTGAGAAATTGCAAACGTCGAGCAATTGCTCAGAGATGAAAAGTGCCAGCACTGAAAGCTGTTGCTAGCCAGCCCCCTTCCTTGGAAGCGCTTTTGTAGGCCTAAGAAGACTGGGGCTCTGGGCTTCTCTAGCCACCTAATCTTCTGCTCATCCTCTCGCGCACTCTAAAGAGAGCTCAGGTGAGAAATTGCAAACGTCGAGCAATTGCTCAGAGATGAAAAGTGCCAGCACTGAAAGCTGTTGCTAGCCAGCACCCTTCCTTGGAAGCGCTTTCACAGGCGCAGCAACACTGGGGCTTTGGGCTTCTCTAGCCACCAAACGTCACGGTCATTCTCTTTCCGTCTCGTAGACACGAGCTGAGAAATTGCAAACGTCGAGCAATTGCTCAGAGATGAAAAGTGCCAGCACTGAAAGCTGTTGCTAGCCAGCACCCTTCCTTGGAAGCGCTTTCACAGGCGCAGCAACACTGGGGCTTTGCACTTCTCTAGCCACCAAACGTCACGGTCATTCTCTTTCCGTCTCGTAGACACGAGCTGAGAAATTGCAAACGTCCAGCAATTGCTCAGAGATGAAAAGAGCCAGCACTGAAAGCTGTTGCTAGCCAGCCCCCTTCCTTGGAAGCGCTTTTGTAGGCCTAAGAACACTGGGGCTCTGGGCTTCTCTAGCCACCTAATCTTCTGCTCATCCTCTCGCGCACTCTAAAGAGAGCTCAGGTGAGAAATTGCAAACGTCCAGCAATTGCTCAGAGATGAAAAGTGCCAGCACTGAAAGCTGTTGCTAGCCAGCACCTTTCCTTGGAAGCGCTTTTGTAGGCCTAAGAACACTGGGGCTTTGCGATTCTCTAGCCACCTAATCTTCTGCTCATCCTCTCGCGCACTCTAAAGAGAGCTCAGGTGAGAAATTGCAAACGTCGAGCAGTTGCTCAGAGATGAAAAGTGCCAGCACTGAAAGCTGTTGCTAGCCAGCAGCCTTCCTTGGAAGCGCTTTCACAGGCGCAGCAACACTGGGGCTTTGCGCTTCTCTAGCCACCAAACGTCACGGTCATTCTCTTTCCGTCTCGTAGACACGAGCTGAGAAATTGCAAACGTCAAGCAATTGCTCAGAGATGAAAAGTGCCAGCACTGAAAGCTGTTGCTAGCCAGCCCCCTTCCTTGGAAGCGCTTTTGTAGGCCTAAGAAGACTGGGGCTCTGGGCTTCTCTAGCCACCTAATCTTCTGCTCATCCTCTCGCGCAGTCTAAAGAGAGCTCAGGTGAGAAATTGCAAACGTCCAGCAATTGCTCAGAGATGAAAAGTGCCAGCACTGAAAGCTGTTGCTAGCCAGCACCCTTCCTTGGAGGCGCTTTCACAGGCACAGCAACACTGGGGCTTTGCGCTTCTCTAGCCACCAAACGTCACGGTCATTCTCTTTCCGTCTCGTAGACACGAGCTGAGAAATTGCAAACGTCGAGCAATTGCTCAGAGATGAAAATTGCCAGCACTGAAAGCTGTTGCTAGCCAGCACCCTTCCTTGGAAGTGCTTTTGTAGGCCTAAGAACAGTGGGGCTTTGCGCTTCTCTAGCCACCTAATCTTCTGCTCATCCTCTCGCGCAGTCTAAAGAGAGCTCAGGTGAGAAATTGCAAACGTCCAGCAATTGCTCAGAGATGAAAAGTGCCAGCACTGAAAGCTGTTGCTAGCCAGCACCCTTCCTTGGAAGCGCTTTCACAGGCGCAGCAACACTGGGGCTTTGCGCTTCTCTAGCCACCAAACGTCACGGTCATTCTCTTTCCGTCTCGTAGACACGAGCTGAGAAATTGCAAACGTCGAGCAATTGCTCAGAGATGAAAAGTGCCAGCACTGAAAGCTGTTGCTAGCCAGCCCCCTTCCTTGGAAGCGCTTTTGTAGGCCTAAGAACACTGGGGCTCTGGGCTTCTCTAGCCACCTCATCTTCTGCTCATCCTCTCGCGCACTCTAAAGAGAGCTCAGGTGAGAAATTGCAAACGTCCAGCAATTGCTCAGAGATGAAAAGTGCCAGCACTGAAAGCTGTTGCTAGCCAGCACCCTTCCTTGGAAGCGCTTTCACAGGCACAGCAACACTGGGGCTTTGCGCTTCTCTAGCCACCAAACGTCACGGTCATTCTCTTTCCGTCTCGTAGACACGAGCTGAGAAATTGCAAACGTCGAGCAATTGCTCAGAGATGAAAAGTGCCAGCACTGAAAGCTGTTGCTAGCCAGCACCCTTCCTTGGAAGCGCTTTTGTAGGCCTAAGAACACTGGGGCTTTGCGATTCTCTAGCCACCTAATCTTCTGCTCATCCTCTCGCGCAGTCTAAAGAGAGCTCAGGTGAGAAATTGCAAACGTCGAGCAATTGCTCAGAGATGAAAAGTGCCAGCACTGAAAGCTGTTGCTAGCCAGCACCCTTCCTTGGAAGTGCTTTCACAGGCGCAGCAACACTGGGGCTTTGCGCTTCTCTAGCCACCAAACGTCACGGTCTTTCTCTTTCCGTCTCGTAGACACGAGCTGAGAAATTGCAAACGTCCAGCAATTGCTCAGAGATGAAAAGTGCCAGCACTGAAAGCTGTTGCTAGCCAGCAGCCTTCCTTGGAAGTGCTTTCACAGGCGCAGCAACACTGGGGCTTTGCGCTTCTCTAGCCACCAAACGTCATGGTCATTCTCTTTCCGTCTCGTAGACACGAGTTGAGAAATTGCAAACGTCGAGCAATTGCTCAGAGATGAAAAGTGCCAGCACTGAAAGCTGTTGCTAGCCAGCACCCTTCCTTGGAAGCGCTTTTGTAGGCCTAAGAACACTTGGGCTTTGCGCTTCTCTAGCAACCTAATCTTCTGCTCATCCTCTCGCGCAGTCTAAAGAGAGCTCAGGTGAGAAATTGCAAACGTCGAGCAATTGCTCAGAGATGAAAAGTGCCAGCACTGAAAGCTGTTGCTAGCCAGCACCCTTCCTTGGAAGTGCTTTCACAGGCACAGCAACACTGGGGCTTTGCGCTTCTCTAGCCACCAAACGTCACGGTCATTCTCTTTCCGTCTCGTAGACACGAGCTGAGAAATTGCAAACGTCGAGCAATTGCTCAGAGATGAAAAGTGCCAGCACTGAAAGCTGTTGCTAGCCAGCACCGTTCCTTGGAAGCGCTTTTGTAGCCCTAAGAACACTTGGGCTTTGCGCTTCTCTAGCCACCTAATCTTCTGCTCATCCTCTCGCGCACTCTAAAGAGAGCTCAGGTGAGAAATTGCAAACGTCGAGCAATTGCTCAGAGATGAAAAGTGCCAGCACTGAAAGCTGTTGCTAGCCAGCACCCTTCCTTGGAAGCGCTTTCACAGGCGCAGCAACACTGGGGCTTTGCGCTTCTCTACCCACCAAACGTCACGGTCATTCTCTTTCCGTCTCGTAGACACGAGCTGAGAAATTGCAAACGTCGAGCAATTGCTCAGAGATGAAAATTGCCAGCACTGAAAGCTGTTGCTAGCCAGCACCGTTCCTTGGAAGTGCTTTTGTAGGCCTAAGAACACTGGGGCTCTGGGCTTCTCTAGCCACCTAATCTTCTGCTCATCCTCTCGCGCACTCTAAAGAGAGCTCAGGTGAGAAATTGCAAACGTCCAGCAATTGCTCAGAGATGAAAAGTGCCAGCACTGAAAGCTCTTGCTAGCCAGCACCCTTCCTTGGAAGCGCTTTCACAGGCACAGCAACACTGGGGCTTTGCGCTTCTCTAGCCACCAAACGTCACGGTCCTTCTCTTTCCGTCTCGTAGACACGAGCTGAGAAACTGCAAACATCGAGCAATTGCTCAGAGATGAAAAGTGCCAGCACTGAAAGCTGTTGCTAGCCAGCCCCCTTCCTTGGAAGCGCTTTTGTAGGCCTAAGAACACTGGGGCTCTGGGCTTCTCTAGCCACCTAATCTTCTGCTCATCCTCTCGCGCAGTCTAAAGAGAGCTCAAGTGAGAAATTGCAAACGTCCAGCAATTGCTCAGAGATGAAAAGTGCCAGCACTGAAAGCTCTTGCTAGCCAGCACCCTTCCTTGGAAGCGCTTTCACAGGCGCAGCAACACTGGGGCTTTGCGCTTCTCTAGCCACCAAACGTCACGGTCATTCTCTTTCCGTCTCGTAGACACGAGCTGAGAAATTGCAAACGTCCAGCAATTGCTCAGAGATGAAAAGTGCCAGCACTGAAAGCTCTTGCTAGCCAGCACCCTTCCTTGGAAGCGCTTTTGTAGGCCTAAGAACACTGGGGCTTTGCGATTCTCTAGCCACCTAATCTTCTGCTCATCCTCTCGCGCACTCTAAAGAGAGCTCAGGTGAGAAATTGCAAACGTCGAGCAATTGCTCAGAGATGAAAAGTGCCAGCACTGAAAGCTCTTGCTAGCCAGCACCCTTCCTTGGAAGTGCTTTCACAGGCGCAGCAACACTGGGGCTTTGCGCTTCTCTAGCCACCAAACGTCATGGTCATTCTCTTTCCGTCTCGTAGACACGAGCTGAGAAATTGCAAACGTCGAGCAATTGCTCAGAGATGAAAAGTGCCAGCACTGAAAGCTGTTGCTAGCCAGCAGCCTTCCTTGGAAGCGCTTTCACAGGTGCAGCAACACTGGGGCTTTGCGCTTCTCTAGCCACCAAACGTCATGGTCATTCTCTTTCCGTCTCGTAGACACGAGTTGAGAAATTGCAAACGTCGAGCAATTGCTCAGAGATGAAAAGTGCCAGCACTGAAAGCTGTTGCTAGCCAGCAGCCTTCCTTGGAAGCGCTTTTGTAGGCCTAAGAACACTTGGGCTTTGCGCTTCTCTAGCCACCTAATCTTCTGCTCATCCTCTCGCGCACTCTAAAGAGAGCTCAGGTGAGAAATTGCAAACGTCGAGCAATTGCTCAGAGATGAAAAGTGCCAGCACTGAAAGCTGTTGCTAGCCAGCACCCTTCCTTGGAAGCGCTTTCACAGGCACAGCAACACTGCGGCTTTGCGCTTCTCTAGCCACCAAACGTCACGGTCATTCTCTTTCCGTCTCGTAGACACGAGTTGAGAAATTGCAAACGTCCAGCAATTGCTCAGAGATGAAAAGTGCCAGCACTGAAAGCTGTTGCTAGCCAGCACCCTTCCTTGGAAGTGCTTTTGTAGGCCTAAGAAGACTGGGGCTCTGGGCTTCTCTAGCCACCTAATCTTGTGCTCATCCTCTCGCGCACTCTAAAGAGAGCTCAGGTGAGAAATTGCAAACGTCCAGCAATTGCTCAGAGATGAAAAGTGCCAGCACTGATAGATGTTGCTAGCCAGCACCCTTCCTTGGAAGCGCTTTTGTAGGCCTAAGAACACTGGGGCTTTGCGCTTCTCTAGCCACCTAATCTTCTGCTCATCCTCTCGCGCACTCTAAAGGGTGCTCAGGTGAGAAATTGCAAACGTCGAGCAATTGCTCAGAGATGAAAAGTGCCAGCACTGAAAGCTCTTGCTAGCCAGCACCCTTCCTTGGAAGCGCTTTCACAGGCGCAGCAACACTGGGGCTTTGCGCTTCTCTAGCCACCAAACGTCACGGTCATTCTCTTTCCGTCTCGTAGACACGAGCTGAGAAATTGCAAACGTCGAGCAATTGCTCAGAGATGAAAAGTGCCAGCACTGAAAGCTGTTGCTAGCCAGCACCCTTCCTTGGAAGCGCTTTTGTAGGCCTAAGAACACTGGGGCTTTGCGATTCTCTAGCCACCTAATCTTCTGCTCATCCTCTCGCGCACTCTAAAGAGAGCTCAGGTGAGAAATTGCAAACGTCGAGCAATTGCTCAGAGATGAAAAGTGCCAGCACTGAAAGCTGTTGCTAGCCAGCACCCTTCCTTGGAAGTGCTTTCACAGGCGCAGCAACACTGGGGCTTTGCGCTTCTCTAGCCACCAAACGTCACGGTCTTTCTCTTTCCGTCTCGTAGACACGAGCTGAGAAATTGCAAACGTCGAGCAATTGCTCAGAGATGAAAAGTGCCAGCACTGAAAGCTGTTGCTAGCCAGCCCCCTTCCTTGGAAGTGCTTTCACAGGCACAGCAACACTGGGGCTTTGCGCTTCTCTAGCCACCAAACGTCATGGTCATTCTCTTTCCGTCTCGTAGACACGAGTTGAGAAATTGCAAACGTCGAGCAATTGCTCAGAGATGAAAAGTGCCAGCACTGAAAGCTGTTGCTAGCCAGCACCCTTCCTTGGAAGCGCTTTTGTAGGCCTAAGAACACTTGGGCTTTGCGCTTCTCTAGCAACCTAATCTTCTGCTCATCCTCTCGCGCAGTCTAAAGAGAGCTCAGGTGAGAAATTGCAAACGTCGAGCAATTGCTCAGAGATGAAAAGTGCCAGCACTGAAAGCTGTTGCTAGCCAGCACCCTTCCTTGGAAGCGCTTTCACAGGCACAGCAACACTGGGGCTTTGCGCTTCTCTAGCCACCAAACGTCACGGTCATTCTCTTTCCGTCTCGTAGACACGAGCTGAGAAATTGCAAACGTCGAGCAATTGCTCAGAGATGAAAATTGCCAGCACTGAAAGCTGTTGCTAGCCAGCACCGTTCCTTGGAAGCGCTTTTGTAGCCCTAAGAACACTTGGGCTTTGCGCTTCTCTAGCCACCTAATCTTCTGCTCATCCTCTCGCGCACTCTAAAGAGAGCTCAGGTGAGAAATTGCAAACGTCGAGCAATTGCTCAGAGATGAAAAGTGCCAGCACTGAAAGCTCTTGCTAGCCAGCACCCTTCCTTGGAAGCGCTTTCACAGGCGCAGCAACACTGGGGCTTTGCGCTTCTCTACCCACCAAACGTCACGGTCATTCTCTTTCCGTCTCGTAGACACGAGCTGAGAAATTGCAAACGTCGAGCAATTGCTCAGAGATGAAAATTGCCAGCACTGAAAGCTGTTGCTAGCCAGCACCGTTCCTTGGAAGTGCTTTTGTAGGCCTAAGAACACTGGGGCTCTGGGCTTCTCTAGCCACCTAATCTTCTGCTCATCCTCTCGCGCACTCTAAAGAGAGCTCAGGTGAGAAATTGCAAACGTCCAGCAATTGCTCAGAGATGAAAAGTGCCAGCACTGAAAGCTGTTGCTAGCCAGCACCCTTCCTTGGAAGCGCTTTCACAGGCACAGCAACACTGGGGCTTTGCGCTTCTCTAGCCACCAAACGTCACGGTCATTCTCTTTCCGTCTCGTAGACACGAGCTGAGAAACTGCAAACATCGAGCAATTGCTCAGAGATGAAAAGTGCCAGCACTGAAAGCTGTTGCTAGCCAGCACCCTTCCTTGGAAGTGCTTTTGTAGGCCTAAGAACACTGGGGCTTTGCGCTTCTCTAGCCACCTAATCTTCTGCTCATCCTCTCGCGCACTCTAAAGAGAGCTCAGGTGAGAAATTGCAAACGTCCAGCAATTGCTCAGAGATGAAAAGTGCCAGCACTGAAAGCTGTTGCTAGCCAGCACCCTTCCTTGGAAGCGCTTTCACAGGCACAGCAACACTGGGGCTTTGCGCTTCTCTACCCACCAAACGTCACAGTCATTCTCTTTCCGTCTCGTAGACACGAGCTGAGAAATTGCAAACGTCGAGCAATTGCTCAGAGATGAAAAGTGCCAGCACTGAAAGCTGTTGCTAGCCAGCCCCCTTCCTTGGAAGCGCTTTTGTAGGCCTAAGAACACTGGGGCTCTGGGCTTCTCTAGCCACCTAATCTTCTGCTCATCCTCTCGCGCAGTCTAAAGAGAGCTCAAGTGAGAAATTGCAAACGTCCAGCAATTGCTCAGAGATGAAAAGTGCCAGCACTGAAAGCTCTTGCTAGCCAGCACCCTTCCTTGGAAGCGCTTTCACAGGCACAGCAACACTGGGGCTTTGCGCTTCTCTAGCCACCAAACGTCACGGTCATTCTCTTTCCGTCTCGTAGACACGAGCTGAGAAATTGCAAACGTCCAGCAATTGCTCAGAGATGAAAAGTGCCAGCACTGAAAGCTGTTGCTAGCCAGCACCCTTCCTTGGAAGCGCTTTTGTAGGCCTAAGAACAGTGGGGCTCTGGGCTTCTCTAGCCACCTAATCTTCTGCTCATCCTCTCGCGCACTCTAAAGAGAGCTCAGGTGAGAAATTGCAAACGTCCAGCAATTGCTCAGAGATGAAAAGTGCCAGCACTGAAAGCTGTTGCTAGCCAGCACCCTTCCTTGGAAGTGCTTTCACAGGCGCAGCAACACTGGGGCTTTGCGCTTCTCTAGCCACCAAACGTCATGGTCATTCTCTTTCCGTCTCGTAGACACGAGCTGAGAAATTGCAAACGTCCAGCAATTGCTCAGCGATGAAAAGTGCCAGCACTGAAAGCTGTTGCTAGCCAGCAGCCTTCCTTGGAAGCGCTTTCACAGGCACAGCAACACTGGGGCTTTGCGCTTCTCTAGCCACCAAACGTCACAGTCATTCTCTTTCCGTCTCGTAGACACGAGCTGAGAAATTGCAAACGTCGAGCAATTGCTCAGAGATGAAAAGTGCCAGCACTGAAAGCTGTTGCTAGCCAGCCCCCTTCCTTGGAAGCGCTTTTGTAGGCCTAAGAAGACTGGGGCTCTGGGCTTCTCTAGCCACCTAATCTTCTGCTCATCCTCTCGCGCAGTCTAAAGAGAGCTCAGGTGAGAAATTGCAAAGGTCGAGCAATTGCTCAGAGATGAAAAGTGCCAGCACTGAAAGCTCTTGCTAGCCAGCACCCTTCCTTGGAAGCGCTTTCACAGGCGCAGCAACACTGGGGCTTTGCGCTTCTCTAGCCACCAAACGTCACGGTCATTCTCTTTCCGTCTCGTAGACACGAGCTGAGAAATTGCAAACGTCCAGCAATTGCTCAGAGATGAAAATTGCCAGCACTGAAAGCTGTTGCTAGCCAGCACCGTTCCTTGGAAGCGCTTTTGTAGGCCTAAGAACACTTGGGCTTTGCGCTTCTCTAGCAACCTAATCTTCTGCTCATCCTCTCGCGCACTCTAAAGAGAGCTCAGGTGAGAAATTGCAAATGTCCAGCAATTGCTCAGAGATGAAAAGTGCCAGCACTGATAGATGTTGCTAGCCAGCACCCTTCCTTGGAAGCGCTTTTGTAGGCCTAAGAACACTGGGGCTTTGCGCTTCTCTACCCACCAAACGTCACGGTCATTCTCTTTCCGTCTCGTAGACACGAGCTGAGAAATTGCAAACGTCGAGCAATTGCTCAGAGATGAAAAGTGCCAGCACTGAAAGCTCTTGTTAGCCAGCACCCTTCCTTGGAAGCGCTTTTGTAGGCCTAAGAACACTGGGGCTCTGGGCTTCTCTAGCCACCTAATCTTCTGCTCATCCTCTCGCGCACTCTAAAGAGAGCTCAGGTGAGAAATTGCAAACGTCGAGCAATTGCTCAGAGATGAAAAGTGCCAGCACTGAAAGCTGTTGCTAGCCAGCAGCCTTCCTTGGAAGCACTTTCACAGGCGCAGTAACACTGGGGCTTTGCGCTTCTCTAGCCACCAAACGTCACGGTCCTTCTCTTTCCGTCTCGTAGACACGAGTTGAGAAATTGCAAACGTCGAGCAATTGCTCAGAGATGAAAAGTGCCAGCACTGAAAGGTGTTGCTAGCCAGCACCCTTCCTTGGAAGTGCTTCTGTAGCCCTAAGAACAGTGGGGCTCTGGGCTTCTCTAGCCACCTAATCTTCTGCTCATCCTCTCGCGCAGTCTAAAGAGAGCTCAGGTGAGAAATTGCAAACGTCCAGCAATTGCTCAGAGATGAAAAGTGCCAGCACTGAAAGCTCTTGCTAGCCAGCACCCTTCCTTGGAAGCGCTTTCACAGGCACAGCAACACTGGGGCTTTGCGCTTCTCTAGCCACCAAACGTCACAGTCATTCTCTTTCCGTCTCGTAGACACGAGCTGAGAAATTGCAAACGTCGAGCAATTGCTCAGAGATGAAAAGTGCCAGCACTGAAAGCTGTTGCTAGCCAGCACCCTTCCTTGGAAGTGCTTTTGTAGGCCTAAGAACAGTGGGGCTCTGGGCTTCTCTAGCCACCTAATCTTCTGCTATCCTCTCGCGCACTCTAAAGAGAGCTCAGGTGAGAAATTGCAAATGTCCAGCACTTGCTCAGAGATGAAAAGTGCCAGCACTGAAAGCTGTTGCTAGCCAGCACCCTTCCTTGGAAGCGCTTTTGTAGGCCTAAGAACACTGGGGCTCTGGGCTTCTCTAGCCACCTAATCTTCTGCTCATCCTCTCGCGCACTCTAAAGAGAGCTCAGGTGAGAAGTTGCAACCGTCCAGCAATTGCTCAGAGATGAAAAATGCCAGCACTGAAAGCTGTTGCTAGCCAGCAGCCTTCCTTGGAAGCGCTTTCACAGGCGCAGCAACACTGGGGCTTTGCGCTTCTCTAGCCACCAAACGTCACGGTCATTCTCTTTCCGTCTCGTAGACACGAGCTGAGAAATTGCAAACGTCGAGCAATTGCTCAGAGATGAAAAGTGCCAGCACTGAAAGCTGTTGCTAGCCAGCAGCCTTCCTTGGAAGCGCTTTCACAGGCGCAGCAACACTGGGGCTTTGCGCTTCTCTAGCCACCAAACGTCATGGTCATTCTCTTTCCGTCTCGTAGACACGAGTTGAGAAATTGCAAACGTCGAGCAATTGCTCAGAGATGAAAAGTGCCAGCACTGAAAGCTGTTGCTAGCCAGCCCCCTTCCTTGGAAGCGCTTTTGTAGGCCTAAGAACACTTGGGCTTTGCGCTTCTCTAGCAACCTAATCTTCTGCTCATCCTGTCGCGCAGTCTAAAGAGAGCTCAGGTGAGAAATTGCAAACGTCGAGCAATTGCTCAGAGATGAAAAGTGCCAGCACTGAAAGCTGTTGCTAGCCAGCACCCTTCCTTGGAAGCACTTTCACAGGCGCAGCAACACTGGGGCTTTGCGCTTCTCTACCCACCAAACGTCACGGTCATTCTCTTTCCGTCTCGTAGACACGAGCTGAGAAATTGCAAACGTCGAGCAATTGCTCAGAGATGAAAAGTGCCAGCACTGAAAGCTGTTGCTAGCCAGCACCCTTCCTTGGAAGCGCTTTCACAGGCGCAGCAACACTGGGGCTTTGCGATTCTCTAGCCACCAAACGTCACAGTCATTCTCTTTCCGTCTCGTAGACACGAGCTGAGAAACTGCAAACATCGAGCAATTGCTCAGAGATGAAAAGTGCCAGCACTGAAAGCTGTTGCTAGCCAGCACCCTTCCTTGGAAGCGCTTTTGTAGGCCTAAGAACACTGGGGCTTTGCGCTTCTCTAGCCACCTAATCTTCTGCTCATCCTCTCGCGCACTCTAAAGAGAGCTCAGGTGAGAAATTGCAAACGTCGAGCAATTGCTCAGAGATGAAAAGTGCCAGCACTGAAAGCTGTTGCTAGCCAGCACCCTTCCTTGGAAGCGCTTTCACAGGCGCAGCAACACTGGGGCTTTGCGCTTCTCTAGCCACCAAACGTCACGGTCATTCTCTTTCCGTCTCGTAGACACGAGCTGAGAAATTGCAAACGTCGAGCAATTGCTCAGAGATGAACAGAGCCAGCACTGAAAGCTGTTGCTAGCCAGCCCCCTTCCTTGGAAGCGCTTTTGTAGGCCTAAGAAGACTGGGGCTCTGGGCTTCTCTAGCCACCTAATCTTGTGCTCATCCTCTCGCGCACTCTAAAGAGAGCTCAGGTGAGAAATTGCAAACGTCGAGCAATTGCTCAGAGATGAAAAGTGCCAGCACTGAAAGCTCTTGCTAGCCAGCAGCCTTCCTTGGAAGCACTTTCACAGGCGCAGCAACACTGGGGCTTTGCGCTTCTCTAGCCACCAAACGTCACGGTCATTCTCTTTCCGTCTCGTAGACACGAGCTGAGAAATTGCAAACGTCGAGCAATTGCTCAGAGATGAAAAGTGCCAGCACTGAAAGCTCTTGTTAGCCAGCACCCTTCCTTGGAAGCGCTTTTGTAGGCCTAAGAACACTGGGGCTCTGGGCTTCTCTAGCCACCTAATCTTCTGCTCATCCTCTCGCGCACTCTAAAGAGAGCTCAGGTGAGAAATTGCAAACGTCGAGCAATTGCTCAGAGATGAAAAGTGCCAGCACTGAAAGCTGTTGCTAGCCAGCAGCCTTCCTTGGAAGCACTTTCACAGGCGCAGTAACACTGGGGCTTTGCGCTTCTCTAGCCACCAAACGTCACGGTCCTTCTCTTTCCGTCTCGTAGACACGAGTTGAGAAATTGCAAACGTCGAGCAATTGCTCAGAGATGAAAAGTGCCAGCACTGAAAGGTGTTGCTAGCCAGCACCCTTCCTTGGAAGTGCTTCTGTAGCCCTAAGAACAGTGGGGCTCTGGGCTTCTCTAGCCACCTAATCTTCTGCTCATCCTCTCGCGCAGTCTAAAGAGAGCTCAGGTGAGAAATTGCAAACGTCCAGCAATTGCTCAGAGATGAAAAGTGCCAGCACTGAAAGCTCTTGCTAGCCAGCACCCTTCCTTGGAAGCGCTTTCACAGGCACAGCAACACTGGGGCTTTGCGCTTCTCTAGCCACCAAACGTCACAGTCATTCTCTTTCCGTCTCGTAGACACGAGCTGAGAAATTGCAAACGTCGAGCAATTGCTCAGAGATGAAAAGTGCCAGCACTGAAAGCTGTTGCTAGCCAGCACCCTTCCTTGGAAGTGCTTTTGTAGGCCTAAGAACAGTGGGGCTCTGGGCTTCTCTAGCCACCTAATCTTCTGCTATCCTCTCGCGCAGTCTAAAGAGAGCTCAGGTGAGAAATTGCAAATGTCCAGCACTTGCTCAGAGATGAAAAGTGCCAGCACTGAAAGCTGTTGCTAGCCAGCACCCTTCCTTGGAAGCGCTTTTGTAGGCCTAAGAACACTGGGGCTCTGGGCTTCTCTAGCCACCTAATCTTCTGCTCATCCTCTCGCGCACTCTAAAGAGAGCTCAGGTGAGAAGTTGCAACCGTCCAGCAATTGCTCAGAGATGAAAAATGCCAGCACTGAAAGCTGTTGCTAGCCAGCAGCCTTCCTTGGAAGCGCTTTCACAGGCGCAGCAACACTGGGGCTTTGCGCTTCTCTAGCCACCAAACGTCACGGTCATTCTCTTTCCGTCTCGTAGACACGAGCTGAGAAATTGCAAACGTCGAGCAATTGCTCAGAGATGAAAAGTGCCAGCACTGAAAGCTGTTGCTAGCCAGCAGCCTTCCTTGGAAGCGCTTTCACAGGCACAGCAACACTGGGGCTTTGCGCTTCTCTAGCCACCAAACGTCACAGTCATTCTCTTTCCGTCTCGTAGACACGAGCTGAGAAATTGCAAACGTCGAGCAATTGCTCAGAGATGAAAAGTGCCAGCACTGAAAGCTGTTGCTAGCCAGCCCCCTTCCTTGGAAGCGCTTTTGTAGGCCTAAGAAGACTGGGGCTCTGGGCTTCTCTAGCCACCTAATCTTCTGCTCATCCTCTCGCGCAGTCTAAAGAGAGCTCAGGTGAGAAATTGCAAAGGTCGAGCAATTGCTCAGAGATGAAAAGTGCCAGCACTGAAAGCTCTTGCTAGCCAGCACCCTTCCTTGGAAGCGCTTTCACAGGCGCAGCAACACTGGGGCTTTGCGCTTCTCTAGCCACCAAACGTCACAGTCATTCTCTTTCCGTCTCGTAGACACGAGCTGAGAAATTGCAAACGTCCAGCAATTGCTCAGAGATGAAAATTGCCAGCACTGAAAGCTGTTGCTAGCCAGCACCGTTCCTTGGAAGCGCTTTTGTAGGCCTAAGAACACTTGGGCTTTGCGCTTCTCTAGCAACCTAATCTTCTGCTCATCCTGTCGCGCACTCTAAAGAGAGCTCAGGTGAGAAATTGCAAATGTCCAGCAATTGCTCAGAGATGAAAAGTGCCAGCACTGATAGATGTTGCTAGCCAGCACCCTTCCTTGGAAGCGCTTTTGTAGGCCTAAGAACACTGGGGCTTTGCGCTTCTCTACCCACCAAACGTCACGGTCATTCTCTTTCCGTCTCGTAGACACGAGCTGAGAAATTGCAAACGTCGAGCAATTGCTCAGAGATGAAAAGTGCCAGCACTGAAAGCTCTTGTTAGCCAGCACCCTTCCTTGGAAGCGCTTTTGTAGGCCTAAGAACACTGGGGCTCTGGGCTTCTCTAGCCACCTAATCTTCTGCTCATCCTCTCGCGCACTCTAAAGAGAGCTCAGGTGAGAAATTGCAAACGTCGAGCAATTGCTCAGAGATGAAAAGTGCCAGCACTGAAAGCTGTTGCTAGCCAGCAGCCTTCCTTGGAAGCACTTTCACAGGCGCAGTAACACTGGGGCTTTGCGCTTCTCTAGCCACCAAACGTCACGGTCCTTCTCTTTCCGTCTCGTAGACACGAGTTGAGAAATTGCAAACGTCGAGCAATTGCTCAGAGATGAAAAGTGCCAGCACTGAAAGCTGTTGCTAGCCAGCACCCTTCCTTGGAAGTGCTTCTGTAGCCCTAAGAACAGTGGGGCTCTGGGCTTCTCTAGCCACCTAATCTTCTGCTCATCCTCTCGCGCAGTCTAAAGAGAGCTCAGGTGAGAAATTGCAAACGTCCAGCAATTGCTCAGAGATGAAAAGTGCCAGCACTGAAAGCTCTTGCTAGCCAGCACCCTTCCTTGGAAGCGCTTTCACAGGCACAGCAACACTGGGGCTTTGCGCTTCTCTAGCCACCAAACGTCACAGTCATTCTCTTTCCGTCTCGTAGACACGAGCTGAGAAATTGCAAACGTCGAGCAATTGCTCAGAGATGAAAAGTGCCAGCACTGAAAGCTGTTGCTAGCCAGCACCCTTCCTTGGAAGTGCTTTTGTAGGCCTAAGAACAGTGGGGCTCTGGGCTTCTCTAGCCACCTAATCTTCTGCTATCCTCTCGCGCAGTCTAAAGAGAGCTCAGGTGAGAAATTGCAAATGTCCAGCACTTGCTCAGAGATGAAAAGTGCCAGCACTGAAAGCTGTTGCTAGCCAGCACCCTTCCTTGGAAGCGCTTTTGTAGGCCTAAGAACACTGGGGCTCTGGGCTTCTCTAGCCACCTAATCTTCTGCTCATCCTCTCGCGCAGTCTAAAGAGAGCTCAGGTGAGAAGTTGCAACCGTCCAGCAATTGCTCAGAGATGAAAAATGCCAGCACTGAAAGCTGTTGCTAGCCAGCAGCCTTCCTTGGAAGCGCTTTCACAGGCGCAGCAACACTGGGGCTTTGCGCTTCTCTAGCCACCAAACGTCACGGTCATTCTCTTTCCGTCTCGTAGACACGAGCTGAGAAATTGCAAACGTCGAGCAATTGCTCAGAGATGAAAAGTGCCAGCACTGAAAGCTGTTGCTAGCCAGCAGCCTTCCTTGGAAGCGCTTTCACAGGCGCAGCAACACTGGGGCTTTGCGCTTCTCTAGCCACCAAACGTCATGGTCATTCTCTTTCCGTCTCGTAGACACGAGTTGAGAAATTGCAAACGTCGAGCAATTGCTCAGAGATGAAAAGTGCCAGCACTGAAAGCTGTTGCTAGCCAGCACCCTTCCTTGGAAGCGCTTTTGTAGGCCTAAGAACACTTGGGCTTTGCGCTTCTCTAGCAACCTAATCTTCTGCTCATCCTGTCGCGCAGTCTAAAGAGAGCTCAGGTGAGAAATTGCAAACGTCGAGCAATTGCTCAGAGATGAAAAGTGCCAGCACTGAAAGCTGTTGCTAGCCAGCACCCTTCCTTGGAAGCACTTTCACAGGCGCAGCAACACTGGGGCTTTGCGCTTCTCTACCCACCAAACGTCACGGTCATTCTCTTTCCGTCTCGTAGACACGAGCTGAGAAATTGCAAACGTCGAGCAATTGCTCAGAGATGAAAAGTGCCAGCACTGAAAGCTGTTGCTAGCCAGCACCCTTCCTTGGAAGCGCTTTCACAGGCGCAGCAACACTGGGGCTTTGCGCTTCTCTAGCCACCAAACGTCACGGTCATTCTCTTTCCGTCTCGTAGACACGAGCTGAGAAACTGCAAACATCGAGCAATTGCTCAGAGATGAAAAGTGCCAGCACTGAAAGCTGTTGCTAGCCAGCACCCTTCCTTGGAAGCGCTTTTGTAGGCCTAAGAACACTGGGGCTTTGCGCTTCTCTAGCCACCTAATCTTCTGCTCATCCTCTCGCGCACTCTAAAGAGAGCTCAGGTGAGAAATTGCAAACGTCGAGCAATTGCTCAGAGATGAAAAGTGCCAGCACTGAAAGCTGTTGCTAGCCAGCACCCTTCCTTGGAAGCGCTTTCACAGGCGCAGCAACACTGGGGCTTTGCGCTTCTCTAGCCACCAAACGTCACGGTCATTCTCTTTCCGTCTCGTAGACACGAGCTGAGAAATTGCAAACGTCGAGCAATTGCTCAGAGATGAACAGAGCCAGCACTGAAAGCTGTTGCTAGCCAGCCCCCTTCCTTGGAAGCGCTTTTGTAGGCCTAAGAAGACTGGGGCTCTGGGCTTCTCTAGCCACCTAATCTTGTGCTCATCCTCTCGCGCACTCTAAAGAGAGCTCAGGTGAGAAATTGCAAACGTCGAGCAATTGCTCAGAGATGAAAAGTGCCAGCACTGAAAGCTCTTGCTAGCCAGCAGCCTTCCTTGGAAGCACTTTCACAGGCGCAGCAACACTGGGGCTTTGCGCTTCTCTAGCCACCAAACGTCACGGTCATTCTCTTTCCGTCTCGTAGACACGAGTTGAGAAATTGCAAACGTCGAGCAATTGCTCAGAGATGAAAAGTGCCAGCACTGAAAGGTGTTCCTAGCCAGCACCCTTCCTTGGAAGTGCTTCTGTAGCCCTAAGAACACTGGGGCTCTGGGCTTCTCTAGCCACCTAATCTTCTGCTCATCCTCTCGCGCAGTCTAAAGAGAGCTCAGGTGAGAAATTGCAAACGTCGAGCAATTGCTCAGAGATGAAAAGTGCCAGCACTGAAAGCTGTTGCTAGCCAGCACCCTTCCTTGGAAGCGCTTTCACAGGCACAGCAACACTGGGGCTTTGCGCTTCTCTAGCCACCAAACGTCACGGTCATTCTCTTTCCGTCTCGTAGACACGAGCTGAGAAACTGCAAACGTCGAGCAATTGCTCAGAGATGAAAAGTGCCAGCACTGAAAGCTGTTGCTAGCCAGCACCCTTCCTTGGAAGTGCTTTTGTAGGCCTAAGAACACTGGGGCTTTGCGCTTCTCTGGCCACCTAATCTTCTGCTCATCCTCTCGCGCAGTCTAAAGAGAGCTCAGGTGAGAAATTGCAAACGTCCAGCAATTGCTCAGAGATGAAAAGTGCCAGCACTGAAAGCTCTTGCTAGCCAGCACCCTTCCTTGGAAGCGCTTTCACAGGCACAGCAACACTGGGGCTTTGCGCTTCTCTACCCACCAAACGTCACAGTCATTCTCTTTCCGTCTCGTAGACACGAGCTGAGAAACTTCAAACGTCGAGCAATTGCTCAGAGATGAAAAGTGCCAGCACTGAAAGCTGTTGCTAGCCAGCACCCTTCCTTGGAAGCACTTTTGTAGGCCTAAGAACACTGGGGCTTTGCGCTTCTCTAGCCACCTAATCTTCTGCTCATCCTCTCGCGCACTCTAAAGAGAGCTCAGGTGAGAAATTGCAAATGTCCAGCAATTGCTCAGAGATGAAAAGTGCCAGCACTGAAAGCTGTTGCTAGCCAGCACCCTTCCTTGGAAGCACTTTCACAGGCGCAGCAACACTGGGGCTTTGCGCTTCTCTAGCCACCAAACGTCACGGTCATTCTCTTTCCGTCTCGTAGACACGAGCTGAGAAATTGCAAACGTCGAGCAATTGCTCAGAGATGAAAAGTGCCAGCACTGAAAGCTCTTGCTAGCCAGCAGCCTTCCTTGGAAGCGCTTTCACAGGCGCAGCAACACTGGGGCTTTGCGCTTCTCTAGCCACCAAACGTCACGGTCCTTCTCTTTCCGTCTCGTAGACACGAGCTGAGAAATTGCAAACGTCGAGCAATTGCTCAGAGATGAAAAGTGCCAGCACTGAAAGCTGTTGCTAGCCAGCACCCTTCCTTGGACGCGCTTTTGTAGGCCTAAGAACACTGGGGCTTTGCGCTTCTCTAGCCACCTAATCTTCTGCTCATCCTCTCGCGCACTCTAAAGGGTGCTCAGGTGAGAAATTGCAAACGTCGAGCAATTGCTCAGAGATGAAAAGTGCCAGCACTGAAAGCTCTTGCTAGCCAGCACCCTTCCTTGGAAGCGCTTTCACAGGCGCAGCAACACTGGGGCTTTGCGCTTCTCTAGCCACCAAACGTCACGGTCATTCTCTTTCCGTCTCGTAGACACGAGCTGAGAAATTGCAAATGTCCAGCAATTGCTCAGAGATGAAAAGTGCCAGCACTGAAAGCTGTTGCTAGCCAGCACCCTTCCTTGGAAGCGCTTTTGTAGGCCTAAGAACACTGGGGCTCTGGGCTTCTCTAGCCACCTCATCTTCTGCTCATCCTCTCGCGCACTCTAAAGAGAGCTCAGGTGAGAAATTGCAAATGTCGAGCAATTGCTCAGAGATGAAAAGTGCCAGCACTGAAAGCTGTTGCTAGCCAGCACCCTTCCTTGGAAGCGCTTTCACAGGCGCAGTAACACTGGGGCTTTGCGCTTCTCTAGCCACCAAACGTCACGGTCATTCTCTTTCCGTCTCGTAGACACGAGCTGAGAAATTGCAAACGTCCAGCAATTGCTCAGAGATGAAAAGTGCCAGCACTGAAAGCTGTTGCTAGCCAGCACCCTTCCTTGGAAGCGCTTTTGTAGGCCTAAGAACACTGGGGCTTTGCGCTTCTCTAGCCACCTAATCTTCTGCTCATCCTCTCGCGCACTCTAAAGAGAGCTCAGGTGAGAAATTGCAAACGTCCAGCAATTGCTCAGAGACGAAAAGTGCCAGCACTGAAAGCTCTTGCTAGCCAGCAGCCTTCCTTGGAAGCGCTTTCACAGGCACAGCAACACTGGGGCTTTGCGCTTCTCTAGCCACCAAACGTCACGGTCATTCTCTTTCCGTCTCGTAGACACGAGCTGAGAAATTGCAAACGTCGAGCAATTGCTCAGAGATGAAAAGTGCCAGCACTGAAAGCTGTTGCTAGCCAGCACCCTTCCTTGGAAGCGCTTTTGTAGGCCTAAGAACACTGGGGCTCTGGGCTTCTCTAGCCACCTAATCTTCTGCTCATCCTCTTGCGCACTCTAAAGAGAGCTCAGGTGAGAAATTGCAAATGTCCAGCACTTGCTCAGAGATGAAAAGTGCCAGCACTGAAAGCTGTTGCTGGCCAGCACCCTTCCTTGGAAGCGCTTTCACAGGCGCAGCAACACTGGGGCTCTGGGCTTCTCTAGCCACCTAATCTTCTGCTCATCCTCTCGCGCAGTCTAAAGAGAGCTCAGGTGAGAAATTGCAAACGTCGAGCAATTGCTCAGAGATGAAAAGTGCCAGCACTGAAAGCTGTTGCTAGCCAGCACCCTTCCTTGGAAGCGCTTTCACAGGCGCAGCAACACTGGGGCTTTGCGCTTCTCTAGCCACCAAACGTCACGGTCATTCTCTTTCCGTCTCGTAGACACGAGTTGAGAAATTGCAAACGTCGAGCAATTGCTCAGAGATGAAAAGTGCCAGCACTGAAAGCTGTTGGTAGCCAGCCCCCTTCCTTGGAAGCGCTTTTGTAGGCCTAAGAACACTGGGGCTCTGGGCTTCTCTAGCCACCTAATCTTCTGCTCATCCTCTCGCGCACTCTAAAGAGAGCTCAGGTGAGAAATTGCAAACGTCCAGCAATTGCTCAGAGATGAAAAGTGCCAGCACTGAAAGCTGTTGCTAGCCAGCACTCTTCCTTGGAAGCGCTTTCACAGGCACAGCAACACTGGGGCTTTGCGCTTCTCTACCCACCAAACGTCACGGTCATTCTCTTTCCGTCTCGTAGACACGAGCTGAGAAATTGCAAACGTCGAGCAATTGCTCAGAGATGAAAAGTGCCAGCACTGAAAGCTGTTGCTAGCCAGCCCCCTTCCTTGGAAGCGCTTTTGTAGGCCTAAGAACACTGGGGCTCTGGGCTTCTCTAGCCACCTAATCTTCTGCTCATCCTCTCGCGCAGTCTAAAGAGAGCTCAGGTGAGAAATTGCAAACGTCGAGCAATTGCTCAGAGATGAAAAGTGCCAGCACTGAAAGCTGTTGCTAGCCAGCACCCTTCCTTGGAAGCGCTTTCACAGGCGCAGCAACACTGGGGCTTTGCGCTTCTCTAGCCACCAAACGTCATGGTCATTCTCTTTCCGTCTCGTAGACACGAGCTGAGAAATTGCAAACGTCGAGCAATTGCTCAGAGATGAAAAGTGCCAGCACTGAAAGCTGTTGCTAGCCAGCACCCTTCCTTGGAAGTGCTTTTGTAGGCCTAAGAACACTGGGGCTTTGCGATTCTCTAGCCACCTAATCTTCTGCTCATCCTCTCGCGCACTCTAAAGAGAGCTCAGGTGAGAAATTGCAAACGTCCAGCAATTGCTCAGAGATGAAAAGTACCAGCACTGAAAGCTGTTGCTAGCCAGCACCCTTCCTTGGAAGTGCTTTCACAGGCGCAGCAACACTGGGGCTTTGCGCTTCTCTAGCCACCAAACGTCACGGTCATTCTCTTTCCGTCTCGTAGACACGAGCTGAGAAATTGCAAACGTCGAGCAATTGCTCAGAGATGAAAAGTGCCAGCACTGAAAGCTCTTGCTAGCCAGCAGCCTTCCTTGGAAGCGCTTTCACAGGCGCAGCAACACTGGGGCTTTGCGCTTCTCTACCCACCAAACGTCACGGTCATTCTCTTTCCGTCTCGTAGACACGAGCTGAGAAATTGCAAACGTCGAGCAATTGCTCAGAGATGAAAAGTGCCAGCACTGAAAGCTGTTGCTAGCCAGCACCCTTCCTTGGAAGCGCTTTTGTAGCCTTTAGAACACTGGGGCTCTGGGCTTCTCTAGCCACCTAATCTTGTGCTCATCCTCTCGCGCACTCTAAAGAGAGCTCAGGTGAGAAATTGCAAACGTCCAGCAATTGCTCAGAGATGAAAAGTGCCAGCACTGAAAGCTGTTGCTAGCCAGCACCCTTCCTTGGAAGCGCTTTCACAGGCGCAGCAACACTGGGGCTTTGCGCTTCTCTACCCACCAAACGTCACGGTCCTTCTCTTTCCGTCTCGTAGACACGAGCTGAGAAATTGCAAACGTCCAGCAATTGCTCAGAGATGAAAAGTGCCAGCACTGAAAGCTGTTGCTAGCCAGCACCCTTCCTTGGAAGCGCTTTTGTAGGCCTAAGAAGACTGGGGCTCTGGGTTTCTCTAGCCACCTAATCTTCTGCTCATCCTCTTGCGCACTCTAAAGAGAGCTCAGGTGAGAAATTACAAACGTCGAGCAATTGCTCAGAGATGAAAAGTGCCAGCACTGAAAGCTGTTGCTAGCCAGCAGCCTTCCTTGGAAGCGCTTTCACAGGCGCAGCAACACTGGGGCTTTGCGCTTCTCTAGCCACCAAACGTCACGGTCATTCTCTTTCCGTCTCGTAGACACGAGCTGAGAGATTGCAAACGTCGAGCAATTGCTCAGAGATGAAAAGTGCCAGCACTGAAAGCTGTTGCTAGCCAGCACCCTTCCTTGGAAGCGCTTTTGTAGGCCTAAGAACAGTGGGGCTCTGGGCTTCTCTAGCCACCTAATCTTCTGCTCATCCTCTCGCGCAGTCTAAAGAGAGCTCAGGTGAGAAATTGCAAACGTCGAGCAATTGCTCAGAGATGAAAAGTGCCAGCACTGAAAGCTCTTGCTAGCCAGCACCCTTCCTTGGAAGCGCTTTTGTAGGCCTAAGAACACTGGGGCTTTGCGCTTCTCTAGCCACCTAATCTTCTGCTCATCCTCTCGCGCACTCTAAAGAGAGCTCAGGTGAGAAATTGCAAATGTCCAGCAATTGCTCAGAGATGAAAAGTGCCAGCACTGAAAGCTCTTGCTAGCCAGCACCCTTCCTTGGAAGCGCTTTCACAGGCGCAGCAACACTGGGGCTTTGCGCTTCTCTACCCACCAAACGTCACGGTCATTCTCTTTCCGTCTCCTAGACACGAGCTGAGAAATTGCAAACGTCCAGCAATTGCTCAGAGATGAAAAGTGCCAGCACTGAAAGCTGTTGCTAGCCAGCACCCTTCCTTGGAAGCGCTTTTGAAGCCCTTAGAACAGTAGGGCTCTGGGCTTCTCTAGCCACCTAATCTTCTGCTCATCCTCTCGCGCAGTCTAAAGAGAGCTCAGGTGAGAAATTGCAAACGTCGAGCAATTGCTCAGAGATGAAAAGTGCCAGCACTGAAAGCTCTTGCTAGCCAGCACCCTGCCTTGGAAGCGCTTTCCCAGGCGCAGCAACACTGGGGCTTTGCGCTTCTCTAGCCACCAAACGTCACGGTCCTTCTCTTTCCGTCTCGTAGACACGAGCTGAGAAATTGCAAACGTCGAGCAATTGCTCAGAGATGAAAAGTGCCAGCACTGAAAGCTGTTGCTAGCCAGCACCCTTCCTTGGAAGCACTTTCACAGGCGCAGCAACACTGGGGCTTTGCGCTTCTCTAGCCACCAAACGTCACGGTCATTCTCTTTCCGTCTCGTAGACACAAGCTGAGAAATTGCAAAGGTCGAGGAATTGCTGAGATGAAAAGTGCCAGCACTGAAAGCTCTTGCTAGCCAGCACCCTTCCTTGGAAGTGCTTTTGTAGGCCTAAGAACACTGGGGCTTTGCGCTTCTCTAGCCACCTAATCTTGTGCTCATCCTCTCGCGCACTCTAAAGAGAGCTCAGGTGAGAAATTGCAAACGTCCAGCAATTGCTCAGAGATGAAAAGTGCCAGCACTGAAAGCTCTTGCTAGCCAGCACCCTTCCTTGGAAGCGCTTTCACAGGCGCAGCAACACTGGGGCTTTGCGCTTCTCTAGCCACCAAACGTCACGGTCATTCTCTTTCCGTCTCGTAGACACGAGCTGAGAAATTGCAAACGTCGAGCAATTGCTCAGAGATGAAAAGTGCCAGCACTGAAAGCTGTTGCTAGCCAGCACCCTTCCTTGGAAGTGCTTTTGTAGGCCTAAAAACACTGGGGCTCTGGGCTTCTCTAGCCACCTAATCTTCTGCTCATCCTCTCGCGCAGTCTAAAGAGAGCTCAGGTGAGAAATTGCAAACATTGAGCAATTGCTCAGAGATGAAAAGTGCCAGCACTGAAAGCTGTTGCTAGCCAGCACCCTTCCTTGGAAGCGCTTTTGTAGGCCTAAGAACAGTGGGGCTCTGGGCTTCTCTAGCCACCTAATCTTCTGCTCATCCTCTCGCGCAGTCTAAAGAGAGCTCAGGTGAGAAATTGCAAACGTCGAGCAATTGCTCAGAGATGAAAAGTGCCAGCACTGAAAGCTGTTGCTAGCCAGCACCCTTCCTTGGAAGCGCTTTCCCAGGCGCAGCAACACTGGGGCTTTGCGCTTCTCTAGCCACCAAACGTCACGGTCCTTCTCTTTCCGTCTCGTAGACACGAGCTGAGAAATTGCAAACGTCGAGCAATTGCTCAGAGATGAAAAGTGCCAGCACTGAAAGCTGTTGCTAGCCAGCACCCTTCCTTGGAAGCACTTTCACAGGCGCAGCAACACTGGGGCTTTGCGCTTCTCTAGCCACCAAACGTCACGGTCATTCTCTTTCCGTCTCGTAGACACAAGCTGAGAAATTGCAAAGGTCGAGGAATTGCTGAGATGAAAAGTGCCAGCACTGAAAGCTCTTGCTAGCCAGCACCCTTCCTTGGAAGTGCTTTTGTAGGCCTAAGAACACTGGGGCTTTGCGCTTCTCTAGCCACCTAATCTTCTGCTCATCCTCTTGCGCACTCTAAAGAGAGCTCAGGTGAGAAATTGCAAACGTCGAGCAATTGCTCAGAGATGAAAAGTGCCAGCACTGAAAGCTGTTGCTAGCCAGCAGCCTTCCTTGGAAGCGCTTTCACAGGCGCAGCAACAATGGGGCTTTGCGCTTCTCTAGCCACCAAACGTCACGGTCATTCTCTTTCCGTCTCGTAGACACAAGTTGAGAAATTGCAAACGTCGAGCAATTGCTCAGAGATGAAAAGTGCCAGCACTGAAAGCTGTTGCTAGCCAGCACCCTTCCTTGGAAGCGCTTTTGTAGCCTTTAGAACACTGGGGCTCTGGGCTTCTCTAGCCACCTAATCTTGTGCTCATCCTCTCGCGCACTCTAAAGAGAGCTCAGGTGAGAAATTGCAAACGTCGAGCAATTGCTCAGAGATGAAAAGTGCCAGCACTGAAAGCTGTTGCTAGCCAGCACCCTTCCTTGGAAGCGCTTTCACAGGCGCAGCAACACTGGGGCTTTGCGCTTCTCTAGCCACCAAACGTCACGGTCATTCTCTTTCCGTCTCGTAGACACGAGCTGAGAAATTGCAAACGTCGAGCAATTGCTCAGAGATGAAAAGTGCCAGCACTGAAAGCTGTTGCTAGCCAGCACCCTTCCTTGGAAGTGCTTTTGTAGGCCTAAGAACACTGGGGCTCTGGGCTTCTCTAGCCACCTAATCTTCTGCTCATCCTCTCGCGCAGTCTAAAGAGAGCTCAGGTGAGAAATTGCAAACATTGAGCAATTGCTCAGAGATGAAAAGTGCCAGCACTGAAAGCTGTTGCTAGCCAGCACCCTTCCTTGGAAGCGCTTTCACAGGCGCAGCAACACTGGGGCTTTGCGCTTTTCTAGCCACCAAACGTCACGGTCATTCTCTTTCCGTCTCGTAGACACGAGTTGAGAAATTGCAAAGGTCGAGCAATTGCTCAGAGATGAAAAGTGCCAGCACTGAAAGCTGTTGCTAGCCAGCACCCTTCCTTGGAAGCGCTTTTGTAGGCCTAAGAACACTGGGGCTTTGCGCTTCTCTAGCCACCTAATCTTCTGCTCATCCTCTCGCGCACTCTAAAGAGAGCTCAGGTGAGAAATTGCAAACGTCCAGCAATTGCTCAGAGATGAAAAGTGCCAGCACTGAAAGCTGTTGCTAGCCAGCACCCTTCCTTGGAAGCGCTTTCACAGGCGCAGCAACACTGGGGCTTTGCGCTTCTCTAGCCACCAAACGTCACGGTCATTCTCTTTCCGTCTCGTAGACACGAGCTGAGAAATTGCAAACGTCGAGCAATTGCTCAGAGATGAAAAGTGCCAGCACTGAAAGCTGTTGCTAGCCAGCACCCTTCCTTGGAAGTGCTTTTGTAGGCCTAAAAACACTGGGGCTCTGGGCTTCTCTAGCCACCTAATCTTCTGCTCATCCTCTCGCGCACTCTAAAGAGAGCTCAGGTGAGAAATTGCAAACATTGAGCAATTGCTCAGAGATGAAAAGTGCCAGCACTGAAAGCTGTTGCTAGCCAGCACCCTTCCTTGGAAGCGCTTTCACAGGCGCAGCAACACTGGGGCTTTGCGCTTCTCTAGCCACCAAACGTCACGGTCATTCTCTTTCCGTCTCGTAGACACGAGCTGAGAAATTGCAAACGTCGAGCAATTGCTCAGAGATGAAAAGTGCCAGCACTGAAAGCTGTTGCTAGCCAGCACCCTTCCTTGGAAGCGCTTTTGTAGGCCTAAGAACACTGGGGCTCTGGGCTTCTCTAGCCACCTAATCTTGTGCTCATCCTCTCGCGCACTCTAAAGAGAGCTCAGGTGAGAAATTGCAAACGTCCAGCAATTGCTCAGAGATGAAAAGTGCCAGCACTGAAAGCTCTTGCTAGCCAGCACCCTTCCTTGGAAGCGCTTTTGTAGGCCTAAGAACACTGGGGCTTTGCGCTTCTCTAGCCACCAAACGTCACGGTCATTCTCTTTCCGTCTCGTAGACACGAGCTGAGAGATTGCAAACGTCGAGCAATTGCTCAGAGATGAAAAGTGCCAGCACTGAAAGCTGTTGCTAGCCAGCAGCCTTCCTTGGAAGCGCTTTTGTAGGCCTAAGAACACTGGGGCTCTGGGCTTCTCTAGCCACCTAATCTTGTGCTCATCCTCTCGCGCACTCTAAAGAGAGCTCAGGTGAGAAATTGCAAACGTCGAGCAATTGCTCAGAGATGAAAAGTGCCAGCACTGAAAGCTGTTGCTAGCCAGCACCCTTCCTTGGAAGCGCTTTCACAGGTGCAGCAACACTGGGGCTTTGCGCTTCTCTAGCCACCAAACGTCACGGTCATTCTCTTTCCGTCTCGTAGACACGAGCTGAGAAATTGCAAACGTCGAGCAATTGCTCAGAGATGAAAAGTGCCAGCACTGAAAGCTGTTGCTAGCCAGCACCCTTCCTTGGAAGTGCTTTTGTAGGCCTAAGAACAGTGGGGCTCTGGGCTTCTCTAGCCACCTAATCTTCTGCTCATCCTCTCGCGCACTCTAAAGAGAGCTCAGGTGAGAAATTGCAAAGGTCGAGCAATTGCTCAGAGATGAAAAGTGCCAGCACTGAAAGCTGTTGCTAGCCAGCAGCCTTCCTTGGAAGTGCTTTTGTAGGCCTAAGAACACTGGGGCTTTGCGCTTCTCTAGCCACCTAATTTTCTGCTCATCCTCTCGCGCACTCTAAAGAGAGCTCAGGTGAGAAATTGCAAACGTCGAGCAATTGCTCAGAGATGAAAAGTGCCAGCACTGAAAGCTCTTGCTAGCCAGCACCCTTCCTTGGAAGCGCTTTCACAGGCGCAGCAACACTGGGGCTTTGCGCTTCTCTAGCCACCAAACGTCACGGTCATTCTCTTTCCGTCTCGTAGACACGAGCTGAGAAATTGCAAACGTCCAGCAATTGCTCAGAGATGAAAAGTGCCAGCACTGAAAGCTGTTGCTAGCCAGCACCCTTCCTTGGAAGCGCTTTTGTAGCCCTAAGAACAGTAGGGCTCTGGGCTTCTCTAGCCACCTAATCTTCTGCTCATCCTCTCGCGCACTCTAAAGAGAGCTCAGGTGAGAAATTGCAAACGTCGAGCAATTGCTCAGAGATGAAAAGTGCCAGCACTGAAAGCTGTTGCTAGCCAGCAGCCTTCCTTGGAAGCGCTTTCACAGGCGCAGCAACACTGGGGCTTTGCCCTTCTCTAGCCACCAAACGTCACGGTCCTTCTCTTTCCGTCTCGTAGACACGAGCTGAGAAATTGCAAACGTCCAGCAATTGCTCAGAGATGAAAAGTGCCAGCACTGAAAGCTGTTGCTAGCCAGCCCCCTTCCTTGGAAGCGCTTTCACAGGCACAGCAACACTGGGGCTTTGCGCTTCTCTACCCACCAAACGTCACGGTCCTTCTCTTTCCGTCTCGTAGACACGAGCTGAGAAATTGCAAACGTCCAGCAATTGCTCAGAGATGAAAAGTGCCAGCACTGAAAGCTGTTGCTAGCCAGCACCCTTCCTTGGAAGCGCTTTTGTAGGCCTAAGAAGACTGGGGCTCTGGGTTTCTCTAGCCACCTAATCTTCTGCTCATCCTCTTGCGCACTCTAAAGAGAGCTCAGGTGAGAAATTACAAACGTCGAGCAATTGCTCAGAGATGAAAAGTGCCAGCACTGAAAGCTGTTGCTAGCCAGCAGCCTTCCTTGGAAGCGCTTTCACAGGCGCAGCAACACTGGGGCTTTGCGCTTCTCTAGCCACCAAACGTCACGGTCATTCTCTTTCCGTCTCGTAGACACGAGCTGAGAGATTGCAAACGTCGAGCAATTGCTCAGAGATGAAAAGTGCCAGCACTGAAAGCTGTTGCTAGCCAGCACCCTTCCTTGGAAGCGCTTTTGTAGGCCTAAGAACAGTGGGGCTCTGGGCTTCTCTAGCCACCTAATCTTCTGCTCATCCTCTCGCGCAGTCTAAAGAGAGCTCAGGTGAGAAATTGCAAACGTCGAGCAATTGCTCAGAGATGAAAAGTGCCAGCACTGAAAGCTCTTGCTAGCCAGCACCCTTCCTTGGAAGCGCTTTTGTAGGCCTAAGAACACTGGGGCTTTGCGCTTCTCTAGCCACCTAATCTTCTGCTCATCCTCTCGCGCACTCTAAAGAGAGCTCAGGTGAGAAATTGCAAATGTCCAGCAATTGCTCAGAGATGAAAAGTGCCAGCACTGAAAGCTCTTGCTAGCCAGCACCCTTCCTTGGAAGCGCTTTCACAGGCGCAGCAACACTGGGGCTTTGCGCTTCTCTACCCACCAAACGTCACGGTCATTCTCTTTCCGTCTCCTAGACACGAGCTGAGAAATTGCAAACGTCCAGCAATTGCTCAGAGATGAAAAGTGCCAGCACTGAAAGCTGTTGCTAGCCAGCACCCTTCCTTGGAAGCGCTTTTGAAGCCCTTAGAACAGTAGGGCTCTGGGCTTCTCTAGCCACCTAATCTTCTGCTCATCCTCTCGCGCAGTCTAAAGAGAGCTCAGGTGAGAAATTGCAAACGTCGAGCAATTGCTCAGAGATGAAAAGTGCCAGCACTGAAAGCTCTTGCTAGCCAGCACCCTGCCTTGGAAGCGCTTTCCCAGGCGCAGCAACACTGGGGCTTTGCGCTTCTCTAGCCACCAAACGTCACGGTCCTTCTCTTTCCGTCTCGTAGACACGAGCTGAGAAATTGCAAACGTCGAGCAATTGCTCAGAGATGAAAAGTGCCAGCACTGAAAGCTGTTGCTAGCCAGCACCCTTCCTTGGAAGCACTTTCACAGGCGCAGCAACACTGGGGCTTTGCGCTTCTCTAGCCACCAAACGTCACGGTCATTCTCTTTCCGTCTCGTAGACACAAGCTGAGAAATTGCAAAGGTCGAGGAATTGCTGAGATGAAAAGTGCCAGCACTGAAAGCTCTTGCTAGCCAGCACCCTTCCTTGGAAGTGCTTTTGTAGGCCTAAGAACACTGGGGCTTTGCGCTTCTCTAGCCACCTAATCTTGTGCTCATCCTCTCGCGCACTCTAAAGAGAGCTCAGGTGAGAAATTGCAAACGTCCAGCAATTGCTCAGAGATGAAAAGTGCCAGCACTGAAAGCTCTTGCTAGCCAGCACCCTTCCTTGGAAGCGCTTTCACAGGCGCAGCAACACTGGGGCTTTGCGCTTCTCTAGCCACCAAACGTCACGGTCATTCTCTTTCCGTCTCGTAGACACGAGCTGAGAAATTGCAAACGTCGAGCAATTGCTCAGAGATGAAAAGTGCCAGCACTGAAAGCTGTTGCTAGCCAGCACCCTTCCTTGGAAGTGCTTTTGTAGGCCTAAAAACACTGGGGCTCTGGGCTTCTCTAGCCACCTAATCTTCTGCTCATCCTCTCGCGCAGTCTAAAGAGAGCTCAGGTGAGAAATTGCAAACATTGAGCAATTGCTCAGAGATGAAAAGTGCCAGCACTGAAAGCTGTTGCTAGCCAGCACCCTTCCTTGGAAGCGCTTTTGTAGGCCTAAGAACAGTGGGGCTCTGGGCTTCTCTAGCCACCTAATCTTCTGCTCATCCTCTCGCGCAGTCTAAAGAGAGCTCAGGTGAGAAATTGCAAACGTCGAGCAATTGCTCAGAGATGAAAAGTGCCAGCACTGAAAGCTGTTGCTAGCCAGCACCCTTCCTTGGAAGCGCTTTCCCAGGCGCAGCAACACTGGGGCTTTGCGCTTCTCTAGCCACCAAACGTCACGGTCCTTCTCTTTCCGTCTCGTAGACACGAGCTGAGAAATTGCAAACGTCGAGCAATTGCTCAGAGATGAAAAGTGCCAGCACTGAAAGCTGTTGCTAGCCAGCAGCCTTCCTTGGAAGCACTTTCACAGGCGCAGCAACACTGGGGCTTTGCGCTTCTCTAGCCACCAAACGTCACGGTCATTCTCTTTCCGTCTCGTAGACACAAGCTGAGAAATTGCAAAGGTCGAGGAATTGCTGAGATGAAAAGTGCCAGCACTGAAAGCTCTTGCTAGCCAGCACCCTTCCTTGGAAGTGCTTTTGTAGGCCTAAGAACACTGGGGCTTTGCGCTTCTCTAGCCACCTAATCTTCTGCTCATCCTCTTGCGCACTCTAAAGAGAGCTCAGGTGAGAAATTGCAAACGTCGAGCAATTGCTCAGAGATGAAAAGTGCCAGCACTGAAAGCTGTTGCTAGCCAGCAGCCTTCCTTGGAAGCGCTTTCACAGGCGCAGCAACAATGGGGCTTTGCGCTTCTCTAGCCACCAAACGTCACGGTCATTCTCTTTCCGTCTCGTAGACACAAGTTGAGAAATTGCAAACGTCGAGCAATTGCTCAGAGATGAAAAGTGCCAGCACTGAAAGCTGTTGCTAGCCAGCACCCTTCCTTGGAAGCGCTTTTGTAGCCTTTAGAACACTGGGGCTCTGGGCTTCTCTAGCCACCTAATCTTGTGCTCATCCTCTCGCGCACTCTAAAGAGAGCTCAGGTGAGAAATTGCAAACGTCGAGCAATTGCTCAGAGATGAAAAGTGCCAGCACTGAAAGCTGTTGCTAGCCAGCACCCTTCCTTGGAAGCGCTTTCACAGGCGCAGCAACACTGGGGCTTTGCGCTTCTCTAGCCACCAAACGTCACGGTCATTCTCTTTCCGTCTCGTAGACACGAGCTGAGAAATTGCAAACGTCGAGCAATTGCTCAGAGATGAAAAGTGCCAGCACTGAAAGCTGTTGCTAGCCAGCACCCTTCCTTGGAAGTGCTTTTGTAGGCCTAAGAACACTGGGGCTCTGGGCTTCTCTAGCCACCTAATCTTCTGCTCATCCTCTCGCGCAGTCTAAAGAGAGCTCAGGTGAGAAATTGCAAACATTGAGCAATTGCTCAGAGATGAAAAGTGCCAGCACTGAAAGCTGTTGCTAGCCAGCACCCTTCCTTGGAAGCGCTTTCACAGGCGCAGCAACACTGGGGCTTTGCGCTTTTCTAGCCACCAAACGTCACGGTCATTCTCTTTCCGTCTCGTAGACACGAGTTGAGAAATTGCAAAGGTCGAGCAATTGCTCAGAGATGAAAAGTGCCAGCACTGAAAGCTGTTGCTAGCCAGCACCCTTCCTTGGAAGCGCTTTTGTAGGCCTAAGAACACTGGGGCTTTGCGCTTCTCTAGCCACCTAATCTTCTGCTCATCCTCTCGCGCACTCTAAAGAGAGCTCAGGTGAGAAATTGCAAACGTCCAGCAATTGCTCAGAGATGAAAAGTGCCAGCACTGAAAGCTGTTGCTAGCCAGCACCCTTCCTTGGAAGCGCTTTCACAGGCGCAGCAACACTGGGGCTTTGCGCTTCTCTAGCCACCAAACGTCACGGTCATTCTCTTTCCGTCTCGTAGACACGAGCTGAGAAATTGCAAACGTCGAGCAATTGCTCAGAGATGAAAAGTGCCAGCACTGAAAGCTGTTGCTAGCCAGCACCCTTCCTTGGAAGTGCTTTTGTAGGCCTAAAAACACTGGGGCTCTGGGCTTCTCTAGCCACCTAATCTTCTGCTCATCCTCTCGCGCACTCTAAAGAGAGCTCAGGTGAGAAATTGCAAACATTGAGCAATTGCTCAGAGATGAAAAGTGCCAGCACTGAAAGCTGTTGCTAGCCAGCACCCTTCCTTGGAAGCGCTTTCACAGGCGCAGCAACACTGGGGCTTTGCGCTTCTCTAGCCACCAAACGTCACGGTCATTCTCTTTCCGTCTCGTAGACACGAGCTGAGAAATTGCAAACGTCGAGCAATTGCTCAGAGATGAAAAGTGCCAGCACTGAAAGCTGTTGCTAGCCAGCACCCTTCCTTGGAAGCGCTTTTGTAGGCCTAAGAACACTGGGGCTCTGGGCTTCTCTAGCCACCTAATCTTGTGCTCATCCTCTCGCGCACTCTAAAGAGAGCTCAGGTGAGAAATTGCAAACGTCCAGCAATTGCTCAGAGATGAAAAGTGCCAGCACTGAAAGCTCTTGCTAGCCAGCACCCTTCCTTGGAAGCGCTTTTGTAGGCCTAAGAACACTGGGGCTTTGCGCTTCTCTAGCCACCAAACGTCACGGTCATTCTCTTTCCGTCTCGTAGACACGAGCTGAGAGATTGCAAACGTCGAGCAATTGCTCAGAGATGAAAAGTGCCAGCACTGAAAGCTGTTGCTAGCCAGCAGCCTTCCTTGGAAGCGCTTTTGTAGGCCTAAGAACACTGGGGCTCTGGGCTTCTCTAGCCACCTAATCTTGTGCTCATCCTCTCGCGCACTCTAAAGAGAGCTCAGGTGAGAAATTGCAAACGTCGAGCAATTGCTCAGAGATGAAAAGTGCCAGCACTGAAAGCTGTTGCTAGCCAGCACCCTTCCTTGGAAGCGCTTTCACAGGTGCAGCAACACTGGGGCTTTGCGCTTCTCTAGCCACCAAACGTCACGGTCATTCTCTTTCCGTCTCGTAGACACGAGCTGAGAAATTGCAAACGTCGAGCAATTGCTCAGAGATGAAAAGTGCCAGCACTGAAAGCTGTTGCTAGCCAGCACCCTTCCTTGGAAGTGCTTTTGTAGGCCTAAGAACAGTGGGGCTCTGGGCTTCTCTAGCCACCTAATCTTCTGCTCATCCTCTCGCGCACTCTAAAGAGAGCTCAGGTGAGAAATTGCAAAGGTCGAGCAATTGCTCAGAGATGAAAAGTGCCAGCACTGAAAGCTGTTGCTAGCCAGCAGCCTTCCTTGGAAGTGCTTTTGTAGGCCTAAGAACACTGGGGCTCTGGGCTTCTCTAGCCACCTAATTTTCTGCTCATCCTCTCGCGCACTCTAAAGAGAGCTCAGGTGAGAAATTGCAAACGTCGAGCAATTGCTCAGAGATGAAAAGTGCCAGCACTGAAAGCTCTTGCTAGCCAGCACCCTTCCTTGGAAGCGCTTTCACAGGCGCAGCAACACTGGGGCTTTGCGCTTCTCTAGCCACCAAACGTCACGGTCATTCTCTTTCCGTCTCGTAGACACGAGCTGAGAAATTGCAAACGTCCAGCAATTGCTCAGAGATGAAAAGTGCCAGCACTGAAAGCTGTTGCTAGCCAGCACCCTTCCTTGGAAGCGCTTTTGTAGCCCTAAGAACAGTAGGGCTCTGGGCTTCTCTAGCCACCTAATCTTCTGCTCATCCTCTCGCGCACTCTAAAGAGAGCTCAGGTGAGAAATTGCAAACGTCGAGCAATTGCTCAGAGATGAAAAGTGCCAGCACTGAAAGCTGTTGCTAGCCAGCAGCCTTCCTTGGAAGCGCTTTCACAGGCGCAGCAACACTGGGGCTTTGCCCTTCTCTACCCACCAAACGTCACGGTCATTCTCTTTCCGTCTCGTAGACACGAGCTGAGAAATTGCAAACGTCCAGCAATTGCTCAGAGATGAAAAGTGCCAGCACTGAAAGCTGTTGCTAGCCAGCCCCCTTCCTTGGAAGCGCTTTCACAGGCACAGCAACACTGGGGCTTTGCGCTTCTCTAGCCACCAAACGTCACGGTCATTCTCTTTCCGTCTCGTAGACACGAGCTGAGAAATTGCAAACGTCGAGCAATTGCTCAGAGATGCAAAGTGCCAGCACTGAAAGCTGTTGCTAGCCAGCACCCTTCCTTGGAAGCGCTTTTGTAGCCCTAAGAACACTGGGGCTTTGCGCTTCTCTAGCCACCTAATCTTCTGCTCATCCTCTCGCGCACTCTAAAGAGAGCTCAGGTGAGAAATTGCAAACGTCGAGCAATTGCTCAGAGATGAAAAGTGCCAGCACTGAAAGCTGTTGCTAGCCAGCCCCCTTCCTTGGAAGCGCTTTCACAGGCGCAGCAACACTGGGGCTTTGCGCTTCTCTAGCCACCAAACGTCACGGTCATTCTCTTTCCGTCTCGTAGACACGAGCTGAGAAATTGCAAACGTCGAGCAATTGCTCAGAGATGAAAAGTGCCAGCACTGAAAGCTGTTGCTAGCCAGCACCCTTCCTTGGAAGCGCTTTTGAAGCCCTAAGAACACTGGGGCTCTGGGCTTCTCTAGCCACCTAATCTTCTGCTCATCCTCTCGCGCACTCTAAAGAGAGCTCAGGTGAGAAATTGCAAACGTCGAGCAATTGCTCAGAGATGAAAAGTGCCAGCACTGAAAGCTCTTGCTAGCCAGCACCCTTCCTTGGAAGCGCTTTCACAGGCGCAGCAACACTGGGGCTTTGCGCTTCTCTAGCCACCAAACGTCACGGTCATTCTCTTTCCGTCTCGTAGACACGAGCTGAGAAATTGCAAACGTCGAGCAATTGCTCAGAGATGAAAAGTGCCAGCACTGAAAGCTGTTGCTAGCCAGCCCCCTTCCTTGGAAGCGCTTTCACAGGCGCAGCAACACTGGGGCTTTGCGCTTCTCTAGCCACGAAACGTCACAGTCATTCTCTTTCCATCTCGTAGACACGAGCTGAGAGATTGCAAACGTCCAGCAATTGCTCAGAGATGAAAAGTGCCAGCACTGAAAGCTGTTGCTAGCCAGCCCCCTTCCTTGGAAGCGCTTTTGTAGGCCTAAGAACACTGGGGCTCTGGGCTTCTCTAGCCACCTAATCTTCTGCTCATCCTCTCGCGCACTCTAAAGAGAGCTCAGGTGAGAAATTGCAAACGTCCAGCAATTGCTCAGAGATGAAAAGTGCCAGCACTGAAAGCTGTTGCTAGCCAGCACCCTTCCTTGGAAGCGCTTTTGTAGGCCTAAGAACACTGGGGCTTTGCGCTTCTCTAGCCACCTAATCTTCTGCTCATCCTCTCGCGCACTCTAAAGAGAGCTCAGGTGAGAAATTGCAAAGGTCGAGCAATTGCTCAGAGATGAAAAGTGCCAGCACTGAAAGCTGTTGCTAGCCAGCACCCTTCCTTGGAAGCGCTTTCTCAGGCGCAGCAACACTGGGGCTTTGCGCTTCTCTAGCCACCAAACGTCACGGTCATTCTCTTTCCGTCTCGTAGACACGAGCTGAGAGATTGCAAACGTCCAGCAATTGCTCAGAGATGAAAAGTGCCAGCACTGAAAGCTGTTGCTAGCCAGCACCCTTCCTTGGAAGCGCTTTTGAAGCCCTAAGAACAGTAGGGCTCTGGGCTTCTCTAGCCACCTAATCTTCTGCTCATCCTCTCGCGCACTCTAAAGAGAGCTCAGGTGAGAAATTGCAAACGTCGAGCAATTGCTCAGAGATGAAAAGTGCCAGCACTGAAAGCTGTTGCTAGCCAGCACCCTTCCTTGGAAGCGCTTTCACAGGCGCAGCAACACTGGGGCTTTGCGCTTCTCTAGCCACCAAACGTCACGGTCATTCTCTTTCCGTCTCGTAGACACGAGCTGAGAAATTGCAAACGTCGAGCAATTGCTCAGAGATGAAAAGTGCCAGCACTGAAAGCTCTTGCTAGCCAGCACCCTGCCTTGGAAGCGCTTTCACAGGCGCAGCAACACTGGGGCTTTGCGCTTCTCTAGCCACCAAATGTCACGGTCATTCTCCATCCGTCTCGTAGACACGAGCTGAGAAATTGCAAACGTCCAGCAATTGCTCAGAGATGCAAAGTGCCAGCACTGAAAGCTGTTGCTAGCCAGCCCCCTTCCTTGGAAGCGCTTTTGTAGGCCTAAGAACACTGGGGCTCTGGGCTTCTCTAGCCACCTAATCTTCTGCTCATCCTCTCGCGCACTCTAAAGAGAGCTCAGGTGAGAAATTGCAAACGTCGAGCAATTGCTCAGAGATGAAAAGTGCCAGCACTGAAAGCTGTTGCTAGCCAGCACCCTTCCTTGGAAGCGCTTTCACAGGCGCAGCAACACTGGGGCTTTGCGCTTCTCTACCCACCAAACGTCACGGTCCTTCTCTTTCCGTCTCGTAGACACGAGCTGAGAAATTGCAAACGTCCAGCAATTGCTCAGAGATGAAAAGTGCCAGCACTGAAAGCTGTTGCCAGCCAGCCCCCTTCCTTGGAAGCGCTTTTGTAGGCCTAAGAAGACTGGGGCTCTGGGCTTCTCTAGCCACCTAATCTTCTGCTCATCCTCTTGCGCACTCTAAAGAGAGCTCAGGTGAGAAATTACAAACGTCGAGCAATTGCTCAGAGATGAAAAGTGCCAGCACTGAAAGCTGTTGCTAGCCAGCACCCTTCCTTGGAAGCGCTTTTGTAGGCCTAAGAACACTGGGGCTTTGCGCTTCTCTAGCCACCTAATCTTCTGCTCATCCTCTCGCGCACTCTAAAGAGAGCTCAGGTGAGAAATTGCAAACGTCCAGCAATTGCTCAGAGATGAAAAGTGCCAGCACTGAAAGCTCTTGCTAGCCAGCACCCTTCCTTGGAAGCGCTTTCACAGGCGCAGCAACACTGGGGCTTTGCGCTTCTCTACCCACCAAACGTCACGGTCATTCTCTTTCCGTCTCGTAGACACGAGCTGAGAAATTGCAAACGTCCAGCAATTGCTCAGAGATGAAAAGTGCCAGCACTGAAAGCTGTTGCTAGCCAGCACCCTTCCTTGGAAGCGCTTTTGAAGCCCTTAGAACAGTAGGGCTCTGGGCTTCTCTAGCCACCTAATCTTCTGCTCATCCTCTCGTGCACTCTAAAGAGAGCTCAGGTGAGAAATTGCAAACGTCGAGCAATTGCTCAGAGATGAAAAGTGCCAGCACTGAAAGCTGTTGCTAGCCAGCACCCTGCCTTGGAAGCGCTTTCCCAGGCGCAGCAACACTGGGGCTTTGCACTTCTCTAGCCACCAAACGTCACGGTCATTCTCTTTCCGTCTCGTAGACACGAGCTGAGAAATTGCAAACGTCGAGCAATTGCTCAGAGATGAAAAGTGCCAGCACTGAAAGCTGTTGCTAGCCAGCACCCTTCCTTGGAAGCACTTTCACAGGCGCAGCAACACTGGGGCTTTGCGCTTCTCTAGCCACCAAACGTCACGGTCATTCTCTTTCCGTCTCGTAGACACAAGCTGAGAAATTGCAAAGGTCGAGGAATTGCTGAGATGAAAAGTGCCAGCACTGAAAGCTCTTGCTAGCCAGCACCCTTCCTTGGAAGTGCTTTTGTAGGCCTAAGAACACTGGGGCTTTGCGCTTCTCTAGCCACCTAATCTTCTGCTCATCCTCTTGCGCACTCTAAAGAGAGCTCAGGTGAGAAATTGCAAACGTCGAGCAATTGCTCAGAGATGAAAAGTGCCAGCACTGAAAGCTGTTGCTAGCCAGCACCCTTCCTTGGAAGCGCTTTCACAGGCGCAGCAACACTGGGGCTTTGCGTTTCTCTAGCCACCAAACGTCACGGTCATTCTCTTTCCGTCTCGTAGACACAAGCTGAGAAATTGCAAAGGTCGAGCAATTGCTCAGAGATGAAAAGTGCCAGCACTGAAAGCTGTTGCTAGCCAGCACCCTTCCTTGGAAGCGCTTTTGTAGCCCTAAGAACAGTAGGGCTCTGGGCTTCTCTAGCCACCTAATCTTCTGCTCATCCTCTCGCGCACTCTAAAGAGAGCTCAGGTGAGAAATTGCAAACGTCGAGCAATTGCTCAGAGATGAAAAGTGCCAGCACTGAAAGCTGTTGCTAGCCAGCAGCCTTCCTTGGAAGCGCTTTCACAGGCGCAGCAACACTGGGGCTTTGCCCTTCTCTACCCACCAAACGTCACGGTCATTCTCTTTCCGTCTCGTAGACACGAGCTGAGAAATTGCAAACGTCCAGCAATTGCTCAGAGATGAAAAGTGCCAGCACTGAAAGCTGTTGCTAGCCAGCCCCCTTCCTTGGAAGCGCTTTCACAGGCACAGCAACACTGGGGCTTTGCGCTTCTCTAGCCACCAAACGTCACGGTCATTCTCTTTCCGTCTCGTAGACACGAGCTGAGAAATTGCAAACGTCGAGCAATTGCTCAGAGATGCAAAGTGCCAGCACTGAAAGCTGTTGCTAGCCAGCACCCTTCCTTGGAAGCGCTTTTGTAGCCCTAAGAACAGTGGGGCTCTGGGCTTCTCTAGCCACCTAATCTTCTGCTCATCCTCTCGCGCACTCTAAAGAGAGCTCAGGTGAGAAATTGCAAACGTCGAGCAATTGCTCAGAGATGAAAAGTGCCAGCACTGAAAGCTGTTGCTAGCCAGCCCCCTTCCTTGGAAGCGCTTTCACAGGCGCAGCAACACTGGGGCTTTGCGCTTCTCTAGCCACCAAACGTCACGGTCATTCTCTTTCCGTCTCGTAGACACGAGCTGAGAAATTGCAAACGTCCAGCAATTGCTCAGAGATGAAAAGTGCCAGCACTGAAAGCTGTTGCTAGCCAGCACCCTTCCTTGGAAGCGCTTTTGAAGCCCTAAGAACACTGGGGCTCTGGGCTTCTCTAGCCACCTAATCTTCTGCTCATCCTCTCGTGCACTCTAAAGAGAGCTCAGGTGAGAAATTGCAAACGTCGAGCAATTGCTCAGAGATGAAAAGTGCCAGCACTGAAAGCTCTTGCTAGCCAGCACCCTTCCTTGGAAGCGCTTTCACAGGCGCAGCAACACTGGGGCTTTGCGCTTCTCTAGCCACCAAACGTCACGGTCATTCTCTTTCCGTCTCGTAGACACGAGCTGAGAAATTGCAAACGTCGAGCAATTGCTCAGAGATGAAAAGTGCCAGCACTGAAAGCTGTTGCTAGCCAGCCCCCTTCCTTGGAAGCGCTTTCACAGGCGCAGCAACACTGGGGCTTTGCGCTTCTCTAGCCACCAAACGTCACGGTCATTCTCTTTCCATCTCGTAGACACGAGCTGAGAGATTGCAAACGTCCAGCAATTGCTCAGAGATGAAAAGTGCCAGCACTGAAAGCTGTTGCTAGCCAGCCCCCTTCCTTGGAAGCGCTTTTGTAGGCCTAAGAACACTGGGGCTCTGGGCTTCTCTAGCCACCTAATCTTCTGCTCATCCTCTCGCGCACTCTAAAGAGAGCTCAGGTGAGAAATTGCAAACGTCCAGCAATTGCTCAGAGATGAAAAGTGCCAGCACTGAAAGCTGTTGCTAGCCAGCACCCTTCCTTGGAAGCGCTTTTGTAGGCCTAAGAACACTGGGGCTTTGCGCTTCTCTAGCCACCTAATCTTCTGCTCATCCTCTCGCGCACTCTAAAGAGAGCTCAGGTGAGAAATTGCAAAGGTCGAGCAATTGCTCAGAGATGAAAAGTGCCAGCACTGAAAGCTGTTGCTAGCCAGCACCCTTCCTTGGAAGCGCTTTCTCAGGCGCAGCAACACTGGGGCTTTGCGCTTCTCTAGCCACCAAACGTCACGGTCATTCTCTTTCCGTCTCGTAGACACGAGCTGAGAGATTGCAAACGTCCAGCAATTGCTCAGAGATGAAAAGTGCCAGCACTGAAAGCTGTTGCTAGCCAGCACCCTTCCTTGGAAGCGCTTTTGAAGCCCTAAGAACAGTAGGGCTCTGGGCTTCTCTAGCCACCTAATCTTCTGCTCATCCTCTCGCGCACTCTAAAGAGAGCTCAGGTGAGAAATTGCAAACGTCGAGCAATTGCTCAGAGATGAAAAGTGCCAGCACTGAAAGCTCTTGCTAGCCAGCACCCTTCCTTGGAAGCGCTTTCACAGGCGCAGCAACACTGGGGCTTTGCGCTTCTCTAGCCACCAAACGTCACGGTCATTCTCTTTCCGTCTCGTAGACACGAGCTGAGAAATTGCAAACGTCGAGCAATTGCTCAGAGATGAAAAGTGCCAGCACTGAAAGCTCTTGCTAGCCAGCACCCTGCCTTGGAAGCGCTTTCACAGGCGCAGCAACACTGGGGCTTTGCGCTTCTCTAGCCACCAAATGTCACGGTCATTCTCCATCCGTCTCGTAGACACGAGCTGAGAAATTGCAAACGTCCAGCAATTGCTCAGAGATGCAAAGTGCCAGCACTGAAAGCTGTTGCTAGCCAGCCCCCTTCCTTGGAAGCGCTTTTGTAGGCCTAAGAACACTGGGGCTCTGGGCTTCTCTAGCCACCTAATCTTCTGCTCATCCTCTCGCGCACTCTAAAGAGAGCTCAGGTGAGAAATTGCAAACGTCGAGCAATTGCTCAGAGATGAAAAGTGCCAGCACTGAAAGCTGTTGCTAGCCAGCACCCTTCCTTGGAAGCGCTTTCACAGGCGCAGCAACACTGGGGCTTTGCGCTTCTCTACCCACCAAACGTCACGGTCCTTCTCTTTCCGTCTCGTAGACACGAGCTGAGAAATTGCAAACGTCGAGCAATTGCTCAGAGATGAAAAGTGCCAGCACTGAAAGCTGTTGCCAGCCAGCCCCCTTCCTTGGAAGCGCTTTTGTAGGCCTAAGAAGACTGGGGCTCTGGGCTTCTCTAGCCACCTAATCTTCTGCTCATCCTCTTGCGCACTCTAAAGACAGCTCAGGTGAGAAATTACAAACGTCGAGCAATTGCTCAGAGATGAAAAGTGCCAGCACTGAAAGCTCTTGCTAGCCAGCACCCTTCCTTGGAAGCGCTTTTGTAGGCCTAAGAACACTGGGGCTTTGCGCTTCTCTAGCCACCTAATCTTCTGCTCATCCTCTCGCGCACTCTAAAGAGAGCTCAGGTGAGAAATTGCAAACGTCCAGCAATTGCTCAGAGATGAAAAGTGCCAGCACTGAAAGCTCTTGCTAGCCAGCACCCTTCCTTGGAAGCGCTTTCACAGGCGCAGCAACACTGGGGCTTTGCGCTTCTCTACCCACCAAACGTCACGGTCATTCTCTTTCCGTCTCGTAGACACGAGCTGAGAAATTGCAAACGTCCAGCAATTGCTCAGAGATGAAAAGTGCCAGCACTGAAAGCTGTTGCTAGCCAGCACCCTTCCTTGGAAGCGCTTTTGAAGCCCTTAGAACAGTAGGGCTCTGGGCTTCTCTAGCCACCTAATCTTCTGCTCATCCTCTCGTGCACTCTAAAGAGAGCTCAGGTGAGAAATTGCAAACGTCGAGCAATTGCTCAGAGATGAAAAGTGCCAGCACTGAAAGCTGTTGCTAGCCAGCACCCTGCCTTGGAAGCGCTTTCCCAGGCGCAGCAACACTGGGGCTTTGCACTTCTCTAGCCACCAAACGTCACGGTCATTCTCTTTCCGTCTCGTAGACACGAGCTGAGAAATTGCAAACGTCGAGCAATTGCTCAGAGATGAAAAGTGCCAGCACTGAAAGCTGTTGCTAGCCAGCCCCCTTCCTTGGAAGCACTTTCACAGGCGCAGCAACACTGGGGCTTTGCGCTTCTCTAGCCACCAAACGTCACGGTCATTCTCTTTCCGTCTCGTAGACACAAGCTGAGAAATTGCAAAGGTCGAGGAATTGCTGAGATGAAAAGTGCCAGCACTGAAAGCTCTTGCTAGCCAGCACCCTTCCTTGGAAGTGCTTTTGTAGGCCTAAGAACACTGGGGCTTTGCGCTTCTCTAGCCACCTAATCTTCTGCTCACCCTCTTGCACACTCTAAAGAGAGCTCAGGTGAGAAATTGCAAACGTCGAGCAATTGCTCAGAGATGAAAAGTGCCAGCACTGAAAGCTGTTGCTAGCCAGCACCCTTCCTTGGAAGCGCTTTCACAGGCGCAGCAACACTGGGGCTTTGCGCTTCTCTAGCCACCAAACGTCACGGTCATTCTCTTTCCGTCTCGTAGACACAAGCTGAGAAATTGCAAACGTCGAGCAATTGCTCAGAGATGAAAAGTGCCAGCACTGAAAGCTGTTGCTAGCCAGCACCCTTCCTTGGAAGTGCTTTTGTAGGCCTAAGAACACTGGGGCTCTGGGCTTCTCTAGCCACCTAATCTTCTGCTCATCCTCTCGCGCAGTCTAAAGAGAGCTCAGGTGAGAAATTGCAAACATTGAGCAATTGCTCAGAGAGGAAAAGTGCCAGCACTGAAAGCTGTTGCTAGCCAGCACCCTTCCTTGGAAGCGCTTTCACAGGCGCAGCAACACTGGGGCTTTGCGCTTCTCTAGCCACCAAACGTCACGGTCATTCTCTTTCCGTCTCGTAGACACGAGCTGAGAAATTGCAAAGGTCGAGCAATTGCTCAGAGATGAAAAGTGCCAGCACTGAAAGCTGTTGCTAGCCAGCACCCTTCCTTGGAAGCGCTTTTGTAGGCCTAAGAACACTGGGGCTTTGCGCTTCTCTAGCCACCTAATCTTGTGCTCATCCTCTCGCGCACTCTAAAGAGAGCTCAGGTGAGAAATTGCAAACGTCGAGCAATTGCTCAGAGATGAAAAGTGCCAGCACTGAAAGCTCTTGCTAGCCAGCACCCTTCCTTGGAAGCGCTTTCACAGGCGCAGCAACACTGGGGCTTTGCGCTTCTCTAGCCACCAAACGTCACGGTCCTTCTCTTTCCGTCTCGTAGACACGAGTTGAGAAATTGCAAACGTCGAGCAATTGCTCAGAGATGAAAAGTGCCAGCACTGAAAGCTGTTGCTAGCCAGCACCCTTCCTTGGAAGTGCTTTTGTAGGCCTAAGAACAGTGGGGCTCTGGGCTTCTCTAGCCACCTAATCTTCTGCTCATCCTCTCGCGCACTCTAAAGAGAGCTCAGGTGAGAAATTGCAAACGTCGAGCAATTGCTCAGAGATGAAAAGTGCCAGCACTGAAAGCTGTTGCTAGCCAGCAGCCTTCCTTGGAAGTGCTTTTGTAGGCCTAAGAACACTGGGGCTTTGCGCTTCTCTAGCCACCTAATCTTCTGCTCATCCTCTCGCGCACTCTAAAGAGAGCTCAGGTGAGAAATTGCAAACGTCGAGCAATTGCTCAGAGATGAAAAGTGCCAGCACTGAAAGCTCTTGCTAGCCAGCACCCTTCCTTGGAAGCGCTTTCACAGGCGCAGCAACACTGGGGCTTTGCGCTTCTCTACCCACCAAACGTCACGGTCATTCTCTTTCCGTCTCGTAGACACGAGCTGAGAAATTGCAAACGTCGAGCAATTGCTCAGAGATGAAAAGTGCCAGCACTGAAAGCTGTTGCTAGCCAGCACCCTTCCTTGGAAGTGCTTTTGTAGGCCTAAGAACACTGGGGCTCTGGGCTTCTCTAGCCACCTAATCTTCTGCTCATCCTCTCGCGCACTCTAAAGAGAGCTCAGGTGAGAAATTGCAAACGTCGAGCAATTGCTCAGAGATGAAAAGTGCCAGCACTGAAAGCTGTTGCTAGCCAGCACCCTTCCTTGGAAGCGCTTTCACAGGCGCAGCAACACTGGGGCTTTGCGCTTCTCTAGCCACCAAACGTCACGGTCCTTCTCTTTCCGTCTCGTAGACACGAGCTGAGAAATTGCAAACGTCGAGCAATTGCTCAGAGATGAAAAGTGCCAGCACTGAAAGCTGTTGCTAGCCAGCACCCTTCCTTGGAAGCACTTTCACAGGCGCAGCAACACTGGGGCTTTGCGCTTCTCTAGCCACCAAACGTCACGGTCATTCTCTTTCCGTCTCGTAGACACAAGCTGAGAAATTGCAAAGGTCGAGGAATTGCTGAGATGAAAAGTGCCAGCACTGAAAGCTCTTGCTAGCCAGCACCCTTCCTTGGAAGTGCTTTTGTAGGCCTAAGAACACTGGGGCTCTGGGCTTCTCTAGCCACCTAATCTTCTGCTCATCCTCTCGCGCACTCTAAAGAGAGCTCAGGTGAGAAATTGCAAACGTCGAGCAATTGCTCAGAGATGAAAAGTGCCAGCACTGAAAGCTGTTGCTAGCCAGCAGCCTTCCTTGGAAGCGCTTTCACAGGCGCAGCAACACTGGGCCTTTGCGCTTCTCTAGCCACCAAACGTCACGGTCATTCTCTTTCCGTCTCGTAGACACGAGCTGAGAAATTGCAAACGTCGAGCAATTGCTCAGAGATGAAAAGTGCCAGCACTGAAAGCTGTTGCTAGCCAGCACCCTTCCTTGGAAGCGCTTTTGTAGCCCTTAGAACACTGGGGCTCTGGGCTTCTCTAGCCACCTAATCTTGTGCTCATCCTCTCGCGCACTCTAAAGAGAGCTCAGGTGAGAAATTGCAAACGTCCAGCAATTGCTCAGAGATGAAAAGTGCCAGCACTGAAAGCTGTTGCTAGCCAGCACCCTTCCTTGGAAGCGCTTTCACAGGCGCAGCAACACTGGGGCTTTGCGCTTCTCTAGCCACCAAACGTCACGGTCATTCTCTTTCCGTCTCGTAGACACGAGCTGAGAAATTGCAAACGTCGAGCAATTGCTCAGAGATGAAAAGTGCCAGCACTGAAAGCTGTTGCTAGCCAGCACCCTTCCTTGGAAGCGCTTTTGTAGGCCTAAGAACAGTGGGGCTCTGGGCTTCTCTAGCCACCTAATCTTCTGCTCATCCTCTCGCGCAGTCTAAAGAGAGCTCAGGTGAGAAATTGCAAACATTGAGCAATTGCTCAGAGATGAAAAGTGCCAGCACTGAAAGCTGTTGCTAGCCAGCACCCTTCCTTGGAAGCGCTTTCACAGGCGCAGCAACACTGGGGCTTTGCGCTTCTCTAGCCACCAAACGTCACGGTCATTCTCTTTCCGTCTCGTAGACACGAGCTGAGAAATTGCAAAGGTCGAGCAATTGCTCAGAGATGAAAAGTGCCAGCACTGAAAGCTGTTGCTAGCCAGCACCCTTCCTTGGAAGTGCTTTTGTAGGCCTAAGAACACTGGGGCTTTGCGCTTCTCTAGCCACCTAATCTTCTGCTCATCCTCTTGTGCACTCTAAAGAGAGCTCAGGTGAGAAATTGCAAACGTTGAGCAATTGCTCAGAGATGAAAAGTGCCAGCACTGAAAGCTCTTGCTAGCCAGCACCCTTCCTTGGAAGCGCTTTCACAGGCGCAGCAACACTGGGGCTTTGCGCTTCTCTAGCCACCAAACGTCACGGTCATTCTCTTTCCGTCTCGTAGACACGAGCTGAGAAATTGCAAACGTCGAGCAATTGCTCAGAGATGAAAAGTGCCAGCACTGAAAGCTGTTGCTAGCCAGCACCCTTCCTTGGAAGCGCTTTTGTAGGCCTAAGAACAGTGGGGCTCTGGGCTTCTCTAGCCACCTAATCTTGTGCTCATCCTCTCGCGCACTCTAAAGAGAGCTCAGGTGAGAAATTGCAAACATTGAGCAATTGCTCAGAGATGAAAAGTGCCAGCACTGAAAGCTGTTGCTAGCCAGCACCCTTCCTTGGAAGCGCTTTTGTAGGCCTAAGAACACTGGGGCTCTGGGCTTCTCTAGCCACCTAATCTTGTGCTCATCCTCTCGCGCACTCTAAAGAGAGCTCAGGTGAGAAATTGCAAACGTCGAGCAATTGCTCAGAGATGAAAAGTGCCAGCACTGAAAGCTGTTGCTAGCCAGCACCCTTCCTTGGAAGCGCTTTTGTAGGCCTAAGAACACTGGGGCTTTGCGCTTCTCTAGCCACCAAACGTCACGGTCATTCTCCTTCCGTCTCGTAGACACGAGCTGAGAAATTGCAAACGTCGAGCAATTGCTCAGAGATGAAAAGTGCCAGCACTGAAAGCTGTTGCTAGCCAGCACCCTTCCTTGGAAGCGCTTTTGTAGGCCTAAGAACACTGGGGCTCTGGGCTTCTCTAGCCACCTAATCTTCTGCTCATCCTCTCGCGCAGTCTAAAGAGAGCTCAGGTGAGAAATTGCAAACATTGAGCAATTGCTCAGAGATGAAAAGTGCCAGCACTGAAAGCTGTTGCTAGCCAGCACCCTTCCTTGGAAGCGCTTTTGTAGCCCTTAGAACACTGGGGCTCTGGGCTTCTCTAGCCACCTAATCTTGTGCTCATCCTCTCGCGCACTCTAAAGAGAGCTCAGGTGAGAAATTGCAAACGTCGAGCAATTGCTCAGAGATGAAAAGTGCCAGCACTGAAAGCTGTTGCTAGCCAGCACCCTTCCTTGGAAGCGCTTTTGTAGGCCTAAGAACACTGGGGCTCTGGGCTTCTCTAGCCACCTAATCTTCTGCTCATCCTCTCGCGCACTCTAAAGAGAGCTCAGGTGAGAAATTGCAAACATTGAGCAATTGCTCAGAGATGAAAAGTGCCAGCACTGAAAGCTGTTGCTAGCCAGCACCCTTCCTTGGAAGCGCTTTTGTAGGCCTAAGAAGACTGGGGCTCTGGGCTTCTCTAGCCACCTAATCTTGTGCTCATCCTCTCGCGCACTCTAAAGAGAGCTCAGGTGAGAAATTGCAAACGTCGAGCAATTGCTCAGAGATGAAAAGTGCCAGCACTGAAAGCTGTTGCTAGCCAGCACCCTTCCTTGGAAGCGCTTTCACAGGCGCAGCAACACTGGGGCTTTGCGCTTCTCTAGCCACCAAACGTCACGGTCATTCTCCTTCCGTCTCGTAGACACGAGCTGAGAAATTGCAAACGTCGAGCAATTGCTCAGAGATGAAAAGTGCCAGCACTGAAAGCTGTTGCTAGCCAGCACCCTTCCTTGGAAGCGCTTTTGTAGGCCTAAGAACAGTGGGGCTCTGGGCTTCTCTAGCCACCTAATCTTCTGCTCATCCTCTCGCGCAGTCTAAAGAGAGCTCAGGTGAGAAATTGCAAACATTGAGCAATTGCTCAGAGATGAAAAGTGACAGCACTGAAAGCTGTTGCTAGCCAGCAGCCTTCCTTGGAAGCGCTTTCACAGGCGCAGCAACACTGGGGCTTTGCGCTTCTCTAGCCACCAAACGTCACGGTCATTCTCTTTCCGTCTCGTAGACACGAGCTGAGAAATTGCAAAGGTCGAGCAATTGCTCAGAGATGAAAAGTGCCAGCACTGAAAGCTGTTGCTAGCCAGCACCCTTCCTTGGAAGTGCTTTTGTAGGCCTAAGAACACTGGGGCTTTGCGCTTCTCTAGCCACCTAATCTTCTGCTCATCCTCTTGCGCACTCTAAAGAGAGCTCAGGTGAGAAATTGCAAACGTTGAGCAATTGCTCAGAGATGAAAAGTGCCAGCACTGAAAGCTCTTGCTAGCCAGCACCCTTCCTTGGAAGCGCTTTCACAGGCGCAGCAACACTGGGGCTTTGCGCTTCTCTAGCCACCAAACGTCACGGTCATTCTCTTTCCGTCTCGTAGACACGAGCTGAGAAATTGCAAACGTCGAGCAATTGCTCAGAGATGAAAAGTGCCAGCACTGAAAGCTGTTGCTAGCCAGCACCCTTCCTTGGAAGCGCTTTTGTAGGCCTAAGAACACTGGGGCTCTGGGCTTCTCTAGCCACCTAATCTTGTGCTCATCCTCTCGCGCACTCTAAAGAGAGCTCAGGTGAGAAATTGCAAACATTGAGCAATTGCTCAGAGATGAAAAGTGCCAGCACTGAAAGCTGTTGCTAGCCAGCACCCTTCCTTGGAAGCGCTTTTGTAGGCCTAAGAACACTGGGGCTCTGGGCTTCTCTAGCCACCTAATCTTGTGCTCATCCTCTCGCGCAGTCTAAAGAGAGCTCAGGTGAGAAATTGCAAACGTCGAGCAATTGCTCAGAGATGAAAAGTGCCAGCACTGAAAGCTGTTGCTAGCCAGCACCCTTCCTTGGAAGCGCTTTTGTAGGCCTAAGAACACTGGGGCTTTGCGCTTCTCTAGCCACCAAACGTCACGGTCATTCTCCTTCCGTCTCGTAGACACGAGCTGAGAAATTGCAAACGTCGAGCAATTGCTCAGAGATGAAAAGTGCCAGCACTGAAAGCTGTTGCTAGCCAGCACCCTTCCTTGGAAGCGCTTTTGTAGGCCTAAGAACACTGGGGCTCTGGGCTTCTCTAGCCACCTAATCTTCTGCTCATCCTCTCGCGCAGTCTAAAGAGAGCTCAGGTGAGAAATTGCAAACATTGAGCAATTGCTCAGAGATGAAAAGTGCCAGCACTGAAAGCTGTTGCTAGCCAGCACCCTTCCTTGGAAGCGCTTTTGTAGGCCTAAGAAGACTGGGGCTCTGGGCTTCTCTAGCCACCTAATCTTGTGCTCATCCTCTCGCGCACTCTAAAGAGAGCTCAGGTGAGAAATTGCAAACGTCGAGCAATTGCTCAGAGATGAAAAGTGCCAGCACTGAAAGCTGTTGCTAGCCAGCACCCTTCCTTGGAAGCGCTTTTGTAGGCCTAAGAACACTGGGGCTCTGGGCTTCTCTAGCCACCTAATCTTCTGCTCATCCTCTCGCGCACTCTAAAGAGAGCTCAGGTGAGAAATTGCAAACATTGAGCAATTGCTCAGAGATGAAAAGTGCCAGCACTGAAAGCTGTTGCTAGCCAGCACCCTTCCTTGGAAGCGCTTTTGTAGGCCTAAGAAGACTGGGGCTCTGGGCTTCTCTAGCCACCTAATCTTGTGCTCATCCTCTCGCGCACTCTAAAGAGAGCTCAGGTGAGAAATTGCAAACGTCGAGCAATTGCTCAGAGATGCAAAGTGCCAGCACTGAAAGCTGTTGCTAGCCAGCACCCTTCCTTGGAAGCGCTTTCACAGGCGCAGCAACACTGGGGCTTTGCGCTTCTCTAGCCACCAAACGTCACGGTCATTCTCCTTCCGTCTCGTAGACACGAGCTGAGAAATTGCAAACGTCGAGCAATTGCTCAGAGATGAAAAGTGCCAGCACTGAAAGCTGTTGCTAGCCAGCACCCTTCCTTGGAAGCGCTTTTGTAGGCCTAAGAACACTGGGGCTCTGGGCTTCTCTAGCCACCTAATCTTCTGCTCATCCTCTCGCGCAGGCTAAAGAGAGCTCAGGTGAGAAATTGCAAACATTGAGCAATTGCTCAGAGATGAAAAGTGCCAGCACTGAAAGCTGTTGCTAGCCAGCAGCCTTCCTTGGAAGTGCTTTTGTAGGCCTAAGAACACTGGGGCTTTGCGCTTCTCTAGCAACCTAATCTTCTGCTCATCCTCTCGCGCACTCTAAAGAGAGCTCAGGTGAGAAATTGCAAACGTCGAGCAATTGCTCAGAGATGAAAAGTGCCAGCACTGAAAGCTCTTGCTAGCCAGCACCCTTCCTTGGAAGCGCTTTCACAGGCGCAGCAACACTGGGGCTTTGCGCTTCTCTACCCACCAAACGTCACGGTCATTCTCTTTCCGTCTCGTAGACACGAGCTGAGAAATTGCAAACGTCCAGCAATTGCTCAGAGATGAAAAGTGCCAGCACTGAAAGCTGTTGCTAGCCAGCACCCTTCCTTGGAAGTGCTTTTGTAGGCCTAAGAAGACTGGGGCTCTGGGCTTCTCTAGCCACCTAATCTTCTGCTCATCCTCTCGCGCACTCTAAAGAGAGCTCAGGTGAGAAATTGCAAACGTCGAGCAATTGCTCAGAGATGAAAAGTGCCAGCACTGAAAGCTGTTGCTAGCCAGCACCCTTCCTTGGAAGCGCTTTCACAGGCGCAGCAACACTGGGGCTTTGCGCTTCTCTAGCCACCAAACGTCACGGTCCTTCTCTTTCCGTCTCGTAGACACGAGTTGAGAAATTGCAAACGTCGAGCAATTGCTCAGAGATGAAAAGTGCCAGCACTGAAAGCTGTTGCTAGCCAGCACCCTTCCTTGGAAGCACTTTCACAGGCGCAGCAACACTGGGGCTTTGCGCTTCTCTAGCCACCAAACGTCACGGTCATTCTCTTTCCGTCTCGTAGACACAAGCTGAGAAATTGCAAAGGTCGAGGAATTGCTGAGATGAAAAGTGCCAGCACTGAAAGCTCTTGCTAGCCAGCACCCTTCCTTGGAAGTGCTTTTGTAGGCCTAAGAACACTGGGGCTTTGCGCTTCTCTAGCCACCTAATCTTCTGCTCATCCTCTCGCGCACTCTAAAGAGAGCTCAGGTGAGAAATTGCAAACGTCGAGCAATTGCTCAGAGATGAAAAGTGCCAGCACTGAAAGCTGTTGCTAGCCAGCACCCTTCCTTGGAAGCGCTTTCACAGGCGCAGCAACAATGGGGCTTTGCGCTTCTCTAGCCACCAAACGTCACGGTCATTCTCTTTCCGTCTCGTAGACACGAGTTGAGAAATTGCAAACGTCGAGCAATTGCTCAGAGATGAAAAGTGCCAGCACTGAAAGCTGTTGCTAGCCAGCACCCTTCCTTGGAAGCGCTTTTGTAGCCCTTAGAACACTGGGGCTCTGGGCTTCTCTAGCCACCTAATCTTGTGCTCATCCTCTCGCGCACTCTAAAGAGAGCTCAGGTGAGAAATTGCAAACGTCCAGCAATTGCTCAGAGATGAAAAGTGCCAGCACTGAAAGCTGTTGCTAGCCAGCACCCTTCCTTGGAAGCGCTTTCACAGGCGCAGCAACACTGGGGCTTTGCGCTTCTCTAGCCACCAAACGTCACGGTCATTCTCTTTCCGTCTCGTAGACACGAGCTGAGAAATTGCAAATGTCCAGCAATTGCTCAGAGATGAAAAGTGCCAGCACTGAAAGCTGTTGCTAGCCAGCACCCTTCCTTGGAAGCGCTTTTGTAGGCCTAAGAACACTGGGGCTCTGGGCTTCTCTAGCCACCTAATCTTCTGCTCATCCTCTCGCGCAGTCTAAAGAGAGCTCAGGTGAGAAATTGCAAACATTGAGCAATTGCTCAGAGATGAAAAGTGCCAGCACTGAAAGCTGTTGCTAGCCAGCACCCTTCCTTGGAAGCGCTTTCACAGGCGCAGCAACACTGGGGCTTTGCGCTTCTCTAGCCACCAAACGTCACGGTCATTCTCTTTCCGTCTCGTAGACACGAGCTGAGAAATTGCAAACGTCCAGCAATTGCTCAGAGATGAAAAGTGCCAGCACTGAAAGCTGTTGCTAGCCAGCACCCTTCCTTGGAAGTGCTTTTGTAGGCCTAAGAACACTGGGGCTTTGCGCTTCTCTAGCCACCTAATCTTCTGCTCATCCTCTTGCGCACTCTAAAGAGAGCTCAGGTGAGAAATTGCAAACGTTGAGCAATTGCTCAGAGATGAAAAGTGCCAGCACTGAAAGCTCTTGCTAGCCAGCACCCTTCCTTGGAAGCGCTTTCACAGGCGCAGCAACACTGGGGCTTTGCGCTTCTCTAGCCACCAAACGTCACGGTCATTCTCTTTCCGTCTCGTAGACACGAGCTGAGAAATTGCAAAGGTCGAGCAATTGCTCAGAGATGAAAAGTGCCAGCACTGAAAGCTGTTGCTAGCCAGCACCCTTCCTTGGAAGCGCTTTTGTAGGCCTAAGAAGACTGGGGCTCTGGGCTTCTCTAGCCACCTAATCTTCTGCTCATCCTCTCGCGCACTCTAAAGAGAGCTCAGGTGAGAAATTGCAAATGTCCAGCAATTGCTCAGAGATGAAAAGTGCCAGCACTGAAAGCTGTTGCTAGCCAGCACCCTTCCTTGGAAGTGCTTTTGTAGGCCTAAGAACACTGGGGCTTTGCGCTTCTCTAGCCACCTAATTTTCTGCTCATCCTCTCGCGCACTCTAAAGAGAGCTCAGTTAAGAAATTGCAAACGTCGAGCAATTGCTCAGAGATGAAAAGTGCCAGCACTGAAAGCTCTTGCTAGCCAGCACCCTTCCTTGGAAGCGCTTTCACAGGCGCAGCAACACTGGGGCTTTGCGCTTCTCTAGCCACCAAACGTCACGGTCATTCTCTTTCCGTCTCGTAGACACGAGCTGAGAAATTGCAAACGTCCAGCAATTGCTCAGAGATGAAAAGTGCCAGCACTGAAAGCTGTTGCTAGCCAGCACCCTTCCCTGGAAGCGCTTTTGTAGCCCTAAGAACACTGGGGCTCTGGGCTTCTCTAGCCACCTAATCTTGTGCTCATCCTCTCGCGCACTCTAAAGAGAGCTCAGGTGAGAAATTGCAAACGTCGAGCAATTGCTCAGAGATGAAAAGTGCCAGCACTGAAAGCTGTTGCTAGCCAGCACCCTTCCTTGGAAGCGCTTTCACAGGCGCAGCAACACTGGGGCTTTGCGCTTCTCTAGCCACCAAACGTCACAGTCATTCTCTTTCCGTCTCGTAGACACGAGCTGAGAAATTGCAAACGTCGAGCAATTGCTCAGAGATTAAAATTGCCAGCACTGAAAGCTGTTGCTAGCCAGCACCCTTCCTTGGAAGCGCTTTTGTAGGCCTAAGAACACTGGGGCTTTGCGCTTCTCTAGCCACCTAATCTTCTGCTCATCCTCTCGCGCACTCTAAAGAGAGCTCAGGTGAGAAATTGCAAAGGTCGAGCAATTGCTCAGAGATGAAAAGTGCCAGCACTGAAAGCTGTTGCTAGCCAGCACCCTTCCTTGGAAGCGCTTTCACAGGCACAGCAACACTTGGGCTTTGCGCTTCTCTACCCACCAAACGTCACGGTCATTCTCTTTCCGTCTCGTAGACACGAGCTGAGAAACTGCAAACGTCGAGCAATTGCTCAGAGATGAAAAGTGCCAGCCCTGAAAGCTGTTGCTAGCCAGCACCCTTCCTTGGAAGTGCTTTTGTAGGCCTAAGAACACTGGGGCTTTGCGCTTCTCTAGCCACCTAATCTTGTGCTCATCCTCTCGCGCACTCTAAAGAGAGCTCAGGTGAGAAATTGCAAATGTCCAGCAATTGCTCAGAGATGAAAAGTGCCAGCACTGAAAGCTGTTGCTAGCCAGCACCCTTCCTTGGAAGCGCTTTCACAGGCGCAGCAACACTGGGGCTTTGCGCTTCTCTAGCCACCAAACGTCACGGTCATTCTCTTTCCGTCTCGTAGACACGAGCTGAGAAATTGCAAATGTCGAGCAATTGCTCAGAGATGAAAAGTGCCAGCACTGAAAGCTGTTGCTAGCCAGCACCCTTCCTTGGAAGTGCTTTTGTAGGCCTAAGAACACTGGGGCTTTGCGCTTCTCTAGCCACCTAATCTTGTGCTCATCCTCTCGCAAACTCTAAAGAGAGCTCAGGTGAGAAATTGCAAACGTCGAGCAATTGCTCAGAGATGAAAAGTGCCAGCACTGAAAGCTGTTGCTAGCCAGCACCCTTCCTTGGAAGCGCTTTTGTAGGCCTAAGCACACTGGGGCTTTGCGCTTCTTTAGCCACCTAATCTTCTGCTCATCCTCTCGCGCACTCTAAAGGGTGCTCAGGTGAGAAATTGCAAACGTCGAGCAATTGCTCAGAGATGAAAAGTGCCAGCACTGAAAGCTGTTGCTAGCCAGCACCCTTCCTTGGAAGCGCTTTCACAGGCGCAGCAACACTGGGGCTTTGCGCTTCTCTAGCCACCAAACGTCACGGTCATTCTCTTTCCGTCTCGTAGACACGAGCTGAGAAATTGCAAAGGTCGAGCAATTGCTCAGAGATGAAAAGTGCCAGCACTGAAAGCTGTTGCTAGCCAGCCCCCTTCCTTGGAAGCGCTTTTGTAGCCCTAAGAACACTTGGTCTTTGCGCTTCTCTAGCCACCTAATCTTGTGCTCATCCTCTCGCGCACTCTAAAGAGAGCTCAGGTGAGAAATTGCAAACGTCGAGCAATTGCTCAGAGATGAAAAGTGCCAGCACTGAAAGCTGTTGCTAGCCAGCACCCTTCCTTGGAAGAGCTTTCACAGGCGCAGCAACACTGGGGCTTTGCGCTTCTCTACCCACCAAACGTCACGGTCATTCTCTTTCCGTCTCGTAGACATGAGCTGAGAAATTGCAAACGTCGAGCAATTGCTCAGAGATGAAAAGTGCCAGCACTGAAAGCTGTTGCTAGCCAGCACCCTTCCTTGGAAGTGCTTTTGTAGGCCTAAGAACACTGGGGCTTTGCGCTTCTCTAGCCACCTAATCTTGTGCTCATCCTCTCGCAAACTCTAAAGAGAGCTCAGGTGAGAAATTGCAAATGTCCAGCAATTGCTCAGAGATGAAAAGTGCCAGCACTGAAAGCTGTTGCTAGCCAGCACCCTTCCTTGGAAGCGCTTTTGTAGGCCTAAGCACACTGGGGCTCTGGGCTTCTCTAGCCACCTAATCTTCTGCTCATCCTCTCGCGCACTCTAAAGAGAGCTCAGGTGAGAAATTGCAAAGGTCGAGCAATTGCTCAGAGATGAAAAGTGCCAGCACTGAAAGCTGTTGCTAGCCAGCACCCTTCCTTGGAAGCGCTTTCACAGGCGCAGCAACACTGGGGCTTTGCGCTTCTCTAGCCACCAAACGTCACGGTCATTCTCTTTCCGTCTCGTAGACACGAGTTGAGAAATTGCAAATGTCCAGCAATTGCTCAGAGATGAAAAGTGCCAGCACTGAAAGCTGTTGCTAGCCAGCACCCTTCCTTGGAAGCGCTTTTGTAGGCCTAAGAACACTGGGGCTCTGGGCTTCTCTAGCCACCTAATCTTCTGCTCATCCTCTCGCGCACTCTAAAGAGAGCTCAGGTGAGAAATTGCAAAGGTCGAGCAATTGCTCAGAGATGAAAAGTGCCAGCACTGAAAGCTGTTGCTAGCCAGCACCCTTCCTTGGAAGCGCTTTCACAGGCGCAGCAACACTGGGGCTTTGCGCTTCTCTACCCACCAAACGTCACAGTCATTCTCTTTCCGTCTCGTAGACACGAGCTGAGAAATTGCAAAGGTCGAGCAATTGCTCAGAGATGAAAAGTGCCAGCACTGAAAGCTGTTGCTAGCCAGCACCCTTCCTTGGAAGTGCTTTTGTAGGCCTAAGAACACTGGGGCTTTGCGCTTCTCTAGCCACCTAATCTTCTGCTCATCCTCTCGCGCACTCTAAAGAGAGCTCAGGTGAGAAATTGCAAACGTCGAGCAATTGCTCAGAGATGAAAAGTGCCAGCACTGAAAGCTCTTGCTAGCCAGCACCCTTCCTTGGAAGCGCTTTCACAGGCGCAGCAACACTGGGGCTTTGCGCTTCTCTAGCCACCAAACGTCACGGTCATTCTCTTTCCGTCTCGTAGACACGAGCTGAGAAATTGCAAATGTCGAGCAATTGCTCAGAGATGAAAAGTGCCAGCACTGAAAGCTGTTGCTAGCCAGCACCCTTCCTTGGAAGCGCTTTTGTAGGCCTAAGAACACTGGGGCTTTGCGCTTCTCTAGCCACCTAATCTTGTGCTCATCCTCTCGCAAACTCTAAAGAGAGCTCAGGTGAGAAATTGCAAACGTCGAGCAATTGCTCAGAGATGAAAAGTGCCAGCACTGAAAGCTGTTGCTAGCCAGCACCCTTCCTTGGAAGCGCTTTTGTAGGCCTAAGCACACTGGGGCTTTGCGCTTCTTTAGCCACCTAATCTTCTGCTCATCCTCTCGCGCACTCTAAAGGGTGCTCAGGTGAGAAATTGCAAACGTCGAGCAATTGCTCAGAGATGCAAAGTGCCAGCACTGAAAGCTGTTGCTAGCCAGCACCCTTCCTTGGAAGCGCTTTCACAGGCGCAGCAACACTGGGGCTTTGCGCTTCTCTACCCACCAAACGTCACGGTCATTCTCTTTCCGTCTCGTAGACACGAGCTGAGAAATTGCAAACGTCGAGCAATTGCTCAGAGATGAAAAGTGCCAGCACTGAAAGCTGTTGCTAGCCAGCACCCTTCCTTGGAAGCGCTTTTGTAGCCCTAAGAACACTTGGTCTTTGCGCTTCTCTAGCCACCTAATCTTCTGCTCATCCTCTCGCGCACTCTAAAGAGAGCTCAGGTGAGAAATTGCAAATGTCCAGCAATTGCTCAGAGATGAAAAGTGCCAGCACTGAAAGCTGTTGCTAGCCAGCACCCTTCCTTGGAAGCGCTTTTGTAGGCCTAAGCACACTGGGGCTTTGCGCTTCTTTAGCCACCTAATCTTCTGCTCATCCTCTCGCGCACTCTAAAGGGTGCTCAGGTGAGAAATTGCAAAGGTCGAGCAATTGCTCAGAGATGCAAAGTGCCAGCACTGAAAGCTGTTGCTAGCCAGCACCCTTCCTTGGAAGCGCTTTCACAGGCGCAGCAACACTGGGGCTTTGCGCTTCTCTAGCCACCAAACGTCACGGTCATTCTCTTTCCGTCTCGTAGACACGAGTTGAGAAATTGCAAATGTCCAGCAATTGCTCAGAGATGAAAAGTGCCAGCACTGAAAGCTGTTGCTAGCCAGCACCCTTCCTTGGAAGCGCTTTTGTAGGCCTAAGAACACTGGGGCTCTGGGCTTCTCTAGCCACCTAATCTTCTGCTCATCCTCTCGCGCACTCTAAAGAGAGCTCAGGTGAGAAATTGCAAAGGTCGAGCAATTGCTCAGAGATGAAAAGTGCCAGCACTGAAAGCTGTTGCTAGCCAGCACCCTTCCTTGGAAGCGCTTTCACAGGCGCAGCAACACTGGGGCTTTGCGCTTCTCTACCCACCAAACGTCACAGTCATTCTCTTTCCGTCTCGTAGACACGAGCTGAGAAATTGCAAAGGTCGAGCAATTGCTCAGAGATGAAAAGTGCCAGCACTGAAAGCTGTTGCTAGCCAGCACCGTTCCTTGGAAGCGCTTTTGTAGGCCTAAGCACACTGGGGCTCTGGGCTTCTCTAGCCACCTAATCTTCTGCTCATCCTCTCGCGCACTCTAAAGAGAGCTCAGGTGGGAAATTGCAAACGTCCAGCAATTGCTCAGAGATGAAAAGTGCCAGCACTGAAAGCTGTTGCTAGCCAGCACCCTTCCTTGGAAGTGCTTTCACAGGCGCAGCAACACTGGGGCTTTGCGCTTCTCTAGCCACCAAACGTCACGGTCATTCTCTTTCCGTCTCGTAGACACGAGCTGAGAAATTGCAAACGTCCAGCAATTGCTCAGAGATGAAAAGTGCCAGCACTGAAAGCTGTTGCTAGCCAGCACCCTTCCTTGGAAGCGCTTTTGTAGGCCTAAGAAGACTGGGGCTCTGGGCTTCTCTAGCCACCTAATCTTCTGCTCATCCTCTCGCGCAGTCTAAAGAGAGCTCAGGTGAGAAATTGCAAATGTCCAGCACTTGCTCAGAGATGAAAAGTGCCAGCACTGAAAGCTGTTGCTAGCCAGCCCCCTTCCTTGGAAGCGCTTTTGTAGGCCTAAGAACACTGGGGCTCTGGGCTTCTCTAGCCACCTAATCTTCTGCTCATCCTCTCGCGCACTCTAAAGAGAGCTCAGGTGAGAAATTGCAAACGTCGAGCAATTGCTCAGGGATGAAAAGTGCCAGCACTGAAAGCTGTTGCTAGCCAGCACCCTTCCTTGGAAGCGCTTTCACAGGCGCAGCAACACTGGGGCTTTGCGCTTCTCTAGCCACCAAACGTCACGGTCATTCTCTTTCCGTCTCGTAGACACGAGTTGAGAAATTGCAAACGTCGAGCAATTGCTCAGAGATGAAAAGTGCCAGCACTGAAAGCTGTTGCTAGCCAGCACCCTTCCTTGGAAGCGCTTTTGTAGGCCTAAGAACAGTGGGGCTCTGGGCTTCTCTAGCCACCTAATCTTCTGCTCATCCTCTCGCGCACTCTAAAGAGAGCTCAGGTGAGAAATTACAAACGTCCAGCAATTGCTCAGAGATGAAAAGTGCCAGCACTGAAAGCTGTTGCTAGCCAGCCCCCTTCCTTGGAAGCGCTTTTGTAGGCCTAAGAACACTGGGGCTCTGGGCTTCTCTAGCCACCTAATCTTCTGCTCATCCTCTCGCGCACTCTAAAGAGAGCTCAGGTGAGAAATTGCAAACGTCGAGCAATTGCTCAGAGATGAAAAGTGCCAGCACTGAAAGCTGTTGCTAGCCAGCACCCTTCCTTGGAAGCGCTTTCACAGGCGCAGCAACACTGGGGCTTTGCGCTTCTCTACCCACCAAACGTCATGGTCCTTCTCTTTCCGTCTCGTAGACACGAGTTGAGAAATTGCAAACGTCGAGCAATTGCTCAGAGATGAAAAGTGCCAGCACTGAAAGCTGTTGCTAGCCAGCACCCTTCCTTGGAAGCGCTTTTGTAGGCCTAAGAAGACTGGGGATCTGGGCTTCTCTAGCCACCTAATCTTCTGCTCATCCTCTCGCGCACTCTAAAGAGAGCTCAGGTGAGAAATTGCAAACGTCGAGCAATTGCTCAGAGATGAAAAGTGCCAGCACTGAAAGCTGTTGCTAGCCAGCACCCTTCCTTGGAAGCGCTTTCACAGGCGCAGCAACACTGGGGCTTTGCGCTTCTCTAGCCACCAAACGTCACGGTCATTCTCTTTCCGTCTCGTAGACACGAGCTGAGAAATTGCAAACGTCCAGCAATTGCTCAGAGATGAAAAGTGCCAGCACTGAAAGCTCTTGCTAGCCAGCACCCTTCCTTGGAAGCGCTTTCACAGGCGCAGCAACACTGGGGCTTTGCGCTTCTCTAGCCACCAAACGTCATGGTCATTCTCTTTCCGTCTCGTAGACACGAGTTGAGAAATTGCAAGCGTCCAGCAATTGCTCAGAGATGAAAAGTGCCAGCACTGAAAGCTGTTGCTAGCCAGCACCCTTCCTTGGAAGCGCTTTTGTAGGCCTAAGAACACTTGGGCTTTGCGCTTCTCTAGCCACCTAATCTTCTGCTCATCCTCTCGCGCACTCTAAAGAGAGCTCAGGTGAGAAATTGCAAACGTCGAGCAATTGCTCAGAGATGAAAAGTGCCAGCACTGAAAGCTGTTGCTAGCCAGCACCCTTCCTTGGAAGCGCTTTCACAGGCGCAGCAACACTGGGGCTTTGCGCTTCTCTAGCCACCAAACGTCACGGTCATTCTCTTTCCGTCTCGTAGACACGAGCTGAGAAATTGCAAACGTCGAGCAATTGCTCAGAGATGAAAAGTGCCAGCACTGAAAGCTGTTGCTAGCCAGCACCCTTCCTTGGAAGCGCTTTTGTAGGCCTAAGAACAGTGGGGCTCTGGGCTTCTCTAGCCACCTAATCTTCTGCTCATCCTCTCGCGCACTCTAAAGAGAGCTCAGGTGAGAAATTGCAAATGTCCAGCAATTGCTCAGAGATGAAAAGTGCCAGCACTGAAAGCTCTTGCTAGCCAGCACCCTTCCTTGGAAGCGCTTTCACAGGCGCAGCAACACTGGAGCTTTGCGCTTCTCTAGCCACCAAACGTCATGGTCATTCTCTTTCCGTCTCGTAGACACGAGTTGAGAAATTGCAAACGTCGAGCAATTGCTCAGAGATGAAAAGTGCCATCACTGAAAGCTGTTGCTAGCCAGCACCCTTCCTTGGAAGCGCTTTTGTAGGCCTAAGCACACTGGGGCTCTGGGCTTCTCTAGCCACCTAATCTTCTGCTCAACCTCTCGCGCACTCTAAAGAGAGCTCAGGTGAGAAATTGCAAATGTCCAGCAATTGCTCAGAGATGAAAAGTGCCAGCACTGAAAGCTGTTGCTAGCCAGCACCCTTCCTTGGAAGCGCTTTTGTAGGCCTAAGAACACTGGGGCTTTGCGCTTCTCTAGCCACCTAATCTTCTGCTCATCCTCTCGCGCAGTCTAAAGAGAGCTCAGGTGAGAAATTGCAAATGTCCAGCAATTGCTCAGAGATGAAAAGTGCCAGCACTGAAAGCTGTTGCTAGCCAGCACCCTTCCTTGGAAGCGCGTTCACAGGCACAGCAACACTGGGGCTTTGCGCTTCTCTAGCCACCAAACGTCACGGTCCTTCTCTTTCCGTCTCGTAGACACGAGCTGAGAAATTGCAAACGTCGAGCAATTGCTCAGAGATGAAAAGTGCCAGCACTGAAAGCTGTTGCTAGCCAGCACCCTTCCTTGGAAGCGCTTTTGTAGGCCTAAGAACACTGGGGCTCTGGGCTTTTCTAGCCACCTAATCTTCTGCTCATCCTCTCGCGCAGTCTAAAGAGAGCTCAGGTGAGAAATTGCAAACGTCGAGCAATTGCTCAGAGATGAAAAGTGCCAGCACTGAAAGCTGTTGCTAGCCAGCACCCTTCCTTGGAAGCGCTTTTGTAGCCCTAAGAACACTTGGGCTTTGCGCTTCTCTAGCCACCTAATCTTCTGCTCATCCTCTCGCGCAGTCTAAAGAGAGCTCAGGTGAGAAATTGCAAACGTCGAGCAATTGCTCAGAGATGAAAAGTGCCAGCACTGAAAGCTGTTGCTAGCCAGCACCCTTCCTTGGAAGCGCTTTCACAGGCGCAGCAACACTGGGGCTTTGCGCTTCTCTAGCCACCAAACGTCACGGTCATTCTCTTTCCGTCTCGTAGACACGAGCTGAGAAATTGCAAACGTCGAGCAATTGCTCAGAGATGAAAAGTGCCAGCACTGAAAGCTGTTGCTAGCCAGCACCCTTCCTTGGAAGTGCTTTTGTAGGCCTAAGAACACTGGGGCTTTGTGCTTCTCTAGCCACCTAATCTTGTGCTCATCCTCTCGCGCACTCTAAAGAGAGCTCAGGTGAGAAATTGCAAATGTCCAGCAATTGCTCAGAGATGAAAAGTGCCAGCACTGAAAGATGTTGCTAGCCAGCACCCTTCCTTGGAAGCGCGTTTGTAGCCCTAAGAACACTGGGGCTTTGCACTTCTCTAGCCACCTAATCTTCTGCTCATCCTCTCGCGCACTCTAAAGGGTGCTCAGGTGAGAAATTGCAAACGTCGAGCAATTGCTCAGAGATGAAAAGTGCCAGCACTGAAAGCTGTTGCTAGCCAGCACCCTTCCTTGGAAGCGCTTTCACAGGCGCAGCAACACTGGGGCTTTGCGCTTCTCTAGCCACCAAACGTCACGGTCATTCTCTTTCCGTCTCGTAGACACGAGCTGAGAAATTTCAAATGTCCAGCAATTGCTCAGAGATGAAAAGTGCCAGCACTGAAAGCTGTTGCTAGCCAGCCCCCTTCCTTGGAAGCGCTTTTGTAGGCCTAAGAAGACTGGGGCTCTGGGCTTCTCTAGCCACCTAATCTTCTGCTCATCCTCTCGCGCACTCTAAAGAGAGCTCAGGTGAGAAATTGCAAAGGTCGAGCAATTGCTCAGAGATGAAAAGTGCCAGCACTGAAAGCTGTTGCTAGCCAGCACCCTTCCTTGGAAGCGCTTTCACAGGCGCAGTAACAATGGGGCTTTGCGCTTCTCTAGCCACCAAACGTCACGGTCATTCTCTTTCCGTCTCGTAGACACGAGCTGAGAAATTGCAAACGTCGAGCAATTGCTCAGAGATGCAAAGTGCCAGCACTGAAAGCTGTTGCTAGCCAGCCCCCTTCCTTGGAAGCGCTTTTGTAGGCCTAAGAACACTGGGGCTCTGGGCTTCTCTAGCCACCTAATCTTCTGCTCATCCTCTCGCGCACTCTAAAGAGAGCTCAGGTGAGAAATTGCAAAGGTCGAGCAATTGCTCAGAGATGAAAAGTGCCAGCACTGAAAGCTGTTGCTAGCCAGCCCCCTTCCTTGGAAGCGCTTTTGTAGGCCTAAGAACACTGGGGCTCTGGGCTTCTCTAGCCACCTAATCTTCTGCTCATCCTCTCGCGCACTCTAAAGAGAGCTCAGGTGAGAAATTGCAAATGTCCAGCAATTGCTCAGAGATGAAAAGTGCCAGCACTGAAAGCTGTTGCTAGCCAGCACCCTTCCTTGGAAGCGCTTTCACAGGCGCAGCAACACTGGGGCTTTGCCCTTCTCTAGCCACCAAACGTCACGGTCCTTCTCTTTCCGTCTCGTAGACACGAGCTGAGAAATTGCAAACGTCCAGCAATTGCTCAGAGATGAAAAGTGCCAGCACTGAAAGCTGTTGCTAGCCAGCACCCTTCCTTGGAAGTGCTTTTGTAGGCCTAAGAACACTGGGGCTCTGGGCTTCTCTAGCCACCTAATCTTCTGCTCATCCTCTCGCGCACTCTAAAGAGAGCTCAGGTGAGAAATTGCAAACGTCGAGCAATTGCTCAGAGATGAAAAGTGCCAGCACTGAAAGCTGTTGCTAGCCAGCACCCTTCCTTGGAAGCGCTTTCACAGGCGCAGCAACACTGGGGCTTTGCGCTTCTCTAGCCACCAAACGTCACGGTCATTCTCTTTCCGTCTCGTAGACACGAGCTGAGAAATTGCAAACGTCGAGCAATTGCTCAGAGATGAAAAGTGCCAGCACTGAAAGCTGTTGCTAGCCAGCACCCTTCCTTGGAAGCGCTTTTGTAGGCCTAAGAACAGTGGGGCTCTGGGCTTCTCTAGCCACCTAATCTTCTGCTCATCCTCTCGCGCACTCTAAAGAGAGCTCAGGTGAGAAATTGCAAACGTCGAGCAATTGCTCAGAGATGAAAAGTGCCAGCACTGAAAGCTGTTGCTAGCCAGCACCCTTCCTTGGAAGCGCTTTCACAGGCGCAGCAACACTGGAGCTTTGCGCTTCTCTAGCCACCAAACGTCATGGTCATTCTCTTTCCGTCTCGTAGACACGAGTTGAGAAATTGCAAACGTCGAGCAATTGCTCAGAGATGAAAAGTGCCAGCACTGAAAGCTGTTGCTAGCCAGCACCCTTCCTTGGAAGCGCTTTTGTAGGCCTAAGAACACTGGGGCTCTGGGCTTCTCTAGCCACCTAATCTTGTGCTCATCCTCTCGCGCACTCTAAAGAGAGCTCAGGTGAGAAATTGCAAACGTCGAGCAATTGCTCAGAGATGAAAAGTGCCAGCACTGAAAGCTGTTGCTAGCCAGCACCCTTCCTTGGAAGCGCTTTTGTAGCCCTAAGAACACTGGGGCTTTGCGCTTCTCTAGCCACCTAATCTTCTGCTCATCCTCTCGCGCAGTCTAAAGAGAGCTCAGGTGAGAAATTGCAAATGTCCAGCAATTGCTCAGAGATGAAAAGTGCCAGCACTGAAAGCTGTTGCTAGCCAGCACCCTTCCTTGGAAGCGCGTTCACAGGCGCAGCAACACTGGGGCTTTGCGCTTCTCTAGCCACCAAACGTCACGGTCATTCTCTTTCCGTCTCGTAGACACGAGCTGAGAGATTGCAAACGTCGAGCAATTGCTCAGAGATGAAAAGTGCCAGCACTGAAAGCTGTTGCTAGCCAGCACCCTTCCTTGGAAGCGCTTTTGTAGGCCTAAGAACACTGGGGCTCTGGGCTTCTCTAGCCACCTAATCTTCTGCTCATCCTCTCGCGCACTCTAAAGAGAGCTCAGGTGAGAAATTGCAAAGGTCGAGCAATTGCTCAGAGATGAAAAGTGCCAGCACTGAAAGCTGTTGCTAGCCAGCACCCTTCCTTGGAAGTGCTTTCACAGGCACAGCAACACTGGGGCTTTGCGCTTCTCTAGCCACCAAACGTCACGGTCATTCTCTTTCCGTCTCGTAGACACGAGCTGAGAAATTGCAAACGTTGAGCAATTGCTCAGAGATGAAAAGTGCCAGCACTGAAAGCTGTTGCTAGCCAGCCCCCTTCCTTGGAAGCGCTTTTGTAGGCCTAAGAAGACTGGGGCTCTGGGCTTCTCTAGCCACCTAATCTTCTGCTCATCCTCTCACGCACTCTAAAGAGAGCTCAGGTGAGAAATTGCAAACGTCCAGCAATTGCTCAGAGATGAAAAGTGCCAGCACTGAAAGCTGTTGCTATCCAGCAGCCTTCCTTGGAAGTGCTTCTGTAGCCCTAAGAACACTGGGGCTCTGGGCTTCTCTAGCCACCTAATCTTCTGCTCATCCTCTCGCGCACTCTAAAGAGAGCTCAGGTGAGAAATTGCAAACATCGAGCAATTGCTCAGAGATGAAAAGTGCCAGCACTGAAAGCTGTTGCTAGCCAGCACCCTTCCTTGGAAGCGCTTTCACAGGCGCAGCAACACTGGGGCTTTGCGCTTCTCTAGCCACCAAACGTCACAGTCATTCTCTTTCCGTCTCGTAGACACGACTTGAGAAATGGCAAACGTCGAGCAATTGCTCAGAGATGAAAAGTGCCAGCACTGAAAGCTGTTGCTAGCCAGCACCCTTCCTTGGAAGCGCTTTTGTAGGCCTAAGAAGACTGGGGCTCTGGGCTTCTCTAGCCACCTAATCTTCTGCTCATCCTCTCGCGCACTCTAAAGAGAGCTCAGGTGAGAAATTGCAAACGTCGAGCAATTGCTCAGAGATGAAAAGTGCCATCACTGAAAGCTGTTGCTAGCCAGCACCCTTCCTTGGAAGCGCTTTTGTAGGCCTAAGAACACTGGGGCTCTGGGCTTCTCTAGCCACCTAATCTTCTGCTCATCCTCTCGCGCACTCTAAAGAGAGCTCAGGTGAGAAATTGCAAATGTCCAGCAATTGCTCAGAGATGAAAAGTGCCAGCACTGAAAGCTGTTGCTAGCCAGCACCCTTCCTTGGAAGCGCTTTTGTAGCCCTAAGAACACTGGGGCTTTGCGCTTCTCTAGCCACCTAATCTTCTGCTCATCCTCTCGCGCAGTCTAAAGAGAGCTCAGGTGAGAAATTGCAAATGTCCAGCAATTGCTCAGAGATGAAAAGTGCCAGCACTGAAAGCTGTTGCTAGCCAGCAGCCTTCCTTGGAAGCGCTTTCACAGGCGCAGCAACACTGGGGCTTTGCGCTTCTCTAGCCACCAAACGTCACGGTCATTCTCTTTCCGTCTCGTAGACACGAGCTGAGAGATTGCAAACGTCGAGCAATTGCTCAGAGATGAAAAGTGCCAGCACTGAAAGCTGTTGCTAGCCAGCACCCTTCCTTGGAAGTGCTTTTGTAGGCCTAAGAACACTGGGGCTCTGGGCTTTTCTAGCCACCTAATCTTCTGCTCATCCTCTCGCGCACTCTAAAGAGAGCTCAGGTGAGAAATTGCAAACGTCGAGCAATTGCTCAGAGATGAAAAGTGCCAGCACTGAAAGCTGTTGCTAGCCAGCCCCCTTCCTTGGAAGCGCGTTCACAGGCGCAGCAACACTGGGGCTTTGCGCTTCTCTAGCCACCAAACGTCACGGTCCTTCTCTTTCCATCTCGTAGACACGAGCTGAGAAATTGCAAACGTCCAGCAATTGCTCAGAGATGAAAAGTGCCAGCACTGAAAGCTGTTGCTAGCCAGCACCCTTCCTTGGAAGCGCTTTTGTAGGCCTAAGAAGACTGGGGCTCTGGGCTTCTCTAGCCACCTAATCTTCTGCTCATCCTCTCGCGCACTCTAAAGAGAGCTCAGGTGAGAAATTGCAAAGGTCGAGCAATTGCTCAGAGATGAAAAGTGCCAGCACTGAAAGCTGTTGCTAGCCAGCACCCTTCCTTGGAAGCGCTTTCACAGGCGCAGCAACACTGGGGCTTTGCGCTTCTCTAGCCACCAAACGTCACGGTCATTCTCTTTCCGTCTCGTAGACACGAGCTGAGAGATTGCAAACGTCGAGCAATTGCTCAGAGATGAAAAGTGCCAGCACTGAAAGCTGTTGCTATCCAGCACCCTTCCTTGGAAGTGCTTTTGTAGGCCTAAGAACAGTGGGGCTCTGGGCTTCTCTAGCCACCTAATCTTCTGCTCATCCTCTCGCGCACTCTAAAGAGAGCTCAGGTGAGAAATTGCAAACGTCCAGCAATTGCTCAGAGATGAAAAGTGCCAGCACTGAAAGCTGTTGCTAGCCAGCACCCTTCCTTGGAAGCGCTTTCACAGGCGCAGCAACACTGGGGCTTTGCGCTTCTCTAGCCACCAAACGTCACGGTCATTCTCTTTCCGTCTCGTAGACACGAGCTGAGAAATTGCAAACGTTGAGCAATTGCTCAGAGATGAAAAGTGCCAGCACTGAAAGCTGTTGCTAGCCAGCCCCCTTCCTTGGAAGCGCTTTTGTAGGCCTAAGAAGACTGGGGCTCTGGGCTTCTCTAGCCACCTAATCTTCTGCTCATCCTCTCACGCACTCTAAAGAGAGCTCAGGTGAGAAATTGCAAACGTCGAGCAATTGCTCAGAGATGAAAAGTGCCAGCACTGAAAGCTGTTGCTATCCAGCAGCCTTCCTTGGAAGTGCTTCTGTAGCCCTAAGAACACTGGGGCTCTGGGCTTCTCTAGCCACCTAATCTTCTGCTCATCCTCTCGCGCACTCTAAAGAGAGCTCAGGTGAGAAATTGCAAACATCGAGCAATTGCTCAGAGATGAAAAGTGCCAGCACTGAAAGCTGTTGCTAGCCAGCACCCTTCCTTGGAAGCGCTTTCACAGGCGCAGCAACACTGGGGCTTTGCGCTTCTCTAGCCACCAAACGTCACAGTCATTCTCTTTCCGTCTCGTAGACACGACTTGAGAAATGGCAAACGTCGAGCAATTGCTCAGAGATGAAAAGTGCCAGCACTGAAAGCTGTTGCTAGCCAGCCCCCTTCCTTGGAAGCGCTTTTGTAGGCCTAAGAAGACTGGGGCTCTGGGCTTCTCTAGCCACCTAATCTTCTGCTCATCCTCTCGCGCAGTCTAAAGAGAGCTCAGGTGAGAAATTGCAAACGTCGAGCAATTGCTCAGAGATGAAAAGTGCCAGCACTGAAAGCTGTTGCTAGCCAGCACCCTTCCTTGGAAGCGCTTTCACAGGCGCAGCAACACTGGGGCTTTGCGCTTCTCTAGCCACCAAACGTCACGGTCATTCTCTTTCCGTCTCGTAGACACGAGCTGAGAACTTGCAAACGTCCAGCAATTGCTCAGAGATGAAAAGTGCCAGCACTGAAAGCTGTTGCTAGCCAGCCCCCTTCCTTGGAAGCGCTTTTGTAGGCCTAAGAAGACTGGGGCTCTGGGCTTCTCTAGCCACCTAATCTTCTGCTCATCCTCTCGCGCACTCTAAAGAGAGCTCAGGTGAGAAATTGCAAACGTCGAGCAATTGCTCAGAGATGAAAAGTGCCAGCACTGAAAGCTGTTGCTAGCCAGCACCCTTCCTTGGAAGTGCTTCTGTAGCCCTAAGAACACTGGGGCTTTGCGCTTCTCTAGCCACCTAATCTTCTGCTCATCCTCTCGCGCACTCTAAAGAGAGCTCAGGTGAGAAATTGCAAACATCGAGCAATTGCTCAGAGATGAAAAGTGCCAGCACTGAAAGCTGTTGCTAGCCAGCAGCCTTCCTTGGAAGCGCTTTCACAGGCGCAGCAACACTGGGGCTTTGCGCTTCTCTAGCCACCAAACGTCACAGTCATTCTCTTTCCGTCTCGTAGACACGAGCTGAGAAATGGCAAACGTCGAGCAATTGCTCAGAGATGAAAAGTGCCAGCACTGAAAGCTGTTGCTAGCCAGCACCCTTCCTTGGAAGCGCTTTTGTAGGCCTAAGAACACTGGGGCTCTGGGCTTCTCTAGCCACCTAATCTTCTGCTCATCCTCTCGCGCACTCTAAAGAGAGCTCAGGTGAGAAATTGCAAACGTCCAGCAATTGCTCAGAGATGAAAAGTGCCAGCACTGAAAGCTCTTGCTAGCCAGCACCCTTCCTTGGAAGCGCTTTCACAGGCGCAGCAACACTGGGGCTTTGCGCTTCTCTAGCCACCAAACGTCACGGTCATTCTCTTTCCGTCTCGTAGACACGAGTTGAGAAATTGCAAACGTCGAGCAATTGCTCAGAGATGAAAAGTGCCAGCACTGAAAGCTGTTGCTAGCCAGCACCCTTCCTTGGAAGCGCTTTTGTAGGCCTAAGAACACTGGGGCTTTGCGCTTCTCTAGCCACCTAATCTTCTGCTCATCCTCTCGCGCACTCTAAAGAGAGCTCAGGTGAGAAATTGCAAACGTCCAGCAATTGCTCAGAGATGAAAAGTGCCAGCACTGAAAGCTGTTGCTAGCCAGCCCCCTTCCTTGGAAGCGCTTTCACAGGCGCAGCAACACTGGGGCTTTGCGCTTCTCTAGCCACCAAACGTCACAGTCATTCTCTTTCCGTCTCGTAGACACGAGCTGAGAAATTGCAAACGTCCAGCAATTGCTCAGAGATGAAAAGTGCCAGCACTGAAAGCTCTTGCTAGCCAGCAGCCTTCCTTGGAAGCGCTTTCACAGGCGCAGCAACACTGGGGCTTTGCGCTTCTCTAGCCACCAAACGTCACGGTCATTCTCTTTCCGTCTCGTAGACACGAGTTGAGAAATTGCAAACGTCGAGCAATTGCTCAGAGATGAAAAGTGCCAGCACTGAAAGCTGTTGCTAGCCAGCACCCTTCCTTGGAAGTGCTTTTGTAGGCCTAAGAACACTGGGGCTTTGCGATTCTCTAGCCACCTAATCTTCTGCTCATCCTCTCGCGCACTCTAAAGAGAGCTCAGGTGAGAAATTGCAAACGTCCAGCAATTGCTCAGAGATGAAAAGTGCCAGCACTGAAAGCTGTTGCTAGCCAGCACCCTTCCTTGGAAGCGCTTTCACAGGCGCAGCAACACTGGGGCTTTGCGCTTCTCTAGCCACCAAACGTCACGGTCATTCTCTTTCCGTCTCGTAGACACGAGCTGAGAAATTGCAAACGTCGAGCAATTGCTCAGAGATGAAAAGTGCCAGCACTGAAAGCTGTTGCTAGCCAGCACCGTTCCGTGGAAGCGCTTTTGTAGGCCTACGAACACTTGGGCTTTGCGCTTCTCTAGCCACCTAATCTTCTGCTCATCCTCTCGCGCAGTCTAAAGAGAGCTCAGGTGAGAAATTGCAAAGGTCGAGCAATTGCTCAGAGATGAAAAGTGCCAGCACTGAAAGCTGTTGCTAGCCAGCAGCCTTCCTTGGAAGCGCTTTCACAGGCACAGCAACACTGGGGCTTTGCGCTTCTCTAGCCACCAAACGTCACGGTCATTCTCTTTCCGTCTCGTAGACACGAGCTGAGAAATTGCAAACGTCGAGCAATTGCTCAGAGATGAAAAGTGCCAGCACTGAAAGCTGTTGCTAGCCAGCACCCTTCCTTGGAAGCGCTTTTGTAGGCCTAAGAACACTGGGGCTTTGCGCTTCTCTAGCCACCTAATCTTCTGCTCATCCTCTCGCGCACTCTAAAGAGAGCTCAGGTGAGAAATTGCAAACATCGAGCAATTGCTCAGAGATGAAAAGTGCCAGCACTGAAAGCTGTTGCTAGCCAGCACCCTTCCTTGGAAGCGCTTTCACAGGCACAGCAACACTGGGGCTTTGCGCTTCTCTAGCCACCAAACGTCACGGTCATTCTCTTTCCGTCTCGTAGACACGAGCTGAGAAATTGCAAACGTCGAGCAATTGCTCAGAGATGAAAAGTGCCAGCACTGAAAGCTGTTGCTAGCCAGCACCCTTCCTTGGAAGTGCTTTTGTAGCCCTAAGAACACTGGGGCTTTGCGCTTCTCTAGCCACCTAATCTTCTGCTCATCCTCTCGCGCACTCTAAAGAGAGCTCAGGTGAGAAATTGCAAATGTCCAGCAATTGCTCAGAGATGAAAAGTGCCAGCACTGAAAGCTGTTGCTAGCCAGCACCCTTCCTTGGAAGCGCTTTTGTAGCCCTAAGAACACTGGGGCTTTGCGCTTCTCTAGCCACCTAATCTTCTGCTCATCCTCTCGCGCACTCTAAAGAGAGCTCAGGTGAGAAATTGCAAACGTCCAGCAATTGCTCAGAGATGAAAAGTGCCAGCACTGAAAGCTGTTGCTAGCCAGCACCCTTCCTTGGAAGCGCTTTTGTAGGCCTAAGAACACTGGGGCTCTGGGCTTCTCTAGCCACCTAATCTTCTGCTCATCCTCTCGCGCACTCTAAAGAGAGCTCAGGTGAGAAATTGCAAACGTCGAGCAATTGCTCAGAGATGAAAAGTGCCAGCACTGAAAGCTGTTGCTAGCCAGCACCCTTCCTTGGAAGCGCTTTCACAGGCGCAGCAACACTGGGGCTTTGCGCTTCTCTAGCCACCAAACGTCACGGTCATTCTCTTTCCGTCTCGTAGACACGAGCTGAGAAATTGCAAACGTCCAGCAATTGCTCAGAGATGAAAAGTGCCAGCACTGAAAGCTGTTGCTAGCCAGCACCCTTCCTTGGAAGTGCTTTTGTAGGCCTAAGAACACTGGGGCTCTGGGCTTCTCTAGCCACCTAATCTTGTGCTCATCCTCTCGCGCACTCTAAAGAGAGCTCAGGTGAGAAATTGCAAACGTCGAGCAATTGCTCAGAGATGAAAAGTGCCAGCACTGAAAGCTGTTGCTAGCCAGCACCCTTCCTTGGAAGCGCTTTCACAGGCGCAGCAACACTGGGGCTTTGCGCTTCTCTAGCCACCAAACGTCACGGTCATTCTCTTTCCGTCTCGTAGACACGAGCTGAGAAATTGCAAACGTCGAGCAATTGCTCAGAGATGAAAAGTGCCAGCACTGAAAGCTGTTGCTAGCCAGCACCCTTCCTTGGAAGCGCTTTTGTAGGCCTAAGAACACTGGGGCTTTGCGCTTCTCTAGCCACCTAATCTTCTGCTCATCCTCTCGCGCACTCTAAAGAGAGCTCAGGTGAGAAATTGCAAACGTCGAGCAATTGCTCAGAGATGAAAAGTGCCAGCACTGAAAGCTGTTGCTAGCCAGCACCCTTCCTTGGAAGCGCTTTCACAGGCGCAGCAACACTGGGGCTTTGCGCTTCTCTAGCCACCAAACGTCATGGTCATTCTCTTTCCATCTCGTAGACACGAGCTGAGAAATTGCAAACGTCCAGCAATTGCTCAGAGATGAAAAGTGCCAGCACTGAAAGCTGTTGCTAGCCAGCACCCTTCCTTGGAAGCGCTTTTGAAGCCCTAAGAACAGTAGGGCTCTGGGCTTCTCTAGCCACCTAATCTTGTGCTCATCCTCTCGCGCACTCTAAAGAGAGCTCAGGTGAGAAATTGCAAAGGTCGAGCAATTGCTCAGAGATGAAAAGTGCCAGCACTGAAAGCTGTTGCTAGCCAGCACCCTTCCTTGGAAGCGCTTTCACAGGCGCAGCAACACTGGGGCTTTGCGCTTCTCTAGCCACCAAACGTCACGGTCATTCTCTTTCCGTCTCGTAGACACGAGCTGAGAGATTGCAAACGTCGAGCAATTGCTCAGAGATGAAAAGTGCCAGCACTGAAAGCTGTTGCTAGCCAGCACCCTTCCTTGGAAGCGCTTTTGTAGCCCTAAGAACACTGGGGCTTTGCGCTTCTCTAGCCACCTAATCTTCTGCTCATCCTCTCGCGCAGTCTAAAGAGAGCTCAGGTGAGAAATTGCAAAGGTCGAGCAATTGCTCAGAGATGAAAAGTGCCAGCACTGAAAGCTGTTGCTAGCCAGCACCCTTCCTTGGAAGCGCTTTCACAGGCGCAGCAACACTGGGGCTTTGTGCTTCTCTACCCACCAAACGTCACGGTCATTCTCTTTCCGTCTCGTAGACACGAGTTGAGAAATTGCAAACGTCGAGCAATTGCTCAGAGATGAAAAGTGCCAGCACTGAAAGCTGTTGCTAGCCAGCACCCTTCCTTGGAAGCGCTTTTGTAGGCCTAAGAACACTGGGGCTTTGCGCTTCTCTAGCCACCTAATCTTCTGCTCATCCTCTCGCGCACTCTAAAGAGAGCTCAGGTGAGAAATTGCAAACGTCGAGCAATTGCTCAGAGATGAAAAGTGCCAGCACTGAAAGCTGTTGCTAGCCAGCCCCCTTCCTTGGAAGCGCTTTCACAGGCGCAGCAACACTGGGGCTTTGCGCTTCTCTACCCACCAAACGTCACGGTCATTCTCTTTCCGTCTCGTAGACACGAGTTGAGAAATTGCAAACGTCCAGCAATTGCTCAGAGATGAAAAGTGCCAGCACTGAAAGCTGTTGCTAGCCAGCACCCTTCCTTGGAAGTGCTTTTGTAGGCCTAAGAACACTGGGGCTTTGCGCTTCTCTAGCCACCTAATCTTCTGCTCATCCTCTCGCGCAGTCTAAAGAGAGCTCAGGTGAGAAATTGCAAACGTCCAGCAATTGCTCAGAGATGAAAAGTGCCAGCACTGAAAGGTGTTGCTAGCCAGCCCCCTTCCTTGGAAGCACTTTCACAGGCACAGAAACACTGGGGCTTTGCGCTTCTCTAGCCACCAAACGTCACGGTCATTCTCTTTCCGTCTCGTAGACACGAGCTGAGAAATTGCAAACGTCCAGCAATTGCTCAGAGATGAAAAGTGCCAGCACTGAAAGCTCTTGCTAGCCAGCAGCCTTCCTTGGAAGCGCTTTCACAGGCGCAGCAACACTGGGGCTTTGCGCTTCTCTAGCCACCAAACGTCACGGTCATTCTCTTTCCGTCTCGTAGACACGAGTTGAGAAATTGCAAAGGTCCAGTAATTGCTCAGAGATGAAAAGTGCCAGCACTGAAAGCTGTTGCTAGCCAGCACCCTTCCTTGGAAGTGCTTTTGTAGGCCTAAGAACACTGGGGCTCTGGGCTTCTCTAGCCACCTAATCTTGTGCTCATCCTCTCGCGCACTCTAAAGAGAGCTCAGGTGAGAAATTGCAAACGTCGAGCAATTGCTCAGAGATGAAAAGTGCCAGCACTGAAAGCTGTTGCTAGCCAGCACCCTTCCTTGGAAGCGCTTTCACAGGCGCAGCAACACTGGGGCTTTGCGCTTCTCTAGCCACCAAACGTCACGGTCATTCTCTTTCCGTCTCGTAGACACGAGCTGAGAAATTGCAAACATCGAGCAATTGCTCAGAGATGAAAAGTGCCAGCACTGAAAGCTGTTGCTAGCCAGCACCCTTCCTTGGAAGCGCTTTCACAGGCACAGCAACACTGGGGCTTTGCGCTTCTCTAGCCACCAAACGTCACGGTCATTCTCTTTCCGTCTCGTAGACACGAGCTGAGAAATTGCAAACGTCGAGCAATTGCTCAGAGATGAAAAGTGCCAGCACTGAAAGCTGTTGCTAGCCAGCACCCTTCCTTGGAAGCGCTTTTGTAGGCCTAAGAACACTGGGGCTTTGCGCTTCTCTAGCCACCTAATCTTCTGCTCATCCTCTCGCGCACTCTAAAGAGAGCTCAGGTGAGAAATTGCAAACGTCCAGCAATTGCTCAGAGATGAAAAGTGCCAGCACTGAAAGCTGTTGCTAGCCAGCACCCTTCCTTGGAAGCGCTTTCACAGGCACAGCAACACTGGGGCTTTGCGCTTCTCTAGCCACCAAACGTCACGGTCATTCTCTTTCCGTCTCGTAGACACGAGCTGAGAAATTGCAAACGTCGAGCAATTGCTCAGAGATGAAAAGTGCCAGCACTGAAAGCTGTTGCTAGCCAGCACCCTTCCTTGGAAGTGCTTTTGTAGCCCTAAGAACACTGGGGCTTTGCGCTTCTCTAGCCACCTAATCTTCTGCTCATCCTCTCGCGCACTCTAAAGAGAGCTCAGGTGAGAAATTGCAAATGTCCAGCAATTGCTCAGAGATGAAAAGTGCCAGCACTGAAAGCTGTTGCTAGCCAGCACCCTTCCTTGGAAGCGCTTTTGTAGCCCTAAGAACACTGGGGCTTTGCGCTTCTCTAGCCACCTAATCTTCTGCTCATCCTCTCGCGCACTCTAAAGAGAGCTCAGGTGAGAAATTGCAAACGTCCAGCAATTGCTCAGAGATGAAAAGTGCCAGCACTGAAAGCTGTTGCTAGCCAGCACCCTTCCTTGGAAGCGCTTTTGTAGGCCTAAGAACACTGGGGCTCTGGGCTTCTCTAGCCACCTAATCTTCTGCTCATCCTCTCGCGCACTCTAAAGAGAGCTCAGGTGAGAAATTGCAAAGGTCGAGCAATTGCTCAGAGATGAAAAGTGCCAGCACTGAAAGCTGTTGCTAGCCAGCACCCTTCCTTGGAAGCGCTTTCACAGGCGCAGCAACACTGGGGCTTTGCGCTTCTCTAGCCACCAAACGTCACGGTCATTCTCTTTCCGTCTCGTAGACACGAGTTGAGAAATTGCAAACGTCGAGCAATTGCTCAGAGATGAAAAGTGCCAGCACTGAAAGCTGTTGCTAGCCAGCACCCTTCCTTGGAAGCGCTTTTGTAGGCCTAAGAACAGTGGGGCTCTGGGCTTCTCTAGCCACCTAATCTTCTGCTCATCCTCTCGCGCACTCTGAAGAGAGCTCAGGTGAGAAATTGCAAACGTCGAGCAATTGCTCAGAGATGAAAAGTGCCAGCACTGAAAGCTGTTGCTAGCCAGCAGCCTTCCTTGGAAGCGCTTTTGTAGGCCTAAGAACACTGGGGCTTTGCGCTTCTCTAGCCACCAAACGTCACGGTCATTCTCTTTCCGTCTCGTAGACACGAGCTGAGAAATTGCAAACGTCCAGCAATTGCTCAGAGATGAAAAGTGCCAGCACTGAAAGCTGTTGCTAGCCAGCACCCTTCCTTGGAAGTGCTTTTGTAGGCCTAAGAACACTGGGGCTCTGGGCTTCTCTAGCCACCTAATCTTGTGCTCATCCTCTCGCGCACTCTAAAGAGAGCTCAGGTGAGAAATTGCAAACGTCGAGCAATTGCTCAGAGATGAAAAGTGCCAGCACTGAAAGCTGTTGCTAGCCAGCACCCTTCCTTGGAAGCGCTTTCACAGGCGCAGCAACACTGGGGCTTTGCGCTTCTCTAGCCACCAAACGTCACGGTCATTCTCTTTCCGTCTCGTAGACACGAGCTGAGAAATTGCAAACGTCGAGCAATTGCTCAGAGATGAAAAGTGCCAGCACTGAAAGCTGTTGCTAGCCAGCCCCCTTCCTTGGAAGCGCTTTTGTAGGCCTAAGAACACTGGGGCTTTGCGCTTCTCTAGCCACCTAATCTTGTGCTCATCCTCTCGCGCACTCTAAAGAGAGCTCAGGTGAGAAATTGCAAACGTCGAGCAATTGCTCAGAGATGAAAAGTGCCAGCACTGAAAGCTGTTGCTAGCCAGCACCCTTCCTTGGAAGCGCTTTCACAGGCGCAGCAACACTGGGGCTTTGCGCTTCTCTACCCACCAAACGTCACGGTCCTTCTCTTTCCGTCTCGTAGACACGAGCTGAGAAATTGCAAACGTCCAGCAATTGCTCAGAGATGAAAAGTGCCAGCACTGAAAGCTGTTGCTAGCCAGCACCCTTCCTTGGAAGCGCTTTTGAAGCCCTAAGAACAGTAGGGCTCTGGGCTTCTCTAGCCACCTAATCTTGTGCTCATCCTCTCGCGCACTCTAAAGAGAGCTCAGGTGAGAAATTGCAAACGTCGAGCAATTGCTCAGAGATGAAAAGTGCCAGCACTGAAAGCTGTTGCTAGCCAGCACCCTTCCTTGGAAGCGCTTTCACAGGCGCAGCAACACTGGGGCTTTGCGCTTCTCTAGCCACCAAACGTCACGGTCATTCTCTTTCCGTCTCGTAGACACGAGCTGAGAGATTGCAAACGTCGAGCAATTGCTCAGAGATGAAAAGTGCCAGCACTGAAAGCTGTTGCTAGCCAGCACCCTTCCTTGGAAGCGCTTTTGTAGCCCTAAGAACACTGGGGCTTTGCGCTTCTCTAGCCACCTAATCTTCTGCTCATCCTCTCGCGCACTCTAAAGAGAGCTCAGGTGAGAAATTGCAAAGGTCGAGCAATTGCTCAGAGATGAAAAGTGCCAGCACTGAAAGCTGTTGCTAGCCAGCACCCTTCCTTGGAAGCGCTTTCACAGGCGCAGCAACACTGGGGCTTTGTGCTTCTCTACCCACCAAACGTCACGGTCATTCTCTTTCCGTCTCCTAGACACGAGTTGAGAAATTGCAAACGTCGAGCAATTGCTCAGAGATGAAAAGTGCCAGCACTGAAAGCTCTTGCTAGCCAGCAGCCTTCCTTGGAAGCGCTTTTGTAGGCCTAAGAACACTGGGGCTTTGCGCTTCTCTAGCCACCTAATCTTCTGCTCATCCTCTCGCGCACTCTAAAGAGAGCTCAGGTGAGAAATTGCAAACGTCGAGCAATTGCTCAGAGATGAAAAGTGCCAGCACTGAAAGCTGTTGCTAGCCAGCCCCCTTCCTTGGAAGCGCTTTCACAGGCGCAGCAACACTGGGGCTTTGCGCTTCTCTACCCACCAAACGTCACGGTCATTCTCTTTCCGTCTCGTAGACACGAGTTGAGAAATTGCAAACGTCCAGCAATTGCTCAGAGATGAAAAGTGCCAGCACTGAAAGCTGTTGCTAGCCAGCACCCTTCCTTGGAAGTGCTTTTGTAGGCCTAAGAACACTGGGGCTTTGCGCTTCTCTAGCCACCTAATCTTCTGCTCATCCTCTCGCGCAGTCTAAAGAGAGCTCAGGTGAGAAATTGCAAACGTCCAGCAATTGCTCAGAGATGAAAAGTGCCAGCACTGAAAGCTGTTGCTAGCCAGCACCCTTCCTTGGAAGCACTTTCACAGGCACAGCAACACTGGGGCTTTGCGCTTCTCTAGCCACCAAACGTCACGGTCATTCTCTTTCCGTCTCGTAGACACGAGCTGAGAAATTGCAAACGTCCAGCAATTGCTCAGAGATGAAAAGTGCCAGCACTGAAAGCTCTTGCTAGCCAGCAGCCTTCCTTGGAAGCGCTTTCACAGGCGCAGCAACACTGGGGCTTTGCGCTTCTCTAGCCACCAAACGTCACGGTCATTCTCTTTCCGTCTCGTAGACACGAGTTGAGAAATTGCAAAGGTCCAGTAATTGCTCAGAGATGAAAAGTGCCAGCACTGAAAGCTGTTGCTAGCCAGCACCCTTCCTTGGAAGTGCTTTTGTAGGCCTAAGAAGACTGGGGCTCTGGGCTTCTCTAGCCACCTAATCTTGTGCTCATCCTCTCGCGCACTCTAAAGAGAGCTCAGGTGAGAAATTGCAAACGTCGAGCAATTGCTCAGAGATGAAAAGTGCCAGCACTGAAAGCTGTTGCTAGCCAGCACCCTTCCTTGGAAGCGCTTTCACAGGCGCAGCAACACTGGGGCTTTGCGCTTCTCTAGCCACCAAACGTCACGGTCATTCTCTTTCCGTCTCGTAGACACGAGCTGAGAAATTGCAAACATCGAGCAATTGCTCAGAGATGAAAAGTGCCAGCACTGAAAGCTGTTGCTAGCCAGCACCCTTCCTTGGAAGCGCTTTCACAGGCACAGCAACACTGGGGCTTTGCGCTTCTCTAGGCACCAAACGTCACAGTCATTCTCTTTCTGTCTCGTAGACACAAGCTGAGAAATTGCAAATATCCAGCAATTGCTCAGAGATGAAAAGTGCCAGCACTGAAAGCTGTTGCTAGCCAGCACCCTTCCTTGGAAGCGCTTTCACAGGCGCAGCAACAATGGGGCTTTGCGCTTCTCTAGCCACCAAACGTCACGGTCATTCTCTTTCCGTCTCGTAGACACGAGTTGAGAAATTGCAAACGTCGAGCAATTGCTCAGAGATGAAAAGTGCCAGCACTGAAAGCTGTTGCTAGCCAGCACCCTTCCTTGGAAGCGCTTTTGTAGCCCTTAGAACACTGGGGCTCTGGGCTTCTCTAGCCACCTAATCTTGTGCACATCCTCTCGCGCACTCTAAAGAGAGCTCAGGTGAGAAATTGCAAACGTCGAGCAATTGCTCAGAGATGAAAAGTGCCAGCACTGAAAGCTGTTGCTAGCCAGCACCCTTCCTTGGAAGCGCTTTCACAGGCGCAGCAACACTGGGGCTTTGCGCTTCTCTAGCCACCAAACGTCATGGTCATTCTCTTTCCGTCTCGTAGACACAAGCTGAGAAATTGCAAACGTCCAGCAATTGCTCAGAGATGAAAAGTGCCAGCACTGAAAGCTCTTGCTAGCCAGCACCCTTCCTTGGAAGTGCTTTTGTAGGCCTAAGAACACTGGGGCTCTGGGCTTCTCTAGCCACCTAATCTTCTGCTCATCCTCTCGCGCACTCTAAAGAGAGCTCAGGTGAGAAATTGCAAACATTGAGCAATTGCTCAGAGATGAAAAGTGCCAGCACTGAAAGCTGTTGCTAGCCAGCACCCTTCCTTGGAAGCGCTTTCACAGGCGCAGCAACACTGGGGCTTTGCGCTTCTCTACCCACCAAACGTCACGGTCCTTCTCTTTCCGTCTCGTAGACACGAGTTGAGAAATTGCAAACGTCGAGCAATTGCTCAGAGATGAAAAGTGCCAGCACTGAAAGCTGTTGCTAGCCAGCACCCTTCCTTGGAAGCGCTTTTGTAGCCATAAGAACACTGGGGCTCTGGGCTTCTCTAGCCACCTAATCTTGTGCTCATCCTCTCGCGCACTCTAAAGAGAGCTCAGGTGAGAAATTGCAAACGTCGAGCAATTGCTCAGAGATGAAAAGTGCCAGCACTGAAAGCTGTTGCTAGCCAGCACCCTTCCTTGGAAGTGCTTTTGTAGGCCTAAGAACAGCGGGGCTCTGGGCTTCTCTAGCCACCTAATCTTCTGCTCATCCTCTCGCGCACTCTAAAGAGAGCTCAGGTGAGAAATTGCAAACGTCGAGCAATTGCTCAGAGATGAAAAGTGCAAGCACTGAAAGCTGTTGCTAGCCAGCACCCTTCCTTGGAAGCGCTTTCACAGGCGCAGCAACACTGGGGCTTTGCAGTTCTCTACCCACCAAATGTCACGGTCATTCTCTTTCCATCTCGTAGACACGAGTTGAGAAATTGCAAACGTCGAGCAATTGCTCAGAGATGAAAAGTGCCAGCACTGAAAGCTGTTGCTAGCCAGCACCCTTCCTTGGAAGTGCTTTTGTAGGCCTAAGAACACTGGGGCTCTGGGCTTCTCTAGCCACCTAATCTTGTGCTCATCCTCTCGCGCACTCTAAAGAGAGCTCAGGTGAGAAATTGCAAATGTCCAGCAACTGCTCAGAGATGAAAAGTGCCAGCACTGAAAGCTGTTGCTAGCCAGCACCCTTCCTTGGAAGCGCTTTTGTAGGCCTAAGAACAGTAGGGCTCTGGGCTTCTCTAGCCACCTAATCTTCTGCTCATCCTCTCGCGCACTCTAAAGAGAGCTCAGGTGAGAAATTGCAAACGTCCAGCAATTGCTCAGAGATGAAAAGTGCCAGCACTGAAAGCTGTTGCTAGCCAGCACCCTTCCTTGGAATCGCTTTCACAGGCACAGCAACACTGGGGCTTTGCGCTTCTCTGGCCACCTAATCTTCTGCTCATCCTCTCGCGCACTCTAAAGAGAGCTCAGGTGAGAAATTGCAAAGGTCGAGCAATTGCTCAGAGATGAAAAGTGCCAGCACTGAAAGCTGTTGCTAGCCAGCACCCTTCCTTGGAAGCGCTTTTGTAGGCCTAAGAACAGTAGGGCTCTGGGCTTCTCTAGCCACCTAATCTTCTGCTCATCCTCTCGCGCACTCTAAAGAGAGCTCAGGTGAGAAATTGCAAATGTCCAGCAATTGCTCAGAGATGAAAAGTGCCAGCACTGAAAGCTGTTGCTAGCCAGCACCCTTCCTTGGAAGCGCTTTCACAGGCGTAGCAACACTGGGGCTTTGCGATTCTCTACCCACCAAACGTCACGGTCATTCTCTTTCCGTCTCGTAGACACGAGCTGAGAAATTGCAAACGTCGAGCAATTGCTCAGAGATGAAAAGTGCCAGCACTGAAAGCTGTTGCTAGCCAGCCCCCTTCCTTGGAAGCGCTTTCACAGGCGCAGCAACACTGGGGCTTTGCGCTTCTCTAGCCACCAAACGTCACGGTCATTCTCTTTCCGTCTCGTAGACACGAGCTGAGAAATTGCAAACGTCCAGCAATTGCTCAGAGATGAAAAGTGCCAGCACTGAAAGCTGTTGCTAGCCAGCACCCTTCCTTGGAAGTGCTTTTGTAGGCCTAAGAACACTGGGGCTCTGGGCTTCTCTAGCCACCTAATCTTGTGCTCATCCTCTCGCGCACTCTAAAGAGAGCTCAGGTGAGAAATTGCAAACGTCGAGCAATTGCTCAGAGATGAAAAGTGCCAGCACTGAAAGCTGTTGCTAGCCAGCAGCCTTCCTTGGAAGCGCTTTCACAGGCGCAGCAACACTGGGGCTTTGCGCTTCTCTAGCCACCAAACGTCACGGTCATTCTCTTTCCGTCTCGTAGACACGAGCTGAGAAATTGCAAACGTCGAGCAATTGCTCAGAGATGAAAAGTGCCAGCACTGAAAGCTGTTGCTAGCCAGCAGCCTTCCTTGGAAGCGCTTTTGTAGGCCTAAGAACACTGGGGCTTTGCGCTTCTCTAGCCACCTAATCTTCTGCTCATCCTCTCGCGCACTCTAAAGAGAGCTCAGGTGAGAAATTGCAAACGTCGAGCAATTGCTCAGAGATGAAAAGTGCCAGCACTGAAAGCTGTTGCTAGCCAGCACCCTTCCTTGGAAGCGCTTTCACAGGCGCAGCAACACTGGGGCTTTGCGCTTCTCTAGCCACCAAACGTCACGGTCATTCTCTTTCCATCTCGTAGACACGAGCTGAGAAATTGCAAACGTCCAGCAATTGCTCAGAGATGAAAAGTGCCAGCACTGAAAGCTGTTGCTAGCCAGCACCCTTCCTTGGAAGCGCTTTTGAAGCCCTAAGAACAGTAGGGCTCTGGGCTTCTCTAGCCACCTAATCTTGTGCTCATCCTCTCGCGCACTCTAAAGAGAGCTCAGGTGAGAAATTGCAAACGTCGAGCAATTGCTCAGAGATGAAAAGTGCCAGCACTGAAAGCTGTTGCTAGCCAGCACCCTTCCTTGGAAGCGCTTTCACAGGCGCAGCAACACTGGGGCTTTGCGCTTCTCTAGCCACCAAACGTCACGGTCATTCTCTTTCCGTCTCGTAGACACGAGCTGAGAGATTGCAAACGTCGAGCAATTGCTCAGAGATGAAAAGTGCCAGCACTGAAAGCTGTTGCTAGCCAGCACCCTTCCTTGGAAGCGCTTTTGTAGCCCTAAGAACACTGGGGCTTTGCGCTTCTCTAGCCACCTAATCTTCTGCTCATCCTCTCGCGCACTCTAAAGAGAGCTCAGGTGAGAAATTGCAAAGGTCGAGCAATTGCTCAGAGATGAAAAGTGCCAGCACTGAAAGCTGTTGCTAGCCAGCACCCTTCCTTGGAAGCGCTTTCACAGGCGCAGCAACACTGGGGCTTTGTGCTTCTCTACCCACCAAACGTCACGGTCATTCTCTTTCCGTCTCGTAGACACGAGTTGAGAAATTGCAAACGTCGAGCAATTGCTCAGAGATGAAAAGTGCCAGCACTGAAAGCTGTTGCTAGCCAGCACCCTTCCTTGGAAGCGCTTTTGTAGGCCTAAGAACACTGGGGCTTTGCGCTTCTCTAGCCACCTAATCTTCTGCTCATCCTCTCGCGCACTCTAAAGAGAGCTCAGGTGAGAAATTGCAAACGTCGAGCAATTGCTCAGAGATGAAAAGTGCCAGCACTGAAAGCTGTTGCTAGCCAGCCCCCTTCCTTGGAAGCGCTTTCACAGGCGCAGCAACACTGGGGCTTTGCGCTTCTCTACCCACCAAACGTCACGGTCATTCTCTTTCCGTCTCGTAGACACGAGTTGAGAAATTGCAAACGTCCAGCAATTGCTCAGAGATGAAAAGTGCCAGCACTGAAAGCTGTTGCTAGCCAGCACCCTTCCTTGGAAGTGCTTTTGTAGGCCTAAGAACACTGGGGCTTTGCGCTTCTCTAGCCACCTAATCTTCTGCTCATCCTCTCGCGCAGTCTAAAGAGAGCTCAGGTGAGAAATTGCAAACGTCGAGCAATTGCTCAGAGATGAAAAGTGCCAGCACTGAAAGCTCTTGCTAGCCAGCACCCTTCCTTGGAAGCACTTTCACAGGCACAGCAACACTGGGGCTTTGCGCTTCTCTAGCCACCAAACGTCACGGTCATTCTCTTTCCGTCTCGTAGACACGAGCTGAGAAATTGCAAACGTCCAGCAATTGCTCAGAGATGAAAAGTGCCAGCACTGAAAGCTCTTGCTAGCCAGCAGCCTTCCTTGGAAGCGCTTTCACAGGCGCAGCAACACTGGGGCTTTGCGCTTCTCTAGCCACCAAACGTCACGGTCATTCTCTTTCCGTCTCGTAGACACGAGTTGAGAAATTGCAAAGGTCCAGTAATTGCTCAGAGATGAAAAGTGCCAGCACTGAAAGCTGTTGCTAGCCAGCACCCTTCCTTGGAAGTGCTTTTGTAGGCCTAAGAAGACTGGGGCTCTGGGCTTCTCTAGCCACCTAATCTTGTGCTCATCCTCTCGCGCACTCTAAAGAGAGCTCAGGTGAGAAATTGCAAACGTCGAGCAATTGCTCAGAGATGAAAAGTGCCAGCACTGAAAGCTGTTGCTAGCCAGCACCCTTCCTTGGAAGCGCTTTCACAGGCGCAGCAACACTGGGGCTTTGCGCTTCTCTAGCCACCAAACGTCACGGTCATTCTCTTTCCGTCTCGTAGACACGAGCTGAGAAATTGCAAACATCGAGCAATTGCTCAGAGATGAAAAGTGCCAGCACTGAAAGCTGTTGCTAGCCAGCACCCTTCCTTGGAAGCGCTTTCACAGGCACAGCAACACTGGGGCTTTGCGCTTCTCTAGGCACCAAACGTCACAGTCATTCTCTTTCCGTCTCGTAGACACAAGCTGAGAAATTGCAAATATCCAGCAATTGCTCAGAGATGAAAAGTGCCAGCACTGAAAGCTGTTGCTAGCCAGCACCCTTCCTTGGAAGCGCTTTCACAGGCGCAGCAACAATGGGGCTTTGCGCTTCTCTAGCCACCAAACGTCACGGTCATTCTCTTTCCGTCTCGTAGACACGAGTTGAGAAATTGCAAACGTCGAGCAATTGCTCAGAGATGAAAAGTGCCAGCACTGAAAGCTGTTGCTAGCCAGCACCCTTCCTTGGAAGCGCTTTTGTAGCCCTTAGAACACTGGGGCTCTGGGCTTCTCTAGCCACCTAATCTTGTGCACATCCTCTCGCGCACTCTAAAGAGAGCTCAGGTGAGAAATTGCAAACGTCGAGCAATTGCTCAGAGATGAAAAGTGCCAGCACTGAAAGCTGTTGCTAGCCAGCACCCTTCCTTGGAAGCGCTTTCACAGGCGCAGCAACACTGGGGCTTTGCGCTTCTCTAGCCACCAAACGTCATGGTCATTCTCTTTCCGTCTCGTAGACACAAGCTGAGAAATTGCAAACGTCCAGCAATTGCTCAGAGATGAAAAGTGCCAGCACTGAAAGCTCTTGCTAGCCAGCACCCTTCCTTGGAAGTGCTTTTGTAGGCCTAAGAACACTGGGGCTCTGGGCTTCTCTAGCCACCTAATCTTCTGCTCATCCTCTCGCGCAGTCTAAAGAGAGCTCAGGTGAGAAATTGCAAACATTGAGCAATTGCTCAGAGATGAAAAGTGCCAGCACTGAAAGCTGTTGCTAGCCAGCACCCTTCCTTGGAAGCGCTTTCACAGGCGCAGCAACACTGGGGCTTTGCGCTTCTCTAGCCACCAAACGTCACGGTCCTTCTCTTTCCGTCTCGTAGACACGAGTTGAGAAATTGCAAACGTCGAGCAATTGCTCAGAGATGAAAAGTGCCAGCACTGAAAGCTGTTGCTAGCCAGCACCCTTCCTTGGAAGCGCTTTTGTAGCCCTAAGAACACTGGGGCTCTGGGCTTCTCTAGCCACCTAATCTTGTGCTCATCCTCTCGCGCACTCTAAAGAGAGCTCAGGTGAGAAATTGCAAACGTCGAGCAATTGCTCAGAGATGAAAAGTGCCAGCACTGAAAGCTGTTGCTAGCCAGCACCCTTCCTTGGAAGTGCTTTTGTAGGCCTAAGAACAGCGGGGCTCTGGGCTTCTCTAGCCACCTAATCTTCTGCTCATCCTCTCGCGCACTCTAAAGAGAGCTCAGGTGAGAAATTGCAAACGTCGAGCAATTGCTCAGAGATGAAAAGTGCAAGCACTGAAAGCTGTTGCTAGCCAGCACCCTTCCTTGGAAGCGCTTTCACAGGCGCAGCAACACTGGGGCTTTGCGCTTCTCTACCCACCAAACGTCACGGTCATTCTCTTTCCGTCTCGTAGACACGAGTTGAGAAATTGCAAACGTCGAGCAATTGCTCAGAGATGAAAAGTGCCAGCACTGAAAGCTGTTGCTAGCCAGCACCCTTCCTTGGAAGTGCTTTTGTAGGCCTAAGAACACTGGGGCTCTGGGCTTCTCTAGCCACCTAATCTTGTGCTCATCCTCTCGCGCACTCTAAAGAGAGCTCAGGTGAGAAATTGCAAATGTCCAGCAACTGCTCAGAGATGAAAAGTGCCAGCACTGAAAGCTGTTGCTAGCCAGCACCCTTCCTTGGAATCGCTTTCACAGGCACAGCAACACTGGGGCTTTGCGCTTCTCTGGCCACCTAATCTTCTGCTCATCCTCTCGCGCACTCTAAAGAGAGCTCAGGTGAGAAATTGCAAAGGTCGAGCAATTGCTCAGAGATGAAAAGTGCCAGCACTGAAAGCTGTTGCTAGCCAGCACCCTTCCTTGGAAGCGCTTTTGTAGGCCTAAGAACAGTAGGGCTCTGGGCTTCTCTAGCCACCTAATCTTCTGCTCATCCTCTCGCGCACTCTAAAGAGAGCTCAGGTGAGAAATTGCAAATGTCCAGCAATTGCTCAGAGATGAAAAGTGCCAGCACTGAAAGCTGTTGCTAGCCAGCACCCTTCCTTGGAAGCGCTTTCACAGGCGTAGCAACACTGGGGCTTTGCGATTCTCTACCCACCAAACGTCACGGTCATTCTCTTTCCGTCTCGTAGACACGAGCTGAGAAATTGCAAACGTCGAGCAATTGCTCAGAGATGAAAAGTGCCAGCACTGAAAGCTGTTGCTAGCCAGCCCCCTTCCTTGGAAGCGCTTTCACAGGCGCAGCAACACTGGGGCTTTGCGCTTCTCTAGCCACCAAACGTCACGGTCATTCTCTTTCCGTCTCGTAGACACGAGCTGAGAGATTGCAAACGTCGAGCAATTGCTCAGAGATGAAAAGTGCCAGCACTGAAAGCTGTTGCTAGCCAGCACCCTTCCTTGGAAGCGCTTTTGTAGGCCTAAGAACAGTGGGGCTCTGGGCTTCTCTAGCCACCTAATCTTCTGCTCATCCTCTCGCGCACTCTAAAGAGAGCTCAGGTGAGAAATTGCAAACGTCGAGCAATTGCTCAGAGATGAAAAGTGCCAGCACTGAAAGCTGTTGCTAGCCAGCACCCTTCCTTGGAATCGCTTTCACAGGCACAGCAACACTGGGGCTTTGCGCTTCTCTAGCCACCAAACGTCACGGTCATTCTCTTTCCGTCTCGTAGACACGAGCTGAGAAATTGCAAACGTCCAGCAATTGCTCAGAGATGAAAAGTGCCAGCACTGAAAGCTGTTGCTAGCCAGCACCCTTCCCTGGAAGCGCTTTTGTAGGCCTAAGAAGACTGGGGCTCTGGGCTTCTCTAGCCACCTAATCTTGTGCTCATCCTCTCGTGCACTCTAAAGAGAGCTCAGGTGAGAAATTGCAAACGTCGAGCAATTGCTCAGAGATGAAAAGTGCCAGCACTGAAAGCTGTTGCTAGCCAGCACCCTTCCTTGGAAGCGCTTTCACAGGCGCAGCAACACTGGGGCTTTGCGCTTCTCTAGCCACCAAACGTCACGGTCATTCTCTTTCCGTCTCGTAGACACGAGTTGAGAAATTGCAAACGTCGAGCAATTGCTCAGAGATGAAAAGTGCCAGCACTGAAAGCTGTTGCTAGCCAGCAGCCTTCCTTGGAAGCGCTTTCACAGGCGCAGCAACACTGGGGCTTTGCGCTTCTCTAGCCACCAAACGTCACGGTCCTTCTCTTTCCATCTCGTAGACACGAGCTGAGAAATTGCAAACGTCCAGCAATTGCTCAGAGATGAAAAGTGCCAGCACTGAAAGCTGTTGCTAGCCAGCACCCTTCCTTGGAAGCGCTTTTGTAGGCCTAAGAACACTGGGGCTTTGCGCTTCTCTAGCCACCTAATCTTCTGCTCATTCTATCGCGCACTCTAAAGAGAGCTCAGGTGAGAAATTGCAAACGTCGAGCAATTGCTCAGAGATGAAAAGTGCCAGCACTGAAAGCTCTTGCTAGCCAGCACCCTTCCTTGGAAGCGCTTTCACAGGCGCAGCAACACTGGGGCTTTGCGCTTCTCTAGCCACCAAACGTCACGGTCATTCTCTTTCCGTCTCGTAGACACGAGCTGAGAGATTGCAAACGTCGAGCAATTGCTCAGAGATGAAAAGTGCCAGCACTGAAAGCTGTTGCTAGCCAGCCCCCTTCCTTGGAAGCGCTTTTGTAGCCCTAAGAACACTGGGGCTCTGGGCTTCTCTAGCCACCTAATCTTGTGCTCATCCTCTCGCGCACTCTAAAGAGAGCTCAGGTGAGAAATTGCAAACGTCGAGCAATTGCTCAGAGATGAAAAGTGCCAGCACTGAAAGCTGTTGCTAGCCAGCACCCTTCCTTGGAAGCGCTTTCACAGGTGCAGCAACACTGGGGCTTTGCGCTTCTCTAGCCACCAAACGTCACGGTCATTCTCTTTCCGTCTCGTAGACACGAGCTGAGAAATTCCAAACGTCCAGCAATTGCTCAGAGATGAAAAGTGCCAGCACTGAAAGCTGTTGCTAGCCAGCACCCTTCCTTGGAAGCGCTTTTGTAGGCCTAAGAACACTGGGGCTCTGGGCTTCTCTAGCCACCTAATCTTCTGCTCATCCTCTCGCGCACTCAAAGGAGAGCTCAGGTGAGAAATTGCAAACGTCGAGCAATTGCTCAGAGATGAAAAGTGCCAGCACTGAAAGCTGTTGCTAGCCAGCCCCCTTCCTTGGAAGCGCTTTCACAGGCGCAGCAACACTGGGGCTTTGCGCTTCTCTAGCCACCAAACGTCACGGTCATTCTCTTTCCGTCTCGTAGACACGAGCTGAGAAATTGCAAACGTCGAGCAATTGCTCAGAGATGAAAAGTGCCAGCACTGAAAGCTGTTGCTAGCCAGCCCCCTTCCTTGGAAGCGCTTTTGTAGGCCTAAGAACACTGGGGCTCTGGGCTTCTCTAGCCACCTAATCTTCTGCTCATCCTCTCGCGCACTCTAAAGAGAGCTCAAGTGAGAAATTGCAAACGTCGAGCAATTGCTCAGAGATGAAAAGTGCCAGCACTGAAAGCTCTTGCTAGCCAGCACCCTTCCTTGGAAGCGCTTTCACAGGCGCAGCAGCAATGGGGCTTTGCGCTTCTCTAGCCACCAAACGTCACGGTCATTCTCTTTCCGTCTCGTAGACACGAGCTGAGAAATTGCAAACGTCGAGCAATTGCTCAGAGATGAAAAGTGCCAGCACTGAAAGCTGTTGCTAGCCAGCACCCTTCCTTGGAAGTGCTTTTGTAGGCCTAAGAACACTGGGGCTTTGCGCTTCTCTAGCCACCTAATCTTGTGCTCATTCTCTAGCGCACTCTAAAGAGAGCTCAGGTGAGAAATTGCAAACGTCGAGCAATTGCTCAGAGATGAAAAGTGCCAGCACTGAAAGCTGTTGCTAGCCAGCACCCTTCCTTGGAAGCGCTTTTGTAGGCCTAAGAACACTGGGGCTTTGCGCTTCTCTAGCCACCAAACGTCACGGTCATTCTCTTTCCGTCTCGTAGACACGAGCTGAGAAATTGCAAACGTCGAGCAATTGCTCAGAGATGAAAAGTGCCAGCACTGAAAGCTCTTGCTAGCCAGCACCCTTCCTTGGAAGCGCTTTTGTAGGCCTAAGAAGACTGGGGCTCTGGGCTTCTCTAGCCACCTAATCTTCTGCTCATCCTCTCGCGCAGTCTAAAGAGAGCTCAGGTGAGAAATTGCAAACATTGAGCAATTGCTCAGAGAGGAAAAGTGCCAGCACTGAAAGCTCTTGCTAGCCAGCAGCCTTCCTTGGAAGCGCTTTCACAGGCGCAGCAACACTGGGGCTTTGCGCTTCTCTACCCACCAAACGTCACAGTCATTCTCTTTCCGTCTCGTAGACACGAGTTGAGAAATTGCAAACGTCGAGCAATTGCTCAGAGATGAAAAGTGCCAGCACTGAAAGCTGTTGCTAGCCAGCCCCCTTCCTTGGAAGCGCTTTCACAGGCGCAGCAACACTGGGGCTTTGCGCTTCTCTAGCCACCAAACGTCACGGTCATTCTCTTTCCGTCTCGTAGACACGAGCTGAGAGATTGCAAACGTCGAGCAATTGCTCAGAGATGAAAAGTGCCAGCACTGAAAGCTGTTGCTAGCCAGCACCCTTCCTTGGAAGCGCTTTTGTAGGCCTAAGAACAGTGGGGCTCTGGGCTTCTCTAGCCACCTAATCTTCTGCTCATCCTCTCGCGCACTCTAAAGAGAGCTCAGGTGAGAAATTGCAAACGTCGAGCAATTGCTCAGAGATGAAAAGTGCCAGCACTGAAAGCTGTTGCTAGCCAGCACCCTTCCTTGGAATCGCTTTCACAGGCACAGCAACACTGGGCCTTTGCGCTTCTCTAGCCACCAAACGTCACGGTCATTCTCTTTCCGTCTCGTAGACACGAGCTGAGAAATTGCAAACGTCCAGCAATTGCTCAGAGATGAAAAGTGCCAGCACTGAAAGCTGTTGCTAGCCAGCACCCTTCCCTGGAAGCGCTTTTGTAGGCCTAAGAAGACTGGGGCTCTGGGCTTCTCTAGCCACCTAATCTTGTGCTCATCCTCTCGTGCACTCTAAAGAGAGCTCAGGTGAGAAATTGCAAACGTCGAGCAATTGCTCAGAGATGAAAAGTGCCAGCACTGAAAGCTGTTGCTAGCCAGCACCCTTCCTTGGAAGCGCTTTCACAGGCGCAGCAACACTGGGGCTTTGCGCTTCTCTAGCCACCAAACGTCACGGTCATTCTCTTTCCGTCTCGTAGACACGAGTTGAGAAATTGCAAACGTCGAGCAATTGCTCAGAGATGAAAAGTGCCAGCACTGAAAGCTGTTGCTAGCCAGCACCCTTCCTTGGAAGCGCTTTCACAGGCGCAGCAACACTGGGGCTTTGCGCTTCTCTAGCCACCAAACGTCACGGTCCTTCTCTTTCCATCTCGTAGACACGAGCTGAGAAATTGCAAACGTCCAGCAATTGCTCAGAGATGAAAAGTGCCAGCACTGAAAGCTGTTGCTAGCCAGCACCCTTCCTTGGAAGCGCTTTTGTAGGCCTAAGAACACTGGGGCTTTGCGCTTCTCTAGCCACCTAATCTTCTGCTCATTCTATCGCGCACTCTAAAGAGAGCTCAGGTGAGAAATTGCAAACGTCGAGCAATTGCTCAGAGATGAAAAGTGCCAGCACTGAAAGCTCTTGCTAGCCAGCACCCTTCCTTGGAAGCGCTTTCACAGGCGCAGCAACACTGGGGCTTTGCGCTTCTCTAGCCACCAAACGTCACGGTCATTCTCTTTCCGTCTCGTAGACACGAGCTGAGAGATTGCAAACGTCGAGCAATTGCTCAGAGATGAAAAGTGCCAGCACTGAAAGCTGTTGCTAGCCAGCCCCCTTCCTTGGAAGCGCTTTTGTAGCCCTAAGAACACTGGGGCTCTGGGCTTCTCTAGCCACCTAATCTTGTGCTCATCCTCTCGCGCACTCTAAAGAGAGCTCAGGTGAGAAATTGCAAACGTCGAGCAATTGCTCAGAGATGAAAAGTGCCAGCACTGAAAGCTGTTGCTAGCCAGCACCCTTCCTTGGAAGCGCTTTCACAGGTGCAGCAACACTGGGGCTTTGCGCTTCTCTAGCCACCAAACGTCACGGTCATTCTCTTTCCGTCTCGTAGACACGAGCTGAGAAATTCCAAACGTCCAGCAATTGCTCAGAGATGAAAAGTGCCAGCACTGAAAGCTGTTGCTAGCCAGCACCCTTCCTTGGAAGCGCTTTTGTAGGCCTAAGAACACTGGGGCTCTGGGCTTCTCTAGCCACCTAATCTTCTGCTCATCCTCTCGCGCACTCAAAGGAGAGCTCAGGTGAGAAATTGCAAACGTCGAGCAATTGCTCAGAGATGAAAAGTGCCAGCACTGAAAGCTGTTGCTAGCCAGCCCCCTTCCTTGGAAGCGCTTTCACAGGCGCAGCAACACTGGGGCTTTGCGCTTCTCTAGCCACCAAACGTCACGGTCATTCTCTTTCCGTCTCGTAGACACGAGCTGAGAAATTGCAAATGTCCAGCAATTGCTCAGAGATGAAAAGTGCCAGCACTGAAAGCTGTTGCTAGCCAGCCCCCTTCCTTGGAAGCGCTTTTGTAGGCCTAAGAACACTGGGGCTCTGGGCTTCTCTAGCCACCTAATCTTCTGCTCATCCTCTCGCGCACTCTAAAGAGAGCTCAAGTGAGAAATTGCAAACGTCGAGCAATTGCTCAGAGATGAAAAGTGCCAGCACTGAAAGCTCTTGCTAGCCAGCACCCTTCCTTGGAAGCGCTTTCACAGGCGCAGCAGCAATGGGGCTTTGCGCTTCTCTAGCCACCAAACGTCACGGTCATTCTCTTTCCGTCTCGTAGACACGAGCTGAGAAATTGCAAACGTCCAGCAATTGCTCAGAGATGAAAAGTGCCAGCACTGAAAGCTGTTGCTAGCCAGCACCCTTCCTTGGAAGTGCTTTTGTAGGCCTAAGAACACTGGGGCTTTGCGCTTCTCTAGCCACCTAATCTTGTGCTCATTCTCTAGCGCACTCTAAAGAGAGCTCAGGTGAGAAATTGCAAACGTCGAGCAATTGCTCAGAGATGAAAAGTGCCAGCACTGAAAGCTGTTGCTAGCCAGCACCCTTCCTTGGAAGCGCTTTTGTAGGCCTAAGAACACTGGGGCTTTGCGCTTCTCTAGCCACCAAACGTCACGGTCATTCTCTTTCCGTCTCGTAGACACGAGCTGAGAAATTGCAAACGTCCAGCAATTGCTCAGAGATGAAAAGTGCCAGCACTGAAAGCTCTTGCTAGCCAGCACCCTTCCTTGGAAGCGCTTTTGTAGGCCTAAGAAGACTGGGGCTCTGGGCTTCTCTAGCCACCTAATCTTCTGCTCATCCTCTCGCGCAGTCTAAAGAGAGCTCAGGTGAGAAATTGCAAACATTGAGCAATTGCTCAGAGATGAAAAGTGCCAGCACTGAAAGCTCTTGCTAGCCAGCAGCCTTCCTTGGAAGCGCTTTCACAGGCGCAGCAACACTGGGGCTTTGCGCTTCTCTACCCACCAAACGTCACAGTCATTCTCTTTCCGTCTCGTAGACACGAGTTGAGAAATTGCAAACGTCGAGCAATTGCTCAGAGATGAAAAGTGCCAGCACTGAAAGCTGTTGCTAGCCAGCACCCTTCCTTGGAAGCGCTTTTGTAGCCCTAAGAACACTGGGGCTCTGGGCTTCTCTAGCCACCTAATCTTGTGCTCATCCTCTCGCGCACTCTAAAGAGAGCTCAGGTGAGAAATTGCAAAGGTCGAGCAATTGCTCAGAGATGAAAAGTGCCAGCACTGAAAGCTGTTGCTAGCCAGCACCCTTCCTTGGAAGCGCTTTCACAGGCACAGCAACACTGGGGCTTTGCGCTTCTCTAGCCACCAAACGTCACGGTCCTTCTCTTTCCGTCTCGTAGACACGAGCTGAGAAATTGCAAACGTCGAGCAATTGCTCAGAGATGAAAAGTGCCAGCACTGAAAGCTGTTGCTAGCCAGCACCCTTCCTTGGAAGCGCTTTTGTAGGCCTAAGAACACTGGGGCTTTGCGCTTCTCTAGCCACCTAATCTTCTGCTCATCCTCTTGCGCACTCTAAAGAGAGCTCAGGTGAGAAATTGCAAACGTCGAGCAATTGCTCAGAGATGAAAAGTGCCAGCACTGAAAGCTGTTGCTAGCCAGCACCCTTCCTTGGAAGTGCTTTTTTAGGCCTAAGAACAGTTGGGGCTCTGGGCTTCTCTAGCCACCTAATCTTCTGCTCATCCTCTCGCGCACTCTAAAGAGAGCTCAGGTGAGAAATTGCAAACGTCGAGCAATTGCTCAGAGATGAAAAGTGCCAGCACTGAAAGCTGTTGCTAGCCAGCACCCTTCCTTGGAAGCGCTTTTGTAGGCCTAAGAACACTGGGGCTCTGGGCTTCTCTGGCCACCTAATCTTCTGCTCATCCTCTCGCGCACTCTAAAGAGAGCTCAGGTGAGAAATTGCAAACGTCGAGCAATTGCTCAGAGATGAAAAGTGCCAGCACAGAAAGCTGTTGCTAGCCAGCACCCTTCCTTGGAAGCGCTTTCACAGGCGCAGCAACACTGGGGCTTTGCGCTTCTCTAGCCACCAAACGTCACGGTCATTCTCTTTCCGTCTCGTAGACACGAGCTGAGAAATTGCAAACGTCCAGCAATTGCTCAGAGATGAAATGTGCCAGCACTGAAAGCTGTTGCTAGCCAGCCCCCTTCCTTGGAAGCGCTTTCACAGGCGCAGCAACACTGGGGCTTTGCGCTTCTCTAGCCACCAAACGTCACGGTCATTCTCTTTCCGTCTCGTAGACACGAGCTGAGAGATTGCAAACGTCGAGCAATTGCTCAGAGATGAAAAGTGCCAGCACTGAAAGCTCTTGCTAGCCAGCCCCCTTCCTTGGAAGCGCTTTTGTAGGCCTAAGAACACTGGGGCTCTGGGCTTCTCTAGCCACCTAATCTTCTGCTCATCCTCTCGCGCACTCTAAAGAGAGCTCAGGTGAGAAATTGCAAACGTCGAGCAATTGCTCAGAGATGAAAAGTGCCAGCACTGAAAGCTCTTGCTAGCCAGCACCCTTCCTTGGAAGCGCTTTCACAGGCGCAGCAACACTGGGGCTTTGCGCTTCTCTAGCCACCAAACGTCACGGTCATTCTCTTTCCGTCTCGTAGACACTAGTTGAGAAATTGCAAACGTCGAGCAATTGCTCAGAGATGAAAAGTGCCAGCACTGAAAGCTGTTGCTAGCCAGCACCCTTCCTTGGAAGCGCTTTTGTAGCCCTAAGAACAGTGGGGCTCTGGGCTTCTCTAGCCACCTAATCTTGTGCTCATCCTCTCGCGCACTCTAAAGAGAGCTCAGGTGAGAAATTGCAAACGTCGAGCAATTGCTCAGAGATGAAAAGTGCCAGCACTGAAAGCTGTTGCTAGCCAGCACCCTTCCTTGGAAGCGCTTTCACAGGCACAGCAACACTGGGGCTTTGCGCTTCTCTAGCCACCAAACGTCACGGTCATTCTCTTTCCGTCTCGTAGACACGAGCTGAGAAATTGCAAACGTCCAGCAATTGCTCAGAGATGAAAAGTGCCAGCACTGAAAGCTGTTGCTAGCCAGCACCCTTCCCTGGAAGCGCTTTTGTAGCCCTAAGAACACTGGGGCTCTGGGCTTCTCTAGCCACCTCATCTTCTGCTCATCCTCTCGCGCACTCTAAAGAGAGCTCAGGTGAGAAATTGCAAACGTCGAGCAATTGCTCAGAGATGAAAAGTGCCAGCACTGAAAACTGTTGCTAGCCAGCACCCTTCCTTGGAAGCGCTTTCACAGGTGCAGCAACACTGGGGCTTTGCGCTTCTCTACCCACCAAACGTCACGGTCATTCTCTTTCCGTCTCCTAGACACGAGCTGAGAGATTGCAAACGTCGAGCAATTGCTCAGAGATGAAAAGTGCCAGCACTGAAAGCTGTTGCTAGCCAGCCCCCTTCCTTGGAAGCGCTTTTGTAGGCCTAAGAACAGTGGGGCTCTGGGCTTCTCTAGCCACCTAATCTTCTGCTCATCCTCTCGCGCACTCAAAGGAGAGCTCAGGTGAGAAATTGCAAACGTCCAGCAATTGCTCAGAGATGAAAAGTGCCAGCACTGAAAGCTGTTGCTAGCCAGCACCCTTCCTTGGAAGCGCTTTCACAGGCGCAGCAACACTGGGGCTTTGCGCTTCTCTAGCCACCAAACGTCACGGTCATTCTCTTTCCGTCTCGTAGACACGAGCTGAGAAATTGCAAACGTCGAGCAATTGCTCAGAGATGAAAAGTGCCAGCACTGAAAGCTGTTGCTAGCCAGCAGCCTTCCTTGGAAGCGCTTTTGTAGGCCTAAGAACACTGGGGCTCTGGGCTTCTCTAGCCACCTAATCTTCTGCTCATCCTGTCGCGCACTCTAAAGAGAGCTCAAGTGAGAAATTGCAAACGTCGAGCAATTGCTCAGAGATGAAAAGTGCCAGCACTGAAAGCTCTTGCTAGCCAGCACCCTTCCTTGGAAGCGCTTTCACAGGCGCAGCAGCACTGGGGCTTTGCGCTTCTCTAGCCACCAAACGTCACGGTCATTCTCTTTCCGTCTCGTAGACACGAGTTGAGAAATTGCAAACGTCGAGCAATTGCTCAGAGATGAAAAGTGCCAGCACTGAAAGCTGTTGCTAGCCAGCACCCTTCCTTGGAAGCGCTTTTGTAGCCGTAAGAACAGTGGGGCTCTGGGCTTCTCTAGCCACCTAATCTTGTGCTCATCCTCTCGCGCACTCTAAAGAGAGCTCAGGTGAGAAATTGCAAAGGTCGAGCAATTGCTCAGAGATGAAAAGTGCCAGCACTGAAAGCTGTTGCTAGCCAGCACCCTTCCTTGGAAGCGCTTTCACAGGCACAGCAACACTGGGGCTTTGCGCTTCTCTAGCCACCAAACGTCACGGTCCTTCTCTTTCCGTCTCGTAGACACGAGCTGAGAAATTGCAAACGTCGAGCAATTGCTCAGAGATGAAAAGTGCCAGCACTGAAAGCTGTTGCTAGCCAGCACCCTTCCTTGGAAGCGCTTTTGTAGGCCTAAGAACACTGGGGCTTTGCGCTTCTCTAGCCACCTAATCTTCTGCTCATCCTCTTGCGCACTCTAAAGAGAGCTCAGGTGAGAAATTGCAAACGTCGAGCAATTGCTCAGAGATGAAAAGTGCCAGCACTGAAAGCTGTTGCTAGCCAGCACCCTTCCTTGGAAGTGCTTTTTTAGGCCTAAGAACAGTTGGGGCTCTGGGCTTCTCTAGCCACCTAATCTTCTGCTCATCCTCTCGCGCAGTCTAAAGAGAGCTCAGGTGAGAAATTGCAAACGTCGAGCAATTGCTCAGAGATGAAAAGTGCCAGCACTGAAAGCTGTTGCTAGCCAGCACCCTTCCTTGGAAGCGCTTTTGTAGGCCTAAGAACACTGGGGCTCTGGGCTTCTCTAGCCACCTAATCTTCTGCTCATCCTCTCGCGCACTCTAAAGAGAGCTCAGGTGAGAAATTGCAAACGTCGAGCAATTGCTCAGAGATGAAAAGTGCCAGCACAGAAAGCTCTTGCTAGCCAGCACCCTTCCTTGGAAGCGCTTTCACAGGCGCAGCAACACTGGGGCTTTGCGCTTCTCTAGCCACCAAACGTCACGGTCATTCTCTTTCCGTCTCGTAGACACGAGCTGAGAAATTGCAAACGTCCAGCAATTGCTCAGAGATGAAATGTGCCAGCACTGAAAGCTGTTGCTAGCCAGCCCCCTTCCTTGGAAGCGCTTTCACAGGCGCAGCAACACTGAGGCTTTGCGCTTCTCTAGCCACCAAACGTCACGGTCATTCTCTTTCCGTCTCGTAGACACGAGCTGAGAGATTGCAAACGTCGAGCAATTGCTCAGAGATGAAAAGTGCCAGCACTGAAAGCTGTTGCTAGCCAGCCCCCTTCCTTGGAAGCGCTTTTGTAGGCCTAAGAACACTGGGGCTCTGGGCTTCTCTAGCCACCTAATCTTCTGCTCATCCTCTCGCGCACTCTAAAGAGAGCTCAGGTGAGAAATTGCAAACGTCGAGCAATTGCTCAGAGATGAAAAGTGCCAGCACTGAAAGCTCTTGCTAGCCAGCACCCTTCCTTGGAAGCGCTTTCACAGGCGCAGCAACACTGGGGCTTTGCGCTTCTCTAGCCACCAAACGTCACGGTCATTCTCTTTCCGTCTCGTAGACACGAGTTGAGAAATTGCAAACGTCGAGCAATTGCTCAGAGATGAAAAGTGCCAGCACTGAAAGCTGTTGCTAGCCAGCACCCTTCCTTGGAAGCGCTTTTGTAGCCCTAAGAACAGTGGGGCTCTGGGCTTCTCTAGCCACCTAATCTTGTGCTCATCCTCTCGCGCACTCTAAAGAGAGCTCAGGTGAGAAATTGCAAACGTCGAGCAATTGCTCAGAGATGAAAAGTGCCAGCACTGAAAGCTGTTGCTAGCCAGCACCCTTCCTTGGAAGCGCTTTCACAGGCACAGCAACACTGGGGCTTTGCGCTTCTCTAGCCACCAAACGTCACGGTCATTCTCTTTCCGTCTCGTAGACACGAGCTGAGAAATTGCAAACGTCCAGCAATTGCTCAGAGATGAAAAGTGCCAGCACTGAAAGCTGTTGCTAGCCAGCACCCTTCCCTGGAAGCGCTTTTGTAGCCCTAAGAACACTGGGGCTCTGGGCTTCTCTAGCCACCTCATCTTCTGCTCATCCTCTCGCGCACTCTAAAGAGAGCTCAGGTGAGAAATTGCAAACGTCGAGCAATTGCTCAGAGATGAAAAGTGCCAGCACTGAAAACTGTTGCTAGCCAGCACCCTTCCTTGGAAGCGCTTTCACAGGTGCAGCAACACTGGGGCTTTGCGCTTCTCTACCCACCAAACGTCACGGTCCTTCTCTTTCCGTCTCCTAGACACGAGCTGAGAGATTGCAAACGTCGAGCAATTGCTCAGAGATGAAAAGTGCCAGCACTGAAAGCTGTTGCTAGCCAGCACCCTTCCTTGGAAGCGCTTTTGTAGGCCTAAGAACAGTGGGGCTCTGGGCTTCTCTAGCCACCTAATCTTCTGCTCATCCTCTCGCGCACTCAAAGGAGAGCTCAGGTGAGAAATTGCAAACGTCGAGCAATTGCTCAGAGATGAAAAGTGCCAGCACTGAAAGCTGTTGCTAGCCAGCACCCTTCCTTGGAAGCGCTTTCACAGGCGCAGCAACACTGGGGCTTTGCGCTTCTCTAGCCACCAAACGTCACGGTCATTCTCTTTCCGTCTCGTAGACACGAGCTGAGAAATTGCAAACGTCGAGCAATTGCTCAGAGATGAAAAGTGCCAGCACTGAAAGCTGTTGCTAGCCAGCACCCTTCCTTGGAAGCGCTTTTGTAGGCCTAAGAACACTGGGGCTCTGGGCTTCTCTAGCCACCTAATCTTCTGCTCATCCTGTCGCGCACTCTAAAGAGAGCTCAAGTGAGAAATTGCAAACGTCGAGCAATTGCTCAGAGATGAAAAGTGCCAGCACTGAAAGCTCTTGCTAGCCAGCACCCTTCCTTGGAAGCGCTTTCACAGGCGCAGCAGCACTGGGGCTTTGCGCTTCTCTACCCACCAAACGTCACGGTCATTCTCTTTCCGTCTCGTAGACACGAGCTGAGAAATTGCAAACGTCCAGCAATTGCTCAGAGATGAAAAGTGCCAGCACTGAAAGCTGTTGCTAGCCAGCACCCTTCCTTGGAAGTGCTTTTGTAGGCCTAAGAACACTGGGGCTTTGCGCTTCTCTAGCCACCGAATCTTCTGCTCATTCTCTCGCGCACTCTAAAGAGAGCTCAGGTGAGAAATTGCAAACGTCGAGCAATTGCTCAGAGATGAAAAGTGCCAGCACTGAAAGCTGTTGCTAGCCAGCACCCTTCCTTGGAAGCGCTTTTGTAGGCCTAAGAACACTGGGGCTTTGCGCTTCTCTAGCCACCAAACGTCACGGTCATTCTCTTTCCGTCTCGTAGACACGAATTGAGAAATTGCAAACGTCCAGCAATTGCTCAGAGATGAAAAGTGCCAGCACTGAAAGCTGTTGCTAGCCAGCCCCCTTCCTTGGAAGCGCTTTTGTAGGCCTAAGAAGACTGGGGCTCTGGGCTTCTCTAGCCACCTAATCTTGTGCTCATCCTCTCGCGCACTCTAAAGAGAGCTCAGGTGAGAAATTGCAAACATTGAGCAATTGCTCAGAGATGAAAAGTGCCAGCACTGAAAGCTGTTGCTAGCCAGCACCCTTCCTTGGAAGCGCTTTCACAGGCGCAGCAACACTGGGGCTTTGCGCTTCTCTAGCCACCAAACGTCACGGTCCTTCTCTTTCCGTCTCGTAGACACGAGCTGAGAAATTGCAAACGTCGAGCAATTGCTCAGAGATGAAAAGTGCCAGCACTGAAAGCTGTTGCTAGCCAGCACCCTTCCTTGGAAGCGCTTTTGTAGGCCTAAGAACAGTGGGGCTCTGGGCTTCTCTAGCCACCTAATCTTCTGCTCATCCTCTCGCGCACTCTAAAGAGAGCTCAGGTGAGAAATTGCAAACGTCGAGCAATTGCTCAGAGATGAAAAGTGCCAGCATTGAAAGCTGTTGCTGGCCAGCACCCTTCCTTGGAAGCGCTTTCACAGGCGCAGCAACACTGGGGCTTTGCGCTTCTCTACCCACCAAACGTCACGGTCATTCTCTTTCCGTCTCGTAGACACGAGTTGAGAAATTGCAAACGTCGAGCAATTGCTCAGAGATGAAAAGTGCCAGCACTGAAAGCTGTTGCTAGCCAGCCCCCTTCCTTGGAAGCGCTTTTGTAGGCCTAAGAACAGTGGGGCTCTGGGCTTCTCTAGCCACCTAATCTTGTGCTCATCCTCTCGCGCACTCTAAAGAGAGCTCAGGTGAGAAATTGCAAACGTCGAGCAATTGCTCAGAGATGAAAAGTGCCAGCACTGAAAGCTCTTGCTAGCCAGCACCCTTCCTTGGAAGCGCTTTCACAGGCGCAGCAACACTGGGGCTTTGTGCTTCTCTACCCACCAAACGTCACGGTCATTCTCTTTCCGTCTCGTAGACACGAGTTGAGAAATTGCAAACGTCGAGCAATTGCTCAGAGATGAAAAGTGCCAGCACTGAAAGCTGTTGCTAGCCAGCACCCTTCCTTGGAAGTGCTTTTGTAGCCCTAAGAACAGTGGGGCTCTGGGCTTCTCTAGCCACCTAATCTTCTGCTCATCCTCTCGCGCACTCTAAAGAGAGCTCAGGTGAGAAATTGCAAACGTCGAGCAATTGCTCAGAGATGAAAAGTGCCAGCACTGAAAGCTGTTGCTAGCCAGCACCCTTCCTTGGAAGCGCTTTCACAGGCGCAGCAACACTGGGGCTTTGCGCTTCTCTACCCACCAAACGTCACGGTCATTCTCTTTCCGTCTCGTAGACACGAGCTGAGAAATTGCAAACGTCGAGCAATTGCTCAGAGATGAAAAGTGCCAGCACTGAAAGCTGTTGCTAGCCAGCACCCTTCCCTGGAAGCGCTTTTGTAGGCCTAAGAAGACTGGGGCTCTGGGCTTCTCTAGCCACCTAATCTTGTGCTCATCCTCTCGCGCACTCAAAGGAGAGCTCAGGTGAGAAATTGCAAACGTCGAGCAATTGCTCAGAGATGAAAAGTGCCAGCACTGAAAGCTGTTGCTAGCCAGCACCCTTCCTTGGAAGCGCTTTCACAGGCGCAGCAACACTGGGGCTTTGCGCTTCTCTAGCCACCAAACGTCACGGTCATTCTCTTTCCGTCTCGTAGACACGAGTTGAGAAATTGCAAACGTCGAGCAATTGCTCAGAGATGAAAAGTGCCAGCACTGAAAGCTGTTGCTAGCCAGCACCCTTCCTTGGAAGCGTTTTGTAGGCCTAAGAACACTGGGGCTTTGCGCTTCTCTAGCCACCTAATCTTCTGCTCATTCTCTCGCGCACTCTAAAGAGAGCTCAGGTGAGAAATTGCAAACGTCGAGCAATTGCTCATAGATGAAAAGTGCCAGCACTGAAAGCTGTTGCTAGCCAGCACCCTTCCTTGGAAGCGCTTTCACAGGCGCAGCAACACTGGGGCTTTGCGCTTCTCTAGCCACCAAACGTCACGGTCATTCTCTTTCCGTCTCCTAGACACGAGCTGAGAGATTGCAAACGTCGAGCAATTGCTCAGAGATGAAAAGTGCCAGCACTGAAAGCTGTTGCTAGCCAGCAGCCTTCCTTGGAAGCGCTTTTGTAGGCCTAAGAACAGTGGGGCTCTGGGCTTCTCTAGCCACCTAATCTTCTGCTCATCCTCTCGCGCACTCTAAAGAGAGCTCAGGTGAGAAATTGCAAACGTCGAGCAATTGTTCAGAGATGAAAAGTGCCAGCACTGAAAGCTCTTGCTAGCCAGCACCCTTCCTTGGAAGCGCTTTCACAGGCGCAGCAACACTGGGGCTTTGCGCTTCTCTAGCCACCAAACGTCATGGTCATTCTCTTTCCGTCTCGTAGACACGAGCTGAGAGATTGCAAACGTCGAGCAATTGCTCAGAGATGAAAAGTGCCAGCACTGAAAGCTGTTGCTAGCCAGCCCCCTTCCTTGGAAGCGCTTTTGTAGGCCTAAGAACAGTGGGGCTCTGGGCTTCTCTAGCCACCTAATCTTCTGCTCATCCTCTCGCGCACTCAAAGGAGAGCTCAAGTGAGAAATTGCAAACGTCGAGCAATTGCTCAGAGATGAAAAGTGCCAGCACTGAAAGCTGTTGCTAGCCAGCACCCTTCCTTGGAAGCGCTTTTGTAGGCCTAAGAACACTGGGGCTTTGCGATTCTCTAGCCACCTAATCTTCTGCTCATCCTCTCGCGCACTCTAAAGAGAGCTCAAGTGAGAAATTGCAAACGTCGAGCAATTGCTCAGAGATGAAAAGTGCCAGCACTGAAAGCTGTTGCTAGCCAGCACCCTTCCTTGGAAGCGCTTTCACAGGCGCAGCAACACTGGGGCTTTGCGCTTCTCTAGCCACCAAACGTCACGGTCATTCTCTTTCCGTCTCGTAGACACGAGCTGAGAAATTGCAAACGTCCAGCAATTGCTCAGAGATGAAAAGTGCCAGCACTGAAAGCTGTTGCTAGCCAGCACCCTTCCTTGGAAGCGCTTTTGTAGGCCTAAGAACACTGGGGATTTGCGCTTCACTAGCCACCTAATCTTCTGCTCATCCTCTTGCGCACTCTAAAGAGAGCTCAGGTGAGAAATTGCAAACGTCGAGCAATTGCTCAGAGATGAAAAGTGCCAGCACTGAAAGCTGTTGCTAGCCAGCACCCTTCCTTGGAAGCGCTTTCACAGGCGCAGCAACACTGGGGCTTTGCGCTTCTCTAGCCACCAAACGTCACGGTCATTCTCTTTCCGTCTCGTAGACACGAGCTGAGAAATTGCAAACGTCGAGCAATTGCTCAGAGATGAAAAGTGCCAGCACTGAAAGCTGTTGCTAGCCAGCACCCTTCCTTGGAAGCGCTTTTGTAGGCCTAAGAACAGTGGGGCTCTGGGCTTCTCTAGCCACCTAATCTTCTGCTCATCCTCTCGCGCACTCTAAAGAGAGCTCAGGTGAGAAATTGCAAAGGTCGAGCAATTGCTCAGAGATGAAAAGTGCCAGCACTGAAAGCTCTTGCTAGCCAGCAGCCTTCCTTGGAAGCGCTTTCACAGGCACAGCAACACTGGGGCTTTGCCCTTCTCTACCCACCAAATGTCACGGTCATTCTCTTTCCGTCTCGTAGACACGAGCTGAGAAATTGCAAACGTCGAGCAATTGCTCAGAGATGAAAAGTGCCAGCACTGAAAGCTGTTGCTAGCCAGCAGCCTTCCTTGGAAGCGCTTTTGTAGGCCTAAGAACAGTGGGGCTCTGGGCTTCTCTAGCCACCTAATCTTCTGCTCATCCTCTCGCGCAGTCTAAAGAGAGCTCAGGTGAGAAATTGGAAACGTCGAGCAATTGCTCAGAGATGAAAAGTGCCAGCACTGAAAGCTGTTGCTAGCCAGCACCCTTCCTTGGAAGTGCTTTCACAGGCGCAGCAACACTGGGGCTTTGCGCTTCTCTACCCACCAAATGTCACGGTCATTCTCTTTCCGTCTCGTAGACACGAGCTGAGAAATTGCAAACGTCGAGCAATTGCTCAGAGATGAAAAGTGCCAGCACTGAAAGCTGTTGCTAGCCAGCACCCTTCCTTGGAAGCGCTTTTGTAGCCCTAAGAACACTGGGGCTCTGGGCTTCTCTAGCCACCTAATCTTGTGCTCATCCTCTCGCGCACTCTAAAGAGAGCTCAGGTGAGAAATTGCAAAGGTCGAGCAATTGCTCAGAGATGAAAAGTGCCAGCACTGAAAGCTGTTGCTAGCCAGCACCCTTCCTTGGAAGCGCTTTTGTAGGCCTAAGAACACTGGGGCTTTGCGCTTCTCTACCCACCAAACGTCACGGTCATTCTCTTTCCATCTCGTAGATACGAGTTGAGAAATTGCAAACGTCCAGCAATTGCTCAGAGATGAAAAGTGCCAGCACTGAAAGCTGTTGCTAGCCAGCACCCTTCCTTGGAAGCGCTTTTGTAGGCCTAAGAACAGTGGGGCTCTGGGCTTCTCTAGCCACCTAATCTTCTGCTCATCCTCTCGCGCAGTCTAAAGAGAGCTCAGGTGAGAAATTGCAAACGTCGAAAAATTGCTCAGAGATGAAAAGTGCCAGCACTGAAAGCTGTTGCTAGCCAGCACCCTTCCTTGGAAGCGCTTTCACAGGTGCAGCAACACTGGGGCTTTGCGCTTCTCTAGCCACCAAACGTCACGGTCATTCTCTTTCCGTCTCGTAGACACGAGTTGAGAAATTGCAAACGTCCAGCAATTGCTCAGAGATGAAAAGTGCCAGCACTGAAAGCTGTTGCTAGCCAGCACCCTTCCTTGGAAGCGCTTTTGTAGGCCTAAGAACACTGGGGCTTTGCGCTTCTCTAGCCACCTAATCTTGTGCTCATCCTCTCGCGCACTCTAAAGAGAGCTCAGGTGAGAAATTGCAAACGTCGAGCAATTGCTCAGAGATGAAAAGTGCCAGCACTGAAAGCTGTTGCTAGCCAGCCCCCTTCCTTGGAAGCGCTTTTGTAGGCCTAAGAACAGTGGGGCTCTGGGCTTCTCTAGCCACCTAATCTTCTGCTCATCCTCTCGCGCACTCTAAAGAGAGCTCAGGTGAGAAATTGCAAAGGTAGAGCAATTGCTCAGAGATGAAAAGTGCCAGCACTGAAAGCTGTTGCTAGCCAGCACCCTTCCTTGGAAGCGCTTTCACAGGCGCAGCAACACTGGGGCTTTGCGCTTCTCTAGCCACCAAACGTCACGGTCCTTCTCTTTCCGTCTCGTAGACACGAGCTGAGAAATTGCAAACGTCGAGCAATTGCTCAGAGATGAAAAGTGCCAGCACTGAAAGCTGTTGCTAGCCAGCACCCTTCCTTGGAAGCGCTTTTGTAGGCCTAAGAACACTGGGGCTTTGCGCTTCTCTAGCCACCTAATCTTCTGCTCATCCTCTTGCGCACTCTAAAGAGAGCTCAGGTGAGAAATTGCAAACGTCGAGCAATTGCTCAGAGATGAAAAGTGCCAGCACTGAAAGCTCTTGCTAGCCAGCACCCTTCCTTGGAAGCGCTTTCACAGGCGCAGCAACACTGGGGCTTTGCGCTTCTCTACCCACCAAACGTCACGGTCATTCTCTTTCCGTCTCGTAGACACGAGCTGAGAAATTGCAAACGTCGAGCAATTGCTCAGAGATGAAAAGTGCCAGCACTGAAAGCTGTTGCTAGCCAGCACCCTTCCTTGGAAGTGCTTTTGTAGGCCTAAGAACAGTTGGGGCTCTGGGCTTCTCTAGCCACCTAATCTTCTGCTCATCCTCTCGCGCACTCTAAAGAGAGCTCAGGTGAGAAATTGCAAATGTCCAGCAATTGCTCAGAGATGAAAAGTGCCAGCACTGAAAGCTGTTGCTAGCCAGCACCCTTCCTTGGAAGCGCTTTTGTAGGCCTAAGAACACTGGGGCTTTGCGCTTCTCTAGCCACCTAATCTTCTGCTCATCCTCTCGCGCACTCTAAAGAGAGCTCAGGTGAGAAATTGCAAAGGTCGAGCAATTGCTCAGAGATGAAAAGTGCCAGCACTGAAAGCTGTTGCTAGCCAGCAGCCTTCCTTGGAAGCGCTTTCACAGGCGCAGCAACACTGGGGCTTTGCGCTTCTCTAGCCACCAAACGTCACGGTCATTCTCTTTCCGTCTCGTAGACACGAGCTGAGAAATTGCAAACGTCGAGCAATTGCTCAGAGATGAAAAGTGCCAGCACTGAAAGCTGTTGCTAGCCAGCCCCCTTCCTTGGAAGCGCTTTCACAGGCGCAGCAACACTGGGGCTTTGCGCTTCTCTACCCACCAAACGTCACGGTCATTCTCTTTCCGTCTCGTAGACACGAGCTGAGAAATTGCAAACGTCCAGCAATTGCTCAGAGATGAAAAGTGCCAGCACTGAAAGCTGTTGCTAGCCAGCACCCTTCCCTGGAAGCGCTTTTGTAGGCCTAAGAACACTGGGGCTCTGGGCTTCTCTAGCCACCTAATCTTGTGCTCATCCTCTCGTGCACTCTAAAGAGAGCTCAGGTGAGAAATTGCAAACGTCGAGCAATTGCTCAGAGATGAAAAGTGCCAGCACTGAAAGCTGTTGCTAGCCAGCACCCTTCCTTGGAAGCGTTTTGTAGGCCTAAGAACACTGGGGCTTTGCGCTTCTCTAGCCACCTAATCTTCTGCTCATTCTCTCGCGCACTCTAAAGAGAGCTCAGGTGAGAAATTGCAAACGTCGAGCAATTGCTCAGAGATGAAAAGTGCCAGCACTGAAAGCTGTTGCTAGCCAGCACCCTTCCTTGGAAGCGCTTTCACAGGCGCAGCAACACTGGGGCTTTGCGCTTCTCTAGCCACCAAACGTCACGGTCCTTCTCTTTCCGTCTCGTAGACACGAGCTGAGAAATTGCAAACGTCGAGCAATTGCTCAGAGATGAAAAGTGCCAGCACTGAAAGCTGTTGCTAGCCAGCCCCCTTCCTTGGAAGCGCTTTTGTAGGCCTAAGAACACTGGGGCTCTGGGCTTCTCTAGCCACCTAATCTTCTGCTCATCCTCTCGCGCACTCTAAAGAGAGCTCAAGTGAGAAATTGCAAAAGTCGAGCAATTGCTCAGAGATGAAAAGTGCCAGCACTGAAAGCTCTTGCTAGCCAGCACCCTTCCTTGGAAGCGCTTTTGTAGGCCTAAGAACACTGGGGCTTTGCGCTTCTCTAGCCACCAAACGTCACGGTCATTCTCTTTCCGTCTCGTAGACACGAGCTGAGAAATTGCAAACGTCCAGCAATTGCTCAGAGATGAAAAGTGCCAGCACTGAAAGCTGTTGCTAGCCAGCACCCTTCCTTGGAAGCGCTTTTGTAGGCCTAAGAAGACTGGGGCTCTGGGCTTCTCTAGCCACCTAATCTTCTGCTCATCCTCTTGCGCACTCTAAAGAGAGCTCAGGTGAGAAATTGCAAACGTCGAGCAATTGCTCAGAGATGAAAAGTGCCAGCACTGAAAGCTGTTGCTAGCCAGCACCCTTTCTTGGAAGCGCTTTCACAGGTGCAGCAACACTGGGGCTTTGCGCTTCTCTACCCACCAAACGTCACGGTCATTCTCTTTCCGTCTCGTAGACACGAGTTGAGAAATTGCAAACGTCGAGCAATTGCTCAGAGATGAAAAGTGCCAGCACTGAAAGCTGTTGCTAGCCAGCACCCTTCCTTGGAAGCGCTTTCACAGGCGCAGCAACACTGGGGCTTTGCGCTTCTCTAGCCACCAAACGTCACGGTCATTCTCTTTCCATCTCGTAGACACGAGCTGAGAAATTGCAAACGTCCAGCAATTGCTCAGAGATGAAAAGTGCCAGCACTGAAAGCTGTTGCTAGCCAGCACCCTTCCTTGGAAGCGCTTTTGTAGGCCTAAGAACACTGGGGCTCTGGGCTTCTCTAGCCACCTAATCTTCTGCTCATTCTCTCGCGCACTCTAAAGAGAGCTCAGGTGAGAAATTGCAAACGTCGAGCAATTGCTCAGAGATGAAAAGTGCCAGCACTGAAAGCTGTTGCTAGCCAGCACCCTTCCTTGGAAGCGCTTTCACAGGCGCAGCAACACTGGGGCTTTGCGCTTCTCTAGCCACCGAACGTCACGGTCATTCTCTTTCCGTCTCGTAGACACGAGCTGAGAGATTGCAAACGTCGAGCAATTGCTCAGAGATGAAAAGTGCCAGCACTGAAAGCTGTTGCTAGCCAGCCCCCTTCCTTGGAAGCGCTTTTGTAGCCCTAAGAACAGTGGGGCTCTGGGCTTCTCTAGCCACCTAATCTTGTGCTCATCCTCTCGCGCACTCTAAAGAGAGCTCAGGTGAGAAATTGCAAACGTCGAGCAATTGCTCAGAGATGAAAAGTGCCAGCACTGAAAGCTGTTGCTAGCCAGCAGCCTTCCTTGGAAGCGCTTTCACAGGTGCAGCAACACTGGGGCTTTGCGCTTCTCTAGCCACCAAACGTCACAGTCATTCTCTTTCCGTCTCGTAGACACGAGCTGAGAGATTGCAAACGTCGAGCAATTGCTCAGAGATGAAAAGTGCCAGCACTGAAAGCTGTTGCTAGCCAGCACCCTTCCTTGGAAGCGCTTTTGTAGGCCTAAGAACACTGGGGCTTTGCGCTTCTCTAGCCACCTAAACTTGTGCTCATTCTCTCGCGCAGTCTAAAGAGAGCTCAGGTGAGAAATTGCAAACGTCGAGCAATTGCTCAGAGATGAAAAGTGCCAGCACTGAAAGCTGTTGCTAGCCAGCACCCTTCCTTGGAAGCGCTTTTGTAGGCCTAAGAACACTGGGGCTTTGCGCTTCTCTACCCACCAAACGTCACGGTCATTCTCTTTCCGTCTCGTAGACACGAGCTGAGAAATTGCAAACGTCGAGCAATTGCTCAGAGATGAAAAGTGCCAGCACTGAAAGCTGTTGCTAGCCAGCACACTTCCTTGGAAGTGCTTTTGTAGGCCTAAGAACACTGGGGCTCTGGGCTTCTCTAGCCACCTAATCTTCTGCTCATCCTCTCGCGCAGTCTAAAGAGAGCTCAGGTGAGAAATTGCAAACATTGAGCAATTGCTCAGAGATGAAAAGTGCCAGCACTGAAAGCTGTTGCTAGCCAGCACCCTTCCTTGGAAGCGCTTTCACAGGCGCAGCAACACTGGGGCTTTGCGCTTCTCTACCCACCAAACGTCACGGTCCTTCTCTTTCCGTCTCGTAGACACGAGCTGAGAAATTGCAAACGTCGAGCAATTGCTCAGAGATGAAAAGTGCCAGCACTGAAAGCTGTTGCTAGCCAGCACCCTTCCTTGGAAGCGCTTTTGTAGGCCTAAGAACAGTGGGGCTCTGGGCTTCTCTAGCCACCTAATCTTCTGCTCATCCTCTCGCGCACTCTAAAGAGAGCTCAGGTGAGAAATTGCAAACGTCGAGCAATTGCTCAGAGATGAAAAGTGCCAGCACTGAAAGCTGTTGCTAGCCAGCACCCTTCCTTGGAAGCGCTTTTGTAGGCCTAAGAACACTGGGGCTTTGCGCTTCTCTAGCCACCAAACGTCACGGTCATTCTCTTTCCGTCTCGTAGACACGAGTTGAGAAATTGCAAACGTCCAGCAATTGCTCAGAGATGAAAAGTGCCAGCACTGAAAGCTGTTGCTAGCCAGCACCCTTCCTTGGAAGTGCTTTTGTAGGCCTAAGAACAGTGGGGCTCTGGGCTTCTCTAGCCACCTAATCTTCTGCTCATCCTCTCGCGCACTCTAAAGAGAGCTCAGGTGAGAAATTGCAAAGGTCGAGCAATTGCTCAGAGATGAAAAGTGCCAGCACTGAAAGCTGTTGCTGGCCAGCACCCTTCCTTGGAAGCGCTTTCACAGGCGCAGCAACACTGGGGCTTTGCGCTTCTCTACCCACCAAACGTCACGGTCATTCTCTTTCCGTCTCGTAGACACGAGTTGAGAAATTGCAAACGTCCAGCAATTGCTCAGAGATGAAAAGTGCCAGCACTGAAAGCTGTTGCTAGCCAGCACCCTTCCTTGGAAGCGCTTTTGTAGGCCTAAGAACACTGGGGCTTTGCGCTTCTCTAGCCACCTAATCTTCTGCTCATCCTCTCGCGCACTCTAAAGAGAGCTCAAGTGAGAAATTGCAAACGTCGAGCAATTGCTCAGAGATGAAAAGTGCCAGCACTGAAAGCTGTTGCTAGCCAGCAGCCTTCCTTGGAAGCGCTTTCACAGGCGCAGCAACACTGGGGCTTTGCGCTTCTCTAGCCACCAAACGTCACGGTCATTCTCTTTCCGTCTCGTAGACACGAGCTGAGAGATTGCAAACGTCCAGCAATTGCTCAGAGATGAAAAGTGCCAGCACTGAAAGCTGTTGCTAGCCAGCACCCTTCCTTGGAAGCGCTTTTGTAGGCCTAAGAACACTGGGGCTCTGGGCTTCTCTAGCCACCTAATCTTCTGCTCATCCTCTCGCGCACTCTAAAGAGAGCTCAGGTGAGAAATTGCAAACGTCGAGCAATTGCTCAGAGATGAAAAGTGCCAGCACTGAAAGCTGTTGCTAGCCAGCACCCTTCCTTGGAAGCGCTTTCACAGGCGCAGCAACACTGGGGCTTTGCGCTTCTCTACCCACCAAACGTCACGGTCATTCTCTTTCCGTCTCGTAGACACGAGCTGAGAAATTGCAAACGTCGAGCAATTGCTCAGAGATGAAAAGTGCCAGCACTGAAAGCTGTTGCTAGCCAGCAGCCTTCCTTGGAAGCGCTTTTGTAGGCCTAAGAACACTGGGGCTTTGCGCTTCTCTAGCCACCTAATCTTCTGCTCATCCTCTCGCGCACTCTGAAGAGAGCTCAGGTGAGAAATTGCAAACATTGAGCAATTGCTCAGAGATGAAAAGTGCCAGCACTGAAAGCTCTTGCTAGCCAGCACCCTTCCTTGGAAGCGCTTTCACAGGCGCAGCAACACTGGGGCTTTGCGCTTCTCTACCCACCAAACGTCACGGTCATTCTCTTTCCGTCTCGTAGACACGAGCTGAGAAATTGCAAACATCGAGCAATTGCTCAGAGATGAAAAGTGCCAGCACTGAAAGCTGTTGCTAGCCAGCACCCTTCCTTGGAAGTGCTTTTGTAGGCCTAAGAACAGTTGGGGCTCTGGGCTTCTCTAGCCACCTAATCTTCTGCTCATCCTCTCGCGCACTCTAAAGAGAGCTCAGGTGAGAAATTGCAAATGTCCAGCAATTGCTCAGAGATGAAAAGTGCCAGCACTGAAAGCTGTTGCTGGCCAGCACCCTTCCTTGGAAGCGCTTTTGTAGGCCTAAGAACACTGGGGCTTTGCGCTTCTCTAGCCACCTAATCTTGTGCTCATCCTCTCGCGCACTCTAAAGAGAGCTCAGGTGAGAAATTGCAAAGGTCGAGCAATTGCTCAGAGATGAAAAGTGCCAGCACAGAAAGCTGTTGCTAGCCAGCACCCTTCCTTGGAAGCGCTTTCACAGGCGCAGCAACACTGGGGCTTTGCGCTTCTCTAGCCACCAAACGTCACGGTCATTCTCTTTCCGTCTCGTAGACACGAGCTGAGAAATTGCAAACGTCGAGCAATTGCTCAGAGATGAAAAGTGCCAGCACTGAAAGCTGTTGCTAGCCAGCACCCTTCCTTGGAAGTGCTTTTGTAGGCCTAAGAACAGTGGGGCTCTGGGCTTCTCTAGCCACCTAATCTTCTGCTCATCCTCTCGCGCACTCTAAAGAGAGCTCAAGTGAGAAATTGCAAACGTCGAGCAATTGCTCAGAGATGAAAAGTGCCAGCACTGAAAGCTGTTGCTAGCCAGCACCCTTCCTTGGAAGTGCTTTTGTAGGCCTAAGAACACTGGGGCTTTGCGCTTCTCTAGCCACCTAATCTTCTGCTCATTCTCTCGCGCACTCTAAAGAAAGCTCAGGTGAGAAATTGCAAACGTCGAGCAATTGCTCAGAGATGAAAAGTGCCAGCACTGAAAGCTGTTGCTAGCCAGCACCCTTCCTTGGAAGCGCTTTTGTAGGCCTAAGAACACTGGGGCTTTGCGCTTCTCTAGCCACCAAACGTCACGGTCATTCTCTTTCCGTCTCGTAGACACGAGTTGAGAAATTGCAAACGTCGAGCAATTGCTCAGAGATGAAAAGTGCCAGCACTGAAAGCTGTTGCTAGCCAGCACCCTTCCTTGGAAGCGCTTTTATAGGCCTAAGAACAGTGGGGCTCTGGGCTTCTCTAGCCACCTAATCTTGTGCTCATCCTCTCGCGCACTCTAAAGAGAGCTCAGGTGAGAAATTGCAAACGTCGAGCAATTGCTCAGAGATGAAAAGTGCCAGCACTGAAAGCTGTTGCTAGCCAGCACCCTTCCTTGGAAGCGCTTTCACAGGCGCAGCAACACTGGGGCTTTGCGCTTCTCTAGCCACCAAACGTCACGGTCATTCTCTTTCCGTCTCGTAGACACGAGCTGAGAAATTGCAAACGTCGAGCAATTGCTCAGAGATGAAAAGTGCCAGCACTGAAAGCTGTTGCTAGCCAGCACCCTTCCTTGGAAGCGCTTTTGTAGGCCTAAGAACACTGGGGCTTTGCGCTTCTCTAGCCACCTAATCTTCTGCTCATCCTCTTTCGCACTCTAAAGAGAGCTCAGGTGAGAAATTGCAAACGTCGAGCAATTGCTCAGAGATGAAAAGTGCCAGCACTGAAAGCTCTTGCTAGCCAGCACCCTTCCTTGGAAGCGCTTTCACAGGCGCAGCAACACTGGGGCTTTGCGCTTCTCTAGCCACCAAATGTCACGGTCATTCTCTTTCCGTCTCGTAGACACGAGCTGAGAAATTGCAAACGTCGAGCAATTGCTCAGAGATGAAAAGTGCCAGCACTGAAAGCTGTTGCTAGCCAGCACCCTTCCTTGGAAGCGCTTTTGTAGGCCTAAGAACAGTGGGGCTCTGGGCTTCTCTAGCCACCTAATCTTCTGCTCATCCTCTCGCGCAGTCTAAAGAGAGCTCAGGTGAGAAATTGCAAACGTCGAGCAATTGCTCAGAGATGAAAAGTGCCAGCACTGAAAGCTGTTGCTAGCCAGCACCCTTCCTTGGAAGCGCTTTTGTAGGCCTAAGAACACTGGGGCTTTGCGCTTCTCTACCCACCAAACGTCACGGTCATTCTCTTTCCGTCTCGTAGACACGAGTTGAGAAATTGCAAACGTCGAGCAATTGCTCAGAGATGAAAAGTGCCAGCACTGAAAGCTGTTGCTAGCCAGCACCCTTCCTTGGAAGCGCTTTTGTAGGCCTGAGAACAGTGGGGCTCTGGGCTTCTCTAGCCACCTAATCTTCTGCTCATCCTCTCGCGCACTCTAAAGAGAGCTCAGGTGAGAAATTGCAAACGTCGAGCAATTGCTCAGAGATGAAAAGTGCCAGCACTGAAAGCTGTTGCTAGCCAGCCCCCTTCCTTGGAAGCGCTTTCACAGGTGCAGCAACACTGGGGCTTTGCGCTTCTTACCCACCAAACGTCACGGTCATTCTCTTTCCGTCTCGTAGACACGAGCTGAGAAATTGCAAACGTCGAGCAATTGCTCAGAGATGAAAAGTGCCAGCACTGAAAGCTGTTGCTAGCCAGCAGCCTTCCTTGGAAGCGCTTTTGTAGGCCTAAGAACACTGGGGCTTTGCGCTTCTCTAGCCACCTAATCTTCTGCTCATCCTCTCGCGCACTCTAAAGAGAGCTCAAGTGAGAAATTGCAAACGTCGAGCAATTGCTCAGAGATGAAAAGTGCCAGCACTGAAAGCTGTTGCTAGCCAGCACCCTTCCTTGGAAGCGCTTTCACAGGCGCAGCAACACTGGGGCTTTGCGCTTCTCTAGCCACCAAACGTCACGGTCATTCTCTTTCCGTCTCGTAGACACGAGCTGAGAGATTGCAAACGTCCAGCAATTGCTCAGAGATGAAAAGTGCCAGCACTGAAAGCTGTTGCTAGCCAGCACCCTTCCTTGGAAGCGCTTTTGTAGGCCTAAGAACACTGGGGCTCTGGGCTTCTCTAGCCACCTAATCTTCTGCTCATCCTCTCGCGCACTCTAAAGAGAGCTCAGGTGAGAAATTGCAAACGTCGAGCAATTGCTCAGAGATGAAAAGTGCCAGCACTGAAAGCTCTTGCTAGCCAGCACCCTTCCTTGGAAGCGCTTTCACAGGCGCAGCAACACTGGGGCTTTGCGCTTCTCTACCCACCAAACGTCACGGTCATTCTCTTTCCGTCTCGTAGACACGAGCTGAGAAATTGCAAACGTCGAGCAATTGCTCAGAGATGAAAAGTGCCAGCACTGAAAGCTGTTGCTAGCCAGCAGCCTTCCTTGGAAGCGCTTTTGTAGGCCTAAGAACACTGGGGCTTTGCGCTTCTCTAGCCACCTAATCTTCTGCTCATCCTCTCGCGCACTCTGAAGAGAGCTCAGGTGAGAAATTGCAAACGTCCAGCAATTGCTCAGAGATGAAAAGTGCCAGCACTGAAAGCTCTTGCTAGCCAGCACCCTTCCTTGGAAGCGCTTTCACAGGCGCAGCAACACTGGGGCTTTGCGCTTCTCTAGCCACCAAACGTCACGGTCCTTCTCTTTCCGTCTCGTAGACACGAGCTGAGAAATTGCAAACATCGAGCAATTGCTCAGAGATGAAAAGTGCCAGCACTGAAAGCTGTTGCTAGCCAGCACCCTTCCTTGGAAGTGCTTTTGTAGGCCTAAGAACAGTTGGGGCTCTGGGCTTCTCTAGCCACCTAATCTTCTGCTCATCCTCTCGCGCACTCTAAAGAGAGCTCAGGTGAGAAATTGCAAATGTCCAGCAATTGCTCAGAGATGAAAAGTGCCAGCACTGAAAGCTGTTGCTAGCCAGCACCCTTCCTTGGAAGCGCTTTTGTAGGCCTAAGAACAGTGGGGCTTTGCGCTTCTCTAGCCACCTAATCTTGTGCTCATCCTCTCGCGCACTCTAAAGAGAGCTCAGGTGAGAAATTGCAAAGGTCGAGCAATTGCTCAGAGATGAAAAGTGCCAGCACAGAAAGCTGTTGCTAGCCAGCACCCTTCCTTGGAAGCGCTTTCACAGGCGCAGCAACACTGGGGCTTTGCGCTTCTCTAGCCACCAAACGCCACGGTCATTCTCTTTCCGTCTCGTAGACACGAGTTGAGAAATTGCAAACGTCGAGCAATTGCTCAGAGATGAAAAGTGCCAGCACTGAAAGCTGTTGCTAGCCAGCACCCTTCCTTGGAAGTGCTTTTGTAGGCCTAAGAACAGTGGGGCTCTGGGCTTCTCTAGCCACCTAATCTTCTGCTCATCCTCTCGCGCACTCTAAAGAGAGCTCAAGTGAGAAATTGCAAACGTCGAGCAATTGCTCAGAGATGAAAAGTGCCAGCACTGAAAGCTGTTGCTAGCCAGCACCCTTCCTTGGAAGTGCTTTTGTAGGCCTAAGAACACTGGGGCTTTGCGCTTCTCTAGCCACCTAATCTTCTGCTCATTCTCTCGCGCACTCTAAAGAAAGCTCAGGTGAGAAATTGCAAACGTCGAGCAATTGCTCAGAGATGAAAAGTGCCAGCACTGAAAGCTGTTGCTAGCCAGCACCCTTCCTTGGAAGCGCTTTTGTAGGCCTAAGAACACTGGGGCTTTGCGCTTCTCTAGCCACCAAACGTCACGGTCATTCTCTTTCCGTCTCGTAGACACGAGTTGAGAAATTGCAAACGTCGAGCAATTGCTCAGAGATGAAAAGTGCCAGCACTGAAAGCTGTTGCTAGCCAGCACCCTTCCTTGGAAGTGCTTTTGTAGGCCTAAGAACAGTGGGGCTCTGGGCTTCTCTAGCCACCTAATCTTCTGCTCATCCTCTCGCGCAGTCTAAAGAGAGCTCAGGTGAGAAATTGCAAACGTCGAGCAATTGCTCAGAGATGAAAAGTGCCAGCACTGAAAGCTGTTGCTAGCCAGCACCCTTCCTTGGAAGCGCTTTCACAGGCGCAGCAACACTGGGGCTTTGCGCTTCTCTAGCCACCAAACGTCACGGTCCTTCTCTTTCCGTCTCGTAGACACGAGCTGAGAAATTGCAAACGTCCAGCAATTGCTCAGAGATGAAAAGTGCCAGCACTGAAAGCTGTTGCTAGCCAGCACCCTTCCTTGGAAGCGCTTTTGTAGGCCTAAGAACACTGGGGCTTTGCGCTTCTCTAGCCACCTAATCTTCTGCTCATCCTCTTTCGCACTCTAAAGAGAGCTCAGGTGAGAAATTGCAAACGTCGAGCAATTGCTCAGAGATGAAAAGTGCCAGCACTGAAAGCTCTTGCTAGCCAGCACCCTTCCTTGGAAGCGCTTTCACAGGCGCAGCAACACTGGGGCTTTGCGCTTCTCTAGCCACCAAATGTCACGGTCATTCTCTTTCCGTCTCGTAGACACGAGCTGAGAAATTGCAAACGTCGAGCAATTGCTCAGAGATGAAAAGTGCCAGCACTGAAAGCTGTTGCTAGCCAGCACCCTTCCTTGGAAGCGCTTTTGTAGGCCTAAGAACACTGGGGCTCTGGGCTTCTCTAGCCACCTAATCTTCTGCTCATCCTCTCGCGCAGTCTAAAGAGAGCTCAGGTGAGAAATTGCAAACGTCGAGCAATTGCTCAGAGATGAAAAGTGCCAGCACTGAAAGCTGTTGCTAGCCAGCACCCTTCCTTGGAAGTGCTTTTGTAGGCCTAAGAACACTGGGGCTTTGCGCTTCTCTAGCCACCTAATCTTCTGCTCATCCTCTCGCGCAGTCTAAAGAGAGCTCAGGTGAGAAATTGCAAACGTCGAGCAATTGCTCAGAGATGAAAAGTGCCAGCACTGAAAGCTGTTGCTAGCCAGCACCCTTCCTTGGAAGCGCTTTCACAGGCGCAGCAACACTGGGGCTTTGCGCTTCTCTAGCCACCAAACGTCACGGTCATTCTCTTTCCGTCTCGTAGACACGAGCTGAGAAATTGCAAACGTCGAGCAATTGCTCAGAGATGAAAAGTGCCAGCACTGAAAGCTGTTGCTAGCCAGCACCCTTCCTTGGAAGTGCTTTTGTAGGCCTAAGAACAGTGGGGCTCTGGGCTTCTCTAGCCACCGAATCTTCTGCTCATCCTCTCGCGCAGTCTAAAGAGAGCTCAGGTGAGAAATTGCAAACGTCGAGCAATTGCTCAGAGATGAAAAGTGCCAGCACTGAAAGCTGTTGCTAGCCAGCCCCCTTCCTTGGAAGCGCTTTTGTAGGCCTAAGAACACTGGGGCTCTGGGCTTCTCTAGCCACCTAATCTTCTGCTCATCCTCTCGCGCACTCTAAAGAGAGCTCAGGTGAGAAATTGCAAACGTCGAGCAATTGCTCAGAGATGAAAAGTGCCAGCACTGAAAGCTGTTGCTAGCCAGCACCCTTCCTTGGAAGCGCTTTCACAGGCGCAGCAACACTGGGGCTTTGCGCTTCTCTACCCACCAAACGTCACGGTCATTCTCTTTCCGTCTCGTAGACACGAGCTGAGAAATTGCAAACGTCGAGCAATTGCTCAGAGATGAAAAGTGCCAGCACTGAAAGCTGTTGCTAGCCAGCACCCTTCCCTGGAAGCGCTTTTGTAGCCCTAAGAACACTGGGGCTCTGGGCTTCTCTAGCCACCTAATCTTCTGCTCATCCTCTCGTGCACTCTAAAGAGAGCTCAGGTGAGAAATTGCAAACGTCGAGCAATTGCTCAGAGATGAAAAGTGCCAGCACTGAAAGCTGTTGCTAGCCAGCACCCTTCCTTGGAAGCGCTTTCACAGGCGCAGCAACACTGGGGCTTTGCGCTTCTCTACCCACCAAACGTCACGGTCCTTCTCTTTCCGTCTCGTAGACACGAGCTGAGAAATTGCAAACGTCGAGCAATTGCTCAGAGATGAAAAGTGCCAGCACTGAAAGCTGTTGCTAGCCAGCACCCTTCCTTGGAAGCGCTTTTGTAGGCCGAAGAACAGTGGGGCTCTGGGCTTCTCTAGCCACCTAATCTTCTGCTCATCCTCTCGCGCACTCTAAAGAGAGCTCAAGTGAGAAATTGCAAACGTCGAGCAATTGCTCAGAGATGAAAAGTGCCAGCACTGAAAGCTGTTGCTAGCCAGCACCCTTCCTTGGAAGCGCTTTTGTAGGCCTAAGAAGACTGGGGCTCTGGGCTTCTCTAGCCACCTAATCTTCTGCTCATCCTCTCGCGCACTCTAAAGAGAGCTCAGGTGAGAAATTGCAAACGTCGAGCAATTGCTCAGAGATGAAAAGTGCCAGCACTGAAAGCTGTTGCTAGCCAGCACCCTTCCTTGGAAGCGCTTTCACAGGTGCAGCAACACTGGGGCTTTGCGCTTCTCTAGCCACCAAACGTCACGGTCATTCTCTTTCCGTCTCGTAGACACGAGTTGAGAAATTGCAAACGTCGAGCAATTGCTCAGAGATGAAAAGTGCCAGCACTGAAAGCTGTTGCTAGCCAGCACCCTTCCTTGGAAGCGCTTTTGTAGGCCTAAGAAGACTGGGGCTCTGGGCTTCTATAGCCACCTAATCTTCTGCTCATCCTCTCGCGCACTCTAAAGAGAGCTCAGGTGAGAAATTGCAAATGTCCAGCAATTGCTCACAGATGAAAAGTGCCAGCACTGAAAGCTGTTGCTAGCCAGCACCCTTCCTTGGAAGCGCTTTTGTAGGCCTAAGAAGACTGGGGCTCTGGGCTTCTCTAGCCACCTAATCTTCTGCTCATCCTCTCGCGCACTCTAAAGAGAGCTCAAGTGAGAAATTGCAAACGTCGAGCAATTGCTCAGAGATGAAAAGTGCCAGCACTGAAAGCTGTTGCTGGCCAGCAGCCTTCCTTGGAAGCGCTTTCACAGGCGCAGCAACACTGGGGCTTTGCGCTTCTCTAGCCACCAAACGTCACGGTCATTCTCTTTCCGTCTCGTAGACACGAGCTGAGAGATTGCAAACGTCGAGCAATTGCTCAGAGATGAAAAGTGCCAGCACTGAAAGCTGTTGCTAGCCAGCACCCTTCCTTGGAAGCGCTTTTGTAGCCCTAAGAACAGTGGGGCTTTGCGCTTCTCTAGCCACCTAATCTTGTGCTCATCCTCTCGCGCACTCTAAAGAGAGCTCAGGTGAGAAATTGCAAACGTCCAGCAATTGCTCAGAGATGAAAAGTGCCAGCACTGAAAGCTGTTGCTAGCCAGCCCCCTTCCTTGGAAGCGCTTTCACAGGTGCAGCAACACTGGGGCTTTGCGCTTCTCTAGCCACCAAACGTCACGGTCATTCTCTTTCCGTCTCGTAGACACGAGCTGAGAAATTGCAAACGTCGAGCAATTGCTCAGAGATGAAAAGTGCCAGCACTGAAAGCTGTTGCTAGCCAGCACCCTTCCTTGGAAGCGCTTTTGTAGGCATAAGAACTGTTGGGGCTCTGGGCTTCTCTAGCCACCTAATCTTCTGCTCATCCTCTCGCGCACTCTAAAGAGAGCTCAGGTGAGAAATTGCAAACGTCCAGCAATTGCTCAGAGATGAAAAGTGCCAGCATTGAAAGCTGTTGCTGGCCAGCACCCTTCCTTGGAAGCGCTTTCACAGGCGCAGCAACACTGGGGCTTTGCGCTTCTCTAGCCACCAAACGTCACGGTCATTCTCTTTCCGTCTCGTAGACACGAGTTGAGAAATTGCAAACGTCCAGCAATTGCTCAGAGATGAAAAGTGCCAGCACTGAAAGCTGTTGCTAGCCAGCACCCTTCCTTGGAAGCGCTTTTGTAGGCCTAAGAACACTGGGGCTTTGCGCTTCTCTAGCCACCTAATCTTGTGCTCATCCTCTCGCGCACTCTAAAGAGAGCTCAGGTGAGAAATTGCAAACGTCGAGCAATTGCTCAGAGATGAAAAGTGCCAGCACTGAAAGCTGTTGCTAGCCAGCACCCTTCCTTGGAAGCGCTTTCACAGGCGCAGCAACACTGGGGCTTTGCGCTTCTCTAGCCACCAAACGTCACGGTCATTCTCTTTCCGTCTCGTAGACACGAGCTGAGAAATTGCAAACGTCCAGCAATTGCTCAGAGATGAAAAGTGCCAGCACTGAAAGCTGTTGCTAGCCAGCACCCTTCCTTGGAAGCGCTTTCACAGGCGCAGCAACACTGGGGCTTTGCGCTTCTCTACCCACCAAACGTCACGGTCATTCTCTTTCCGTCTCGTAGACACGAGCTGAGAGATTGCAAACGTCGAGCAATTGCTCAGAGATGAAAAGTGCCAGCACTGAAAGCTGTTGCTAGCCAGCAGCCTTCCTTGGAAGCGCTTTTGTAGGCCTAAGAACACTGGGGCTCTGGGCTTCTCTAGCCACCTAATCTTCTGCTCATCCTCTCGCGCACTCTAAAGAGAGCTCAGGTGAGAAATTGCAAACGTCGAGCAATTGCTCAGAGATGAAAAGTGCCAGCACTGAAAGCTGTTGCTAGCCAGCACCCTTCCTTGGAAGCGCTTTCACAGGCGCAGCAACACTGGGGCTTTGCGCTTCTCTAGCCACCAAACGTCACGGTCATTCTCTTTCCGTCTCGTAGACACGAGCTGAGAAATTGCAAACGTCGAGCAATTGCTCAGAGATGAAAAGTGCCAGCACTGAAAGCTGTTGCTAGCCAGCAGCCTTCCTTGGAAGCGCTTTTGTAGGCCTAAGAACAGTGGGGCTCTGGGCTTCTCTAGCCACCTAATCTTCTGCTCATCCTCTCGCGCACTCTAAAGAGAGCTCAAGTGAGAAATTGCAAACGTCGAGCAATTGCTCAGAGATGAAAAGTGCCAGCACTGAAAGCTGTTGCTAGCCAGCACCCTTCCTTGGAAGCGCTTTTGTAGGCCTAAGAACAGTGGGGCTCTGGGCTTCTCTAGCCACCTAATCTTCTGCTCATCCTCTCGCGCACTCTAAAGAGAGCTCAGGTGAGAAATTGCAAACGTCGAGCAATTGCTCAGAGATGAAAAGTGCCAGCACTGAAAGCTGTTGCTAGCCAGCACCCTTCCTTGGAAGCGCTTTCACAGGTGCAGCAACACTGGGGCTTTGCGCTTCTCTAGCCACCAAACGTCACGGTCATTCTCTTTCCGTCTCGTAGACACGAGCTGAGAAATTGCAAAGGTCGAGCAATTGCTCAGAGATGAAAAGTGCCAGCACTGAAAGCTGTTGCTAGCCAGCCCCCTTCCTTGGAAGTGCTTTTGTAGGCCTAAGAACAGTGGGGCTCTGGGCTTCTCTAGCCACCTAATCTTGTGCTCATCCTCTCGCGCACTCTAAAGAGAGCTCAGGTGAGAAATTGCAAACGTCGAGCAATTGCTCAGAGATGAAAAGTGCCAGCACTGAAAGCTGTTGCTAGCCAGCACCCTTCCTTGGAAGCGCTTTTGTAGGCCTAAGAACAGTGGGGCTCTGGGCTTCTCTAGCCACCTAATCTTCTGCTCATCCTCTCGCGCACTCTAAAGAGAGCTCAAGTGAGAAATTGCAAACGTCGAGCAATTGCTCAGAGATGAAAAGTGCCAGCACTGAAAGCTGTTGCTGGCCAGCAGCCTTCCTTGGAAGCGCTTTCACAGGTGCAGCAACACTGGGGCTTTGCGCTTCTCTAGCCACCAAACGTCACGGTCATTCTCTTTCCGTCTCGTAGACACGAGCTGAGAGATTGCAAACGTCGAGCAATTGCTCAGAGATGAAAAGTGCCAGCACTGAAAGCTGTTGCTAGCCAGCACCCTTCCTTGGAAGCGCTTTTGTAGCCCTAAGAACACTGGGGCTTTGCGCTTCTCTAGCCACCTAATCTTGTGCTCATCCTCTCGCGCACTCTAAAGAGAGCTCAGGTGAGAAATTGCAAACGTCCAGCAATTGCTCAGAGATGAAAAGTGCCAGCACTGAAAGCTGTTGCTAGCCAGCCCCCTTCCTTGGAAGCGCTTTCACAGGTGCAGCAACACTGGGGCTTTGCGCTTCTCTAGCCACCAAACGTCACGGTCCTTCTCTTTCCGTCTCGTAGACACGAGCTGAGAGATTGCAAACGTCGAGCAATTGCTCAGAGATGAAAAGTGCCAGCACTGAAAGCTGTTGCTAGCCAGCACCCTTCCTTGGAAGCGCTTTTGTAGGCATAAGAACTGTTGGGGCTCTGGGCTTCTCTAGCCACCTAATCTTCTGCTCATCCTCTTGCGCACTCTAAAGAGAGCTCAGGTGAGAAATTGCAAACGTCGAGCAATTGCTCAGAGATGAAAAGTGCCAGCATTGAAAGCTGTTGCTGGCCAGCACCCTTCCTTGGAAGCGCTTTCACAGGCGCAGCAACACTGGGGCTTTGCGCTTCTCTAGCCACCAAACGTCACGGTCATTCTCTTTCCGTCTCGTAGACACGAGTTGAGAAATTGCAAACGTCCAGCAATTGCTCAGAGATGAAAAGTGCCAGCACTGAAAGCTGTTGCTAGCCAGCACCCTTCCTTGGAAGCGCTTTTGTAGGCCTAAGAACACTGGGGCTTTGCGCTTCTCTAGCCACCTAATCTTGTGCTCATCCTCTCGCGCACTCTAAAGAGAGCTCAGGTGAGAAATTGCAAACGTCGAGCAATTGCTCAGAGATGAAAAGTGCCAGCACTGAAAGCTGTTGCTAGCCAGCACCCTTCCTTGGAAGCGCTTTCACAGGCGCAGCAACACTGGGGCTTTGCGCTTCTCTAGCCACCAAACGTCACGGTCATTCTCTTTCCGTCTCGTAGACACGAGCTGAGAAATTGCAAACGTCCAGCAATTGCTCAGAGATGAAAAGTGCCAGCACAGAAAGCTGTTGCTAGCCAGCACCCTTCCTTGGAAGCGCTTTCACAGGCGCAGCAACACTGGGGCTTTGCGCTTCTCTACCCACCAAACGTCACGGTCATTCTCTTTCCGTCTCGTAGACACGAGCTGAGAAATTGCAAACGTCGAGCAATTGCTCAGAGATGAAAAGTGCCAGCACTGAAAGCTGTTGCTAGCCAGCACCCTTCCTTGGAAGCGCTTTTGTAGGCATAAGAACTGTTGGGGCTCTGGGCTTCTCTAGCCACCTAATCTTCTGCTCATCCTCTCGCGCACTCTAAAGAGAGCTCAGGTGAGAAATTGCAAACGTCGAGCAATTGCTCAGAGATGAAAAGTGCCAGCATTGAAAGCTGTTGCTGGCCAGCACCCTTCCTTGGAAGCGCTTTCACAGGCGCAGCAACACTGGGGCTTTGCGCTTCTCTAGCCACCAAACGTCACGGTCATTCTCTTTCCGTCTCGTAGACACGAGTTGAGAAATTGCAAACGTCGAGCAATTGCTCAGAGATGAAAAGTGCCAGCACTGAAAGCTGTTGCTAGCCAGCAGCCTTCCTTGGAAGCGCTTTTGTAGGCCTAAGAACACTGGGGCTTTGCGCTTCTCTAGCCACCTAATCTTCTGCTCATCCTCTCGCGCACTCTAAAGAGAGCTCAGGTGAGAAATTGCAAACGTCGAGCAATTGCTCAGAGATGAAAAGTGCCAGCACTGAAAGCTGTTGCTAGCCAGCACCCTTCCTTGGAAGCGCTTTCACAGGCGCAGCAACACTGGGGCTTTGCGCTTCTCTAGCCACCAAACGTCACGGTCATTCTCTTTCCGTCTCGTAGACACGAGCTGAGAAATTGCAAACGTCCAGCAATTGCTCAGAGATGAAAAGTGCCAGCACTGAAAGCTGTTGCTAGCCACACCCTTCCTTGGAAGCGCTTTCACAGGCGCAGCAACACTGGGGCTTTGCGCTTCTCTACCCACCAAACGTCACGGTCATTCTCTTTCCGTCTCGTAGACACGAGCTGAGAGATTGCAAACGTCGAGCAATTGCTCAGAGATGAAAAGTGCCAGCACTGAAAGCTGTTGCTAGCCAGCACCCTTCATTGGAAGCGCTTTTGTAGGCCTAAGAACAGTGGGGCTCTGGGCTTCTCTAGCCACCTAATCTTCTGCTCATCCTCTCGCGCACTCTAAAGAGAGCTCAGGTGAGAAATTGCAAACGTCCAGCAATTGCTCAGAGATGAAAAGTGCCAGCACTGAAAGCTGTTGCTAGCCAGCAGCCTTCCTTGGAAGCGCTTTCACAGGTGCAGCAACACTGGGGCTTTGCGATTCTCTAGCCACCAAACGTCACGGTCATTCTCTTTCCGTCTCGTAGACACGAGCTGAGAGATTGCAAACGTCGAGCAATTGCTCAGAGATGAAAAGTGCCAGCACTGAAAGCTGTTGCTAGCCAGCACCCTTCCTTGGAAGCGCTTTTGTAGCCCTAAGAACACTGGGGCTTTGCGCTCCTCTAGCCACCTAATCTTGTGCTCATCCTCTCGCGCACTCAAAGGAGAGCTCAGGTGAGAAATTGCAAACGTCGAGCAATTGCTCAGAGATGAAAAGTGCCAGCACTGAAAGCTGTTGCTAGCCAGCACCCTTCCTTGGAAGCGCTTTCACAGGCGCAGCAACACTGGGGCTTTGCGCTTCTCTAGCCACCAAACGTCACGGTCATTCTCTTTCCGTCTCGTAGACACGAGCTGAGAAATTGCAAACGTCGAGCAATTGCTCAGAGATGAAAAGTGCCAGCACTGAAAGCTGTTGCTAGCCAGCACCCTTCCTTGGAAGTGCTTTTGTAGGCCTAAGAACAGTGGGGCTCTGGGCTTCTCTAGCCACCTAATCTTCTGCTCATCCTCTCGCGCACTCTAAAGAGAGCTCAGGTGAGAAATTGCAAACGTCGAGCAATTGCTCAGAGATGAAAAGTGCCAGCACTGAAAGCTGTTGCTAGCCAGCACCCTTCCTTGGAAGCGCTTTTGTAGGCCTAAGAACACTGGGGCTCTGGGCTTCTCTAGCCACCTAATCTTCTGCTCATCCTCTCGCGCACTCTAAAGAGAGCTCAGGTGAGAAATTGCAAACGTCGAGCAATTGCTCAGAGATGAAAAGTGCCAGCACTGAAAGCTGTTGCTAGCCAGCACCCTTCCTTGGAAGCGCTTTCACAGGCGCAGCAACACTGGGGCTTTGCGCTTCTCTAGCCACCAAACGTCACGGTCATTCTCTTTCCGTCTCGTAGACACGAGCTGAGAAATTGCAAACGTCGAGCAATTGCTCAGAGATGAAAAGTGCCAGCACTGAAAGCTCTTGCTAGCCAGCACCCTTCCCTGGAAGCGCTTTTGTAGCCCTAAGAACACTGGGGCTCTGGGCTTCTCTAGCCACCTAATCTTCTGCTCATCCTCTCGTGCACTCTAAAGAGAGCTCAGGTGAGAAATTGCAAACGTCGAGCAATTGCTCAGAGATGAAAAGTGCCAGCACTGAAAGCTGTTGCTAGCCAGCACCCTTCCTTGGAAGCGCTTTCACAGGCGCAGCAACACTGGGGCTTTGCGCTTCTCTACCCACCAAACGTCACGGTCATTCTCTTTCCGTCTCGTAGACACGAGCTGAGAAATTGCAAACGTCGAGCAATTGCTCAGAGATGAAAAGTGCCAGCACTGAAAGCTGTTGCTAGCCAGCACCCTTCCTTGGAAGCGCTTTTGTAGGCCTAAGAACAGTGGGGCTCTGGGCTTCTCTAGCCACCTAATCTTCTGCTCATCCTCTCGCGCACTCTAAAGAGAGCTCAAGTGAGAAATTGCAAACGTCGAGCAATTGCTCAGAGATGAAAAGTGCCAGCACTGAAAGCTGTTGCTAGCCAGCACCCTTCCTTGGAAGCGCTTTTGTAGGCCTAAGAAGACTGGGGCTCTGGGCTTCTCTAGCCACCTAATCTTCTGCTCATCCTCTCGCGCACTCTAAAGAGAGCTCAGGTGAGAAATTGCAAACGTCGAGCAATTGCTCAGAGATGAAAAGTGCCAGCACTGAAAGCTGTTGCTAGCCAGCACCCTTCCTTGGAAGCGCTTTTGTAGGCATAAGAACTGTTGGGGCTCTGGGCTTCTCTAGCCACCTAATCTTCTGCTCATCCTCTCGCGCACTCTAAAGAGAGCTCAGGTGAGAAATTGCAAACGTCGAGCAATTGCTCAGAGATGAAAAGTGCCAGCATTGAAAGCTGTTGCTGGCCAGCACCCTTCCTTGGAAGCGCTTTCACAGGCGCAGCAACACTGGGGCTTTGCGCTTCTCTAGCCACCAAACGTCACGGTCATTCTCTTTCCGTCTCGTAGACACGAGTTGAGAAATTGCAAACGTCCAGCAATTGCTCAGAGATGAAAAGTGCCAGCACTGAAAGCTGTTGCTAGCCAGCACCCTTCCTTGGAAGCGCTTTTGTAGGCCTAAGAACACTGGGGCTTTGCGCTTCTCTAGCCACCTAATCTTGTGCTCATCCTCTCGCGCACTCTAAAGAGAGCTCAGGTGAGAAATTGCAAACGTCGAGCAATTGCTCAGAGATGAAAAGTGCCAGCACTGAAAGCTGTTGCTAGCCAGCACCCTTCCTTGGAAGCGCTTTCACAGGCGCAGCAACACTGGGGCTTTGCGCTTCTCTAGCCACCAAACGTCACGGTCATTCTCTTTCCGTCTCGTAGACACGAGCTGAGAAATTGCAAACGTCCAGCAATTGCTCAGAGATGAAAAGTGCCAGCACTGAAAGCTGTTGCTAGCCAGCACCCTTCCTTGGAAGCGCTTTCACAGGCGCAGCAACACTGGGGCTTTGCGCTTCTCTACCCACCAAACGTCACGGTCATTCTCTTTCCGTCTCGTAGACACGAGCTGAGAGATTGCAAACGTCGAGCAATTGCTCAGAGATGAAAAGTGCCAGCACTGAAAGCTGTTGCTAGCCAGCACCCTTCCTTGGAAGCGCTTTTGTAGGCCTAAGAACACTGGGGCTCTGGGCTTCTCTAGCCACCTAATCTTCTGCTCATCCTCTCGCGCACTCTAAAGAGAGCTCAGGTGAGAAATTGCAAACGTCGAGCAATTGCTCAGAGATGAAAAGTGCCAGCACTGAAAGCTGTTGCTAGCCAGCACCCTTCCTTGGAAGCGCTTTCACAGGCGCAGCAACACTGGGGCTTTGCGCTTCTCTACCCACCAAACGTCACGGTCATTCTCTTTCCGTCTCGTAGACACGAGCTGAGAAATTGCAAACGTCGAGCAATTGCTCAGAGATGAAAAGTGCCAGCACTGAAAGCTGTTGCTAGCCAGCAGCCTTCCTTGGAAGCGCTTTTGTAGGCCTAAGAACAGTGGGGCTCTGGGCTTCTCTAGCCACCTAATCTTCTGCTCATCCTCTCGCGCACTCTAAAGAGAGCTCAAGTGAGAAATTGCAAACGTCGAGCAATTGCTCAGAGATGAAAAGTGCCAGCACTGAAAGCTGTTGCTAGCCAGCACCCTTCCTTGGAAGCGCTTTTGTAGGCCTAAGAACAGTGGGGCTCTGGGCTTCTCTAGCCACCTAATCTTCTGCTCATCCTCTCGCGCACTCTAAAGAGAGCTCAGGTGAGAAATTGCAAACGTCGAGCAATTGCTCAGAGATGAAAAGTGCCAGCACTGAAAGCTGTTGCTAGCCAGCACCCTTCCTTGGAAGCGCTTTCACAGGTGCAGCAACACTGGGGCTTTGCGCTTCTCTAGCCACCAAACGTCACGGTCATTCTCTTTCCGTCTCGTAGACACGAGCTGAGAAATTGCAAACGTCGAGCAATTGCTCAGAGATGAAAAGTGCCAGCACTGAAAGCTGTTGCTGGCCAGCAGCCTTCCTTGGAAGCGCTTTCACAGGTGCAGCAACACTGGGGCTTTGCGCTTCTCTAGCCACCAAACGTCACGGTCATTCTCTTTCCGTCTCGTAGACACGAGCTGAGAGATTGCAAACGTCGAGCAATTGCTCAGAGATGAAAAGTGCCAGCACTGAAAGCTGTTGCTAGCCAGCACCCTTCCTTGGAAGCGCTTTTGTAGCCCTAAGAACACTGGGGCTTTGCGCTTCTCTAGCCACCTAATCTTGTGCTCATCCTCTCGCGCACTCTAAAGAGAGCTCAGGTGAGAAATTGCAAACGTCCAGCAATTGCTCAGAGATGAAAAGTGCCAGCACTGAAAGCTGTTGCTAGCCAGCCCCCTTCCTTGGAAGCGCTTTCACAGGTGCAGCAACACTGGGGCTTTGCGCTTCTCTAGCCACCAAACGTCACGGTCCTTCTCTTTCCGTCTCGTAGACACGAGCTGAGAGATTGCAAACGTCGAGCAATTGCTCAGAGATGAAAAGTGCCAGCACTGAAAGCTGTTGCTAGCCAGCACCCTTCCTTGGAAGCGCTTTTGTAGGCATAAGAACTGTTGGGGCTCTGGGCTTCTCTAGCCACCTAATCTTCTGCTCATCCTCTTGCGCACTCTAAAGAGAGCTCAGGTGAGAAATTGCAAACGTCGAGCAATTGCTCAGAGATGAAAAGTGCCAGCATTGAAAGCTGTTGCTGGCCAGCACCCTTCCTTGGAAGCGCTTTCACAGGCGCAGCAACACTGGGGCTTTGCGCTTCTCTAGCCACCAAACGTCACGGTCATTCTCTTTCCGTCTCGTAGACACGAGTTGAGAAATTGCAAACGTCCAGCAATTGCTCAGAGATGAAAAGTGCCAGCACTGAAAGCTGTTGCTAGCCAGCACCCTTCCTTGGAAGTGCTTTTGTAGGCCTAAGAAGACTGGGGCTTTGCGCTTCTCTAGCCACCTAATCTTGTGCTCATCCTCTCGCGCACTCTAAAGAGAGCTCAGGTGAGAAATTGCAAACGTCGAGCAATTGCTCAGAGATGAAAAGTGCCAGCACTGAAAGCTGTTGCTAGCCAGCACCCTTCCTTGGAAGCGCTTTCACAGGCGCAGCAACACTGGGGCTTTGCGCTTCTCTAGCCACCAAACGTCACGGTCATTCTCTTTCCGTCTCGTAGACACGAGCTGAGAAATTGCAAACGTCCAGCAATTGCTCAGAGATGAAAAGTGCCAGCACAGAAAGCTGTTGCTAGCCAGCACCCTTCCTTGGAAGCGCTTTCACAGGCGCAGCAACACTGGGGCTTTGCGCTTCTCTACCCACCAAACGTCACGGTCATTCTCTTTCCGTCTCGTAGACACGAGCTGAGAAATTGCAAACGTCGAGCAATTGCTCAGAGATGAAAAGTGCCAGCACTGAAAGCTGTTGCTAGCCAGCACCCTTCCTTGGAAGCGCTTTTGTAGGCATAAGAACTGTTGGGGCTCTGGGCTTCTCTAGCCACCTAATCTTCTGCTCATCCTCTCGCGCACTCTAAAGAGAGCTCAGGTGAGAAATTGCAAACGTCGAGCAATTGCTCAGAGATGAAAAGTGCCAGCATTGAAAGCTGTTGCTGGCCAGCACCCTTCCTTGGAAGCGCTTTCACAGGCGCAGCAACACTGGGGCTTTGCGCTTCTCTAGCCACCAAACGTCACGGTCATTCTCTTTCCGTCTCGTAGACACGAGTTGAGAAATTGCAAACGTCGAGCAATTGCTCAGAGATGAAAAGTGCCAGCACTGAAAGCTGTTGCTAGCCAGCAGCCTTCCTTGGAAGCGCTTTTGTAGGCCTAAGAACACTGGGGCTTTGCGCTTCTCTAGCCACCTAATCTTCTGCTCATCCTCTCGCGCACTCTAAAGAGAGCTCAGGTGAGAAATTGCAAACGTCGAGCAATTGCTCAGAGATGAAAAGTGCCAGCACTGAAAGCTGTTGCTAGCCAGCACCCTTCCTTGGAAGCGCTTTCACAGGCGCAGCAACACTGGGGCTTTGCGCTTCTCTAGCCACCAAACGTCACGGTCATTCTCTTTCCGTCTCGTAGACACGAGCTGAGAAATTGCAAACGTCCAGCAATTGCTCAGAGATGAAAAGTGCCAGCACTGAAAGCTGTTGCTAGCCACACCCTTCCTTGGAAGCGCTTTCACAGGCGCAGCAACACTGGGGCTTTGCGCTTCTCTACCCACCAAACGTCACAGTCATTCTCTTTCCGTCTCGTAGACACGAGCTGAGAGATTGCAAACGTCGAGCAATTGCTCAGAGATGAAAAGTGCCAGCACTGAAAGCTGTTGCTAGCCAGCACCCTTCCTTGGAAGCGCTTTTGTAGGCCTAAGAACACTGGGGCTCTGGGCTTCTCTAGCCACCTAATCTTCTGCTCATCCTCTCGCGCACTCTAAAGAGAGCTCAGGTGAGAAATTGCAAACGTCGAGCAATTGCTCAGAGATGAAAAGTGCCAGCACTGAAAGCTGTTGCTAGCCAGCACCCTTCCTTGGAAGCGCTTTCACAGGCGCAGCAACACTGGGGCTTTGCGCTTCTCTACCCACCAAACGTCACGGTCATTCTCTTTCCGTCTCGTAGACACGAGCTGAGAAATTGCAAACGTCGAGCAATTGCTCAGAGATGAAAAGTGCCAGCACTGAAAGCTGTTGCTAGCCAGCACCCTTCCTTGGAAGCGCTTTTGTAGGCCTAAGAACAGTGGGGCTCTGGGCTTCTCTAGCCACCTAATCTTCTGCTCATCCTCTCGCGCACTCTAAAGAGAGCTCAAGTGAGAAATTGCAAACGTCGAGCAATTGCTCAGAGATGAAAAGTGCCAGCACTGAAAGCTGTTGCTAGCCAGCACCCTTCCTTGGAAGCGCTTTTGTAGGCCTAAGAACAGTGGGGCTCTGGGCTTCTCTAGCCACCTAATCTTCTGCTCATCCTCTCGCGCACTCTAAAGAGAGCTCAGGTGAGAAATTGCAAACGTCGAGCAATTGCTCAGAGATGAAAAGTGCCAGCACTGAAAGCTGTTGCTGGCCAGCAGCCTTCCTTGGAAGCGCTTTCACAGGTGCAGCAACACTGGGGCTTTGCGCTTCTCTAGCCACCAAACGTCACGGTCATTCTCTTTCCGTCTCGTAGACACGAGCTGAGAGATTGCAAACGTCGAGCAATTGCTCAGAGATGAAAAGTGCCAGCACTGAAAGCTGTTGCTAGCCAGCACCCTTCCTTGGAAGCGCTTTTGTAGGCCTAAGAACACTGGGGCTTTGCGCTTCTCTAGCCACCTAATCTTGTGCTCATCCTCTCGCGCACTCTAAAGAGAGCTCAGGTTAGAAATTGCAAACGTCCAGCAATTGCTCAGAGATGAAAAGTGCCAGCACTGAAAGCTGTTGCTAGCCAGCACCCTTCCTTGGAAGCGCTTTCACAGGTGCAGCAACACTGGGGCTTTGCGCTTCTCTAGCCACCAAACGTCACGGTCATTCTCTTTCCGTCTCGTAGACACGAGCTGAGAGATTGCAAACGTCGAGCAATTGCTCAGAGATGAAAAGTGCCAGCACTGAAAGCTGTTGCTAGCCAGCACCCTTCCTTGGAAGCGCTTTTGTAGGCATAAGAACTGTTGGGGCTCTGGGCTTCTCTAGCCACCTAATCTTCTGCTCATCCTCTCGCGCACTCTAAAGAGAGCTCAGGTGAGAAATTGCAAACGTCGAGCAATTGCTCAGAGATGAAAAGTGCCAGCATTGAAAGCTGTTGCTGGCCAGCACCCTTCCTTGGAAGCGCTTTCACAGGCGCAGCAACACTGGGGCTTTGCGCTTCTCTAGCCACCAAACGTCACGGTCATTCTCTCTCCGTCTCGTAGACACGAGTTGAGAAATTGCAAACGTCCAGCAATTGCTCAGAGATGAAAAGTGCCAGCACTGAAAGCTGTTGCTAGCCAGCACCCTTCCTTGGAAGCGCTTTTGTAGGCCTAAGAACACTGGGGCTTTGCGCTTCTCTAGCCACCTAATCTTCTGCTCATCCTCTCGCGCACTCTAAAGAGAGCTCAGGTGAGAAATTGCAAACGTCGAGCAATTGCTCAGAGATGAAAAGTGCCAGCACTGAAAGCTGTTGCTAGCCAGCACCCTTCCTTGGAAGCGCTTTCACAGGCGCAGCAACACTGGGGCTTTGCGCTTCTCTAGCCACCAAACGTCACGGTCATTCTCTTTCCGTCTCGTAGACACGAGCTGAGAAATTGCAAACGTCCAGCAATTGCTCAGAGATGAAAAGTGCCAGCACTGAAAGCTGTTGCTAGCCACACCCTTCCTTGGAAGCGCTTTCACAGGCGCAGCAACACTGGGGCTTTGCGCTTCTCTACCCACCAAACGTCACGGTCATTCTCTTTCCGTCTCGTAGACACGAGCTGAGAGATTGCAAACGTCGAGCAATTGCTCAGAGATGAAAAGTGCCAGCACTGAAAGCTGTTGCTAGCCAGCACCCTTCCTTGGAAGCGCTTTTGTAGGCCTAAGAACACTGGGGCTCTGGGCTTCTCTAGCCACCTAATCTTCTGCTCATCCTCTCGCGCACTCTAAAGAGAGCTCAGGTGAGAAATTGCAAACGTCGAGCAATTGCTCAGAGATGAAAAGTGCCAGCACTGAAAGCTGTTGCTAGCCAGCACCCTTCCTTGGAAGCGCTTTCACAGGCGCAGCAACACTGGGGCTTTGCGCTTCTCTAGCCACCAAACGTCACGGTCATTCTCTTTCCGTCTCGTAGACACGAGTTGAGAAATTGCAAACGTCCAGCAATTGCTCAGAGATGAAAAGTGCCAGCACTGAAAGCTGTTGCTAGCCAGCACCCTTCCTTGGAAGCGCTTTTGTAGGCCTAAGAACAGTGGGGCTCTGGGCTTCTCTAGCCACCTAATCTTGTGCTCATCCTCTCGCGCACTCTAAAGAGAGCTCAGGTGAGAAATTGCAAACGTCGAGCAATTGCTCAGAGATGAAAAGTGCCAGCACAGAAAGCTCTTGCTAGCCAGCACCCTTCCTTGGAAGCGCTTTCACAGGCGCAGCAACACTGGGGCTTTGCGCTTCTCTACCCAGCAAACGTCACGGTCATTCTCTTTCCGTCTCGTAGACACGAGCTGAGAAATTGCAAACGTCGAGCAATTGCTCAGAGATGAAAAGTGCCAGCACTGAAAGCTGTTGCTAGCCAGCACCCTTCCCTGGAAGCGCTTTTGTAGCCCTAAGAACACTGGGGCTCTGGGCTTCTCTAGCCACCTAATCTTGTGCTCATCCTCTCGTGCACTCTAAAGAGAGCTCAGGTGAGAAATTGCAAACGTCGAGCAATTGCTCAGAGATGAAAAGTGCCAGCACTGAAAGCTGTTGCTAGCCAGCACCCTTCCTTGGAAGCGCTTTCACAGGCGCAGCAACACTGGGGCTTTGCGCTTCTCTAGCCACCAAACGTCACGGTCATTCTCTTTCCGTCTCGTAGACACGAGCTGAGAAATTGCAAACGTCGAGCAATTGCTCAGAGATGAAAAGTGCCAGCACTGAAAGCTGTTGCTAGCCAGCACCCTTCCTTGGAAGCGCTTTTGTAGGCCTAAGAACAGTGGGGCTCTGGGCTTCTCTAGCCACCTAATCTTCTGCTCATCCTCTCGCGCACTCTAAAGAGAGCTCAGGTGAGAAATTGCAAACGTCGAGCAATTGCTCAGAGATGAAAAGTGCCAGCACTGAAAGCTGTTGCTAGCCAGCACCCTTCCTTGGAAGCGCTTTCACAGGCGCAGCAACACTGGGGCTTTGCGCTTCTCTAGCCACCAAACGTCACGGTCATTCTCCATCCGTCTTGTAGACACGAGCTGAGAAATTGCAAACGTCGAGCAATTGCTCAGAGATGAAAAGTGCCAGCACTGAAAGCTGTTGCTAGCCAGCACCCTTCCTTGGAAGCGCTTTTGTAGGCCTAAGAAGACTGGGGCTCTGGGCTTCTCTAGCCACCTAATCTTCTGCTCATCCTCTCGCGCACTCTAAAGAGAGCTCAGGTGAGAAATTGCAAACGTCGAGCAATTGCTCAGAGATGAAAAGTGCCAGCACTGAAAGCTGTTGCTAGCCAGCACCCTTCCTTGGAAGCGCTTTCACAGGCGCAGCAACACTGGGGCTTTGCGCTGCTCTAGCCACCAAACGTCACGGTCATTCTCTTTCCGTCTCGTAGACACGAGCTGAGAAATTGCAAACGTCGAGCAATTGCTCAGAGATGAAAAGTGCCAGCACTGAAAGCTGTTGCTAGCCAGCACCCTTCCTTGGAAGTGCTTTTGTAGGCCTAAGAACAGTGGGGCTCTGGGCTTCTCTAGCCACCTAATCTTCTGCTCATCCTCTCGCGCACTCTAAAGAGAGCTCAAGTGAGAAATTGCAAACGTCGAGCAATTGCTCAGAGATGAAAAGTGCCAGCACTGAAAGCTGTTGCTAGCCAGCACCCTTCCTTGGAAGCGCTTTTGTAGGCCTAAGAACACTGGGGCTTTGCGCTTCTCTACCCACCAAACGTCACGGTCATTCTCTTTCCGTCTCGTAGACACGAGCTGAGAAATTGCAAACGTCGAGCAATTGCTCAGAGATGAAAAGTGCCAGCACTGAAAGCTGTTGCTAGCCAGCACCCTTCCTTGGAAGTGCTTTTGTAGGCCTAAGAACAGTGGGGCTCTGGGCTTCTCTAGCCACCTAATCTTCTGCTCATCCTCTCGCGCACTCTAAAGAGAGCTCAAGTGAGAAATTGCAAACGTCGAGCAATTGCTCAGAGATGAAAAGTGCCAGCACTGAAAGCTGTTGCTAGCCAGCACCCTTCCTTGGAAGCGCTTTCACAGGCGCAGCAACACTGGGGCTTTGCGCTTCTCTACCCACCAAACGTCACGGTCATTCTCTTTCCGTCTCGTAGACACGAGCTGAGAAATTGCAAACGTCCAGCAATTGCTCAGAGATGAAAAGTGCCAGCACTGAAAGCTGTTGCTAGCCAGCACCCTTCCTTGGAAGTGCTTTTGTAGGCCTAAGAACACTGGGGCTTTGCGCTTCTCTAGCACCTAATCTTGTGCTCATTCTCTCGCGCACTCTAAAGAGAGCTCAGGTGAGAAATTGCAAACGTCGAGCAATTGCTCAGAGATGAAAAGTGCCAGCACTGAAAGCTGTTGCTAGCCAGCACCCTTCCTTGGAAGCGCTTTTGTAGGCCTAAGAACACTGGGGCTTTGCGCTTCTCTAGCCACCAAACGTCACGGTCATTCTCTTTCCGTCTCGTAGACACGAGTTGAGAAATTGCAAACGTCCAGCAATTGCTCAGAGATGAAAAGTGCCAGCACTGAAAGCTGTTGCTATCCAGCACCCTTCCTTGGAAGTGCTTTTGTAGGCCTAAGAACAGTGGGGCTCTGGGCTTCTCTAGCCACCTAATCTTCTGCTCATCCTCTCGCGCACTCTAAAGAGAGCTCAGGTGAGAAATTGCAAACGTCGAGCAATTGCTCAGAGATGAAAAGTGCCAGCACTGAAAGCTGTTGCTAGCCAGCACCCTTCCTTGGAAGCGCTTTCACAGGCGCAGCAACACTGGGGCTTTGCGCTTCTCTACCCACCAAACGTCACGGTCATTCTCTTTCCGTCTCGTAGACACGAGTTGAGAAATTGCAAACGTCCAGCAATTGCTCAGAGATGAAAAGTGCCAGCACTGAAAGCTGTTGCTAGCCAGCACCCTTCCTTGGAAGCGCTTTTGTAGGCCTAAGAACACTGGGGCTCTGGGCTTCTCTAGCCACCTAATCTTCTGCTCATCCTCTCGCGCACTCTAAAGAGAGCTCAGGTGAGAAATTGCAAATGTCCAGCAATTGCTCAGAGATGAAAAGTGCCAGCACTGAAAGCTCTTGCTAGCCAGCACCCTTCCCTGGAAGCGCTTTTGTAGCCCTAAGAACAGTGGGGCTCTGGGCTTCTCTAGCCACCTAATCTTCTGCTCATCCTCTCGCGCACTCTAAAGAGAGCTCAAGTGAGAAATTGCAAACGTCGAGCAATTGCTCAGAGATGAAAAGTGCCAGCACTGAAAGCTGTTGCTGGCCAGCACCCTTCCTTGGAAGCGCTTTCACAGGCGCAGCAACACTGGGGCTTTGCGCTTCTCTAGCCACCAAACGTCACGGTCATTCTCTTTCCGTCTCGTAGACACGAGCTGAGAGATTGCAAACGTCGAGCAATTGCTCAGAGATGAAAAGTGCCAGCACTGAAAGCTGTTCCTAGCCAGCACCCTTCCTTGGAAGCGCTTTTGTAGGCCTAAGAACACTGGGGCTTTGCGCTTCTCTAGCCACCTAATCTTCTGCTCATCCTCTCGCGCACTCTAAAGAGAGCTCAAGTGAGAAATTGCAAACGTCGAGCAATTGCTCAGAGATGAAAATTGCCAGCATTGAAAGCTGTTGCTGGCCAGCACCCTTCCTTGGAAGCGCTTTCACAGGCGCAGCAACACTGGGGCTTTGTGCTTCTCTAGCCATCAAACGTCACGGTCATTCTCTTTCCGTCTCGTAGACACGAGTTGAGAAATTGCAAACGTCCAGCAATTGCTCAGAGATGAAAAGTGCCAGCACTGAAAGCTGTTGCTAGCCAGCACCCTTCCTTGGAAGCGCTTTTGTAGGCCTAAGAACACTGGGGCTTTGCGCTTCTCTAGCCACCTAATCTTCTGCTCATCCTCTCGCGCACTCTAAAGAGAGCTCAGGTGAGAAATTGCAAACGTCGAGCAATTGCTCAGAGATGAAAAGTGCCAGCACTGAAAGCTGTTGCTAGCCAGCACCCTTCCTTGGAAGCGCTTTCACAGGCGCAGCAACACTGGGGCTTTGCGCTTCTCTAGCCACCAAACGTCACGGTCATTCTCTTTCCGTCTCGTAGACACGAGCTGAGAAATTGCAAACGTCCAGCAATTGCTCAGAGATGAAAAGTGCCAGCACTGAAAGCTGTTGCTAGCCAGCACCCTTCCTTGGAAGCGCTTTCACAGGCGCAGCAACACTGGGGCTTTGCGCTTCTCTACCCACCAAACGTCACGGTCATTCTCTTTCCGTCTCGTAGACACGAGCTGAGAGATTGCAAACGTCGAGCAATTGCTCAGAGATGAAAAGTGCCAGCACTGAAAGCTGTTGCTAGCCAGCACCCTTCCTTGGAAGCGCTTTTGTAGCCCTAAGAACACTGGGGCTCTGGGCTTCTCTAGCCACCTCATCTTCTGCTCATCCTCTCGCGCACTCTAAAGAGAGCTCAGGTGAGAAATTGCAAAGGTCGAGCAATTGCTCAGAGATGAAAAGTGCCAGCACTGAAAGCTGTTGCTAGCCAGCACCCTTCCTTGGAAGCGCTTTCACAGGCACAGCAACACTGGGGCTTTGCGCTTCTCTACCCACCAAACGTCACGGTCATTCTCTTTCCGTCTCGTAGACACGAGCTGAGAAATTGCAAACGTCGAGCAATTGCTCAGAGATGAAAAGTGCCAGCACTGAAAGCTGTTGCTAGCCAGCACCCTTCCCTGGAAGCGCTTTTGTAGCCCTAAGAACAGTGGGGCTCTGGGCTTCTCTAGCCACCTAATCTTCTGCTCATCCTCTCGTGCACTCTAAAGAGAGCTCAAGTGAGAAATTGCAAACGTCGAGCAATTGCTCAGAGATGAAAAGTGCCAGCACTGAAAGCTGTTGCTAGCCAGCACCCTTCCTTGGAAGCGCTTTTGTAGGCCTAAGAACACTGGGGCTCTGGGCTTCTCTAGCCACCTAATCTTCTGCTCATCCTCTCGTGCACTCTAAAGAGAGCTCAAGTGAGAAATTGCAAACGTCGAGCAATTGCTCAGAGATGAAAAGTGCCAGCACTGAAAGCTGTTGCTAGCCAGCACCCTTCCTTGGAAGCGCTTTCACAGGCGCAGCAACACTGGGGCTTTGCGCTTCTCTAGCCACCAAACGTCACGGTCATTCTCTTTCCGTCTCGTAGACACGAGTTGAGAAATTGCAAACGTCGAGCAATTGCTCAGAGATGAAAAGTGCCAGCACTGAAAGCTGTTGCTAGCCAGCACCCTTCCTTGGAAGCGCTTTCACAGGCGCAGCAACACTGGGGCTTTGCGCTTCTCTAGCCACCAAACGTCACGGTCATTCTCTTTCCGTCTCGTAGACACGAGCTGAGAAATTGCAAACGTCCAGCAATTGCTCAGAGATGAAAAGTGCCAGCACTGAAAGCTGTTGCTAGCCAGCCCCCTTCCTTGCAAGCGCTTTTGTAGCCCTAAGAACACTGGGGCTCTGGGCTTCTCTAGCCACCTAATCTTCTGCTCATCCTCTCGCGCACTCTAAAGAGAGCTCAGGTGAGAAATTGCAAACGTCCAGCAATTGCTCAGAGATGAAAAGTGCCAGCACTGAAAGCTGTTGCTAGCCAGCACCCTTCCTTGGAAGCGCTTTCACAGGCGCAGCAACACTGGGGCTTTGCGCTTCTCTACCCACCAAACGTCACGGTCATTCTCTTTCCGTCTCGTAGACACGAGCTGAGAGATTGCAAACGTCCAGCAATTGCTCAGAGATGAAAAGTGCCAGCACTGAAAGCTGTTGCTAGCCAGCACCCTTCCTAGGAAGCGCTTTTGTAGGCCTAAGAACAGTGGGGCTCTGGGCTTCTCTAGCCACCTAATCTTCTGCTCATCCTCTCGCGCACTCTAAAGAGAGCTCAGGTGAGAAATGGCAAACGTCGAGCAATTGCTCAGAGATGAAAAGTGCCAGCACTGAAAGCTGTTGCTAGCCAGCAGCCTTCCTTGGAAGCGCTTTCACAGGCGCAGCAACACTGGGGCTTTGCGCTTCTCTACCCACCAAACGTCACGGTCCTTCTCTTTCCGTCTCGTAGACACGAGTTGAGAAATTGCAAACGTCGAGCAATTGCTCAGAGATGAAAAGTGCCAGCACTGAAAGCTGTTGCTAGCCAGCACCCTTCCTTGGAAGCGCTTTTGTAGGCCTAAGAACAGTGGGGCTCTGGGCTTCTCTAGCCACCTAATCTTGTGCTCATCCTCTCGCGCACTCTAAAGAGAGCTCAGGTGAGAAATTGCAAACGTCGAGCAATTGCTCAGAGATGAAAAGTGCCAGCACTGAAAGCTGTTGCTAGCCACACCCTTCCTTGGAAGCGCTTTCACAGGCGCAGCAACACTGGGGCTTTGCGCTTCTCTACCCACCAAACGTCACGGTCATTCTCTTTCCGTCTCGTAGACACGAGCTGAGAGATTGCAAACGTCGAGCAATTGCTCAGAGATGAAAAGTGCCAGCACTGAAAGCTGTTGCTAGCCAGCACCCTTCCTTGGAAGCGCTTTTGTAGCCCTAAGAACACTGGGGCTCTGGGCTTCTCTAGCCACCTCATCTTCTGCTCATCCTCTCGCGCACTCTAAAGAGAGCTCAGGTGAGAAATTGCAAAGGTCGAGCAATTGCTCAGAGATGAAAAGTGCCAGCACTGAAAGCTGTTGCTAGCCAGCACCCTTCCTTGGAAGCGCTTTCACAGGCACAGCAACACTGGGGCTTTGCGCTTCTCTACCCAGCAAACGTCACGGTCATTCTCTTTCCGTCTCGTAGACACGAGCTGAGAAATTGCAAACGTCGAGCAATTGCTCAGAGATGAAAAGTGCCAGCACTGAAAGCTGTTGCTAGCCAGCACCCTTCCCTGGAAGCGCTTTTGTAGCCCTAAGAACAGTGGGGCTCTGGGCTTCTCTAGCCACCTAATCTTCTGCTCATCCTCTCGTGCACTCTAAAGAGAGCTCAAGTGAGAAATTGCAAACGTCGAGCAATTGCTCAGAGATGAAAAGTGCCAGCACTGAAAGCTGTTGCTAGCCAGCACCCTTCCTTGGAAGCGCTTTCACAGGCGCAGCAACACTGGGGCTTTGCGCTTCTCTAGCCACCAAACGTCACGGTCATTCTCTTTCCGTCTCGTAGACACGAGCTGAGAAATTGCAAACGTCGAGCAATTGCTCAGAGATGAAAAGTGCCAGCACTGAAAGCTGTTGCTAGCCAGCACCCTTCCTTGGAAGCGCTTTCACAGGCGCAGCAACACTGGGGCTTTGCGCTTCTCTAGCCACCAAACGTCACGGTCATTCTCTTTCCGTCTCGTAGACACGAGCTGAGAAATTGCAAACGTCCAGCAATTGCTCAGAGATGAAAAGTGCCAGCACTGAAAGCTGTTGCTAGCCAGCCCCCTTCCTTGCAAGCGCTTTTGTAGCCCTAAGAACACTGGGGCTCTGGGCTTCTCTAGCCACCTAATCTTCTGCTCATCCTCTCGCGCACTCTAAAGAGAGCTCAGGTGAGAAATTGCAAACGTCCAGCAATTGCTCAGAGATGAAAAGTGCCAGCACTGAAAGCTGTTGCTAGCCAGCACCCTTCCTTGGAAGCGCTTTCACAGGCGCAGCAACACTGGGGCTTTGCGCTTCTCTACCCACCAAACGTCACGGTCATTCTCTTTCCGTCTCGTAGACACGAGCTGAGAGATTGCAAACGTCGAGCAATTGCTCAGAGATGAAAAGTGCCAGCACTGAAAGCTGTTGCTAGCCAGCACCCTTCCTAGGAAGCGCTTTTGTAGGCCTAAGAACACTGGGGCTCTGGGCTTCTCTAGCCACCTAATCTTGTGCTCATCCTCTCGCGCACTCTAAAGAGAGCTCAGGTGAGAAATGGCAAACGTCGAGCAATTGCTCAGAGATGAAAAGTGCCAGCACTGAAAGCTGTTGCTAGCCAGCAGCCTTCCTTGGAAGCGCTTTCACAGGCGCAGCAACACTGGGGCTTTGCGCTTCTCTAGCCACCAAACGTCACGGTCATTCTCTTTCCGTCTCCTAGACACGAGCTGAGAGATTGCAAACGTCCAGCAATTGCTCAGAGATGAAAAGTGCCAGCACTGAAAGCTGTTGCTAGCCAGCACCCTTCCTTGGAAGTGCTTTTGTAGGCCTAAGAACAGTGGGGCTCTGGGCTTCTCTAGCCACCTAATCTTCTGCTCATCCTCTCGCGCACTCTAAAGAGAGCTCAGGTGAGAAATTGCAAACGTCGAGCAATTGCTCAGAGATGAAAAGTGCCAGCACTGAAAGCTGTTGCTAGCCAGCACCCTTCCTTGGAAGCGCTTTCACAGGCGCAGCAACACTGGGGCTTTGCGCTTCTCTAGCCACCAAACGTCACGGTCCTTCTCTTTCCGTCTCGTAGACACGAGCTGAGAAATTGCAAACGTCCAGCAATTGCTCAGAGATGAAAAGTGCCAGCACTGAAAGCTGTTGCTAGCCAGCACCCTTCCTTGGAAGCGCTTTTGTAGGCCTAAGAACAGTGGGGCTCTGGGCTTCTCTAGCCACCTAATCTTCTGCTCATCCTCTCGCGCACTCTAAAGAGAGCTCAAGTGAGAAATTGCAAACGTCGAGCAATTGCTCAGAGATGAAAAGTGCCAGCACTGAAAGCTGTTGCTAGCCAGCACCCTTCCTTGGAAGCGCTTTCACAGGCGCAGCAACACTGGGGCTTTGCGCTTCTCTACCCACCAAACGTCACGGTCCTTCTCTTTCCGTCTCGTAGACACGAGTTGAGAAATTGCAAACGTCGAGCAATTGCTCAGAGATGAAAAGTGCCAGCACTGAAAGCTGTTGCTAGCCAGCACCCTTCCTTGGAAGCGCTTTTGTAGGCCTAAGAACAGTGGGGCTCTGGGCTTCTCTAGCCACCTAATCTTGTGCTCATCCTCTCGCGCACTCTAAAGAGAGCTCAGGTGAGAAATTGCAAACGTCGAGCAATTGCTCAGAGATGAAAAGTGCCAGCACTGAAAGCTGTTGCTAGCCAGCACCCTTCCTTGGAAGCGCTTTCACAGGTGCAGCAACACTGGGGCTTTGCGCTTCTCTAGCCACCAAACGTCACGGTCATTCTCTTTCCGTCTCGTAGACACGAGCTGAGAAATTGCAAACGTCGAGCAATTGCTCAGAGATGAAAAGTGCCAGCACTGAAAGCTGTTGCTAGCCAGCACCCTTCCTTGGAAGTGCTTTTGTAGGCCTAAGAACACTGGGGCTCTGGGCTTCTCTAGCCACCTAATCTTGTGCTCATCCTCTCGTGCACTCTAAAGAGAGCTCAGGTGAGAAATTGCAAACGTCGAGCAATTGCTCAGAGATGAAAAGTGCCAGCACTGAAAGCTGTTGCTAGCTAGCACCCTTCCTTGGAAGCGCTTTCACAGGCGCAGCAACACTGGGGCTTTGCGCTTCTCTAGCCACCAAACGTCACGGTCCTTCTCTTTCCGTCTCGTAGACACGAGCTGAGAAATTGCAAACGTCGAGCAATTGCTCAGAGATGAAAAGTGCCAGCACTGAAAGCTGTTGCTAACCAGCACCCTTCCTTGGAAGCGCTTTTGTAGGCCTAAGAACACTGGGGCTTTGCGATTCTCTAGCCACCTAATCTTCTGCTCATCCTCTCGCGCACTCTAAAGAGAGCTCAAGTGAGAAATTGCAAACGTCGAGCAATTGCTCAGAGATGAAAAGTGCCAGCATTGAAAGCTGTTGCTGGCCAGCACCCTTCCTTGGAAGCGCTTTCACAGGCGCAGCAACACTGGGGCTTTGCGCTTCTCTAGCCACCAAACGTCACGGTCATTCTCTTTCCGTCTCGTAGACACGAGCTGAGAGATTGCAAACGTCAAGCAATTGCTCAGAGATGAAAAGTGCCAGCACTGAAAGCTGTTGCTAGCCAGCACCCTTCCTTGGAAGTGCTTTTGTAGGCCTAAGAACACTGGGGCTCTGGGCTTCTCTAGCCACCTAATCTTCTGCTCATCCTCTCGCGCACTCTAAAGAGAGCTCAGGTGAGAAATTGCAAACGTCGAGCAATTGCTCAGAGATGAAAAGTGCCAGCACTGAAAGCTGTTGCTAGCCAGCAGCCTTCCTTGGAAGCGCTTTCACAGGTGCAGCAACACTGGGGCTTTGCGCTTCTCTAGCCACCAAACGTCACGGTCCTTCTCTTTCCGTCTCGTAGACACGAGCTGAGAAATTGCAAACGTCGAGCAATTGCTCAGAGATGAAAAGTGCCAGCACTGAAAGCTGTTGCTAGCCAGCACCCTTCCTTGGAAGCGCTTTTGTAGGCCTAAGAACACTGGGGCTTTGCGCTTCTCTAGCCACCTAATCTTCTGCTCATCCTCTTGCGCACTCTAAAGAGAGCTCAGGTGAGAAATTGCAAACGTCGAGCAATTGCTCAGAGATGAAAAGTGCCAGCACTGAAAGCTGTTGCTAGCCAGCACCCTTCCTTGGAAGCGCTTTCACAGGCGCAGCAACACTGGGGCTTTGCGCTTCTCTACCCACCAAACATCACGGTCATTCTCTTTCCGTCTCGTAGACACGAGCTGAGAAATTGCAAACGTCGAGCAATTGCTCAGAGATGAAAAGTGCCAGCACTGAAAGCTGTTGCTAGCCAGCACCCTTCCTTGGAAGCGCTTTTGTAGGCCTAAGAACAGTGGGGCTCTGGGCTTCTCTAGCCACCTAATCTTCTGCTCATCCTCTCGCGCACTCTAAAGAGAGCTCAGGTGAGAAATTGCAAACATCGAGCAATTGCTCAGAGATGAAAAGTGCCAGCACTGAAAGCTGTTGCTAGCCAGCACCCTTCCTTGGAAGCGCTTTTGTAGGCCTAAGAACACTGGGGCTTTGCGCTTCTCTAGCCACCTAATCTTCTGCTCATCCTCTTGCAAACTCTAAAGAGAGCTCAGGTGAGAAATTGCAAATGTCCAGCAATTGCTCAGAGATGAAAAGTGCCAGCACTGAAAGCTGTTGCTAGCCAGCACCCTTCCTTGGAAGCGCTTTCACAGGCGCAGCAACACTGGGGCTTTGCGCTTCTCTACGCACCAAACGTCACGGTCCTTCTCTTTCCGTCTCGTAGACACGAGCTGAGAAATTGCAAACGTCCAGCAATTGCTCAGAGATGAAAAGTGCCAGCACTGAAAGCTGTTGCTAGCCAGCACCCTTCCTTGGAAGCGCTTTTGTAGGCCTTAGAACAGTGGGGCTCTGGGCTTCTCTAGCCACCTAATCTTCTGCTCATCCTCTCGCGCACTCTAAAGAGAGCTCAGGTGAGAAATTGCAAAGGTAGAGCAATTGCTCAGAGATGAAAAGTGCCAGCACTGAAAGCTGTTGCTAGCCAGCACCCTTCCTTGGAAGCGCTTTTGTAGGCCTAAGAACACTGGGGCTTTGCGCTTCTCTAGCCACCAAACGTCACGGTCATTCTCTTTCCGTCTCGTAGACACGAGTTGAGAAATTGCAAACGTCCAGCAATTGCTCAGAGATGAAAAGTGCCAGCACTGAAAGCTGTTGCTAGCCAGCACCCTTCCTTGGAAGTGCTTTTGTAGGCCTAAGAACAGTGGGGCTCTGGGCTTCTCTAGCCACCTAATCTTCTGCTCATCCTCTCGCGCAGTCTAAAGAGAGCTCAGGTGAGAAATTGCAAACGTCGAGCAATTGCTCAGAGATGAAAAGTGCCAGCACTGAAAGCTGTTGCTAGCCAGCACCCTTCCTTGGAAGCGCTTTTGTAGGCCTAAGAACACTGGGGCTTTGCGCTTCTCTAGCCACCTAATCTTCTGCTCATCCTCTCGCGCAGTCTAAAGAGAGCTCAGGTGAGAAATTGCAAACGTCGAGCAATTGCCCAGAGATGAAAAGTGCCAGCACTGAAAGCTGTTGCTAGCCAGCACCCTTCCTTGGAAGCGCTTTCACAGGCGCAGCAACACTGGGGCTTTGCGCTTCTCTAGCCACCAAACGTCACGGTCATTCTCTTTCCGTCTCGTAGACACGAGCTGAGAAATTGCAAACGTCGAGCAATTGCTCAGAGATGAAAAGTGCCAGCACTGAAAGCTGTTGCTAGCCAGCACCCTTCCTTGGAAGCGCTTTTGTAGGCCTAAGAACACTGGGGCTCTGGGCTTCTCTAGCCACCTAATCTTCTGCTCATCCTCTCGCGCACTCTAAAGAGAGCTCAGGTGAGAAATTGCAAACGTCGAGCAATTGCTCAGAGATGAAAAGTGCCAGCACTGAAAGCTGTTGCTAGCCAGCACCCTTCCTTGGAAGCGCTTTTGTAGGCCTAAGAACACTGGGGCTTTGCGCTTCTCTACCCACCAAACGTCACGGTCATTCTCTTTCCGTCTCGTAGACACGAGTTGAGAAATTGCAAACGTCCAGCAATTGCTCAGAGATGAAAAGTGCCAGCACTGAAAGCTGTTGCTAGCCAGCACCCTTCCTTGGAAGTGCTTTTGTAGGCCTAAGAACAGTGGGGCTCTGGGCTTCTCTAGCCACCTAATCTTCTGCTCATTCTCTCGCGCACTCTAAAGAGAGCTCAAGTGAGAAATTGCAAACGTCGAGCAATTGCTCAGAGATGAAAAGTGCCAGCACTGAAAGCTGTTGCTGGCCAGCACCCTTCCTTGGAAGCGCTTTCACAGGCGCAGCAACACTGGGGCTTTGTGCTTCTCTACCCACCAAACGTCACGGTCCTTCTCTTTCCGTCTCGTAGACACGAGTTGAGAAATTGCAAACGTCGAGCAATTGCTCAGAGATGAAAAGTGCCAGCACTGAAAGCTGTTGCTAGCCAGCACCCTTCCTTGGAAGTGCTTTTGTAGGCCTAAGAACACTGGGGCTTTGCGCTTCTCTAGCCACCTAATCTTCTGCTCATCCTCTCGCGCACTCTAAAGAGAGCTCAGGTGAGAAATTGCAAACGTCGAGCAATTGCTCAGAGATGAAAAGTGCCAGCACTGAAAGCTCTTGCTAGCCAGCACCCTTCCTTGGAAGCGCTTTCACAGGCGCAGCAACACTGGGGCTTTGCGCTTCTCTAGCCACCAAACGTCACGGTCATTCTCTTTCCGTCTCGTAGACACGAGCTGAGAAATTGCAAACGTCGAGCAATTGCTCAGAGATGAAAAGTGCCAGCACTGAAAGCTGTTGCTAGCCAGCACCCTTCCTTGGAAGCGCTTTTGTAGGCCTAAGAACACTGGGGCTTTGCGCTTCTCTAGCCACCTAATCTTCTGCTCATCCTCTCGCGCACTCTAAAGAGAGCTCAAGTGAGAAATAGCAAAGGTAGAGCAATTGCTCAGAGATGAAAAGTGCCAGCACTGAAAGCTGTTGCTGGCCAGCACCCTTCCTTGAAAGCGCTTTCACAGGCGCAGCAACACTGGGGCTTTGCGCTTCTCTAGCCACCAAACGTCACGGTCATTCTCTTTCCGTCTCGTAGACACGAGCTGAGAAATTGCAAACGTCGAGCAATTGCTCAGAGATGAAAAGTGCCAGCACTGAAAGCTGTTGCTAGCCAGCACCCTTCCTTGGAAGCGCTTTTGTAGGCCTAAGAACACTGGGGCTCTGGGCTTCTCTAGCCACCTAATCTTCTGCTCATCCTCTCGCGCACTCTAAAGAGAGCTCAGGTGAGAAATTGCAAACGTCGAGCAATTGCTCAGAGATGAAAAGTGCCAGCACTGAAAGCTGTTGCTAGCCAGCACCCTTCCTTGGAAGCGCTTTTGTAGGCCTAAGAACACTGGGGCTCTGGGCTTCTCTAGCCACCTAATCTTCTGCTCATCCTCTCGCGCACTCTAAAGGGTGCTCAGGTGAGAAATTGCAAACGTCGAGCAATTGCTCAGAGGTGAAAAGTGCCAGCACTGAAAGCTGTTGCTAGCCAGCACCCTTCCTTGGAAGCGCTTTTGTAGGCCTAAGAACACTGGGGCTTTGCGCTTCTCTAGCCACCAAACGTCACGGTCATTCTCTTTCCGTCTCGTAGACACGAGTTGAGAAATTGCAAACGTCCAGCAATTGCTCAGAGATGAAAAGTGCCAGCACTGAAAGCTGTTGCTAGCCAGCACACTTCCTTGGAAGTGCTTTTGTAGGCCTAAGAACAGTGGGGCTCTGGGCTTCTCTAGCCACCTAATCTTCTGCTCATTCTCTCGCGCACTCTAAAGAGAGCTCAGGTGAGAAATTGCAAACGTCGAGCAATTGCTCAGAGATGAAAAGTGCCAGCACTGAAAGCTGTTGCTGGCCAGCACCCTTCCTTGGAAGCGCTTTCACAGGCGCAGCAACACTGGGGCTTTGTGCTTCTCTAGCCACCAAACGTCACGGTCATTCTCTTTCCGTCTCGTAGACACGAGTTGAGAAATTGCAAACGTCAAGCAATTGCTCAGAGATGAAAAGTGCCAGCACTGAAAGCTGTTGCTAGCCAGCACCCTTCCTTGGAAGCGCTTTTGTAGGCCTAAGAACAGTGGGGCTCTGGGCTTCTCTAGCCACCTAATCTTCTGCTCATCCTCTCGCGCACTCAAAGGAGAGCTCAGGTGAGAAATTGCAAACGTCGAGCAATTGCTCAGAGATGAAAAGTGCCAGCACTGAAAGCTGTTGCTAGCCAGCACCCTTCCTTGGAAGCGCTTTCACAGGCGCAGCAACACTGGGGCTTTGCGCTTCTCTAGCCACCAAACGTCACGGTCATTCTATTTCCGTCTCGTAGACACGAGCTGAGAAATTGCAAACGTCGAGCAATTGCTCAGATGTGAAAAGTGCCAGCACTGAAAGCTGTTGCTAGCCAGCCCCCTTCCTTGGAAGCACTTTTGTAGGCCTAAGCACACTGGGGCTCTGGGCTTCTCTAGCCACCTAATCTTCTGCTCATCCTCTCGCGCACTCTAAAGCGAGCTCAAGAGAGAAATTACAAACGTCGAGCAATTGCTCTGAGATGAAAAGTGCCAGCACTGAAAGCTGTTGCTGGCCAGCACCCTTCCTTGGAAGCGCTTTCACAGGCGCAGCAACACTGGGGCTTTGTGCTTTTCTAGCCACCAAACGTCACGGTCATTCTCTTTCCGTCTCGTAGACACGAGCTGAGAGATTGCAAACGTCCAGCAATTGCTCAGAGATGAAAAGTGCCAGCACTGAAAGCTGTTGCTAGCCAGCACCCTTCCTTGGAAGCGCTTTTGTAGGCCTAAGAACACTGGGGCTCTGGGCTTCTCTAGCCACCTAATCTTCTGCTCATCCTCTCGCGCACTCAAAGGAGAGCTCAGGTGAGAAATTGCAAACGTCCAGCAATTGCTCAGAGATGAAAAGTGCCAGCACTGAAAGCTGTTGCTAGCCAGCACCCTTCCTTGGAAGCGCTTTCACAGGCGCAGCAACACTGGGGCTTTGCGCTTCTCTAGCCACCAAACGTCACGGTCATTCTCTTTCTGTCTCGTAGACACGAGCTGAGAAATTGCAAACGTCGAGCAATTGCTCAGAGATGAAAAGTGCCAGCACTGAAAGCTGTTGCTAGCCAGCACCCTTCCTTGGAAGTGCTTTTGTAGGCCTAAGAACAGTGGGGCTCTGGGCTTCTCTAGCCACCTAATCTTCTGCTCATCCTCTCGCGCACTCTAAAGCGAGCTCAAGTGAGAAATTGCAAACGTCGAGCAATTGCTCAGAGATGAAAAGTGCCAGCACTGAAAGCTCTTGCTAGCCAGCACCCTTCCTTGGAAGCGCTTTCACAGGCGCAGCAACACTGGGGCTTTGCGCTTCTCTAGCCACCAAACGTCACGGTCATTCTCTTTCCATCTCGTAGACACGAGCTGAGAAATTGCAAATGTCCAGCAATTGCTCAGAGATGAAAAGTGCCAGCACTGAAAGCTGTTGCTAGCCAGCACCCTTCCTTGGAAGTGCTTTTGTAGGCCTAAGAACAGTGGGGCTCTGGGCTTCTCTAGCCACCTAATCTTCTGCTCATCCTCTCGCGCACTCTAAAGAGAGCTCAGGTGAGAAATTGCAAACGTCGAGCAATTGCTCAGAGATGAAAAGTGCCAGCACTGAAAGCTGTTGCTAGCCAGCACCCTTCCTTGGAAGCGCTTTTGTAGGCCTAAGAACACTGGGGCTTTGCGCTTCTCTAGCCACCAAACGTCACGGTCGTTCTCTTTCCGTCTCGTAGACACGAGTTGAGAAATTGCAAACGTCCAGCAATTGCTCAGAGATGAAAAGTGCCAGCACTGAAAGCTGTTGCTAGCCAGCACCCTTCCTTGGAAGTGCTTTTGTAGGCCTAAGAACACTGGGGCTTTGCGCTTCTCTAGCCACCTAATCTTCTGCTCATCCTCTCGCGCACTCTAAAGAGAGCTCAGGTGAGAAATTGCAAACGTCCAGCAATTGCTCTGAGATGAAAAGTGCCAGCACTGAAAGCTGTTGCTAGCCAGCACCCTTCCTTGGAAGCGCTTTCACAGGCGCAGCAACACTGGGGCTTTGCGCTTCTCTACCCACCAAACGTCACGGTCATTCCCTTTCCGTCTCGTAGACACGATATGAGAGATTGCAAAGGTCGAGCAATTGCTCAGAGATGAAAAGTGCCAGCACTGAAAGCTGTTGCTAGCCAGCACCCTTCCTTGGAAGCGCTTTTGTAGCCCTAAGAACACTGGGGCTTTGCGCTTCTCTAGCCACCTAATCTTCTGCTCATCCTCTCGCGCACTCTAAAGAGAGCTCAAGTGAGAAATTGCAAACGTCGAGCAATTGCTCAGAGATGAAAAGTGCCAGCACTGAAAGCTGTTGCTGGCCAGCACCCTTCCTTGGAAGCGCTTTCACAGGCGCAGCAACACTGGGGCTTTGCGCTTCTCTAGCCACCAAACGTCACGGTCATTCTCTTTCCGTCTCGTAGACACGAGCTGAGAGATTGCAAACGTCGAGCAATTGCTCAGAGATGAAAAGTGCCAGCACTGAAAGCTGTTGCTAGCCAGCACCCTTCCTTGGAAGCGCTTTTGTAGGCCTAAGAACAGTGGGGCTCTGGGCTTCTCTAGCCACCTAATCTTCTGCTCATCCTCTCGCGCACTCTAAAGAGAGCTCAGGTGAGAAATTGCAAAAGTCCAGCAATTGCTCAGAGATGAAAAGTGCCAGCACTGAAAGCTGTTGCTAGCCAGCACCCTTCCTTGGAAGTGCTTTTGTAGGCCTAAGAACACTGGGGCTTTGCGCTTCTCTAGCCACCAAACGTCACGGTCATTCTCTTTCCGTCTCGTAGACACGAGCTGAGAGATTGCAAACGTCGAGCAATTGCTCAGAGATGAAAAGTGCCAGCACTGAAAGCTGTTGCTAGCCAGCACCCTTCCTTGGAAGCGCTTTTGTAGGCCTAAGAACAGTGGGGCTCTGGGCTTCTCTAGCCACCTAATCTTCTGCTCATCCTCTCGCGCACTCTAAAGAGAGCTCAGGTGAGAAATTGCAAAAGTCCAGCAATTGCTCAGAGATGAAAAGTGCCAGCACTGAAAGCTCTTGCTAGCCAGCACCCTTCCTTGGAAGCGCTTTCACAGGCGCAGCAACACTGGGGCTTTGCGCTTCTCTAGCCACCAAACGTCACGGTCATTCTCTTTCCGTCTCCTAGACACGAGCTGAGAGATTGCAAACGTCGAGCAATTGCTCAGAGATGAAAAGTGCCAGCACTGAAAGCTGTTGCTAGCCAGCACCCTTCCTTGGAAGCGCTTTTGTAGGCCTAAGAACACTGGGGCTTTGCGCTTCTCTAGCCACCTAATCTTCTGCTCATCCTCTCGCGCACTCTAAAGAGAGCTCAAGTGAGAAATTGCAAAGGTAGAGCAATTGCTCAGAGATGAAAAGTGCCAGCACTGAAAGCTGTTGCTGGCCAGCAGCCTTCCTTGGAAGCGCTTTCACAGGCGCAGCAACACTGGGGCTTTGCGCTTCTCTAGCCACCAAACGTCACGGTCATTCTCTTTCCGTCTCGTAGACACGAGCTGAGAGATTGCAAACGTCGAGCAATTGCTCAGAGATGAAAAGTGCCAGCACTGAAAGCTGTTGCTAGCCAGCACCCTTCCTTGGAAGCGCTTTTGTAGGCCTAAGAACAGTGGGGCTCTGGGCTTCTCTAGCCACCTAATCTTCTGCTCATCCTCTCGCGCACTCAAAGGAGAGCTCAGGTGAGAAATTGCAAACGTCGAGCAATTGCTCAGAGATGAAAAGTGCCAGCACTGAAAGCTGTTGCTAGCCAGCACCCTTCCTTGGAAGCGCTTTCACAGGCGCAGCAACACTGGGGCTTTGCGCTTCTCTAGCCACCAAACGTCACGGTCATTCTATTTCCGTCTCGTAGACACGAGCTGAGAAATTGCAAACGTCGAGCAATTGCTCAGATGTGAAAAGTGCCAGCACTGAAAGCTGTTGCTAGCCAGCCCCCTTCCTTGGAAGCACTTTTGTAGGCCTAAGCACACTGGGGCTCTGGGCTTCTCTAGCCACCTAATCTTCTGCTCATCCTCTCGCGCACTCTAAAGCGAGCTCAAGAGAGAAATTACAAACGTCGAGCAATTGCTCTGAGATGAAAAGTGCCAGCACTGAAAGCTGTTGCTGGCCAGCACCCTTCCTTGGAAGTGCTTTCACAGGCGCAGCAACACTGGGGCTTTGTGCTTTTCTAGCCACCAAACGTCACGGTCATTCTCTTTCCGTCTCGTAGACACGAGCTGAGAGATTGCAAACGTCCAGCAATTGCTCAGAGATGAAAAGTGCCAGCACTGAAAGCTGTTGCTAGCCAGCACCCTTCCTTGGAAGCGCTTTTGTAGGCCTAAGAACAGTGGGGCTCTGGGCTTCTCTAGCCACCTAATCTTCTGCTCATCCTCTCGCGCACTCAAAGGAGAGCTCAGGTGAGAAATTGCAAACGTCCAGCAATTGCTCAGAGATGAAAAGTGCCAGCACTGAAAGCTGTTGCTAGCCAGCACCCTTCCTTGGAAGCGCTTTCACAGGCGCAGCAACACTGGGGCTTTGCGCTTCTCTAGCCACCAAACGTCACGGTCATTCTCTTTCTGTCTCGTAGACACGAGCTGAGAAATTGCAAACGTCGAGCAATTGCTCAGAGATGAAAAGTGCCAGCACTGAAAGCTGTTGCTAGCCAGCACCCTTCCTTGGAAGCGCTTTTGTAGGCCTAAGAACAGTGGGGCTCTGGGCTTCTCTAGCCACCTAATCTTCTGCTCATCCTCTCGCGCACTCTAAAGCGAGCTCAAGTGAGAAATTGCAAACGTCGAGCAATTGCTCAGAGATGAAAAGTGCCAGCACTGAAAGCTCTTGCTAGCCAGCACCCTTCCTTGGAAGCGCTTTCACAGGCGCAGCAACACTGGGGCTTTGCGCTTCTCTAGCCACCAAACGTCACGGTCATTCTCTTTCCATCTCGTAGACACGAGCTGAGAAATTGCAAATGTCCAGCAATTGCTCAGAGATGAAAAGTGCCAGCACTGAAAGCTGTTGCTAGCCAGCACCCTTCCTTGGAAGTGCTTTTGTAGGCCTAAGAACAGTGGGGCTCTGGGCTTCTCTAGCCACCTAATCTTCTGCTCATCCTCTCGCGCACTCTAAAGAGAGCTCAGGTGAGAAATTGCAAACGTCGAGCAATTGCTCAGAGATGAAAAGTGCCAGCACTGAAAGCTGTTGCTAGCCAGCACCCTTCCTTGGAAGCGCTTTTGTAGGCCTAAGAACACTGGGGCTTTGCGCTTCTCTAGCCACCAAACGTCACGGTCGTTCTCTTTCCGTCTCGTAGACACGAGTTGAGAAATTGCAAACGTCCAGCAATTGCTCAGAGATGAAAAGTGCCAGCACTGAAAGCTGTTGCTAGCCAGCACCCTTCCTTGGAAGTGCTTTTGTAGGCCTAAGAACACTGGGGCTTTGCGCTTCTCTAGCCACCTAATCTTGTGCTCATCCTCTCGCGCACTCTAAAGAGAGCTCAGGTGAGAAATTGCAAACGTCCAGCAATTGCTCTGAGATGAAAAGTGCCAGCACTGAAAGCTGTTGCTAGCCAGCACCCTTCCTTGGAAGCGCTTTCACAGGCGCAGCAACACTGGGGCTTTGCGCTTCTCTACCCACCAAACGTCACGGTCATTCCCTTTCCGTCTCGTAGACACGAGATGAGAGATTGCAAAGGTCGAGCAATTGCTCAGAGATGAAAAGTGCCAGCACTGAAAGCTGTTGCTAGCCAGCACCCTTCCTTGGAAGCGCTTTTGTAGCCCTAAGAACACTGGGGCTTTGCGCTTCTCTAGCCACCTAATCTTCTGCTCATCCTCTCGCGCACTCTAAAGAGAGCTCAAGTGAGAAATTGCAAACGTCGAGCAATTGCTCAGAGATGAAAAGTGCCAGCACTGAAAGCTGTTGCTGGCCAGCACCCTTCCTTGGAAGCGCTTTCACAGGCGCAGCAACACTGGGGCTTTGCGCTTCTCTAGCCACCAAACGTCACGGTCATTCTCTTTCCGTCTCGTAGACACGAGCTGAGAGATTGCAAACGTCGAGCAATTGCTCAGAGATGAAAAGTGCCAGCACTGAAAGCTGTTGCTAGCCAGCACCCTTCCTTGGAAGCGCTTTTGTAGGCCTAAGAACAGTGGGGCTCTGGGCTTCTCTAGCCACCTAATCTTCTGCTCATCCTCTCGCGCACTCTAAAGAGAGCTCAGGTGAGAAATTGCAAAAGTCCAGCAATTGCTCAGAGATGAAAAGTGCCAGCACTGAAAGCTGTTGCTAGCCAGCACCCTTCCTTGGAAGTGCTTTTGTAGGCCTAAGAACAGTGGGGCTCTGGGCTTCTCTAGCCACCTAATCTTCTGCTCATCCTCTCGCGCACTCTAAAGAGAGCTCAAGTGAGAAATTGCAAACGTCGAGCAATTGCTCAGAGATGAAAAGTGCCAGCACTGAAAGCTGTTGCTAGCCAGCACCCTTCCTTGGAAGCGCTTTCACAGGCGCAGCAACACTGGGGCTTTGCGCTTCTCTAGCCACCAAACGTCACGGTCATTCTCTTTCCGTCTCGTAGACACGAGCTGAGAAATTGCAAACGTCGAGCAATTGCTCAGAGATGAAAAGTGCCAGCACTGAAAGCTGTTGCTAGCCAGCACCCTTCCTTGGAAGTGCTTTTGTAGGCCTAAGAACACTGGGGCTTTGCGCTTCTCTAGCCACCTAATCTTCTGCTCATCCTCTCGCGCACTCTAAAGAGAGCTCAGGTGAGAAATTGCAAAGGTAGAGCAATTGCTCAGAGATGAAAATTGCCAGCACTGAAAGCTGTTGCTAGCCAGCACCCTTCCTTGGAAGCGCTTTCACAGGCGCAGCAACACTGGGGCTTTGCGCTTCTCTACGCACCTAACGTCACGGTCATTCTCTTTCCGTCTCGTAGACACGAGCTGAGAAATTGCAAACGTCGAGCAATTGCTCAGAGATGAAAAGTGCCAGCACTGAAAGCTGTTGCTAGCCAGCACCCTTCCTTGGAAGCGCTTTTGTAGGCCTAAGAACACTGGGGCTTTGCGCTTCTCTAGCCACCTAATCTTCTGCTCATCCTCTTGCGCACTCTAAAGAGAGCTCAGGTGAGAAATTGCAAATGTCCAGCAATTGCTCAGAGATGAAAAGTGCCAGCACTGAAAGCTCTTGCTAGCCAGCACCCTTCCTTGGAAGCGCTTTCACAGGCGCAGCAACACTGGGGCTTTGCGCTTCTCTAGCCACCAAACGTCACGGTCCTTCTCTTTCCGTCTCGTAGACACGAGCTGAGAAATTGCAAACATCGAGGAATTGCTCAGAGATGAAAAGTGCCAGCACTGAAAGCTCTTGCTAGCCAGCACCCTTCCTTGGAAGCGCTTTTGTAGGCCTAAGAACAGTGGGGCTTTGCGCTTCTCTAGCCACCTAATCTTGTGCTCATCCTCTCGCGCACTCTAAAGAGAGCTCAGGTGACAAATTGCAAACGTCGAGCAATTGCTCAGAGATGAAAAGTGCCAGCACTGAAAGCTGTTGCTAGCCAGCACCCTTCCTTGGAAGCGCTTTTGTAGGCCTAAGAACACTGGGGCTTTGCGCTTCTCTAGCCACCTAATCTTCTGCTCATCCTCTCGCGCACTCTAAAGAGAGCTCAAGTGAGAAATTGCAAACGTCGAGCAATTGCTCAGAGATGAAAAGTGCCAGCACTGAAAGCTGTTGCTAGCCAGCACCCTTCCTTGGAAGCGCTTTTGTAGGCCTAAGAACACTGGGGCTCTGGGCTTCTCTAGCCACCTAATCTTCTGCTCATCCTCTCGCGCACTCAAAGGAGAGCTCAGGTGAGAAATTGCAAACGTCGAGCAATTGCTCAGAGAAGAAAAGTGCCAGCACTGAAAGCTGTTGCTAGCCAGCAGCCTTCCTTGGAAGCGCTTTCACAGGCGCAGCAACACTGGGGCTTTGCGCTTCTCTACGCACCAAACGTCACGGTCATTCTCTTTCCGTCTCGTAGACACGAGCTGAGAAATTGCAAACGTCGAGCAATTGCTCAGAGATGAAAAGTGCCAGCACTGAAAGCTGTTGCTAGCCAGCACCCTTCCTTGGAAGTGCTTTTGTAGGCCTAAGAACACTGGGGCTCTGGGCTTCTCTAGCCACCTAATCTTCTGCTCATCCTCTCGCGCACTCTAAAGCGAGCTCAAGTGAGAAATTGCAAACGTCGAGCAATTGCTCAGAGATGAAAAGTGCCAGCACTGAAAGCTGTTGCTAGCCAGCACCCTTCCTTGGAAGCGCTTTCACAGGCGCAGCAACACTGGGGCTTTGCGCTTCTCTACCCACCAAATGTCACGGTCATTCTCTTTCCGTCTCGTAGACACGAGCTGAGAAATTGCAAACGTCCAGCAATTGCTCAGAGATGAAAAGTGCCAGCACTGAAAGCTGTTGCTAGCCAGCACCCTTCCTTGGAAGCGCTTTTGTAGGCCTAAGAACACTGGGGCTCTGGGCTTCTCTAGCCACCTAATCTTCTGCTCATCCTCTCGCGCACTCTAAAGAGAGCTCAGGTGAGAAATTGCAAATGTCCAGCAATTGCTCAGAGATGAAAAGTGCCAGCACTGAAAGCTGTTGCTAGCCAGCACCCTTCCTTGGAAGCGCTTTTGTAGGCCTAAGAACACTGGGGCTTTGCGCTTCTCTAGCCACCAAACGTCACGGTCGTTCTCTTTCCGTCTCGTAGACACGAGTTGAGAAATTGCAAACGTCCAGCAATTGCTCAGAGATGAAAAGTGCCAGCACTGAAAGCTGTTGCTAGCCAGCACCCTTCCTTGGAAGTGCTTTTGTAGGCCTAAGAACAGTGGGGCTTTGCGCTTCTCTAGCCACCTAATCTTCTGCTCATCCTCTCGCGCACTCTAAAGAGAGCTCAGGTGAGAAATTGCAAACGTCCAGCAATTGCTCTGAGATGAAAAGTGCCAGCACTGAAAGCTGTTGCTAGCCAGCACCCTTCCTTGGAAGCGCTTTCACAGGCGCAGCAACACTGGGGCTTTGCGCTTCTCTAGCCACCAAACGTCACGGTCATTCTCTTTCCGTCTCGTAGACACGAGCTGAGAGATTGCAAACGTCCAGCAATTGCTCAGAGATGAAAAGTGCCAGCACTGAAAGCTGTTGCTAGCCAGCACCCTTCCTTGGAAGCGCTTTTGTAGGCCTAAGAACAGTGGGGCTCTGGGCTTCTCTAGCCACCTAATCTTCTGCTCGTCCTCTCGCGCACTCAAAGGAGAGCTCAGGTGAGAAATTGCAAACGTCGAGCAATTGCTCAGAGAAGAAAAGTGCCAGCACTGAAAGCTGTTGCTAGCCAGCAGCCTTCCTTGGAAGCGCTTTCACAGGCGCAGCAACACTGGGGCTTTGCGCTTCTCTACGCACCAAACGTCACGGTCATTCTCTTTCCGTCTCGTAGACACGAGCTGAGAAATTGCAAACGTCGAGCAATTGCTCAGAGATGAAAAGTGCCAGCACTGAAAGCTGTTGCTAGCCAGCACCCTTCCTTGGAAGTGCTTTTGTAGGCCTAAGAACACTGGGGCTCTGGGCTTCTCTAGCCACCTAATCTTCTGCTCATCCTCTCGCGCACTCTAAAGTGAGCTCAAGTGAGAAATTGCAAACGTCGAGCAATTGCTCAGAGATGAAAAGTGCCAGCACTGAAAGCTGTTGCTAGCCAGCACCCTTCCTTGGAAGCGCTTTCACAGGCGCAGCAACACTGGGGCTTTGCGCTTCTCTACCCACCAAATGTCACGGTCATTCTCTTTCCGTCTCGTAGACACGAGCTGAGAAATTGCAAACGTCCAGCAATTGCTCAGAGATGAAAAGTGCCAGCACTGAAAGCTGTTGCTAGCCAGCACCCTTCCTTGGAAGCGCTTTTGTAGGCCTAAGAACACTGGGGCTCTGGGCTTCTCTAGCCACGTAATCTTCTGCTCATCCTCTCGCGCACTCTAAAGAGAGCTCAGGTGAGAAATTGCAAATGTCCAGCAATTGCTCAGAGATGAAAAGTGCCAGCACTGAAAGCTGTTGCTAGCCAGCACCCTTCCTTGGAAGCGCTTTTGTAGGCCTAAGAACACTGGGGCTTTGCGCTTCTCTAGCCACCAAACGTCACGGTCATTCTCTTTCCGTCTCGTAGACACGAGTTGAGAAATTGCAAACGTCCAGCAATTGCTCAGAGATGAAAAGTGCCAGCACTGAAAGCTGTTGCTAGCCAGCACCCTTCCTTGGAAGTGCTTTTGTAGGCCTAAGAACAGTGGGGCTTTGCGCTTCTCTAGCCACCTAATCTTCTGCTCATCCTCTCGCGCACTCTAAAGAGAGCTCAGGTGAGAAATTGCAAACGTCCAGCAATTGCTCTGAGATGAAAAGTGCCAGCACTGAAAGCTGTTGCTAGCCAGCACCCTTCCTTGGAAGCGCTTTCAGAGGCGCAGCAACACTGGGGCTTTGCGCTTCTCTACCCACCAAACGTCACGGTCATTCTCTTTCCGTCTCGTAGACACGAGCTGAGAAATTGCAAACGTCGAGCAATTGCTCAGAGATGAAAAGTGCCAGCACTGAAAGCTGTTGCTAGCCAGCACCCTTCCTTGGAAGCGCTTTTGTAGGCCTAAGAACACTGGGGCTTTGCGCTTCTCTAGCCACCTAATCTTCTGCTCATCCTCTCGCGCACTCTAAAGAGAGCTCAAGTGAGAAATTGCAAACGTCGAGCAATTGCTCAGAGATGAAAAGTGCCAGCACTGAAAGCTGTTGCTGGCCAGCACCCTTCCTTGGAAGCGCTTTCACAGGCGCAGCAACACTGGGGCTTTGCGCTTCTCTAGCCACCAAACGTCACGGTCATTCTCTTTCCGTCTCGTAGACACGAGCTGAGAGATTGCAAACGTCCAGCAATTGCTCAGAGATGAAAAGTGCCAGCACTGAAAGCTGTTGCTAGCCAGCACCCTTCCTTGGAAGCGCTTTTGTAGGCCTAAGAACAGTGGGGCTCTGGGCTTCTCTAGCCACCTAATCTTCTGCTCATCCTCTCGCGCACTCTAAAGAGAGCTCAGGTGAGAAATTGCAAACGTCGAGCAATTGCTCAGAGAAGAAAAGTGCCAGCACTGAAAGCTGTTGCTAGCCAGCACCCTTCCTTGGAAGCGCTTTCACAGGCGCAGCAACACTGGGGCTTTGCGCTTCTCTAGCCACCAAACGTCACGGTCCTTCTCTTTCCGTCTCGTAGACACGAGCTGAGAAATTGCAAACGTCGAGCAATTGCTCAGAGATGAAAAGTGCCAGCACTGAAAGCTGTTGCTAGCCAGCACCCTTCCTTGGAAGCGCTTTTGTAGGCCTAAGAACACTGGGGCTTTGCGCTTCTCTAGCCACCTAATCTTCTGCTCATCCTCTTGCGCACTCTAAAGAGAGCTCAGGTGAGAAATTGCAAATGTCCAGCAATTGCTCAGAGATGAAAAGTGCCAGCACTGAAAGCTGTTGCTAGCCAGCACCCTTCCTTGGAAGCGCTTTCACAGGCGCAGCAACACTGGGGCTTTGCGCTTCTCTAGCCACCAAACGTCACGGTCCTTCTCTTTCCGTCTCGTAGACACGAGCTGAGAAATTGCAAACGTCGAGGAATTGCTCAGAGATGAAAAGTGCCAGCACTGAAAGCTGTTGCTAGCCAGCACCCTTCCTTGGAAGCGCTTTTGTAGGCCTAAGAACACTGGGGCTTTGCGCTTCTCTAGCCACCTAATCTTCTGCTCATCCTCTTGCGCACTCTAAAGAGAGCTCAGGTGAGAAATTGCAAACGTCGAGCAATTGCTCAGAGATGAAAAGTGCCAGCACTGAAAGCTCTTGCTAGCCAGCACCCTTCCTTGGAAGCGCTTTCACAGGCGCAGCAACACTGGGGCTTTGCGCTTCTCTAGCCACCAAACGTCACGGTCCTTCTCTTTCCGTCTCGTAGACACGAGCTGAGAAATTGCAAACGTCCAGCAATTGCTCAGAGATGAAAAGTGCCAGCACTGAAAGCTGTTGCTAGCCAGCACCCTTCCTTGGAAGCGCTTTTGTAGGCCTAAGAACACTGGGGCTCTGGGCTTCTCTAGCCACCTAATCTTCTGCTCATCCTCTCGCGCACTCTAAAGAGAGCTCAGGTGAGAAATTGCAAACGTCGAGCAATTGCTCAGAGATGAAAAGTGCCAGCACTGAAAGCTGTTGCTAGCCAGCACCCTTCCTTGGAAGCGCTTTCACAGGCGCAGCAACACTGGGGCTTTGCGCTTCTCTAGCCACCAAACGTCACGGTCCTTCTCTTTCCGTCTCGTAGACACGAGCTGAGAAATTGCAAACGTCGAGCAATTGCTCAGAGATGAAAAGTGCCAGCACTGAAAGCTGTTGCTAGCCAGCACCCTTCCTTGGAAGCGCTTTCACAGGCACAGCAACACTGGGGCTCTGGGCTTCTCTAGCCACCTAATCTTCTGCTCATCCTCTCGCGCACTCTAAAGAGAGCTCAGGTGAGAAATTGCAAACGTCCAGCAATTGCTCAGAGATGAAAAGTGCCAGCACTGAAAGCTGTTGCTAGCCAGCCCCCTTCCTTGGAAGCGCTTTTGTAGCCCTAAGAACAGTGGGGCTTTGCGCTTCTCTAGCCACCTAATCTTCTGCTCATCCTCTTGCGCACTCTAAAGAGAGCTCAGGTGAGAAATTGCAAATGTCGAGCAATTGCTCAGAGATGAAAAGTGCCAGCACTGAAAGCTGTTGCTAGCCAGCACCCTTCCTTGGAAGCGCTTTCACAGGCGCAGCAACAGTGGGGCTCTGGGCTTCTCTAGCCACCTAATCTTCTGTCATTCTCTCGCGCACTCTAAAGAGAGCTCAGGTGAGAAATTGCAAAAGTCGAGCAATTGCTCAGAGATGAAAAGTGCCAGCACTGAAAGCTGTTGCTAGCCAGCACCCTTCCTTGGAAGCGCTTTTGTAGGCCTAAGAACACTGGGGCTTTGCGCTTCTCTAGCCACCAAAAGTAACGGTCCTTTTATTTCCGTCTCGTAGACACGAGTTGAGAAATTGCAAACGTCGAGCAATTGCTCAGAGATGAAAAGTGCCAGCACTGAAAGCTCTTGCTAGCCAGCACCCTTCCTTGGAAGCGCTTTCACAGGCGCAGCAACACTGGGGCTTTGCGCTTCTCTACCCACCAAACGTCACGGTCATTCTCTTTCCGTCTCGTAGACACGAGCTGAGAGATTGCAAACGTCCAGCAATTGCTCAGAGATGAAAAGTGCCAGCACTGAAAGCTGTTGCTAGCCAGCACCCTTCCTTGGAAGTGCTTTTGTACGCCTAAGAACACTGGGGCTCTGTGCTTCTCTAGCCACCTAATCTTGTGCTCATCCTCTCGCGCACTCTAAAGAGAGCTCAGGTGAGAAATTGCAAAGGTAGAGCAATTGCTCAGAGATGAAAAGTGCCAGCACTGAAAGCTGTTGCTAGCCAGCACCCTTCCTTGGAAGCGCTTTTGTAGGCCTAAGAACACTGGGGCTTTGCGCTTCTCTAGCCACCAAACGTCACGGTCATTCTCTTTCCGTCTCGTAGACACGAGTTGAGAAATTGCAAACGTCGAGCAATTGCTCAGAGATGAAAAGTGCCAGCACTGAAAGCTGTTGCTAGCCAGCACCCTTCCTTGGAAGTGCTTTTGTAGGCCTAAAAACAGTGGGGCTCTGTGCTTCTCTAGCCACCTAATCTTGTGCTCATCCTCTCGCGCACTCTAAAGAGAGCTCAGGTGACAAATTGCAAACGTCGAGCAATTGCTCAGAGATGAAAAGTGCCAGCACTGAAAGCTGTTGCTAGCCAGCCCCCTTCCTTGGAAGCGCTTTTGTAGGCCTAAGAACACTGGGGCTTTGCGCTTCTCTAGCCACCTAATCTTCTGCTCATCCTCTCGCGCACTCTAAAGAGAGCTCAGGTGAGAAATTGCAAACGTCGAGCAATTGCTCAGAGATGAAAAGTGCCAGCACTGAAAGCTGTTGCTAGCCAGCACCCTTCCTTGGAAGCGCTTTCACAGGCGCAGCAACACTGGGGCTTTGCGCTTCTCTACCCACCAAACGTCACGGTCATTCTCTTTCTGTCTCGTAGACACGAGCTGAGAAATTGCAAACGTCCAGCAATTGCTCAGAGATGAAAAGTGCCAGCACTGAAAGCTGCTGCTAGCCAGCACCCGTCCTTGGAAGCGCTTTTGTAGGCCTAAGAACACTGGGGCTTTGCACTTCTCTAGCCACCTTATCTTCTGCTCATCCTCTCGCGCACTCTAAAGAGAGCTCAGGTGAGAAATTGCAAACGTCCAGCAATTGCTCAGAGATGAAAAGTGCCAGCACTGAAAGCTGTTGCTAGCCAGCCCCCTTCCTTGGAAGCGCTTTCACAGGTGCAGCAACACTGGGGCTTTGCGCTTCTCTAGCCACCAAACGTCACGGTCATTCTCTTTCCGTCTCGTAGACACGAGTTGAGAAATTGCAAACGTCCAGCAATTGCTCAGAGATGAAAAGTGCCAGCACTGAAAGCTGTTGCTAGCCAGCACCCTTCCTTGGAAGTGCTTTTGTAGGCCTAAGAACAGTGGGGCTCTGGGCTTCTCTAGCCACCTAATCTTGTGCTCATCCTCTCGTGCACTCTAAAGAGAGCTCAGGTGAGAAATTGCAAACGTCGAGCAATTGCTCAGAGATGAAAAGTGCCAGCACTGAAAGCTGTTGCTAGCCAGCACCCTTCCTTGGAAGCGCTTTTGTAGGCCTAAGAACAGTGGGGCTCTGGGCTTCTCTAGCCACCTAATCTTCTGCTCATCCTCTTGCGCACTCTAAAGAGAGCTCAGGTGAGAAATTGCAAATGTCCAGCAATTGCTCAGAGATGAAAAGTGCCAGCACTGAAAGCTGTTGCTAGCCAGCACCCTTCCTTGGAAGCGCTTTCACAGGCGCAGCAACACTGGGGCTTTGCGCTTCTCTAGCCACCAAACGTCACGGTCATTCTCTTTCCGTCTCGTAGACACGAGCTGAGAAATTGCAAACGTCCAGCAATTGCTCAGAGATGAAAAGTGCCAGCACTGAAAGCTGTTGCTAGCCAGCACCCTTCCTTGGAAGCGCTTTTGTAGGCCTAAGAAGACTGGGGCTCTGGGCTTCTCTAGCCACCTAATCTTCTGCTCATCCTCTCGCGCACTCTAAAGAGAGCTCAGGTGAGAAATTGCAAATGTCCAGCAATTGCTCAGAGATGAAAAGTGCCAGCACTGAAAGCTGTTGCTAGCCAGCACCCTTCCTTGGAAGCGCTTTTGTAGGCCTAAGAACACTGGGGCTTTGCGCTTCTCTAGCCACCAAACGTCACGGTCATTCTCTTTCCATCTCGTACACACGAGTTGAGAAATTGCAAACGTCCAGCAATTGCTCAGAGATGAAAAGTGCCAGCACTGAAAGCTGTTGCTAGCCAGCACCCTTCCTTGGAAGCGCTTTCACAGGCGCAGCAACACTGGGGCTTTGCGCTTCTCTAGCCACCAAACGTCACGGTCATTCTCTTTCCGTCTCGTAGACACGAGCTGAGAAATTGCAAACGTCGAGCAATTGCTCAGAGATGAAAAGTGCCAGCACTGAAAGCTCTTGCTAGCCAGCACCCTTCCTTGGAAGCGCTTTCACAGGCGCAGCAACACTGGGGCTTTGCGCTTCTCTAGCCACCAAACGTCACGGTCATTCTCTTTCCGTCTCGTAGACACGAGCTGAGAAATTGCAAACGTCGAGCAATTGCTCAGAGATGAAAAGTGCCAGCACTGAAAGCTGTTGCTAGCCAGCACCCTTCCTTGGAAGTGCTTTTGTACGCCTAAGAACACTGGGGCTCTGTGCTTCTCTAGCCACCTAATCTTCTGCTCATCCTCTCGCGCACTCTAAAGAGAGCTCCGGTGAGAAATTGCAAATGTCCAGCAATTGCTCAGAGATGAAAAGTGCCAGCACTGAAAGCTGTTGCTAGCCAGCACCCTTCCTTGGAAGCGCTTTTGTAGGCCTAAGAACACTGGGGCTTTGCGCTTCTCTAGCCACCTAATCTTCTGCTCATCCTCTCGCGCACTCTAAAGAGAGCTCAGGTGAGAAATTGCAAACGTCGAGCAATTGCTCAGAGATGAAAAGTGCCAGCACTGAAAGCTGTTGCTAGCCAGCACCCTTCCTTGGAAGCGCTTTCACAGGCGCAGCAACACTGGGGCTTTGCGCTTCTCTAGCCACCAAACGTCACGGTCATTCTCTTTCCGTCTTGTAGACACGAGCTGAGAAATTGCAAACGTCCAGCAATTGCTCAGGGATGAAAAGTGCCAGCACTGAAAGCTGCTGCTAGCCAGCACCCGTCCTTGGGAGCGCTTTTGTAGGCCTAAGAACACTGGGGCTTTGCACTTCTCTAGCCACCTAATCTTGTGCTCATCCTCTCGCGCACTCTAAAGAGAGCTCAGGTGAGAAATTGCAAATGTCCAGCAATTGCTCAGAGATGAAAAGTGCCAGCACAGAAAGCTCTTGCTAGCCAGCACCCTTCCTTGGAAGCGCTTTCACAGGCGCAGCAACACTGGGGCTTTGCGCTTCTCTACCCACCAAACGTCACGGTCATTCTCTTTCCGTCTCGTAGACACGAGCTGAGAAATTGCAAACGTCGAGCAATTGCTCAGAGATGAAAAGTGCCAGCACTGAAAGCTGTTGCTAGCCAGCACCCTTCCTTGGAAGCGCTTTTGTAGGCCTAAGAACACTGGGGCTTTGCGCTTCTCTAGCCACCAAACGTCACGGTCATTCTCTTTCCGTCTCGTAGACACGAGCTGAGAGATTGCAAACGTCCAGCAATTGCTCAGGGATGAAAAGTGCCAGCACTGAAAGCTGTTGCTAGCCAGCACCCGTCCTTGGAAGCGCTTTTGTAGGCCTAAGAACACTGGGGCTTTGCACTTCTCTAGCCACCTAATCTTGTGCTCATCCTCTCGCGCACTCTAAAGAGAGCTCAGGTGAGAAATTGCAAACGTCGAGCAATTGCTCAGAGATGAAAAGTGCCAGCACAGAAAGCTGTTGCTAGCCAGCACCCTTCCTTGGAAGCGCTTTCACAGGCGCAGCAACACTGGGGCTTTGCGCTTCTCTAGCCACCAAACGTCACGGTCATTCTCTTTCCGTCTCGTAGACACGAGCTGAGAAATTGCAAACGTCGAGCAATTGCTCAGAGATGAAAAGTGCCAGCACTGAAAGCTCTTGCTAGCCAGCACCCTTCCTTGGAAGCGCTTTCACAGGCGCAGCAACACTGGGGCTTTGCGCTTCTCTACCCACCAAACGTCACGGTCATTCTCTTTCCGTCTCGTAGACACGAGCTGAGAGATTGCAAACGTCGAGCAATTGCTCAGAGATGAAAAGTGCCAGCACTGAAAGCTGTTGCTAGCCAGCACCCTTCCCTGGAAGCGCTTTTGTAGGCCTAAGAACACTGGGGCTCTGGGCTTCTCTAGCCACCTAATCTTCTGCTCATCCTCTCGCGCAGTCTAAAGAGAGCTCCGGTGAGAAATTGCAAATGTCCAGCAATTGCTCAGAGATGAAAAGTGCCAGCACTGAAAGCTCTTGCTAGCCAGCACCCTTCCTTGGAAGCGCTTTTGTAGGCCTAAGAACACTGGGGCTTTGCGCTTCTCTAGCCACCTAATCTTCTGCTCATCCTCTCGCGCACTCTAAAGAGAGCTCAGGTGAGAAATTGCAAACGTCGAGCAATTGCTCAGAGATGAAAAGTGCCAGCACTGAAAGCTGTTGCTAGCCAGCACCCTTCCTTGGAAGCGCTTTCACAGGCGCAGCAACACTGGGGCTTTGCGCTTCTCTACCCACCAAACGTCACGGTCATTCTCTTTCCGTCTCGTAGACACGAGCTGAGAAATTGCAAACGTCGAGCAATTGCTCAGGGATGAAAAGTGCCAGCACTGAAAGCTGCTGCTAGCCAGCACCCGTCCTTGGGAGCGCTCTTGTAGGCCTAAGAACACTGGGGCTTTGCACTTCTCTAGCCACCTAATCTTGTGCTCATCCTCTCGCGCACTCTAAAGAGAGCTCAGGTGAGAAATTGCAAATGTCCAGCAATTGCTCAGAGATGAAAAGTGCCAGCACTGAAAGCTGTTGCTAGCCAGCACCCTTCCTTGGAAGCGCTTTCACAGGCGCAGCAACACTGGGGCTTTGCGCTTCTCTAGCCACCAAACGTCACGGTCATTCTCTTTCCGTCTCGTAGACACGAGCTGAGAAATTGCAAACGTCGAGCAATTGCTCAGAGATGAAAAGTGCCAGCACTGAAAGCTGTTGCTAGCCAGCCCCCTTCCTTGGAAGCGCTTTTGTAGGCCTAAGAACACTGGGGCTCTGGGCTTCTCTAGCCACCTAATCTTGTGCTCATCCTCTCGCGCACTCAAAGGAGAGCTCAGGTGAGAAATTGCAAAGGTCGAGCAATTGCTCAGAGATGAAAAGTGCCAGCACTGAAAGCTGTTGCTAGCCAGCACCCTTCACTGGAAGCGCTTTCACAGGCACAGCAACACTGGGGCTTTGCGCTTCTCTAGCCACCTAATCTTCTGCTCATTCTCTCGCGCACTCTAAAGAGAGCTCAGGTGAGAAATTGCAAACGTCGAGCAATTGCTCAGAGATGAAAAGTGCCAGCACTGAAAGCTGTTGCTAGCCAGCACCCTTCCTTGGAAGCGCTTTTGTAGGCCTAAGAACACTGGGGCTTTGCGCTTCTCTAGCCACCTAATCTTCTGCTCATCCTCTTGCGCACTCTAAAGAGAGCTCAGGTGAGAAATGGCAAATGTCCAGCAATTGCTCAGAGATGAAAAGTGCCAGCACTGAAAGCTGTTGCTAGCCAGCACCCTTCCTTGGAAGCGCTTTCACAGGCGCAGCAACACTGGGGCTTTGCGCTTCTCTACCCACCAAACGTCACGGTCATTCTCTTTCCGTCTCCTAGACACGAGCTGAGAGATTGCAAACGTCGAGCAATTGCTCAGAGATGAAAAGTGCCAGCACTGAAAGCTGTTGCTAGCCAGCACCCTTCCTTGGAAGCGCTTTTGTAGGCCTAAGAACAGTGGGGCTCTGGGCTTCTCTAGCCACCTAATCTTCTGCTCATCCTCTCGCGCACTCTAAAGAGAGCTCAGGTGAGAAATTGCAAACGTCGAGCAATTGCTCAGAGATGAAAAGTGCCAGCACTGAAAGCTGTTGCTAGCCAGCACCCTTCCTTGGAAGCGCTTTTGTAGGCCTAAGAACACTGGGGCTTTGCGCTTCTCTAGCCACCAAACGTCACGGTCATTCTCTTTCCGTCTCGTAGACACGAGTTGAGAAATTGCAAACGTCGAGCAATTGCTCAGAGATGAAAAGTGCCAGCACTGAAAGCTCTTGCTAGCCAGCACCCTTCCTTGGAAGCGCTTTCACAGGCGCAGCAACACTGGGGCTTTGCGCTTCTCTAGCCACCAAACGTCACGGTCCTTCTCTTTCCGTCTCGTAGACACGAGCTGAGAAATTGCAAACGTCGAGCAATTGCTCAGAGATGAAAAGTGCCAGCACTGAAAGCTGTTGCTAGCCAGCCCCCTTCCTTGGAATCGCTTTTGTAGGCCTAAGAACAGTGGGGCTCTGGGCTTCTCTAGCCACCTAATCTTGTGCTCATCCTCTCGCGCACTCTAAAGAGAGCTCAGGTGAGAAATTGCAAACGTCGAGCAATTGCTCAGAGATGAAAAGTGCCAGCACTGAAAGCTGTTGCTAGCCAGCAGCCTTCCTTGGAAGCGCTTTCACAGGCGCAGCAACACTGGGGCTTTGCGCTTCTCTAGCCACCAAACGTCACGGTCATTCTCTTTCCGTCTCGTAGACACGAGCTGAGAAATTGCAAACGTCCAGCAATTGCTCAGAGATGAAAAGTGCCAGCACTGAAAGCTGCTGCTAGCCAGCACCCGTCCTTGGAAGCGCTTTTGTAGGCCTAAGAACACTGGGGCTTTGCACTTCTCTAGCCACCTAATCTTGTGCTCATCCTCTCGCGCACTCTAAAGAGAGCTCAGGTGAGAAATTGCAAACGTCGAGCAATTGCTCAAAGATGAAAAGTGCCAGCACTGAAAGCTGTTGCTAGCCAGCACCCTTCCTTGGAAGCGCTTTCACAGGCGCAGCAACACTGGGGCTTTGCGCTTCTCTAGCCACCAAACGTCACGGTCATTCTCTTTCCGTCTCGTAGACACGAGCTGAGAAATTGCAAACGTCGAGCAATTGCTCAGAGATGAAAAGTGCCAGCACTGAAAGCTGTTGCTAGCCAGCACCCTTCCTTGGAAGCGCTTTCACAGGCGCAGCAACACTGGGGCTTTGCGCTTCTCTACCCACCAAACGTCACGGTCATTCTCTTTCCGTCTCGTAGACACAAGCTGAGAGATTGCAAACGTCGAGCAATTGCTCAGAGATGAAAAGTGCCAGCACTGAAAGCTGTTGCTAGCCAGCACCCTTCCTTGGAAGCGCTTTTGTAGGCCTAAGAACACTGGGGCTCTGCGCTTCTCTAGCCACCTAATCTTGTGCTCATCCTCTCGCGCACTCTAAAGAGAGCTCAGGTGAGAAATTGCAAACGTTGAGCAATTGCTCAGAGATGAAAAGTGCCAGCACTGAAAGCTCTTGCTAGCCAGCACCCTTCCTTGGAAGCGCTTTCACAGGCGCAGCAACACTGGGGCTTTGCGCTTCTCTAGCCACCAAACGTCACGGTCATTCTCTTTCCATCTCGTAGACACGAGCTGAGAAATTGCAAACGTCCAGCAATTGCTCAGAGATGAAAAGTGCCAGCACTGAAAGCTGTTGCTAGCCAGCACCCTTCCTTGGAAGCGTTTTGTAGGCCTAAGAAGACTGGGGCTTTGCGCTTCTCTAGCCACCTAATCTTGTGCTCATCCTCTCGCGCACTCTAAAGAGAGCTCAGGTGAGAAATTGCAAACGTCGAGCAATTGCTCAGAGATGAAAAGTGCCAGCACTGAAAGCTGTTGCTAGCCAGCAGCCTTCCTTGGAAGCGCTTTTGTAGGCCTAAGAACACTGGGGCTTTGCGCTTCTCTACCCACTAAACGTCACGGTCATTCTCTTTCCGTCTCGTAGACACGAGCTGAGAAATTGCAAACGTCCAGCAATTGCTCAGAGATGAAAAGTGCCAGCACTGAAAGCTGTTGCTAACCAGCAGCCTTCCTTGGAAGTGCTTTTGTAGCCCTAAGCACTCTGGGGCTTTGCGCTTCTCTAGCCACCTAATCTTGTGCTCATCCTCTCGCGCACTCTAAAGAGAGCTCAGGTGAGAAATTGCAAACGTCCAGCAATTGCTCAGAGATGAAAAGTGCCAGCACTGAAAGCTGTTGCTAGCCAGCAGCCTTCCTTGGAAGCGCTTTCACAGGCGCAGCAACACTGGGGCTTTGCGCTTCTCTAGCTACCAAAAGTCATGGTCATTCTCTTTCCGTCTCGTAGACATGAGCTGAGAAATTGCAAACGTCCAGCAATTGCTCAGAGATGAAAAGTGCCAGCACTGAAAGCTCTTGCTAGCCAGCACCCTTCCTTGGAAGCGCTTTCACAGGCGCAGCAACACTGGGGCTTTGCGCTTCTCTAGCCACCAAACGTCACGGTCATTCTCTTTCCGTCTCGTAGACACGAGCTGAGAAATTGCAAACGTCGAGCAATTGCTCAGAGATGAAAAGTGCCAGCACTGAAAGCTGTTGCTAGCCAGCACCCTTCCTTGGAAGCGCTTTTGTAGGCCTAAGAACAGTGGGGCTCTGGGCTTCTCTAGCCACCTAATCTTGTGCTCATCCTCTCGCGCACTCTAAAGAGAGCTCAGGTGTGAAATTGCAAACGTCGAGCAATTGCTCAGAGATGAAAAGTGCCAGCACTGAAAGCTGTTGCTAGCCAGCACCCTTCCTTGGAAGCGCTTTTGTAGGCCTAAGAACAGTGGGGCTCTGGGCTTCTCTAGCCACCTAATCTTGTGCTCATCCTCTCGCGCACTCTAAAGAGAGCTCAGGTGAGAAATTGCAAACGTCGAGCAATTGCTCAGAGATGAAAAGTGCCAGCACTGAAAGCTGTTGCTAGCCAGCCCCCTTCCTTGGAAGCGCTTTTGTAGCCCTAAGAACACTGGGGCTTTGCGCTTCTCTAGCCACCAAACGTCACGGTCATTCTCTTTCCGTCTCGTAGACACGAGTTGAGAAATTGCAAACGTCGAGCAATTGCTCAGAGATGAAAAGTGCCAGCACTGAAAGCTCTTGCTAGCCAGCACCCTTCCTTGGAAGCGCTTTCACAGGCGCAGCAACACTGGGGCTTTGCGCTTCTCTAGCCACCAAACGTCACGGTCCTTCTCTTTCCGTCTCGTAGACACGAGCTGAGAAATTGCAAACGTCGAGCAATTGCTCAGAGATGAAAAGTGCCAGCACTGAAAGCTGTTGCTAGCCAGCCCCCTTCCTTGGAATCGCTTTTGTAGGCCTAAGAACAGTGGGGCTCTGGGCTTCTCTAGCCACCTAATCTTGTGCTCATCCTCTCGCGCACTCTAAAGAGAGCTCAGGTGAGAAATTGCAAACGTCGAGCAATTGCTCAGAGATGAAAAGTGCCAGCACTGAAAGCTGTTGCTAGCCAGCACCCTTCCTTGGAAGCGCTTTCACAGGCGCAGCAACACTGGGGCTTTGCGCTTCTCTAGCCACCAAACGTCACGGTCATTCTCTTTCCGTCTCGTAGACACGAGCTGAGAAATTGCAAACGTCCAGCAATTGCTCAGGGATGAAAAGTGCCAGCACTGAAAGCTGCTGCTAGCCAGCACCCGTCCTTGGGAGCGCTTTTGTAGGCCTAAGAACACTGGGGCTTTGCACTTCTCTAGCCACCTAATCTTGTGCTCATCCTCTCGCGCACTCTAAAGAGAGCTCAGGTGAGAAATTGCAAATGTCCAGCAATTGCTCAGAGATGAAAAGTGCCAGCACTGAAAGCTCTTGCTAGCCAGCACCCTTCCTTGGAAGCGCTTTCACAGGCGCAGCAACACTGGGGCTTTGCGCTTCTCTACCCACCAAACGTCACGGTCATTCTCTTTCCGTCTCGTAGACACGAGCTGAGAAATTGCAAAGGTCGAGCAATTGCTCAGAGATGAAAAGTGCCAGCACTGAAAGCTGTTGCTAGCCAGCCCCCTTCCTTGGAAGCGCTTTCACAGGCACAGCAACACTGGGGCTTTGCGCTTCTCTAGCCACCTAATCTTCTGCTCATTCTCTCGCGCACTCTAAAGAGAGCTCAGGTGAGAAATTGCAAACGTCGAGCAATTGCTCAGAGATGAAAAGTGCCAGCACTGAAAGCTGTTGCTAGCCAGCACCCTTCCTTGGAAGCGCTTTTGTAGGCCTAAGAACACTGGGGCTTTGCGCTTCTCTAGCCACCTAATCTTCTGCTCATCCTCTTGCGCACTCTAAAGAGAGCTCAGGTGAGAAATGGCAAATGTCCAGCAATTGCTCAGACATGAAAAGTGCCAGCACTGAAAGCTCTTGCTAGCCAGCACCCTTCCTTGGAAGCGCTTTCACAGGCGCAGCAACACTGGGGCTTTGCGCTTCTCTACCCACCAAACGTCACGGTCATTCTCTTTCCGTCTCGTAGACACGAGCTGAGAGATTGCAAACGTCGAGCAATTGCTCAGAGATGAAAAGTGCCAGCACTGAAAGCTGTTGCTAGCCAGCACCCTTCCTTGGAAGCGCTTTTGTAGGCCTAGGAACAGTGGGGCTCTGGGCTTCTCTAGCCACCTAATCTTCTGCTCATCCTCTCGCGCACTCTAAAGAGAGCTCAGGTGAGAAATTGCAAACGTCGAGCAATTGCTCAGAGATGAAAAGTGCCAGCACTGAAAGCTGTTGCTAGCCAGCACCCTTCCTTGGAAGCGCTTTTGTAGGCCTAAGAACACTGGGGCTTTGCGCTTCTCTAGCCACCAAACGTCACGGTCATTCTCTTTCCGTCTCGTAGACACGAGCTGAGAAATTGCAAACGTCGAGCAATTGCTCAGAGATGAAAAGTGCCAGCACTGAAAGCTCTTGCTAGCCAGCACCCTTCCTTGGAAGCGCTTTCACAGGCGCAGCAACACTGGGGCTTTGCGCTTCTCTAGCCACCAAACGTCACGGTCCTTCTCTTTCCGTCTCGTAGACACGAGCTGAGAAATTGCAAACGTCGAGCAATTGCTCAGAGATGAAAAGTGCCAGCACTGAAAGCTGTTGCTAGCCAGCCCCCTTCCTTGGAATCGCTTTTGTAGGCCTAAGAACAGTGGGGCTCTGGGCTTCTCTAGCCACCTAATCTTGTGCTCATCCTCTCGCGCACTCTAAAGAGAGCTCAGGTGAGAAATTGCAAACGTCGAGCAATTGCTCAGAGATGAAAAGTGCCAGCACTGAAAGCTGTTGCTAGCCAGCAGCCTTCCTTGGAAGCGCTTTCACAGGCGCAGCAACACTGGGGCTTTGCGCTTCTCTAGCCACCAAACGTCACGGTCATTCTCTTTCCGTCTCGTAGACACGAGCTGAGAAATTGCAAACGTCGAGCAATTGCTCAGAGATGAAAAGTGCCAGCACTGAAAGCTGTTGCTAGCCAGCCCCCTTCCTTGGAAGCGCTTTTGTAGGCCTAAGAACACTGGGGCTTTGCACTTCTCTAGCCACCTAATCTTGTGCTCATCCTCTCGCGCACTCTAAAGAGAGCTCAGGTGAGAAATTGCAAACATCGAGCAATTGCTCAGAGATGAAAAGTGCCAGCACTGAAAGCTGTTGCTAGCCAGCACCCTTCCTTGGAAGCGCTTTCACAGGCGCAGCAACACTGGGGCTTTGCGCTTCTCTAGCCACCAAACGTCACGGTCATTCTCTTTCCGTCTCGTAGACACGAGCTGAGAAATTGCAAACGTCGAGCAATTGCTCAGAGATGAAAAGTGCCAGCACTGAAAGCTGTTGCTAGCCAGCACCCTTCCTTGGAAGCGCTTTCACAGGCGCAGCAACACTGGGGCTTTGCGCTTCTCTAGCCACCAAACGTCACGGTCATTCTCTTTCCGTCTCGTAGACACGAGCTGAGAGATTGCAAACGTCGAGCAATTGCTCAGAGATGAAAAGTGCCAGCACTGAAAGCTGTTGCTAGCCAGCACCCTTCCTTGGAAGCGCTTTTGTAGCCCTAAGAACACTGGGGCTCTGCGCTTCTCTAGCCACCTAATCTTGTGCTCATCCTCTCGCGCACTCTAAAGAGAGCTCAGGTGAGAAATTGCAAACGTCCAGCAATTGCTCAGAGATGAAAAGTGCCAGCACTGAAAGCTCTTGCTAGCCAGCACCCTTCCTTGGAAGCGCTTTCACAGGCGCAGCAACACTGGGGCTTTGCGCTTCTCTAGCCACCAAACGTCACGGTCATTCTCTTTCCATCTCGTAGACACGAGCTGAGAAATTGCAAACGTCCAGCAATTGCTCAGAGATGAAAAGTGCCAGCACTGAAAGCTGTTGCTAGCCAGCACCCTTCCTTGGAAGCGTTTTGTAGGCCTAAGAAGACTGGGGCTTTGCGCTTCTCTAGCCACCTAATCTTGTGCTCATCCTCTCGCGCACTCTAAAGAGAGCTCAGGTGAGAAATTGCAAACGTCGAGCAATTGCTCAGAGATGAAAAGTGCCAGCACTGAAAGCTGTTGCTAGCCAGCAGCCTTCCTTGGAAGCGCTTTTGTAGGCCTAAGAACACTGGGGCTTTGCGCTTCTCTACCCACTAAACGTCACGGTCATTCTCTTTCCGTCTCGTAGACACGAGCTGAGAAATTGCAAACGTCCAGCAATTGCTCAGAGATGAAAAGTGCCAGCACTGAAAGCTGTTGCTAACCAGCAGCCTTCCTTGGAAGTGCTTTTGTAGCCCTAAGCACTCTGGGGCTTTGCGCTTCTCTAGCCACCTAATCTTGTGCTCATCCTCTCGCGCACTCTAAAGAGAGCTCAGGTGAGAAATTGCAAACGTCCAGCAATTGCTCAGAGATGAAAAGTGCCAGCACTGAAAGCTGTTGCTAGCCAGCAGCCTTCCTTGGAAGCGCTTTCACAGGCGCAGCAACACTGGGGCTTTGCGCTTCTCTAGCTACCAAAAGTCATGGTCATTCTCTTTCCGTCTCGTAGACATGAGCTGAGAAATTGCAAACGTCCAGCAATTGCTCAGAGATGAAAAGTGCCAGCACTGAAAGCTCTTGCTAGCCAGCACCCTTCCTTGGAAGCGCTTTCACAGGCGCAGCAACACTGGGGCTTTGCGCTTCTCTAGCCACCAAACGTCACGGTCATTCTCTTTCCGTCTCGTAGACACGAGCTGAGAAATTGCAAACGTCGAGCAATTGCTCAGAGATGAAAAGTGCCAGCACTGAAAGCTGTTGCTAGCCAGCACCCTTCCTTGGAAGCGCTTTTGTAGGCCTAAGAACAGTGGGGCTCTGGGCTTCTCTAGCCACCTAATCTTGTGCTCATCCTCTCGCGCACTCTAAAGAGAGCTCAGGTGTGAAATTGCAAACGTCGAGCAATTGCTCAGAGATGAAAAGTGCCAGCACTGAAAGCTGTTGCTAGCCAGCACCCTTCCTTGGAAGCGCTTTTGTAGGCCTAAGAACAGTGGGGCTCTGGGCTTCTCTAGCCACCTAATCTTGTGCTCATCCTCTCGCGCACTCTAAAGAGAGCTCAGGTGAGAAATTGCAAACGTCGAGCAATTGCTCAGAGATGAAAAGTGCCAGCACTGAAAGCTGTTGCTAGCCAGCACCCTTCCTTGGAAGCGCTTTCACAGGCGCAGCAACACTGGGGCTTTGCGCTTCTCTAGCCACCAAACGTCATGGTCATTCTCTTTCCGTCTCGTAGACACGAGCTGAGAGATTGCAAACGTCGAGCAATTGCTCAGAGATGAAAAGTGCCAGCACTGAAAGCTGTTGCTAGCCAGCACCCTTCCTTGGAAGCGCTTTCACAGGCGCAGCAACACTGGGGCTTTGCGCTTCTCTAGCCACCAAAAGTCACGGTCATTCTCTTTCCGTCTCGTAGACATGAGCTGAGAAATTGCAAACGTCGAGCAATTGCTCAGAGATGAAAAGTGCCAGCACTGAAAGCTGTTGCTAGCCAGCCCCCTTCCTTGGAAGCGCTTTTGTAGGCCTAAGAACACTGGGGATTTGCGCTTCTCTAGCCACCTAATCTTCTGCTCATTCTCTCGCGCACTCTGAAGAGAGCTCAGGTGAGAAATTGCAAACGTCGAGCAATTGCTCAGAGATGAAAAGTGCCAGCACTGAAAGCTGTTGCTAGCCAGCACCCTTCCTTGGAAGCGCTTTCACAGGCGCAGCAACACTGGGGCTTTGCGCTTCTCTAGCCACCAAACGTCACGGTCATTCTCTTTCCGTCTCGTAGACACGAGCTGAGAAATTGCAAACGTCGAGCAATTGCTCAGAGATGAAAAGTGCCAGCACTGAAAGCTGTTGCTAGCCAGCACCCTTCCTTGGAAGCGCTTTTGTAGGCCTAAGAACACTGGGGCTCTGGGCTTCTCTAGCCACCTAATCTTGTGCTCATCCTCTCGCGCACTCTAAAGAGAGCTCAGGTGAGAAATTGCAAACGTCGAGCAATTGCTCAGAGATGAAAAGTGCCAGCACTGAAAGCTGTTGCTAGCTAGCAGCCTTCCTTGGAAGCGCTTTTGTAGGCCTAAGAACACTGGGGCTCTGGGCTTCTCTAGCCACCTAATCTTGTGCTCATCCTCTCGCGCACTCTAAAGAGAGCTCAGGTGAGAAATTGCAAACGTCGAGCAATTGCTCAGAGATGAAAAGTGCCAGCACTGAAAGCTGTTGCTAGCCAGCACCCTTCCTTGGAAGCGCTTTCACAGGCGCAGCAACACTGGGGCTTTGCGCTTCTCTAGCCACCAAACGTCACGGTCATTCTCCATCCGTCTCGTAGACACGAGCTGAGAGATTGCAAACGTCGAGCAATTGCTCAGAGATGAAAAGTGCCAGCACTGAAAGCTGTTGCTAGCCAGCACCCTTCCTTGGAAGTGCTTTTGTAGCCCTAAGAACACTGGGGCTTTGCGCTTCTCTAGCCACCTAATCTTCTGCTCATCCTCTCGCGCAGTCTAAAGAGAGCTCAGGTGAGAAATTGCAAACGTCGAGCAATTGCTCAGAGATGAAAAGTGCCAGCACTGAAAGCTCTTGCTAGCCAGCACCCTTCCTTGGAAGCGCTTTCACAGGCGCAGCAACACTGGGGCTTTGCGCTTCTCTACCCACCAAACGTCACGGTCATTCTCTTTCCGTCTCGTAGACACGAGTTGAGAAATTGCAAACGTCGAGCAATTGCTCAGAGATGAAAAGTGCCAGCACTGAAAGCTGTTGCTAGCCAGCACCCTTCCTTGGAAGCGCTTTCACAGGCGCAGCAACACTGGGGCTTTGCGCTTCTCTAGCCACCAAACGTCACAGTCATTCTCTTTCCGTCTCGTAGACACGAGTTGAGAAATTGCAAAGGTCGAGCAATTGCTCAGAGATGAAAAGTGCCAGCACTGAAAGCTCTTGCTAGCCAGCACCCTTCCTTGGAAGCGCTTTTGTAGGCCTAAGAACACTGGGGCTCTGGGCTTCTCTAGCCACCTAATCTTCTGCTCATCCTCTCGCGCACTCTAAAGAGAGCTCAGGTGAGAAATTACAAACGTCGAGCAATTGCTCAGAGATGAAAAGTGCCAGCACTGAAAGCTGTTGCTAGCCAGCACCCTTCCTTGGAAGCGCTTTTTTAGGCCTAAGAACACTGGGGCTTTGCGCTTCTCTAGCCACCTAATCTTCTGCTCATTCTCTCGCGCACTCTAAAGGGTGCTCAGGTGAGAAATTGCAAACGTCGAGCAATTGCTCAGAGATGAAAAGTGCCAGCACTGAAAGCTGTTGCTAGCCAGCACCCTTCCTTGGAAGCGCTTTTGTAGGCCTAAGAACACTGGGGCTTTGCGCTTCTCTAGCCACCTAATCTTCTGCTCATTCTCTCGCGCACTCTAAAGGGTGCTCAGGTGAGAAATTACAAACGTCGAGCAATTGCTCAGAGATGAAAAGTGCCAGCACTGAAAGCTCTTGCTAGCCAGCACCCTTCCTTGGAAGCGCTTTCACAGGCGCAGCAACACTGGGGCTTTGCGCTTCTCTACCCACCAAACGTCACGGTCATTCTCTTTCCGTCTCGTAGACACGAGCTGAGAAATTGCAAACGTCGAGCAATTGCTCAGAGATGAAAAGTGCCAGCACTGAAAGCTGTTGCTAGCCAGCACCCTTCCTTGGAAGCGCTTTTGTAGGCCTAAGAACACTGGGGCTCTGGGCTTCTCTAGCCACCTAATCTTCTGCTCATCCTCTCGCGCACTCTAAAGAGAGCTCAGGTGAGAAATTGCAAATGTCCAGCAATTGCTCAGAGATGAAAAGTGCCAGCACTGAAAGCTGTTGCTAGCCAGCACCCTTCCTTGGAAGCGCTTTTGTAGGCCTAAGAACACTGGGGCTTTGCGCTTCTCTAGCCACCTAATCTTCTGCTCATTCTCTCGCGCACTCTAAAGGGTGCTCAGGTGAGAAATTGCAAACGTCCAGCAATTGCTCAGAGATGAAAAGTGCCAGCACTGAAAGCTGTTGCTAGCCAGCCCCCTTCCTTGGAAGCGCTTTCACAGGCGCAGTAACACTGGGGCTTTGCGCTTCTCTAGCCACGAAACGTCACGGTCATTCTCTTTCCGTCTCGTAGACACGAGCTGAGACATTGCAAACGTCCAGCAATTGCTCAGAGATGAAAAGTGCCAGCACTGAAAGCTGTTGCTAGCCAGCAGCCTTCCTTGGAAGCGCTTTCACAGGCGCAGCAACACTGGGGCTTTGCGCTTCTCTAGCCACCAAACGTCACGGTCATTCTCTTTCCGTCTCGTAGACACGAGCTGAGAAATTGCAAACGTCCAGCAATTGCTCAGGGATGAAAAGTGCCAGCACTGAAAGCTGCTGCTAGCCAGCACCCTTCCTTGGAAGCGCTTTTGTAGGCCTAAGAACACTGGGGCTTTGCACTTCTCTAGCCACCTAATCTTGTGCTCATCCTCTCGCGCACTCTAAAGAGAGCTCAGGTGAGAAATTGCAAACGTCGAGCAATTGCTCAGAGATGAAAAGTGCCAGCACTGAAAGCTGTTGCTAGCCAGCACCCTTCCTTGGAAGCGCTTTCACAGGCGCAGCAACACTGGGGCTTTGCGCTTCTCTAGCCACCAAACGTCACGGTCATTCTCTTTCCGTCTCGTAGACACGAGCTGAGAAATTGCAAACGTCGAGCAATTGCTCAGAGATGAAAAGTGCCAGCACTGAAAGCTGTTGCTAGCCAGCACCCTTCCTTGGAAGCGCTTTCACAGGCGCAGCAACACTGGGGCTTTGCGCTTCTCTAGCCACCAAACGTCACGGTCATTCTCTTTCCGTCTCGTAGACACGAGCTGAGAGATTGCAAACGTCGAGCAATTGCTCAGAGATGAAAAGTGCCAGCACTGAAAGCTGTTGCTAGCCAGCACCCTTCCTTGGAAGCGCTTTTGTAGCCCTAAGAACACTGGGGCTCTGCGCTTCTCTAGCCACCTAATCTTGTGCTCATCCTCTCGCGCACTCTAAAGAGAGCTCAGGTGAGAAATTGCAAACGTTGAGCAATTGCTCAGAGATGAAAAGTGCCAGCACTGAAAGCTCTTGCTAGCCAGCACCCTTCCTTGGAAGCGCTTTCACAGGCGCAGCAACACTGGGGCTTTGCGCTTCTCTAGCCACCAAACGTCACGGTCATTCTCTTTCCATCTCGTAGACACGAGCTGAGAAATTGCAAACGTCCAGCAATTGCTCAGAGATGAAAAGTGCCAGCACTGAAAGCTGTTGCTAGCCAGCACCCTTCCTTGGAAGCGTTTTGTAGGCCTAAGAAGACTGGGGCTTTGCGCTTCTCTAGCCACCTAATCTTGTGCTCATCCTCTCGCGCACTCTAAAGAGAGCTCAGGTGAGAAATTGCAAACGTCGAGCAATTGCTCAGAGATGAAAAGTGCCAGCACTGAAAGCTGTTGCTAGCCAGCAGCCTTCCTTGGAAGCGCTTTTGTAGGCCTAAGAACACTGGGGCTTTGCGCTTCTCTAGCCACCAAACGTCACGGTCATTCTCTTTCCGTCTCGTAGACACGAGCTGAGAAATTGCAAACGTCCAGCAATTGCTCAGAGATGAAAAGTGCCAGCACTGAAAGCTGTTGCTAACCAGCAGCCTTCCTTGGAAGTGCTTTTGTAGCCCTAAGCACTCTGGGGCTTTGCGCTTCTCTAGCCACCTAATCTTGTGCTCATCCTCTCGCGCACTCTAAAGAGAGCTCAGGTGAGAAATTGCAAACGTCCAGCAATTGCTCAGAGATGAAAAGTGCCAGCACTGAAAGCTGTTGCTAGCCAGCAGCCTTCCTTGGAAGCGCTTTCACAGGCGCAGCAACACTGGGGCTTTGCGCTTCTCTAGCTACCAAAAGTCATGGTCATTCTCTTTCCGTCTCGTAGACATGAGCTGAGAAATTGCAAACGTCCAGCAATTGCTCAGAGATGAAAAGTGCCAGCACTGAAAGCTCTTGCTAGCCAGCACCCTTCCTTGGAAGCGCTTTCACAGGCGCAGCAACACTGGGGCTTTGCGCTTCTCTAGCCACCAAACGTCACGGTCATTCTCTTTCCGTCTCGTAGACACGAGCTGAGAAATTGCAAACGTCGAGCAATTGCTCAGAGATGAAAAGTGCCAGCACTGAAAGCTGTTGCTAGCCAGCACCCTTCCTTGGAAGCGCTTTTGTAGGCCTAAGAACAGTGGGGCTCTGGGCTTCTCTAGCCACCTAATCTTGTGCTCATCCTCTCGCGCACTCTAAAGAGAGCTCAGGTGTGAAATTGCAAACGTCGAGCAATTGCTCAGAGATGAAAAGTGCCAGCACTGAAAGCTGTTGCTAGCCAGCACCCTTCCTTGGAAGCGCTTTTGTAGGCCTAAGAACAGTGGGGCTCTGGGCTTCTCTAGCCACCTAATCTTGTGCTCATCCTCTCGCGCACTCTAAAGAGAGCTCAGGTGAGAAATTGCAAACGTCGAGCAATTGCTCAGAGATGAAAAGTGCCAGCACTGAAAGCTGTTGCTAGCCAGCACCCTTCCTTGGAAGCGCTTTCACAGGCGCAGCAACACTGGGGCTTTGCGCTTCTCTAGCCACCAAACGTCATGGTCATTCTCCATCCGTCTCGTAGACACGAGCTGAGAGATTGCAAACGTCCAGCAATTGCTCAGAGATGAAAAGTGCCAGCACTGAAAGCTGTTGCTAGCCAGCACCCTTCCTTGGAAGCGCTTTCACAGGCGCAGCAACACTGGGGCTTTGCGCTTCTCTAGCCACCAAAAGTCACGGTCATTCTCTTTCCGTCTCGTAGACATGAGCTGAGAAATTGCAAACGTCCAGCAATTGCTCAGAGATGAAAAGTGCCAGCACTGAAAGCTGTTGCTAGCCAGCCCCCTTCCTTGGAAGCGCTTTTGTAGGCCTAAGAACACTGGGGATTTGCGCTTCTCTAGCCACCTAATCTTCTGCTCATTCTCTCGCGCACTCTGAAGAGAGCTCAGGTGAGAAATTGCAAACGTCGAGCAATTGCTCAGAGATGAAAAGTGCCAGCACTGAAAGCTGTTGCTAGCCAGCACCCTTCCTTGGAAGCGCTTTCACAGGCGCAGCAACACTGGGGCTTTGCGCTTCTCTAGCCACCAAACGTCACGGTCATTCTCTTTCCGTCTCGTAGACACGAGCTGAGAAATTGCAAACGTCGAGCAATTGCTCAGAGATGAAAAGTGCCAGCACTGAAAGCTGTTGCTAGCCAGCACCCTTCCTTGGAAGCGCTTTTGTAGGCCTAAGAACACTGGGGCTCTGGGCTTCTCTAGCCACCTAATCTTGTGCTCATCCTCTCGCGCACTCTAAAGAGAGCTCAGGTGAGAAATTGCAAACGTCGAGCAATTGCTCAGAGATGAAAAGTGCCAGCACTGAAAGCTGTTGCTAGCTAGCAGCCTTCCTTGGAAGCGCTTTTGTAGGCCTAAGAACACTGGGGCTCTGGGCTTCTCTAGCCACCTAATCTTGTGCTCATCCTCTCGCGCACTCTAAAGAGAGCTCAGGTGAGAAATTGCAAACGTCGAGCAATTGCTCAGAGATGAAAAGTGCCAGCACTGAAAGCTCTTGCTAGCCAGCACCCTTCCTTGGAAGCGCTTTCACAGGCGCAGCAACACTGGGGCTTTGCGCTTCTCTAGCCACCAAACGTCACGGTCATTCTCCATCCGTCTCGTAGACACGAGCTGAGAGATTGCAAACGTCGAGCAATTGCTCAGAGATGAAAAGTGCCAGCACTGAAAGCTGTTGCTAGCCAGCACCCTTCCTTGGAAGTGCTTTTGTAGCCCTAAGAACACTGGGGCTTTGCGCTTCTCTAGCCACCTAATCTTCTGCTCATCCTCTCGCGCAGTCTAAAGAGAGCTCAGGTGAGAAATTGCAAACGTCGAGCAATTGCTCAGAGATGAAAAGTGCCAGCACTGAAAGCTGTTGCTAGCCAGCACCCTTCCTTGGAAGCGCTTTCACAGGCGCAGCAACACTGGGGCTTTGCGCTTCTCTACCCACCAAACGTCACGGTCATTCTCTTTCCGTCTCGTAGACACGAGTTGAGAAATTGCAAACGTCGAGCAATTGCTCAGAGATGAAAAGTGCCAGCACTGAAAGCTGTTGCTAGCCAGCACCCTTCCTTGGAAGCGCTTTCACAGGCGCAGCAACACTGGGGCTTTGCGCTTCTCTAGCCACCAAACGTCACAGTCATTCTCTTTCCGTCTCGTAGACACGAGTTGAGAAATTGCAAAGGTCGAGCAATTGCTCAGAGATGAAAAGTGCCAGCACTGAAAGCTCTTGCTAGCCAGCACCCTTCCTTGGAAGCGCTTTTGTAGGCCTAAGAACACTGGGGCTCTGGGCTTCTCTAGCCACCTAATCTTCTGCTCATCCTCTCGCGCACTCTAAAGAGAGCTCAGGTGAGAAATTGCAAATGTCCAGCAATTGCTCAGAGATGAAAAGTGCCAGCACTGAAAGCTGTTGCTAGCCAGCACCCTTCCTTGGAAGCGCTTTCGCAGGCGCAGCAACACTGGGGCTTTGCGCTTCTCTAGCCACCTAATCTTCTGCTCATTCTCTCGCGCACTCTAAAGGGTGCTCAGGTGAGAAATTGCAAACGTCGAGCAATTGCTCAGAGATGAAAAGTGCCAGCACTGAAAGCTGTTGCTAGCCAGCACCCTTCCTTGGAAGCGCTTTTGTAGGCCTAAGAACACTGGGGCTTTGCGCTTCTCTAGCCACCTAATCTTCTGCTCATTCTCTCGCGCACTCTAAAGGGTGCTCAGGTGAGAAATTACAAACGTCGAGCAATTGCTCAGAGATGAAAAGTGCCAGCACTGAAAGCTCTTGCTAGCCAGCACCCTTCCTTGGAAGCGCTTTCACAGGCGCAGCAACACTGGGGCTTTGCGCTTCTCTACCCACCAAACGTCACGGTCATTCTCTTTCCGTCTCGTAGACACGAGCTGAGAAATTGCAAACGTCGAGCAATTGCTCAGAGATGAAAAGTGCCAGCACTGAAAGCTGTTGCTAGCCAGCACCCTTCCTTGGAAGCGCTTTTGTAGGCCTAAGAACACTGGGGCTCTGGGCTTCTCTAGCCACCTAATCTTCTGCTCATCCTCTCGCGCACTCTAAAGAGAGCTCAGGTGAGAAATTGCAAATGTCCAGCAATTGCTCAGAGATGAAAAGTGCCAGCACTGAAAGCTGTTGCTAGCCAGCACCCTTCCTTGGAAGCGCTTTTGTAGGCCTAAGAACACTGGGGCTTTGCGCTTCTCTAGCCACCTAATCTTCTGCTCATTCTCTCGCGCACTCTAAAGGGTGCTCAGGTGAGAAATTGCAAACGTCCAGCAATTGCTCAGAGATGAAAAGTGCCAGCACTGAAAGCTGTTGCTAGCCAGCCCCCTTCCTTGGAAGCGCTTTCACAGGCGCAGTAACACTGGGGCTTTGCGCTTCTCTAGCCACGAAACGTCACGGTCATTCTCTTTCCGTCTCGTAGACACGAGCTGAGACATTGCAAACGTCCAGCAATTGCTCAGAGATGAAAAGTGCCAGCACTGAAAGCTGTTGCTAGCCAGCAGCCTTCCTTGGAAGCGCTTTCACAGGCGCAGCAACACTGGGGCTTTGCGCTTCTCTAGCCACCAAACGTCACGGTCATTCTCTTTCCGTCTCGTAGACACGAGCTGAGAAATTGCAAACGTCCAGCAATTGCTCAGAGATGAAAAGTGCCAGCACTGAAAGCTGTTGCTAGCCAGCACCCTTCCTTGGAAGCGCTTTTGTAGGCCTAAGAACACTGGGGCTCTGGGCTTCTCTAGCCACCTAATCTTGTGCTCATCCTCTCGCGCACTCTAAAGAGAGCTCAGGTGAGAAATTGCAAACGTCGAGCAATTGCTCAGAGATGAAAAGTGCCAGCACTGAAAGCTGTTGCTAGCCAGCACCCTTCCTTGGAAGCGCTTTCACAGGCGCAGCAACACTGGGGCTTTGCGCTTCTCTAGCCACGAAACGTCACGGTCATTCTCTTTCCGTCTCGTAGACACGACCTGAGAAATTGCAAACGTGGAGCAATTGCTCAGAGATGAAAAGTGCCAGCACTGAAAGCTGTTGCTAGCCAGCACCCTTCCTTGGAAGCGCTTTTGTAGGCCTAAAAACACTGGGGATTTGCGCTTCTCTACCCACCTAATCTTGTGCTCATCCTCTCGCGCACTCTAAAGAGAGCTCAGGTGAGAAATTGCAAATGTCCAGCAATTGCTCAGAGATGAAAAGTGCCAGCACTGAAAGCTGTTGCTAGCCAGCACCCTTCCTTGGAAGCGCTTTTGTAGGCCTAAGAACACTGGGGCTTTGCGCTTCTCTAGCCACATAATCTTCTGCTCATTCTCTCGCGCACTCTAAAGGGTGGCTCAGGTGAGAAATTGCAAACGTCGAGCAATTGCTCAGAGATGAAAAGTGCCAGCACTGAAAGCTGTTGCTAGCCAGCACCCTTCCTTGGAAGCGCTTTCACAGGCGCAGCAACACTGGGGCTTTGCGCTTCTCTAGCCACCAAACGTCACGGTCCTTCTCTTTCCGTCTCGTAGACACGAGCTGAGAAATTGCAAACGTCCAGCAATTGCTCAGAGATGAAAAGTGCCAGCACTGAAAGCTGTTGCTAGCCAGCCCCCTTCCTTGGAAGCGCTTTTGTAGGCCTAAGAACACTGGGGCTTTGCGCTTCTCTAGCCACCTAATCTTCTGCTCATCCTCTCGCGCACTCTAAAGAGAGCTCAGGTGAGAAATTGCAAACGTCCAGCAATTGCTCAGAGATGAAAAGTGCCAGCACTGAAAGCTGTTGCTAGCCAGCACCCTTCCTTGGAAGCGCTTTCACAGGCGCAGCAACACTGGGGCTTTGCGCTTCTCTACCCACCAAACGTCACGGTCATTCTCTTTCCGTCTCGTAGACACGAGCTGAGAAATTGCAAACGTCGAGCAATTGCTCAGAGATGAAAAGTGCCAGCACTGAAAGCTGTTGCTAGCCAGCCCCCTTCCTTGGAAGCGCTTTTGTAGGCCTAAGAACACTGGGGCTCTGGGCTTCTCTAGCCACCTAATCTTGTGCTCATCCTCTCGCGCACTCTAAAGAGAGCTCAGGTGAGAAATTGCAAACGTCGAGCAATTGCTCAGAGATGAAAAGTGCCAGCACTGAAAGCTCTTGCTAGCCAGCCCCCTTCCTTGGAAGCGCTTTCACAGGCGCAGCAACACTGGCACTTTGCGCTTCTCTACCCACCAAACGTCACGGTCATTCTCTTTCCGTCTCGTAGACACGAGCTGAGAGATTGCAAACGTCGAGCAATTGCTCAGAGATGAAAAGTGCCAGCACTGAAAGCTGTTGCTAGCCAGCAGCCTTCCTTGGAAGCGCTTTTGTAGGCCTAAGAACACTGGGGCTCTGGGCTTCTCTAGCCACCTAATCTTGTGCTCATCCTCTCGCGCACTCTAAAGAGAGCTCAGGTGAGAAATTGCAAATGTCCAGCAATTGCTCAGAGATGAAAAGTGCCAGCACTGAAAGCTCTTGCTAGACAGCAGCCTTCCTTGGAAGCGCTTTCACAGGCGCAGCAACACTGGGGCTTTGCGCTTCTCTAGCCACCAAACGTCACGGTCATTCTCTTTCCGTCTCGTAGACACGAGCTGAGAAATTGCAAACGTCCAGCAATTGCTCAGAGATGAAAAGTGCCAGCACTGAAAGCTGTTGCTAGCCAGCAGCCTTCCTTGGAAGCGCTTTTGTAGGCCTAAGAACACTGGGGCTTTGCGCTTCTCTAGCCACCTAATCTTCTGCTCATCCTCTCGCGCACTCTAAAGAGAGCTCAGGTGAGAAATTGCAAACGTCCAGCAATTGCTCAGAGATGAAAAGTGCCAGCAGTGAAAGCTCTTGCTAGCCAGCACCCTTCCTTGGAAGCGCTTTCGCAGGCGCAGCAACACTGGGGCTTTGCGCTTCTCTACCCACCAAACGTCACGGTCATTCTCTTTCCGTCTCGTAGACACGAGCTGAGAAATTGCAAACGTCGAGCAATTGCTCAGAGATGAAAAGTGCCAGCACTGAAAGCTGTTGCTAGCCAGCACCCTTCCTTGGAAGCGCTTTTGTAGGCCTAAGAACACTGGGGCTCTGGGCTTCTCTAGCCACCTAATCTTCTGCTCATCCTCTCGCGCACTCTAAAGAGAGCTCAGGTGAGAAATTGCAAACGTCGAGCAATTGCTCAGAGATGAAAAGTGCCAGCACTGAAAGCTGTTGCTAGCCAGCACCCTTCCTTGGAAGCGCTTTCACAGGCGCAGCAACACTGGGGCTTTGCGCTTCTCTAGCCACCAAACGTCACGGTCATTCTCTTTCCGTCTCGTAGACACGAGCTGAGAAATTGCAAACGTCGAGCAATTGCTCAGAGATGAAAAGTGCCAGCACTGAAAGCTGTTGCTAGCCAGCACCCTTCCTTGGAAGTGCTTTTGTAGGCCTAAGCACACTGGGGCTCTGGGCTTCTCTAGCCACCTAATCTTCTGCTCATCCTCTCGCGCAATCTAAAGAGAGCTCAGGTGAGAAATTGCAAATGTCCAGCAATTGCTCAGAGATGAAAAGTGCCAGCACTGAAAGCTGTTGCTAGCCAGCACCCTTCCTTGGAAGCGCTTTTGTAGGCCTAAGAACACTGGGGCTATGGGCTTCTCTAGCCACCTCATCTTCTGCTCATCCTCTCGCGCACTCTAAAGAGAGCTCAGGTGAGAAATTGCAAACGTCGAGCAATTGCTCAGAGATGAAAAGTGCCAGCACTGAAAGCTGTTGCTAGCCAGCACCCTTCCTTGGAAGCGCTTTTGTAGGCCTAAGAACACTGATGCTTTGCGCTTCTCTAGCCACCTAATTTTGTGCTCATTCTCTCGCGCACTCTAAAGGGTGATCAGGTGAGAAATTGCAAACGTCGAGCAATTGCTCAGAGATGAAAAGTGCCAGCACTGAAAGCTGTTGCTAGCCAGCACCCTTCCTTGGAAGCGCTTTCACAGGCGCAGCAACACTGGGGCTTTGCGCTTCTCTAGCCACCAAACGTCACGGTCATTCTCTTTCCGTCTCGTAGACACGAGCTGAGAAATTGCAAACGTCGAGCAATTGCTCAGAGAGGAAAAGTGCCAGCACTGAAAGCTGTTGCTAGCCAGCACCCTTCCTTGGAAGCGCTTTTGTAGGCCTAAGAAGACTGGGGCTCTGGGCTTCTCTAGCCACCTAATCTTCTGCTCATCCTCTCGCGCACTCTAAAGAGAGCTCAGGTGAGAAATTGCAAACGTCGAGCAATTGCTCAGAGATGAAAAGTGCCAGCACTGAAAGCTGTTGCTAGCCAGCACCCTTCCTTGGAAGCGCTTTCACAGGCGCAGCAACACTGGGGCTTTGCACTTCTCTACCCACCAAACGTCACGGTCATTCTCTTTCCGTCTCGTAGACACGAGCTGAGAAATTGCAAACGTCCAGCAATTGCTCAGAGATGAAAAGTGCCAGCACTGAAAGCTGTTGCTAGCCAGCAGCCTTCCTTGGAAGCGCTTTTGTAGGCCTAAGAACACTGGGGCTCTGGGCTTCTCTAGCCACCTAATCTTCTGCTCATCCTCTCGCGCACTCTAAAGAGAGCTCAGGTGAGAAATTGCAAACGTCCAGCAATTGCTCAGAGAGTAAAAGTGCCAGCACTGAAAGCTCTTGCTAGACAGCACCCTTCCTTGGAAGCGCTTTTGTAGGCCTAAGAACACTGGGGCTTTGCGCTTCTCCAGCCACCTAATCTTGTGCTCATCCTTTCGCGCACTCTAAAGAGAGCTCAGGTGAGAAATTGCAAACGTCCAGCAATTGCTCAGAGATGAAAAGTGCCAGCACTGAAAGCTGTTGCTAGCCAGCACCCTTCCTTGGAAGCGCTTTCACAGGCGCAGCAACACTGGGGCTCTGCGCTTCTCTAGCCACCAAACGTCACGGTCCTTCTCTTTCCGTCTCGTAGACACGAGCTGAGAAATTGCAAACGTCGAGCAATTGCTCAGAGATGAAAAGTGCCAGCACTGAAAGCTGTTGCTAGCCAGCACCCTTCCTTGGAAGCGCTTTTGTAGGCCTAAGAACAGTGGGGCTCTGGGCTTCTCTAGCCACCGAATCTTCTGCTCATCCTCTCGCGCAGTCTAAAGAGAGCTCAGGTGAGAAATTGCAAATGTCCAGCAATTGCTCAGAGATGAAAAGTGCCAGCACTGAAAGCTCTTGCTAGCCAGCACCCTTCCTTGGAAGCGCTTTCACAGGTGCAGCAACACTGGGGCTTTGCGCTTCTCTAGCCACCAAACGTCACAGTCATTCTCTTTCCGTCTCGTAGACACGAGCTGAGAAATTGCAAACATCGAGCAATTGCTCAGAGATGAAAAGTGCCAGCACTGAAAGCTGTTGCTAGCCAGCACCCTTCCTTGGAAGCGCTTTTGTAGGCCTAAGAAGACTGGGGCTCTGGGCTTCTCTAGCCACCTAATCTTCTGCTCATCCTCTCGCGCACTCTAAAGGGTGCTCAGGTGAGAAATTACAAACGTCGAGCAATTGCTCAGAGATGAAAAGTGCCAGCACTGAAAGCTGTTGCTAGTCAGCAGCCTTCCTTGGAAGCGCTTTCACAGGCGCAGCAACACTGGGGCTCTGGGCTTCTCTAGCCACCTAATCTTGTGCTCATCCTCTCGCGCAATGTAAAGAGAGCGCAGGTGAGAAATTGCAAACGTCCAGCAATTGCTCAGAGATGAAAAGTGCCAGCACTGAAAGCTCTTGCTAGCCAGCACCCTTCCTTGGAAGCGCTTTCACAGGTGCAGCAACACTGGGGCTTTGCGCTTCTCTAGCCACCAAACGTCACGGTCCTTCTATTTCCGTCTCGTAGACACGAGCTGAGAAATTGCAAACGTCGAGCAATTGCTCAGAGATGAAAAGTGCCAGCACTGAAAGCTCTTGCTAGCCAGCAGCCTTCCTTGGAAGCGCTTTTGTAGGCCTAAGAACACTGGGGCTCTGGGCTTCTCTAGCCACCTAATCTTCTGCTCATCCTCTCGCGCACTCTAAAGAGAGCTCAGGTGAGAAATTGCAAATGTCCAGCAATTGCTCAGAGATGAAAAGTGCCAGCACTGAAAGCTCTTGCTAGCCAGCACCCTTCCTTGGAAGCGCTTTCACAGGCGCAGCAACACTGGGGCTTTGCGCTTCTCTACCCACCAAACGTCACGGTCATTCTCTTTCCGTCTCGTAGACACGAGCTGAGAAATTGCAAACGTCGAGCAATTGCTCAGAGATGAAAAGTGCCAGCACTGAAAGCTGTTGCTAGCCAGCCCCCTTCCTTAGAAGCGCTTTTGTAGGCCTAAGAACACTGGGGCTTTGCGCTTCTCTAGCCACCTAATCTTCTGCTCATTCTCTCGCGCACTCTAAAGGGTGCTCAGGTGAGAAATTGCAAACGTCCAGCAATTGCTCAGAGATGAAAAGTGCCAGCACTGAAAGCTCTTGCTAGCCAGCACCCTTCCTTGGAAGCGCTTTCGCAGGCGCAGCAACACTGGCACTTTGCGCTTCTCTAGCCACCAAACGTCATGGTCATTCTCTTTCCGTCTCGTAGACACGAGCTGAGAAATTGCAAACGTCCAGCAATTGCTCAGAGATGAAAAGTGCCAGCACTGAAAGCTCTTGCTACCCAGCACCCTTCCTTGGAAGCGCTTTTGTAGGCCTAAGAACAGTGGGGCTCTGGGCTTCTCTAGCCACCTAGTCTTCTGCTCATCCTCTCGCGCACTCTAAAGAGAGCTCAGGTGAGAAATTGCAAACGTCCAGCAATTGCTCAGAGATGAAAAGTGCCAGCACTGAAAGCTGTTGCTAGCCAGCAGCCTTCCTTGGAAGCGCTTTCACAGGCGCAGCAACACTGGGGCTTTGCGCTTCTCTAGCCACCAAACGTCACGGTCCTTCTATTTCTGTCTCGTAGACACGAGCTGAGAAATTGCAAACGTCCAGCAATTGCTCAGAGATGAAAAGTGCCAGCACTGAAAGCTGTTGCTAGCCAGCACCCTTCCTTGGAAGCGCTTTCACAGGCGCAGCAACACTGGGGCTTTGCGCTTCTCTAGCCACCAAACGTCATGGTCATTCTCTTTCCGTCTCGTAGACACGAGCTGAGAAATTGCAAACGTCGAGCAATTGCTCAGAGAGGAAAAGTGCCAGCACTGAAAGCTGTTGCTAGCCAGCAGCCTTCCTTGGAAGTGCTTTTGTAGGCCTAAGCACACTGGGGCTCTGGGCTTCTCTAGCCACCCAATCTTCTGCTCATCCTCTCGCACAATCTAAAGAGAGCTCAGGAGAGAAATTGCAAACGTCGAGCAATTGCTCAGAGATGAAAAGTGCCAGCACTGAAAGCTGTTGCTAGCCAGCAGCCTTCCTTGGAAGCGCTTTCACAGGCGCAGCAACACTGGGGCTTTGTGCTTCTCTAGCCACCAAACGTCACGGTCCTTCTATTTCGATCTCGTAGACACGAGCTGAGAAATTGCAAACGTCCAGCAATTGCTCAGAGATGAAAAGTGCCAGCACTGAAAGCTGTTGCTAGCCAGCACCCTTCCTTGGAAGCGCTTTCACAGGTGCAGCAACACTGGGGCTTTGCGCTTCTCTACCCACCAAACGTCACGGTCCTTCTCTTTCCGTCTCGTAGACACGAGCTGAGAAATTGCAAACGTCGAGCAATTGCTCAGAGATGAAAAGTGCCAGCACTGAAAGCTGTTGCTAGCCAGCAGCCTTCCTTGGAAGTGCTTTTGTAGGCCTAAGAGCACTGGGGCTCTGGGCTTCTCTAGCCACCTAATCTTGTGCTCATCCTCTCGCGCAATCTAAAGAGAGCTCAGGTGAGAAATTGCAAACGTCCAGCAATTGCTCAGAGATGAAAAGTGCCAGCACTGAAAGCTGTTGCTAGCCAGCACCCTTCCTTGGAAGCGCTTTCACAGGCGCAGCAACACTGGGGCTTTGCGCTTCTCTAGCCACCAAACGTCACGGTCATTCTCTTTCCGTCTCGTAGACACGAGCTGAGAAATTGCAAACGTCGAGCAATTGCTCAGAGATGAAAAGTGCCAGCACTGAAAGCTGTTGCTAGCCAGCACCCTTCCTTGGAAGCGCTTTTGTAGGCCTAAGAACACTGGGGCTCTGGGCTTCTCTAGCCACCTAATCTTCTGCTCATCCTCTCGCGCACTCTAAAGAGAGCTCAGGTGAGAAATTGCAAAGGTCGAGCAATTGCTCAGAGATGAAAAGTGCCAGCACTGAAAGCTGTTGCTAGCCAGCAGCCTTCCTTGGAAGCGCTTTCACAGGCGCAGCAACACTGGGGCTTTGCGCTTCTCTAGCCACCAAACGTCACGGTCCTTCTATTTCCGTCTCGTAGACACGAGCTGAGAAATTGCAAATGTCCAGCAATTGCTCAGAGATGAAAAGTGCCAGCACTGAAAGCTGTTGCTAGCCAGCACCCTTCCTTGGAAGCGCTTTCACAGGCGCAGCAACACTGGGGCTTTGCGCTTCTCTAGCCACCAAACGTCACGGTCATTCTCTTTCCGTCTCGTACACACGAGCTGAGAAATTGCAAACGTCGAGCAATTGCTCAGAGATGAAAAGTGCCAGCACTGAAAGCTGTTGCTAGCCAGCACCCTTCCTTGGAAGTGCTTTTGTAGGCCTAAGAACACTGGGGCTCTGGGCTTCTCTAGCCACCTAATCTTCTGCTCATCCTCTCGCGCAAGCTAAAGAGAGCTCAGGTGAGAAATTGCAAACGTCGAGCAATTGCTCAGAGATGAAAAGTGCCAGCACTGAAAGCTGTTGCTAGCCAGCACCCTTCCTTGGAAGCGCTTTCACAGGCGCAGCAACACTGGGGCTTTGCGCTTCTCTAGCCACCAAACGTCACGGTCCTTCTATTTCCGTCTCGTAGACACGACCTGAGAAATTGCAAATGTCCAGCAATTGCTCAGAGATGAAAAGTGCCAGCACTGAAAGCTGTTGCTAGCCAGCACCCTTCCTTGGAAGCGCTTTCACAGGCGCAGCAACACTGGGGCTTTGCGCTTCTCTAGCCACCAAACGTCACGGTCCTTCTCTTTCCGTCTTGTAGACACGAGCTGAGAAATTGCAAACGTCGAGCAATTGCTCAGAGATGAAAAGTGCCAGCAGTGAAAGCTGTTGCTAGCCAGCACCCTTCCTTGGAAGTGCTTTTGTAGGCCTAAGAGCACTGGGGCTCTGGGCTTCTCTAGCCACCTAATCTTCTGCTCATCCTCTCGCGCAATCTAAAGAGAGCTCAGGTGAGAAATTGCAAACGTCCAGCAATTGCTCAGAGATGAAAAGTGCCAGCACTGAAAGCTGTTGCTAGCCAGCAGCCTTCCTTGGAAGCGCTTTCACAGGCGCAGCAACACTGGGGCTTTGCGCTTCTCTAGCCACCAAACGTCACGGTCATTCTCTTTCCGTCTCGTAGACACGAGCTGAGAAATTGCAAACGTCCAGCAATTGCTCAGAGATGAAAAGTGCCAGCACTGAAAGCTGTTGCTAGCCAGCAGCCTTCCTTGGAAGCGCTTTTTTAGGCCTGAGAACACTGGGGCTTTGCGCTTCTCTAGCCACCTAATCTTCTGCTCATCCTCTCGCGCACTCTAAAGGGTGCTCAGGTGAGAAATTACAAACGTCGAGCAATTGCTCAGAGATGAAAAGTGCCAGCACTGAAAGCTGTTGCTAGCCAGCACCCTTCCTTGGAAGCGCTTTTGTAGGCCTAAGAACACTGGGGCTTTGCGATTCTCTAGCCACCTAATCTTCTGCTCATTCTCTCGCGTACTCTAAAGGGTGCTCAGGTGAGAAATTGCAAATGTCCAGCAATTGCTCAGAGATGAAAAGTGCCAGCACTGAAAGCTGTTGCTAGCCAGCAGCCTTCCTTGGAAGCGCTTTCACAGGTGCAGCAACACTGGGGCTTTGCGCTTCTCTAGCCACCAAACGTCACGGTCATTCTCTTTCCGTCTCGTAGACACGAGCTGAGAAATTGCAAACGTCGAGCAATTGCTCAGAGATGAAAAGTGCCAGCACTGAAAGCTGTTGCTAGCCAGCACCCTTCCTTGGAAGCGCTTTCACAGGCGCAGCAACACTGGGGCTTTGCGCTTCTCTAGCCACCAAACGTCACAGTCATTCTCTTTCCGTCTCGTAGACACGAGCTGAGAAATTGCAAACGTCCAGCAATTGCTCAGAGATGAAAAGTGCCAGCACTGAAAGCTGTTGCTAGCCACACCCTTCCTTGGAAGCGCTTTCACAGGCGCAGCAACACTGGGGCTTTGCGCTTCTCTAGCCACCAAACGTCACGGTCATTCTCTTTCCGTCTCGTACACACGAGCTGAGAAATTGCAAACGTCGAGCAATTGCTCAGAGATGAAAAGTGCCAGCACTGAAAGCTGTTGCTAGCCAGCACCCTTCCTTGGAAGTGCTTTTGTAGGCCTAAGCACACTGGGGCTCTGGGCTTCTCTAGCCACCTAATCTTCTGCTCATCCTCTCGCGCACTCTAAAGAGAGCTCAGGTGAGAAATTGCAAACGTCGAGCAATTGCTCAGAGATGAAAAGTGCCAGCACTGAAAGCTCTTGCTAGCCAGCACCCTTCCTTGGAAGCGCTTTCACAGGCGCAGCAACACTGGGGCTTTGCGCTTCTCTAGCCACCAAACGTCACGGTCATTCTCTTTCCGTCTCGTAGACACGAGCTGAGAGATTGCAAACGTCCAGCAATTGCTCAGAGATGAAAAGTGCCAGCACTGAAAGCTGTTGCTAGCCAGCACCCTTCCTTGGAAGCGCTTTCACAGGCGCAGCAACACTGGGGCTTTGCGCTTCTCTAGCCACCAAAAGTCACGGTCATTCTCTTTCCGTCTCGTAGACACGAGCTGAGAAATTGCAAACGTCGAGCAATTGCTCAGAGATGAAAAGTGCCAGCACTGAAAGCTGTTGCTAGCCAGCACCCTTCCTTGGAAGTGCTTTTGTAGGCCTAAGAGCACTGGGGCTCTGGGCTTCTCTAGCCACCTAATCTTCTGCTCATCCTCTCGTGCACTCTAAAGAGAGCTCAGGTGAGAAATTGCAAACGTCGAGCAATTGCTCAGAGATGAAAAGTGCCAGCACTGAAAGCTCTTGCTAGCCAGCACCCTTCCTTGGAAGCGCTTTCACAGGCGCAGCAACACTGGGGCTTTGCGCTTCTCTAGCCACCAAACGTCACGGTCCTTCTATTTCCGTCTCGTAGACACGAGCTGAGAAATTGCAAACGTTGAGCAATTGCTCAGAGATGAAAAGTGCCAGCACTGAAAGCTGTTGCTAGCCAGCACCCTTCCTTGGAAGCGCTTTCACAGGCGCAGCAACACTGGGGCTTTGCGCTTCTCTAGCCACCAAACGTCACGGTCATTCTCTTTCCGTCTCGTAGACACGAGCTGAGAAATTGCAAATGTCGAGCAATTGCTCAGAGATGAAAAGTGCCAGCACTGAAAGCTGTTGCTAGCCAGCACCCTTCCTTGGAAGTGCTTTTGTAGGCCTAAGAGCACTGGGGCTCTGGGCTTCTCTAGCCACCTAATCTTCTGCTCATCCTCTCGCGCAAGCTAAAGAGAGCTCAGGTGAGAAATTGCAAACGTCGAGCAATTGCTCAGAGATGAAAAGTGCCAGCACTGAAAGCTGTTGCTAGCCAGCAGCCTTCCTTGGAAGCGCTTTCACAGGCGCAGCAACACTGGGGCTTTGCCCTTCTCTAGCCACCAAACGTCACGGTCCTTCTATTTCCGTCTCGTAGACACGAGCTGAGAAATTGCAAACGTCCAGCAATTGCTCAGAGATGAAAAGTGCCAGCACTGAAAGCTGTTGCTAGCCAGCACCCTTCCTTGGAAGCGCTTTCACAGGTGCAGCAACACTGGGGCTTTGCGCTTCTCTGGCCACCAAACGTCACGGTCCTTTTCTTTCCGTCTCGTAGACACGAGCTGAGAAATTGCAAACGTCGAGCAATTGCTCAGAGATGAAAAGTGCCAGCACTGAAAGCTGTTGCTAGCCAGCACCCTTCCTTGGAAGTGCTTTTGTAGGCCTAAGAGCACTGGGGCTCTGGGCTTCTCTAGCCACCTAATCTTCTGCTCATCCTCTCGCGCAATCTAAAGAGAGCTCAGGTGAGAAATTGCAAACGTCCAGCAATTGCTCAGAGATGAAAAGTGCCAGCACTGAAAGCTGTTGCTAGCCAGCAGCCTTCCTTGGAAGCGCTTTCACAGGCGCAGCAACACTGGGGCTTTGCGCTTCTCTAGCCACCAAACGTCACGGTCCTTCTCTTTCCGTCTCGTAGACACGAGCTGAGAAATTGCAAACGTCCAGCAATTGCTCAGAGATGAAAAGTGCCAGCACTGAAAGCTGTTGCTAGCCAGCAGCCTTCCTTGGAAGCGCTTTTGTAGGCCTAAGAACACTGGGGCTTTGCGCTTCTCTAGCCACCTAATCTTCTGCTCATCCTCTCGCGCACTCTAAAGGGTGCTCAGGTGAGAAATTACAAACGTCGAGCAATTGCTCAGAGATGAAAAGTGCCAGCACTGAAAGCTGTTGCTAGCCAGCACCCTTCCTTGGAAGCGCTTTTGTAGGCCTAAGAACACTGGCACTTTGCGCTTCTCTACCCACCAAACGTCACGGTCATTCTCTTTCCGTCTCGTAGACACGAGCTGAGAAATTGCAAACGTCCAGCAATTGCTCAGAGATGAAAAGTGCCAGCACTGAAAGCTGTTGCTAGCCAGCACCCTTCCTTGGAAGCGCTTTTGTAGGCCTAAGAACACTGGGGCTTTGCGATTCTCTAGCCACCTAATCTTCTGCTCATCCTCTCGCATACTCTAAAGGGTGCTCAGGTGAGAAATTGCAAATGTCCAGCAATTGCTCAGAGATGAAAAGTGCCAGCACTGAAAGCTGTTGCTAGCCAGCACCCTTCCTTGGAAGCGCTTTCGCAGGCGCAGCAACACTGGGGCTTTGCGCTTCTCTAGCCACCAAACGTCACGGTCATTCTCTTTCCGTCTCGTAGACACGACCTGAGAAATTGCAAACGTCGAGCAATTGCTCAGAGATGAAAAGTGCCAGCACTGAAAGCTGTTGCTAGCCAGCAGCCTTCCTTGGAAGCGCTTTTGTAGGCCTAAGAACACTGGGGCTTTGCGCTTCTCTAGCCACCTAATCTTGTGCTCATCCTCTCGCGCACTCTAAAGAGAGCTCAGGTGAGAAATTGCAAACGTCGAGCAATTGCTCAGAGATGAAAAGTGCCAGCACTGAAAGCTGTTGCTAGCCAGCACCCTTCCTTGGAAGCGCTTTCACAGGCGCAGCAACACTGGGGCTTTGCGCTTCTCTAGCCACCAAACGTCACGGTCCTTCTATTTCCGTCTCGTAGACACGAGCTGAGAAATTGCAAACGTCCAGCAATTGCTCAGAGATGAAAAGTGCCAGCACTGAAAGCTCTTGCTAGCCAGCACCCTTCCTTGGAAGCGCTTTCACAGGTGCAGCAACACTGGGGCTTTGCGCTTCTCTACCCACCAAACGTCATGGTCATTCTCTTTCCGTCTCGTAGACACGAGCTGAGAAATGGCAAACGTCGAGCAATTGCTCAGAGATGAAAAGTGCCAGCACTGAAAGCTGTTGCTAGCCAGCACCCTTCCTTGGAAGTGCTTTTGTAGGCCTAAGAGCACTGGGGCTCTGGGCTTCTCTAGCCACCTAATCTTCTGCTCATCCTCTCGCGCAATCTAAAGAGAGCTCAGGTGAGAAATTGCAAACGTCCAGCAATTGCTCAGAGATGAAAAGTGCCAGCACTGAAAGCTGTTGCTAGCCAGCAGCCTTCCTTGGAAGCGCTTTCACAGGCGCAGCAACACTGGGGCTTTGCGCTTCTCTAGCCACCAAACGTCACGGTCATTCTCTTTCCGTCTCGTAGACACGAGCTGAGAAATTGCAAACGTCGAGCAATTGCTCAGAGATGAAAAGTGCCAGCACTGAAAGCTGTTGCTAGCCAGCACCCTTCCTTGGAAGCGCTTTTGCAGGCCTAAGAACACTGGGGCTTTGCGCTTCTCTAGCCACCTAATCTTCTGCTCATCCTCTCGCGCACTCTAAAGGGTGCTCAGGTGAGAAATTGCAAACGTCGAGCAATTGCTCAGAGATGAAAAGTGCCAGCACTGAAAGCTGTTGCTAGCCAGCACCCTTCCTTGGAAGCGCTTTTGTAGGCCTAAGAACACTGGCACTTTGCGCTTCTCTACCCACCAAACGTCACGGTCATTCTCTTTCCGTCTCGTAGACACGAGCTGAGAAATTGCAAACGTCCAGCAATTGCTCAGAGATGAAAAGTGCCAGCACTGAAAGCTGTTGCTAGCCAGCACCCTTCCTTGGAAGCGCTTTTGTAGGCCTAAGAACACTGGGGCTTTGCGATTCTCTAGCCACCTAATCTTCTGCTCATCCTCTCGCGTACTCTAAAGGGTGCTCAGGTGAGAAATTGCAAATGTCCAGCAATTGCTCAGAGATGAAAAGTGCCAGCACTGAAAGCTGTTGCTAGCCAGCACCCTTCCTTGGAAGCGCTTTCGCAGGCGCAGCAACACTGGGGCTTTGCGCTTCTCTAGCCACCAAACGTCACGGTCATTCTCTTTCCGTCTCATAGACACGACCTGAGAAATTGCAAACGTCGAGCAATTGCTCAGAGATGAAAAGTGCCAGCACTGAAAGCTGTTGCTAGCCAGCAGCCTTCCTTGGAAGCGCTTTTGTAGGCCTAAGAACACTGGGGCTTTGCGCTTCTCTAGCCACCTAATCTTGTGCTCATCCTCTCGCGCAATCTAAAGAGAGCTCAGGTGAGAAATTGCAAACGTCCAGCAATTGCTCAGAGATGAAAAGTGCCAGCACTGAAAGCTGTTGCTAGCCAGCAGCCTTCCTTGGAAGCGCTTTCACAGGCGCAGCAACACTGGGGCTTTGCGCTTCTCTAGCCACCAAACGTCACGGTCCTTCTCTTTCCGTCTCGTAGACACGAGCTGAGAAATTGCAAACGTCCAGCAATTGCTCAGAGATGAAAAGTGCCAGCACTGAAAGCTGTTGCTAGCCAGCACCCTTCCTTGGAAGCGCTTTTGTAGGCCTAAGCACACTGGGGCTCTGGGCTTCTCTAGCCACCGAATCTTCTGCTCATCCTCTCGCGCACTCTAAAGAGAGCTCAGGTGAGAAATTGCAAATGTCCAGCAATTGCTCAGAGATGAAAAGTGCCAGCACTGAAAGCTGTTGCTAGCCAGCACCCTTCCTTGGAAGCGCTTTTGTAGGCCTAAGAACACTGGGGCTTTGCGCTTCTCTAGCCACCAAACGTCACGGTCATTCTCTTTCCGTCTCGTAGACACGAGCTGAGAAATTGCAAACGTCGAGCAATTGCTCAGAGATGAAAAGTGCCAGCACTGAAAGCTGTTGCTAGCCAGCACCCTTCCTTGGAAGCGCTTTTGTAGGCCTAAGAACACTGGGGCTCTGGGCTTCTCTAGCCACCTAATCTTCTGCTCATCCTCTCGCGCACTCTAAAGGGTGCTCCGGTGAGAAATTGCAAACGTCGAGCAATTGCTCAGAGATGAAAAGTGCCAGCACTGAAAGCTGTTGCTAGCCAGCACCCTTCCTTGGAAGCGCTTTTGTAGGGCTAAGAACACTGGCACTTTGCGCTTCTCTAGCCACCAAACGTCACAGTCATTCTCTTTCCGTCTCGTAGACACGAGCTGAGAAATTGCAAACGTCGAGCAATTGCTCAGAGAGGAAAAGTGCCAGCACTGAAAGCTGTTGCTAGCCAGCAGCCTTCCTTGGAAGCGCTTTTGTAGGCCTAAGAACACTGGGGCTCTGGGCTTCTCTAGCCACCTAATCTTCTGCTCATCCTCTCGCGCACTCTAAAGGGTGCTCAGGTGAGAAATTACAAACGTCGAGCAATTGCTCAGAGATGAAAAGTGCCAGCACTGAAAGCTCTTGCTAGCCAGCACCCTTCCTTGGAAGCGCTTTCACAGGCGCACCAACACTGGGGCTTTGCGCTTCTCTAGCCACCAAACGTCACGGTCATTCTCTTTCCGTCTCGTAGACACGAGCTGAGAAATTGCAAACGTCCAGCAATTGCTCAGAGATGAAAAGTGCCAGCACTGAAAGCTGTTGCTAGCCAGCCCCCTTCCTTAGAAGCGCTTTTGTAGGCCTAAGAACACTGGGGCTCTGGGCTTCTCTAGCCACCTAATCTTCTGCTCATTCTCTCGCGCACTCTAAAGGGTGCTCAGGTGAGAAATTGCAAACGTCCAGCAATTGCTCAGAGATGAAAAGTGCCAGCACTGAAAGCTCTTGCTAGCCAGCACCCTTCCTTGGAAGCGCTTTTGTAGGCCTAAGAGCACTGGGGCTCTGGGCTTCTCTAGCCACCTAATCTTCTGCTCATCCTCTCGCGCAATCTAAAGAGAGCTCAGGTGAGAAATTGCAACCGTCCAGCAATTGCTCAGAGATGAAAAGTGCCAGCACTGAAAGCTGTTGCTAGCCAGCACCCTTCCTTGGAAGCGCTTTCACAGGCGCAGCAACACTGGGGCTTTGCGCTTCTCTAGCCACCAAACGTCACGGTCCTTCTCTTTCCGTCTCGTAGACACGAGCTGAGAAATTGCAAACGTCCAGCAATTGCTCAGAGATGAAAAGTGCCAGCACTGAAAGCTGTTGCTAGCCAGCAGCCTTCCTTGGAAGCGCTTTTGTAGGCCTAAGAACACTGGAGCTCTGGGCTTCTCTAGCCACCTAATCTTCTGCTCATCCTCTCGCGCACTCTAAAGAGAGCTCAGGTGAGAAATTGCAAATGTCCAGCAATTGCTCAGAGATGAAAAGTGCCAGCACTGAAAGCTGTTGCTAGCCAGCACCCTTCCTTGGAAGCGCTTTCACAGGCGCAGCAACACTGGGGCTTTGCGCTTCTCTAGCCACCAAACGTCACGGTCATTCTCTTTCCGTCTCGTAGACACGAGCTGAGAAATTGCAAACGTCGAGCAATTGCTCAGAGATGAAAAGTGCCAGCACTGAAAGCTGTTGCTAGCCAGCACCCTTCCTTGGAAGCGCTTTTGTAGGCCTAAGAACACTGGGGCTCTGGGCTTCTCTAGCCACCTAATCTTCTGCTCATCCTCTCGCGCACTCTAAAGGGTGCTCCGGTGAGAAATTGCAAACATCGAGCAATTGCTCAGAGATGAAAAGTGCCAGCACTGAAAGCTGTTGCTAGCCAGCACCCTTCCTTGGAAGCGCTTTTGTAGGGCTAAGAACACTGGCACTTTGCGCTTCTCTAGCCACCAAACGTCACGGTCATTCTCTTTCCGTCTCGTAGACACGAGCTGAGAAATTGCAAACGTCGAGCAATTGCTCAGAGAGGAAAAGTGCCAGCACTGAAAGCTGTTGCTAGCCAGCACCCTTCCTTGGAAGCGCTTTTGTAGGCCTAAGAACACTGGGGCTCTGGGCTTCTCTAGCCACCTAATCTTCTGCTCATCCTCTCGCGCACTCTAAAGGGTGCTCAGGTGAGAAATTACAAACGTCGAGCAATTGCTCAGAGATGAAAAGTGCCAGCACTGAAAGCTCTTGCTAGCCAGCACCCTTCCTTGGAAGCGCTTTCACAGGCGCACCAACACTGGGGCTTTGCGCTTCTCTAGCCACCAAACGTCACGGTCATTCTCTTTCCGTCTCGTAGACACGAGCTGAGAAATTGCAAACGTCCAGCAATTGCTCAGAGATGAAAAGTGCCAGCACTGAAAGCTGTTGCTAGCCAGCCCCCTTCCTTAGAAGCGCTTTTGTAGGCCTAAGAACACTGGGGCTCTGGGCTTCTCTAGCCACCTAATCTTCTGCTCATTCTCTCGCGCACTCTAAAGGGTGCTCAGGTGAGAAATTGCAAACGTCCAGCAATTGCTCAGAGATGAAAAGTGCCAGCACTGAAAGCTCTTGCTAGCCAGCACCCTTCCTTGGAAGCGCTTTTGTAGGCCTAAGAGCACTGGGGCTCTGGGCTTCTCTAGCCACCGAATCTTCTGCTCATCCTCTCGCGCAATCTAAAGAGAGCTCAGGTGAGAAATTGCAACCGTCCAGCAATTGCTCAGAGATGAAAAGTGCCAGCACTGAAAGCTGTTGCTAGCCAGCAGCCTTCCTTGGAAGCGCTTTCACAGGCGCAGCAACACTGGGGCTTTGCGCTTCTCTAGCCACCAAACGTCACGGTCCTTCTCTTTCCGTCTCGTAGACACGAGCTGAGAAATTGCAAACGTCCAGCAATTGCTCAGAGATGAAAAGTGCCAGCACTGAAAGCTGTTGCTAGCCAGCAGCCTTCCTTGGAAGCGCTTTTGTAGGCCTAAGAACACTGGAGCTCTGGGCTTCTCTAGCCACCTAATCTTCTGCTCATCCTCTCGCGCACTCTAAAGAGAGCTCAGGTGAGAAATTGCAAATGTCCAGCAATTGCTCAGAGATGAAAAGTGCCAGCACTGAAAGCTGTTGCTAGCCAGCACACTTCCTTGGAAGCGCTTTCACAGGCGCAGCAACACTGGGGCTTTGCGCTTCTCTAGCCACCAAACGTCACGGTCATTCTCTTTCCGTCTCGTAGACACGAGCTGAGAAATTGCAAACGTCGAGCAATTGCTCAGAGATGAAAAGTGCCAGCACTGAAAGCTGTTGCTAGCCAGCACCCTTCCTTGGAAGCGCTTTTGTAGGCCTAAGAACACTGGCACTTTGCGCTTCTCTAGCCACCAAACGTCACGGTCATTCTCTTTCCGTCTCGTAGACACGAGCTGAGAAATTGCAAACGTCGAGCAATTGCTCAGAGAGGAAAAGTGCCAGCACTGAAAGCTGTTGCTAGCCAGCACCCTTCCTTGGAAGCGCTTTTGTAGGCCTAAGCACACTGGGGCTCTGGGCTTCTCTAGCCACCTAATCTTCTGCTCATCCTCTCGCGCACTCTAAAGAGAGCTCAGGTGAGAAATTGCAAATGTCCAGCAATTGCTCAGAGATGAAAAGTGCCAGCACTGAAAGCTGTTGCTAGCCAGCAGCCTTCCTTGGAAGCGCTTTCACAGGCGCAGCAACACTGGGGCTTTGCGCTTCTCTAGCCACCAAACGTCACGGTCATTCTCTTTCCGTCTCGTAGACACGAGCTGAGAAATTGCAAACGTCGAGCAATTGCTCAGAGATGAAAAGTGCCAGCACTGAAAGCTCTTGCTAGACAGCACCCTTCCTTGGAAGCGCTTTTGTAGGCCTAATAACACTGGGGCTTTGCGCTTCTCTAGCCACCTAATTTTCTGCTCATTCTCTCGCGCACTCTAAAGGGTGCTCAGGTGAGAAATTACAAACGTCGAGCAATTGCTCAGAGATGAAAAGTGCCAGCACTGAAAGCTCTTGCTAGCCAGCACCCTTCCTTGGAAGCGCTTTCACAGGCGCAGCAACACTGGGGCTTTGCGCTTCTCTAGCCACCAAACGTCACGGTCCTTCTATTTCCGTCTCGTAGACACGACCTGAGAAATTGCAAACGTCGAGCAATTGCTCAGAGATGAAAAGTGCCAGCACTGAAAGCTGTTGCTAGCCAGCACCCTTCCTTGGAAGCGCTTTTGTAGGCCTAAGAACACTGGGGCTCTGGGCTTCTCTAGCCACCGAATCTTGTGCTCATCCTCTCGCGCACTCTAAAGAGAGCTCAGGTGAGAAATTGCAAATGTCCAGCAATTGCTCAGAGATGAAAAGTGCCAGCACTGAAAGCTGTTGCTAGCCAGCACCCTTCCTTGGAAGCGCTTTCACAGGCGCAGCAACACTGGGGCTTTGCGCTTCTCTACCCACCAAACGTCACGGTCATTCTCTTTCCGTCTCGTAGACACGAGCTGAGAAATTGCAAACGTCGAGCAATTGCTCAGAGATGAAAAGTGCCAGCACTGAAAGCTGTTGCTAGCCAGCAGCCTTCCTTGGAAGCGCTTTTGTAGGCCTAAGAACACTGGCACTTTGCGCTTCTCCAGCCACCTAATCTTCTGCTCATCCTCTCGCGCACTCTAAAGAGAGCTCAGGTGAGAAATTGCAAACGTCGAGCAATTGCTCAGAGATGAAAAGTGCCAGCACTGAAAGCTGTTGCTAGCCAGCACCCTTCCTTGGAAGCGCTTTCACAGGCGCAGCAACACTGGGGCTTTGCGCTTCTCTACCCACCAAACGTCACGGTCATTCTCTTTCCGTCTCGTAGACACGAGCTGAGAAATTGCAAACGTCGAGCAATTGCTCAGAGATGAAAAGTGCCAGCACTGAAAGCTGTTGCTAGCCAGCACCCTTCCTTGGAAGCGCTTTTGTAGGCCTAAGAACACTGGGGCTCTGGGCTTCTCTAGCCACCGAATCTTGTGCTCATCCTCTCGCGCACTCTAAAGAGAGCTCAGGTGAGAAATTGCAAATGTCCAGCAATTGCTCAGAGATGAAAAGTGCCAGCACTGAAAGCTGTTGCTAGCCAGCACCCTTCCTTGGAAGCGCTTTCACAGGCGCAGCAACACTGGGGCTTTGCGCTTCTCTACCCACCAAACGTCACGGTCATTCTCTTTCCGTCTCGTAGACACGAGCTGAGAAATTGCAAACGTCGAGCAATTGCTCAGAGATGAAAAGTGCCAGCACTGAAAGCTGTTGCTAGCCAGCAGCCTTCCTTGGAAGCGCTTTTGTAGGCCTAAGAACACTGGCACTTTGCGCTTCTCCAGCCACCTAATCTTCTGCTCATCCTCTCGCGCACTCTAAAGAGAGCTCAGGTGAGAAATTGCAAACGTCGAGCAATTGCTCAGAGATGAAAAGTGCCAGCACTGAAAGCTGTTGCTAGCCAGCACCCTTCCTTGGAAGCGCTTTCACAGGCGCAGCAACACTGGGGCTTTGCGCTTCTCTACCCACCAAACGTCACGGTCATTCTCTTTCCGTCTCGTAGACACGAGCTGAGAAATTGCAAACGTCGAGCAATTGCTCAGAGATGAAAAGTGCCAGCACTGAAAGCTGTTGCTAGCCAGCACCCTTCCTTGGAAGCGCTTTTGTAGGCCTAAGAACACTGGGGCTCTGGGCTTCTCTAGCCACCGAATCTTCTGCTCATCCTCTCGCGCACTCTAAAGAGAGCTCAGGTGAGAAATTGCAAATGTCCAGCAATTGCTCAGAGATGAAAAGTGCCAGCACTGAAAGCTGTTGCTAGCCAGCAGCCTTCCTTGGAAGCGCTTTCACAGGTGCAGCAACACTGGGGCTTTGCGCTTCTCTAGCCACCAAACGTCACGGTCATTCTCTTTCCATCTCGTAGACACGAGCTGAGAAATTGCAAACGTCGAGCAATTGCTCAGAGATGAAAAGTGCCAGCACTGAAAGCTGTTGCTAGCCAGCAGCCTTCCTTGGAAGCCCTTTTTTAGGCCTAAGAACACTGGGGCTTTGCGCTTCTCTAGCCACCTAATCTTCTGCTCATTCTCTCGCGCACTCTAAAGGGTGCTCAGGTGAGAAATTACAAACGTCGAGCAATTGCTCAGAGATGAAAAGTGCCAGCACTGAAAGCTGTTGCTAGCCAGCACCCTTCCTTGGAAGCGCTTTCACAGGCGCAGCAACACTGGGGCTTTGCGCTTCTCTACGCACCAAACGTCACGGTCATTCTCTTTCCGTCTCGTAGACACGAGCTGAGAGATTGCAAACGTCGAGCAATTGCTCAGAGATGAAAAGTGCCAGCACTGAAAGCTGTTGCTAGCCAGCACCCTTCCTTGGAAGCGCTTTTGTAGGCCTAAGAACACTGGGGCTCTGGGCTTCTCTAGCCACCTAATCTTGTGCTCATCCTCTCGCGCACTCTAAAGAGAGCTCAGGTGAGAAATTGCAAACGTCGAGCAATTGCTCAGAGATGAAAAGTGCCAGCACTGAAAGCTGTTGCTAGCCAGCACCCTTCCTTGGAAGCGCTTTCACAGGCGCAGCAACACTGGGGCTTTGCGCTTCTCTACCCACCAAACGTCACGGTCATTCTCTTTCTGTCTCGTAGACACGAGCTGAGAGATTGCAAACGTCGAGCAATTGCTCAGAGATGAAAAGTGCCAGCACTGAAAGCTGTTGCTAGCTAGCAGCCTTCCTTGGAAGCGCTTTCACAGGCCTAAGAACACTGGGGCTTTGCGCTTCTCTAGCCACCAAACGTCACGGTCCTTCTCTTTCCGTCTCGTAGACACGAGCTGAGAAATTGCAAACGTCAAGCAATTGCTCAGAGATGAAAAGTGCCAGCACTGAAAGCTGTTGCTAGCCAGCACCCTTCCTTGGAAGTGCTTTTGTAGGCCTAAGAGCACTGGGGCTCTGGGCTTCTCTAGCCACCTAATCTTCTGCTCATCCTCTCGCGCAATCTAAAGAGAGCTCAGGTGAGAAATTGCAAACGTCCAGCAATTGCTCAGAGATGAAAAGTGCCAGCACTGAAAGCTGTTGCTAGCCAGCAGCCTTCCTTGGAAGCGCTTTCGCAGGCGCAGCAACACTGGGGCTTTGCGCTTCTCTACCCACCAAACGTCACGGTCATTCTCTTTCCGTCTCGTAGACACGAGCTGAGAAATTGCAAACGTCGAGCAATTGCTCAGAGATGAAAAGTGCCAGCACTGAAAGCTGTTGCTAGCCAGCACCCTTCCTTGGAAGCGCTTTTGTAGGCCTAAGAACACTGGGGCTTTGCGCTTCTCTAGCCACCTAATCTTCTGCTCATCCTCTCGCGCACTCTAAAGGGTATTCAGGTGAGAAATTACAAACGTCGAGCAATTGCTCAGAGATGAAAAGTGCCAGCACTGAAAGCTGTTGCTAGCCAGCACCCTTCCTTGGAAGCGCTTTTGTAGGCCTAAGAACACTGGCACTTTGCGCTTCTCTAGCCACCAAACGTCACGGTCCTTCTATTTCCGTCTCGTAGACACGACCTGAGAAATTGCAAACGTCCAGCAATTGCTCAGAGATGAAAAGTGCCAGCACTGAAAGCTCTTGCTAGCCAGCAGCCTTCCTTGGAAGCGCTTTTGTAGGCCTAAGAACACTGGGGCTCTGGGCTTCTCTAGCCACCTAATCTTCTGCTCATCCTCTCGCGCACTCTAAAGAGAGCTCAGGTGAGAAATTGCAAATGTCCAGCAATTGCTCAGAGATGAAAAGTGCCAGCACTGAAAGCTGTTGGTAGCCAGCACCCTTCCTTGGAAGCGCTTTTGTAGGCCTAAGAACACTGGGGCTCTGGGCTTCTCTAGCCACCTAATCTTCTGCTCATCCTCTCGCGCACTCTAAAGAGAGCTCAGGTGAGAAATTGCAAACGTCGAGCAATTGCTCAGAGATGAAAAGTGCCAGCACTGAAAGCTGTTGCTAGCCAGCAGCCTTCCTTGGAAGCGCTTTCACAGGCGCAGCAACACTGGGGCTTTGCGCTTCTCTAGCCACCAAACGTCACGGTCCTTCTCTTTCCGTCTCGTAGACACGAGCTGAGAAATTGCAAACGTCGAGCAATTGCTCAGAGATGAAAAGTGCCAGCACTGAAAGCTGTTGCTAGCCAGCACCCTTCCTTGGAAGCGCTTTTGTAGGCCTAAGAACACTGGGGCTTTGCGCTTCTCTAGCCACCTAATCTTCTGCTCATTCTCTCGCGCACTCTAAAGGGTGCTCAAGTGAGAAATTGCAAACGTCGAGCAATTGCTCAGAGATGAAAAGTGCCAGCACTGAAAGCTGTTGCTAGCCAGCAGCCTTCCTTGGAAGCGCTTTCACAGGCGCAGCAACACTGGGGCTTTGCGCTTCTCTAGCCACCAAAAGTCACGGTCATTCTCTTTCCGTCTCGTAGACACGAGCTGAGAAATTGCAAACGTCGAGCAATTGCTCAGAGATGAAAAGTGCCAGCACTGAAAGCTGTTGCTAGCCAGCACCCTTCCTTGGAAGCGCTTTTGCAGGCCTAAGAACACTGGGGCTCTGGGCTTCTCTAGCCACCTAATCTTGTGCTCATCCTCTCGCGCACTCTAAAGAGAGCTCAGGTGAGAAATTGCAAACGTCGAGCAATTGCTCAGAGATGAAAAGTGCCAGCACTGAAAGCTCTTGCTAGCCAGCAGCCTTCCTTGGAAGCGCTTTCACAGGCGCAGCAACACTGGGGCTTTGCGCTTCTCTACCCACCAAACGTCATGGTCATTCTCTTTCCGTCTCGTAGACATGAGCTGAGAAATTGCAAACGTCCAGCAATTGCTCAGAGATGAAAAGTGCCAGCACTGAAAGCTGTTGCTAGCCAGCAGCCTTCCTTGGAAGCGCTTTTGTACGCCTAAGAACACTGGGGCTCTGGGCTTCTCTAGCCACCTAATCTTCTGCTCATCCTCTCGCGCACTCTAAAGAGAGCTCAGGTGAGAAATTGCAAAGGTCGAGCAATTGCTCAGAGATGAAAAGTGCCAGCACTGAAAGCTCTTGCTAGCCAGCACCCTTCCTTGGAAGCGCTTTCACAGGCGCAGCAACACTGGGGCTTTGCGCTTCTCTAGCCACCAAACGTCACGGTCCTTCTCTTTCCGTCTCGTAGACACGAGCTGAGAAATTGCAAACGTCGAGCAATTGCTCAGAGATGAAAAGTGCCAGCACTGAAAGCTGTTGCTAGCCAGCACCCTTCCTTGGAAGCGCTTTTGTAGGCCTAAGAACACTGGGGCTTTGCGCTTCTCTAGCCACCTAATCTTCTGCTCATTCTCTCGCGCACTCTAAAGGGTGCTCAAGTGAGAAATTGCAAACGTCGAGCAATTGCTCAGAGATGAAAAGTGCCAGCACTGAAAGCTGTTGCTAGCCAGCACCCTTCCTTGGAAGCGCTTTCACAGGCGCAGCAACACTGGGGCTTTGCGCTTCTCTAGCCACCAAAAGTCACGGTCATTCTCTTTCCGTCTCCTAGACACGAGCTGAGAAATTGCAAACGTCGAGCAATTGCTCAGAGATGAAAAGTGCCAGCACTGAAAGCTGTTGCTAGCCAGCAGCCTTCCTTGGAAGCGCTTTTGCAGGCCTAAGAACACTGGGGCTCTGGGCTTCTCTAGCCACCTAATCTTGTGCTCATCCTCTCGCGCACTCTAAAGAGAGCTCAGGTGAGAAATTGCAAACGTCGAGCAATTGCTCAGAGATGAAAAGTGCCAGCACTGAAAGCTGTTGCTAGCCAGCAGCCTTCCTTGGAAGCGCTTTTGTACGCCTAAGAACACTGGGGCTCTGGGCTTCTCTAGCCACCTAATCTTCTGCTCATCCTCTCGCGCACTCTAAAGAGAGCTCAGGTGAGAAATTGCAAAGGTCGAGCAATTGCTCAGAGATGAAAAGTGCCAGCACTGAAAGCTCTTGCTAGCCAGCAGCCTTCCTTGGAAGCGCTTTCACAGGCGCAGCAACACTGGGGCTTTGCGCTTCTCTAGCCACCTAATCTTCTGCTCATCCTCTCGCGCACTCTAAAGAGAGCTCAGGTGAGAAATTGCAAATGTCCAGCAATTGCTCAGAGATGAAAAGTGCCAGCACTGAAAGCTCTTGCTAGCCAGCACCCTTCCTTGGAAGCGCTTTCACAGGCGCAGCAACACTGGGGCTTTGCGCTTCTCTAGCCACCAAACGTCACGGTCATTCTCTTTCCGTCTCGTAGACACGAGCTGAGAGATTGCAAACGTCGAGCAATTGCTCAGAGATGAAAAGTGCCAGCACTGAAAGCTGTTGCTAGCCAGCACCCTTCCTTGGAAGCGCTTTTGTAGGCCTAAGAACACTGGGGCTTTGCGCTTCTCTAGCCACCTAATCTTGTGCTCATCCTCTCGCGCACTCTAAAGAGAGCTCAGGTGAGAAATTGCAAACGTCGAGCAATTGCTCAGAGATGAAAAGTGCCAGCACTGAAAGCTGTTGCTAGCCAGCACCCTTCCTTGGAAGCGCTTTCACAGGCGCAGCAACACTGGGGCTTTGCGCTTCTCTAGCCACCTAATCTTGTGCTCATCCTCTCGCGCACTCTAAAGAGAGCTCAGGTGAGAAATTGCAAACATCGAGCAATTGCTCAGAGATGAAAAGTGCCAGCACTGAAAGCTGTTGCTAGCCAGCAGCCTTCCTTGGAAGCGCTTTCACAGGCGCAGCAACACTGGGGCTTTGCGCTTCTCTAGCCACCAAAAGTCACGGTCATTCTCTTTCCGTCTCGTAGACACGAGCTGAGAAATTGCAAACGTCGAGCAATTGCTCAGAGATGAAAAGTGCCAGCACTGAAAGCTGTTGCTAGCCAGCACCCTTCCTTGGAAGCGCTTTTGTAGGCCTAAGAACACTGGGGCTCTGGGCTTCTCTAGCCACCTAATCTTCTGCTCATCCTCTCGCGCACTCTAAAGAGAGCTCAGGTGAGAAATTACAAACGTCGAGCAATTGCTCAGAGATGAAAAGTGCCAGCACTGAAAGCTGTTGCTAGCCAGCACCCTTCCTTGGAAGCGCTTTCACAGGCGCAGCAACACTGGGGCTTTGCGCTTCTCTAGCCACCTAATCTTCTGCTCATCCTCTCGCGCACTCTAAAGAGAGCTCAGGTGAGAAATTGCAAATGTCCAGCAATTGCTCAGAGATGAAAAGTGCCAGCACTGAAAGCTGTTGCTAGCCAGCAGCCTTCCTTGGAAGCGCTTTCACAGGCGCAGCAACACTGGGGCTTTGCGCTTCTCTAGCCAACAAACGTCATGGTCATTCTCTTTCCGTCTCGTAGACACGAGCTGAGAAATTGCAAACGTCGAGCAATTGCTCAGAGATGAAAAGTGCCAGCACTGAAAGCTGTTGCTAGCCAGCACCCTTCCTTGGAAGCGCTTTTGTAGGCCTAAGAACACTGGGGCTCTGGGCTTCTCTAGCCACCTAATCTTCTGCTCATTCTCTCGCGCACTCTAAAGGGTGCTCAGGTGAGAAATTGCAAATGTCCAGCAATTGCTCAGAGATGAAAAGTGCCAGCACTGAAAGCTCTTGCTAGCCAGCAGCCTTCCTTGGAAGCGCTTTTGTAGGCCTAAGAACACTGGGGCTCTGGGCTTCTCTAGCCACCTAATCTTCTGCTCATCCTCTCGCGCACTCTAAAGAGAGCTCAGGTGAGAAATTGCAAACATCGAGCAATTGCTCAGAGATGAAAAGTGCCAGCACTGAAAGCTGTTGCTAGCCAGCACCCTTCCTTGGAAGCGCTTTCACAGGCACAGCAACACTGGGGCTTTGCGCTTCTCTAGCCACCAAACGTCACGGTCATTCTCTTTCCGTCTCGTAGACACGAGCTGAGAGATTGCAAACGTCGAGCAATTGCTCAGAGATGAAAAGTGCCAGCACTGAAAGCTGTTGCTAGCCAGCAGCCTTCCTTGGAAGTGCTTTTGTAGGGCTAAGAACACTGGGGCTTTGCGCTTCTCTAGCCACCAAACGTCACGGTCATTCTCTTTCCGTCTCGTAGACACGAGCTGAGAAATTGCAAACGTCGAGCAATTGCTCAGAGATGAAAAGTGCCAGCACTGAAAGCTGTTGCTAGCCAGCAGCCTTCCTTGGATGCGCTTTTGTAGGCCTAAGAACACTGGGGCTTTGCGCTTCTCTAGCCACCTAATCTTCTGCTCATTCTCTCGCGCACTCTAAAGGGTGCTCAGGTGAGAAATTGCAAACGTCCAGCAATTGCTCAGAGATGAAAAGTGCCAGCACTGAAAGCTGTTGCTAGCCAGCACCCTTCCTTGGAAGCGCTTTCACAGGCACAGCAACACTGGGGCTTTGCGCTTCTCTAGCCACCAAACGTCACTGTCATTCTCTTTCCGTCTCGTAGACACGAGCTGAGAAATTGCAAACGTCGAGCAATTGCTCAGAGATGAAAAGTGCCAGCACTGAAAGCTGTTGCTAGCCAGCACCCTTCCTTGGAAGCGCTTTCACAGGCGCAGCAACACTGGGGCTTTGCGCTTCTCTAGCCACCAAACGTCACGGTCATTCTCTTTCCGTCTCGTAGACACGAGCTGAGAGATTGCAAACGTCGAGCAATTGCTCAGAGATGAAAAGTGCCAGCACTGAAAGCTGTTGGTAGCCAGCACCCTTCCTTGGAAGCGCTTTTGTAGGCCTAAGAACACTGGGGCTTTGCGCTTCTCTAGCCACCTAATCTTGTGCTCATCCTCTCGCGCACTCTAAAGAGAGCTCAGGTGAGAAATTGCAAACGTCGAGCAATTGCTCAGAGATGAAAAGTGCCAGCACTGAAAGCTGTTGCTAGCCAGCACCCTTCCTTGGAAGCGCTTTCACAGGCGCAGCAACACTGGGGCTTTGCGCTTCTCTAGCCACCAAACGTCACGGTCCTTCTCTTTCCGTCTCGTAGACACGAGCTGAGAAATTGCAAACGTCGAGCAATTGCTCAGAGATGAAAAGTGCCAGCACTGAAAGCTGTTGCTAGCCAGCAGCCTTCCTTGGAAGCGCTTTTGTAGGCCTAAGAACACTGGGGCTTTGCGCTTCTCTAGCCACCTAATCTTCTGCTCATTCTCTCGCGCACTCTAAAGGGTGCTCAGGTGAGAAATTGCAAACGTCGAGCAATTGCTCAGAGATGAAAAGTGCCAGCACTGAAAGCTCTTGCTAGCCAGCAGCCTTCCATGGAAGCGCTTTCACAGGCGCAGCAACACTGGGGCTTTGCGCTTCTCTAGCCACCAAACGTCACGGTCATTCTCTTTCCGTCTCGTAGACACGAGCTGAGAAATTGCAAACATCGAGCAATTGCTCAGAGATGAAAAGTGCCAGCACTGAAAGCTGTTGCTAGCCAGCAGCCTTCCTTGGAAGCGCTTTTGCAGGCCTAAGAACACTGGGGCTCTGGGCTTCTCTAGCCACCTAATCTTCTGCTCATCCTCTCGCGCACTCTAAAGAGAGCTCAAGTGAGAAATTGCAAACGTCCAGCAATTGCTCAGAGATGAAAAGTGCCAGCACTGAAAGCTCTTGCTAGCCAGCACCCTTCCTTGGAAGCGCTTTCACAGGCGCAGCAACACTGGGGCTTTGCGCTTCTCTAGCCACCAAACGTCACGGTCCTTCTCTTTCCGTCTCGTAGACACGAGCTGAGAAATTGCAAACGTCGAGCAATTGCTCAGAGATGAAAAGTGCCAGCACTGAAAGCTGTTGCTAGCCAGCACCCTTCCTTGGAAGCGCTTTTGTAGGCCTAAGAACACTGGGGCTCTGGGCTTCTCTAGCCACCTAATCTTCTGCTCATCCTCTCGCGCACTCTAAAGAGAGCTCAGGTGAGAAATTGCAAACGTCCAGCAATTGCTCAGAGATGAAAAGTGCCAGCACTGAAAGCTGTTGCTAGCCAGCACCCTTCCTTGGAAGCGCTTTTGTAGGCCTAAGAACAGTGGGGCTCTGGGCTTCTCTAGCCACCTAATCATCTGCTCATTCTCTCGCGCACTCTAAAGGGTGCTCAGGTGAGAAATTACAAACGTCGAGCAATTGCTCAGAGATGAAAAGTGCCAGCACTGAAAGCTGTTGCTAGCCAGCACCCTTCCTTGGAAGCGCTTTCACAGGCGCAGCAACACTGGGGCTTTGCGCTTCTCTAGCCACCAAACGTCACGGTCATTCTCTTTCCGTCTCGTAGACACGAGCTGAGAGATTGCAAACGTCGAGCAATTGCTCAGAGATGAAAAGTGCCAGCACTGAAAGCTGTTGGTAGCCAGCACCCTTCCTTGGAAGCGCTTTTGTAGGCCTAAGAACACTGGGGCTTTGCGCTTCTCTAGCCACCTAATCTTGTGCTCATCCTCTCGCGCACTCTAAAGAGAGCTCAGGTGAGAAATTGCAAACGTCGAGCAATTGCTCAGAGATGAAAAGTGCCAGCACTGAAAGCTGTTGCTAGCCAGCACCCTTCCTTGGAAGCGCTTTCACAGGCGCAGCAACACTGGGGCTTTGCGCTTCTCTAGCCACCAAACGTCACGGTCCTTCTCTTTCCGTCTCGTAGACACGAGCTGAGAAATTGCAAACGTCGAGCAATTGCTCAGAGATGAAAAGTGCCAGCACTGAAAGCTGTTGCTAGCCAGCAGCCTTCCTTGGAAGCGCTTTTGTAGGCCTAAGAACACTGGGGCTTTGCGCTTCTCTAGCCACCTAATCTTCTGCTCATTCTCTCGCGCACTCTAAAGGGTGCTCAGGTGAGAAATTGCAAACGTCGAGCAATTGCTCAGAGATGAAAAGTGCCAGCACTGAAAGCTCTTGCTAGCCAGCAGCCTTCCATGGAAGCGCTTTCACAGGCGCAGCAACACTGGGGCTTTGCGCTTCTCTAGCCACCAAACGTCACGGTCATTCTCTTTCCGTCTCGTAGACACGAGCTGAGAAATTGCAAACATCGAGCAATTGCTCAGAGATGAAAAGTGCCAGCACTGAAAGCTGTTGCTAGCCAGCAGCCTTCCTTGGAAGCGCTTTTGCAGGCCTAAGAACACTGGGGCTCTGGGCTTCTCTAGCCACCTAATCTTCTGCTCATCCTCTCGCGCACTCTAAAGAGAGCTCAAGTGAGAAATTGCAAACGTCGAGCAATTGCTCAGAGATGAAAAGTGCCAGCACTGAAAGCTCTTGCTAGCCAGCACCCTTCCTTGGAAGCGCTTTCACAGGCGCAGCAACACTGGGGCTTTGCGCTTCTCTAGCCACCAAACGTCACGGTCCTTCTCTTTCCGTCTCGTAGACACGAGCTGAGAAATTGCAAACGTCGAGCAATTGCTCAGAGATGAAAAGTGCCAGCACTGAAAGCTGTTGCTAGCCAGCACCCTTCCTTGGAAGCGCTTTTGTAGGCCTAAGAACACTGGGGCTCTGGGCTTCTCTAGCCACCTAATCTTCTGCTCATCCTCTCGCGCACTCTAAAGAGAGCTCAGGTGAGAAATTGCAAACGTCCAGCAATTGCTCAGAGATGAAAAGTGCCAGCACTGAAAGCTGTTGCTAGCCAGCCCCCTTCCTTGGAAGCGCTTTTGTAGGCCTAAGAACAGTGGGGCTCTGGGCTTCTCTAGCCACCTAATCATCTGCTCATTCTCTCGCGCACTCTAAAGGGTGCTCAGGTGAGAAATTACAAACGTCGAGCAATTGCTCAGAGATGAAAAGTGCCAGCACTGAAAGCTGTTGCTAGCCAGCACCCTTCCTTGGAAGCGCTTTTGTAGGCCTAAGAACACTGGGGCTTTGCGCTTCTCTAGCCACCTAATCTTCTGCTCATTCTCTCGCGCACTCTAAAGGGTGCTCAGGTGAGAAATTGCAAACGTCGAGCAATTGCTCAGAGATGAAAAGTGCCAGCAATGAAAGCTGTTGCTAGCCAGCACCCTTCCTTGGAAGCGCTTTCACAGGCACAGCAACACTGGGGCTTTGCGCTTCTCTAGCCACCAAACGTCATGGTCATTCTCTTTCCGTCTCGTAGACACGAGCTGAGAAATTGCAAACGTCGAGCAATTGCTCAGAGATGAAAAGTGCCAGCACTGAAAGCTGTTGGTAGCCAGCACCCTTCCTTGGAAGCGCTTTTGTAGGCCTAAGAACACTGGGGCTCTGGGCTTCTCTAGCCACCTAATCTTGTGCTCATCCTCTCGCGCACTCTAAAGAGAGCTCAGGTGAGAAATTACAAACGTCGAGCAATTGCTCAGAGATGAAAAGTGCCAGCACTGAAAGCTGTTGCTAGCCAGCACCCTTCCTTGGAAGCGCTTTCACAGGCACAGCAACACTGGGGCTTTGCGCTTCTCTAGCTACCAAACGTCACGGTCATTCTCTTTCCGTCTCGTAGACACGAGCTGAGAGATTGCAAACGTCGAGCAATTGCTCAGAGATGAAAAGTGCCAGCACTGAAAGCTCTTGCTAGACAGCACCCTTCCTTGGAAGCGCTTTTGTAGGCCTAAGAACACTGGGGCTTTGCGCTTCTCTAGCCACCTAATCTTCTGCTCATCCTCTCGCGCACTCTAAAGAGAGCTCAGGTGAGAAATTGCAAACGTCGAGCAATTGCTCAGAGATGAAAAGTGCCAGCACTGAAAGCTGTTGCTAGCCAGCCCCCTTCCTTGGAAGCGCTTTCACAGGCGCAGCAACACTGGGGCTTTGCGCTTCTCTAGCCACCAAACGTCACGGTCCTTCTCTTTCCGTCTCGTAGACACGAGCTGAGAAATTGCAAACGTCGAGCAATTGCTCAGAGATGAAAAGTGCCAGCACTGAAAGCTGTTGCTAGCCAGCCCCCTTCCTTGGAAGCGCTTTCACAGGCGCAGCAACACTGGGGCTTTGCGCTTCTCTAGCCACCAAACGTCATGGTCATTCTCTTTCCGTCTCGTAGACATGAGCTGAGAAATTGCAAACGTCCAGCAATTGCTCAGAGATGAAAAGTGCCAGCACTGAAAGCTGTTGCTAGCCAGCAGCCTTCCTTGGAAGCGCTTTTGTAGGCCTAAGAACAGTGGGGCTCTGGGCTTCTCTAGCCACCTAATCTTCTGCTCATCCTCTCGCGCACTCTAAAGAGAGCTCAGGTGAGAAATTACAAACGTCGAGCAATTGCTCAGAGATGAAAAGTGCCAGCACTGAAAGCTGTTGCTAGCCAGCACCCTTCCTTGGAAGCGCTTTCACAGGCGCAGCAACACTGGGGCTTTGCGCTTCTCTAGCCACCTAATCTTGTTCTCATCCTCTCGCGCACTCTAAAGAGAGCTCAGGTGAGAAATTGCAAATGTCCAGCAATTGCTCAGAGATGAAAAGTGCCAGCACTGAAAGCTGTTGCTAGCCAGCAGCCTTCCTTGGAAGCGCTTTCACAGGCGCAGCAACACTGGGGCTTTGCGCTTCTCTAGCCACCAAACGTCACGGTCATTCTCTTTCCGTCTCGTAGACACGAGCTGAGAAATTGCAAACGTCCAGCAATTGCTCAGAGATGAAAAGTGCCAGCACTGAAAGCTGTTGCTAGCCAGCACCCTTCCTTGGAAGCGCTTTTGTAGGCCTAAGAACACTGGGGCTCTGGGCTTCTCTAGCCACCTAATCTTCTGCTCATTCTCTCGCGCACTCTAAAGGGTGCTCAGGTGAGAAATTGCAAACGTCCAGCAATTGCTCAGAGATGAAAAGTGCCAGCACTGAAAGCTGTTGCTAGCCAGCACCCTTCCTTGGAAGCGCTTTCACAGGCACAGCAACACTGGGGCTTTGCGCTTCTCTAGCCACCAAACGTCACGGTCATTCTCTTTCCGTCTCGTAGACACGAGCTGAGAAATTGCAAACGTCGAGCAATTGCTCAGAGATGAAAAGTGCCAGCAGTGAAAGCTGTTGCTACCCAGCACCCTTCCTTGGAAGCGCTTTTGTAGCCCTAAGAACACTGGGGCTTTGCGCTCCTCTAGCCACCTAATCTTGTGCTCATCCTCTCGTGCACTCTAAAGAGAGCTCAGGTGAGAAATTGCAAAGGTCGAGCAATTGCTCAGAGATGAAAAGTGCCAGCACTGAAAGCTGTTGCTAGCCAGCACCCTTCCTTGGAAGCGCTTTCACAGGCGCAGCAACACTGGGGTTTTGCGCTTCTCTAGCCACCAAACGTCATGGTCATTCTCTTTCCGTCTCGTAGACACGAGCTGAGAAATTGCAAACGTCGAGCAATTGCTCAGAGATGAAAAGTGCCAGCACTGAAAGCTGTTGCTAGCCAGCACCCTTCCTTGGAAGTGCTTTTGTAGGGCTAAGAACACTGGGGCTTTGCGATTCTCTAGCCACCAAACGTCACGGTCATTCTCTTTCCGTCTCGTAGACACGAGCTGAGAAATTACAAACGTCGAGCAATTGCTCAGAGATGAAAAGTGCCAGCACTGAAAGCTCTTGCTAGCCAGCACCCTTCCTTGGAAGCGCTTTCACAGGCACAGCAACACTGGGGCTTTGCGCTTCTCTAGCCACCAAACGTCATGGTCATTCTCTTTCCGTCTCGTAGACACAAGCTGAGAAATTGCAAACGTCGAGCAATTGCTCAGAGATGAAAAGTGCCAGCAGTGAAAGCTGTTGGTACCCAGCACCCTTCCTTGGAAGCGCTTTTGTAGCCCTAAGAACACTGGGGCTTTGCGCTCCTCTAGCCACCTAATCTTGTGCTCATCCTCTCGTGCACTCTAAAGAGAGCTCAGGTGAGAAATTGCAAAGGTCGAGCAATTGCTCAGAGATGAAAAGTGCCAGCACTGAAAGCTGTTGCTAGCCAGCACCCTTCCTTGGAAGCGCTTTCACAGGCGCAGCAACACTGGGGCTTTGCGCTTCTCTAGCCACCAAACGTCATGGTCATTCTCTTTCCGTCTCGTAGACACGAGCTGAGAAATTGCAAACGTCGAGCAATTGCTCAGAGATGAAAAGTGCCAGCACTGAAAGCTGTTGCTAGCCAGCACCCTTCCTTGGAAGTGCTTTTGTAGGGCTAAGAACACTGGGGCTTTGCGCTTCTCTAGCCACCAAACGTCACGGTCATTCTCTTTCCGTCTCGTAGACACGACCTGAGAAATTGCAAACGTCGAGCAATTGCTCAGAGATGAAAAGTGCCAGCACTGAAAGCTGTTGCTAGCCAGCAGCCTTCCTTGGATGCGCTTTTGTAGGCCTAAGAACACTGGGGCTTTGCGCTTCTCTAGCCACCTAATCTTCTGCTCATTCTCTCGTGCACTCTAAAGGGTGCTCAGGTGAGAAATTGCAAACGTCCAGCAATTGCTCAGAGATGAAAAGTGCCAGCACTGAAAGCTGTTGCTAGCCAGCACCCTTCCTTGGAAGCGCTTTCACAGGCACAGCAACACTGGGGCTTTGCGCTTCTCTAGCCACCAAACGTCACTGTCATTCTCTTTCCGTCTCGTAGACACGAGCTGAGAAATTACAAACGTCGAGCAATTGCTCAGAGATGGAAAGTGCCAGCACTGAAAGCTGTTGCTAGCCAGCAGCCTTCCTTGGAAGCGCTTTCACAGGCACAGCAACACTGGGGCTTTGCGCTTCTCTAGCCACCAAACGTCACGGTCATTCTCTTTCCGTCTCGTAGACACGAGCTGAGAGATTGCAAACGTCGAGCAATTGCTCAGAGATGAAAAGTGCCAGCACTGAAAGCTGTTGCTAGCCAGCACCCTTCCTTGGAAGCGCTTTTGTAGGCCTAAGAACAGTGGGGCTCTGGGCTTCTCTAGCCACCTAATCTTGTGCTCATCCTCTCGCGCACTCTAAAGAGAGCTCAGGTGAGAAATTGCAAACGTCGAGCAATTGCTCAGAGATGAAAAGTGCCAGCACTGAAAGCTGTTGCTAGCCAGCACCCTTCCTTGGAAGCGCTTTCACAGGCGCAGCAACACTGGGGCTTTGCGCTTCTCTAGCCACCAAACGTCACGGTCATTCTCTTTCCGTCTCCTAGACACGAGCTGAGAAATTGCAAACGTCCAGCAATTGCTCAGAGATGAAAAGTGCCAGCACTGAAAGCTGTTGCTAGCCAGCACCCTTCCTTGGAAGCGCTTTTGTAGGCCTAAGAACACTGGGGCTTTGCGCTTCTCTAGCCACCTAATCTTCTGCTCATTCTCTCGCGCACTCTAAAGGGTGCTCAGGTGAGAAATTGCAAACGTCGAGCAATTGCTCAGAGATGAAAAGTGCCAGCACTGAAAGCTGTTGCTAGCCAGCACCCTTCCTTGGAAGCGCTTTCACAGGCGCAGCAACACTGGGGCTTTGCGCTTCTCTAGCCACCAAAAGTCACGGTCATTCTCTTTCCGTCTCGTAGACACGAGCTGAGAAATTGCAAACGTCGAGCAATTGCTCAGAGATGAAAAGTGCCAGCACTGAAAGCTGTTGCTAGCCAGCAGCCTTCCTTGGAAGCGCTTTTGCAGGCCTAAGAACACTGGGGCTCTGGGCTTCTCTAGCCACCTAATCTTGTGCTCATCCTCTCGCGCACTCTAAAGAGAGCTCAGGTGAGAAATTGCAAACGTCCAGCAATTGCTCAGAGATGAAAAGTGCCAGCACTGAAAGCTCTTGCTAGCCAGCACCCTTCCTTGGAAGCGCTTTCACAGGCGCAGCAACACTGGGGCTTTGCGCTTCTCTAGCCACCAAACGTCACGGTCATTCTCTTTCCGTCTCGTAGACATGAGCTGAGAAATTGCAAATGACCAGCAATTGCTCAGAGATGAAAAGTGCCAGCACTGAAAGCTGTTGCTAGCCAGCACCCTTCCTTGGAAGCGCTTTTGTAGGCCTAAGAACACTGGGGCTCTGGGCTTCTCTAGCCACCTAATCTTCTGCTCATCCTCTCGCGCACTCTAAAGAGAGCTCAGGTGAGAAATTACAAACGTCGAGCAATTGCTCAGAGATGAAAAGTGCCAGCACTGAAAGCTGTTGCTAGCCAGCACCCTTCCTTGGAAGCGCTTTCACAGGCACAGCAACACTGGGGCTTTGCGCTTCTCTAGCCACCAAACGTCATGGTCATTCTCTTTCCGTCTCGTAGACACGAGCTGAGAAATTGCAAACGTCGAGCAATTGCTCAGAGATGAAAAGTGCCAGCAGTGAAAGCTGTTGCTACCCAGCACCCTTCCTTGGAAGCGCTTTTGTAGCCCTAAGAACACTGGGGCTTTGCGCTCCTCTAGCCACCTAATCTTGTGCTCATCCTCTCGTGCACTCTAAAGAGAGCTCAGGTGAGAAATTGCAAAGGTCGAGCAATTGCTCAGAGATGAAAAGTGCCAGCACTGAAAGCTGTTGCTAGCCAGCACCCTTCCTTGGAAGCGCTTTCACAGGCGCAGCAACACTGGGGCTTTGCGCTTCTCTAGCCACCAAACGTCATGGTCATTCTCTTTCCGTCTCGTAGACACGAGCTGAGAAATTGCAAACGTCGAGCAATTGCTCAGAGATGAAAAGTGCCAGCACTGAAAGCTGTTGCTAGCCAGCACCCTTCCTTGGAAGTGCTTTTGTAGGGCTAAGAACACTGGGGCTTTGCGCTTCTCTAGCCACCAAACGTCACGGTCATTCTCTTTCCGTCTCGTAGACACGACCTGAGAAATTGCAAACGTCGAGCAATTGCTCAGAGATGAAAAGTGCCAGCACTGAAAGCTGTTGCTAGCCAGCAGCCTTCCTTGGATGCGCTTTTGTAGGCCTAAGAACACTGGGGCTTTGCGCTTCTCTAGCCACCTAATCTTCTGCTCATTCTCTCGTGCACTCTAAAGGGTGCTCAGGTGAGAAATTGCAAACGTCCAGCAATTGCTCAGAGATGAAAAGTGCCAGCACTGAAAGCTGTTGCTAGCCAGCACCCTTCCTTGGAAGCGCTTTCACAGGCACAGCAACACTGGGGCTTTGCGCTTCTCTAGCCACCAAACGTCACTGTCATTCTCTTTCCGTCTCGTAGACACGAGCTGAGAAATTACAAACGTCGAGCAATTGCTCAGAGATGAAAAGTGCCAGCACTGAAAGCTGTTGCTAGCCAGCACCCTTCCTTGGAAGCGCTTTCACAGGCACAGCAACACTGGGGCTTTGCGCTTCTCTAGCCACCAAACGTCACGGTCATTCTCTTTCCGTCTCGTAGACACGAGCTGAGAGATTGCAAACGTCGAGCAATTGCTCAGAGATGAAAAGTGCCAGCACTGAAAGCTGTTGCTAGCCAGCACCCTTCCTTGGAAGCGCTTTTGTAGGCCTAAGAACAGTGGGGCTCTGGGCTTCTCTAGCCACCTAATCTTGTGCTCATCCTCTCGCGCACTCTAAAGAGAGCTCAGGTGAGAAATTGCAAACGTCGAGCAATTGCTCAGAGATGAAAAGTGCCAGCACTGAAAGCTGTTGCTAGCCAGCACCCTTCCTTGGAAGCGCTTTCACAGGCGCAGCAACACTGGGGCTTTGCGCTTCTCTAGCCACCAAACGTCACGGTCATTCTCTTTCCGTCTCCTAGACACGAGCTGAGAAATTGCAAACGTCCAGCAATTGCTCAGAGATGAAAAGTGCCAGCACTGAAAGCTGTTGCTAGCCAGCACCCTTCCTTGGAAGCGCTTTTGTAGGCCTAAGAACACTGGGGCTTTGCGCTTCTCTAGCCACCTAATCTTCTGCTCATTCTCTCGCGCACTCTAAAGGGTGCTCAGGTGAGAAATTGCAAACGTCGAGCAATTGCTCAGAGATGAAAAGTGCCAGCACTGAAAGCTGTTGCTAGCCAGCACCCTTCCTTGGAAGCGCTTTCACAGGCGCAGCAACACTGGGGCTTTGCGCTTCTCTAGCCACCAAAAGTCACGGTCATTCTCTTTCCGTCTCGTAGACACGAGCTGAGAAATTGCAAACGTCGAGCAATTGCTCAGAGATGAAAAGTGCCAGCACTGAAAGCTGTTGCTAGCCAGCAGCCTTCCTTGGAAGCGCTTTTGCAGGCCTAAGAACACTGGGGCTCTGGGCTTCTCTAGCCACCTAATCTTGTGCTCATCCTCTCGCGCACTCTAAAGAGAGCTCAGGTGAGAAATTGCAAACGTCCAGCAATTGCTCAGAGATGAAAAGTGCCAGCACTGAAAGCTCTTGCTAGCCAGCACCCTTCCTTGGAAGCGCTTTCACAGGCGCAGCAACACTGGGGCTTTGCGCTTCTCTAGCCACCAAACGTCATGGTCATTCTCTTTCCGTCTCCTAGACATGAGCTGAGAAATTGCAAATGTCCAGCAATTGCTCAGAGATGAAAAGTGCCAGCACTGAAAGCTGTTGCTAGCCAGCACCCTTCCTTGGAAGCGCTTTTGTAGGCCTAAGAACACTGGGGCTCTGGGCTTCTCTAGCCACCTAATCTTCTGCTCATCCTCTCGCGCACTCTAAAGAGAGCTCAGGTGAGAAATTACAAACGTCGAGCAATTGCTCAGAGATGAAAAGTGCCAGCACTGAAAGCTCTTGCTAGCCAGCACCCTTCCTTGGAAGCGCTTTCACAGGCGCAGCAACACTGGGGCTTTGCGCTTCTCTAGCCACCAAACGTCATGGTCATTCTCTTTCCGTCTCGTAGACACGAGCTGAGAAATTGCAAACGTCGAGCAATTGCTCAGAGATGAAAAGTGCCAGCACTGAAAGCTGTTGCTAGCCAGCACCCTTCCTTGGAAGTGCTTTTGTAGGCCTAAGAACACTGGGGCTTTGCGCTTCTCCAGCCACCTAATCTTGTGCTCATCCTCTCGCGCACTCTAAAGAGAGCTCAGGTGAGAAATTACAAACGTCCAGCAATTGCTCAGAGATGAAAAGTGCCAGCACTGAAAGCTCTTGCTAGCCAGCACCCTTCCTTGGAAGCGCTTTCACAGGCACAGCAACACTGGGGCTTTGCGCTTCTCTAGCCACCAAACGTCATGGTCATTCTCTTTCCGTCTCCTAGACACGAGCTGAGAAATTGCAAACGTCGAGCAATTGCTCAGAGATGAAAAGTGCCAGCACTGAAAGCTGTTGCTAGCCAGCAGCCTTCCTTGGAAGCGCTTTTGTACGCCTAAGAACACTGGGGCTCTGGGCTTCTCTAGCCACCTAATCTTCTGCTCATCCTCTCGCGCACTCTAAAGAGAGCTCAGGTGAGAAATTGCAAACGTCGAGCAATTGCTCAGAGATGAAAAGTGCCAGCACTGAAAGCTGTTGCTAGCCAGCACCCTTCCTTGGAAGCGCTTTCACAGGCGCAGCAACACTGGGGCTTTGCGCTTCTCTAGCCACCAAACGTCACGGTCCTTCTATTTCCGTCTCGTAGACACGAGCTGAGAAATTGCAAACGTCGAGCAATTGCTCAGAGATGAAAAGTGCCAGCACTGAAAGCTGTTGCTAGCCAGCACCCTTCCTTGGAAGCGCTTTTGTAGCCCTAAGAACACTGGGGCTCTGGGCTTCTCTAGCCACCTAATCTTCTGCTCATTCTCTCGCGCACTCTAAAGGGTGCTCAGGTGAGAAATTACAAACGTCGAGCAATTGCTCAGAGATGAAAAGTGCCAGCACTGAAAGCTGTTGCTAGCCAGCACCCTTCCTTGGAAGCGCTTTTGTAGGCCTAAGAACACTGGGGCTTTGCGCTTCTCTAGCCACCTAATCTTCTGCTCATTCTCTCGTGCACTCTAAAGGGTGCTCAGGTGAGAAATTGCAAATGTCCAGCAATTGCTCAGAGATGAAAAGTGCCAGCACTGAAAGCTCTTGCTAGCCAGCACCCTTCCTTGGAAGCGCTTTCACAGGTGCAGCAACACTGGGGCTTTGCGCTTCTCTAGCCACCAAACGTCACTGTCATTCTCTTTCCGTCTCGTAGACACGAGCTGAGAAATTACAAACGTCGAGCAATTGCTCAGAGATGAAAAGTGCCAGCACTGAAAGCTCTTGCTAGCCAGCACCCTTCCTTGGAAGCGCTTTCACAGGCGCAGCAACACTGGGGCTTTGCGCTTCTCTAGCCACCAAACGTCACGGTCATTCTCTTTCCGTCTCGTAGACACGAGCTGAGAGATTGCAAACGTCGAGCAATTGCTCAGAGATGAAAAGTGCCAGCACTGAAAGCTGTTGCTAGCCAGCACCCTTCCTTGGAAGCGCTTTTGTAGGCCTAAGAACACTGGGGCTTTGCGCTTCTCTAGCCACCTAATCTTGTGCTCATCCTCTCGCGCACTCTAAAGAGAGCTCAGGTGAGAAATTGCAAACGTCGAGCAATTGCTCAGAGATGAAAAGTGCCAGCACTGAAAGCTCTTGCTAGCCAGCAGCCTTCCTTGGAAGCGCTTTCACAGGCGCAGCAACACTGGGGCTTTGCGCTTCTCTAGCCACCAAACGTCACGGTCCTTCTATTTCCGTCTCGTAGACACGAGCTGAGAAATTGCAAACGTCGAGCAATTGCTCAGAGATGAAAAGTGCCAGCACTGAAAGCTGTTGCTAGCCAGCAGCCTTCCTTGGATGCGCTTTTGTAGGCCTAAGAACACTGGGGCTTTGCGCTTCTCTAGCCACCTAATCTTCTGCTCATTCTCTCGTGCACTCTAAAGGGTGCTCAGGTGAGAAATTGCAAACGTCCAGCAATTGCTCAGAGATGAAAAGTGCCAGCACTGAAAGCTGTTGCTAGCCAGCACCCTTCCTTGGAAGCGCTTTCACAGGCACAGCAACACTGGGGCTTTGCGCTTCTCTAGCCACCAAACGTCACTGTCATTCTCTTTCCGTCTCGTAGACACGAGCTGAGAAATTACAAACGTCGAGCAATTGCTCAGAGATGAAAAGTGCCAGCACTGAAAGCTGTTGCTAGCCAGCAGCCTTCCTTGGAAGCGCTTTCACAGGCACAGCAACACTGGGGCTTTGCGCTTCTCTAGCCACCAAACGTCACGGTCATTCTCTTTCCGTCTCGTAGACACGAGCTGAGAGATTGCAAACGTCGAGCAATTGCTCAGAGATGAAAAGTGCCAGCACTGAAAGCTGTTGCTAGCCAGCACCCTTCCTTGGAAGCGCTTTTGTAGGCCTAAGAACAGTGGGGCTCTGGGCTTCTCTAGCCACCTAATCTTGTGCTCATCCTCTCGCGCACTCTAAAGAGAGCTCAGGTGAGAAATTGCAAACGTCGAGCAATTGCTCAGAGATGAAAAGTGCCAGCACTGAAAGCTGTTGCTAGCCAGCACCCTTCCTTGGAAGCGCTTTCACAGGCGCAGCAACACTGGGGCTTTGCGCTTCTCTAGCCACCAAACGTCACGGTCATTCTCTTTCCGTCTCCTAGACACGAGCTGAGAAATTGCAAACGTCCAGCAATTGCTCAGAGATGAAAAGTGCCAGCACTGAAAGCTGTTGCTAGCCAGCACCCTTCCTTGGAAGCGCTTTTGTAGGCCTAAGAACACTGGCACTTTGCGCTTCTCCAGCCACCTAATCTTCTGCTCATTCTCTCGCGCACTCTAAAGGGTGCTCAGGTGAGAAATTGCAAACGTCGAGCAATTGCTCAGAGATGAAAAGTGCCAGCACTGAAAGCTGTTGCTAGCCAGCACCCTTCCTTGGAAGCGCTTTCACAGGCGCAGCAACACTGGGGCTTTGCGCTTCTCTAGCCACCAAAAGTCACGGTCATTCTCTTTCCGTCTCGTAGACACGAGCTGAGAAATTGCAAACGTCGAGCAATTGCTCAGAGATGAAAAGTGCCAGCACTGAAAGCTGTTGCTAGCCAGCAGCCTTCCTTGGAAGCGCTTTTGCAGGCCTAAGAACACTGGGGCTCTGGGCTTCTCTAGCCACCTAATCTTGTGCTCATCCTCTCGCGCACTCTAAAGAGAGCTCAGGTGAGAAATTGCAAACGTCCAGCAATTGCTCAGAGATGAAAAGTGCCAGCACTGAAAGCTCTTGCTAGCCAGCACCCTTCCTTGGAAGCGCTTTCACAGGCGCAGCAACACTGGGGCTTTGCGCTTCTCTAGCCACCAAACGTCACGGTCATTCTCTTTCCGTCTCGTAGACATGAGCTGAGAAATTGCAAATGACCAGCAATTGCTCAGAGATGAAAAGTGCCAGCACTGAAAGCTGTTGCTAGCCAGCACCCTTCCTTGGAAGCGCTTTTGTAGGCCTAAGAACACTGGGGCTCTGGGCTTCTCTAGCCACCTAATCTTCTGCTCATCCTCTCGCGCACTCTAAAGAGAGCTCAGGTGAGAAATTACAAACGTCGAGCAATTGCTCAGAGATGAAAAGTGCCAGCACTGAAAGCTGTTGCTAGCCAGCACCCTTCCTTGGAAGCGCTTTCACAGGCACAGCAACACTGGGGCTTTGCGCTTCTCTAGCCACCAAACGTCATGGTCATTCTCTTTCCGTCTCGTAGACACGAGCTGAGAAATTGCAAACGTCGAGCAATTGCTCAGAGATGAAAAGTGCCAGCAGTGAAAGCTGTTGCTACCCAGCACCCTTCCTTGGAAGCGCTTTTGTAGCCCTAAGAACACTGGGGCTTTGCGCTCCTCTAGCCACCTAATCTTGTGCTCATCCTCTCGTGCACTCTAAAGAGAGCTCAGGTGAGAAATTGCAAAGGTCGAGCAATTGCTCAGAGATGAAAAGTGCCAGCACTGAAAGCTGTTGCTAGCCAGCACCCTTCCTTGGAAGCGCTTTCACAGGCGCAGCAACACTGGGGCTTTGCGCTTCTCTAGCCACCAAACGTCATGGTCATTCTCTTTCCGTCTCGTAGACACGAGCTGAGAAATTGCAAACGTCGAGCAATTGCTCAGAGATGAAAAGTGCCAGCACTGAAAGCTGTTGCTAGCCAGCACCCTTCCTTGGAAGTGCTTTTGTAGGGCTAAGAACACTGGGGCTTTGCGCTTCTCTAGCCACCAAACGTCACGGTCATTCTCTTTCCGTCTCGTAGACACGAGCTGAGAAATTGCAAACGTCGAGCAATTGCTCAGAGATGAAAAGTGCCAGCACTGAAAGCTGTTGCTAGCCAGCAGCCTTCCTTGGATGCGCTTTTGTAGGCCTAAGAACACTGGGGCTTTGCGCTTCTCTAGCCACCTAATCTTCTGCTCATTCTCTCGTGCACTCTAAAGGGTGCTCAGGTGAGAAATTGCAAACGTCCAGCAATTGCTCAGAGATGAAAAGTGCCAGCACTGAAAGCTGTTGCTAGCCAGCACCCTTCCTTGGAAGCGCTTTCACAGGCACAGCAACACTGGGGCTTTGCGCTTCTCTAGCCACCAAACGTCACTGTCATTCTCTTTCCGTCTCGTAGACACGAGCTGAGAAATTACAAACGTCGAGCAATTGCTCAGAGATGAAAAGTGCCAGCACTGAAAGCTGTTGCTAGCCAGCAGCCTTCCTTGGAAGCGCTTTCACAGGCACAGCAACACTGGGGCTTTGCGCTTCTCTAGCCACCAAACGTCACGGTCATTCTCTTTCCGTCTCGTAGACACGAGCTGAGAGATTGCAAACGTCGAGCAATTGCTCAGAGATGAAAAGTGCCAGCACTGAAAGCTGTTGCTAGCCAGCACCCTTCCTTGGAAGCGCTTTTGTAGGCCTAAGAACAGTGGGGCTCTGGGCTTCTCTAGCCACCTAATCTTGTGCTCATCCTCTCGCGCACTCTAAAGAGAGCTCAGGTGAGAAATTGCAAACGTCGAGCAATTGCTCAGAGATGAAAAGTGCCAGCACTGAAAGCTGTTGCTAGCCAGCACCCTTCCTTGGAAGCGCTTTCACAGGCGCAGCAACACTGGGGCTTTGCGCTTCTCTAGCCACCAAACGTCACGGTCATTCTCTTTCCGTCTCCTAGACACGAGCTGAGAAATTGCAAACGTCCAGCAATTGCTCAGAGATGAAAAGTGCCAGCACTGAAAGCTGTTGCTAGCCAGCACCCTTCCTTGGAAGCGCTTTTGTAGGCCTAAGAACACTGGGGCTTTGCGCTTCTCTAGCCACCTAATCTTCTGCTCATTCTCTCGCGCACTCTAAAGGGTGCTCAGGTGAGAAATTGCAAACGTCGAGCAATTGCTCAGAGATGAAAAGTGCCAGCACTGAAAGCTGTTGCTAGCCAGCACCCTTCCTTGGAAGCGCTTTCACAGGCGCAGCAACACTGGGGCTTTGCGCTTCTCTAGCCACCAAAAGTCACGGTCATTCTCTTTCCGTCTCGTAGACACGAGCTGAGAAATTGCAAACGTCGAGCAATTGCTCAGAGATGAAAAGTGCCAGCACTGAAAGCTGTTGCTAGCCAGCAGCCTTCCTTGGAAGCGCTTTTGCAGGCCTAAGAACACTGGGGCTCTGGGCTTCTCTAGCCACCTAATCTTGTGCTCATCCTCTCGCGCACTCTAAAGAGAGCTCAGGTGAGAAATTGCAAACGTCCAGCAATTGCTCAGAGATGAAAAGTGCCAGCACTGAAAGCTCTTGCTAGCCAGCACCCTTCCTTGGAAGCGCTTTCACAGGCGCAGCAACACTGGGGCTTTGCGCTTCTCTAGCCACCAAACGTCATGGTCATTCTCTTTCCGTCTCCTAGACATGAGCTGAGAAATTGCAAATGTCCAGCAATTGCTCAGAGATGAAAAGTGCCAGCACTGAAAGCTGTTGCTAGCCAGCACCCTTCCTTGGAAGCGCTTTTGTAGGCCTAAGAACACTGGGGCTCTGGGCTTCTCTAGCCACCTAATCTTCTGCTCATCCTCTCGCGCACTCTAAAGAGAGCTCAGGTGAGAAATTACAAACGTCGAGCAATTGCTCAGAGATGAAAAGTGCCAGCACTGAAAGCTGTTGCTAGCCAGCACCCTTCCTTGGAAGCGCTTTCACAGGCGCAGCAACACTGGGGCTTTGCGCTTCTCTAGCCACCAAACGTCATGGTCATTCTCTTTCCGTCTCGTAGACACGAGCTGAGAAATTGCAAACGTCGAGCAATTGCTCAGAGATGAAAAGTGCCAGCACTGAAAGCTGTTGCTAGCCAGCACCCTTCCTTGGAAGTGCTTTTGTAGGCCTAAGAACACTGGGGCTTTGCGCTTCTCCAGCCACCTAATCTTGTGCTCATCCTCTCGCGCACTCTAAAGAGAGCTCAGGTGAGAAATTACAAACGTCCAGCAATTGCTCAGAGATGAAAAGTGCCAGCACTGAAAGCTCTTGCTAGCCAGCACCCTTCCTTGGAAGCGCTTTCACAGGCACAGCAACACTGGGGCTTTGCGCTTCTCTAGCCACCAAACGTCATGGTCATTCTCTTTCCGTCTCCTAGACACGAGCTGAGAAATTGCAAACGTCGAGCAATTGCTCAGAGATGAAAAGTGCCAGCACTGAAAGCTGTTGCTAGCCAGCAGCCTTCCTTGGAAGCGCTTTTGTAGGCCTAAGAACACTGGGGCTCTGGGCTTCTCTAGCCACCTAATCTTCTGCTCATCCTCTCGCGCACTCTAAAGAGAGCTCAGGTGAGAAATTGCAAACGTCGAGCAATTGCTCAGAGATGAAAAGTGCCAGCACTGAAAGCTGTTGCTAGCCAGCACCCTTCCTTGGAAGCGCTTTCACAGGCGCAGCAACACTGGGGCTTTGCGCTTCTCTAGCCACCAAACGTCACGGTCCTTCTATTTCCGTCTCGTAGACACGAGCTGAGAAATTGCAAACGTCGAGCAATTGCTCAGAGATGAAAAGTGCCAGCACTGAAAGCTGTTGCTAGCCAGCACCCTTCCTTGGAAGCGCTTTTGTAGCCCTAAGAACACTGGGGCTCTGGGCTTCTCTAGCCACCTAATCTTCTGCTCATTCTCTCGCGCACTCTAAAGGGTGCTCAGGTGAGAAATTACAAACGTCGAGCAATTGCTCAGAGATGAAAAGTGCCAGCACTGAAAGCTGTTGCTAGCCAGCACCCTTCCTTGGAAGCGCTTTTGTAGGCCTAAGAACACTGGGGCTTTGCGCTTCTCTAGCCACCTAATCTTCTGCTCATTCTCTCGTGCACTCTAAAGGGTGCTCAGGTGAGAAATTGCAAATGTCCAGCAATTGCTCAGAGATGAAAAGTGCCAGCACTGAAAGCTCTTGCTAGCCAGCACCCTTCCTTGGAAGCGCTTTCACAGGTGCAGCAACACTGGGGCTTTGCGCTTCTCTAGCCACCAAACGTCACTGTCATTCTCTTTCCGTCTCGTAGACACGAGCTGAGAAATTACAAACGTCGAGCAATTGCTCAGAGATGAAAAGTGCCAGCACTGAAAGCTCTTGCTAGCCAGCACCCTTCCTTGGAAGCGCTTTCACAGGCGCAGCAACACTGGGGCTTTGCGCTTCTCTAGCCACCAAACGTCACGGTCATTCTCTTTCCGTCTCGTAGACACGAGCTGAGAGATTGCAAACGTCGAGCAATTGCTCAGAGATGAAAAGTGCCAGCACTGAAAGCTGTTGCTAGCCAGCACCCTTCCTTGGAAGCGCTTTTGTAGGCCTAAGAACACTGGGGCTTTGCGCTTCTCTAGCCACCTAATCTTGTGCTCATCCTCTCGCGCACTCTAAAGAGAGCTCAGGTGAGAAATTGCAAACGTCGAGCAATTGCTCAGAGATGAAAAGTGCCAGCACTGAAAGCTCTTGCTAGCCAGCACCCTTCCTTGGAAGCGCTTTCACAGGCGCAGCAACACTGGGGCTTTGCGCTTCTCTAGCCACCAAACGTCACGGTCCTTCTCTTTCCGTCTTGTAGACATGAGCTGAGAAATTGCAAACGTCGAGCAATTGCTCAGAGATGAAAAGTGCCAGCACTGAAAGCTGTTGCTAGCCAGCACCCTTCCTTGGAAGCGCTTTTGTAGGCCTAAGAACACTGGGGCTTTGCGCTTCTCTAGCCACCTAATCTTCTGCTCATTCTCTCGCGCACTCTAAAGGGTGCTCAGGTGAGAAATTGCAAACGTCGAGCAATTGCTCAGAGATGAAAAGTGCCAGCACTGAAAGCTGTTGCTAGCCAGCACCCTTCCTTGGAAGCGCTTTCACAGGCGCAGCAACACTGGGGCTTTGCGCTTCTCTAGCCACCAAAAGTCACGGTCATTCTCTTTCCGTCTCGTAGACACGAGCTGAGAAATTGCAAACGTCGAGCAATTGCTCAGAGATGAAAAGTGCCAGCACTGAAAGCTGTTGCTAGCCAGCAGCCTTCCTTGGAAGCGCTTTTGCAGGCCTAAGAACACTGGGGCTCTGGGCTTCTCTAGCCACCTAATCTTCTGCTCATCCTCTCGCGCACTCTAAAGAGAGCTCAGGTGAGAAATTGCAAAGGTCGAGCAATTGCTCAGAGATGAAAAGTGCCAGCACTGAAAGCTGTTGCTAGCCAGCACCCTTCCTTGGAAGCGCTTTCACAGGCGCAGCAACACTGGGGCTTTGCGCTTCTCTAGCCACCAAACGTCATGGTCATTCTCTTTCCGTCTCGTAGACACGAGCTGAGAAATTGCAAACGTCGAGCAATTGCTCAGAGATGAAAAGTGCCAGCACTGAAAGCTGTTGCTAGCCAGCACCCTTCCTTGGAAGTGCTTTTGTAGGGCTAAGAACACTGGGGCTTTGCGCTTCTCTAGCCACCAAACGTCACGGTCATTCTCTTTCCGTCTCGTAGACACGAGCTGAGAAATTGCAAACGTCGAGCAATTGCTCAGAGATGAAAAGTGCCAGCACTGAAAGCTGTTGCTAGCCAGCAGCCTTCCTTGGATGCGCTTTTGTAGGCCTAAGAACACTGGGGCTTTGCGCTTCTCTAGCCACCTAATCTTCTGCTCATTCTCTCGTGCACTCTAAAGGGTGCTCAGGTGAGAAATTGCAAACGTCCAGCAATTGCTCAGAGATGAAAAGTGCCAGCACTGAAAGCTGTTGCTAGCCAGCACCCTTCCTTGGAAGCGCTTTCACAGGCACAGCAACACTGGGGCTTTGCGCTTCTCTAGCCACCAAACGTCACTGTCATTCTCTTTCCGTCTCGTAGACACGAGCTGAGAAATTACAAACGTCGAGCAATTGCTCAGAGATGAAAAGTGCCAGCACTGAAAGCTGTTGCTAGCCAGCAGCCTTCCTTGGAAGCGCTTTCACAGGCGCAGCAACACTGGGGCTTTGCGCTTCTCTAGCCACCAAACGTCACGGTCATTCTCTTTCCGTCTCGTAGACACGAGCTGAGAGATTGCAAACGTCGAGCAATTGCTCAGAGATGAAAAGTGCCAGCACTGAAAGCTGTTGCTAGCCAGCACCCTTCCTTGGAAGCGCTTTTGTAGGCCTAAGAACAGTGGGGCTCTGGGCTTCTCTAGCCACCTAATCTTGTGCTCATCCTCTCGCGCACTCTAAAGAGAGCTCAGGTGAGAAATTGCAAACGTCGAGCAATTGCTCAGAGATGAAAAGTGCCAGCACTGAAAGCTGTTGCTAGCCAGCACCCTTCCTTGGAAGCGCTTTCACAGGCGCAGCAACACTGGGGCTTTGCGCTTCTCTAGCCACCAAACGTCACGGTCATTCTCTTTCCGTCTCCTAGACACGAGCTGAGAAATTGCAAACGTCCAGCAATTGCTCAGAGATGAAAAGTGCCAGCACTGAAAGCTGTTGCTAGCCAGCACCCTTCCTTGGAAGCGCTTTTGTAGGCCTAAGAACACTGGGGCTTTGCGCTTCTCTAGCCACCTAATCTTCTGCTCATTCTCTCGCGCACTCTAAAGGGTGCTCAGGTGAGAAATTGCAAACGTCGAGCAATTGCTCAGAGATGAAAAGTGCCAGCACTGAAAGCTGTTGCTAGCCAGCACCCTTCCTTGGAAGCGCTTTCACAGGCACAGCAACACTGGGGCTTTGCGCTTCTCTAGCCACCAAAAGTCACGGTCATTCTCTTTCCGTCTCGTAGACACGAGCTGAGAAATTGCAAACGTCGAGCAATTGCTCAGAGATGAAAAGTGCCAGCACTGAAAGCTGTTGCTAGCCAGCAGCCTTCCTTGGAAGCGCTTTTGCAGGCCTAAGAAGACTGGGGCTCTGGGCTTCTCTAGCCACCTAATCTTCTGCTCATCCTCTCGCGCACTCTAAAGAGAGCTCAGGTGAGAAATTGCAAACGTCCAGCAATTGCTCAGAGATGAAAAGTGCCAGCACTGAAAGCTGTTGCTAGCCAGCACCCTTCCTTGGAAGCGCTTTCACAGGCGCAGCAACACTGGGGCTTTGCGCTTCTCTAGCCACCAAACGTCATGGTCATTCTCTTTCCGTCTCGTAGACATGAGCTGAGAAATTGCAAATGTCCAGCAATTGCTCAGAGATGAAAAGTGCCAGCACTGAAAGCTGTTGCTAGCCAGCACCCTTCCTTGGAAGCGCTTTTGTAGGCCTAAGAACACTGGGGCTCTGGGCTTCTCTAGCCACCTAATCTTCTGCTCATCCTCTCGCGCACTCTAAAGAGAGCTCAGGTGAGAAATTACAAACGTCGAGCAATTGCTCAGAGATGAAAAGTGCCAGCACTGAAAGCTGTTGCTAGCCAGCACCCTTCCTTGGAAGCGCTTTCACAGGCGCAGCAACACTGGGGCTTTGCGCTTCTCTAGCCACCAAACGTCATGGTCATTCTCTTTCCGTCTCGTAGACACGAGCTGAGAAATTGCAAACGTCGAGCAATTGCTCAGAGATGAAAAGTGCCAGCACTGAAAGCTGTTGCTAGCCAGCACCCTTCCTTGGAAGTGCTTTTGTAGGCCTAAGAACACTGGGGCTTTGCGCTTCTCCAGCCACCTAATCTTGTGCTCATCCTCTCGCGCACTCTAAAGAGAGCTCAGGTGAGAAATTACAAACGTCCAGCAATTGCTCAGAGATGAAAAGTGCCAGCACTGAAAGCTCTTGCTAGCCAGCACCCTTCCTTGGAAGCGCTTTCACAGGCACAGCAACACTGGGGCTTTGCGCTTCTCTAGCCACCAAACGTCATGGTCATTCTCTTTCCGTCTCCTAGACACGAGCTGAGAAATTGCAAACGTCGAGCAATTGCTCAGAGATGAAAAGTGCCAGCACTGAAAGCTGTTGCTAGCCAGCAGCCTTCCTTGGAAGCGCTTTTGTACGCCTAAGAACACTGGGGCTCTGGGCTTCTCTAGCCACCTAATCTTCTGCTCATCCTCTCGCGCACTCTAAAGAGAGCTCAGGTGAGAAATTACAAACGTCGAGCAATTGCTCAGAGATGAAAAGTGCCAGCACTGAAAGCTGTTGCTAGCCAGCACCCTTCCTTGGAAGCGCTTTCACAGGCGCAGCAACACTGGGGCTTTGCGCTTCTCTAGCCACCAAACGTCACGGTCCTTCTATTTCCGTCTCGTAGACACGAGCTGAGAAATTGCAAACGTCGAGCAATTGCTCAGAGATGAAAAGTGCCAGCACTGAAAGCTGTTGCTAGCCAGCACCCTTCCTTGGAAGCGCTTTTGTAGCCCTAAGAACACTGGGGCTCTGGGCTTCTCTAGCCACCTAATCTTCTGCTCATTCTCTCGCGCACTCTAAAGGGTGCTCAGGTGAGAAATTACAAACGTCGAGCAATTGCTCAGAGATGAAAAGTGCCAGCACTGAAAGCTGTTGCTAGCCAGCACCCTTCCTTGGAAGCGCTTTTGTAGCCCTAAGAACACTGGGGCTTTGCGCTTCTCTAGCCACCTAATCTTCTGCTCATTCTCTCGTGCACTCTAAAGGGTGCTCAGGTGAGAAATTGCAAACGTCCAGCAATTGCTCAGAGATGAAAAGTGCCAGCACTGAAAGCTCTTGCTAGCCAGCACCCTTCCTTGGAAGCGCTTTCACAGGCACAGCAACACTGGGGCTTTGCGCTTCTCTAGCCACCAAACGTCACTGTCATTCTCTTTCCGTCTCGTAGACACGAGCTGAGAAATTACAAACGTCGAGCAATTGCTCAGAGATGAAAAGTGCCAGCACTGAAAGCTCTTGCTAGCCAGCACCCTTCCTTGGAAGCGCTTTTGTAGGCCTAAGAACACTGGGGCTTTGCGCTTCTCTAGCCACCTAATCTTGTGCTCATCCTCTCGCGCACTCTAAAGAGAGCTCAGGTGAGAAATTGCAAACGTCGAGCAATTGCTCAGAGATGAAAAGTGCCAGCACTGAAAGCTGTTGCTAGCCAGCACCCTTCCTTGGAAGCGCTTTCACAGGCGCAGCAACACTGGGGCTTTGCGCTTCTCTAGCCACCAAACGTCACGGTCCTTCTCTTTCCGTCTTGTAGACACGAGCTGAGAAATTGCAAACGTCGAGCAATTGCTCAGAGAGGAAAAGTGCCAGCACTGAAAGCTGTTGCTAGCCAGCACCCTTCCTTGGAAGCGCTTTTGTAGGCCTAAGAACACTGGGGCTTTGCGCTTCTCTAGCCACCTAATCTTCTGCTCATCCTCTCGCGCACTCTAAAGAGAGCTCAGGTGAGAAATTGCAAACGTCGAGCAATTGCTCAGAGATGAAAAGTGCCAGCACTGAAAGCTCTTGCTAGCCAGCACCCTTCCTTGGAAGCGCTTTCACAGGCGCAGCAACACTGGGGCTTTGCGCTTCTCTAGCCACCAAACGTCATGGTCATTCTCTTTCCGTCTCGTAGACACGAGCTGAGAAATTGCAAACGTCGAGCAATTGCTCAGAGATGAAAAGTGCCAGCACTGAAAGCTGTTGCTAGCCAGCACCCTTCCTTGGAAGCGCTTTTGTAGGCCTAAGAACACTGGGGCTCTGGGCTTCTCTAGCCACCTAATCTTCTGCTCATCCTCTCGCGCACTCTAAAGAGAGCTCAGGTGAGAAATTACAAACGTCGAGCAATTGCTCAGAGATGAAAAGTGCCAGCACTGAAAGCTGTTGCTAGCCAGCACCCTTCCTTGGAAGCGCTTTCACAGGCACAGCAACACTGGGGCTTTGCGCTTCTCTAGCCACCAAACGTCACGGTCCTTCTCTTTCCGTCTCGTAGACACGAGCTGAGAAATTGCAAACGTCGAGCAATTGCTCAGAGATGAAAAGTGCCAGCAGTGAAAGCTGTTGCTACCCAGCACCCTTCCTTGGAAGCGCTTTTGTAGCCCTAAGAACACTGGGGCTTTGCGCTCCTCTAGCCACCTAATCTTGTGCTCATCCTCTCGTGCACTCTAAAGAGAGCTCAGGTGAGAAATTGCAAAGGTCGAGCAATTGCTCAGAGATGAAAAGTGCCAGCACTGAAAGCTGTTGCTAGCCAGCACCCTTCCTTGGAAGCGCTTTCACAGGCGCAGCAACACTGGGGCTTTGCGCTTCTCTAGCCACCAAACGTCATGGTCATTCTCTTTCCGTCTCGTAGACACGAGCTGAGAAATTGCAAACGTCGAGCAATTGCTCAGAGATGAAAAGTGCCAGCACTGAAAGCTGTTGCTAGCCAGCACCCTTCCTTGGAAGTGCTTTTGTAGGGCTAAGAACACTGGGGCTTTGCGCTTCTCTAGCCACCAAACGTCACGGTCATTCTCTTTCCGTCTCGTAGACACGAGCTGAGAAATTGCAAACGTCGAGCAATTGCTCAGAGATGAAAAGTGCCAGCACTGAAAGCTGTTGCTAGCCAGCAGCCTTCCTTGGATGCGCTTTTGTAGGCCTAAGAACACTGGGGCTTTGCGCTTCTCTAGCCACCTAATCTTCTGCTCATTCTCTCGTGCACTCTAAAGGGTGCTCAGGTGAGAAATTGCAAACGTCCAGCAATTGCTCAGAGATGAAAAGTGCCAGCACTGAAAGCTGTTGCTAGCCAGCACCCTTCCTTGGAAGCGCTTTCACAGGCACAGCAACACTGGGGCTTTGCGCTTCTCTAGCCACCAAACGTCACTGTCATTCTCTTTCCGTCTCGTAGACACGAGCTGAGAAATTACAAACGTCGAGCAATTGCTCAGAGATGAAAAGTGCCAGCACTGAAAGCTCTTGCTAGCCAGCACCCTTCCTTGGAAGCGCTTTCACAGGCGCAGCAACACTGGGGCTTTGCGCTTCTCTAGCCACCAAACGTCACGGTCATTCTCTTTCCGTCTCGTAGACACGAGCTGAGAGATTGCAAATGTCGAGCAATTGCTCAGAGATGAAAAGTGCCAGCACTGAAAGCTGTTGCTAGCCAGCACCCTTCCTTGGAAGCGCTTTTGTAGGCCTAAGAACACTGGGGCTTTGCGCTTCTCTAGCCACCTAATCTTGTGCTCATCCTCTCGCGCACTCTAAAGAGAGCTCAGGTGAGAAATTGCAAACGTCGAGCAATTGCTCAGAGATGAAAAGTGCCAGCACTGAAAGCTCTTGCTAGCCAGCACCCTTCCTTGGAAGCGCTTTCACAGGCGCAGCAACACTGGGGCTTTGCGCTTCTCTAGCCACCAAACGTCACGGTCCTTCTCTTTCCGTCTTGTAGACACGAGCTGAGAAATTGCAAACGTCGAGCAATTGCTCAGAGATGAAAAGTGCCAGCACTGAAAGCTGTTGCTAGCCAGCACCCTTCCTTGGAAGCGCTTTTGTAGGCCTAAGAACACTGGGGCTTTGCGCTTCTCTAGCCACCTAATCTTCTGCTCATTCTCTCGCGCACTCTAAAGGGTGCTCAGGTGAGAAATTGCAAACGTCGAGCAATTGCTCAGAGATGAAAAGTGCCAGCACTGAAAGCTGTTGCTAGCCAGCACCCTTCCTTGGAAGCGCTTTCACAGGCGCAGCAACACTGGGGCTTTGCGCTTCTCTAGCCACCAAAAGTCACGGTCATTCTCTTTCCGTCTCGTAGACACGAGCTGAGAAATTGCAAACGTCGAGCAATTGCTCAGAGATGAAAAGTGCCAGCACTGAAAGCTGTTGCTAGCCAGCAGCCTTCCTTGGAAGCGCTTTTGCAGGCCTAAGAACACTGGGGCTCTGGGCTTCTCTAGCCACCTAATCTTCTGCTCATCCTCTCGCGCACTCTAAAGAGAGCTCAGGTGAGAAATTGCAAACGTCGAGCAATTGCTCAGAGATGAAAAGTGCCAGCACTGAAAGCTCTTGCTAGCCAGCACCCTTCCTTGGAAGCGCTTTCACAGGCGCAGCAACACTGGGGCTTTGCGCTTCTCTAGCCACCAAACGTCATGGTCATTCTCTTTCCGTCTCGTAGACACGAGCTGAGAAATTGCAAACGTCGAGCAATTGCTCAGAGATGAAAAGTGCCAGCACTGAAAGCTGTTGCTAGCCAGCACCCTTCCTTGGAAGCGCTTTTGTAGGCCTAAGAACACTGGGGCTTTGGGCTTCTCTAGCCACCTCATCTTGTTCTCATCCTCTCGCGCACTCTAAAGAGAGCTCAGGTGAGAAATTGCAAATGTCCAGCAATTGCTCAGAGATGAAAAGTGCCAGCACTGAAAGCTGTTGCTAGCCAGCACCCTTCCTTGGAAGCGCTTTCACAGGCGCAGCAACACTGGGGCTTTGCGCTTCTCTAGCCACCAAACGTCACGGTCATTCTCTTTCCGTCTCGTAGACACGAGCTGAGAGATTGCAAACGTCGAGCAATTGCTCAGAGATGAAAAGTGCCAGCACTGAAAGCTGTTGCTAGCCAGCACCCTTCCTTGGAAGCGCTTTTGTAGGCCTAAGAACACTGGGGCTTTGCGCTTCTCTAGCCACCTAATCTTGTGCTCATCCTCTCGCGCACTCTAAAGAGAGCTCAGGTGAGAAATTGCAAACGTCCAGCAATTGCTCAGAGATGAAAAGTGCCAGCACTGAAAGCTGTTGCTAGCCAGCAGCCTTCCTTGGAAGCGCTTTCACAGGCGCAGCAACACTGGGGCTTTGCGCTTCTCTAGCCACCAAACGTCATGGTCATTCTCTTTCCGTCTCGTAGACACGAGCTGAGAAATTGCAAACGTCGAGCAATTGCTCAGAGATGAAAAGTGCCAGCACTGAAAGCTCTTGCTAGCCAGCAGCCTTCCATGGAAGCGCTTTCACAGGCGCAGCAACACTGGGGCTTTGCGCTTCTCTAGCCACCAAACGTCACGGTCATTCTCTTTCCGTCTCGTAGACACGAGCTGAGAAATTGCAAACGTCCAGCAATTGCTCAGAGATGAAAAGTGCCAGCACTGAAAGCTGTTGCTAGCCAGCAGCCTTCCTTGGATGCGCTTTTGTAGGCCTAAGAACACTGGGGCTCTGGGCTTCTCTAGCCACCTAATCTTCTGCTCATCCTCTCGCGCACTCTAAAGAGAGCTCAGGTGAGAAATTGCAAACATCGAGCAATTGCTCAGAGATGAAAAGTGCCAGCACTGAAAGCTGTTGCTAGCCAGCACCCTTCCTTGGAAGCGCTTTCACAGGCGCAGCAACACTGGGGCTTTGCGCTTCTCTAGCCACCAAACGTCACGGTCATTCTCTTTCCGTCTCGTAGACACAAGCTGAGAAATTGCAAACGTCGAGCAATTGCTCAGAGATGAAAAGTGCCAGCACTGAAAGCTGTTGCTAGCCAGCACCCTTCCTTGGAAGCGCTTTTGTAGCCCTAAGAACATTGGGGCTTTGCGCTCCTCTAGCCACCTAATCTTGTGCTCATCCTCTCGCGCACTCTAAAGAGAGCTCAGGTGAGAAATTGCAAAGGTCGAGCAATTGCTCAGAGATGAAAAGTGCCAGCACTGAAAGCTGTTGCTAGCCAGCACCCTTCCTTGGAAGTGCTTTTGTAGGGCTAAGAACACTGGGGCTTTGCGCTTCTCTAGCCACCAAACGTCACGGTCATTCTCTTTCCGTCTCGTAGACACGAGCTGAGAAATTGCAAACGTCGAGCAATTGCTCAGAGATGAAAAGTGCCAGCACTGAAAGCTGTTGCTAGCCAGCAGCCTTCCTTGGATGCGCTTTTGTAGGCCTAAGAACACTGGGGCTTTGCGCTTCTCTAGCCACCTAATCTTCTGCTCATTCTCTCGTGCACTCTAAAGGGTGCTCAGGTGAGAAATTGCAAACGTCCAGCAATTGCTCAGAGATGAAAAGTGCCAGCACTGAAAGCTCTTGCTAGCCAGCACCCTTCCTTGGAAGCGCTTTCACAGGCACAGCAACACTGGGGCTTTGCGCTTCTCTAGCCACCAAACGTCACTGTCATTCTCTTTCCGTCTCGTAGACACGAGCTGAGAAATTACAAACGTCGAGCAATTGCTCAGAGATGAAAAGTGCCAGCACTGAAAGCTGTTGCTAGCCAGCAGCCTTCCTTGGAAGCGCTTTCACAGGCGCAGCAACACTGGGGCTTTGCGCTTCTCTACCCACCAAACGTCACGGTCATTCTCTTCCCGTCTCCTAGACACGAGCTGAGAGATTGCAAACGTCGAGCAATTGCTCAGAGATGAAAAGTGCCAGCACTGAAAGCTGTTGCTAGCCAGCACCCTTCCTTGGAAGCGCTTTTGTAGGCCTAAAACACTGGGGCTTTGCGCTTCTCTAGCCACCTAATCTTGTGCTCATCCTCTCGCGCACTCTAAAGAGAGCTCAGGTGAGAAATTGCAAACGTCCAGCAATTGCTCAGAGATGAAAAGTGCCAGCACTGAAAGCTCTTGCTAGCCAGCACCCTTCCTTGGAAGCGCTTTCACAGGCGCAGCAACACTGGGGCTTTGCGCTTCTCTAGCCACCAAACGTCACGGTCCTTCTCTTTCCGTCTTGTAGACACGAGCTGAGAAATTGCAAACGTCGAGCAATTGCTCAGAGATGAAAAGTGCCAGCACTGAAAGCTGTTGCTAGCCAGCAGCCTTCCTTGGAAGCGCTTTTGTAGGCCTAAGAACACTGGGGCTTTGCGCTTCTCTAGCCACCTAATCTTCTGCTCATTCTCTCGCGCACTCTAAAGGGTGCTCAGGTGAGAAATTACAAACGTCGAGCAATAGCTCAGAGATGAAAAGTGCCAGCACTGAAAGCTGTTGCTAGCCAGCACCCTTCCTTGGAAGCGCTTTCACAGGCGCAGCAACACTGGGGCTTTGCGCTTCTCTAGCCACCAAACGTCACGGTCATTCTCTTTCCGTCTCGTAGACACGAGCTGAGAGATTGCAAACGTCGAGCAATTGCTCAGAGATGAAAAGTGCCAGCACTGAAAGCTGTTGCTAGCCATCACCCTTCCTTGGAAGCGCTTTTGTAGGCCTAAGAACACTGGGGCTTTGCGCTTCTCTAGCCACCTAATCTTCTGCTCATCCTCTCGCGCAGTCTAAAGAGAGCTCAGGTGAGAAATTGCAAACGTCCAGCAATTGCTCAGAGATGAAAAGTGCCAGCACTGAAAGCTCTTGCTAGCCAGCAACCTTCCTTGGAAGCGCTTTCACAAGCGCAGCAACACTGGGCTTTGCGCTTCTCTAGCCACCAAACGTCACGGTCATTCTCTTTCCGTCTCCTAGACACGAGCTGAGAAATTGCAAACGTCGAGCAATTGCTCAGAGATGAAAAGTGCCAGCACTGAAAGCTGTTGCTAGCCAGCACCCTTCCTTGGAAGCGCTTTTGTAGGCCTAAGAACAGTGGGGCTCTGGGCTTCTCTAGCCACCTAATCTTGTGCTCATCCTCTCGCGCACTCTAAAGAGAGCTCAGGTGAGAAATTGCAAACATCGAGCAATTGCTCAGAGATGAAAAGTGCCAGCACTGAAAGCTGTTGCTAGCCAGCACCCTTCCTTGGAAGCGCTTTCACAGGCACAGCAACACTGGGGCTTTGCGCTTCTCTAGCCACCAAACGTCACGGTCATTCTCTTTCCGTCTCCTAGACACGAGCTGAGAAATTGCAAACGTCGAGCAATTGCTCAGAGATGAAAAGTGCCAGCACTGAAAGCTGTTGCTAGCCAGCAGCCTTCCTTGGAAGCGCTTTTGTAGGCCTAAGAACACTGGGGCTCTGGGCTTCTCTAGCCACCTAATCTTCTGCTCATCCTCTCGCGCACTCTAAAGGGTGCTCAGGTGAGAAATTGCAAACGTCGAGCAATTGCTCAGAGATGAAAAGTGCCAGCACTGAAAGCTGTTGCTAGCCAGCACCCTTCCTTGGAAGCGCTTTCACAGGCGCAGCAACACTGGGGCTTTGCGCTTCTCTAGCCACCAAACGTCACGGTCCTTCTATTTCCGTCTCGTAGACACGAGCTGAGAAATTGCAAACGTCGAGCAATTGCTCAGAGATGAAAAGTGCCAGCACTGAAAGCTGTTGCTAGCCAGCACCCTTCCTTGGAAGCGCTTTTGTAGCCCTAAGAACACTGGGGCTTTGCGCTTCTCCAGCCACCTAATCTTGTGCTCATCCTCTCGCGCACTCTAAAGAGAGCTCAGGTGAGAAATTACAAACGTCGAGCAATTGCTCAGAGATGAAAAGTGCCAGCACTGAAAGCTCTTGCTACCCAGCACCCTCCCTTGGAAGCGCTTTCACAGGCGCAGCAACACTGGGGCTTTGCGCTTCTCTAGCCACCAAACGTCACGGTCCTTCTCTTTCCGTCTCGTAGACACGAGCTGAGAGATTGCAAACGTCGAGCAATTGCTCAGAGATGAAAAGTGCCAGCACTGAAAGCTGTTGCTAGCCAGCACCCTTCCTTGGAAGTGCTTTTGTAGGCCTAAGAACACTGGGGCTTTGCGCTTCTCTAGCCACCGAATCTTCTGCTCATCCTCTCGCGCACTCTAAAGAGAGCTCAGGTGAGAAATTGCAAACGTCGAGCAATTGCTCAGAGATGAAAAGTGCCAGCACTGAAAGCTGTTGCTAGCCAGCAGCCTTCCTTGGAAGCGCTTTCACAGGCGCAGCAACACTGGGGCTTTGCGCTTCTCTAGCCACCAAACGTCATGGTCATTCTCTTTCCGTCTCGTAGACACGAGCTGAGAAATTGCAAACGTCGAGCAATTGCTCAGAGATGAAAAGTGCCAGCACTGAAAGCTGTTGCTAGCCAGCACCCTTCCTTGGAAGCGCTTTTGTAGGCCTAAGAACACTGGGGCTTTGCGCTTCTCTAGCCACCTAATCTTGTGCTCATCCTCTCGCGCACTCTAAAGAGAGCTCAGGTGAGAAATTACAAACGTCGAGCAATTGCTCAGAGATGAAAAGTGCCAGCACTGAAAGCTGTTGCTAGCCAGCACCCTTCCTTGGAAGCGCTTTCACAGGCACAGCAACACTGGGGCTTTGCGCTTCTCTAGCCACCAAACGTCACGGTCATTCTCTTTCCGTCTCGTAGACACGAGCTGAGAAATTGCAAACGTCGAGCAATTGCTCAGAGATGAAAAGTGCCAGCACTGAAAGCTGTTGCTAGCCAGCAGCCTTCCTTGGAAGCGCTTTTGTAGCCCTAAGAACACTGGGGCTTTGGGCTTCTCTAGCCACCTAATCTTGTTCTCATCCTCTCGCGCACTCTAAAGAGAGCTCAGGTGAGAAATTGCAAATGTCCAGCAATTGCTCAGAGATGAAAAGTGCCAGCACTGAAAGCTCTTGCTAGCCAGCAGCCTTCCATGGAAGCGCTTTCACAGGCGCAGCAACACTGGGGCTTTGCGCTTCTCTAGCCACCAAACGTCACGGTCATTCTCTTTGCGTCTCGTAGACACGAGCTGAGAAATTGCAAACGTCCAGCAATTGCTCAGAGATGAAAAGTGCCAGCACTGAAAGCTCTTGCTAGCCAGCAGCCTTCCTTGGAAGCGCTTTTGTAGGCCTAAGAACACTGGGGCTCTGGGCTTCTCTAGCCACCTAATCTTCTGCTCATCCTCTCGCGCACTCTAAAGAGAGCTCAGGTGAGAAATTGCAAACATCGAGCAATTGCTCAGACATGAAAAGTGCCAGCACTGAAAGCTGTTGCTAGCCAGCACCCTTCCTTGGAAGCGCTTTCACAGGCGCAGCAACACTGGGGCTTTGCGCTTCTCTAGCCACCAAACGTCACGGTCATTCTCTTTCCGTCTCGTAGACACGAGCTGAGAAATTGCAAACGTCGAGCAATTGCTCAGAGATGAAAAGTGCCAGCACTGAAAGCTGTTGCTAGCCAGCACCCTTCCTTGGAAGCGCTTTTGTAGCCCTAAGAACACTGGGGCTTTGCGCTCCTCTAGCCACCTAATCTTGTGCTCATCCTCTCGTGCACTCTAAAGAGAGCTCAGGTGAGAAATTGCAAAGGTCGAGCAATTGCTCAGAGATGAAAAGTGCCAGCACTGAAAGCTGTTGCTAGCCAGCAGCCTTCCTTGGAAGCGCTTTCACAGGTGCAGCAACACTGGGGTTTTGCGCTTCTCTAGCCACCAAACGTCATGGTCATTCTCTTTCTGTCTCGTAGACACGAGCTGAGAAATTGCAAACGTCGAGCAATTGCTCAGAGATGAAAAGTGCCAGCACTGAAAGCTGTTGCTAGCCAGCACCCTTCCTTGGAAGTGCTTTTGTAGGGCTAAGAACACTGGGGCTTTGCGCTTCTCTAGCCACCAAACGTCACGGTCATTCTCTTTCCGTCTCGTAGACACGAGCTGAGAAATTGCAAACGTCGAGCAATTGCTCAGAGATGAAAAGTGCCAGCACTGAAAGCTGTTGCTAGCCAGCAGCCTTCCTTGGATGCGCTTTTGTAGGCCTAAGAACACTGGGGCTTTGCGCTTCTCTAGCCACCTAATCTTCTGCTCATTCTCTCGTGCACTCTAAAGGGTGCTCAGGTGAGAAATTGCAAACGTCGAGCAATTGCTCAGAGATGAAAAGTGCCAGCACTGAAAGCTCTTGCTAGCCAGCACCCTTCCTTGGAAGCGCTTTCACAGGCGCAGCAACACTGGGGCTTTGCGCTTCTCTAGCCACCAAACGTCACGGTCATTCTCTTTCCGTCTCGTAGACACGAGCTGAGAGATTGCAAACGTCGAGCAATTGCTCAGAGATGAAAAGTGCCAGCACTGAAAGCTGTTGCTAGCCAGCACCCTTCCTTGGAAGCGCTTTTGTAGGCCTAAGAACACTGGGGCTTTGCGCTTCTCTAGCCACCTAATCTTGTGCTCATCCTCTCGCGCACTCTAAAGAGAGCTCAGGTGAGAAATTGCAAACGTCCAGCAATTGCTCAGAGATGAAAAGTGCCAGCACTGAAAGCTGTTGCTAGCCAGCACCCTTCCTTGGAAGCGCTTTCACAGGCGCAGCAACACTGGGGCTTTGCGCTTCTCTAGCCACCAAACGTCACGGTCCTTCTCTTTCCGTCTTGTAGACACGAGCTGAGAAATTGCAAACGTCCAGCAATTGCTCAGAGATGAAAAGTGCCAGCACTGAAAGCTGTTGCTAGCCAGCACCCTTCCTTGGAAGCGCTTTTGTAGGCCTAAGAACACTGGGGCTTTGCGCTTCTCTAGCCACCTAATCTTCTGCTCATTCTCTCGCGCACTCTAAAGGGTGCTCAGGTGAGAAATTGCAAACGTCGAGCAATTGCTCAGAGATGAAAAGTGCCAGCACTGAAAGCTGTTGCTAGCCAGCACCCTTCCTTGGAAGCGCTTTCACAGGCGCAGCAACACTGGGGCTTTGCGCTTCTCTAGCCACCAAAAGTCACGGTCATTCTCTTTCCGTCTCGTAGACACGAGCTGAGAAATTGCAAACGTCGAGCAATTGCTCAGAGATGAAAAGTGCCAGCACTGAAAGCTGTTGCTAGCCAGCAGCCTTCCTTGGAAGCGCTTTTGCAGGCCTAAGAACACTGGGGCTTTGCGCTTTTCTAGCCACCTAATCTTCTGCTCATTCTCTCGCGCACTCTAAAGGGTGCTCAGGTGAGAAATTACAAACGTCGAGCAATAGCTCAGAGATGAAAAGTGCCAGCACTGAAAGCTGTTGCTAGCCAGCACCCTTCCTTGGAAGCGCTTTCACAGGCGCAGCAACACTGGGGCTTTGCGCTTCTCTAGCCACCAAACGTCACGGTCATTCTCTTTCCGTCTCGTAGACACGAGCTGAGAGATTGCAAACGTCGAGCAATTGCTCAGAGATGAAAAGTGCCAGCACTGAAAGCTGTTGCTAGCCATCACCCTTCCTTGGAAGCGCTTTTGTAGGCCTAAGAACACTGGGGCTTTGCGCTTCTCTAGCCACCTAATCTTCTGCTCATCCTCTCGCGCAGTCTAAAGAGAGCTCAGGTGAGAAATTGCAAACGTCCAGCAATTGCTCAGAGATGAAAAGTGCCAGCACTGAAAGCTCTTGCTAGCCAGCAACCTTCCTTGGAAGCGCTTTCACAAGCGCAGCAACACTGGGCTTTGCGCTTCTCTAGCCACCAAACATCACGGTCATTCTCTTTCCGTCTCCTAGACACGAGCTGAGAAATTGCAAACGTCGAGCAATTGCTCAGAGATGAAAAGTGCCAGCACTGAAAGCTGTTGCTAGCCAGCACCCTTCCTTGGAAGCGCTTTTGTAGGCCTAAGAACAGTGGGGCTCTGGGCTTCTCTAGCCACCTAATCTTGTGCTCATCCTCTCGCGCACTCTAAAGAGAGCTCAGGTGAGAAATTGCAAACATCGAGCAATTGCTCAGAGATGAAAAGTGCCAGCACTGAAAGCTGTTGCTAGCCAGCACCCTTCCTTGGAAGCGCTTTCACAGGCACAGCAACACTGGGGCTTTGCGCTTCTCTACCCACCAAACGTCACGGTCATTCTCTTTCCGTCTCCTAGACACGAGCTGAGAAATTGCAAACGTCGAGCAATTGCTCAGAGATGAAAAGTGCCAGCACTGAAAGCTGTTGCTAGCCAGCAGCCTTCCTTGGAAGCGCTTTTGTAGGCCTAAGAACACTGGGGCTCTGGGCTTCTCTAGCCACCTAATCTTCTGCTCATCCTCTCGCGCACTCTAAAGGGTGCTCAGGTGAGAAATTGCAAACGTCGAGCAATTGCTCAGAGATGAAAAGTGCCAGCACTGAAAGCTGTTGCTAGCCAGCACCCTTCCTTGGAAGCGCTTTCACAGGCGCAGCAACACTGGGGCTTTGCGCTTCTCTAGCCACCAAACGTCACGGTCCTTCTATTTCCGTCTCGTAGACACGAGCTGAGAAATTGCAAACGTCCAGCAATTGCTCAGAGATGAAAAGTGCCAGCACTGAAAGCTGTTGCTAGCCAGCACCCTTCCTTGGAAGCGCTTTTGTAGCCCTAAGAACACTGGGGCTTTGCGCTTCTCCAGCCACCTAATCTTGTGCTCATCCTCTCGCGCACTCTAAAGAGAGCTCAGGTGAGAAATTACAAACGTCGAGCAATTGCTCAGAGATGAAAAGTGCCAGCACTGAAAGCTCTTGCTACCCAGCACCCTCCCTTGGAAGCGCTTTCACAGGCGCAGCAACACTGGGGCTTTGCGCTTCTCTAGCCACCAAACGTCACGGTCCTTCTCTTTCCGTCTCGTAGACACGAGCTGAGAGATTGCAAACGTCGAGCAATTGCTCAGAGATGAAAAGTGCCAGCACTGAAAGCTGTTGCTAGCCAGCACCCTTCCTTGGAAGTGCTTTTGTAGGCCTAAGAACACTGGGGCTTTGCGCTTCTCTAGCCACCGAATCTTCTGCTCATCCTCTCGCGCACTCTAAAGAGAGCTCAGGTGAGAAATTGCAAACGTCGAGCAATTGCTCAGAGATGAAAAGTGCCAGCACTGAAAGCTGTTGCTAGCCAGCACCCTTCCTTGGAAGCGCTTTCACAGGCGCAGCAACACTGGGGCTTTGCGCTTCTCTAGCCACCAAACGTCATGGTCATTCTCTTTCCGTCTCGTAGACACGAGCTGAGAAATTGCAAACGTCCAGCAATTGCTCAGAGATGAAAAGTGCCAGCACTGAAAGCTGTTGCTAGCCAGCAGCCTTCCTTGGAAGCGCTTTTGTAGGCCTAAGAACACTGGGGCTTTGCGCTTCTCTAGCCACCTAATCTTGTGCTCATCCTCTCGCGCACTCTAAAGAGAGCTCAGGTGAGAAATTACAAACGTCGAGCAATTGCTCAGAGATGAAAAGTGCCAGCACTGAAAGCTGTTGCTAGCCAGCACCCTTCCTTGGAAGCGCTTTCACAGGCACAGCAACACTGGGGCTTTGCGCTTCTCTAGCCACCAAACGTCACGGTCATTCTCTTTCCGTCTCGTAGACACGAGCTGAGAAATTGCAAACGTCGAGCAATTGCTCAGAGATGAAAAGTGCCAGCACTGAAAGCTGTTGCTAGCCAGCAGCCTTCCTTGGAAGCGCTTTTGTAGCCCTAAGAACACTGGGGCTTTGGGCTTCTCTAGCCACCTAATCTTGTTCTCATCCTCTCGCGCACTCTAAAGAGAGCTCAGGTGAGAAATTGCAAATGTCCAGCAATTGCTCAGAGATGAAAAGTGCCAGCACTGAAAGCTCTTGCTAGCCAGCAGCCTTCCATGGAAGCGCTTTCACAGGCGCAGCAACACTGGGGCTTTGCGCTTCTCTAGCCACCAAACGTCACGGTCATTCTCTTTGCGTCTCGTAGACACGAGCTGAGAAATTGCAAACGTCCAGCAATTGCTCAGAGATGAAAAGTGCCAGCACTGAAAGCTCTTGCTAGCCAGCAGCCTTCCTTGGAAGCGCTTTTGTAGGCCTAAGAACACTGGGGCTCTGGGCTTCTCTAGCCACCTAATCTTCTGCTCATCCTCTCGCGCACTCTAAAGAGAGCTCAGGTGAGAAATTGCAAACATCGAGCAATTGCTCAGACATGAAAAGTGCCAGCACTGAAAGCTGTTGCTAGCCAGCACCCTTCCTTGGAAGCGCTTTCACAGGCGCAGCAACACTGGGGCTTTGCGCTTCTCTAGCCACCAAACGTCACGGTCATTCTCTTTCCGTCTCGTAGACACGAGCTGAGAAATTGCAAACGTCGAGCAATTGCTCAGAGATGAAAAGTGCCAGCACTGAAAGCTGTTGCTAGCCAGCACCCTTCCTTGGAAGCGCTTTTGTAGCCCTAAGAACACTGGGGCTTTGCGCTCCTCTAGCCACCTAATCTTGTGCTCATCCTCTCGTGCACTCTAAAGAGAGCTCAGGTGAGAAATTGCAAAGGTCGAGCAATTGCTCAGAGATGAAAAGTGCCAGCACTGAAAGCTGTTGCTAGCCAGCAGCCTTCCTTGGAAGCGCTTTCACAGGTGCAGCAACACTGGGGTTTTGCGCTTCTCTAGCCACCAAACGTCATGGTCATTCTCTTTCTGTCTCGTAGACACGAGCTGAGAAATTGCAAACGTCGAGCAATTGCTCAGAGATGAAAAGTGCCAGCACTGAAAGCTGTTGCTAGCCAGCACCCTTCCTTGGAAGTGCTTTTGTAGGGCTAAGAACACTGGGGCTTTGCGCTTCTCTAGCCACCAAACGTCACGGTCATTCTCTTTCCGTCTCGTAGACACGAGCTGAGAAATTGCAAACGTCGAGCAATTGCTCAGAGATGAAAAGTGCCAGCACTGAAAGCTGTTGCTAGCCAGCAGCCTTCCTTGGATGCGCTTTTGTAGGCCTAAGAACACTGGGGCTTTGCGCTTCTCTAGCCACCTAATCTTCTGCTCATTCTCTCGTGCACTCTAAAGGGTGCTCAGGTGAGAAATTGCAAACGTCGAGCAATTGCTCAGAGATGAAAAGTGCCAGCACTGAAAGCTCTTGCTAGCCAGCACCCTTCCTTGGAAGCGCTTTCACAGGCGCAGCAACACTGGGGCTTTGCGCTTCTCTAGCCACCAAACGTCACGGTCATTCTCTTTCCGTCTCGTAGACACGAGCTGAGAAATTGCAAACGTCGAGCAATTGCTCAGAGATGAAAAGTGCCAGCACTGAAAGCTGTTGCTAGCCAGCACCCTTCCTTGGAAGCGCTTTTGTAGGCCTAAGAACACTGGGGCTTTGCGCTTCTCTAGCCACCTAATCTTGTGCTCATCCTCTCGCGCACTCTAAAGAGAGCTCAGGTGAGAAATTGCAAACGTCCAGCAATTGCTCAGAGATGAAAAGTGCCAGCACTGAAAGCTGTTGCTAGCCAGCACCCTTCCTTGGAAGCGCTTTCACAGGCGCAGCAACACTGGGGCTTTGCGCTTCTCTAGCCACCAAACGTCACGGTCCTTCTCTTTCCGTCTTGTAGACACGAGCTGAGAAATTGCAAACGTCCAGCAATTGCTCAGAGATGAAAAGTGCCAGCACTGAAAGCTGTTGCTAGCCAGCACCCTTCCTTGGAAGCGCTTTTGTAGGCCTAAGAACACTGGGGCTTTGCGCTTCTCTAGCCACCTAATCTTCTGCTCATTCTCTCGCGCACTCTAAAGGGTGCTCAGGTGAGAAATTGCAAACGTCGAGCAATTGCTCAGAGATGAAAAGTGCCAGCACTGAAAGCTGTTGCTAGCCAGCACCCTTCCTTGGAAGCGCTTTCACAGGCGCAGCAACACTGGGGCTTTGCGCTTCTCTAGCCACCAAAAGTCACGGTCATTCTCTTTCCGTCTCGTAGACACGAGCTGAGAAATTGCAAACGTCGAGCAATTGCTCAGAGATGAAAAGTGCCAGCACTGAAAGCTGTTGCTAGCCAGCAGCCTTCCTTGGAAGCGCTTTTGCAGGCCTAAGAACACTGGGGCTCTGGGCTTCTCTAGCCACCTAATCTTCTGCTCATCCTCTCGCGCACTCTAAAGAGAGCTCAGGTGAGAAATTGCAAACGTCCAGCAATTGCTCAGAGATGAAAAGTGCCAGCACTGAAAGCTCTTGCTAGCCAGCAGCCTTCCTTGGAAGCGCTTTCACAGGCGCAGCAACACTGGGGCTTTGCGCTTCTCTAGCCACCAAACGTCACGGTCATTCTCTTTCCGTCTCGTAGACACGAGCTGAGAAATTGCAAACGTCCAGCAATTGCTCAGAGATGAAAAGTGCCAGCACTGAAAGCTCTTGCTAGCCAGCACCCTTCCTTGGAAGCGCTTTTGTAGGCCTAAGAACACTGGGGCTCTGGGCTTCTCTAGCCACCTAATCTTCTGCTCATTCTCTCGCGCACTCTAAAGAGAGCTCAGGTGAGAAATTACAAACGTCCAGCAATTGCTCAGAGATGAAAAGTGCCAGCACTGAAAGCTCTTGCTAGCCAGCCCCCTTCCTTGGAAGCGCTTTCACAGGCGCAGCAACACTGGGGCTTTGCACTTCTCTACCCACCAAACGTCACGGTCATTCTCTTTCCGTCTCGTAGACACGAGCTGAGAAATTGCAAACATCGAGCAATTGCTCAGAGAGGAAAAGTGCCAGCACTGAAAGCTGTTGCTAGCCAGCACCCTTCCTTGGAAGCGCTTTTGTAGGCCTAAGAACACTGGGGCTTTGCGCTTCTCTAGCCACCGAATCTTCTGCTCATTCTCTCGCGCACTCTAAAGAGAGCTCAGGTGAGAAATTACAAACGTCGAGCAATTGCTCAGAGATGAAAAGTGCCAGCACTGAAAGCTGTTGCTAGCCAGCACCCTTCCTTGGAAGCGCTTTCACAGGCGCAGCAACACTGGGGCTTTGCGCTTCTCTAGCCACCAAACGTCACGGTCCTTCTCTTTCCGTCTCGTAGACACGAGCTGAGAAATTGCAAACGTCGAGCAATTGCTCAGAGATGAAAAGTGCCAGCACTGAAAGCTGTTGCTAGCCAGCACCCTTCCTTGGAAGCGCTTTTGTAGGCCTAAGAACACTGGGGCTTTGCGCTTCTCTAGCCACCTAATGTTTTGCTCATCCTCTCGCGCACTCTAAAGAGAGCTCAGGTGAGAAATTGCAAAAGTCCAGCAATTGCTCAGAGATGAAAAGTGCCAGCACTGAAAGCTCTTGCTAGCCAGCCCCCTTCCTTGGAAGCACTTTCACAGGCGCAGCAACACTGGGGCTTTGCGCTTCTCTAGCCACCAAACGTCATGGTCATTCTCTTTCCGTCTCCTAGACACGAGCTGAGAAATTGCAAACGTCCAGCAATTGCTCAGAGATGAAAAGTGCCAGCACTGAAAGCTCTTGCTAGCCAGCACCCTTCCTTGGAAGCGCTTTTGTAGGCCTAAGAACAGTGGGGCTCTGGGCTTCTCTAGCCACCTAATCTTGTGCTCATCCTCTCGCGCACTCTAAAGAGAGCTCAGGTGAGAAATTGCAAACATCGAGCAATTGCTCAGAGATGAAAAGTGCCAGCACTGAAAGCTGTTGCTAGCCAGCACCCTTCCTTGGAAGCGCTTTCACAGGCACAGCAACACTGGGGCTTTGCGCTTCTCTACCCACCAAACATCACGGTCATTCTCTTTCCGTCTCGTAGACACGAGCTGAGAAATTGCAAACGTCGAGCAATTGCTCAGAGATGAAAAGTGCCAGCACTGAAAGCTGTTGCTAGCCAGCACCCTTCCTTGGAAGCGCTTTTGTAGGCCTAAGAACAGTGGGGCTCTGGGCTTCTCTAGCCACCGAATCTTCTGCTCATCCTCTCGCGCACTCTAAAGAGAGCTCAGGTGAGAAATTGCAAACGTCGAGCAATTGCTCAGAGATGAAAAGTGCCAGCACTGAAAGCTGTTGCTAGCCAGCACCCTTCCTTGGAAGCGCTTTTGTAGCCCTAAGAACACTGGGGCTTTGCGCTTCTCTAGCCACCTAATCTTCTGCTCATTCTCTCGCGCACTCTAAAGGGTGCTCAGGTGAGAAATTGCAAACGTCGACCAATTGCTCAGAGATGAAAAGTGCCAGCACTGAAAGCTGTTGCTAGCCAGCAGCCTTCCTTGGAAGCGCTTTCACAGGCGCAGCAACACTGGGGCTTTGTGCTTCTCTAGCCACCAAACGTCACGGTCCTTCTATTTCCGTCTCGTAGACACGAGCTGAGAAATTGCAAACGTCGAGCAATTGCTCAGAGATGAAAAGTGCCAGCACTGAAAGCTCTTGCTAGCCAGCACCCTTCCTTGGAAGCGCTTTTGTAGCCCTAAGAACACTGGGGCTCTGGGCTTCTCTAGCCACCTAATCTTGTGCTCATCCTCTCGCGCACTCTAAAGAGAGCTCAGGTGAGAAATTACAAACGTCGAGCAATTGCTCAGAGATGAAAAGTGCCAGCACTGAAAGCTGTTGCTAGCCAGCACCCTTCCTTGGAAGCGCTTTCACAGGCGCAGCAACACTGGGGCTTTGCGCTTCTCTAGCCACCAAACGTCACGGTCATTCTCTTTCCGTCTCGTAGACACGAGCTGAGAGATTGCAAACGTCCAGCAATTGCTCAGAGATGAAAAGTGCCAGCACTGAAAGCTGTTGCTAGCCAGCACCCTTCCTTGGAAGCGCTTTTGTAGGCCTAAGAACACTGGGGCTTTGCGCTTCTCTAGCCACCGAATCTTCTGCTCATCCTCTCGCGCACTCTAAAGAGAGCTCAGGTGAGAAATTGCAAACGTCGAGCAATTGCTCAGAGATGAAAAGTGCCAGCACTGAAAGCTGTTGCTAGCCAGCACCCTTCCTTGGAAGCGCTTTCACAGGCGCAGCAACACTGGGGTTTTGCGCTTCTCTAGCCACCAAACATCATGGTCATTCTCTTTCCGTCTCGTAGACACGAGCTGAGAAATTGCAAACGTCGAGCAATTGCTCAGAGATGAAAAGTGCCAGCACTGAAAGCTCTTGCTAGCCAGCACCCTTCCTTGGAAGCGCTTTTGTAGGCCTAAGAACACTGGGGCTTTGCGCTTCTCTAGCCACCTAATCTTGTGCTCATCCTCTCGCGCACTCTAAAGAGAGCTCAGGTGAGAAATTGCAAACGTCGAGCAATTGCTCAGAGATGAAAAGTGCCAGCACTGAAAGCTCTTGCTAGCCAGCACCCTTCCTTGGAAGCGCTTTCACAGGCGCAGCAACACTGGGGCTTTGCGCTTCTCTAGCCACCAAACGTCACGGTCATTCTCTTTCCGTCTCGTAGACACGAGCTGAGAAATTGCAAACGTCCAGCAATTGCTCAGAGATGAAAAGTGCCAGCACTGAAAGCTGTTGCTAGCCAGCACCCTTCCTTGGAAGCGCTTTTGTAGGCCTAAGAAGACTGGGGCTCTGGGCTTCTCTAGCCACCTAATCTTGTGCTCATCCTCTCGCGCACTCTAAAGAGAGCTCAGGTGAGCAATTGCAAACATCGAGCAATTGCTCAGAGATGAAAAGTGCCAGCACTGAAAGCTGTTGCTAGCCAGCACCCTTCCTTGGAAGCGCTTTCACAGGCACAGCAACACTGGGGCTTTGCGCTTCTCTAGCCACCAAACGTCATGGTCATTCTCTTTCCGTCTCGTAGACACGAGCTGAGAAATTGCAAACGTCGAGCAATTGCTCAGAGATGAAAAGTGCCAGCACTGAAAGCTGTTGCTAGCCAGCACCCTTCCTTGGAAGCGCTTTTGTAGGCCTAAGAACACTGGGGCTCTGGGCTTCTCTAGCCACCTAATCTTGTGCTCATCCTCTCGCGCACTCTAAAGAGAGCTCAGGTGAGAAATTACAAACGTCGAGCAATTGCTCAGAGATGAAAAGTGCCAGCACTGAAAGCTGTTGCTAGCCAGCAGCCTTCCTTGGAAGCGCTTTCACAGGCGCAGCAACACTGGGGCTTTGCGCTTCTCTAGCCACCAAACGTCATGGTCATTCTATTTCCGTCTCGTAGACACGAGCTGAGAAATTGCAAACGTCGAGCAATTGCTCAGAGATGAAAAGTGCCAGCACTGAAAGCTGTTGCTAGCCAGCACCCTTCCTTGGAAGCGCTTTTGTAGGCCTAAGAACACTGGGGCTCTGGGCTTCTCTAGCCACCTAATCTTCTGCTCATTCTCTCGCGCACTCTAAAGGGTGCTCAGGTGAGAAATTACAAACGTCGAGCAATTGCTCAGAGATGAAAAGTGCCAGCACTGAAAGCTGTTGCTAGCCAGCACCCTTCCTTGGAAGCGCTTTTGTAGGCCTAAGAACACTGGGGCTTTGCGCTTCTCTAGCCACCTAATCTTCTGCTCATTCTCTCGCGCACTCTAAAGGGTGCTCAGGTGAGAAATTGCAAACGTCCAGCAATTGCTCAGAGATGAAAAGTGCCAGCACTGAAAGCTCTTGCTAGCCAGCACCCTTCCTTGGAAGCGCTTTCACAGGCGCAGCAACACTGGGGCTTTGCGCTTCTCTACCCACCAAACGTCACGGTCATTCTCTTTCCGTCTCGTAGACACGAGCTGAGAAATTGCAAACGTCGAGCAATTGCTCAGAGATGAAAAGTGCCAGCACTGAAAGCTGTTGCTAGCCAGCACCCTTCCTTGGAAGCGCTTTCACAGGCGCAGCAACACTGGGGCTTTGCGCTTCTCTAGCCACCAAACGTCACGGTCATTCTCTTTCCGTCTCGTAGACACGAGCTGAGAAATTGCAAACGTCGAGCAATTGCTCAGAGATGAAAAGTGCCAGCACTGAAAGCTGTTGCTAGCCAGCACCCTTCCTTGGAAGCGCTTTCACAGGCGCAGCAACACTGGGGCTTTGCGCTTCTCTAGCCACCAAACGTCATGATCATTCTCTTTCCGTCTCGTAGACACGAGCTGAGAAATTGCAAACGTCCAGCAATTGCTCAGAGATGAAAAGTGCCAGCACTGAAAGCTCTTGCTAGCCAGCAGCCTTCCTTGGAAGCGCTTTTGTAGCCCTAAGAACACTGGGGCTTTGCGCTTCTCTAGCCACCTAATCTTCTGCTCATTCTCTCGCGCACTCTAAAGAGAGCTCAGGTGAGAAATTACAAACGTCGAGCAATTGCTCAGAGATGAAAAGTGCCAGCACTGAAAGCTCTTGCTAGCCAGCACCCTTCCTTGGAAGCGCTTTCACAGGCACAGCAACACTGGGGCTTTGCGCTTCTCTAGCCACCAAACGTCACGGTCCTTCTCTTTCCGTCTCCTAGACACGAGCTGAGAAATTGCAAACGTCCAGCAATTGCTCAGAGATGAAAAGTGCCAGCACTGAAAGCTGTTGCTAGCCAGCAGCCTTCCTTGGAAGCGCTTTTGTACGCCTAAGAACACTGGGGCTCTGGGCTTCTCTAGCCACCTAATCTTCTGCTCATCCTCTCGCGCACTCTAAAGAGAGCTCAGGTGAGAAATTACAAACGTCGAGCAATTGCTCAGAGATGAAAAGTGCCAGCACTGAAAGCTGTTGCTAGCCAGCAGCCTTCCTTGGAAGCGCTTTCACAGGCGCAGCAACACTGGGGCTTTGCGCTTCTCTAGCCACCAAACGTCACGGTCATTCTCTTTCCGTCTCGTAGACACGAGCTGAGAAATTGCAAACGTCGAGCAATTGCTCAGAGATGAAAAGTGCCAGCACTGAAAGCTGTTGCTAGCCAGCACCCTTCCTTGGAAGTGCTTTTGTAGCCCTAAGAACACTGGGGCTCTGGGCTTCTCTAGCCACCTAATCTTGTGCTCATCCTCTCGCGCACTCTAAAGAGAGCTCAGGTGAGAAATTGCAAACGTCCAGCAATTGCTCAGAGATGAAAAGTGCCAGCACTGAAAGCTGTTGCTAGCCAGCACCCTTCCTTGGAAGCGCTTTCACAAGCGCAGCAACACTGGGGCTTTGCGCTTCTCTAGCCACCAAACGTCATGGTCATTCCCTTTCCGTCTCGGAGACACGAGCTGAGAAATTGCAAACGTCGAGCAATTGCTCAGAGATGAAAAGTGCCAGCACTGAAAGCTGTTGCTAGCCATCACCCTTCCTTGGAAGCGCTTTTGTAGGCCTAAGAACACTGGGGCTTTGCGCTTCTCTAGCCACCTAATCTTCTGCTCATCCTCTCGCGCACTCTAAAGGGTGCTCAGGTGAGAAATTGCAAACGTCGAGCAATTGCTCAGAGATGAAAAGTGCCAGCACTGAAAGCTGTTGCTAGCCAGCACCCTTCCTTGGAAGCGCTTTTGTAGGCCTAAGAACACTGGGGCTTTGCGCTTCTCTAGCCACCTAATCTTCTGCTCATTCTCTCGCGCACTCTAAAGGGTGCTCAGGTGAGAAATTGCAAACGTCGAGCAATTGCTCAGAGATGAAAAGTGCCAGCACTGAAAGCTCTTGCTAGCCAGCACCCTTCCTTGGAAGCACTTTCACAGGCACAGCAACACTGGGGCTTTGCGCTTCTCTAGCCACCAAACGTCATGGTCATTCTACTTCCGTCTCGTAGACACGAGCTGAGAAATTGCAAACGTCGAGCAATTGCTCAGAGATGAAAAGTGCCAGCACTGAAAGCTGTTGCTAGCCAGCACCCTTCCTTGGAAGCGCTTTTGTAGGCCTAAGAACACTGGGGCTCTGGGCTTCTCTAGCCACCTAATCTTCTGCTCATTCTCTCGCGCACTCTAAAGGGTGCTCAGGTGAGAAATTACAAACGTCGAGCAATTGCTCAGAGATGAAAAGTGCCAGCACTGAAAGCTGTTGCTAGCCAGCAGCCTTCCTTGGAAGCGCTTTTGTAGGCCTAAGAACACTGGGGCTTTGCGCTTCTCTAGCCACCTAATCTTCTGCTCATTCTCTCGCGCACTCTAAAGGGTGCTCAGGTGAGAAATTGCAAATGTCCAGCAATTGCTCAGAGATGAAAAGTGCCAGCACTGAAAGCTCTTGCTAGCCAGCACCCTTCCTTGGAAGCGCTTTCACAGGCACAGCAACACTGGGGCTTTGCGCTTCTCTAGCCACCAAACGTCATGGTCATTCTCTTTGCGTCTCGTAGACACGAGCTGAGAAATTGCAAACGTCCAGCAATTGCTCAGAGATGAAAAGTGCCAGCACTGAAAGCTGTTGCTAGCCAGCCCCCTTCCTTGGAAGCGCTTTTGTAGCCCTAAGAACACTGGGGCTTTGGGCTTCTCTAGCCACCTAATCTTGTGCTCATCCTCTCGCGCACTCTAAAGAGAGCTCAGGTGAGAAATTGCAAACGTCGAGCAATTGCTCAGAGATGAAAAGTGCCAGCACTGAAAGCTGTTGCTAGCCAGCAGCCTTCCTTGGAAGCGCTTTCACAGGTGCAGCAACACTGGGGTTTTGCGCTTCTCTAGCCACCAAACGTCATGGTCATTCTCTTTCCGTCTCGTAGACACGAGCTGAGAAATTGCAAACGTCGAGCAATTGCTCAGAGATGAAAAGTGCCAGCACTGAAAGCTGTTGCTAGCCAGCCCCCTTCCTTGGAAGCGCTTTTGTAGGCCTAAGAACACTGGGGCTTTGCGCTTCTCTAGCCACCAAACGTCACTGTCATTCTCTTTCCGTCTCGTAGACACGAGCTGAGAAATTGCAAACGTGGAGCAATTGCTCAGAGATGAAAAGTGCCAGCACTGAAAGCTGTTGCTAGCCAGCAGCCTTCCTTGGATGCGCTTTTGTAGGCCTAAGAACACTGGGGCTTTGCGCTTCTCTAGCCACCTAATCTTCTGCTCATTCTCTCGTGCACTCTAAAGGGTGCTCAGGTGAGAAATTGCAAACGTGGAGCAATTGCTCAGAGATGAAAAGTGCCAGCACTGAAAGCTGTTGCTAGCCAGCACCCTTCCTTGGAAGCGCTTTCACAGGCGCAGCAACACTGGGGCTTTGCGCTTCTCTAGCCACCAAACGTCACTGTCATTCTCTTTCCGTCTCGTAGACACGAGCTGAGAAATTACAAACGTCGAGCAATTGCTCAGAGATGAAAAGTGCCAGCACTGAAAGCTGTTGCTAGCCAGCACCCTTCCTTGGAAGCGCTTTCACAGGCGCAGCAACACTGGGGCTTTGCGCTTCTCTACCCACCAAACGTCACGGTCATTCTCTTTCCGTCTCGTAGACACGAGCTGAGAAATTGCAAACGTCGAGCAATTGCTCAGAGATGAAAAGTGCCAGCACTGAAAGCTGTTGCTAGCCAGCACCCTTCCTTGGAAGCGCTTTTGTAGGCCTAAGAACACTGGGGCTCTGGGCTTCTCTAGCCACCTAATCTTGTGCTCATCCTCTCGCGCACTCTAAAGAGAGCTCAGGTGAGAAATTGCAAACGTCCAGCAATTGCTCAGAGATGAAAAGTGCCAGCACTGAAAGCTGTTGCTAGCCAGCACCCTTCCTTGGAAGCGCTTTCACAGGCGCAGCAACACTGGGGCTTTGCGCTTCTCTAGCCACCAAACGTCACGGTCCTTCTATTTCCGTCTCGTAGACACGAGCTGAGAAATTGCAAACGTCGAGCAATTGCTCAGAGATGAAAAGTGCCAGCACTGAAAGCTGTTGCTAGCCAGCACCCTTCCTTGGAAGCGCTTTTGTAGGCCTAAGAACACTGGGGCTTTGCGCTTCTCTAGCCACCTAATCTTGTGCTCATCCTCTCGCGCACTCTAAAGAGAGCTCAGGTGAGAAATTACAAACGTCGAGCAATTGCTCAGAGATGAAAAGTGCCAGCACTGAAAGCTGTTGCTAGCCAGCACCCTTCCTTGGAAGCGCTTTCACAGGCGCAGCAACACTGGGGCTTTGCGCTTCTCTACCCACCAAACGTCACGGTCATTCTCTTTCCGTCTCGTAGACACGAGCTGAGAGATTGCAAACATCGAGCAATTGCTCAGAGATGAAAAGTGCCAGCACTGAAAGCTCTTGCTAGCCAGCACCCTTCCTTGGAAGCGCTTTCACAGGCGCAGCAACACTGGGGCTTTGCGCTTCTCTAGCCACCAAACGTCATGGTCATTCTCTTTCCGTCTCGTAGACACGAGCTGAGAAATTGCAAACGTCGAGCAATTGCTCAGAGATGAAAAGTGCCAGCACTGAAAGCTGTTGCTAGCCAGCACCCTTCCTTGGAAGCGCTTTTGTAGGCCTAAGAACACTGGGGCTTTGCGCTTCTCTAGCCACCTAATCTTCTGCTCATTCTCTCGCGCACTCTAAAGGGTGCTCAGGTGAGAAATTACAAACGTCGAGCAATTGCTCAGAGATGAAAAGTGCCAGCACTGAAAGCTCTTGCTAGCCAGCACCCTTCCTTGGAAGCGCTTTTGTAGGCCTAAGAACACTGGGGCTTTGCGCTTCTCTAGCCACCTAATCTTCTGCTCATTCTCTCGCGCACTCTAAAGGGTGCTCAGGTGAGAAATTGCAAACGTCCAGCAATTGCTCAGAGATGAAAAGTGCCAGCACTGAAAGCTGTTGCTAGCCAGCAGCCTTCCTTGGAAGCGCTTTCACAGGCGCAGCAACACTGGGGCTTTGCGCTTCTCTAGCCACCAAACGTCACGGTCATTCTCTTTCCGTCTCGTAGACACGAGCTGAGAAATTGCAAACGTCGAGCAATTGCTCAGAGATGAAAAGTGCCAGCACTGAAAGCTGTTGCTAGCCAGCACCCTTCCTTGGAAGCGCTTTCACAGGCGCAGCAACACTGGGGCTTTGCGCTTCTCTAGCCACCAAACGTCATGGTCATTCTCTTTCCGTCTCGTAGACACGAGCTGAGAAATTGCAAACGTCGAGCAATTGCTCAGAGATGAAAAGTGCCAGCACTGAAAGCTCTTGCTAGCCAGCCCCCTTCCTTGGAAGCGCTTTTGTAGGCCTAAGAACACTGGGGCTTTGCGCTTCTCTAGCCACCTAATCTTGTGCTCATCCTCTCGCGCACTCTAAAGAGAGCTCAGGTGAGAAATTACAAACGTCGAGCAATTGCTCAGAGATGAAAAGTGCCAGCACTGAAAGCTGTTGCTAGCCAGCACCCTTCCTTGGAAGCGCTTTCACAGGCACAGCAACACTGGGGCTTTGCGCTTCTCTAGCCACCAAACGTCATGGTCATTCTCTTTCCGTCTCGTAGACATGAGCTGAGAAATTGCAAACGTCCAGCAATTGCTCAGAGATGAAAAGTGCCAGCACTGAAAGCTGTTGCTAGCCAGCAGCCTTCCTTGGAAGCGCTTTTGTACGCCTAAGAACACTGGGGCTCTGGGCTTCTCTAGCCACCTAATCTTCTGCTCATCCTCTCGCGCACTCTAAAGAGAGCTCAGGTGAGAAATTACAAACGTCGAGCAATTGCTCAGAGATGAAAAGTGCCAGCACTGAAAGCTGTTGCTAGCCAGCAGCCTTCCTTGGAAGCGCTTTCACAGGCGCAGCAACACTGGGGCTTTGCGCTTCTCTAGCCACCAAACGTCACGGTCATTCTCTTTCCGTCTCGTAGACACGAGCTGAGAAATTGCAAACGTCCAGCAATTGCTCAGAGATGAAAAGTGCCAGCACTGAAAGCTGTTGCTAGCCAGCACCCTTCCTTGGAAGTGCTTTTGTAGCCCTAAGAACACTGGGGCTCTGGGCTTCTCTAGCCACCTAATCTTGTGCTCATCCTCTCGCGCACTCTAAAGAGAGCTCAGGTGAGAAATTGCAAATGTCCAGCAATTGCTCAGAGATGAAAAGTGCCAGCACTGAAAGCTGTTGCTAGCCAGCACCCTTCCTTGGAAGCGCTTTCACAAGCGCAGCAACACTGGGGCTTTGCGCTTCTCTAGCCACCAAACGTCATGGTCATTCCCTTTCCGTCTCGGAGACACGAGCTGAGAAATTGCAAACGTCGAGCAATTGCTCAGAGATGAAAAGTGCCAGCACTGAAAGCTGTTGCTAGCCATCACCCTTCCTTGGAAGCGCTTTTGTAGGCCTAAGAACACTGGGGCTTTGCGCTTCTCTAGCCACCTAATCTTCTGCTCATCCTCTCGCGCACTCTAAAGGGTGCTCAGGTGAGAAATTACAAACGTCGAGCAATTGCTCAGAGATGAAAAGTGCCAGCACTGAAAGCTGTTGCTAGCCAGCACCCTTCCTTGGAAGCGCTTTTGTAGGCCTAAGAACACTGGGGCTTTGCGCTTCTCTAGCCACCTAATCTTCTGCTCATTCTCTCGCGCACTCTAAAGGGTGCTCAGGTGAGAAATTGCAAACGTCGAGCAATTGCTCAGAGATGAAAAGTGCCAGCACTGAAAGCTCTTGCTAGCCAGCACCCTTCCTTGGAAGCGCTTTCACAGGCACAGCAACACTGGGGCTTTGCGCTTCTCTAGCCACCAAACGTCATGGTCATTCTACTTCCGTCTCGTAGACACGAGCTGAGAAATTGCAAACGTCGAGCAATTGCTCAGAGATGAAAAGTGCCAGCACTGAAAGCTGTTGCTAGCCAGCACCCTTCCTTGGAAGCGCTTTTGTAGGCCTAAGAACACTGGGGCTCTGGGCTTCTCTAGCCACCTAATCTTCTGCTCATTCTCTCGCGCACTCTAAAGGGTGCTCAGGTGAGAAATTACAAACGTCGAGCAATTGCTCAGAGATGAAAAGTGCCAGCACTGAAAGCTGTTGCTAGCCAGCAGCCTTCCTTGGAAGCGCTTTTGTAGGCCTAAGAACACTGGGGCTTTGCGCTTCTCTAGCCACCTAATCTTCTGCTCATTCTCTCGCGCACTCTAAAGGGTGCTCAGGTGAGAAATTGCAAACGTCGAGCAATTGCTCAGAGATGAAAAGTGCCAGCACTGAAAGCTGTTGCTAGCCAGCACCCTTCCTTGGAAGCGCTTTCACAGGCGCAGCAACACTGGGGCTTTGCGCTTCTCTAGCCACCAAACGTCACGGTCATTCTCTTTCCGTCTCGTAGACACGAGCTGAGAAATTGCAAACGTCGAGCAATTGCTCAGAGATGAAAAGTGCCAGCACTGAAAGCTGTTGCTAGCCAGCACCCTTCCTTGGAAGCGCTTTCACAGGCGCAGCAACACTGGGGCTTTGCGCTTCTCTAGCCACCAAACGTCACGGTCATTCTCTTTCCGTCTCGTAGACACGAGCTGAGAAATTGCAAACGTCGAGCAATTGCTCAGAGATGAAAAGTGCCAGCACTGAAAGCTGTTGCTAGCCAGCACCCTTCCTTGGAAGCGCTTTCACAGGCGCAGCAACACTGGGGCTTTGCGCTTCTCTAGCCACCAAACGTCATGATCATTCTCTTTCCGTCTCGTAGAGACGAGCTGAGAAATTGCAAACGTCCAGCAATTGCTCAGAGATGAAAAGTGCCAGCACTGAAAGCTCTTGCTAGCCAGCACCCTTCCTTGGAAGCGCTTTTGTAGGCCTAAGAACACTGGGGCTTTGCGCTTCTCTAGCCACCTAATCTTCTGCTCATTCTCTCGCGCACTCTAAAGAGAGCTCAGGTGAGAAATTACAAACGTCGAGCAATTGCTCAGAGATGAAAAGTGCCAGCACTGAAAGCTGTTGCTAGCCAGCACCCTTCCTTGGAAGCGCTTTCACAGGCACAGCAACACTGGGGCTTTGCGCTTCTCTAGCCACCAAACGTCATGGTCATTCTCTTTCCGTCTCGTAGACACGAGCTGAGAAATTGCAAACGTCGAGCAATTGCTCAGAGATGAAAAGTGCCAGCACTGAAAGCTCTTGCTAGCCAGCCCCCTTCCTTGGAAGCGCTTTTGTAGGCCTAAGAACACTGGGGCTTTGCGCTTCTCTAGCCACCTAATCTTGTGCTCATCCTCTCGCGCACTCTAAAGAGAGCTCAGGTGAGAAATTACAAACGTCGAGCAATTGCTCAGAGATGAAAAGTGCCAGCACTGAAAGCTGTTGCTAGCCAGCACCCTTCCTTGGAAGCGCTTTCACAGGCACAGCAACACTGGGGCTTTGCGCTTCTCTAGCCACCAAACGTCATGGTCATTCTCTTTCCGTCTCGTAGACATGAGCTGAGAAATTGCAAACGTCCAGCAATTGCTCAGAGATGAAAAGTGCCAGCACTGAAAGCTGTTGCTAGCCAGCAGCCTTCCTTGGAAGCGCTTTTGTACGCCTAAGAACACTGGGGCTCTGGGCTTCTCTAGCCACCTAATCTTCTGCTCATCCTCTCGCGCACTCTAAAGAGAGCTCAGGTGAGAAATTACAAACGTCGAGCAATTGCTCAGAGATGAAAAGTGCCAGCACTGAAAGCTGTTGCTAGCCAGCAGCCTTCCTTGGAAGCGCTTTCACAGGCGCAGCAACACTGGGGCTTTGCGCTTCTCTAGCCACCAAACGTCACGGTCATTCTCTTTCCGTCTCGTAGACACGAGCTGAGAAATTGCAAACGTCCAGCAATTGCTCAGAGATGAAAAGTGCCAGCACTGAAAGCTGTTGCTAGCCAGCACCCTTCCTTGGAAGTGCTTTTGTAGCCCTAAGAACACTGGGGCTCTGGGCTTCTCTAGCCACCTAATCTTGTGCTCATCCTCTCGCGCACTCTAAAGAGAGCTCAGGTGAGAAATTGCAAATGTCCAGCAATTGCTCAGAGATGAAAAGTGCCAGCACTGAAAGCTGTTGCTAGCCAGCACCCTTCCTTGGAAGCGCTTTCACAAGCGCAGCAACACTGGGGCTTTGCGCTTCTCTAGCCACCAAACGTCATGGTCATTCCCTTTCCGTCTCGGAGACACGAGCTGAGAAATTGCAAACGTCGAGCAATTGCTCAGAGATGAAAAGTGCCAGCACTGAAAGCTGTTGCTAGCCATCACCCTTCCTTGGAAGCGCTTTTGTAGGCCTAAGAACACTGGGGCTTTGCGCTTCTCTAGCCACCTAATCTTCTGCTCATCCTCTCGAGCACTCTAAAGGGTGCTCAGGTGAGAAATTACAAACGTCGAGCAATTGCTCAGAGATGAAAAGTGCCAGCACTGAAAGCTGTTGCTAGCCAGCACCCTTCCTTGGAAGCGCTTTTGTAGGCCTAAGAACACTGGGGCTTTGCGCTTCTCTAGCCACCTAATCTTCTGCTCATTCTCTCGCGCACTCTAAAGGGTGCTCAGGTGAGAAATTGCAAACGTCGAGCAATTGCTCAGAGATGAAAAGTGCCAGCACTGAAAGCTCTTGCTAGCCAGCACCCTTCCTTGGAAGCGCTTTCACAGGCACAGCAACACTGGGGCTTTGCGCTTCTCTAGCCACCAAACGTCATGGTCATTCTACTTCCGTCTCGTAGACACGAGCTGAGAAATTGCAAACGTCGAGCAATTGCTCAGAGATGAAAAGTGCCAGCACTGAAAGCTGTTGCTAGCCAGCACCCTTCCTTGGAAGCGCTTTTGTAGGCCTAAGAACACTGGGGCTCTGGGCTTCTCTAGCCACCTAATCTTCTGCTCATTCTCTCGCGCACTCTAAAGGGTGCTCAGGTGAGAAATTACAAACGTCGAGCAATTGCTCAGAGATGAAAAGTGCCAGCACTGAAAGCTGTTGCTAGCCAGCAGCCTTCCTTGGAAGCGCTTTTGTAGGCCTAAGAACACTGGGGCTTTGCGCTTCTCTAGCCACCTAATCTTCTGCTCATTCTCTCGCGCACTCTAAAGGGTGCTCAGGTGAGAAATTGCAAATGTCCAGCAATTGCTCAGAGATGAAAAGTGCCAGCACTGAAAGCTCTTGCTAGCCAGCACCCTTCCTTGGAAGCGCTTTCACAGGCACAGCAACACTGGGGCTTTGCGCTTCTCTAGCCACCAAACGTCATGGTCATTCTCTTTGCGTCTCGTAGACACGAGCTGAGAAATTGCAAACGTCCAGCAATTGCTCAGAGATGAAAAGTGCCAGCACTGAAAGCTGTTGCTACCCAGCACCCTTCCTTGGAAGCGCTTTCACAGGCGCAGCAACACTGGGGCTTTGCGCTTCTCTAGCCACCAAACGTCACTGTCATTCTCTTTCCGTCTCGTAGACACGAGCTGAGAAATTACAAACGTCGAGCAATTGCTCAGAGATGAAAAGTGCCAGCACTGAAAGCTGTTGCTAGCCAGCACCCTTCCTTGGAAGCGCTTTCACAGGCGCAGCAACACTGGGGCTTTGCGCTTCTCTAGCCACCAAACGTCACGGTCATTCTCTTTCCGTCTCGTAGACACGAGCTGAGAGATTGCAAACGTCGAGCAATTGCTCAGAGATGAAAAGTGCCAGCACTGAAAGCTGTTGCTAGCCAGCACCCTTCCTTGGAAGCGCTTTTGTAGGCCTAAGAACACTGGGGCTCTGGGCTTCTCTAGCCACCTAATCTTGTGCTCATCCTCTCGCGCACTCTAAAGAGAGCTCAGGTGAGCAATTGCAAACATCGAGCAATTGCTCAGAGATGAAAAGTGCCAGCACTGAAAGCTCTTGCTAGCCAGCACCCTTCCTTGGAAGCGCTTTCACAGGCACAGCAACACTGGGGCTTTGCGCTTCTCTAGCCACCAAACGTCACGGTCATTCTCTTTCCGTCTCGTAGACACGAGCTGAGAAATTGCAAACGTCGAGCAATTGCTCAGAGATGAAAAGTGCCAGCACTGAAAGCTGTTGCTAGCCAGCACCCTTCCTTGGAAGCGCTTTTGTAGGCCTAAGAACACTGGGGCTCTGGGCTTCTCTAGCCACCTAATCTTGTGCTCATCCTCTCGCGCACTCTAAAGAGAGCTCAGGTGAGAAATTGCAAACGTCCAGCAATTGCTCAGAGATGAAAAGTGCCAGCACTGAAAGCTGTTGCTAGCCAGCACCCTTCCTTGGAAGCGCTTTCACAGGCGCAGCAACACTGGGGCTTTGCGCTTCTCTAGCCACCAAACGTCACGGTCCTTCTATTTCCGTCTCGTAGACACGAGCTGAGAAATTGCAAACGTCGAGCAATTGCTCAGAGATGAAAAGTGCCAGCACTGAAAGCTGTTGCTAGCCAGCACCCTTCCTTGGAAGCGCTTTTGTAGGCCTAAGAACACTGGGGCTTTGCGCTTCTCTAGCCACCCAATCTTCTGCTCATCCTCTCGCGCACTCTAAAGAGAGCTCAGGTGAGAAATTACAAACGTCGAGCAATTGCTCAGAGATGAAAAGTGCCAGCACTGAAAGCTGTTGCTAGCCAGCACCCTTCCTTGGAAGCGCTTTCACAGGCGCAGCAACACTGGGGCTTTGCGCTTCTCTACCCACCAAACGTCACGGTCATTCTCTTTCCGTCTCGTAGACACGAGCTGAGAGATTGCAACCGTCGAGCAATTGCTCAGAGGTGAAAAGTGCCAGCACTGAAAGCTCTTGCTAGCCAGCACCCTTCCTTGGAAGCGCTTTCACAGGCGCAGCAACACTGGGGCTTTGCGCTTCTCTAGCCACCAAACGTCATGGTCATTCTCTTTCCGTCTCGTAGACACGAGCTGAGAAATTGCAAACGTCGAGCAATTGCTCAGAGATGAAAAGTGCCAGCACTGAAAGCTGTTGCTAGCCAGCACCCTTCCTTGGAAGCGCTTTTGTAGGCCTAAGAACACTGGGGCTTTGCGCTTCTCTAGCCACCTAATCTTCTGCTCATTCTCTCGCGCACTCTAAAGGGTGCTCAGGTGAGAAATTACAAACGTCGAGCAATTGCTCAGAGATGAAAAGTGCCAGCACTGAAAGCTGTTGCTAGCCAGCAGCCTTCCTTGGAAGCGCTTTTGTAGGCCTAAGAACACTGGGGCTTTGCGCTTCTCTAGCCACCTAATCTTCTGCTCATTCTCTCGCGCACTCTAAAGGGTGCTCAGGTGAGAAATTGCAAACGTCGAGCAATTGCTCAGAGATGAAAAGTGCCAGCACTGAAAGCTGTTGCTAGCCAGCAGCCTTCCTTGGAAGCGCTTTCACAGGCGCAGCAACACTGGGGCTTTGCGCTTCTCTAGCCACCAAACGTCACGGTCATTCTCTTTCCGTCTCGTAGACACGAGCTGAGAAATTGCAAACGTCGAGCAATTGCTCAGAGATGAAAAGTGCCAGCACTGAAAGCTGTTGCTAGCCAGCACCCTTCCTTGGAAGCGCTTTCACAGGCGCAGCAACACTGGGGCTTTGCGCTTCTCTAGCCACCAAACGTCATGGTCATTCTCTTTCCGTCTCGTAGACACGAGCTGAGAAATTGCAAACGTCGAGCAATTGCTCGGAGATGAAAAGTGCCAGCACTGAAAGCTCTTGCTAGCCAGCCCCCTTCCTTGGAAGCGCTTTTGTAGGCCTAAGAACACTGGGGCTTTGCGCTTCTCTAGCCACCTAATCTTGTGCTCATCCTCTCGCACACTCTAAAGAGAGCTCAGGTGAGAAATTGCAAATGTCCAGCAATTGCTCAGAGATGAAAAGTGCCAGCACTGAAAGCTCTTGCTAGCCAGCAGCCTTCCTTGGAAGCGCTTTCACAGGCGCAGCAACACTGGGGCTTTGCGCTTCTCTAGCCACCAAACGTCACGGTCATTCTCTTTCCGTCTCGTAGACACGAGCTGAGAGATTGCAAACGTCGAGCAATTGCTCAGAGATGAAAAGTGCCAGCACTGAAAGCTGTTGCTAGCCAGCACCCTTCCTTGGAAGCGCTTTTGTAGGCCTAAGAAGACTGGGGCTCTGGGCTTCTCTAGCCACCGAATCTTCTGCTCATCCTCTCGCGCACTCTAAAGAGAGCTCAGGTGAGAAATTGCAAACGTCGAGCAATTGCTCAGAGATGAAAAGTGCCAGCACTGAAAGCTGTTGCTAGCCAGCACCCTTCCTTGGAAGCGCTTTCACAGGCGCAGCAACACTGGGGCTTTGCGCTTCTCTAGCCACCAAACGTCACAGTCATTCTCTTTCCGTCTCGTAGACACGAGCTGAGAAATTGCAAACGTCGAGCAATTGCTCAGAGATGAAAAGTGCCAGCACTGAAAGCTGTTGCTAGCCAGCACCCTTCCTTGGAAGCGCTTTTGTAGGCCTAAGAACACTGGGGCTCTGGGCTTCTCTAGCCACCTAATCTTCTGCTCATTCTCTCGCGCACTCTAAAGGGTGCTCAGGTGAGAAATTACAAACGTCGAGCAATTGCTCAGAGATGAAAAGTGCCAGCACTGAAAGCTGTTGCTAGCCAGCAGCCTTCCTTGGAAGCGCTTTTGTAGGCCTAAGAACACTGGGGCTTTGCGCTTCTCTAGCCACCTAATCTTCTGCTCATTCTCTCGCGCACTCTAAAGGGTGCTCAGGTGAGAAATTGCAAACGTCGAGCAATTGCTCAGAGATGAAAAGTGCCAGCACTGAAAGCTGTTGCTAGCCAGCACCCTTCCTTGGAAGCGCTTTCACAGGCGCAGCAACACTGGGGCTTTGCGCTTCTCTAGCCACCAAACGTCACGGTCATTCTCTTTCCGTCTCGTAGACACGAGCTGAGAAATTGCAAACGTCGAGCAATTGCTCAGAGATGAAAAGTGCCAGCACTGAAAGCTGTTGCTAGCCAGCACCCTTCCTTGGAAGCGCTTTCACAGGCGCAGCAACACTGGGGCTTTGCGCTTCTCTAGCCACCAAACGTCACGGTCATTCTCTTTCCGTCTCGTAGACACGAGCTGAGAAATTGCAAACGTCGAGCAATTGCTCAGAGATGAAAAGTGCCAGCACTGAAAGCTGTTGCTAGCCAGCACCCTTCCTTGGAAGCGCTTTCACAGGCGCAGCAACACTGGGGCTTTGCGCTTCTCTAGCCACCAAACGTCATGATCATTCTCTTTCCGTCTCGTAGAGACGAGCTGAGAAATTGCAAACGTCCAGCAATTGCTCAGAGATGAAAAGTGCCAGCACTGAAAGCTCTTGCTAGCCAGCACCCTTCCTTGGAAGCGCTTTTGTAGGCCTAAGAACACTGGGGCTTTGCGCTTCTCTAGCCACCTAATCTTCTGCTCATTCTCTCGCGCACTCTAAAGAGAGCTCAGGTGAGAAATTACAAACGTCGAGCAATTGCTCAGAGATGAAAAGTGCCAGCACTGAAAGCTGTTGCTAGCCAGCACCCTTCCTTGGAAGCGCTTTCACAGGCACAGCAACACTGGGGCTTTGCGCTTCTCTAGCCACCAAACGTCATGGTCATTCTCTTTCCGTCTCGTAGACACGAGCTGAGAAATTGCAAACGTCGAGCAATTGCTCAGAGATGAAAAGTGCCAGCACTGAAAGGTGTTGCTAGCCAGCACCCTTCCTTGGAAGCGCTTTTGTAGGCCTAAGAACACTGGGGCTCTGGGCTTCTCTAGCCACCTAATCTTGTGCTCATCCTCTCGCGCACTCTAAAGAGAGCTCAGGTGAGAAATTACAAACGTCGAGCAATTGCTCAGAGATGAAAAGTGCCAGCACTGAAAGCTGTTGCTAGCCAGCACCCTTCCTTGGAAGCGCTTTCACAGGCGCAGCAACACTGGGGCTTTGCGCTTCTCTAGCCACCAAACGTCACGGTCATTCTCTTTCCGTCTCGTAGACACGAGCTGAGAAATTGCAAACGTCGAGCAATTGCTCAGAGATGAAAAGTGCCAGCACTGAAAGCTGTTGCTAGCCAGCACCCTTCCTTGGAAGTGCTTTTGCAGGCCTAAGAACACTGGGGCTCTGGGCTTCTCTAGCCACCTAATCTTGTGCTCATCCTCTCGCGCACTCTAAAGAGAGCTCAGGTGAGAAATTGCAAATATCCAGCAATTGCTCAGAGATGAAAAGTGCCAGCACTGAAAGCTGTTGCTAGCCAGCACCCTTCCTTGGAAGCGCTTTCACAAGCGCAGCAACACTGGGGCTTTGCGCTTCTCTAGCCACCAAACGTCATGGTCATTCCCTTTCCGTCTCGGAGACACGAGCTGAGAAATTGCAAACGTCGAGCAATTGCTCAGAGATGAAAAGTGCCAGCACTGAAAGCTGTTGCTACCCAGCACCCTTCCTTGGAAGCGCTTTTGTAGGCCTAAGAACACTGGGGCTTTGCGCTTCTCTAGCCACCTAATCTTCTGCTCATTCTCTCGCGCACTCTAAAGGGTGCTCAGGTGAGAAATTGCAAACGTCGAGCAATTGCTCAGAGATGAAAAGTGCCAGCACTGAAAGCTGTTGCTAGCCAGCACCCTTCCTTGGAAGCGCTTTCACAGGCACAGCAACACTGGGGCTTTGCGCTTCTCTAGCCACCAAACGTCATGGTCATTCTACTTCCGTCTCGTAGACACGAGCTGAGAAATTGCAAACGTCGAGCAATTGCTCAGAGATGAAAAGTGCCAGCACTGAAAGCTGTTGCTAGCCAGCACCCTTCCTTGGAAGCGCTTTTGTAGGCCTAAGAACACTGGGGCTCTGGGCTTCTCTAGCCACCTAATCTTCTGCTCATTCTCTCGCGCACTCTAAAGGGTGCTCAGGTGAGAAATTACAAACGTCGAGCAATTGCTCAGAGATGAAAAGTGCCAGCACTGAAAGCTGTTGCTAGCCAGCAGCCTTCCTTGGAAGCGCTTTTGTAGGCCTAAGAACACTGGGGCTTTGCGCTTCTCCAGCCACCTAATCTTCTGCTCATTCTCTCGCGCACTCTAAAGGGTGCTCAGGTGAGAAATTGCAAATGTCCAGCAATTGCTCAGAGATGAAAAGTGCCAGCACTGAAAGCTGTTGCTAGCCAGCACCCTTCCTTGGAAGCGCTTTCACAGGCGCAGCAACACTGGGGCTTTGCGCTTCTCTAGCCACCAAACGTCACAGTCATTCTATTTGCGTCTCGTAGACACGAGCTGAGAAATTGCAAACGTCCAGCAATTGCTCAGAGATGAAAAGTGCCAGCACTGAAAGCTCTTGCTAGCCAGCACCCTTCCTTGGAAGCGCTTTTGTAGCCCTAAGAACACTGGGGCTTTGGGCTTCTCTAGCCACCTAATCTTGTGCTCATCCTCTCGCGCACTCTAAAGAGAGCTCAGGTGAGAAATTACAAACGTCGAGCAATTGCTCAGAGATGAAAAGTGCCAGCACTGAAAGCTCTTGCTAGCCAGCAGCCTTCCATGGAAGCGCTTTCACAGGCGCAGCAACACTGGGGCTTTGCGCTTCTCTAGCCACCAAACGTCACGGTCATTCTCTTTCCGTCTCGTAGACACGAGCTGAGAAATTGCAAACGTCGAGCAATTGCTCAGAGATGAAAAGTGCCAGCACTGAAAGGTGTTGCTAGCCAGCACCCTTCCTTGGAAGCGCTTTTGTAGCCCTAAGAACACTGGGGCTTTGCGCTCCTCTAGCCACCTAATCTTGTGCTCATCCTCTCGTGCACTCTAAAGAGAGCTCAGGTGAGAAATTGCAAAGGTCGAGCAATTGCTCAGAGATGAAAAGTGCCAGCACTGAAAGCTGTTGCTAGCCAGCAGCCTTCCTTGGAAGCGCTTTCACAGGTGCAGCAACACTGGGGTTTTGCGCTTCTCTAGCCACCAAACGTCATGGTCATTCTCTTTCCGTCTCGTAGACACGAGCTGAGAAATTGCAAACGTCGAGCAATTGCTCAGAGATGAAAAGTGCCAGCACTGAAAGCTGTTGCTAGCCAGCACCCTTCCTTGGAAGCGCTTTTGTAGGGCTAAGAACACTGGGGCTTTGCGCTTCTCTAGCCACCAAACGTCACGGTCATTCTCTTTCCGTCTCGTAGACACGAGCTGAGAAATTGCAAACGTGGAGCAATTGCTCAGAGATGAAAAGTGCCAGCACTGAAAGCTGTTGCTAGCCAGCAGCCTTCCTTGGATGCGCTTTTGTAGGCCTAAGAACACTGGGGCTTTGCGCTTCTCTAGCCACCTAATCTTCTGCTCATTCTCTCGTGCACTCTAAAGGGTGCTCAGGTGAGAAATTGCAAACGTGGAGCAATTGCTCAGAGATGAAAAGTGCCAGCACTGAAAGCTCTTGCTAGCCAGCACCCTTCCTTGGAAGCGCTTTCACAGGCGCAGCAACACTGGGGCTTTGCGCTTCTCTAGCCACCAAACGTCACTGTCATTCTCTTTCCGTCTCGTAGACACGAGCTGAGAAATTACAAACGTCGAGCAATTGCTCAGAGATGAAAAGTGCCAGCACTGAAAGCTGTTGCTAGCCAGCACCCTTCCTTGGAAGCGCTTTCACAGGCGCAGCAACACTGGGGCTTTGCGCTTCTCTAGCCACCAAACGTCACGGTCATTCTCTTTCCGTCTCGTAGACACGAGCTGAGAGATTGCAAACGTCGAGCAATTGCTCAGAGATGAAAAGTGCCAGCACTGAAAGCTGTTGCTAGCCAGCACCCTTCCTTGGAAGCGCTTTTGTAGGCCTAAGAACACTGGGGCTTTGCGCTTCTCTAGCCACCTAATCTTCTGCTCATCCTCTCGCGCACTCTAAAGAGAGCTCAGGTGAGAAATTGCAAACGTCCAGCAATTGCTCAGAGATGAAAAGTGCCAGCACTGAAAGCTGTTGCTAGCCAGCACCCTTCCTTGGAAGCGCTTTTGTAGGCCTAAGAACACTGGGGCTCTGGGCTTCTCTAGCCACCTAATCTTGTGCTCATCCTCTCGCGCACTCTAAAGAGAGCTCAGGTGAGCAATTGCAAATGTCCAGCAATTGCTCAGAGATGAAAAGTGCCAGCACTGAAAGCTCTTGCTAGCCAGCACCCTTCCTTGGAAGCGCTTTCACAGGCACAGCAACACTGGGGCTTTGCGCTTCTCTACCCACCAAACGTCACGGTCATTCTCTTTCCGTCTCGTAGACACGAGCTGAGAAATTGCAAACGTCGAGCAATTGCTCAGAGATGAAAAGTGCCAGCACTGAAAGCTGTTGCTAGCCAGCACCCTTCCTTGGAAGCGCTTTTGTAGGCCTAAGAACACTGGGGCTCTGGGCTTCTCTAGCCACCTAATCTTGTGCTCATCCTCTCGCGCACTCTAAAGAGAGCTCAGGTGAGAAATTGCAAACGTCCAGCAATTGCTCAGAGATGAAAAGTGCCAGCACTGAAAGCTGTTGCTAGCCAGCACCCTTCCTTGGAAGCGCTTTCACAGGCGCAGCAACACTGGGGCTTTGCGCTTCTCTAGCCACCAAACGTCACGGTCCTTCTATTTCCGTCTCGTAGACACGAGCTGAGAAATTGCAAACGTCGAGCAATTGCTCAGAGATGAAAAGTGCCAGCACTGAAAGCTGTTGCTAGCCAGCACCCTTCCTTGGAAGCGCTTTTGTAGGCCTAAGAACACTGGGGCTTTGCACTTCTCTAGCCACCTAATCTTGTGCTCATCCTCTCGCGCACTCTAAAGAGAGCTCAGGTGAGAAATTGCAAACGTCCAGCAATTGCTCAGAGATGAAAAGTGCCAGCACTGAAAGCTGTTGCTAGCCAGCAGCCTTCCTTGGAAGCGCTTTCACAGGCGCAGCAACACTGGGGCTTTGCGCTTCTCTACCCACCAAACGTCACGGTCATTCTCTTTCCGTCTCGTAGACACGAGCTGAGAAATTGCAAACGTCGAGCAATTGCTCAGAGATGAAAAGTGCCAGCACTGAAAGCTCTTGCTAGCCAGCACCCTTCCTTGGAAGCGCTTTCACAGGCGCAGCAACACTGGGGCTTTGCGCTTCTCTAGCCACCAAACGTCATGGTCATTCTCTTTCCGTCTCGTAGACACGAGCTGAGAAATTGCAAACGTCGAGCAATTGCTCAGAGATGAAAAGTGCCAGCACTGAAAGCTGTTGCTAGCCAGCACCCTTCCTTGGAAGCGCTTTTGTAGGCCTAAGAACACTGGGGCTTTGCGCTTCTCTAGCCACCTAATCTTCTGCTCATTCTCTCGCGCACTCTAAAGGGTGCTCAGGTGAGAAATTACAAACGTCGAGCAATTGCTCAGAGATGAAAAGTGCCAGCACTGAAAGCTCTTGCTAGCCAGCACCCTTCCTTGGAAGCGCTTTTGTAGGCCTAAGAACACTGGGGCTTTGCGCTTCTCTAGCCACCTAATCTTCTGCTCATTCTCTCGCGCACTCTAAAGGGTGCTCAGGTGAGAAATTGCAAACGTCGAGCAATTGCTCAGAGATGAAAAGTGCCAGCACTGAAAGCTGTTGCTAGCCAGCAGCCTTCCTTGGAAGCGCTTTCACAGGCGCAGCAACACTGGGGCTTTGCGCTTCTCTAGCCACCAAACGTCACGGTCATTCTCTTTCCGTCTCGTAGACACGAGCTGAGAAATTGCAAACGTCGAGCAATTGCTCAGAGATGAAAAGTGCCAGCACTGAAAGCTGTTGCTAGCCAGCACCCTTCCTTGGAAGCGCTTTCACAGGCGCAGCAACACTGGGGCTTTGCGCTTCTCTACCCACCAAACGTCACGGTCATTCTCTTTCCGTCTCGTAGACACGAGCTGAGAAATTGCAAACGTCGAGCAATTGCTCAGAGATGAAAAGTGCCAGCACTGAAAGCTCTTGCTAGCCAGCACCCTTCCTTGGAAGCGCTTTCACAGGCGCAGCAACACTGGGGCTTTGCGCTTCTCTACCCACCAAACGTCATGATCATTCTCTTTCCGTCTCGTAGACACGAGCTGAGAAATTGCAAACGTCGAGCAATTGCGCAGAGATGAAAAGTGCCAGCACTGAAAGCTGTTGCTAGCCAGCACCCTTCCTTGGAAGCGCTTTTGTAGGCCTAAGAACACTGGGGCTTTGCGCTTCTCTAGCCACCTAATCTTCTGCTCATTCTCTCGCGCACTCTAAAGGGTGCTCAGGTGAGAAATTACAAACGTCGAGCAATTGCTCAGAGATGAAAAGTGCCAGCACTGAAAGCTGTTGCTAGCCAGCAGCCTTCCTTGGAAGCGCTTTCACAGGCGCAGCAACACTGGGGCTTTGCGCTTCTCTAGCCACCAAACGTCACGGTCATTCTCTTTCTGTCTCGTACACACGAGCTGAGAAATTGCAAACGTCGAGCAATTGCTCAGAGATGAAAAGTGCCAGCACTGAAAGCTGTTGCTAGCCAGCACCCTTCCTTGGAAGCGCTTTTGTAGCCCTAAGAACACTGGGGCTTTGGGCTTCTCTAGCCACCTAATCTTGTTCTCATCCTCTCGCGCACTCTAAAGAGAGCTCAGGTGAGAAATTGCAAACGTCGAGCAATTGCTCAGAGATGAAAAGTGCCAGCACTGAAAGCTGTTGCTAGCCAGCAGCCTTCCATGGAAGCGCTTTCACAGGCGCAGCAACACTGGGGCTTTGCGCTTCTCTAGCCACCAAACGTCACGGTCATTCTCTTTCCGTCTCGTAGACACGAGCTGAGAAATTGCAAACGTCGAGCAATTGCTCAGAGATGAAAAGTGCCAGCACTGAAAGCTGTTGCTAGCCAGCCCCCTTCCTTGGAAGCGCTTTTGTAGGCCTAAGAACACTGGGGCTCTGGGCTTCTCTAGCCACCTAATCTTCTGCTCATTCTCTCGCGCACTCTAAAGAGAGCTCAGGTGAGAAATTGCAAACATCGAGCAATTGCCCAGAGATGAAAAGTGCCAGCACTGAAAGCTGTTGCTAGCCAGCACCCTTCCTTGGAAGCGCTTTCACAGGCGCAGCAACACTGGGGCTTTGCGCTTCTCTAGCCACCAAACGTCACGGTCATTCTCTTTGCGTCTCGTAGACACGAGCTGAGAAATTGCAAACGTCGAGCAATTGCTCAGAGATGAAAAGTGCCAGCACTGAAAGCTGTTGCTAGCCAGCACCCTTCCTTGGAAGCGCTTTTGTATCCCTAAGAACACCTGGGCTTTGCGCTCCTCTAGCCACCTAATCTTGTGCTCATCCTCTCGTGCACTCTAAAGAGAGCTCAGGTGAGAAATTGCAAAGGTCGAGCAATTGCTCAGAGATGAAAAGTGCCAGCACTGAAAGCTGTTGCTAGACAGCCCCCTTCCTTGGAAGCGCTTTCACAGGTGCAGCAACACTGGGGCTTTGCGCTTCTCTAGCCACCAAACGTCACTGTCATTCTCTTTCCGTCTCGTAGACACGAGCTGAGAAATTGCAAACGTCGAGCAATTGCTCAGAGATGAAAAGTGCCAGCACTGAAAGCTGTTGCTAGCCAGCACCCTTCCTTGGAAGTGCTTTTGTAGGGCTAAGAACACTGGGGCTTTGCGCTTCTCTAGCCACCAAACGTCACGGTCATTCTCTTTCCGTCTCGTAGACACGAGCTGAGAAATTGCAAACGTCGAGCAATTGCTCAGAGATGAAAAGTGCCAGCACTGAAAGCTGTTGCTAGCCAGCAGCCTTCCTTGGATGCGCTTTTGTAGGCCTAAGAACACCGGGGCTTTGCGCTTCTCTAGCCACCTAATCTTCTGCTCATTCTCTCATGCACTCTAAAGGGTGCTCAGGTGAGAAATTGCAAACGTCGAGCAATTGCTCAGAGATGAAAAGTGCCAGCACTGAAAGCTCTTGCTAGCCAGCACCCTTCCTTGGAAGCGCTTTCACAGGCGCAGCAACACTGGGGCTTTGCGCTTCTCTAGCCACCAAACGTCACTGTCATTCTCTTTCCGTCTCGTAGACACGAGCTGAGAAATTACAAACGTCGAGCAATTGCTCAGAGATGAAAAGTGCCAGCACTGAAAGCTGTTGCTAGCCAGCAGCCTTCCTTGGAAGCGCTTTCACAGGCGCAGCAACACTGGGGCTTTGCGCTTCTCTAGCCACCAAACGTCACGGTCATTCTCTTTCCGTCTCGTAGACACGAGCTGAGAAATTGCAAACATCGAGCAATTGCTCAGAGATGAAAAGTGCCAGCACTGAAAGCTGTTGCTAGCCAGCACCCTTCCTTGGAAGCGCTTTCACAGGCGCAGCAACACTGGGGCTTTGCGCTTCTCTAGCCACCAAACGTCACGGTCATTCTCTTTCCGTCTCGTAGACACGAGCTGAGAAATTGCAAACGTCGAGCAATTGCTCAGAGATGAAAAGTGCCAGCACTGAAAGCTGTTGCTAGCCAGCACCCTTCCTTGGAAGTGCTTTTGTAGCCCTAAGAACACTGGGGCTCTGGGCTTCTCTAGCCACCTAATCTTGTGCTCATCCTCTCACGCACTCTAAAGAGAGCTCAGGTGAGAAATTGCAAATGTCCAGCAATTGCTCAGAGATGAAAAGTGCCAGCACTGAAAGCTGTTGCTAGCCAGCAGCCTTCCTTGGAAGCGCTTTTGTAGGCCTAAGAACACTGGGGCTTTGCGCTTCTCTAGCCACCTAATCTTCTGCTCATTCTCTCGCGCACTCTAAAGGGTGCTCAGGTGAGAAATTACAAACGTCGAGCAATTGCTCAGAGATGAAAAGTGCCAGCACTGAAAGCTGTTGCTACCCAGCACCCTTCCTTGGAAGCGCTTTTGTAGGCCTAAGAACACTGGGGCTTTGCGCTTCTCTAGCCACCTAATCTTCTGCTCATTCTCTCGCGCACTCTAAAGGGTGCTCAGGTGAGAAATTGCAAACGTCCAGCAATTGCTCAGAGATGAAAAGTGCCAGCACTGAAAGCTGTTGCTAGCCAGCAGCCTTCCTTGGAAGCGCTTTTGTACGCCTAAGAACACTGGGGCTCTGGGCTTCTCTAGCCACCTAATCTTGTGCTCATCCTCTCGCGCACTCTAAAGAGAGCTCAGGTGAGAAATTACAAACGTCGAGCAATTGCTCAGAGATGAAAAGTGCCAGCACTGAAAGCTGTTGCTAGCCAGCACCCTTCCTTGGAAGCGCTTTCACAGGCGCAGCAACACTGGGGCTTTGCGCTTCTCTAGCCACCAAACGTCACGGTCATTCTCTTTCCGTCTCGTAGACACGAGCTGAGAAATTGCAAACGTCGAGCAATTGCTCAGAGATGAAAAGTGCCAGCACTGAAAGCTGTTGCTAGCCAGCACCCTTCCTTGGAAGCGCTTTTGTAGGCCTAAGAAGACTGGGGCTCTGGGCTTCTCTAGCCACCTAATCTTGTGCTCATCCTCTCGCGCACTCTAAAGAGAGCTCAGGTGAGAAATTACAAACGTCGAGCAATTGCTCAGAGATGAAAAGTGCCAGCACTGAAAGCTGTTGCTAGCCAGCAGCCTTCCTTGGAAGCGCTTTCACAGGCGCAGCAACACTGGGGCTTTGCGCTTCTCTAGCCACCAAACGTCACGGTCATTCTCTTTCCGTCTCGTAGACACGAGCTGAGAAATTGCAAACGTCGAGCAATTGCTCAGAGATGAAAAGTGCCAGCACTGAAAGCTCTTGCTAGCCAGCAGCCTTCCTTGGAAGCGCTTTTGTAGCCCTAAGAACACTGGGGCTTTGCGCTTCTCTAGCCACCTAATCTTGTTCTCATCCTCTCGCGCACTCTAAAGAGAGCTCAGGTGAGAAATTGCAAACGTCGAGCAATTGCTCAGAGATGAAAAGTGCCAGCACTGAAAGCTGTTGCTAGCCAGCAGCCTTCCATGGAAGCGCTTTCACAGGCGCAGCAACACTGGGGCTTTGCGCTTCTCTAGCCACCAAACGTCACGGTCATTCTCTTTCCGTCTCGTAGACACGAGCTGAGAAATTGCAAACGTCCAGCAATTGCTCAGAGATGAAAAGTGCCAGCACTGAAAGCTCTTGCTAGCCAGCACCCTTCCTTGGAAACGCTTTTGTAGGCCTAAGAACACTGGGGCTCTGGGCTTCTCTAGCCACCTAATCTTCTGCTCATTCTCTCGCGCACTCTAAAGAGAGCTCAGGTGAGAAATTGCAAACATCGAGCAATTGCCCAGAGATGAAAAGTGCCAGCACTGAAAGCTGTTGCTAGCCAGCACCCTTCCTTGGAAGCGCTTTCACAGGCGCAGCAACACTGGGGCTTTGCGCTTCTCTAGCCACCAAACGTCATGGTCATTCTCTTTCCGTCTCGTAGACACGAGCTGAGAAATTGCAAACGTCGAGCAATTGCTCAGAGATGAAAAGTGCCAGCACTGAAAGCTCTTGCTAGCCAGCAGCCTTCCTTGGAAGTGCTTTTGTAGGCCTAAGAACACTGGGGCTTTGCTCTTCTCTAGCCACCAAACGTCACGGTCATTCTCTTTCCGTCTCGTAGACACGAGCTGAGAAATTGCAAACATCGAGCAATTGCTCAGAGATGAAAAGTGCCAGCACTGAAAGCTCTTGCTAGCCAGCAGCCTTCCTTGGATGCGCTTTTGTAGGCCTAGGAACACTGGGGCTTTGCGCTTCTCTAGCCACCTAATCTTCTGCTCATTCTCTCGTGGACTCTAAAGGGTGCTCAGGTGAGAAATTGCAAACGTCCAGCAATTGCTCAGAGATGAAAAGTGCCAGCACTGAAAGCTCTTGCTAGCCAGCACCCTTCCTTGGAAGCGCTTTCACAGGCGCAGCAACACTGGGGCTTTGCGCTTCTCTAGCCACCAAACGTCACTGTCATTCTCTTTCCGTCTCGTAGACACGAGCTGAGAAATTACAAACGTCAAGCAATTGCTCAGAGATGAAAAGTGCCAGCACTGAAAGCTGTTGCTAGCCAGCACCCTTCCTTGGAAGCGCTTTTGTAGGCCTAAGAACACTGGGGCTTTGCGCTTCTCCAGCCACCTAATCTTGTGCTCATCCTCTCGCGCACTCTAAAGGGTGCTCAGGTGAGAAATTACAAACGTCGAGCAATTGCTCAGAGATGAAAAGTGCCAGCACTGAAAGCTCTTGCTAGCCAGCACCCTTCCTTGGAAGCGCTTTCACAGGCGCAGCAACACTGGGGCTTTGCGCTTCTCTAGCCACCAAACGTCACAGTCATTCTCTTTCCGTCTCGTAGACACGAGCTGAGAAATTGCAAACGTCGAGCAATTGCTCAGAGATGAAAAGTGCCAGCACTGAAAGCTGTTGCTAGCCAGCACCCTTCCTTGGAAGCGCTTTTGTAGGCCTAAGAACACTGGGGCTCTGGGCTTCTCTAGCCACCTAATCTTGTGCTCATCCTCTCGCGCACTCTAAAGAGAGCTCAGGTGAGAAATTGCAAACGTCGAGCAATTGCTCAGAGATGAAAAGTGCCAGCACTGAAAGCTGTTGCTAGCCAGCACCCTTCCTTGGAAGCGCTTTCACAGGTGCAGCAACACTGGGGCTTTGCGCTTCTCTAGCCACCAAACGTCATGGTCATTCTCTTTCCGTCTCGTAGACACGAGCTGAGAAATTGCAAACGTCGAGCAATTGCTCAGAGATGAAAAGTGCCAGCACTGAAAGCTGTTGCTAGCCAGCAACCTTCCTTGGAAGCGCTTTTGTAGGCCTAAGAACACTGGGGCTTTGCGCTTCTCTAGCCACCTAATCTTCTGCTCATTCTCTCGCGCACTCTAAAGGGTGCTCAGGTGAGAAATTGCAAACGTCGAGCAATTGCTCAGAGATGAAAAGTGCCAGCACTGAAAGGTCTTGCTAGCCAGCACCCTTCCTTGGAAGCGCTTTCACAGGCACAGCAACACTGGGGCTTTGCGCTTCTCTAGCCACCAAACGTCACGGTCATTCTCTTTCCGTCTCGTAGACACGAGCTGAGAAATTGCAAACGTCGAGCAATTGCTCAGAGATGAAAAGTGCCAGCACTGAAAGCTGTTGCTAGCCAGCCCCCTTCCTTGGAAGCGCTTTTGTAGGCCTAAGAACAGTGGGGCTCTGGGCTTCTCTAGCCACCTAATCTTCTGCTCATTCTCTCGCGCACTCTAAAGAGAGCTCAGGTGAGAAATTGCAAATGTCCAGCAATTGCTCAGAGATGAAAAGTGCCAGCACTGAAAGCTCTTGCTAGCCAGCAGCCTTCCATGGAAGCGCTTTCACAGGCGCAGCAACACTGGGGCTTTGCGCTTCTCTAGCCACCAAACGTCACGGTCATTCTCTTTCCGTCTCGTAGACACGAGCTGAGAAATTGCAAACGTCCAGCAATTGCTCAGAGATGAAAAGTGCCAGCACTGAAAGCTGTTGCTAGCCAGCAGCCTTCCTTGGAAGCGCTTTTGTAGGCCTAAGAACAGTGGGGCTTTGCGCTTCTCTAGCCACCTAATCTTTTGCTCATCCTCTCGCGCACTCTAAAGAGAGCTCAGGTGAGAAATTACAAACATCGAGCAATTGCTCAGAGATGAAAAGTGCCAGCACTGAAAGCTCTTGCTAGCCAGCAGCCTTCCATGGAAGCGCTTTCACAGGCGCAGCAACACTGGGGCTTTGCGCTTCTCTAGCCACCAAACGTCATGGTCATTCTCTTTCCGTCTCGTAGACACGAGCTGAGAAATTGCAAACGTCGAGCAATTGCTCAGAGATGAAAAGTGCCAGCACTGAAAGCTGTTGCTAGCCAGCACCCTTCCTTGGAAGCGCTTTTGTAGGCCTAAGAACACTGGGGCTTTGCGCTTCTCTACCCACCAAACGTCACGGTCATTCTCTTTGCGTCTCGTAGACACGAGCTGAGAAATTGCAAACGTCGAGCAATTGCTCAGAGATGAAAAGTGCCAGCACTGAAAGCTGTTGCTAGCCAGCACCCTTCCTTGGAAGCGCTTTTGCAGGCCTAAGAACACTGGGGCTCTGGGCTTCTCTAGCCACCTAATCTTCTGCTCATTCTCTCGTGCACTCTAAAGGGTGGTCAGGTGAGAAATTGCAAACGTCGAGCAATTGCTCAGAGATGAAAAGTGCCAGCACTGAAAGCTGTTGCTAGCCAGCACCCTTCCTTGGAAGCGCTTTCACAGGCGCAGCAACACTGGGGCTTTGCGCTTCTCTAGCCACCAAACGTCACTGTCATTCTCTTTCCGTCTCGTAGACACGAGCTGAGAAATTGCAAACGTCCAGCAATTGCTCAGAGATGAAAAGTGCCAGCACTGAAAGCTGTTGCTAGCCAGCACCCTTCCTTGGAAGCGCTTTCACAGGCGCAGCAACACTGGGGCTTTGCGCTTCTCTAGCCACCAAACGTCACGGTCCTTCTCTTTCCGTCTCGTAGACACGAGCTGAGAAATTGCAAACGTCGAGCAATTGCTCAGAGATGAAAAGTGCCAGCACTGAAAGCTGTTGCTAGCCAGCACCCTTCCTTGGAAGCGCTTTTGTAGGCCTAAGAAGACTGGGGCTCTGGGCTTCTCTAGCCACCTAATCTTGTGCTCATCCTCTCGCGCACTCTAAAGAGAGCTCAGGTGAGAAATTGCAAACGTCGAGCAATTGCTCAGAGATGAAAAGTGCCAGCACTGAAAGCTGTTGCTAGCCAGCACCCTTCCTTGGAAGCGCTTTCACAGGCGCAGCAACACTGGGGCTTTGCGCTTCTCTAGCCACCAAACGTCACGGTCATTCTCTTTCCGTCTCGTAGACACGAGCTGAGAGATTGCAAACGTCGAGCAATTGCTCAGAGATTAAAAGTGCCAGCACTGAAAGCTGTTGCTAGCCAGCACCCTTCCTTGGAAGCGCTTTTGTAGCCCTAAGAACAGTGGGGCTCTGGGCTTCTCTAGCCACCTAATCTTCTGCTCATCCTCTCGCGCACTCTAAAGAGAGCTCAGGTGAGAAATTGCAAACGTCGAGCAATTGCTCAGAGATGAAAAGTGCCAGCACTGAAAGCTGTTGCTAGCCAGCACCCTTCCTTGGAAGCGCTTTCACAGGCGCAGCAACACTGGGGCTTTGCGCTTCTCTAGGCACCAAACGTCACGGTCATTCTCTTTCCGTCTCGTAGACATGAGCTGAGAAATTGCAAACGTCGAGCAATTGCGCAGAGATGAAAAGTGCCAGCACTGAAAGCTGTTGCTAGCCAGCACCCTTCCTTGGAAGCGCTTTTGTAGGCCTAAGAACACTGGGGCTTTGCGCTTCTCTACCCACCTCATCTTCTGCTCATTCTCTCGCGCACTCTAAAGGGTGCTCAGGTGAGAAATTACAAACGTCGAGCAATTGCTCAGAGATGAAAAGTGCCAGCACTGAAAGCTGTTGCTAGCCAGCACCCTTCCTTGGAAGCGCTTTCACAGGCGCAGCAACACTGGGGCTTTGCGCTTCTCTAGCCACCAAACGTCATGGTCATTCTCTTTCCGTCTCGTAGACACGAGCTGAGAAATTGCAAACGTCGAGCAATTGCTCAGAGATGAAAAGTGCCAGCACTGAAAGCTGTTGCTAGCCAGCACCCTTCCTTGGAAGCGCTTTTGTAGGCCTAAGAACACTGGAGCTTTGCACTTCTCTAGCCACCTAATCTTGTTCTCATCCTCTCGCGCACTCTAAAGAGAGCTCAGGTGAGAAATTGCAAATGTCCAGCAATTGCTCAGAGATGAAAAGTGCCAGCACTGAAAGCTCTTGCTAGCCAGCAGCCTTCCATGGAAGCGCTTTCACAGGCGCAGCAACACTGGGGCTTTGCGCTTCTCTAGCCACCAAACGTCACGGTCATTCTCTTTCCGTCTCCTAGACACGAGCTGAGAAATTGCAAACGTCCAGCAATTGCTCAGAGATGAAAAGTGCCAGCACTGAAAGCTGTTGCTAGCCAGCAGCCTTCCTTGGAAGCGCTTTTGTAGGCCTAAGAACACTGGGGCTTTGCGATTCTCTAGCCACCTAATCTTGTGCTCATCCTCTCGCGCACTCTAAAGAGAGCTCAGGTGAGAAATTACAAACATCGAGCAATTGCTCAGAGATGAAAAGTGCCAGCACTGAAAGCTGTTGCTAGCCAGCACCCTTCCTTGGAAGCACTTTCACAGGCGCAGCAACACTGGGGTTTTGCGCTTCTCTAGCCACCAAACGTCACGGTCCTTCTCTTTCCGTCTCGTAGACACGACCTGAGAAATTGCAAACGTCGAGCAATTGCTCAGAGATGAAAAGTGCCAGCACTGAAAGCTGTTGCTAGCCAGCACCCTTCCTTGGAAGCGCTTTTGCAGGCCTAAGAACAGTGGGGCTCTGGGCTTCTCTAGCCACCTAATCTTGTGCTCATCCTCTCGCGCACTCTAAAGAGAGCTCAGGTGAGAAATTGCAAACGTCGAGCAATTGCTCAGAGATGAAAAGTGCCAGCACTGAAAGCTGTTGCTAGCCAGCACCCTTCCTTGGAAGCGCTTTCACAGGCGCAGCAACACTGGGGCTTTGCGCTTCTCTAGCCACCAAACGTCACGGTCATTCTCTTTCCGTCTCGTAGACATGAGCTGAGAAATTGCAAACGTCGAGCAATTGCTCAGAGATGAAAAGTGCCAGCACTGAAAGCTGTTGCTAGCCAGCACCCTTCCTTGGAAGCGCTTTTGTAGGCCTAAGAACACTGGGGCTTTGCGCTTCTCTAGCCACCTAATCTTCTGCTCATTCTCTCGCGCACTCTAAAGGGTGCTCAGGTGAGAAATTACAAACGTCGAGCAATTGCTCAGAGATGAAAAGTGCCAGCACTGAAAGCTGTTGCTAGCCAGCACCCTTCCTTGGAAGCGCTTTCACAGGCGCAGCAACACTGGGGCTTTGCGCTTCTCTAGCCACCAAACGTCACGGTCATTCTCTTTCCGTCTCGTAGACACGAGCTGAGAGATTGCAAACGTCGAGCAATTGCTCAGAGATGAAAAGTGCCAGCACTGAAAGCTGTTGCTAGCCAGCACCCTTCCTTGGAAGCGCTTTTGTAGGCCTAAGAACAGTGGGGCTCTGGGCTTCTCTAGCCACCTAATCTTCTGCTCATCCTCTCGCGCACTCTAAAGAGAGCTCAGGTGAGAAATTGCAAACGTCCAGCAATTGCTCAGAGATGAAAAGTGCCAGCACTGAAAGCTGTTGCTAGCCAGCAGCCTTCCTTGGAAGCGCTTTCACAGGCGCAGCAACACTGGGGCTTTGCGCTTCTCTAGCCACCAAACGTCACGGTCATTCTATTTCCGTCTCGTAGACACGAGCTGAGAAATTGCAAACGTCGAGCAATTGCTCAGAGATGAAAAGTGCCAGCACTGAAAGCTGTTGCTAGCCAGCACCCTTCCTTGGAAGCGCTTTTGCAGGCCTAAGAACACTGGGGCTTTGCGCTTCTCTAGCCACCTAATCTTGTGCTCATCCTCTCGCGCACTCTAAAGAGAGCTCAGGTGAGAAATTACAAACGTCGAGCAATTGCTCAGAGATGAAAAGTGCCAGCACTGAAAGCTGTTGCTAGCCAGCACCCTTCCTTGGAAGCGCTTTCACAGGCGCAGCAACACTGGGGCTTTGCGCTTCTCTACCCACCAAACGTCACGGTCATTCTCTTTCCGTCTCGTAGACACGAGCTGAGAGATTGCAAACGTCGAGCAATTGCTCCGAGATTAAAAGTGCCAGCACTGAAAGCTGTTGCTAGCCAGCCCCCTTCCTTGGAAGCGCTTTTGTAGGCCTAAGAACAGTGGGGCTCTGGGCTTCTCTAGCCACCTAATCTTCTGCTCATCCTCTCGCGCACTCTAAAGAGAGCTCAGGTGAGAAATTGCAAACGTCCAGCAATTGCTCAGAGATGAAAAGTGCCAGCACTGAAAGCTGTTGCTAGCCAGCACCCTTCCTTGGAAGCGCTTTCACAGGCGCAGTAACACTGGGGCTTTGCGCTTCTCTAGCCACCAAACGTCACAGTCATTCTCTTTCCGTCTCGTAGACACGAGCTGAGAAATTGCAAATGTCGAGCAATTGCGCAGAGATGAAAAGTGCCAGCACTGAAAGCTGTTGCTAGCCAGCACCCTTCCTTGGAAGCGCTTTTGTAGCCCTAAGAACACTGGGGCTTTGCTCTTCTCTAGCCACCTAATCTTCTGCTCATTCTCTCGCGCACTCTAAAGGGTGCTCAGGTGAGAAATTGCAAACGTCGAGCAATTGCTCAGAGATGAAAAGTGCCAGCACTGAAAGCTGTTGCTAGCCAGCACCCTTCCTTGGAAGCGCTTTCACAGGCGCAGCAACACTGGGGCTTTGCGCTTCTCTAGCCACCAAACGTCATGGTCATTCTCTTTCCGTCTCGTAGACACGAGCTGAGAAATTGCAAACGTCGAGCAATTGCTCAGAGATGAAAAGTGCCAGCACTGAAAGCTGTTGCTAGCCAGCACCCTTCCTTGGAAGCGCTTTTGTAGGCCTAAGAACACTGGGGCTTTGCAATTCTCTAGCCACCTAATCTTGTGCTCATCCTCTCGCGCACTCTAAAGAGAGCTCAGGTGAGAAATTGCAAACATCGAGCAATTGCTCAGAGATGAAAAGTGCCAGCACTGAAAGCTGTTGCTAGCCAGCACCCTTCCTTGGAAGCGCTTTCACAGGCGCAGCAACACTGGGGCTTTGCGCTTCTCTACCCACCAAACGTCACGGTCATTCTCTTTCCGTCTCCTAGACACGAGCTGAGAGATTGCAAACGTCGAGCAATTGCTCAGAGATGAAAAGTGCCAGCACTGAAAGCTGTTGCTAGCCAGCACCCTTCCTTGGAAGCGCTTTTGCAGGCCTAAGAACAGTGGGGCTCTGGGCTTCTCTAGCCACCTAATCTTGTGCTCATCCTCTCGCGCACTCTAAAGAGAGCTCAGGTGAGAAATTGCAAACGTCGAGCAATTGCTCAGAGATGAAAAGTGCCAGCACTGAAAGCTGTTGCTAGCCAGCAGCCTTCCTTGGAAGCGCTTTCACAGGCGCAGCAACACTGGGGCTTTGCGCTTCTCTACCCACCAAACGTCACGGTCATTCTCTTTCCGTCTCGTAGACATGAGCTGAGAAATTGCAAACGTCGAGCAATTGCTCAGAGATGAAAAGTGCCAGCACTGAAAGCTGTTGCTAGCCAGCACCCTTCCTTGGAAGCGCTTTTGTAGGCCTAAGAACACTGGGGCTTTGCACTTCTCTAGCCACCTAATCTTGTTCTCATCCTCTCGCGCACTCTAAAGAGAGCTCAGGTGAGAAATTGCAAATGTCCAGCAATTGCTCAGAGATGAAAAGTGCCAGCACTGAAAGCTCTTGCTAGCCAGCAGCCTTCCATGGAAGCGCTTTCACAGGCGCAGCAACACTGGGGCTTTGCGCTTCTCTAGCCACCAAACGTCACGGTCATTCTCTTTCCGTCTCGTAGACACGAGCTGAGAAATTGCAAACGTCCAGCAATTGCTCAGAGATGAAAAGTGCCAGCACTGAAAGCTGTTGCTAGCCAGCAGCCTTCCTTGGAAGCGCTTTTGTAGGCCTAAGAACACTGGGGCTTTGCGATTCTCTAGCCACCTAATCTTGTGCTCATCCTCTCGCGCACTCTAAAGAGAGCTCAGGTGAGAAATTACAAACATCGAGCAATTGCTCAGAGATGAAAAGTGCCAGCACTGAAAGCTCTTGCTAGCCAGCACCCTTCCTTGGAAGCGCTTTCACAGGCGCAGCAACACTGGGGTTTTGCGCTTCTCTAGCCACCAAACGTCACGGTCATTCTCTTTCCGTCTCGTAGACACGAGCTGAGAAATTGCAAACGTCGAGCAATTGCTCAGAGATGAAAAGTGCCAGCACTGAAAGCTCTTGCTAGCCAGCAGCCTTCCTTGGAAGCGCTTTTGTAGGCCTAAGAACACTGGGGCTTTGCGCTTCTCTAGCCACCAAACGTCACGGTCATTCTCTTTCCGTCTCGTAGACACGAGCTGAGAAATTGCAAACGTCGAGCAATTGCTCAGAGATGAAAAGTGCCAGCACTGAAAGCTGTTGCTAGCCAGCAGCCTTCCTTGGATGCGCTTTTGTAGGCCTAAGAACACTGGGGCTTTGCGCTTCTCTAGCCACCTAATCTTCTGCTCATTCTCTCGTGCACTCTAAAGGGTGGTCAGGTGAGAAATTGCAAAGGTCGAGCAATTGCTCAGAGATGAAAAGTGCCAGCACTGAAAGCTGTTGCTAGCCAGCAGCCTTCCTTGGAAGCGCTTTCACAGGCGCAGCAACACTGGGGCTTTGCGCTTCTCTAGCCACCAAACGTCATGGTCATTCTCTTTCCGTCTTGTAGACACGAGCTGAGAAATTGCAAACGTCGAGCAATTGCTCAGAGATGAAAAGTGCCAGCACTGAAAGCTGTTGCTAGCCAGCACCCTTCCTTGGAAGCGCTTTCACAGGCGCAGCAACACTGGGGCTTTGCGCTTCTCTAGCCACCAAACATCACGGTCCTTCTCTTTCCGTCTCGTAGACACGAGCTGAGAAATTGCAAACGTCGAGCAATTGCTCAGAGATGAAAAGTGCCAGCACTGAAAGCTGTTGCTAGCCAGCACCCTTCCTTCGAAGCGCTTTTGCAGGCCTAAGAACAGTGGGGCTCTGGGCTTCTCTAGCCACCTAATCTTGTGCTCATCCTCTCGCGCACTCTAAAGAGAGCTCAGGTGAGAAATTGCAAACGTCCAGCAATTGCTCAGAGATGAAAAGTGCCAGCACTGAAAGCTGTTGCTAGCCAGCACCCTTCCTTGGAAGCGCTTTCACAGGCGCAGTAACACTGGGGCTTTGCGCTTCTCTAGCCACCAAACGTCACAGTCATTCTCTTTCCGTCTCGTAGACACGAGCTGAGAAATTGCAAACGTCGAGCAATTGCTCAGAGATGAAAAGTGCCAGCACTGAAAGCTCTTGCTAGCCAGCCCCCTTCCTTGGAAGCGCTTTTGTAGGCCTAAGAACAGTGGGGCTCTGGGCTTCTCTAGCCACCTAATCTTGTGCTCATCCTCTCGCGCACTCTAAAGAGAGCTCAGGTGAGAAATTGCAAACGTCGAGCAATTGCTCAGAGATGAAAAGTGCCAGCACTGAAAGCTGTTGCTAGCCAGCACCCTTCCTTGGAAGCGCTTTCACAGGCGCAGTAACACTGGGGCTTTGCGCTTCTCTAGCCACCAAACGTCACAGTCATTCTCTTTCCGTCTCGTAGACAAGAGCTGAGAAATTGCAAACGTCGAGCAATTGCTCAGAGATGAAAAGTGCCAGCACTGAAAGCTGTTGCTAGCCAGCCCCCTTCCTTGGAAGCGCTTTCACAGGCGCAGCAACACTGCGGCTTTGCGCTTCTCTAGCCACCAAACGTCACGGTCATTCTCTTTCCGTCTCGTAGACACGAGCTGAGAAATTGCAAACGTCGAGCAATTGCTCAGAGATGAAAAGTGCCAGCACTGAAAGCTGTTGCTAGCCAGCAGCCTTCCTTGGAAGCGCTTTTGTAGGCCTAAGAACAGTGGGGCTCTGGGTTTCTCTAGCCACCTAATCTTGTGCTCATCCTCTCGCGCACTCTAAAGAGAGCTCAGGTGAGAAATTACAAACGTCGAGCAATTGCTCAGAGATGAAAAGTGCCAGCACTGAAAGCTCTTGCTAGCCAGCACCCTTCCTTGGAAGCGCTTTCACAGTCGCATCAACACTGGGGCTTTGCGCTTCTCTAGCCACCAAACGTCATGGTCATTCTCTTTCCGTCTCGTAGACACGAGCTGAGAAATTGCAAACGTCGAGCAATTGCTCAGAGATGAAAAGTGCCAGCACTGAAAGCTGTTGCTAGCCAGCACCCTTCCTTGGAAGCGCTTTTGTAGGCCTAAGAACAGTGGGGCTCTGGGCTTCTCTAGCCACCTAATCTTCTGCTCATCCTCTCGCGCACTCTAAAGAGAGCTCAGGTGAGAAATTGCAAACGTCCAGCAATTGCTCAGAGATGAAAAGTGCCAGCACTGAAAGCTGTTGCTAGCCAGCACCCTTCCTTGGAAGCGCTTTCACAGGCGCAGCAACACTGGGGCTTTGCGCTTCTCTAGCCACCAAACGTCACGGTCATTCTCTTTCCGTCTCGTAGACATGAGCTGAGAAATTGCAAACATCGAGCAATTGCTCAGAGATGAAAAGTGCCAGCACTGAAAGCTGTTGCTAGCCAGCACCCTTCCTTGGAAGCGCTTTCACAGGCGCAGCAACACTGGGGCTTTGCGCTTCTCTAGCCACCAAACGTCACGGTCCTTCTCTTTCCGTCTCGTAGACACGAGCTGAGAGATTGCAAACGGCGAGCAATTGCTCAGAGATGAAAAGTGCCAGCACTGAAAGCTGTTGCTAGCCAGCACCCTTCCTTGGAAGCGCTTTTGTAGGCCTAAGAACACTGGGGCTCTGGGCTTCTCTAGCCACCTAATCTTCTGCTCATCCTCTCGCGCACTCTAAAGAGAGCTCAGGTGAGAAATTGCAAATGTCCAGCAATTGCTCAGAGATGAAAAGTGCCAGCACTGAAAGCTGTTGCTAGCCAGCAGCCTTCCTTGGAAGCGCTTTCACAGGCGCAGCAACACTGGGGCTTTGCGCTTCTCTAGCCACCAAACGTCACGGTCATTCTCTTTCCGTCTCGTAGACACGAGCTGAGAAATTGCAAACGTCGAGCAATTGCTCAGAGATGAAAAGTGCCAGCACTGAAAGCTGTTGCTAGCCAGCACCCTTCCTTGGAAGCGCTTTTGCAGGCCTAAGAACACTGGGGCTCTGGGCTTCTCTAGCCACCTAATCTTCTGCTCATCCTCTCGCGCACTCTAAAGAGAGCTCAGGTGAGAAATTGCAAACGTCGAGCAATTGCTCAGAGATGAAAAGTGCCAGCACTGAAAGCTGTTGCTAGCCAGCAGCCTTCCTTGGAAGCGCTTTCACAGGCGCAGCAACACTGGGGCTTTGCGCTTCTCTAGCCACCAAACGTCATGGTCATTCTCTTTCCGTCTCGTAGACACGAGCTGAGAAATTGCAAACGTCGAGCAATTGCTCAGAGATGAAAAGTGCCAGCACTGAAAGCTGTTGCTAGCCAGCACCCTTCCTTGGAAGCGCTTTCACAGGCACAGCAACACTGGGGCTTTGCGCTTCTCTAGCCACCAAACGTCACAGTCATTCTCTTTCCGTCTCGTAGACACGAGCTGAGAAATTGCAAACGTCGAGCAATTGCTCAGAGATGAAAAGTGCCAGCACTGAAAGCTGTTGCTAGCCAGCAGCCTTCCTTGGAAGCGCTTTTGTAGGCCTAAGAACAGTGGGGCTCTGGGCTTCTCTAGCCACCTAATCTTCTGCTCATCCTCTCGCGCACTCTAAAGAGAGCTCAGGTGAGAAATTGCAAACGTCCAGCAATTGCTCAGAGATGAAAAGTGCCAGCACTGAAAGCTGTTGCTAGCCAGCACCCTTCCTTGGAAGCGCTTTCACAGGCGCAGTAACACTGGGGCTTTGCGCTTCTCTAGCCACCAAACGTCACAGTCATTCTCTTTCCGTCTCGTAGACACGAGCTGAGAAATTGCAAACGTCGAGCAATTGCTCAGAGATGAAAAGTGCCAGCACTGAAAGCTGTTGCTAGCCAGCACCCTTCCTTGGAAGCGCTTTTGTAGGCCTAAGAACACTGGGGCTCTGGGCTTCTCTAGCCACCTAATCTTGTGCTCATCCTCTCGCGCACTCTAAAGAGAGCTCAGGTGAGAAATTGCAAACGTCCAGCAATTGCTCAGAGATGAAAAGTGCCAGCACTGAAAGCTGTTGCTAGCCAGCACCCTTCCTTGGAAGCGCTTTCACAGGCGCAGCAACACTGGGGCTTTGCGCTTCTCTACCCACCAAACGTCACGGTCCTTCTCTTTCCGTCTCGTAGACACGAGCTGAGAGATTGCAAACGTCGAGCAATTGCTCAGAGATGAAAAGTGCCAGCACTGAAAGCTGTTGCTAGCCAGCACCCTTCCTTGGAAGCGCTTTTGTAGGCCTAAGAACAGTGGGGCTCTGGGCTTCTCTAGCCACCTAATCTTGTGCTCATCCTCTCGCGCACTCTAAAGAGAGCTCAGGTGAGAAATTGCAAACGTCCAGCAATTGCTCAGAGATGAAAAGTGCCAGCACTGAAAGCTGTTGCTAGCCAGCACCCTTCCTTGGAAGCGCTTTCACAGGCGCAGTAACACTGGGGCTTTGCGCTTCTCTAGCCACCAAACGTCACAGTCATTCTCTTTCCGTCTCGTAGACACGAGCTGAGAAATTGCAAACGTCGAGCAATTGCTCAGAGATGAAAAGTGCCAGCACTGAAAGCTCTTGCTAGCCAGCCCCCTTCCTTGGAAGCGCTTTTGTAGGCCTAAGAACACTGGGGCTCTGGGCTTCTCTAGCCACCTAATCTTGTGCTCATCCTCTCGCGCACTCTAAAGAGAGCTCAGTTGAGAAATTGCAAACGTCGAGCAATTGCTCAGAGATGAAAAGTGCCAGCACTGAAAGCTGTTGCTAGCCAGCACCCTTCCTTGGAAGCGCTTTCACAGGCGCAGCAACACTGGGGCTTTGCGCTTCTCTAGCCACCAAACGTCACGGTCCTTCTCTTTCCGTCTCGTAGACACGAGCTGAGAAATTGCAAACGTCGAGCAATTGCTCAGAGATGAAAAGTGCCAGCACTGAAAGCTGTTGCTAGCCAGCAGCCTTCCTTGGAAGCGCTTTTGTAGGCCTAAGAACAGTGGGGCTCTGGGTTTCTCTAGCCACCTAATCTTGTGCTCATCCTCTCGCGCACTCTAAAGAGAGCTCAGGTGAGAAATTACAAACGTCGAGCAATTGCTCAGAGATGAAAAGTGCCAGCACTGAAAGCTCTTGCTAGCCAGCACCCTTCCTTGGAAGCGCTTTCACAGTCGCATCAACACTGGGGCTTTGCGCTTCTCTAGCCACCAAACATCATGGTCATTCTCTTTCCGTCTCGTAGACACGAGCTGAGAAATTGCAAACGTCGAGCAATTGCTCAGAGATGAAAAGTGCCAGCACTGAAAGCTGTTGCTAGCCAGCACCCTTCCTTGGAAGCGCTTTTGTAGGCCTAAGAACAGTGGGGCTCTGGGCTTCTCTAGCCACCTAATCTTCTGCTCATCCTCTCGCGCACTCTAAAGAGAGCTCAGGTGAGAAATTGCAAACGTCCAGCAATTGCTCAGAGATGAAAAGTGCCAGCACTGAAAGCTCTTGCTAGCCAGCACCCTTCCTTGGAAGCGCTTTCACAGGCGCAGCAACACTGGGGCTTTGCGCTTCTCTAGCCACCAAACGTCACGGTCATTCTCTTTCCGTCTCGTAGACACGAGCTGAGAAATTGCAAACATCGAGCAATTGCTCAGAGATGAAAAGTGCCAGCACTGAAAGCTGTTGCTAGCCAGCACCCTTCCTTGGAAGCGCTTTTGTAGGCCTAAGAACACTGGGGCTTTGCGCTTCTCTAGCCACCTAATCTTCTGCTCATTCTCTCGCGCACTCTAAAGGGTGCTCAGGTGAGAAATTACAAACGTCGAGCAATTGCTCAGAGATGAAAAGTGCCAGCACTGAAAGCTCTTGCTAGCCAGCACCCTTCCTTGGAAGCGCTTTCACAGGCGCAGCAACACTGGGGCTTTGCGCTTCTCTACCCACCAAACGTCACGGTCCTTCTCTTTCCGTCTCGTAGACACGAGCTGAGAGATTGCAAACGTCGAGCAATTGCTCAGAGATGAAAAGTGCCAGCACTGAAAGCTGTTGCTAGCCAGCACCCTTCCTTGGAAGCGCTTTTGTAGGCCTAAGAACACTGGGGCTCTGGGCTTCTCTAGCCACCTAATCTTCTGCTCATCCTCTCGCGCACTCTAAAGAGAGCTCAGGTGAGAAATTGCAAATGTCCAGCAATTGCTCAGAGATGAAAAGTGCCAGCACTGAAAGCTGTTGCTAGCCAGCAGCCTTCCTTGGAAGCGCTTTCACAGTCGCATCAACACTGGGGCTTTGCGCTTCTCTAGCCACCAAACGTCACGGTCATTCTCTTTCCGTCTCGTAGACACGAGCTGAGAGATTGCAAACGTCGAGCAATTGCTCAGAGATGAAAAGTGCCAGCACTGAAAGCTGTTGCTAGCCAGCACCCTTCCTTGGAAGCGCTTTTGCAGGCCTAAGAACACTGGGGCTTTGCGCTTCTCTAGCCACCTAATCTTGTGCTCATCCTCTCGCGCACTCTAAAGAGAGCTCAGGTGAGAAATTACAAACGTCGAGCAATTGCTCAGAGATGAAAAGTGCCAGCACTGAAAGCTGTTGCTAGCCAGCACCCTTCCTTGGAAGCGCTTTTGTAGGCCTAAGAACACTGGGGCTTTGCACTTCTCTAGCCACCTAATCTTGTGCTCATCCTCTCGCGCACTCTAAAGAGAGCTCAGGTGAGAAATTGCAAACGTCCAGCAATTGCTCAGAGATGAAAAGTGCCAGCACTGAAAGCTCTTGCTAGCCAGCAGCCTTCCATGGAAGCGCTTTCACAGGCGCAGCAACACTGGGGCTTTGCGCTTCTCTAGCCACCAAACGTCACGGTCATTCTCTTTCCGTCTCGTAGACACGAGCTGAGAAATTGCAAACGTCCAGCAATTGCTCAGAGATGAAAAGTGCCAGCACTGAAAGCTGTTGCTAGCCAGCAGCCTTCCTTGGAAGCGCTTTTGTAGGCCTAAGAACACTGGGGCTTTGCGATTCTCTAGCCACCTAATCTTGTGCTCATCCTCTCGCGCACTCTAAAGAGAGCTCAGGTGAGAAATTGCAAAGGTCGAGCAATTGCTCAGAGATGAAAAGTGCCAGCACTGAAAGCTGTTGCTAGCCAGCACCCTTCCTTGGAAGCGCTTTCACAGGCGCAGCAACACTGGGGCTTTGCGCTTCTCTAGCCACCAAACGTCACGGTCATTCTCTTTGCGTCTCGTAGACACGAGCTGAGAAATTGCAAACGTCGAGCAATTGCTCAGAGATGAAAAGTGCCAGCACTGAAAGCTGTTGCTAGCCAGCACCCTTCCTTGGAAGCGCTTTCACAGGCACAGCAACACTGGGGCTTTGCGCTTCTCTAGCCACCAAACGTCACGGTCCTTCTCTTTCCGTCTCGTAGACACGAGCTGAGAAATTGCAAACGTCGAGCAATTGCTCAGAGATGAAAAGTGCCAGCACTGAAAGCTGTTGCTAGCCAGCAGCCTTCCTTGGAAGCGCTTTTGTAGGCCTAAGAACAGTGGGGCTCTGGGCTTCTCTAGCCACCTAATCTTGTGCTCATCCTCTCGCGCACTCTAAAGAGAGCTCAGGTGAGAAATTGCAAACGTCCAGCAATTGCTCAGAGATGAAAAGTGCCAGCACTGAAAGCTGTTGCTAGCCAGCACCCTTCCTTGGAAGCGCTTTCACAGGCGCAGTAACACTGGGGCTTTGCGCTTCTCTAGCCACCAAACGTCACAGTCATTCTCTTTCCGTCTCGTAGACACGAGCTGAGAAATTGCAAACGTCGAGCAATTGCTCAGAGATGAAAAGTGCCAGCACTGAAAGCTGTTGCTAGCCAGCACCCTTCCTTGGAAGCGCTTTTGTAGGCCTAAGAACAGTGGGGCTCTGGGCTTCTCTAGCCACCTAATCTTGTGCTCATCCTCTCGCGCACTCTAAAGAGAGCTCAGGTGAGAAATTGCAAACGTCGAGCAATTGCTCAGAGATGAAAAGTGCCAGCACTGAAAGCTGTTGCTAGCCAGCACCCTTCCTTGGAAGCGCTTTCACAGGCGCAGCAACACTGGGGCTTTGCGCTTCTCTAGCCACCAAACGTCACGGTCATTCTCTTTCCGTCTCGTAGACACGAGCTGAGAGATTGCAAACGTCGAGCAATTGCTCAGAGATGAAAAGTGCCAGCACTGAAAGCTGTTGCTAGCCAGCCGCCTTCCTTGGAAGCGCTTTTGTAGGCCTAAGAACAGTGGGGCTCTGGGCTTCTCTAGCCACCTAATCTTGTGCTCATCCTCTCGCGCACTCTAAAGAGAGCTCAGGTGAGAAATTGCAAACGTCCAGCAATTGCTCAGAGATGAAAAGTGCCAGCACTGAAAGCTCTTGCTAGCCAGCACCCTTCCTTGGAAGCGCTTTCACAGGCGCAGCAACACTGGGGCTTTGCGCTTCTCTACCCACCAAACGTCATGGTCATTCTCTTTCCGTCTCGTAGACATGAGCTGAGAAATTGCAAACGTCGAGCAATTGCGCAGAGATGAAAAGTGCCAGCACTGAAAGCTCTTGCTAGCCAGCACCCTTCCTTGGAAGCGCTTTCACAGGCGCAGCAACACTGGGGCTTTGCGCTTCTCTAGCCACCAAACGTCACGGTCATTCTCTTTCCGTCTCGTAGACATGAGCTGAGAAATTGCAAACGTCGAGCAATTGCGCAGAGATGAAAAGTGCCAGCACTGAAAGCTGTTGCTAGCCAGCACCCTTCCTTGGAAGCGCTTTTGTAGGCCTAAGAACACTGGGGCTTTGCGCTTCTCTAGCCACCGAATCTTCTGCTCATTCTCTCGCGCACTCTAAAGGGTGCTCAGGTGAGAAATTACAAACGTCGAGCAATTGCTCAGAGATGAAAAGTGCCAGCACTGAAAGCTCTTGCTAGCCAGCACCCTTCCTTGGAAGCGCTTTCACAGGCGCAGCAACACTGGGGCTTTGCGCTTCTCTAGCCACCAAACGTCACGGTCCTTCTCTTTCCGTCTCGTAGACACGAGCTGAGAGATTGCAAACGTCGAGCAATTGCTCAGAGATGAAAAGTGCCAGCACTGAAAGCTGTTGCTAGCCAGCACCCTTCCTTGGAAGCGCTTTTGTAGGCCTAAGAACACTGGGGCTTTGCGCTTCTCTAGCCACCTAATCTTCTGCTCATCCTCTCGCGCACTCTAAAGAGAGCTCAGGTGAGAAATTACAAACGTCGAGCAATTGCTCAGAGATGAAAAGTGCCAGCACTGAAAGCTGTTGCTAGCCAGCAGCCTTCCTTGGAAGCGCTTTCACAGGCGCAGCAACACTGGGGCTTTGCGCTTCTCTATCCACCAAACGTCACGGTCATTCTCTTTCCGTCTCGTAGACACGAGCTGAGAAATTGCAAACATCGAGCAATTGCTCAGAGATGAAAAGTGCCAGCACTGAAAGCTGTTGCTAGCCAGCCCCCTTCCTTGGAAGCGCTTTTGTAGGCCTAAGAACACTGGGGCTCTCGGCTTCTCTAGCCACCGAATCTTCTGCTCATCCTCTCGCGCACTCTAAAGAGAGCTCAGGTGAGAAATTGCAAACGTCCAGCAATTGCTCAGAGATGAAAAGTGCCAGCACTGAAAGCTGTTGCTAGCCAGCACCCTTCCTTGGAAGCGCTTTTGTAGGCCTAAGAACACTGGGGCTCTGGGCTTCTCTAGCCACCTAATCTTCTGCTCATCCTCTCGCGCACTCTAAAGAGAGCTCAGGTGAGAAATTGCAAACGTCCAGCAATTGCTCAGAGATGAAAAGTGCCAGCACTGAAAGCTGTTGCTAGCCAGCCCCCTTCCTTGGAAGCGCTTTCACAGGCGCAGCAACACTGGGGCTTTGCGCTTCTCTACCCACCAAACGTCACGGTCATTCTCTTTCCGTCTCATAGACACGAGCTGAGAAATTGCAAATGTCCAGCAATTGCTCAGAGATGAAAAGTGCCAGCACTGAAAGGTGTTGCTAGCCAGCACCCTTCCTTGGAAGCGCTTTTGTAGGCCTAAGAACACTGGGGCTTTGCGCTTCTCTAGCCACCTAATCTTGTGCTCATCCTCTCGCGCACTCTAAAGAGAGCTCAGGTGAGAAATTGCAAACGTCGAGCAATTGCTCAGAGATGAAAAGTGCCAGCACTGAAAGCTGTTGCTAGCCAGCACCCTTCCTTGGACGCGCTTTTGTAGGCCTAAGAACAGTGGGGCTCTGGGCTTCTCTAGCCACCTAATCTTCTGCTCATCCTCTCGCGCACTCTAAAGAGAGCTCAGGTGAGAAATTGCAAACGTCCAGCAATTGCTCAGAGATGAAAAGTGCCAGCACTGAAAGCTCTTGCTAGCCAGCACCCTTCCTTGGAAGCGCTTTCACAGGCGCAGCAACACTGGGGCTTTGCGCTTCTCTAGCCACCAAACGTCACGGTCCTTCTCTTTCCGTCTCGTAGACACGAGCTGAGAAATTGCAAACGTCGAGCAATTGCTCAGAGATGAAAAGTGCCAGCACTGAAAGCTGTTGCTAGCCTGCACCCTTTCTTGGAAGCGCTTTTGTAGGCCTAAGAACACTGGGGCTCTGGGCTTCTCTAGCCACCTAATCTTCTGCTCATCCTCTCGCGCACTCTAAAGAGAGCTCAGGTGAGAAATTGCAAACATCGAGCAATTGCTCAGAGATGAAAAGTGCCAGCACTGAAAGCTGTTGCTAGCCAGCACCCTTCCTTGGAAGCGCTTCTGTAGGCCTAAGAACACTGGGGCTTTGCGCTTCTCTAGCCACCTAATCTTGTGCTCATCCTCTCGCGCACTCTAAAGAGAGCTCAGGTGAGAAATTGCAAACGTCGAGCAATTGCTCAGAGATGAAAAGTGCCAGCACTGAAAGCTCTTGCTAGCCAGCACCCTTCCTTGGAAGCGCTTTCACAGGCGCATCAACACTGGGGCTTTGCGCTTCTCTAGCCACCAAACGTCACGGTCATTCTCTTTCCGTCTCGTAGACACGAGCTGAGAAATTGCAAACGTCCAGCAATTGCTCAGAGATGAAAAGTGCCAGCACTGAAAGCTGTTGCTAGCCAGCACCCTTCCTTGGACGCGCTTTTGTAGGCCTAAGAACAGTGGGGCTCTGGGCTTCTCTAGCCACCTAATCTTCTGCTCATCCTCTCGCGCACTCTAAAGAGAGCTCAGGTGAGAAATTGCAAAGGTAGAGCAATTGCTCAGAGATGAAAAGTGCCAGCACTGAAAGCTGTTGCTAGCCAGCACCCTTCCTTGGAAGCGCTTTCACAGGCGCAGCAACACTGGGGCTTTGCGCTTCTCTAGCCACCAAACGTCACGGTCATTCTCTTTCCGTCTCGTAGACACGAGCTGAGAAATTGCAAACATCGAGCAATTGCTCAGAGATGAAAAGTGCCAGCACTGAAAGCTGTTGCTAGCCAGCAGCCTTCCTTGGAAGCGCTTTTGTAGGCCTAAGAACACTGGGGCTCTGGGCTTCTCTAGCCACCTAATCTTCTGCTCATCCTCTCGCGCACTCTAAAGAGAGCTCAGGTGAGAAATTACAAACATCGAGCAATTGCTCAGAGATGAAAAGTGCCAGCACTGAAAGCTGTTGCTAGCCAGCACCCTTCCTTGGAAGCGCTTTTGTAGGCCTAAGAACAGTGGGGCTCTGGGCTTTTCTAGCCACCTAATCTTCTGCTCATCCTCTCGCGCACTCTAAAGAGAGCTCAGGTGAGAAATTGCAAATGTCCAGCAATTGCTCAGAGATGAAAAGTGCCAGCACTGAAAGCTGTTGCTAGCCAGCACCCTTCCTTGGAAGCGCTTTCACAGGCGCAGCAACACTGGGGCTTTGCGCTTCTCTAGCCACCAAACGTCACGGTCATTCTCTTTCCGTCTCGTAGACACGAGCTGAGAAATTGCAAACGTCGAGCAATTGCTCAGAGATGAAAAGTGCCAGCACTGAAAGCTGTTGCTAGCCAGCACCCTTCCTTGGAAGCGCTTTTGCAGGCCTAAGAACACTGGGGCTCTGGGCTTCTCTAGCCACCTAATCTTCTGCTCATCCTCTCGCGCACTCTAAAGAGAGCTCAGGTGAGAAATTGCAAACGTCCAGCAATTGCTCAGAGATGAAAAGTGCCAGCACTGAAAGCTCTTGCTAGCCAGCCCCCTTCCTTGGAAGCGCTTTCACAGGCGCAGCAACACTGGGGCTTTGCGCTTCTCTAGCCACCAAACGTCATGGTCATTCTCTTTCCGTCTCGTAGACACGAGCTGAGAAATTGCAAACGTCCAGCAATTGCTCAGAGATGAAAAGTGCCAGCACTGAAAGCTGTTGCTAGCCAGCAGCCTTCCTTGGAAGCGCTTTTGTAGGCCTAAGAACACTGGGGCTTTGCGCTTCTCTAGCCACCTAATCTTCTGCTCATTCTCTCGCGCACTCTAAAGGGTGCTCAGGTGAGAAATTACAAACGTCGAGCAATTGCTCAGAGATGAAAAGTGCCAGCACAGAAAGCTCTTGCTAGCCAGCACCCTTCCTTGGAAGCGCTTTCGCAGGCGCAGCAACACTGGGGCTTTGCGCTTCTCTAGCCACCAAACGTCACGGTCATTCTCTTTCCGTCTCGTAGACACGAGCTGAGAAATTGCAAACATCGAGCAATTGCTCAGAGAGGAAAAGTGCCAGCACTGAAAGCTGTTGCTAGCCAGCACCCTTCCTTGGAAGCGCTTTTGTAGGCCTAAGAACACTGGGGCTCTGGGCTTCTCTAGCCACCTAATCTTCTGCTCATCCTCTCGCGCACTCTAAAGAGAGCTCAGGTGAGAAATTGCAAACGTCGAGCAATTGCTCAGAGATGAAAAGTGCCAGCACTGAAAGCTGTTGCTAGCCAGCACCCTTCCTTGGAAGCGCTTTCACAGGCGCAGTAACACTGGGGCTTTGCGCTTCTCTAGCCACCAAACGTCACGGTCATTCTCTTTCCGTCTCGTAGACACGAGCTGAGAAATTGCAAACATCGAGCAATTGCTCAGAGATGAAAAGTGCCAGCACTGAAAGCTGTTGCTAGCCAGCACCCTTCCTTGGAAGCGCTTTTGTAGGCCTAAGAACACTGGGGCTTTGCGATTCTCTAGCCACCTAATCTTCTGCTCATCCTCTCGCGCACTCTAAAGAGAGCTCAGGTGAGAAATTGCAAACGTCCAGCAATTGCTCAGAGAGGAAAAGTGCCAGCACTGAAAGCTGTTGCTAGCCAGCCCCCTTCCTTGGAAGCGCTTTCACAGGCGCAGCAACACTGGGGCTTTGCGCTTCTCTAGCCACCAAACGTCACAGTCATTCTCTTTCCGTCTCGTAGACACGAGCTGAGAAATTGCAAACGTCGAGCAATTGCTCAGAGATGAAAAGTGCCAGCACTGAAAGCTGTTGCTAGCCAGCACCCTTCCTTGGAAGCGCTTTTGTAGGCCTAAGAACACTGGGGCTTTGCGCTTCTCTAGCCACCGAATCTTCTGCTCATTCTCTCGCGCACTCTAAAGGGTGCTCAGGTGAGAAATTACAAACGTCGAGCAATTGCTCAGAGATGAAAAGTGCCAGCACTGAAAGCTCTTGCTAGCCAGCACCCTTCCTTGGAAGCGCTTTCACAGGCGCAGCAACACTGGGGCTTTGCGCTTCTCTAGCCACCAAACGTCACGGTCATTCTCTTTCCGTCTCGTAGACACGAGCTGAGAGATTGCAAACGTCGAGCAATTGCTCCGAGATGAAAAGTGCCAGCACTGAAAGCTGTTGCTAGCCAGCAGCCTTCCTTGGAAGCACTTTTGTAGGCCTAAGAACAGTGGGGCTCTGGGCTTCTCTAGCCACCTAATCTTCTGCTCATCCTCTCGCGCACTCTAAAGAGAGCTCAGGTGAGAAATTGCAAACGTCCAGCAATTGCTCAGAGATGAAAAGTGCCAGCACTGAAAGCTGTTGCTACCCAGCACCCTTCCTTGGAAGCGCTTTCACAGGCGCAGCAACACTGGGGCTTTGCGCTTCTCTAGCCACCAAACGTCACGGTCATTCTCTTTCCGTCTCGTAGACACGAGCTGAGAGATTGCAAACGTCGAGCAATTGCTCAGAGATGAAAAGTGCCAGCACTGAAAGCTGTTGCTAGCCAGCAGCCTTCCTTGGAAGCGCTTTTGTAGGCCTAAGAACACTGGGGCTCTGGGCTTCTCTAGCCACCTAATCTTCTGCTCATCCTCTCGCGCACTCTAAAGAGAGCTCAGGTGAGAAATTGCAAACGTCGAGCAATTGCTCAGAGATGAAAAGTGCCAGCACTGAAAGCTGTTGCTAGCCAGCCCCCTTCCTTGGAAGCGCTTTCACAGGCGCAGCAACACTGGGGCTTTGCGCTTCTCTAGCCACCAAACGTCACGGTCATTCTCTTTCCGTCTCATAGACACGAGCTGAGAAATTGCAAATGTCCAGCAATTGCTCAGAGATGAAAAGTGCCAGCACTGAAAGGTGTTGCTAGCCAGCACCCTTCCTTGGAAGCGCTTTTGTAGCCCTAAGAACACTGGGGCTTTGCGCTTCTCTAGCCACCTAATCTTGTGCTCATCCTCTCGCGCACTCTAAAGAGAGCTCAGGTGAGAAATTGCAAACGTCGAGCAATTGCTCAGAGATGAAAAGTGCCAGCACTGAAAGCTGTTGCTAGCCAGCACCCTTCCTTGGACGCGCTTTTGTAGGCCTAAGAACAGTGGGGCTCTGGGCTTCTCTAGCCACCTAATCTTCTGCTCATCCTCTCGCGCACTCTAAAGAGAGCTCAGGTGAGAAATTGCAAACGTCCAGCAATTGCTCAGAGATGAAAAGTGCCAGCACTGAAAGCTCTTGCTAGCCAGCACCCTTCCTTGGAAGCGCTTTCACAGGCGCAGCAACACTGGGGCTTTGCGCTTCTCTAGCCACCAAACGTCACGGTCCTTCTCTTTCCGTCTCGTAGACACGAGCTGAGAAATTGCAAACGTCGAGCAATTGCTCAGAGATGAAAAGTGCCAGCACTGAAAGCTGTTGCTAGCCAGCACCCTTTCTTGGAAGCGCTTTTGTAGGCCTAAGAACACTGGGGCTCTGGGCTTCTCTAGCCACCTAATCTTGTGCTCATCCTCTCGCGCACTCTAAAGAGAGCTCAGGTGAGAAATTGCAAATGTCCAGCAATTGCTCAGAGATGAAAAGTGCCAGCACTGAAAGCTGTTGCTAGCCAGCACCCTTCCTTGGAAGCGCTTTCACAGGCGCAGTAACACTGGGGCTTTGCGCTTCTCTAGCCACCAAACGTCACGGTCATTCTCTTTCCGTCTCGTAGACACGAGCTGAGAAATTGCAAACATCGAGCAATTGCTCAGAGATGAAAAGTGCCAGCACTGAAAGCTGTTGCTAGCCAGCACCCTTCCTTGGAAGCGCTTTTGTAGGCCTAAGAACACTGGGGCTTTGCGCTTCTCTAGCCACATAATCTTGTGCTCATCCTCTCGCGCACTCTAAAGAGAGCTCAGGTGAGAAATTGCAAACGTCGAGCAATTGCTCAGAGATGAAAAGTGCCAGCACTGAAAGCTCTTGCTAGCCAGCACCCTTCCTTGGAAGCGCTTTCACAGGCGCAGCAACACTGGGGCTTTGCGCTTCTCTAGCCACCAAACGTCACGGTCATTCTCTTTCCGTCTCGTAGACACGAGCTGAGAAATTGCAAACGTCCAGCAATTGCTCAGAGATGAAAAGTGCCAGCACTGAAAGCTGTTGCTAGCCAGCACCCTTCCTTGGACGCGCTTTTGTAGGCCTAAGAACAGTGGGGCTCTGGGCTTCTCTAGCCACCTAATCTTCTGCTCATCCTCTCGCGCACTCTAAAGAGAGCTCAGGTGAGAAATTGCAAACGTCGAGCAATTGCTCAGAGATGAAAAGTGCCAGCACTGAAAGCTGTTGCTAGCCAGCAGCCTTCCTTGGAAGCGCTTTCACAGGCGCAGCAACACTGGGGCTTTGCGCTTCTCTATCCACCAAACGTCACGGTCATTCTCTTTCCGTCTCGTAGACACGAGCTGAGAAATTGCAAACATCGAGCAATTGCTCAGAGATGAAAAGTGCCAGCACTGAAAGCTGTTGCTAGCCAGCCCCCTTCCTTGGAAGCGCTTTTGTAGGCCTAAGAACACTGGGGCTCTCGGCTTCTCTAGCCACCGAATCTTCTGCTCATCCTCTCGCGCACTCTAAAGAGAGCTCAGGTGAGAAATTGCAAACGTCCAGCAATTGCTCAGAGATGAAAAGTGCCAGCACTGAAAGCTGTTGCTAGCCAGCACCCTTCCTTGGAAGCGCTTTTGTAGGCCTAAGAACACTGGGGCTCTGGGCTTCTCTAGCCACCTAATCTTCTGCTCATCCTCTCGCGCACTCTAAAGAGAGCTCAGGTGAGAAATTGCAAACGTCCAGCAATTGCTCAGAGATGAAAAGTGCCAGCACTGAAAGCTGTTGCTAGCCAGCCCCCTTCCTTGGAAGCGCTTTCACAGGCGCAGCAACACTGGGGCTTTGCGCTTCTCTACCCACCAAACGTCACGGTCATTCTCTTTCCGTCTCATAGACACGAGCTGAGAAATTGCAAATGTCCAGCAATTGCTCAGAGATGAAAAGTGCCAGCACTGAAAGGTGTTGCTAGCCAGCACCCTTCCTTGGAAGCGCTTTTGTAGGCCTAAGAACACTGGGGCTTTGCGCTTCTCTAGCCACCTAATCTTGTGCTCATCCTCTCGCGCACTCTAAAGAGAGCTCAGGTGAGAAATTGCAAACGTCGAGCAATTGCTCAGAGATGAAAAGTGCCAGCACTGAAAGCTGTTGCTAGCCAGCACCCTTCCTTGGACGCGCTTTTGTAGGCCTAAGAACAGTGGGGCTCTGGGCTTCTCTAGCCACCTAATCTTCTGCTCATCCTCTCGCGCACTCTAAAGAGAGCTCAGGTGAGAAATTGCAAACGTCCAGCAATTGCTCAGAGATGAAAAGTGCCAGCACTGAAAGCTCTTGCTAGCCAGCACCCTTCCTTGGAAGCGCTTTCACAGGCGCAGCAACACTGGGGCTTTGCGCTTCTCTAGCCACCAAACGTCACGGTCCTTCTCTTTCCGTCTCGTAGACACGAGCTGAGAAATTGCAAACGTCGAGCAATTGCTCAGAGATGAAAAGTGCCAGCACTGAAAGCTGTTGCTAGCCAGCACCCTTTCTTGGAAGCGCTTTTGTAGGCCTAAGAACACTGGGGCTCTGGGCTTCTCTAGCCACCTAATCTTCTGCTCATCCTCTCGCGCACTCTAAAGAGAGCTCAGGTGAGAAATTGCAAACATCGAGCAATTGCTCAGAGATGAAAAGTGCCAGCACTGAAAGCTGTTGCTAGCCAGCACCCTTCCTTGGAAGCGCTTCTGTAGGCCTAAGAACACTGGGGCTTTGCGCTTCTCTAGCCACCTAATCTTGTGCTCATCCTCTCGCGCACTCTAAAGAGAGCTCAGGTGAGAAATTGCAAACGTCGAGCAATTGCTCAGAGATGAAAAGTGCCAGCACTGAAAGCTCTTGCTAGCCAGCACCCTTCCTTGGAAGCGCTTTCACAGGCGCATCAACACTGGGGCTTTGCGCTTCTCTAGCCACCAAACGTCACGGTCATTCTCTTTCCGTCTCGTAGACACGAGCTGAGAAATTGCAAACGTCCAGCAATTGCTCAGAGATGAAAAGTGCCAGCACTGAAAGCTGTTGCTAGCCAGCACCCTTCCTTGGACGCGCTTTTGTAGGCCTAAGAACAGTGGGGCTCTGGGCTTCTCTAGCCACCTAATCTTCTGCTCATCCTCTCGCGCACTCTAAAGAGAGCTCAGGTGAGAAATTGCAAAGGTAGAGCAATTGCTCAGAGATGAAAAGTGCCAGCACTGAAAGCTGTTGCTAGCCAGCACCCTTCCTTGGAAGCGCTTTCACAGGCGCAGCAACACTGGGGCTTTGCGCTTCTCTAGCCACCAAACGTCACGGTCATTCTCTTTCCGTCTCGTAGACACGAGCTGAGAAATTGCAAACATCGAGCAATTGCTCAGAGATGAAAAGTGCCAGCACTGAAAGCTGTTGCTAGCCAGCAGCCTTCCTTGGAAGCGCTTTTGTAGGCCTAAGAACACTGGGGCTCTGGGCTTCTCTAGCCACCTAATCTTCTGCTCATCCTCTCGCGCACTCTAAAGAGAGCTCAGGTGAGAAATTACAAACATCGAGCAATTGCTCAGAGATGAAAAGTGCCAGCACTGAAAGCTGTTGCTAGCCAGCACCCTTCCTTGGAAGCGCTTTTGTAGGCCTAAGAACAGTGGGGCTCTGGGCTTTTCTAGCCACCTAATCTTCTGCTCATCCTCTCGCGCACTCTAAAGAGAGCTCAGGTGAGAAATTGCAAATGTCCAGCAATTGCTCAGAGATGAAAAGTGCCAGCACTGAAAGCTGTTGCTAGCCAGCACCCTTCCTTGGAAGCGCTTTCACAGGCGCAGCAACACTGGGGCTTTGCGCTTCTCTAGCCACCAAACGTCACGGTCATTCTCTTTCCGTCTCGTAGACACGAGCTGAGAAATTGCAAACGTCGAGCAATTGCTCAGAGATGAAAAGTGCCAGCACTGAAAGCTGTTGCTAGCCAGCACCCTTCCTTGGAAGCGCTTTTGCAGGCCTAAGAACACTGGGGCTCTGGGCTTCTCTAGCCACCTAATCTTCTGCTCATCCTCTCGCGCACTCTAAAGAGAGCTCAGGTGAGAAATTGCAAACGTCCAGCAATTGCTCAGAGATGAAAAGTGCCAGCACTGAAAGCTCTTGCTAGCCAGCCCCCTTCCTTGGAAGCGCTTTCACAGGCGCAGCAACACTGGGGCTTTGCGCTTCTCTAGCCACCAAACGTCATGGTCATTCTCTTTCCGTCTCGTAGACACGAGCTGAGAAATTGCAAACGTCCAGCAATTGCTCAGAGATGAAAAGTGCCAGCACTGAAAGCTGTTGCTAGCCAGCAGCCTTCCTTGGAAGCGCTTTTGTAGGCCTAAGAACACTGGGGCTTTGCGCTTCTCTAGCCACCTAATCTTCTGCTCATTCTCTCGCGCACTCTAAAGGGTGCTCAGGTGAGAAATTACAAACGTCGAGCAATTGCTCAGAGATGAAAAGTGCCAGCACAGAAAGCTCTTGCTAGCCAGCACCCTTCCTTGGAAGCGCTTTCGCAGGCGCAGCAACACTGGGGCTTTGCGCTTCTCTAGCCACCAAACGTCACGGTCATTCTCTTTCCGTCTCGTAGACACGAGCTGAGAAATTGCAAACATCGAGCAATTGCTCAGAGAGGAAAAGTGCCAGCACTGAAAGCTGTTGCTAGCCAGCACCCTTCCTTGGAAGCGCTTTTGTAGGCCTAAGAACACTGGGGCTCTGGGCTTCTCTAGCCACCTAATCTTCTGCTCATCCTCTCGCGCACTCTAAAGAGAGCTCAGGTGAGAAATTGCAAACGTCGAGCAATTGCTCAGAGATGAAAAGTGCCAGCACTGAAAGCTGTTGCTAGCCAGCACCCTTCCTTGGAAGCGCTTTCACAGGCGCAGTAACACTGGGGCTTTGCGCTTCTCTAGCCACCAAACGTCACGGTCATTCTCTTTCCGTCTCGTAGACACGAGCTGAGAAATTGCAAACATCGAGCAATTGCTCAGAGATGAAAAGTGCCAGCACTGAAAGCTGTTGCTAGCCAGCACCCTTCCTTGGAAGCGCTTTTGTAGGCCTAAGAACACTGGGGCTTTGCGATTCTCTAGCCACCTAATCTTCTGCTCATCCTCTCGCGCACTCTAAAGAGAGCTCAGGTGAGAAATTGCAAACGTCCAGCAATTGCTCAGAGATGAAAAGTGCCAGCACTGAAAGCTGTTGCTAGCCAGCCCCCTTCCTTGGAAGCGCTTTCACAGGCGCAGCAACACTGGGGCTTTGCGCTTCTCTAGCCACCAAACGTCACAGTCATTCTCTTTCCGTCTCGTAGACACGAGCTGAGAAATTGCAAACGTCGAGCAATTGCTCAGAGATGAAAAGTGCCAGCACTGAAAGCTGTTGCTAGCCAGCACCCTTCCTTGGAAGCGCTTTTGTAGGCCTAAGAACACTGGGGCTTTGCGCTTCTCTAGCCACCGAATCTTCTGCTCATTCTCTCGCGCACTCTAAAGGGTGCTCAGGTGAGAAATTACAAACGTCGAGCAATTGCTCAGAGATGAAAAGTGCCAGCACTGAAAGCTCTTGCTAGCCAGCACCCTTCCTTGGAAGCGCTTTCACAGGCGCAGCAACACTGGGGCTTTGCGCTTCTCTAGCCACCAAACGTCACGGTCATTCTCTTTCCGTCTCGTAGACACGAGCTGAGAGATTGCAAACGTCGAGCAATTGCTCCGAGATGAAAAGTGCCAGCACTGAAAGCTGTTGCTAGCCAGCAGCCTTCCTTGGAAGCACTTTTGTAGGCCTAAGAACAGTGGGGCTCTGGGCTTCTCTAGCCACCTAATCTTCTGCTCATCCTCTCGCGCACTCTAAAGAGAGCTCAGGTGAGAAATTGCAAACGTCCAGCAATTGCTCAGAGATGAAAAGTGCCAGCACTGAAAGCTGTTGCTACCCAGCACCCTTCCTTGGAAGCGCTTTCACAGGCGCAGCAACACTGGGGCTTTGCGCTTCTCTAGCCACCAAACGTCACGGTCATTCTCTTTCCGTCTCGTAGACACGAGCTGAGAGATTGCAAACGTCGAGCAATTGCTCAGAGATGAAAAGTGCCAGCACTGAAAGCTGTTGCTAGCCAGCAGCCTTCCTTGGAAGCGCTTTTGTAGGCCTAAGAACACTGGGGCTCTGGGCTTCTCTAGCCACCTAATCTTCTGCTCATCCTCTCGCGCACTCTAAAGAGAGCTCAGGTGAGAAATTGCAAACGTCGAGCAATTGCTCAGAGATGAAAAGTGCCAGCACTGAAAGCTGTTGCTAGCCAGCCCCCTTCCTTGGAAGCGCTTTCACAGGCGCAGCAACACTGGGGCTTTGCGCTTCTCTAGCCACCAAACGTCACGGTCATTCTCTTTCCGTCTCATAGACACGAGCTGAGAAATTGCAAATGTCCAGCAATTGCTCAGAGATGAAAAGTGCCAGCACTGAAAGGTGTTGCTAGCCAGCACCCTTCCTTGGAAGCGCTTTTGTAGCCCTAAGAACACTGGGGCTTTGCGCTTCTCTAGCCACCTAATCTTGTGCTCATCCTCTCGCGCACTCTAAAGAGAGCTCAGGTGAGAAATTGCAAACGTCGAGCAATTGCTCAGAGATGAAAAGTGCCAGCACTGAAAGCTGTTGCTAGCCAGCACCCTTCCTTGGACGCGCTTTTGTAGGCCTAAGAACAGTGGGGCTCTGGGCTTCTCTAGCCACCTAATCTTCTGCTCATCCTCTCGCGCACTCTAAAGAGAGCTCAGGTGAGAAATTGCAAACGTCCAGCAATTGCTCAGAGATGAAAAGTGCCAGCACTGAAAGCTCTTGCTAGCCAGCACCCTTCCTTGGAAGCGCTTTCACAGGCGCAGCAACACTGGGGCTTTGCGCTTCTCTAGCCACCAAACGTCACGGTCCTTCTCTTTCCGTCTCGTAGACACGAGCTGAGAAATTGCAAACGTCGAGCAATTGCTCAGAGATGAAAAGTGCCAGCACTGAAAGCTGTTGCTAGCCAGCACCCTTTCTTGGAAGCGCTTTTGTAGGCCTAAGAACACTGGGGCTCTGGGCTTCTCTAGCCACCTAATCTTGTGCTCATCCTCTCGCGCACTCTAAAGAGAGCTCAGGTGAGAAATTGCAAATGTCCAGCAATTGCTCAGAGATGAAAAGTGCCAGCACTGAAAGCTGTTGCTAGCCAGCACCCTTCCTTGGAAGCGCTTTCACAGGCGCAGTAACACTGGGGCTTTGCGCTTCTCTAGCCACCAAACGTCACGGTCATTCTCTTTCCGTCTCGTAGACACGAGCTGAGAAATTGCAAACATCGAGCAATTGCTCAGAGATGAAAAGTGCCAGCACTGAAAGCTGTTGCTAGCCAGCACCCTTCCTTGGAAGCGCTTTTGTAGGCCTAAGAACACTGGGGCTTTGCGCTTCTCTAGCCACATAATCTTGTGCTCATCCTCTCGCGCACTCTAAAGAGAGCTCAGGTGAGAAATTGCAAACGTCGAGCAATTGCTCAGAGATGAAAAGTGCCAGCACTGAAAGCTCTTGCTAGCCAGCACCCTTCCTTGGAAGCGCTTTCACAGGCGCAGCAACACTGGGGCTTTGCGCTTCTCTAGCCACCAAACGTCACGGTCATTCTCTTTCCGTCTCGTAGACACGAGCTGAGAAATTGCAAACGTCCAGCAATTGCTCAGAGATGAAAAGTGCCAGCACTGAAAGCTGTTGCTAGCCAGCACCCTTCCTTGGACGCGCTTTTGTAGGCCTAAGAACAGTGGGGCTCTGGGCTTCTCTAGCCACCTAATCTTCTGCTCATCCTCTCGCGCACTCTAAAGAGAGCTCAGGTGAGAAATTGCAAACGTCGAGCAATTGCTCAGAGATGAAAAGTGCCAGCACTGAAAGCTGTTGCTAGCCAGCACCCTTCCTTGGAAGCGCTTTCACAGGCGCAGCAACACTGGGGCTTTGCGCTTCTCTAGCCACCAAACGTCACGGTCATTCTCTTTCCGTCTCGTAGACACGAGCTGAGAAATTGCAAACATCGAGCAATTGCTCAGAGATGAAAAGTGCCAGCACTGAAAGCTGTTGCTAGCCAGCACCCTTCCTTGGAAGCGCTTTTGCAGGCCTAAGAACACTGGGGCTCTGGGCTTCTCTAGCCACCTAATCTTCTGCTCATCCTCTCGCGCACTCTAAAGAGAGCTCAGGTGAGAAATTACAAACATCGAGCAATTGCTCAGAGATGAAAAGTGCCAGCACTGAAAGCTGTTGCTAGCCAGCACCCTTCCTTGGAAGCGCTTTCACAGGCGCAGCAACACTGGGGCTTTGCGCTTCTCTACCCACCAAACGTCACGGTCATTCTCTTTCCGTCTCGTAGACACGAGCTGAGAGATTGCAAACGTCGAGCAATTGCTCAGAGATGAAAAGTGCCAGCACTGAAAGCTGTTGCTAGCCAGCCCCCTTCCTTGGAAGCGCTTTCACAGGCGCAGTAACACTGGGGCTTTGCGCTTCTCTAGCCACCAAACGTCACGGTCATTCTCTTTCCGTCTCCTAGACACGAGCTGAGAAATTGCAAAGGTCGAGCAATTGCTCAGAGATGAAAAGTGCCAGCACTGAAAGCTCTTGCTAGCCAGCACCCTTCCTTGGAAGCGCTTTTGTCGGCCTAAGAACACTGGGGCTTTGCGCTTCTCTAGCCACCTAATCTTCTGCTCATCCTCTCGCGCACTCTAAAGAGAGCTCAGGTGAGAAATTGCAAACGTCGAGCAATTGCTCAGAGATGAAAAGTGCCAGCACTGAAAGCTGTTGCTAGCCAGCCCCCTTCCTTGGAAGCGCTTTCACAGGCGCAGCAACACTGGGGCTTTGCGCTTCTCTAGCCACCAAACGTCATGGTCATTCTCTTTCCGTCTCGTAGACACGAGCTGAGAAATTGCAAACGTCGAGCAATTGCTCAGAGATGAAAAGTGCCAGCACTGAAAGCTGTTGCTAGCCAGTCCCCTTCCTTGGAAGCGCTTTTGTAGGCCTAAGAACAGTGGGGCTCTGGGCTTCTCTAGCCACCGAATCTTGTGCTCATCCTCTCGCGCACTCTAAAGAGAGCTCAGGTGAGAAATTGCAAACGTCCAGCAATTGCTCAGAGATGAAAAGTGCCAGCACTGAAAGCTGTTGCTAGCCAGCACCCTTCCTTGGAAGCGCTTTCACAGGCGCAGTAACACTGGGGCTTTGCGCTTCTCTAGCCACCAAACGTCACAGTCATTCTCTTTCCGTCTCGTAGACACGAGCTGAGAAATTGCAAACGTCGAGCAATTGCTCAGAGATGAAAAGTGCCAGCACTGAAAGCTGTTGCTAGCCAGCACCCTTCCTTGGAAGCGCTTTTGTAGGCCTAAGAACACTGGGGCTTTGCGATTCTCTAGCCACCTAATCTTGTGCTCATCCTCTCGCGCACTCTAAAGAGAGCTCAGGTGAGAAATTGCAAACGTCCAGCAATTGCTCAGAGATGAAAAGTGCCAGCACTGAAAGCTGTTGCTAGCCAGCAGCCTTCCTTGGAAGCGCTTTCACAGGCGCAGCAACACTGGGGCTTTGCGATTCTCTAGCCACCAAACGTCACAGTCATTCTCTTTCCGTCTCGTAGACACGAGCTGAGAAATTGCAAACGTCGAGCAATTGCTCAGAGATGAAAAGTGCCAGCACTGAAAGCTGTTGCTAGCCAGCACCCTTCCTTGGAAGCGCTTTTGTAGCCCTAAGAACACTGGGGCTTTGCGATTCTCTAGCCACCTAATCTTCTGCTCATCCTCTCGCGCACTCTAAAGAGAGCTCAGGTGAGAAATTGCAAACGTCCAGCAATTGCTCAGAGATGAAAAGTGCCAGCACTGAAAGCTGTTGCTAGCCAGCCCCCTTCCTTGGAAGCGCTTTCACAGGCGCAGCAACACTGGGGCTTTGCGCTTCTCTAGCCACCAAACGTCACAGTCATTCTCTTTCCGTCTCGTAGACACGAGCTGAGAAATTGCAAACGTCGAGCAATTGCTCAGAGATGAAAAGTGCCAGCACTGAAAGCTGTTGCTAGCCAGCACCCTTCCTTGGAAGCGCTTTTGTAGGCCTAAGAACACTGGGGCTTTGCGCTTCTCTAGCCACCGAATCTTCTGCTCATTCTCTCGCGCACTCTAAAGGGTGCTCAGGTGAGAAATTACAAACGTCGAGCAATTGCTCAGAGATGAAAAGTGCCAGCACTGAAAGCTGTTGCTAGCCAGCCCCCTTCCTTGGAAGCGCTTTCACAGGCGCAGCAACACTGGGGCTTTGCGCTTCTCTAGCCACCAAACGTCACGGTCATTCTCTTTCCGTCTCGTAGACACGAGCTGAGAGATTGCAAACGTCGAGTAATTGCTCCGAGATGAAAAGTGCCAGCACTGAAAGCTGTTGCTAGCCAGCAGCCTTCCTTGGAAGCACTTTTGTAGGCCTAAGAACAGTGGGGCTCTGGGCTTCTCTAGCCACCTAATCTTCTGCTCATCCTCTCGCGCACTCTAAAGAGAGCTCAGGTGAGAAATTGCAAACGTCCAGCAATTGCTCAGAGATGAAAAGTGCCAGCACTGAAAGCTGTTGCTAGCCAGCACCCTTCCTTGGAAGCGCTTTCACAGGCGCAGCAACACTGGGGCTTTGCGCTTCTCTAGCCACCAAACGTCACGGTCATTCTCTTTCCGTCTCGTAGACACGAGCTGAGAGATTGCAAACGTCGAGCAATTGCTCAGAGATGAAAAGTGCCAGCACTGAAAGCTGTTGCTAGCCAGCAGCCTTCCTTGGAAGCGCTTTTGTAGGCCTAAGAACACTGGGGCTCTGGGCTTCTCTAGCCACCTAATCTTCTGCTCATCCTCTCGCGCACTCTAAAGAGAGCTCAGGTGAGAAATTGCAAACGTCGAGCAATTGCTCAGAGATGAAAAGTGCCAGCACTGAAAGCTGTTGCTAGCCAGCCCCCTTCCTTGGAAGCGCTTTCACAGGCGCAGCAACACTGGGGCTTTGCGCTTCTCTAGCCACCAAATGTCACGGTCATTCTCTTTCCGTCTCATAGACACGAGCTGAGAAATTGCAAATGTCCAGCAATTGCTCAGAGATGAAAAGTGCCAGCACTGAAAGGTGTTGCTAGCCAGCACCCTTCCTTGGAAGCGCTTTTGTAGGCCTAAGAACACTGGGGCTTTGCGCTTCTCTAGCCACCTAATCTTGTGCTCATCCTCTCGCGCACTCTAAAGAGAGCTCAGGTGAGAAATTGCAAACGTCGAGCAATTGCTCAGAGATGAAAAGTGCCAGCACTGAAAGCTGTTGCTAGCCAGCACCCTTCCTTGGACGCGCTTTTGTAGGCCTAAGAACAGTGGGGCTCTGGGCTTCTCTAGCCACCTAATCTTCTGCTCATCCTCTCGCGCACTCTAAAGAGAGCTCAGGTGAGAAATTGCAAACGTCCAGCAATTGCTCAGAGATGAAAAGTGCCAGCACTGAAAGCTCTTGCTAGCCAGCACCCTTCCTTGGAAGCGCTTTCACAGGCGCAGCAACACTGGGGCTTTGCGCTTCTCTAGCCACCAAACGTCACGGTCCTTCTCTTTCCGTCTCGTAGACACGAGCTGAGAAATTGCAAACGTCGAGCAATTGCTCAGAGATGAAAAGTGCCAGCACTGAAAGCTGTTGCTAGCCAGCACCCTTTCTTGGAAGCGCTTTTGTAGGCCTAAGAACACTGGGGCTCTGGGCTTCTCTAGCCACCTAATCTTCTGCTCATCCTCTCGCGCACTCTAAAGAGAGCTCAGGTGAGAAATTGCAAATGTCCAGCAATTGCTCAGAGATGAAAAGTGCCAGCACTGAAAGCTGTTGCTAGCCAGCACCCTTCCTTGGAAGCGCTTTCACAGGCGCAGTAACACTGGGGCTTTGCGCTTCTCTAGCCACCAAACGTCACGGTCATTCTCTTTCCGTCTCGTAGACACGAGCTGAGAAATTGCAAACATCGAGCAATTGCTCAGAGATGAAAAGTGCCAGCACTGAAAGCTGTTGCTAGCCAGCACCCTTCCTTGGAAGCGCTTCTGTAGGCCTAAGAACACTGGGGCTTTGCGCTTCTCTAGCCACCTAATCTTGTGCTCATCCTCTCGCGCACTCTAAAGAGAGCTCAGGTGAGAAATTGCAAACGTCGAGCAATTGCTCAGAGATGAAAAGTGCCAGCACTGAAAGCTCTTGCTAGCCAGCACCCTTCCTTGGAAGCGCTTTCACAGGCGCAGCAACACTGGGGCTTTGCGCTTCTCTAGCCACCAAACGTCACGGTCATTCTCTTTCCGTCTCGTAGACACGAGCTGAGAAATTGCAAACGTCCAGCAATTGCTCAGAGATGAAAAGTGCCAGCACTGAAAGCTGTTGCTAGCCAGCACCCTTCCTTGGACGCGCTTTTGTAGGCCTAAGAACAGTGGGGCTCTGGGCTTCTCTAGCCACCTAATCTTCTGCTCATCCTCTCGCGCACTCTAAAGAGAGCTCAGGTGAGAAATTGCAAACGTCGAGCAATTGCTCAGAGATGAAAAGTGCCAGCACTGAAAGCTCTTGCTAGCCAGCACCCTTCCTTGGAAGCGCTTTCACAGGCGCAGCAACACTGGGGCTTTGCGCTTCTCTAGCCACCAAACGTCACGGTCATTCTCTTTCCGTCTCGTAGACACGAGCTGAGAAATTGCAAACATCGAGCAATTGCTCAGAGATGAAAAGTGCCAGCACTGAAAGCTGTTGCTAGCCAGCACCCTTCCTTGGAAGCGCTTTTGCAGGCCTAAGAACACTGGGGCTCTGGGCTTCTCTAGCCACCTAATCTTCTGCTCATCCTCTCGCGCACTCTAAAGAGAGCTCAGGTGAGAAATTACAAACATCGAGCAATTGCTCAGAGATGAAAAGTGCCAGCACTGAAAGCTGTTGCTACCCAGCACCCTTCCTTGGAAGCGCTTTCACAGGCGCAGCAACACTGGGGCTTTGCGCTTCTCTAGCCACCAAACGTCACGGTCATTCTCTTTCCGTCTCGTAGACACGAGCTGAGAGATTGCAAACGTCGAGCAATTGCTCAGAGATGAAAAGTGCCAGCACTGAAAGCTCTTGCTAGCCAGCACCCTTCCTTGGAAGCGCTTTTGTAGGCCTAAGAACACTGGGGCTTTGCGCTTCTCTAGCCACCTAATCTTCTGCTCATCCTCTCGCGCACTCTAAAGAGAGCTCAGGTGAGAAATTACAAACGTCGAGCAATTGCTCAGAGATGAAAAGTGCCAGCACTGAAAGCTGTTGCTAGCCAGCACCCTTCCTTGGAAGCGCTTTCACAGGCGCAGCAACACTGGGGCTTTGCGCTTCTCTAGCCACCAAACGTCACGGTCCTTCTCTTTCCGTCTCGTAGACACGAGCTGAGAGATTGCAAACGTCGAGCAATTGCTCAGAGATGAAAAGTGCCAGCACTGAAAGCTGTTGCTAGCCAGCACCCTTCCTTGGAAGCGCTTTTGTAGGCCTAAGAACAGTGGGGCTCTGGGCTTCTCTAGCCACCTAATCTTGTGCTCATCCTCTCGCGCACTCTAAAGAGAGCTCAGGTGAGAAATTGCAAACGTCGAGCAATTGCTCAGAGATGAAAAGTGCCAGCACTGAAAGCTGTTGCTAGCCAGCACCCTTCCTTGGAAGCGCTTTCACAGGCGCAGTAACACTGGGGCTTTGCGCTTCTCTAGCCACCAAACGTCACAGTCATTCTCTTTCCGTCTCGTAGACACGAGCTGAGAAATTGCAAACGTCGAGCAATTGCTCAGAGATGAAAAGTGCCAGCACTGAAAGCTCTTGCTAGCCAGCCCCCTTCCTTGGAAGCGCTTTTGTAGGCCTAAGAACACTGGGGCTCTGGGCTTCTCTAGCCACCTAATCTTGTGCTCATCCTCTCGCGCACTCTAAAGAGAGCTCAGTTGAGAAATTGCAAACGTCGAGCAATTGCTCAGAGATGAAAAGTGCCAGCACTGAAAGCTGTTGCTAGCCAGCACCCTTCCTTGGAAGCGCTTTCACAGGCGCAGCAACACTGGGGCTTTGCGCTTCTCTAGCCACCAAACGTCACGGTCCTTCTCTTTCCGTCTCGTAGACACGAGCTGAGAAATTGCAAACGTCGAGCAATTGCTCAGAGATGAAAAGTGCCAGCACTGAAAGCTGTTGCTAGCCAGCAGCCTTCCTTGGAAGCGCTTTTGTAGGCCTAAGAACAGTGGGGCTCTGGGTTTCTCTAGCCACCTAATCTTGTGCTCATCCTCTCGCGCACTCTAAAGAGAGCTCAGGTGAGAAATTACAAACGTCGAGCAATTGCTCAGAGATGAAAAGTGCCAGCACTGAAAGCTCTTGCTAGCCAGCACCCTTCCTTGGAAGCGCTTTCACAGTCGCATCAACACTGGGGCTTTGCGCTTCTCTAGCCACCAAACATCATGGTCATTCTCTTTCCGTCTCGTAGACACGAGCTGAGAAATTGCAAACGTCGAGCAATTGCTCAGAGATGAAAAGTGCCAGCACTGAAAGCTGTTGCTAGCCAGCACCCTTCCTTGGAAGCGCTTTTGTAGGCCTAAGAACAGTGGGGCTCTGGGCTTCTCTAGCCACCTAATCTTCTGCTCATCCTCTCGCGCACTCTAAAGAGAGCTCAGGTGAGAAATTGCAAACGTCCAGCAATTGCTCAGAGATGAAAAGTGCCAGCACTGAAAGCTCTTGCTAGCCAGCACCCTTCCTTGGAAGCGCTTTCACAGGCGCAGCAACACTGGGGCTTTGCGCTTCTCTAGCCACCAAACGTCACGGTCATTCTCTTTCCGTCTCGTAGACATGAGCTGAGAAATTGCAAACGTCGAGCAATTGCGCAGAGATGAAAAGTGCCAGCACTGAAAGCTGTTGCTAGCCAGCACCCTTCCTTGGAAGCGCTTTTGTAGGCCTAAGAACACTGGGGCTTTGCGCTTCTCTAGCCACCTAATCTTCTGCTCATTCTCTCGCGCACTCTAAAGGGTGCTCAGGTGAGAAATTACAAACGTCGAGCAATTGCTCAGAGATGAAAAGTGCCAGCACTGAAAGCTCTTGCTAGCCAGCACCCTTCCTTGGAAGCGCTTTCACAGGCGCAGCAACACTGGGGCTTTGCGCTTCTCTACCCACCAAACGTCACGGTCCTTCTCTTTCCGTCTCGTAGACACGAGCTGAGAGATTGCAAACGTCGAGCAATTGCTCAGAGATGAAAAGTGCCAGCACTGAAAGCTGTTGCTAGCCAGCACCCTTCCTTGGAAGCGCTTTTGTAGGCCTAAGAACACTGGGGCTCTGGGCTTCTCTAGCCACCTAATCTTCTGCTCATCCTCTCGCGCACTCTAAAGAGAGCTCAGGTGAGAAATTGCAAATGTCCAGCAATTGCTCAGAGATGAAAAGTGCCAGCACTGAAAGCTGTTGCTAGCCAGCAGCCTTCCTTGGAAGCGCTTTCACAGTCGCATCAACACTGGGGCTTTGCGCTTCTCTAGCCACCAAACGTCACGGTCATTCTCTTTCCGTCTCGTAGACACGAGCTGAGAGATTGCAAACGTCGAGCAATTGCTCAGAGATGAAAAGTGCCAGCACTGAAAGCTGTTGCTAGCCAGCACCCTTCCTTGGAAGCGCTTTTGCAGGCCTAAGAACACTGGGGCTTTGCGCTTCTCTAGCCACCTAATCTTGTGCTCATCCTCTCGCGCACTCTAAAGAGAGCTCAGGTGAGAAATTACAAACGTCGAGCAATTGCTCAGAGATGAAAAGTGCCAGCACTGAAAGCTGTTGCTAGCCAGCACCCTTCCTTGGAAGCGCTTTTGTAGGCCTAAGAACACTGGGGCTTTGCACTTCTCTAGCCACCTAATCTTGTGCTCATCCTCTCGCGCACTCTAAAGAGAGCTCAGGTGAGAAATTGCAAACGTCCAGCAATTGCTCAGAGATGAAAAGTGCCAGCACTGAAAGCTCTTGCTAGCCAGCAGCCTTCCATGGAAGCGCTTTCACAGGCGCAGCAACACTGGGGCTTTGCGCTTCTCTAGCCACCAAACGTCACGGTCATTCTCTTTCCGTCTCGTAGACACGAGCTGAGAAATTGCAAACGTCCAGCAATTGCTCAGAGATGAAAAGTGCCAGCACTGAAAGCTGTTGCTAGCCAGCAGCCTTCCTTGGAAGCGCTTTTGTAGGCCTAAGAACACTGGGGCTTTGCGATTCTCTAGCCACCTAATCTTGTGCTCATCCTCTCGCGCACTCTAAAGAGAGCTCAGGTGAGAAATTGCAAAGGTCGAGCAATTGCTCAGAGATGAAAAGTGCCAGCACTGAAAGCTGTTGCTAGCCAGCACCCTTCCTTGGAAGCGCTTTCACAGGCGCAGCAACACTGGGGCTTTGCGCTTCTCTAGCCACCAAACGTCACGGTCATTCTCTTTGCGTCTCGTAGACACGAGCTGAGAAATTGCAAACGTCGAGCAATTGCTCAGAGATGAAAAGTGCCAGCACTGAAAGCTGTTGCTAGCCAGCACCCTTCCTTGGAAGCGCTTTCACAGGCACAGCAACACTGGGGCTTTGCGCTTCTCTAGCCACCAAACGTCACGGTCCTTCTCTTTCCGTCTCGTAGACACGAGCTGAGAAATTGCAAACGTCGAGCAATTGCTCAGAGATGAAAAGTGCCAGCACTGAAAGCTGTTGCTAGCCAGCAGCCTTCCTTGGAAGCGCTTTTGTAGGCCTAAGAACAGTGGGGCTCTGGGCTTCTCTAGCCACCTAATCTTGTGCTCATCCTCTCGCGCACTCTAAAGAGAGCTCAGGTGAGAAATTGCAAACGTCCAGCAATTGCTCAGAGATGAAAAGTGCCAGCACTGAAAGCTGTTGCTAGCCAGCACCCTTCCTTGGAAGCGCTTTCACAGGCGCAGTAACACTGGGGCTTTGCGCTTCTCTAGCCACCAAACGTCACAGTCATTCTCTTTCCGTCTCGTAGACACGAGCTGAGAAATTGCAAACGTCGAGCAATTGCTCAGAGATGAAAAGTGCCAGCACTGAAAGCTGTTGCTAGCCAGCACCCTTCCTTGGAAGCGCTTTTGTAGGCCTAAGAACAGTGGGGCTCTGGGCTTCTCTAGCCACCTAATCTTGTGCTCATCCTCTCGCGCACTCTAAAGAGAGCTCAGGTGAGAAATTGCAAACGTCGAGCAATTGCTCAGAGATGAAAAGTGCCAGCACTGAAAGCTGTTGCTAGCCAGCACCCTTCCTTGGAAGCGCTTTCACAGGCGCAGCAACACTGGGGCTTTGCGCTTCTCTAGCCACCAAACGTCACGGTCATTCTCTTTCCGTCTCGTAGACACGAGCTGAGAGATTGCAAACGTCGAGCAATTGCTCAGAGATGAAAAGTGCCAGCACTGAAAGCTGTTGCTAGCCAGCCGCCTTCCTTGGAAGCGCTTTTGTAGGCCTAAGAACAGTGGGGCTCTGGGCTTCTCTAGCCACCTAATCTTGTGCTCATCCTCTCGCGCACTCTAAAGAGAGCTCAGGTGAGAAATTGCAAACGTCCAGCAATTGCTCAGAGATGAAAAGTGCCAGCACTGAAAGCTCTTGCTAGCCAGCACCCTTCCTTGGAAGCGCTTTCACAGGCGCAGCAACACTGGGGCTTTGCGCTTCTCTACCCACCAAACGTCATGGTCATTCTCTTTCCGTCTCGTAGACATGAGCTGAGAAATTGCAAACGTCGAGCAATTGCGCAGAGATGAAAAGTGCCAGCACTGAAAGCTCTTGCTAGCCAGCACCCTTCCTTGGAAGCGCTTTCACAGGCGCAGCAACACTGGGGCTTTGCGCTTCTCTAGCCACCAAACGTCACGGTCATTCTCTTTCCGTCTCGTAGACATGAGCTGAGAAATTGCAAACGTCGAGCAATTGCGCAGAGATGAAAAGTGCCAGCACTGAAAGCTGTTGCTAGCCAGCACCCTTCCTTGGAAGCGCTTTTGTAGGCCTAAGAACACTGGGGCTTTGCGCTTCTCTAGCCACCTAATCTTCTGCTCATTCTCTCGCGCACTCTAAAGGGTGCTCAGGTGAGAAATTACAAACGTCGAGCAATTGCTCAGAGATGAAAAGTGCCAGCACTGAAAGCTGTTGCTAGCCAGCACCCTTCCTTGGAAGCGCTTTCACAGGCGCAGCAACACTGGGGCTTTGCGCTTCTCTAGCCACCAAACGTCACGGTCCTTCTCTTTCCGTCTCGTAGACACGAGCTGAGAGATTGCAAAGGTAGAGCAATTGCTCAGAGATGAAAAGTGCCAGCACTGAAAGCTCTTGCTAGCCAGCACCCTTCCTTGGAAGCGCTTTTGTAGGCCTAAGAACACTGGGGCTTTGCGCTTCTCTAGCCACCTAATCTTCTGCTCATCCTCTCGCGCACTCTAAAGAGAGCTCAGGTGAGAAATTACAAACGTCGAGCAATTGCTCAGAGATGAAAAGTGCCAGCACTGAAAGCTGTTGCTAGCCAGCAGCCTTCCTTGGAAGCGCTTTCACAGGCGCAGCAACACTGGGGCTTTGCGCTTCTCTATCCACCAAACGTCACGGTCATTCTCTTTCCGTCTCGTAGACACGAGCTGAGAAATTGCAAACATCGAGCAATTGCTCAGAGATGAAAAGTGCCAGCACTGAAAGCTGTTGCTAGCCAGCCCCCTTCCTTGGAAGCGCTTTTGTAGGCCTAAGAACACTGGGGCTCTCGGCTTCTCTAGCCACCGAATCTTCTGCTCATCCTCTCGCGCACTCTAAAGAGAGCTCAGGTGAGAAATTGCAAACGTCCAGCAATTGCTCAGAGATGAAAAGTGCCAGCACTGAAAGCTGTTGCTAGCCAGCACCCTTCCTTGGAAGCGCTTTTGTAGGCCTAAGAACAGTGGGGCTCTGGGCTTTTCTAGCCACCTAATCTTCTGCTCATCCTCTCGCGCACTCTAAAGAGAGCTCAGGTGAGAAATTGCAAATGTCCAGCAATTGCTCAGAGATGAAAAGTGCCAGCACTGAAAGCTGTTGCTAGCCAGCACCCTTCCTTGGAAGCGCTTTCACAGGTGCAGCAACACTGGGGCTTTGCGCTTCTCTAGCCACCAAACGTCATGGTCATTCTCTTTCCGTCTCGTAGACACGAGCTGAGAAATTGCAAACGTCGAGCAATTGCTCAGAGATGAAAAGTGCCAGCACTGAAAGCTGTTGCTAGCCAGCACCCTTCCTTGGAAGCGCTTTTGCAGGCCTAAGAACACTGGGGCTCTGGGCTTCTCTAGCCACCTAATCTTGTGCTCATCCTCTCGCGCACTCTAAAGAGAGCTCAGGTGAGAAATTGCAAACGTCCAGCAATTGCTCAGAGATGAAAAGTGCCAGCACTGAAAGCTCTTGCTAGCCAGCACCCTTCCTTGGAAGCGCTTTCACAGGCGCAGCAACACTGGGGCTTTGCGCTTCTCTAGCCACCAAACGTCATGGTCATTCTCTTTCCGTCTCGTAGACACGAGCTGAGAAATTGCAAACGTCGAGCAATTGCTCAGAGATGAAAAGTGCCAGCACTGAAAGCTGTTGCTAGCCAGCACCCTTCCTTGGAAGCGCTTTCACAGGCGCAGTAACACTGGGGCTTTGCGCTTCTCTAGCCACCAAACGTCACGGTCATTCTCTTTCCGTCTCGTAGACACGAGCTGAGAAATTGCAAACATCGAGCAATTGCTCAGAGATGAAAAGTGCCAGCACTGAAAGCTGTTGCTAGCCAGCACCCTTCCTTGGAAGCGCTTTTGTAGGCCTAAGAACACTGGGGCTTTGCGATTCTCTAGCCACCTAATCTTCTGCTCATCCTCTCGCGCACTCTAAAGAGAGCTCAGGTGAGAAATTGCAAACGTCCAGCAATTGCTCAGAGATGAAAAGTGCCAGCACTGAAAGCTGTTGCTAGCCAGCACCCTTCCTTGGAAGCGCTTTCACAGGCGCAGCAACACTGGGGCTTTGCGCTTCTCTAGCCACCAAACGTCACAGTCATTCTCTTTCCGTCTCGTAGACACGAGCTGAGAAATTGCAAACGTCGAGCAATTGCTCAGAGATGAAAAGTGCCAGCACTGAAAGCTCTTGCTAGCCAGCACCCTTCCTTGGAAGCGCTTTTGTAGGCCTAAGAACACTGGGGCTTTGCGCTTCTCTAGCCACCGAATCTTCTGCTCATTCTCTCGCGCACTCTAAAGGGTGCTCAGGTGAGAAATTGCAAACGTCGAGCAATTGCTCAGAGATGAAAAGTGCCAGCACTGAAAGCTGTTGCTAGCCAGCCCCCTTCCTTGGAAGCGCTTTCACAGGCGCAGCAACACTGGGGCTTTGCGCTTCTCTAGCCACCAAACGTCACGGTCATTCTCTTTCCGTCTCGTAGACACGAGCTGAGAGATTGCAAACGTCGAGCAATTGCTCCGAGATGAAAAGTGCCAGCACTGAAAGCTGTTGCTAGCCAGCAGCCTTCCTTGGAAGCACTTTTGTAGGCCTAAGAACAGTGGGGCTCTGGGCTTCTCTAGCCACCTAATCTTCTGCTCATCCTCTCGCGCACTCTAAAGAGAGCTCAGGTGAGAAATTGCAAACGTCCAGCAATTGCTCAGAGATGAAAAGTGCCAGCACTGAAAGCTGTTGCTAGCCAGCAGCCTTCCTTGGAAGCGCTTTCACAGGCGCAGCAACACTGGGGCTTTGCGCTTCTCTAGCCACCAAACGTCACGGTCATTCTCTTTCCGTCTCGTAGACACGAGCTGAGAGATTGCAAACGTCGAGCAATTGCTCAGAGATGAAAAGTGCCAGCACTGAAAGCTGTTGCTAGCCAGCAGCCTTCCTTGGAAGCGCTTTTGTAGGCCTAAGAACACTGGGGCTCTGGGCTTCTCTAGCCACCTAATCTTCTGCTCATCCTCTCGCGCACTCTAAAGAGAGCTCAGGTGAGAAATTGCAAACGTCGAGCAATTGCTCAGAGATGAAAAGTGCCAGCACTGAAAGCTGTTGCTAGCCAGCCCCCTTCCTTGGAAGCGCTTTCACAGGCGCAGCAACACTGGGGCTTTGCGCTTCTCTACCCACCAAACGTCACGGTCATTCTCTTTCCGTCTCATAGACACGAGCTGAGAAATTGCAAATGTCCAGCAATTGCTCAGAGATGAAAAGTGCCAGCACTGAAAGGTGTTGCTAGCCAGCACCCTTCCTTGGAAGCGCTTTTGTAGCCCTAAGAACACTGGGGCTTTGCGCTTCTCTAGCCACCTAATCTTGTGCTCATCCTCTCGCGCACTCTAAAGAGAGCTCAGGTGAGAAATTGCAAACGTCGAGCAATTGCTCAGAGATGAAAAGTGCCAGCACTGAAAGCTGTTGCTAGCCAGCACCCTTCCTTGGACGCGCTTTTGTAGGCCTAAGAACAGTGGGGCTCTGGGCTTCTCTAGCCACCTAATCTTCTGCTCATCCTCTCGCGCACTCTAAAGAGAGCTCAGGTGAGAAATTGCAAACGTCCAGCAATTGCTCAGAGATGAAAAGTGCCAGCACTGAAAGCTCTTGCTAGCCAGCACCCTTCCTTGGAAGCGCTTTCACAGGCGCAGCAACACTGGGGCTTTGCGCTTCTCTAGCCACCAAACGTCACGGTCCTTCTCTTTCCGTCTCGTAGACACGAGCTGAGAAATTGCAAACGTCGAGCAATTGCTCAGAGATGAAAAGTGCCAGCACTGAAAGCTGTTGCTAGCCAGCACCCTTTCTTGGAAGCGCTTTTGTAGGCCTAAGAACAGTGGGGCTCTGGGCTTCTCTAGCCACCTAATCTTCTGCTCATCCTCTCGCGCACTCTAAAGAGAGCTCAGGTGAGAAATTGCAAACATCGAGCAATTGCTCAGAGATGAAAAGTGCCAGCACTGAAAGCTGTTGCTAGCCAGCACCCTTCCTTGGAAGCGCTTCTGTAGGCCTAAGAACACTGGGGCTTTGCGCTTCTCTAGCCACCTAATCTTGTGCTCATCCTCTCGCGCACTCTAAAGAGAGCTCAGGTGAGAAATTGCAAAGGTAGAGCAATTGCTCAGAGATGAAAAGTGCCAGCACTGAAAGCTGTTGCTAGCCAGCACCCTTCCTTGGAAGCGCTTTCACAGGCGCAGCAACACTGGGGCTTTGCGCTTCTCTAGCCACCAAACGTCACGGTCATTCTCTTTCCGTCTCGTAGACACGAGCTGAGAAATTGCAAACATCGAGCAATTGCTCAGAGATGAAAAGTGCCAGCACTGAAAGCTGTTGCTAGCCAGCAGCCTTCCTTGGAAGCGCTTTTGTAGGCCTAAGAACACTGGGGCTCTGGGCTTCTCTAGCCACCTAATCTTCTGCTCATCCTCTCGCGCACTCTAAAGAGAGCTCAGGTGAGAAATTACAAACATCGAGCAATTGCTCAGAGATGAAAAGTGCCAGCACTGAAAGCTGTTGCTAGCCAGCACCCTTCCTTGGAAGCGCTTTTGTAGGCCTAAGAACAGTGGGGCTCTGGGCTTTTCTAGCCACCTAATCTTCTGCTCATCCTCTCGCGCACTCTAAAGAGAGCTCAGGTGAGAAATTGCAAATGTCCAGCAATTGCTCAGAGATGAAAAGTGCCAGCACTGAAAGCTGTTGCTAGCCAGCACCCTTCCTTGGAAGCGCTTTCACAGGCGCAGCAACACTGGGGCTTTGCGCTTCTCTAGCCACCAAACGTCACGGTCATTCTCTTTCCGTCTCGTAGACACGAGCTGAGAAATTGCAAACGTCGAGCAATTGCTCAGAGATGAAAAGTGCCAGCACTGAAAGCTGTTGCTAGCCAGCACCCTTCCTTGGAAGCGCTTTTGCAGGCCTAAGAACACTGGGGCTCTGGGCTTCTCTAGCCACCTAATCTTGTGCTCATCCTCTCGCGCACTCTAAAGAGAGCTCAGGTGAGAAATTGCAAACGTCCAGCAATTGCTCAGAGATGAAAAGTGCCAGCACTGAAAGCTCTTGCTAGCCAGCCCCCTTCCTTGGAAGCGCTTTCACAGGCGCAGCAACACTGGGGCTTTGCGCTTCTCTAGCCACCAAACGTCATGGTCATTCTCTTTCCGTCTCGTAGACACGAGCTGAGAAATTGCAAACGTCCAGCAATTGCTCAGAGATGAAAAGTGCCAGCACTGAAAGCTGTTGCTAGCCAGCAGCCTTCCTTGGAAGCGCTTTTGTAGGCCTAAGAACACTGGGGCTTTGCGCTTCTCTAGCCACCTAATCTTCTGCTCATTCTCTCGCGCACTCTAAAGGGTGCTCAGGTGAGAAATTACAAACGTCGAGCAATTGCTCAGAGATGAAAAGTGCCAGCACAGAAAGCTCTTGCTAGCCAGCACCCTTCCTTGGAAGCGCTTTCGCAGGCGCAGCAACACTGGGGCTTTGCGCTTCTCTAGCCACCAAACGTCACGGTCATTCTCTTTCCGTCTCGTAGACACGAGCTGAGAAATTGCAAACATCGAGCAATTGCTCAGAGATGAAAAGTGCCAGCACTGAAAGCTGTTGCTAGCCAGCACCCTTCCTTGGAAGCGCTTTTGTAGGCCTAAGAACACTGGGGCTCTGGGCTTCTCTAGCCACCTAATCTTCTGCTCATCCTCTCGCGCACTCTAAAGAGAGCTCAGGTGAGAAATTGCAAACGTCGAGCAATTGCTCAGAGATGAAAAGTGCCAGCACTGAAAGCTGTTGCTAGCCAGCACCCTTCCTTGGAAGCGCTTTCACAGGCGCAGTAACACTGGGGCTTTGCGCTTCTCTAGCCACCAAACGTCACGGTCATTCTCTTTCCGTCTCGTAGACACGAGCTGAGAAATTGCAAACATCGAGCAATTGCTCAGAGATGAAAAGTGCCAGCACTGAAAGCTGTTGCTAGCCAGCACCCTTCCTTGGAAGCGCTTTTGTAGGCCTAAGAACACTGGGGCTTTGCGATTCTCTAGCCACCTAATCTTCTGCTCATCCTCTCGCGCACTCTAAAGAGAGCTCAGGTGAGAAATTGCAAACGTCCAGCAATTGCTCAGAGATGAAAAGTGCCAGCACTGAAAGCTGTTGCTAGCCAGCCCCCTTCCTTGGAAGCGCTTTCACAGGCGCAGCAACACTGGGGCTTTGCGCTTCTCTAGCCACCAAACGTCACAGTCATTCTCTTTCCGTCTCGTAGACATGAGCTGAGAAATTGCAAACGTCGAGCAATTGCTCAGAGATGAAAAGTGCCAGCACTGAAAGCTGTTGCTAGCCAGCACCCTTCCTTGGAAGCGCTTTTGTAGGCCTAAGAACACTGGGGCTTTGCGCTTCTCTAGCCACCGAATCTTCTGCTCATTCTCTCGCGCACTCTAAAGGGTGCTCAGGTGAGAAATTACAAACGTCGAGCAATTGCTCAGAGATGAAAAGTGCCAGCACTGAAAGCTCTTGCTAGCCAGCACCCTTCCTTGGAAGCGCTTTCACAGGCGCAGCAACACTGGGGCTTTGCGCTTCTCTAGCCACCAAACGTCACGGTCCTTCTCTTTCCGTCTCGTAGACACGAGCTGAGAGATTGCAAACGTCGAGCAATTGCTCCGAGATGAAAAGTGCCAGCACTGAAAGCTGTTGCTAGCCAGCAGCCTTCCTTGGAAGCACTTTTGTAGGCCTAAGAACAGTGGGGCTCTGGGCTTCTCTAGCCACCTAATCTTCTGCTCATCCTCTCGCGCACTCTAAAGAGAGCTCAGGTGAGAAATTGCAAACGTCCAGCAATTGCTCAGAGATGAAAAGTGCCAGCACTGAAAGCTGTTGCTACCCAGCACCCTTCCTTGGAAGCGCTTTCACAGGCGCAGCAACACTGGGGCTTTGCGCTTCTCTAGCCACCAAACGTCACGGTCATTCTCTTTCCGTCTCGTAGACACGAGCTGAGAGATTGCAAACGTCGAGCAATTGCTCAGAGATGAAAAGTGCCAGCACTGAAAGCTGTTGCTAGCCAGCAGCCTTCCTTGGAAGCGCTTTTGTAGGCCTAAGAACACTGGGGCTCTGGGCTTCTCTAGCCACCTAATCTTCTGCTCATCCTCTCGCGCACTCTAAAGAGAGCTCAGGTGAGAAATTGCAAACGTCGAGCAATTGCTCAGAGATGAAAAGTGCCAGCACTGAAAGCTGTTGCTAGCCAGCCCCCTTCCTTGGAAGCGCTTTCACAGGCGCAGCAACACTGGGGCTTTGCGCTTCTCTAGCCACCAAACGTCACGGTCATTCTCTTTCCGTCTCATAGACACGAGCTGAGAAATTGCAAATGTCCAGCAATTGCTCAGAGATGAAAAGTGCCAGCACTGAAAGGTGTTGCTAGCCAGCACCCTTCCTTGGAAGCGCTTTTGTAGCCCTAAGAACACTGGGGCTTTGCGCTTCTCTAGCCACCTAATCTTGTGCTCATCCTCTCGCGCACTCTAAAGAGAGCTCAGGTGAGAAATTGCAAACGTCGAGCAATTGCTCAGAGATGAAAAGTGCCAGCACTGAAAGCTGTTGCTAGCCAGCACCCTTCCTTGGACGCGCTTTTGTAGGCCTAAGAACAGTGGGGCTCTGGGCTTCTCTAGCCACCTAATCTTCTGCTCATCCTCTCGCGCACTCTAAAGAGAGCTCAGGTGAGAAATTGCAAACGTCCAGCAATTGCTCAGAGATGAAAAGTGCCAGCACTGAAAGCTCTTGCTAGCCAGCACCCTTCCTTGGAAGCGCTTTCACAGGCGCAGCAACACTGGGGCTTTGCGCTTCTCTAGCCACCAAACGTCACGGTCCTTCTCTTTCCGTCTCGTAGACACGAGCTGAGAAATTGCAAACGTCGAGCAATTGCTCAGAGATGAAAAGTGCCAGCACTGAAAGCTGTTGCTAGCCAGCACCCTTTCTTGGAAGCGCTTTTGTAGGCCTAAGAACACTGGGGCTCTGGGCTTCTCTAGCCACCTAATCTTCTGCTCATCCTCTCGCGCACTCTAAAGAGAGCTCAGGTGAGAAATTGCAAATGTCCAGCAATTGCTCAGAGATGAAAAGTGCCAGCACTGAAAGCTGTTGCTAGCCAGCACCCTTCCTTGGAAGCGCTTTCACAGGCGCAGTAACACTGGGGCTTTGCGCTTCTCTAGCCACCAAACGTCACGGTCATTCTCTTTCCGTCTCGTAGACACGAGCTGAGAAATTGCAAACATCGAGCAATTGCTCAGAGATGAAAAGTGCCAGCACTGAAAGCTGTTGCTAGCCAGCACCCTTCCTTGGAAGCGCTTTTGTAGGCCTAAGAACACTGGGGCTCTGGGCTTCTCTAGCCACCTAATCTTCTGCTCATCCTCTCGCGCACTCTAAAGAGAGCTCAGGTGAGAAATTGCAAACGTCGAGCAATTGCTCAGAGATGAAAAGTGCCAGCACTGAAAGCTGTTGCTAGCCAGCACCCTTCCTTGGAAGCGCTTTCACAGGCGCAGCAACACTGGGGCTTTGCGCTTCTCTAGCCACCAAACGTCACGGTCATTCTCTTTCCGTCTCGTAGACACGAGCTGAGAAATTGCAAACATCGAGCAATTGCTCAGAGATGAAAAGTGCCAGCACTGAAAGCTGTTGCTAGCCAGCACCCTTCCTTGGAAGCGCTTTTGCAGGCCTAAGAAGACTGGGGCTCTGGGCTTCTCTAGCCACCTAATCTTCTGCTCATCCTCTCGCGCACTCTAAAGAGAGCTCAGGTGAGAAATTACAAACATCGAGCAATTGCTCAGAGATGAAAAGTGCCAGCACTGAAAGCTGTTGCTAGCCAGCACCCTTCCTTGGAAGCGCTTTCACAGGCGCAGCAACACTGGGGCTTTGCGCTTCTCTACCCACCAAACGTCACGGTCATTCTCTTTCCGTCTCGTAGACACGAGCTGAGAGATTGCAAACGTCGAGCAATTGCTCAGAGATGAAAAGTGCCAGCACTGAAAGCTGTTGCTAGCCAGCCCCCTTCCTTGGAAGCGCTTTCACAGGCGCAGTAACACTGGGGCTTTGCGCTTCTCTAGCCACCAAACGTCACGGTCATTCTCTTTCCGTCTCCTAGACACGAGCTGAGAAATTGCAAAGGTCGAGCAATTGCTCAGAGATGAAAAGTGCCAGCACTGAAAGCTCTTGCTAGCCAGCACCCTTCCTTGGAAGCGCTTTTGTCGGCCTAAGAACACTGGGGCTTTGCGCTTCTCTAGCCACCTAATCTTCTGCTCATCCTCTCGCGCACTCTAAAGAGAGCTCAGGTGAGAAATTGCAAACGTCGAGCAATTGCTCAGAGATGAAAAGTGCCAGCACTGAAAGCTGTTGCTAGCCAGCCCCCTTCCTTGGAAGCGCTTTCACAGGCGCAGCAACACTGGGGCTTTGCGCTTCTCTAGCCACCAAACGTCATGGTCATTCTCTTTCCGTCTCGTAGACACGAGCTGAGAAATTGCAAACGTCGAGCAATTGCTCAGAGATGAAAAGTGCCAGCACTGAAAGCTGTTGCTAGCCAGTCCCCTTCCTTGGAAGCGCTTTTGTAGGCCTAAGAACAGTGGGGCTCTGGGCTTCTCTAGCCACCGAATCTTGTGCTCATCCTCTCGCGCACTCTAAAGAGAGCTCAGGTGAGAAATTGCAAACGTCCAGCAATTGCTCAGAGATGAAAAGTGCCAGCACTGAAAGCTGTTGCTAGCCAGCACCCTTCCTTGGAAGCGCTTTCACAGGCGCAGTAACACTGGGGCTTTGCGCTTCTCTAGCCACCAAACGTCACAGTCATTCTCTTTCCGTCTCGTAGACACGAGCTGAGAAATTGCAAACGTCGAGCAATTGCTCAGAGATGAAAAGTGCCAGCACTGAAAGCTGTTGCTAGCCAGCACCCTTCCTTGGAAGCGCTTTTGTAGGCCTAAGAACACTGGGGCTTTGCGATTCTCTAGCCACCTAATCTTGTGCTCATCCTCTCGCGCACTCTAAAGAGAGCTCAGGTGAGAAATTGCAAACGTCCAGCAATTGCTCAGAGATGAAAAGTGCCAGCACTGAAAGCTGTTGCTAGCCAGCAGCCTTCCTTGGAAGCGCTTTCACAGGCGCAGCAACACTGGGGCTTTGCGATTCTCTAGCCACCAAACGTCACAGTCATTCTCTTTCCGTCTCGTAGACACGAGCTGAGAAATTGCAAACGTCGAGCAATTGCTCAGAGATGAAAAGTGCCAGCACTGAAAGCTGTTGCTAGCCAGCACCCTTCCTTGGAAGCGCTTTTGTAGCCCTAAGAACACTGGGGCTTTGCGATTCTCTAGCCACCTAATCTTCTGCTCATCCTCTCGCGCACTCTAAAGAGAGCTCAGGTGAGAAATTGCAAACGTCCAGCAATTGCTCAGAGATGAAAAGTGCCAGCACTGAAAGCTGTTGCTAGCCAGCCCCCTTCCTTGGAAGCGCTTTCACAGGCGCAGCAACACTGGGGCTTTGCGCTTCTCTAGCCACCAAACGTCACAGTCATTCTCTTTCCGTCTCGTAGACACGAGCTGAGAAATTGCAAACGTCGAGCAATTGCTCAGAGATGAAAAGTGCCAGCACTGAAAGCTGTTGCTAGCCAGCACCCTTCCTTGGAAGCGCTTTTGTAGGCCTAAGAACACTGGGGCTTTGCGCTTCTCTAGCCACCGAATCTTCTGCTCATTCTCTCGCGCACTCTAAAGGGTGCTCAGGTGAGAAATTACAAACGTCGAGCAATTGCTCAGAGATGAAAAGTGCCAGCACTGAAAGCTGTTGCTAGCCAGCCCCCTTCCTTGGAAGCGCTTTCACAGGCGCAGCAACACTGGGGCTTTGCGCTTCTCTAGCCACCAAACGTCACGGTCCTTCTCTTTCCGTCTCGTAGACACGAGCTGAGAGATTGCAAACGTCGAGCAATTGCTCCGAGATGAAAAGTGCCAGCACTGAAAGCTGTTGCTAGCCAGCAGCCTTCCTTGGAAGCACTTTTGTAGGCCTAAGAACAGTGGGGCTCTGGGCTTCTCTAGCCACCTAATCTTCTGCTCATCCTCTCGCGCACTCTAAAGAGAGCTCAGGTGAGAAATTGCAAACGTCCAGCAATTGCTCAGAGATGAAAAGTGCCAGCACTGAAAGCTGTTGCTAGCCAGCACCCTTCCTTGGAAGCGCTTTCACAGGCGCAGCAACACTGGGGCTTTGCGCTTCTCTAGCCACCAAACGTCACGGTCATTCTCTTTCCGTCTCGTAGACACGAGCTGAGAGATTGCAAACGTCGAGCAATTGCTCAGAGATGAAAAGTGCCAGCACTGAAAGCTGTTGCTAGCCAGCAGCCTTCCTTGGAAGCGCTTTTGTAGGCCTAAGAACACTGGGGCTCTGGGCTTCTCTAGCCACCTAATCTTCTGCTCATCCTCTCGCGCACTCTAAAGAGAGCTCAGGTGAGAAATTGCAAACGTCGAGCAATTGCTCAGAGAGGAAAAGTGCCAGCACTGAAAGCTGTTGCTAGCCAGCACCCTTCCTTGGAAGCGCTTTCACAGGCGCAGCAACACTGGGGCTTTGCGCTTCTCTAGCCACCAAATGTCACGGTCATTCTCTTTCCGTCTCATAGACACGAGCTGAGAAATTGCAAATGTCCAGCAATTGCTCAGAGATGAAAAGTGCCAGCACTGAAAGGTGTTGCTAGCCAGCACCCTTCCTTGGAAGCGCTTTTGTAGGCCTAAGAACACTGGGGCTTTGCGCTTCTCTAGCCACCTAATCTTGTGCTCATCCTCTCGCGCACTCTAAAGAGAGCTCAGGTGAGAAATTGCAAACGTCGAGCAATTGCTCAGAGATGAAAAGTGCCAGCACTGAAAGCTGTTGCTAGCCAGCACCCTTCCTTGGACGCGCTTTTGTAGGCCTAAGAACAGTGGGGCTCTGGGCTTCTCTAGCCACCTAATCTTCTGCTCATCCTCTCGCGCACTCTAAAGAGAGCTCAGGTGAGAAATTGCAAACGTCCAGCAATTGCTCCGAGATGAAAAGTGCCAGCACTGAAAGCTCTTGCTAGCCAGCACCCTTCCTTGGAAGCGCTTTCACAGGCGCAGCAACACTGGGGCTTTGCGCTTCTCTAGCCACCAAACGTCACGGTCCTTCTCTTTCCGTCTCGTAGACACGAGCTGAGAAATTGCAAACGTCGAGCAATTGCTCAGAGATGAAAAGTGCCAGCACTGAAAGCTGTTGCTAGCCAGCACCCTTTCTTGGAAGCGCTTTTGTAGGCCTAAGAACACTGGGGCTCTGGGCTTCTCTAGCCACCTAATCTTCTGCTCATCCTCTCGCGCACTCTAAAGAGAGCTCAGGTGAGAAATTGCAAATGTCCAGCAATTGCTCAGAGATGAAAAGTGCCAGCACTGAAAGCTGTTGCTAGCCAGCACCCTTCCTTGGAAGCGCTTTCACAGGCGCAGTAACACTGGGGCTTTGCGCTTCTCTAGCCACCAAACGTCACGGTCATTCTCTTTCCGTCTCGTAGACACGAGCTGAGAAATTGCAAACATCGAGCAATTGCTCAGAGATGAAAAGTGCCAGCACTGAAAGCTGTTGCTAGCCAGCACCCTTCCTTGGAAGCGCTTCTGTAGGCCTAAGAACACTGGGGCTTTGCGCTTCTCTAGCCACCTAATCTTGTGCTCATCCTCTCGCGCACTCTAAAGAGAGCTCAGGTGAGAAATTGCAAACGTCGAGCAATTGCTCAGAGATGAAAAGTGCCAGCACTGAAAGCTCTTGCTAGCCAGCACCCTTCCTTGGAAGCGCTTTCACAGGCGCAGCAACACTGGGGCTTTGCGCTTCTCTAGCCACCAAACGTCACGGTCATTCTCTTTCCGTCTCGTAGACACGAGCTGAGAAATTGCAAACGTCCAGCAATTGCTCAGAGATGAAAAGTGCCAGCACTGAAAGCTGTTGCTAGCCAGCACCCTTCCTTGGACGCGCTTTTGTAGGCCTAAGAACAGTGGGGCTCTGGGCTTCTCTAGCCACCTAATCTTCTGCTCATCCTCTCGCGCACTCTAAAGAGAGCTCAGGTGAGAAATTGCAAACGTCGAGCAATTGCTCAGAGATGAAAAGTGCCAGCACTGAAAGCTGTTGCTAGCCAGCACCCTTCCTTGGAAGCGCTTTCACAGGCGCAGCAACACTGGGGCTTTGCGCTTCTCTAGCCACCAAACGTCACGGTCATTCTCTTTCCGTCTCGTAGACACGAGCTGAGAAATTGCAAACATCGAGCAATTGCTCAGAGATGAAAAGTGCCAGCACTGAAAGCTGTTGCTAGCCAGCACCCTTCCTTGGAAGCGCTTTTGCAGGCCTAAGAACACTGGGGCTCTGGGCTTCTCTAGCCACCTAATCTTCTGCTCATCCTCTCGCGCACTCTAAAGAGAGCTCAGGTGAGAAATTACAAACATCGAGCAATTGCTCAGAGATGAAAAGTGCCAGCACTGAAAGCTGTTGCTACCCAGCACCCTTCCTTGGAAGCGCTTTCACAGGCGCAGCAACACTGGGGCTTTGCGCTTCTCTAGCCACCAAACGTCACGGTCATTCTCTTTCCGTCTCGTAGACACGAGCTGAGAGATTGCAAACGTCGAGCAATTGCTCAGAGATGAAAAGTGCCAGCACTGAAAGCTCTTGCTAGCCAGCACCCTTCCTTGGAAGCGCTTTTGTAGGCCTAAGAACACTGGGGCTTTGCGCTTCTCTAGCCACCTAATCTTGTGCTCATCCTCTCGCGCACTCTAAAGAGAGCTCAGGTGAGAAATTACAAACGTCGAGCAATTGCTCAGAGATGAAAAGTGCCAGCACTGAAAGCTGTTGCTAGCCAGCACCCTTCCTTGGAAGCGCTTTCACAGGCGCAGTAACACTGGGGCTTTGCGCTTCTCTAGCCACCAAACGTCACGGTCATTCTCTTTCTGTCTCGTAGACACGAGCTGAGAAATTGCAAACATCGAGCAATTGCTCAGAGATGAAAAGTGCCAGCACTGAAAGCTGTTGCTAGCCAGCCCCCTTCCTTGGAAGCGCTTTTGTAGGCCTAAGAACACTGGGGCTCTGGGCTTCTCTAGCCACCGAATCTTCTGCTCATCCTCTCGCGCACTCTAAAGAGAGCTCAGGTGAGAAATTGCAAACGTCCAGCAATTGCTCAGAGATGAAAAGTGCCAGCACTGAAAGCTGTTGCTAGCCAGCACCCTTCCTTGGAAGCGCTTTTGTAGGCCTAAGAACAGTGGGGCTCTGGGCTTTTCTAGCCACCTAATCTTCTGCTCATCCTCTCGCGCACTCTAAAGAGAGCTCAGGTGAGAAATTGCAAACGTCGAGCAATTGCTCAGAGATGAAAAGTGCCAGCACTGAAAGCTGTTGCTAGCCAGCACCCTTCCTTGGAAGCGCTTTCACAGGTGCAGCAACACTGGGGCTTTGCGCTTCTCTAGCCACCAAACGTCACGGTCATTCTCTTTCCGTCTCGTAGACACGAGCTGAGAAATTGCAAACGTCGAGCAATTGCTCAGAGATGAAAAGTGCCAGCACTGAAAGCTGTTGCTAGCCAGCACCCTTCCTTGGAAGCGCTTTTGCAGGCCTAAGAACACTGGGGCTCTGGGCTTCTCTAGCCACCTAATCTTGTGCTCATCCTCTCGCGCACTCTAAAGAGAGCTCAGGTGAGAAATTGCAAACGTCCAGCAATTGCTCAGAGATGAAAAGTGCCAGCACTGAAAGCTCTTGCTAGCCAGCCCCCTTCCTTGGAAGCGCTTTCACAGGCGCAGCAACACTGGGGCTTTGCGCTTCTCTAGCCACCAAACGTCATGGTCATTCTCTTTCCGTCTCGTAGACACGAGCTGAGAAATTGCAAACGTCCAGCAATTGCTCAGAGATGAAAAGTGCCAGCACTGAAAGCTGTTGCTAGCCAGCAGCCTTCCTTGGAAGCGCTTTTGTAGGCCTAAGAACACTGGGGCTTTGCGCTTCTCTAGCCACCTAATCTTCTGCTCATTCTCTCGCGCACTCTAAAGGGTGCTCAGGTGAGAAATTACAAACGTCGAGCAATTGCTCAGAGATGAAAAGTGCCAGCACAGAAAGCTCTTGCTAGCCAGCACCCTTCCTTGGAAGCGCTTTCACAGGCGCAGCAACACTGGGGCTTTGCGCTTCTCTAGCCACCAAACGTCACGGTCATTCTCTTTCCGTCTCGTAGACACGAGCTGAGAAATTGCAAACATCGAGCAATTGCTCAGAGAGGAAAAGTGCCAGCACTGAAAGCTGTTGCTAGCCAGCACCCTTCCTTGGAAGCGCTTTTGTAGGCCTAAGAACACTGGGGCTCTGGGCTTCTCTAGCCACCTAATCTTCTGCTCATCCTCTCGCGCACTCTAAAGAGAGCTCAGGTGAGAAATTGCAAACGTCGAGCAATTGCTCAGAGATGAAAAGTGCCAGCACTGAAAGCTGTTGCTAGCCAGCACCCTTCCTTGGAAGCGCTTTCACAGGCGCAGTAACACTGGGGCTTTGCGCTTCTCTAGCCACCAAACGTCACGGTCATTCTCTTTCCGTCTCGTAGACACGAGCTGAGAAATTGCAAACATCGAGCAATTGCTCAGAGATGAAAAGTGCCAGCACTGAAAGCTGTTGCTAGCCAGCACCCTTCCTTGGAAGCGCTTTTGTAGGCCTAAGAACACTGGGGCTTTGCGATTCTCTAGCCACCTAATCTTCTGCTCATCCTCTCGCGCACTCTAAAGAGAGCTCAGGTGAGAAATTGCAAACGTCCAGCAATTGCTCAGAGATGAAAAGTGCCAGCACTGAAAGCTGTTGCTAGCCAGCCCCCTTCCTTGGAAGCGCTTTCACAGGCGCAGCAACACTGGGGCTTTGCGCTTCTCTAGCCACCAAACGTCACAGTCATTCTCTTTCCGTCTCGTAGACACGAGCTGAGAAATTGCAAACGTCGAGCAATTGCTCAGAGATGAAAAGTGCCAGCACTGAAAGCTGTTGCTAGCCAGCACCCTTCCTTGGAAGCGCTTTTGTAGGCCTAAGAACACTGGGGCTTTGCGCTTCTCTAGCCACCGAATCTTCTGCTCATTCTCTCGCGCACTCTAAAGGGTGCTCAGGTGAGAAATTACAAACGTCGAGCAATTGCTCAGAGATGAAAAGTGCCAGCACTGAAAGCTGTTGCTAGCCAGCCCCCTTCCTTGGAAGCGCTTTCACAGGCGCAGCAACACTGGGGCTTTGCGCTTCTCTAGCCACCAAACGTCACGGTCATTCTCTTTCCGTCTCGTAGACACGAGCTGAGAGATTGCAAACGTCGAGCAATTGCTCCGAGATGAAAAGTGCCAGCACTGAAAGCTGTTGCTAGCCAGCACCCTTCCTTGGAAGCGCTTTTGTAGGCCTAAGAACAGTGGGGCTCTGGGCTTCTCTAGCCACCTAATCTTCTGCTCATCCTCTCGCGCACTCTAAAGAGAGCTCAGGTGAGAAATTGCAAACGTCCAGCAATTGCTCAGAGATGAAAAGTGCCAGCACTGAAAGCTGTTGCTAGCCAGCACCCTTCCTTGGAAGCGCTTTCACAGGCGCAGCAACACTGGGGCTTTGCGCTTCTCTAGCCACCAAACGTCACGGTCATTCTCTTTCCGTCTCGTAGACACGAGCTGAGAGATTGCAAACGTCGAGCAATTGCTCAGAGATGAAAAGTGCCAGCACTGAAAGCTGTTGCTAGCCAGCACCCTTTCTTGGAAGCGCTTTTGTAGGCCTAAGAACACTGGGGCTCTGGGCTTCTCTAGCCACCTAATCTTCTGCTCATCCTCTCGCGCACTCTAAAGAGAGCTCAGGTGAGAAATTGCAAACGTCGAGCAATTGCTCAGAGATGAAAAGTGCCAGCACTGAAAGCTGTTGCTAGCCAGCCCCCTTCCTTGGAAGCGCTTTCACAGGCGCAGCAACACTGGGGCTTTGCGCTTCTCTAGCCACCAAACGTCACGGTCATTCTCTTTCCGTCTCATAGACACGAGCTGAGAAATTGCAAATGTCCAGCAATTGCTCAGAGATGAAAAGTGCCAGCACTGAAAGGTGTTGCTAGCCAGCACCCTTCCTTGGAAGCGCTTTTGTAGGCCTAAGAACACTGGGGCTTTGCGCTTCTCTAGCCACCTAATCTTGTGCTCATCCTCTCGCGCACTCTAAAGAGAGCTCAGGTGAGAAATTGCAAACGTCGAGCAATTGCTGAGATGAAAAGTGCCAGCACTGAAAGCTGTTGCTAGCCAGCACCCTTCCTTGGACGCGCTTTTGTAGGCCTAAGAACAGTGGGGCTCTGGGCTTCTCTAGCCACCTAATCTTCTGCTCATCCTCTCGCGCACTCTAAAGAGAGCTCAGGTGAGAAATTGCAAACGTCCAGCAATTGCTCAGAGATGAAAAGTGCCAGCACTGAAAGCTCTTGCTAGCCAGCACCCTTCCTTGGAAGCGCTTTCACAGGCGCAGCAACACTGGGGCTTTGCGCTTCTCTAGCCACCAAACGTCACGGTCCTTCTCTTTCCGTCTCGTAGACACGAGCTGAGAAATTGCAAACGTCGAGCAATTGCTCAGAGATGAAAAGTGCCAGCACTGAAAGCTGTTGCTAGCCAGCACCCTTTCTTGGAAGCGCTTTTGTAGGCCTAAGAACACTGGGACTCTGGGCTTCTCTAGCCACCTAATCTTCTGCTCATCCTCTCGCGCACTCTAAAGAGAGCTCAGGTGAGAAATTGCAAATGTCCAGCAATTGCTCAGAGATGAAAAGTGCCAGCACTGAAAGCTGTTGCTAGCCAGCACCCTTCCTTGGAAGCGCTTTCACAGGCGCAGTAACACTGGGGCTTTGCGCTTCTCTAGCCACCAAACGTCACGGTCATTCTCTTTCCGTCTCGTAGACACGAGCTGAGAAATTGCAAACATCGAGCAATTGCTCAGAGATGAAAAGTGCCAGCACTGAAAGCTGTTGCTAGCCAGCACCCTTCCTTGGAAGCGCTTTTGTAGGCCTAAGAACACTGGGGCTTTGCGCTTCTCTAGCCACCTAATCTTGTGCTCATCCTCTCGCGCACTCAAAGGAGAGCTCAGGTGAGAAATTGCAAACGTCGAGCAATTGCTCAGAGATGAAAAGTGCCAGCACTGAAAGCTGTTGCTAGCCAGCACCCTTCCTTGGAAGCGCTTTTGTAGCCCTAAGAACACTGGGGCTTTGCGCTTCTCTAGCCACCTAATCTTGTGCTCATCCTCTCGCGCACTCTAAAGAGAGCTCAGGTGAGAAATTGCAAACGTCCAGCAATTGCTCAGAGATGAAAAGTGCCAGCACTGAAAGCTGTTGCTAGCCAGCACCCTTCCTTGGAAGCGCTTTCACAGGCGCAGCAACACTGGGGCTTTGCGATTCTCTAGCCACCAAACGTCACAGTCATTCTCTTTCCGTCTCGTAGACACGAGCTGAGAAATTGCAAACGTCGAGCAATTGCTCAGAGATGAAAAGTGCCAGCACTGAAAGCTGTTGCTAGCCAGCACCCTTCCTTGGAAGCGCTTTTGTAGGCCTAAGAACACTGGGGCTTTGCGATTCTCTAGCCACCTAATCTTCTGCTCATCCTCTCGCGCACTCTAAAGAGAGCTCAGGTGAGAAATTGCAAACGTCCAGCAATTGCTCAGAGATGAAAAGTGCCAGCACTGAAAGCTCTTGCTAGCCAGCACCCTTCCTTGGAAGCGCTTTCACAGGCGCAGCAACACTGGGGCTTTGCGCTTCTCTAGCCACCAAACGTCACGGTCCTTCTCTTTCCGTCTCGTAGACACGAGCTGAGAAATTGCAAACGTCGAGCAATTGCTCAGAGATGAAAAGTGCCAGCACTGAAAGCTGTTGCTAGCCAGCACCCTTTCTTGGAAGCGCTTTTGTAGGCCTAAGAACACTGGGACTCTGGGCTTCTCTAGCCACCTAATCTTCTGCTCATCCTCTCGCGCACTCTAAAGAGAGCTCAGGTGAGAAATTGCAAATGTCCAGCAATTGCTCAGAGATGAAAAGTGCCAGCACTGAAAGCTGTTGCTAGCCAGCACCCTTCCTTGGAAGCGCTTTCACAGGCGCAGTAACACTGGGGCTTTGCGCTTCTCTAGCCACCAAACGTCACGGTCATTCTCTTTCCGTCTCGTAGACACGAGCTGAGAAATTGCAAACATCGAGCAATTGCTCAGAGATGAAAAGTGCCAGCACTGAAAGCTGTTGCTAGCCAGCACCCTTCCTTGGAAGCGCTTTTGTAGGCCTAAGAACACTGGGGCTTTGCGCTTCTCTAGCCACCTAATCTTGTGCTCATCCTCTCGCGCACTCTAAAGAGAGCTCAGGTGAGAAATTGCAAACGTCGAGCAATTGCTCAGAGATGAAAAGTGCCAGCACTGAAAGCTCTTGCTAGCCAGCACCCTTCCTTGGAAGCGCTTTCACAGGCGCAGCAACACTGGGGCTTTGCGCTTCTCTATCCACCAAACGTCACGGTCATTCTCTTTCCGTCTCGTAGACACGAGCTGAGAAATTGCAAACGTCCAGCAATTGCTCAGAGATGAAAAGTGCCAGCACTGAAAGCTGTTGCTAGCCAGCACCCTTCCTTGGACGCGCTTTTGTAGGCCTAAGAACAGTGGGGCTCTGGGCTTCTCTAGCCACCTAATCTTCTGCTCATCCTCTCGCGCACTCTAAAGAGAGCTCAGGTGAGAAATTGCAAACGTCGAGCAATTGCTCAGAGATGAAAAGTGCCAGCACTGAAAGCTGTTGCTAGCCAGCCCCCTTCCTTGGAAGCGCTTTCACAGGCGCAGTAACACTGGGGCTTTGCGCTTCTCTAGCCACCAAACGTCACGGTCATTCTCTTTCCGTCTCCTAGACACGAGCTGAGAAATTGCAAACGTCGAGCAATTGCTCAGAGATGAAAAGTGCCAGCACTGAAAGCTGTTGCTAGCCAGCACCCTTCCTTGGAAGCGCTTTTGTAGGCCTAAGAACACTGGGGCTTTGCGATTCTCTAGCCACCTAATCTTGTGCTCATCCTCTCGCGCACTCTAAAGAGAGCTCAGGTGAGAAATTGCAAACGTCCAGCAATTGCTCAGAGATGAAAAGTGCCAGCACTGAAAGCTGTTGCTAGCCAGCAGCCTTCCTTGGAAGCGCTTTCACAGGCGCAGCAACACTGGGGCTTTGCGATTCTCTAGCCACCAAACGTCACAGTCATTCTCTTTCCGTCTCGTAGACACGAGCTGAGAAATTGCAAACGTCGAGCAATTGCTCAGAGATGAAAAGTGCCAGCACTGAAAGCTGTTGCTAGCCAGCAGCCTTCCTTGGAAGCGCTTTTGTAGGCCTAAGAACACTGGGGCTTTGCGATTCTCTAGCCACCTAATCTTGTGCTCATCCTCTCGCGCACTCTAAAGAGAGCTCAGGTGAGAAATTGCAAACGTCCAGCAATTGCTCAGAGATGAAAAGTGCCAGCACTGAAAGCTGTTGCTAGCCAGCCCCCTTCCTTGGAAGCGCTTTCACAGGCGCAGCAACACTGGGGCTTTGCGATTCTCTAGCCACCAAACGTCACAGTCATTCTCTTTCCGTCTCGTAGACACGAGCTGAGAAATTGCAAACGTCGAGCAATTGCTCAGAGATGAAAAGTGCCAGCACTGAAAGCTGTTGCTAGCCAGCACCCTTCCTTGGAAGCGCTTTTGTAGGCCTAAGAACACTGGGGCTTTGCGCTTCTCTAGCCACCGAATCTTCTGCTCATTCTCTCGCGCACTCTAAAGGGTGCTCAGGTGAGAAATTACAAACGTCGAGCAATTGCTCAGAGATGAAAAGTGCCAGCACTGAAAGCTGTTGCTAGCCAGCCCCCTTCCTTGGAAGCGCTTTCACAGGTGCAGCAACACTGGGGCTTTGCGCTTCTCTAGCCACCAAACGTCACGGTCATTCTCTTTCCGTCTCGTAGACACGAGCTGAGAGATTGCAAACGTCGAGCAATTGCTCCGAGATGAAAAGTGCCAGCACTGAAAGCTGTTGCTAGCCAGCAGCCTTCCTTGGAAGCACTTTTGTAGGCCTAAGAACAGTGGGGCTCTGGGCTTCTCTAGCCACCTAATCTTCTGCTCATCCTCTCGCGCACTCTAAAGAGAGCTCAGGTGAGAAATTGCAAACGTCCAGCAATTGCTCAGAGATGAAAAGTGCCAGCACTGAAAGCTGTTGCTAGCCAGCCCCCTTCCTTGGAAGCGCTTTCACAGGCGCAGCAACACTGGGGCTTTGCGCTTCTCTAGCCACCAAACGTCACGGTCATTCTCTTTCCGTCTCGTAGACACGAGCTGAGAGATTGCAAACGTCGAGCAATTGCTCAGAGATGAAAAGTGCCAGCACTGAAAGCTGTTGCTAGCCAGCAGCCTTCCTTGGAAGCGCTTTTGTAGGCCTAAGAACACTGGGGCTCTGGGCTTCTCTAGCCACCTAATCTTCTGCTCATCCTCTCGCGCACTCTAAAGAGAGCTCAGGTGAGAAATTGCAAACGTCGAGCAATTGCTCAGAGATGAAAAGTGCCAGCACTGAAAGCTGTTGCTAGCCAGCCCCCTTCCTTGGAAGCGCTTTCACAGGCGCAGCAACACTGGGGCTTTGCGCTTCTCTAGCCACCAAACGTCACGGTCATTCTCTTTCCGTCTCATAGACACGAGCTGAGAAATTGCAAATGTCCAGCAATTGCTCAGAGATGAAAAGTGCCAGCACTGAAAGGTGTTGCTAGCCAGCACCCTTCCTTGGAAGCGCTTTTGTAGCCCTAAGAACACTGGGGCTTTGCGCTTCTCTAGCCACCTAATCTTGTGCTCATCCTCTCGCGCACTCTAAAGAGAGCTCAGGTGAGAAATTGCAAACGTCGAGCAATTGCTCAGAGATGAAAAGTGCCAGCACTGAAAGCTGTTGCTAGCCAGCACCCTTCCTTGGACGCGCTTTTGTAGGCCTAAGAACAGTGGGGCTCTGGGCTTCTCTAGCCACCTAATCTTCTGCTCATCCTCTCGCGCACTCTAAAGAGAGCTCAGGTGAGAAATTGCAAACGTCCAGCAATTGCTCAGAGATGAAAAGTGCCAGCACTGAAAGCTCTTGCTAGCCAGCACCCTTCCTTGGAAGCGCTTTCACAGGCGCAGCAACACTGGGGCTTTGCGCTTCTCTAGCCACCAAACGTCACGGTCCTTCTCTTTCCGTCTCGTAGACACGAGCTGAGAAATTGCAAACGTCGAGCAATTGCTCAGAGATGAAAAGTGCCAGCACTGAAAGCTGTTGCTAGCCAGCACCCTTTCTTGGAAGCGCTTTTGTAGGCCTAAGAACACTGGGGCTCTGGGCTTCTCTAGCCACCTAATCTTCTGCTCATCCTCTCGCGCACTCTAAAGAGAGCTCAGGTGAGAAATTGCAAATGTCCAGCAATTGCTCAGAGATGAAAAGTGCCAGCACTGAAAGCTGTTGCTAGCCAGCACCCTTCCTTGGAAGCGCTTTCACAGGCGCAGTAACACTGGGGCTTTGCGCTTCTCTAGCCACCAAACGTCACGGTCATTCTCTTTCCGTCTCGTAGACACGAGCTGAGAAATTGCAAACATCGAGCAATTGCTCAGAGATGAAAAGTGCCAGCACTGAAAGCTGTTGCTAGCCAGCACCCTTCCTTGGAAGCGCTTTTGTAGGCCTAAGAACACTGGGGCTTTGCGCTTCTCTAGCCACCTAATCTTGTGCTCATCCTCTCGCGCACTCTAAAGAGAGCTCAGGTGAGAAATTGCAAACGTCGAGCAATTGCTCAGAGATGAAAAGTGCCAGCACTGAAAGCTCTTGCTAGCCAGCACCCTTCCTTGGAAGCGCTTTCACAGGCGCAGCAACACTGGGGCTTTGCGCTTCTCTAGCCACCAAACGTCACGGTCATTCTCTTTCCGTCTCGTAGACACGAGCTGAGAAATTGCAAACGTCCAGCAATTGCTCAGAGATGAAAAGTGCCAGCACTGAAAGCTGTTGCTAGCCAGCACCCTTCCTTGGACGCGCTTTTGTAGGCCTAAGAGCAGTGGGGCTCTGGGCTTCTCTAGCCACCTAATCTTGTGCTCATCCTCTCGCGCACTCTAAAGAGAGCTCAGGTGAGAAATTGCAAATGTCCAGCAATTGCTCAGAGATGAAAAGTGCCAGCACTGAAAGCTGTTGCTAGCCAGCACCCTTCCTTGGAAGCGCTTTCACAGGCGCAGCAACACTGGGGCTTTGCGCTTCTCTAGCCACCAAACGTCACGGTCATTCTCTTTCCGTCTCGTAGACACGAGCTGAGAAATTGCAAACATCGAGCAATTGCTCAGAGATGAAAAGTGCCAGCACTGAAAGCTGTTGCTAGCCAGCACCCTTCCTTGGAAGCGCTTTTGCAGGCCTAAGAACACTGGGGCTCTGGGCTTCTCTAGCCACCTAATCTTCTGCTCATCCTCTCGCGCACTCTAAAGAGAGCTCAGGTGAGAAATTACAAACATCGAGCAATTGCTCAGAGATGAAAAGTGCCAGCACTGAAAGCTGTTGCTAGCCAGCACCCTTCCTTGGAAGCGCTTTCACAGGCGCAGCAACACTGGGGCTTTGCGCTTCTCTAGCCACCAAACGTCACGGTCATTCTCTTTCCGTCTCGTAGACACGAGCTGAGAGATTGCAAACGTCGAGCAATTGCTCAGAGATGAAAAGTGCCAGCACTGAAAGCTGTTGCTAGCCAGCCCCCTTCCTTGGAAGCGCTTTCACAGGCGCAGTAACACTGGGGCTTTGCGCTTCTCTAGCCACCAAACGTCACGGTCATTCTCTTTCCGTCTCCTAGACACGAGCTGAGAAATTGCAAAGGTCGAGCAATTGCTCAGAGATGAAAAGTGCCAGCACTGAAAGCTGTTGCTAGCCAGCACCCTTCCTTGGAAGCGCTTTTGTAGGCCTAAGAACACTGGGGCTTTGCGCTTCTCTAGCCACCTAATCTTGTGCTCATCCTCTCGCGCACTCTAAAGAGAGCTCAGGTGAGAAATTGCAAACGTCCAGCAATTGCTCAGAGATGAAAAGTGCCAGCACTGAAAGCTGTTGCTAGCCAGCACCCTTCCTTGGAAGCGCTTTCACAGGCGCAGCAACACTGGGGCTTTGCGCTTCTCTAGCCACCAAACGTCACGGTCATTCTCTTTCCGTCTCATAGACACGAGCTGAGAAATTGCAAACGTCGAGCAATTGCTCAGAGATGAAAAGTGCCAGCACTGAAAGCTGTTGCTAGCCAGTCCCCTTCCTTGGAAGCGCTTTTGTAGGCCTAAGAACACTGGGGCTCTGGGCTTCTCTAGCCACCGAATCTTGTGCTCATCCTCTCGCGCACTCTAAAGAGAGCTCAGGTGAGAAATTGCAAACGTCCAGCAATTGCTCAGAGATGAAAAGTGCCAGCACTGAAAGCTGTTGCTAGCCAGCACCCTTCCTTGGAAGCGCTTTCACAGGCGCAGTAACACTGGGGCTTTGCGCTTCTCTAGCCACCAAACGTCACAGTCATTCTCTTTCCGTCTCGTAGACACGAGCTGAGAAATTGCAAACATCGAGCAATTGCTCAGAGATGAAAAGTGCCAGCACTGAAAGCTGTTGCTAGCCAGCACCCTTCCTTGGAAGCGCTTTTGTAGGCCTAAGAACACTGGGGCTTTGCGATTCTCTAGCCACCTAATCTTGTGCTCATCCTCTCGCGCACTCTAAAGAGAGCTCAGGTGAGAAATTGCAAACGTCCAGCAATTGCTCAGAGATGAAAAGTGCCAGCACTGAAAGCTGTTGCTAGCCAGCAGCCTTCCTTGGAAGCGCTTTCACAGGCGCAGCAACACTGGGGCTTTGCGATTCTCTAGCCACCAAACGTCACAGTCATTCTCTTTCCGTCTCGTAGACACGAGCTGAGAAATTGCAAACGTCGAGCAATTGCTCAGAGATGAAAAGTGCCAGCACTGAAAGCTGTTGCTAGCCAGCAGCCTTCCTTGGAAGCGCTTTTGTAGGCCTAAGAACAGTGGGGCTCTGGGCTTCTCTAGCCACCTAATCTTCTGCTCATCCTCTCGCGCACTCTAAAGAGAGCTCAGGTGAGAAATTGCAAACGTCGAGCAATTGCTCAGAGATGAAAAGTGCCAGCACTGAAAGCTGTTGCTAGCCAGCCCCCTTCCTTGGAAGCGCTTTCACAGGCGCAGCAACACTGGGGCTTTGCGCTTCTCTACCCACCAAACGTCACGGTCATTCTCTTTCCGTCTCATAGACACGAGCTGAGAAATTGCAAATGTCCAGCAATTGCTCAGAGATGAAAAGTGCCAGCACTGAAAGCTGTTGCTAGCCAGCACCCTTCCTTGGACGCGCTTTTGTAGGCCTAAGAACAGTGGGGCTCTGGGCTTCTCTAGCCACCTAATCTTCTGCTCATTCTCTCGCGCACTCTAAAGGGTGCTCAGGTGAGAAATTGCAAACGTCGAGCAATTGCTCAGAGATGAAAAGTGCCAGCACTGAAAGCTGTTGCTACCCAGCACCCTTCCTTGGAAGCGCTTTCACAGGCGCAGCAACACTGGGGCTTTGCGCTTCTCTAGCCACCAAACGTCACGGTCCTTCTCTTTCCGTCTCGTAGACACGAGCTGAGAAATTGCAAACGTCGAGCAATTGCTCAGAGATGAAAAGTGCCAGCACTGAAAGCTGTTGCTAGCCAGCACCCTTCCTTGGAAGCGCTTTTGTAGGCCTAAGAACAGTGGGGCTCTGGGCTTCTCTAGCCACCTAATCTTCTGCTCATCCTCTCGCGCACTCTAAAGAGAGCTCAGGTGAGAAATTGCAAATGTCCAGCAATTGCTCAGAGATGAAAAGTGCCAGCACTGAAAGCTGTTGCTAGCCAGCACCCTTCCTTGGAAGCGCTTTCACAGGCGCAGCAACACTGGGGCTTTGCAGTTCTCTACCCACCAAACGCCACGGTCATTCTCTTTCCGTCTCGTAGACACGAGCTGAGAAATTGCAAACGTCGAGCAATTGCTCAGAGATGAAAAGTGCCAGCACTGAAAGCTGTTGCTAGCCAGCACCCTTCCTTGGAAGCGCTTTCACAGGCGCAGCAACACTGGGGCTTTGCGATTCTCTAGCCACCAAACGTCACGGTCATTCTCTTTCCGTCTCGTAGACACGAGTTGAGAAATTGCAAACGTCGAGCAATTGCTCAGAGATGAAAAGTGCCAGCACTGAAAGCTCTTGCTAGCCAGCACCCTTCCTTGGAAGCGCTTTTGTAGGCCTAAGCACACTGGGGCTCTGGGCTTCTCTAGCCACCTAATCTTGTGCTCATCCTCTCGCGCACTCTAAAGAGAGCTCAGGTGAGAAATTGCAAATGTCCAGCAATTGCTCAGAGATGAAAAGTGCCAGCACTGAAAGCTGTTGCTAGCCAGCACCCTTCCTTGGAATCGCTTTCACAGGTGCAGCAACACTGGGGCTTTGCAGTTCTCTACCCACCAAACGTCACGGTCATTCTCTTTCCGTCTCGTAGACACGAGCTGAGAAATTGCAAACGTCGAGCAATTGCTCAGAGATGAAAAGTGCCAGCACTGAAAGCTCTTGCTAGCCAGCCCCCTTCCTTGGAAGCGCTTTCACAGGCGCAGTAACACTGGGGCTTTGCGCTTCTCTAGCCACCAAAAGTCACGGTCATTCTCTTTCCGTCTCGTAGACACGAGCTGAGAAATTGCAAACGTCGAGCAATTGCTCAGAGATGAAAAGTGCCAGCACTGAAAGCTGTTGCTAGCCAGCACCCTTTCTTGGAAGCGCTTTTGCAGGCCTAAGAACAGTGGGGCTCTGGGCTTCTCTAGCCACCTAATCTTGTGCTCATCCTCTCGCGCACTCTAAAGAGAGCTCAGGTGAGAAATTGCAAACGTCGAGCAATTGCTCAGAGATGAAAAGTGCCAGCACTGAAAGCTCTTGCTAGCCAGCACCCTTCCTTGGAAGCGCTTTCACAGGCGCAGCAACACTGGGGCTTTGCGCTTCTCTACCCACCAAAAGTCACGGTCCTTCTCTTTCCGTCTCGTAGACACAGCTGAGAGATTGCAAATGTCCAGCAATTGCTCAGAGATGAAAAGTGCCAGCACTGAAAGCTGTTGCTAGCCAGCACCCTTCCTTGGAAGCGCTTTTGTAGCCCTAAGAACACTGGGGCTTTGCGCTTCTCTAGCCACCTAATCTTGTGCTCATCCTCTCGCGCACTCTAAAGAGAGCTCAGGTGAGAAATTGCAAACGTCGAGCAATTGCTCAGAGATGAAAAGTGCCAGCACTGAAAGCTGTTGCTAGCCAGCACCCTTCCTTGGACGCGCTTTTGTAGGCCTAAGAACAGTGGGGCTCTGGGCTTCTCTAGCCACCTAATCTTCTGCTCATTCTCTCGCGCACTCTAAAGGGTGCTCAGGTGAGAAATTGCAAACGTCCAGCAATTGCTCAGAGATGAAAAGTGCCAGCACTGAAAGCTGTTGCTACCCAGCCCCCTTCCTTGGAAGCGCTTTCACAGGCGCAGCAACACTGGGGCTTTGCGCTTCTCTAGCCACCAAACGTCACGGTCCTTCTCTTTCCGTCTCGTAGACACGAGCTGAGAAATTGCAAACGTCGAGCAATTGCTCAGAGATGAAAAGTGCCAGCACTGAAAGCTGTTGCTAGCCAGCCCCCTTCCTTGGAAGCGCTTTTGTAGGCCTAAGAACAGTGGGGCTCTGGGCTTCTCTAGCCACCTAATCTTCTGCTCATCCTCTCGCGCACTCTAAAGAGAGCTCAGGTGAGAAATTGCAAACGTCGAGCAATTGCTCAGAGATGAAAAGTGCCAGCACTGAAAGCTGTTGCTAGCCAGCACCCTTCCTTGGAAGCGCTTTCACAGGCGCAGCAACACTGGGGCTTTGCAGTTCTCTACCCACCAAACGCCACGGTCATTCTGTTTCCGTCTCGTAGACACGAGCTGAGAAATTGCAAACGTCGAGCAATTGCTCAGAGATGAAAAGTGCCAGCACTGAAAGCTGTTGCTAGCCAGCACCCTTCCTTGGAAGCGCTTTCACAGGCGCAGTAACACTGGGGCTTTGCGATTCTCTAGCCACCAAACGTCACGGTCATTCTCTTTCCGTCTCGTAGACACGAGTTGAGAAATTGCAAACGTCGAGCAATTGCTCAGAGATGAAAAGTGCCAGCACTGAAAGCTGTTGCTAGCCAGCACCCTTCCTTGGAAGCGCTTTTGTAGGCCTAAGAACAGTGGGGCTCTGGGCTTCTCTAGCCACCTAATCTTCTGCTCATCCTCTCGCGCACTCTAAAGAGAGCTCAGGTGAGAAATTGCAAATGTCCAGCAATTGCTCAGAGATGAAAAGTGCCAGCACTGAAAGCTGTTGCTAGCCAGCACCCTTCCTTGGAAGCGCTTTCACAGGCGCAGTAACACTGGGGCTTTGCGCTTCTCTAGCCACCAAACGTCACGGTCATTCTCTTTCCGTCTCGTAGACACGAGCTGAGAAATTGCAAACGTCCAGCAATTGCTCAGAGATGAAAAGTGCCAGCACTGAAAGCTGTTGCTAGCCAGCACCCTTCCTTGGACGCGCTTTTGCAGGCCTAAGAACAGTGGGGCTCTGGGCTTCTCTAGCCACCTAATCTTCTGCTCATCCTCTCGCGCACTCTAAAGAGAGCTCAGGTGAGAAATTGCAAACGTCCAGCAATTGCTCAGAGATGAAAAGTGCCAGCACTGAAAGCTCTTGCTAGCCAGCACCCTTCCTTGGAATCGCTTTCACAGGCGCAGCAACACTGGGGCTTTGCAGTTCTCTACCCACCAAACGTCACGGTCATTCTCTTTCCGTCTCGTAGACACGAGCTGAGAAATTGCAAACGTCGAGCAATTGCTCAGAGATGAAAAGTGCCAGCACTGAAAGCTGTTGCTAGCCAGCACCCTTCCTTGGAAGCGCTTTTGCAGGCCTAAGAACACTGGGGCTCTGGGCTTCTCTAGCCACCTAATCTTGTGCTCATCCTCTCGCGCACTCTAAAGAGAGCTCAGGTGAGAAATTGCAAACGTCCAGCAATTGCTCAGAGATGAAAAGTGCCAGCACTGAAAGCTGTTGCTAGCCAGCACCCTTCCTTGGAAGCGCTTTCACAGGCGCAGCAACACTGGGGCTTTGCGCTTCTCTAGCCACCAAACGTCACGGTCATTCTCTTTCCGTCTCGTAGACACGAGCTGAGAGATTGCAAACGTCGAGCAATTGCTCAGAGATGAAAAGTGCCAGCACTGAAAGCTGTTGCTAGCCAGCACCCTTCCTTGGAAGCGCTTTTGTAGGCCTAAGAACACTGGGGCTCTGGGCTTCTCTAGCCACCTAATCTTGTGCTCATCCTCTCGCGCACTCTAAAGAGAGCTCAGGTGAGAAATTGCAAACGTCGAGCAATTGCTCAGAGATGAAAAGTGCCAGCACTGAAAGCTGTTGCTAGCCAGCACCCTTCCTTGGAAGCGCTTTCACAGGTGCAGCAACACTGGGGCTTTGCGCTTCTCTAGCCACCAAACGTCACGGTCATTCTCTTTCCGTCTCATAGACACGAGCTGAGAAATTGCAAACGTCGAGCAATTGCTCAGAGATGAAAAGTGCCAGCACTGAAAGCTGTTGCTAGCCAGCACCCTTCCTTGGAAGTGCTTTTGTAGGGCTAAGAACACTGGGGCTCTGGGCTTCTCTAGCCACCTAATCTTCTGCTCATCCTCTCGCGCACTCTAAAGAGAGCTCAGGTGAGAAATTGCAAACATCGAGCAATTGCTCAGAGACGAAAAGTGCCAGCACTGAAAGCTGTTGCTAGCCAGCACCCTTCCTTGGAAGCGCTTTTGTAGGCCTAAGAACACTGGGGCTTTGCGCTTCTCTAGCCACCTAATCTTGTGCTCATCCTCTCGCGCACTCAAAGGAGAGCTCAGGTGAGAAATTGCAAAGGTCGAGCAATTGCTCAGACATGAAAAGTGCCAGCACTGAAAGCTGTTGCTAGCCAGCCGCCTTCCTTGGAAGTGCTTTTGTAGCCCTAAGAACACTGGGGCTTTGCGCTTCTCTAGCCACCTAATCTTCTGCTCATCCTCTCGCGCACTCTAAAGAGAGCTCAGGTGAGAAATTGCAAACATCGAGCAATTGCTCAGAGATGAAAAGTGCCAGCACTGAAAGCTGTTGCTAGCCAGCCCCCTTCCTTGGAAGCGCTTTCACAGGTGCAGCAACACTGGGGCTTTGCGCTTCTCTAGCCACCAAACGTCACGGTCATTCTCTTTCCGTCTCGTAGACACGAGCTGAGAAATTGCAAACGTCGAGCAATTGCTCAGAGATGAAAAGTGCCAGCACTGAAAGCTCTTGCTAGCCAGCACCCTTCCTTGGAAGCGCTTTTGCAGGCCTAAGAACACTGGGGCTGTGGGCTTCTCTAGCCACCTAATCTTGTGCTCATCCTCTCGCGCACTCTAAAGAGAGCTCAGGTGAGAAATTGCAAACGTCGAGCAATTGCTCAGAGATGAAAAGTGCCAGCACTGAAAGCTGTTGCTAGCCAGCACCCTTCCTTGGAAGCGCTTTCACAGGCGCAGCAACACTGGGGCTTTGCGCTTCTCTACCCACCAAACGTCATGGTCATTCTCTTTCCGTCTCGTAGACACAGCTGAGAGATTGCAAATGTCCAGCAATTGCTCAGAGATGAAAAGTGCCAGCACTGAAAGCTGTTGCTAGCCAGCACCCTTCCTTGGAAGCGCTTTTGTAGGCCTAAGAACACTGGGGCTCTGGGCTTCTCTAGCCACCTAATCTTGTGCTCATCCTCTCGCGCACTCTAAAGAGAGCTCAGGTGAGAAATTGCAAACGTCGAGCAATTGCTCAGAGATGAAAAGTGCCAGCACTGAAAGCTGTTGCTAGCCAGCACCCTTCCTTGGAAGCGCTTTCACAGGTGCAGCAACACTGGGGCTTTGCGCTTCTCTAGCCACCAAACGTCACGGTCATTCTCTTTCCGTCTCATAGACACGAGCTGAGAAATTGCAAACGTCGAGCAATTGCTCAGAGATGAAAAGTGCCAGCACTGAAAGCTGTTGCTAGCCAGCACCCTTCCTTGGAAGCGCTTTTGTAGGCCTAAGAACACTGGGGCTCTGGGCTTCTCTAGCCACCTAATCTTCTGCTCATCCTCTCGCGCACTCTAAAGAGAGCTCAGGTGAGAAATTGCAAACATCGAGCAATTGCTCAGAGATGAAAAGTGCCAGCACTGAAAGCTCTTGCTAGCCAGCACCCTTCCTTGGAAGCGCTTTTGCAGGCCTAAGAACACTGGGGCTCTGGGCTTCTCTAGCCACCTAATCTTGTGCTCATCCTCTCGCGCACTCTAAAGAGAGCTCAGGTGAGAAATTGCAAAGGTCGAGCAATTGCTCAGACATGAAAAGTGCCAGCACTGAAAGCTGTTGCTAGCCAGCCGCCTTCCTTGGAAGTGCTTTTGTAGCCCTAAGAACACTGGGGCTTTGCGATTCTCTAGCCACCTAATCTTGTGCTCATCCTCTCGCGCACTCTAAAGAGAGCTCAGGTGAGAAATTGCAAACGTCGAGCAATTGCTCAGAGATGAAAAGTGCCAGCACTGAAAGCTGTTGCTAGCCAGCACCCTTCCTTGGAAGCGCTTTCACAGGCGCAGCAACACTGGGGCTTTGCAGTTCTCTACCCACCAAACGCCACGGTCATTCTGTTTCCGTCTCGTAGACACGAGCTGAGAAATTGCAAACGTCGAGCAATTGCTCAGAGATGAAAAGTGCCAGCACTGAAAGCTGTTGCTAGCCAGCACCCTTCCTTGGAAGCGCTTTCACAGGCGCAGTAACACTGGGGCTTTGCGATTCTCTAGCCACCAAACGTCACGGTCATTCTCTTTCCGTCTCGTAGACACGAGTTGAGAAATTGCAAACGTCGAGCAATTGCTCAGAGATGAAAAGTGCCAGCACTGAAAGCTGTTGCTAGCCAGCACCCTTCCTTGGAAGCGCTTTTGTAGGCCTAAGCACACTGGGGCTCTGGGCTTCTCTAGCCACCTAATCTTCTGCTCATCCTCTCGCGCACTCTAAAGAGAGCTCAGGTGAGAAATTGCAAATGTCCAGCAATTGCTCAGAGATGAAAAGTGCCAGCACTGAAAGCTGTTGCTAGCCAGCACCCTTCCTTGGAATCGCTTTCACAGGCGCAGCAACACTGGGGCTTTGCAGTTCTCTACCCACCAAACGTCACGGTCATTCTCTTTCCGTCTCGTAGACACGAGCTGAGAAATTGCAAACGTCGAGCAATTGCTCAGAGATGAAAAGTGCCAGCACTGAAAGCTGTTGCTAGCCAGCACCCTTCCTTGGAAGCGCTTTCACAGGCGCAGCAACACTGGGGCTTTGCGCTTCTCTAGCCACCAAACGTCACGGTCCTTATCTTTCCGTCTCCTAGACACGAGCTGAGAAATTGCAAAAGTCGAGCAATTGCTCAGAGATGAAAAGTGCCAGCACTGAAAGCTGTTGCTAGCCAGCAGCCTTCCTTGGAAGCGCTTTTGTAGCCCTAAGAACACTGGGGCTTTGCGCTTCTCTAGCCACCTAATCTTCTGCTCATCCTCTCGCGCACTCTAAAGAGAGCTCAGGTGAGAAATTGCAAACGTCCAGCAATTGCTCAGAGATGAAAAGTGCCAGCACTGAAAGCTGTTGCTAGCCAGCACCCTTCCTTGGAAGCGCTTTCACAGGCGCAGCAACACTGGGGCTTTGCGCTTCTCTAGCCACCAAACGTCACGGTCATTCTCTTTCCGTCTCGTAGACACGAGCTGAGAGATTGCAAACGTCGAGCAATTGCTCAGAGATGAAAAGTGCCAGCACTGAAAGCTGTTGCTAGCCAGCAGCCTTCCTTGGAAGCGCTTTTGTAGGCCTAAGAACACTGGGGCTCTGGGCTTCTCTAGCCACCTAATCTTCTGCTCATCCTCTCGCGCACTCTAAAGAGAGCTCAGGTGAGAAATTGCAAACGTCGAGCAATTGCTCAGAGATGAAAAGTGCCAGCACTGAAAGCTGTTGCTAGCCAGCACCCTTCCTTGGAAGCGCTTTCACAGGTGCAGCAACACTGGGGCTTTGCGCTTCTCTAGCCACCAAACGTCACGGTCATTCTCTTTCCGTCTCATAGACACGAGCTGAGAAATTGCAAACGTCGAGCAATTGCTCAGAGATGAAAAGTGCCAGCACTGAAAGCTGTTGCTAGCCAGCACCCTTCCTTGGAAGTGCTTTTGTAGGGCTAAGAACACTGGGGCTCTGGGCTTCTCTAGCCACCTAATCTTCTGCTCATCCTCTCGCGCACTCTAAAGAGAGCTCAGGTGAGAAATTGCAAACATCGAGCAATTGCTCAGAGATGAAAAGTGCCAGCACTGAAAGCTGTTGCTAGCCAGCACCCTTCCTTGGAAGCGCTTTTGTAGGCCTAAGAACACTGGGGCTTTGCGCTTCTCTAGCCACCTAATCTTGTGCTCATCCTCTCGCGCACTCAAAGGAGAGCTCAGGTGAGAAATTGCAAAGGTCGAGCAATTGCTCAGACATGAAAAGTGCCAGCACTGAAAGCTGTTGCTAGCCAGCCGCCTTCCTTGGAAGTGCTTTTGTAGCCCTAAGAACACTGGGGCTTTGCGCTTCTCTAGCCACCTAATCTTCTGCTCATCCTCTCGCGCACTCTAAAGAGAGCTCAGGTGAGAAATTGCAAACGTCCAGCAATTGCTCAGAGATGAAAAGTGCCAGCACTGAAAGCTCTTGCTAGCCAGCACCCTTCCTTGGAAGCGCTTTCACAGGTGCAGCAACACTGGGGCTTTGCGCTTCTCTAGCCACCAAACGTCACGGTCATTCTCTTTCCGTCTCATAGACACGAGCTGAGAAATTGCAAACGTCGAGCAATTGCTCAGAGATGAAAAGTGCCAGCACTGAAAGCTGTTGCTAGCCAGCCCCCTTCCTTGGAAGCGCTTTTGTAGGCCTAAGAACACTGGGGCTCTGGGCTTCTCTAGCCACCTAATCTTCTGCTCATCCTCTCGCGCACTCTAAAGAGAGCTCAGGTGAGAAATTGCAAACATCGAGCAATTGCTCAGACATGAAAAGTGCCAGCACTGAAAGCTGTTGCTAGACAGCCGCCTTCCTTGGAAGTGCTTTTGTAGCCCTAAGAACACTGGGGCTTTGCGCTTCTCTAGCCACCTAATCTTCTGCTCATCCTCTCGCGCACTCTAAAGAGAGCTCAGGTGAGAAATTGCAAACGTCGAGCAATTGCTCAGAGATGAAAAGTGCCAGCACTGAAAGCTGTTGCTAGCCAGCACCCTTCCTTGGAAGCGCTTTCACAGGTGCAGCAACACTGGGGCTTTGCGCTTCTCTAGCCACCAAACGTCACGGTCATTCTCTTTCCGTCTCATAGACACGAGCTGAGAAATTGCAAACGTCGAGCAATTGCTCAGAGATGAAAAGTGCCAGCACTGAAAGCTGTTGCTAGCCAGCCCCCTTCCTTGGAAGCGCTTTCACAGGCGCAGTAACACTGGGGCTTTGCGCTTCTCTAGCCACCAAACGTCACGGTCATTCTCTTTCCGTCTCGTAGACACGAGCTGAGAAATTGCAAACGTCGAGCAATTGCTCAGAGATGAAAAGTGCCAGCACTGAAAGCTGTTGCTAGCCAGCACCCTTCCTTGGAAGCGCTTTTGTAGCCCTAAGAACACTGGGGCTCTGGGCTTCTCTAGCCACCTAATCTTCTGCTCATCCTCTCGCGCACTCTAAAGAGAGCTCAGGTGAGAAATTGCAAACGTCCAGCAATTGCTCAGAGATGAAAAGTGCCAGCACTGAAAGCTGTTGCTACCCAGCACCCTTCCTTGGAAGCGCTTTCACAGGCGCAGCAACACTGGGGCTTTGCGCTTCTCTACCCACCAAACGTCACGGTCCTTCTCTTTCCGTCTCGTAGACACGAGCTGAGAAATTGCAAACGTCCAGCAATTGCTCAGAGATGAAAAGTGCCAGCACTGAAAGCTGTTGCTAGCCAGCACCCTTCCTTGGAAGCGCTTTTGTAGCCCTAAGAACACTGGGGCTTTGCGCTTCTCTAGCCACCTAATCTTCTGCTCATTCTCTCGCGCACTCTAAAGGGTGCTCAGGTGAGAAATTACAAACGTCGAGCAATTGCTCAGAGATGAAAAGTGCCAGCACTGAAAGCTGTTGCTAGCCAGCACCCTTCCTTGGAAGCGCTTTCACAGGCGCAGCAACACTGGGGCTTTGCGCTTCTCTAGCCACCAAACGTCATGGTCATTCTCTTTCCGTCTCGTAGACACGAGCTGAGAAATTGCAAACGTCGAGCAATTGCTCAGAGATGAAAAGTGCCAGCACTGAAAGCTGTTGCTAGCCAGCAGCCTTCCTTGGAAGCGCTTTTGTAGGCCTAAGAACAGTGGGGCTCTGGGCTTCTCTAGCCACCTAATCTTCTGCTCATCCTCTCGCGCAATCTAAAGAGAGCTCAGGTGAGAAATTGCAAACGTCGAGCAATTGCTCAGAGATGAAAAGTGCCAGCACTGAAAGCTGTTGCTAGCCAGCACCCTTCCTTGGAAGCGCTTTCACAGGTGCAGCAACACTGGGGCTTTGCGCTTCTCTAGCCACCAAACGTCACGGTCATTCTCTTTCCGTCTCATAGACACGAGCTGAGAAATTGCAAACGTCGAGCAATTGCTCAGAGATGAAAAGTGCCAGCACTGAAAGCTGTTGCTAGCCAGCACCCTTCCTTGGAAGTGCTTTTGTAGGGCTAAGAACACTGGGGCTCTGGGCTTCTCTAGCCACCTAATCTTCTGCTCATCCTCTCGCGCACTCTAAAGAGAGCTCAGGTGAGAAATTGCAAACATCGAGCAATTGCTCAGAGATGAAAAGTGCCAGCACTGAAAGCTGTTGCTAGCCAGCACCCTTCCTTGGAAGCGCTTTTGTAGGCCTAAGAACACTGGGGCTTTGCGCTTCTCTAGCCACCTAATCTTGTGCTCATCCTCTCGCGCACTCAAAGGAGAGCTCAGGTGAGAAATTGCAAAGGTCGAGCAATTGCTCAGACATGAAAAGTGCCAGCACTGAAAGCTGTTGCTAGCCAGCCGCCTTCCTTGGAAGTGCTTTTGTAGCCCTAAGAACACTGGGGCTTTGCGCTTCTCTAGCCACCTAATCTTCTGCTCATCCTCTCGCGCACTCTAAAGAGAGCTCAGGTGAGAAATTGCAAACGTCCAGCAATTGCTCAGAGATGAAAAGTGCCAGCACTGAAAGCTCTTGCTAGCCAGCACCCTTCCTTGGAAGCGCTTTCACAGGTGCAGCAACACTGGGGCTTTGCGCTTCTCTAGCCACCAAACGTCACGGTCATTCTCTTTCCGTCTCATAGACACGAGCTGAGAAATTGCAAACGTCGAGCAATTGCTCAGAGATGAAAAGTGCCAGCACTGAAAGCTGTTGCTAGCCAGCCCCCTTCCTTGGAAGCGCTTTTGTAGGCCTAAGAACACTGGGGCTCTGGGCTTCTCTAGCCACCTAATCTTCTGCTCATCCTCTCGCGCACTCTAAAGAGAGCTCAGGTGAGAAATTGCAAACATCGAGCAATTGCTCAGACATGAAAAGTGCCAGCACTGAAAGCTGTTGCTAGACAGCCGCCTTCCTTGGAAGTGCTTTTGTAGCCCTAAGAACACTGGGGCTTTGCGCTTCTCTAGCCACCTAATCTTCTGCTCATCCTCTCGCGCACTCTAAAGAGAGCTCAGGTGAGAAATTGCAAACGTCGAGCAATTGCTCAGAGATGAAAAGTGCCAGCACTGAAAGCTGTTGCTAGCCAGCACCCTTCCTTGGAAGCGCTTTCACAGGTGCAGCAACACTGGGGCTTTGCAGTTCTCTACCCACCAAACGTCACGGTCATTCTCTTTCCGTCTCGTAGACACGAGCTGAGAAATTGCAAACGTCCAGCAATTGCTCAGAGATGAAAAGTGCCAGCACTGAAAGCTGTTGCTAGCCAGCACCCTTCCTTGGAAGCGCTTTTGTAGGCCTAAGAACACTGGGGCTTTGCGCTTCTCCAGCCACCTAATCTTGTGCTCATCCTCTCGCGCACTCTAAAGAGAGCTCAGGTGAGAAATTGCAAACGTCCAGCAATTGCTCAGAGATGAAAAGTGCCAGCACTGAAAGCTGTTGCTAGCCAGCACCCTTCCTTGGAAGCGCTTTCACAGGCGCAGCAACACTGGGGCTTTGCGCTTCTCTACCCACCAAACGTCACGGTCATTCTTTTCCGTCTCGTAGACACGAGCTGAGAAATTGCAAACGTCGAGCAATTGCTCAGAGATGAAAAGTGCCAGCACTGAAAGCTGTTGCTAGCCAGCACCCTTCCTTGGAAGCGCTTTTGTAGGCCTAAGAACACTGGGGCTCTGGGCTTCTCTAGCCACCTAATCTTCTGCTCATCCTCTCGCGCACTCTAAAGAGAGCTCAGGTGAGAAATTGCAAACGTCCAGCAATTGCTCAGAGATGAAAAGTGCCAGCACTGAAAGCTCTTGCTAGCCAGCACCCTTCCTTGGAAGCGCTTTCACAGGCGCAGCAACACTGGGGCTTTGCGCTTCTCTAGCCACCAAACGTCACGGTCATTCTCTTTCCGTCTCGTAGACACGAGCTGAGAAATTGCAAACGTCCAGCAATTGCTCAGAGATGAAAAGTGCCAGCACTGAAAGCTGTTGCTAGCCAGCAGCCTTCCTTGGAAGCGCTTTTGTAGGTCTAAGAACGCTGGGGCTCTGGGCTTCTCTAGCCACCTAATCTTGTGCTCATCCTCTCGCGCAGTCTAAAGAGAGCTCAGGTGAGAAATTGCAAACGTCGAGCAATTGCTCAGAGATGAAAAGTGCCAGCACTGAAAGCTGTTGCTAGCCAGCCCCCTTCCTTGGAAGCGCTTTCACAGGCGCAGCAACACTGGGGCTTTGCGCTTCTCTACCCACCAAACGTCACGGTCATTCTCTTTCCGTCTCATAGACACGAGCTGAGAAATTGCAAATGTCCAGCAATTGCTCAGAGATGAAAAGTGCCAGCACTGAAAGCTGTTGCTAGCCAGCCCCCTTCCTTGGAAGCGCTTTTGCAGGCCTAAGAAGACTGGGGCTCTGGGCTTCTCTAGCCACCTAATCTTCTGCTCATCCTCTCGCGCACTCTAAAGAGAGCTCAGGTGAGAAATTGCAAACGTCCAGCAATTGCTCAGAGATGAAAAGTGCCAGCACTGAAAGCTGTTGCTACCCAGCACCCTTCCTTGGAAGCGCTTTCACAGGCGCAGCAACACTGGGGCTTTGCGCTTCTCTACCCACCAAACGTCATGGTCATTCTCTTTCCGTCTCCTAGACACGAGCTGAGAAATTGCAAACGTCGAGCAATTGCTCAGAGATGAAAAGTGCCAGCACTGAAAGCTGTTGCTAGCCAGCACCCTTCCTTGGAAGCGCTTTTGTAGCCCTAAGAACACTGGGGCTTTGCGCTTCTCTAGCCACCTAATCTTCTGCTCATTCTCTCGCGCACTCTAAAGGGTGCTCAGGTGAGAAATTACAAACGTCGAGCAATTGCTCAGAGATGAAAAGTGCCAGCACTGAAAGCTGTTGCTAGCCAGCACCCTTCCTTGGAAGCGCTTTCACAGGCGCAGCAACACTGGGGCTTTGCGCTTCTCTAGCCACCAAACGTCATGGTCATTCTCTTTCCGTCTCGTAGACACGAGCTGAGAAATTGCAAACGTCGAGCAATTGCTCAGAGATGAAAAGTGCCAGCACTGAAAGCTGTTGCTAGCCAGCACCCTTCCTTGGAAGCGCTTTTGTAGGCCTAAGAACACTGGGGCTCTGGGCTTCTCTAGCCACCTAATCTTCTGCTCATCCTCTCGCGTACTCTAAAGAGAGCTCAGGTGAGAAATTGCAAACGTCGAGCAATTGCTCAGAGATGAAAAGTGCCAGCACTGAAAGCTGTTGCTAGCCAGCACCCTTCCTTGGAAGCGCTTTCACAGGTGCAGCAATACTGGGGCTTTGCAGTTCTCTACCCACCAAACGTCACGGTCATTCTCTTTCCGTCTCGTAGACACGAGCTGAGAAATTGCAAACGTCCAGCAATTGCTCAGAGATGAAAAGTGCCAGCACTGAAAGCTGTTGCTAGCCAGCACCCTTCCTTGGAAGCGCTTTTGTAGGCCTAAGAACACTGGGGCTTTGCGCTTCTCTAGCCACCTAATCTTCTGCTCATCCTCTCGCGCACTCTAAAGAGAGCTCAGGTGAGAAATTGCAAACGTCGAGCAATTGCTCAGAGATGAAAAGTGCCAGCACTGAAAGCTCTTGCTAGCCAGCACCCTTCCTTGGAAGCGCTTTCACAGGTGCAGCAATACTGGGGCTTTGCAGTTCTCTACCCACCAAACGTCACAGTCATTCTCTTTCCATCTCGTAGACACGAGCTGAGAAATTGCAAACGTCCAGCAATTGCTCAGAGATGAAAAGTGCCAGCACTGAAAGCTGTTGCTAGCCAGCACCCTTCCTTGGAAGCGCTTTTGTAGCCCTAAGAACACTGGGGCTCTGGGCTTCTCTAGCCACCTAATCTTCTGCTCATTCTCTCGCGCACTCTAAAGGGTGCTCAGGTGAGAAATTACAAACGTCGAGCAATTGCTCAGAGATGAAAAGTGCCAGCACTGAAAGCTCTTGCTACCCAGCACCCTTCCTTGGAAGCGCTTTCACAGGCGCAGCAACACTGGGGCTTTGCGCTTCTCTAGCCACCAAACGTCACGGTCATTCTCTTTCCGTCTCGTAGACACGAGCTGAGAGATTGCAAACGTCGAGCAATTGCTCAGAGATGAAAAGTGCCAGCACTGAAAGCTGTTGCTAGCCAGCACCCTTCCTTGGAAGCGCTTTTGTAGGCCTAAGAACACTGGGGCTCTGGGCTTCTCTAGCCACCTAATCTTGTGCAAATCCTCTCGCGCACTCTAAAGAGAGCTCAGGTGAGAAATTGCAAACGTCCAGCAATTGCTCAGAGATGAAAAGTGCCAGCACTGAAAGCTGTTGCTAGCCAGCACCCTTCCTTGGAAGCGCTTTCACAGGCGCAGCAACACTGGGGCTTTGCGCTTCTCTAGCCACCAAACGTCACGGTCATTCTCTTTCCGTCTCGTAGACACGAGCTGAGAAATTGCAAACGTCGAGCAATTGCTCAGAGATGAAAAGTGCCAGCACTGAAAGCTGTTGCTAGCCAGCACCCTTCCTTGGAAGCGCTTTTGTAGGCCTAAGAACACTGGGGCTCTGGGCTTCTCTAGCCACCTAATCTTCTGCTCATCCTCTCGCGCACTCTAAAGAGAGCTCAGGTGAGAAATTGCAAACGTCCAGCAATTGCTCAGAGATGAAAAGTGCCAGCACTGAAAGCTGTTGCTAGCCAGCACCCTTCCTTGGAAGCGCTTTCACAGGCGCAGCAACACTGGGGCTTTGCGCTTCTCTAGCCACCAAACGTCACGGTCATTCTCTTTCCGTCTCGTAGACACGAGCTGAGAGATTGCAAACGTCGAGCAATTGCTCAGAGATGAAAAGTGCCAGCACTGAAAGCTGTTGCTAGCCAGCAGCCTTCCTTGGAAGCGCTTTTGTAGCCCTAAGAACACTGGGGCTCTGGGCTTCTCTAGCCACCTCATCTTCTGCTCATCCTCTCGCGCACTCTAAAGAGAGCTCAGGTGAGAAATTGCAAACGTCGAGCAATTGCTCAGAGATGAAAAGTGCCAGCACTGAAAGCTGTTGCTAGCCAGCACCCTTCCTTGGAAGCGCTTTCACAGGCGCAGTAACACTGGGGCTTTGCGCTTCTCTAGCCACCAAACGTCACGGTCATTCTCTTTCCGTCTCGTAGACACGAGCTGAAAAATTGCAAACGTCGAGCAATTGCTCAGAGATGAAAAGTGCCAGCACTGAAAGCTGTTGCTAGCCAGCACCCTTCCTTGGAAGCGCTTTTGCAGGCCTAAGAACAGTGGGGCTCTGGGCTTCTCTAGCCACCTAATCTTCTGCTCATCCTCTCGCGCACTCTAAAGAGAGCTCAGGTGAGAAATTGCAAACGTCGAGCAATTGCTCAGAGATGAAAAGTGCCAGCACTGAAAGCTGTTGCTAGCCAGCACCCTTCCTTGGAAGCGCTTTTGTAGGCCTAAGAACACTGGGGCTCTGGGCTTCTCTAGCCACCTAATCTTCTGCTCATTCTCTCGCGCACTCTAAAGAGAGCTCAGGTGAGAAATTGCAAACGTCGAGCAATTGCTCAGAGATGAAAAGTGCCAGCACTGAAAGCTCTTGCTAGCCAGCACCCTTCCTTGGAAGCGCTTTCACAGGCGCATTAACACTGGGGCTTTGCAGTTCTCTACCCACCAAACGTCATGGTCATTCTCTTTCCGTCTCGTAGACACGAGCTGAGAAATTGCAAACGTCGAGCAATTGCTCAGAGATGAAAAGTGCCAGCACTGAAAGCTGTTGCTAGCCAGCACCCTTCCTTGGAAGCGCTTTTGTAGGCCTAAGAACACTGGGGCTCTGGGCTTCTCTAGCCACCTAATCTTCTGCTCATCCTCTCGCGCACTCTAAAGAGAGCTCAGGTGAGAAATTGCAAATGTCCAGCAATTGCTCAGAGATGAAAAGTGCCAGCACTGAAAGCTCTTGCTAGCCAGCACCCTTCCTTGGAAGCGCTTTCACAGGCGCAGCAACACTGGGGCTTTGCGCTTCTCTAGCCACCAAACGTCACGGTCATTCTCTTTCCGTCTCGTAGACACGAGCTGAGAAATTGCAAACGTCCAGCAATTGCTCAGAGATGAAAAGTGCCAGCACTGAAAGCTGTTGCTAGCCAGCACCCTTCCTTGGAAGCGCTTTTGTAGGTCTAAGAACACTGGGGCTCTGGGCTTCTCTAGCCACCTAATCTTGTGCTCATCCTCTCGCGCACTCTAAAGAGAGCTCAGGTGAGAAATTGCAAACGTCGAGCAATTGCTCAGAGATGAAAAGTGCCAGCACTGAAAGCTGTTGCTAGCCAGCCCCCTTCCTTGGAAGCGCTTTCACAGGCGCAGCAACACTGGGGCTTTGCGCTTCTCTACCCACCAAACGTCACGGTCATTCTCTTTCCGTCTCATAGACACGAGCTGAGAAATTGCAAATGTCCAGCAATTGCTCAGAGATGAAAAGTGCCAGCACTGAAAGCTGTTGCTAGCCAGCCCCCTTCCTTGGAAGTGCTTTTGTAGCCCTAAGAACACTGGGGCTTTGCGCTTCTCTAGCCACCTAATCTTCTGCTCATCCTCTCGCGCACTCTAAAGAGAGCTCAGGTGAGAAATTGCAAACGTCCAGCAATTGCTCAGAGATGAAAAGTGCCAGCACTGAAAGCTGTTGCTAGCCAGCACCCTTCCTTGGAAGCGCTTTCACAGGTGCAGCAACACTGGGGCTTTGCGCTTCTCTAGCCACCAAACGTCACGGTCATTCTCTTTCCGTCTCGTAGACACGAGCTGAGAGATTGCAAACGTCGAGCAATTGCTCAGAGATGAAAAGTGCCAGCACTGAAAGCTGTTGCTAGCCAGCCCCCTTCCTTGGAAGCGCTTTTGTAGGCCTAAGAACACTGGGGCTCTGGGCTTCTCTAGCCACCTAATCTTCTGCTCATCCTCTCGCGCACTCTAAAGAGAGCTCAGGTGAGAAATTGCAAACGTCGAGCAATTGCTCAGAGATGAAAAGTGCCAGCACTGAAAGCTGTTGCTAGCCAGCACCCTTCCTTGGAAGCGCTTTTGTAGGCCTAAGAACACTGGGGCTCTGGGCTTCTCTAGCCACCTAATCTTCTGCTCATCCTCTCGCGCACTCAAAGGAGAGCTCAGGTGAGAAATTGCAAAGGTCGAGCAATTGCTCAGACATGAAAAGTGCCAGCACTGAAAGCTGTTGCTAGCCAGCCGCCTTCCTTGGAAGTGCTTTTGTAGCCCTAAGAACACTGGGGCTTTGCGCTTCTCTAGCCACCTAATCTTCTGCTCATCCTCTCGCGCACTCTAAAGAGAGCTCAGGTGAGAAATTGCAAACATCGAGCAATTGCTCAGAGATGAAAAGTGCCAGCACTGAAAGCTCTTGCTAGCCAGCACCCTTCCTTGGAAGCGCTTTCACAGGTGCAGCAACACTGGGGCTTTGCGCTTCTCTAGCCACCAAACGTCACGGTCATTCTCTTTCCGTCTCGTAGACACGAGCTGAGAAATTGCAAACGTCGAGCAATTGCTCAGAGATGAAAAGTGCCAGCACTGAAAGCTGTTGCTAGCCAGCAGCCTTCCTTGGAAGCGCTTTTGCAGGCCTAAGAACACTGGGGCTCTGGGCTTCTCTAGCCACCTAATCTTGTGCTCATCCTCTCGCGCACTCTAAAGAGAGCTCAGGTGAGAAATTGCAAACGTCCAGCAATTGCTCAGAGATGAAAAGTGCCAGCACTGAAAGCTCTTGCTAGCCAGCACCCTTCCTTGGAAGCGCTTTCACAGGCGCAGCAACACTGGGGCTTTGCGCTTCTCTAGCCACCAAACGTCACGGTCATTCTCTTTCCGTCTCGTAGACACGAGCTGAGAAATTGCAAACGTCGAGCAATTGCTCAGAGATGAAAAGTGCCAGCACTGAAAGCTGTTGCTAGCCAGCACCCTTCCTTGGAAGCGCTTTTGTAGGCCTAAGAACACTGGGGCTCTGGGCTTCTCTAGCCACCTAATCTTCTGCTCATCCTCTCGCGCACTCTAAAGAGAGCTCAGGTGAGAAATTGCAAACGTCGAGCAATTGCTCAGAGATGAAAAGTGCCAGCACTGAAAGCTGTTGCTAGCCAGCACCCTTCCTTGGAAGCGCTTTCACAGGTGCAGCAACACTGGGGCTTTGCGCTTCTCTAGCCACCAAACGTCACGGTCATTCTCTTTCCGTCTCATAGACACGAGCTGAGAAATTGCAAACGTCGAGCAATTGCTCAGAGATGAAAAGTGCCAGCACTGAAAGCTGTTGCTAGCCAGCACCCTTCCTTGGAAGCGCTTTTGTAGGCCTAAGAACACTGGGGCTCTGGGCTTCTCTAGCCACCTAATCTTGTGCTCATCCTCTCGCGCACTCTAAAGAGAGCTCAGGTGAGAAATTGCAAACATCGAGCAATTGCTCAGAGATGAAAAGTGCCAGCACTGAAAGCTGTTGCTAGCCAGCACCCTTCCTTGGAAGCGCTTTTGTAGGCCTAAGAACACTGGGGCTCTGGGCTTCTCTAGCCACCTAATCTTGTGCTCATCCTCTCGCGCACTCAAAGGAGAGCTCAGGTGAGAAATTGCAAAGGTCGAGCAATTGCTCAGACATGAAAAGTGCCAGCACTGAAAGCTGTTGCTAGCCAGCACCCTTCCTTGGAAGCGCTTTCACAGGCGCAGCAACACTGGGGCTTTGCGCTTCTCTACCCACCAAACGTCACGGTCATTCTCTTTCCGTCTCATAGACACGAGCTGAGAAATTGCAAATGTCCAGCAATTGCTCAGAGATGAAAAGTGCCAGCACTGAAAGCTGTTGCTAGCCAGCCGCCTTCCTTGGAAGTGCTTTTGTAGGCCTAAGAACACTGGGGCTCTGGGCTTCTCTAGCCACCTAATCTTCTGCTCATCCTCTCGCGCACTCAAAGGAGAGCTCAGGTGAGAAATTGCAAACGTCGAGCAATTGCTCAGAGATGAAAAGTGCCAGCACTGAAAGCTGTTGCTAGCCAGCACCCTTCCTTGGAAGCGCTTTCACAGGCGCAGTAACACTGGGGCTTTGCGCTTCTCTAGCCACCAAACGTCATGGTCATTCTCTTTCCGTCTCGTAGACACGAGCTGAGAAATTGCAAACGTCCAGCAATTGCTCAGAGATGAAAAGTGCCAGCACTGAAAGCTGTTGCTAGCCAGCACCCTTCCTTGGAAGCACTTTCACAGGCGCAGCAACACTGGGGCTTTGCGCTTCTCTAGCCACCAAACGTCACGGTCATTCTCTTTCCGTCTCGTAGACACGAGCTGAGAAATTGCAAATGTCGAGCAATTGCTCAGAGATGAAAAGTGCCAGCACTGAAAGCTGTTGCTAGCCAGCACCCTTCCTTGGAAGCGCTTTCACAGGCGCAGCAACACTGGGGCTTTGCGCTTCTCTAGCCACCAAACGTCACGGTCATTCTCTTTCCGTCTCGTAGACACGAGCTGAGAGATTGCAAACGTCGAGCAATTGCTCAGAGATGAAAAGTGCCAGCACTGAAAGCTGTTGCTAGCCAGCACCCTTCCTTGGAAGCGCTTTTGTAGGCCTTAGAACACTGGGGCTCTGGGCTTCTCTAGCCACCTAATCTTCTGCTCATCCTCTCGCGCACTCTAAAGGGTGCTCAGGTGAGAAATTACAAACGTCGAGCAATTGCTCAGAGATGAAAAATGCCAGCACTGAAAGCTGTTGCTAGCCAGCCCCCTTCCTTGGAAGCGCTTTCACAGGTGCAGCAACACTGGGGCTTTGCGCTTCTCTAGCCACCAAACGTCACGGTCATTCTCTTTCCGTCTCGTAGACACGAGCTGAGAAATTGCAAACGTCGAGCAATTGCTCAGAGATGAAAATTGCCAGCACTGAAAGCTGTTGCTAGCCAGCACCCTTCCTTGGAAGCGCTTTTGTAGGCCTAAGAACACTGGGGCTCTGGGCTTCTCTAGCCACCTAATCTTCTGCTCATTCTCTCGCGCACTCTAAAGGGTGCTCAGGTGAGAAATTGCAAACGTCGAGCAATTGCTCAGAGATGAAAAGTGCCAGCACTGAAAGCTCTTGCTAGCCAGCCCCCTTCCTTGGAAGCGCTTTCACAGGCGCAGCAACACTGGGGCTTTGCGCTTCTCTAGCCACCAAACGTCACGGTCATTCTCTTTCCGTCTCATAGACACGAGCTGAGAAATTGCAAATGTCCAGCAATTGCTCAGAGATGAAAAGTGCCAGCACTGAAAGCTGTTGCTAGCCAGCCCCCTTCCTTGGAAGTGCTTTTGTAGGCCTAAGAACACTGGGGCTTTGCGCTTCTCTAGCCACCTAATCTTCTGCTCATCCTCTCGCGCACTCTAAAGAGAGCTCAGGTGAGAAATTGCAAACGTCGAGCAATTGCTCAGAGATGAAAAGTGCCAGCACTGAAAGCTGTTGCTAGCCAGCACCCTTCCTTGGAAGCGCTTTCACAGGTGAAGCAACACTGGGGCTTTGCGCTTCTCTAGCCACCAAACGTCACAGTAATTCTCTTTCCGTCTCGTAGACACGAGCTGAGAAATTGCAAACGTCGAGCAATTGCTCAGAGATGAAAAGTGCCAGCACTGAAAGCTGTTGCTAGCCAGCCCCCTTCCTTGGAAGCGCTTTCACAGGTGCAGTAACACTGGGGCTTTGCGCTTCTCTACCCACCAAACGTCACGGTCATTCTCTTTCCGTCTCGTAGACACGAGCTGAGAAATTGCAAACGTCGAGCAATTGCTCAGAGATGAAAAGTGCCAGCACTGAAAGCTGTTGCTAGCCAGCACCCTTCCTTGGAAGCGCTTTTGTAGGCCTAAGAACACTGGGGCTCTGGGCTTCTCTAGCCACCTAATCTTCTGCTCATCCTCTCGCGCACTCTAAAGAGAGCTCAGGTGAGAAATTGGAAACGTCCAGCAATTGCTCAGAGATGAAAAGTGCCAGCACTGAAAGCTGTTGCTAGCCAGCACCCTTCCTTGGAAGCGCTTTCACAGGCGCAGCAACACTGGGGCTTTGCGCTTCTCTAGCCACCAAACGTCACGGTCATTCTCTTTCCGTCTCGTAGACACGAGCTGAGAGATTGCAAACGTCGAGCAATTGCTCAGAGATGAAAAGTGCCAGCACTGAAAGCTGTTGCTAGCCAGCACCCTTCCTTGGAAGCGCTTTTGTAGGCCTTAGAACACTGGGGCTCTGGGCTTCTCTAGCCACCTAATCTTCTGCTCATCCTCTCGCGCACTCTAAAGGGTGCTCAGGTGAGAAATTACAAACGTCGAGCAATTGCTCAGAGATGAAAAATGCCAGCACTGAAAGCTGTTGCTAGCCAGCCCCCTTCCTTGGAAGCGCTTTCACAGGTGCAGCAACACTGGGGCTTTGCGCTTCTCTAGCCACCAAACGTCACGGTCATTCTCTTTCCGTCTCGTAGACACGAGCTGAGAAATTGCAAACGTCCAGCAATTGCTCAGAGATGAAAAGTGCCAGCACTGAAAGCTCTTGCTAGCCAGCACCCTTCCTTGGAAGCGCTTTTGTAGGCCTAAGAACAGTGGGGCTCTGGGCTTCTCTAGCCACCTAATCTTCTGCTCATCCTCTCGCGCACTCTAAAGAGAGCTCAGGTGAGAAATTGCAAATGTCCAGCAATTGCTCAGAGATGAAAAGTGCCAGCACTGAAAGCTGTTGCTAGCCAGCCCCCTTCCTTGGAAGCGCTTTCACAGGCGCAGCAACACTGGGGCTTTGCGCTTCTCTACCCACCAAACGTCACGGTCATTCTCTTTCCGTCTCGTAGACACGAGCTGAGAAATTGCAAACGTCGAGCAATTGCTCAGAGATGAAAAGTGCCAGCACTGAAAGCTGTTGCTAGCCAGCAGCCTTCCTTGGAAGCGCTTTTGTAGGCCTAAGAACACTGGGGCTCTGGGCTTCTCTAGCCACCTAATCTTCTGCTCATTCTCTCGCGCACTCTAAAGGGTGCTCAGGTGAGAAATTGCAAACGTCGAGCAATTGCTCAGAGATGAAAAGTGCCAGCACTGAAAGCTCTTGCTAGCCAGCCCCCTTCCTTGGAAGCGCTTTCACAGGCGCAGCAACACTGGGGCTTTGCGCTTCTCTAGCCACCAAACGTCACGGTCATTCTCTTTCCGTCTCATAGACACGAGCTGAGAAATTGCAAATGTCCAGCAATTGCTCAGAGATGAAAAGTGCCAGCACTGAAAGCTGTTGCTAGCCAGCCCCCTTCCTTGGAAGTGCTTTTGTAGGCCTAAGAACACTGGGGCTTTGCGCTTCTCTAGCCACCTAATCTTCTGCTCATCCTCTCGCGCACTCTAAAGAGAGCTCAGGTGAGAAATTGCAAACGTCGAGCAATTGCTCAGAGATGAAAAGTGCCAGCACTGAAAGCTGTTGCTAGCCAGCACCCTTCCTTGGAAGCGCTTTCACAGGTGAAGCAACACTGGGGCTTTGCGCTTCTCTAGCCACCAAACGTCACAGTAATTCTCTTTCCGTCTCGTAGACACGAGCTGAGAAATTGCAAACGTCGAGCAATTGCTCAGAGATGAAAAGTGCCAGCACTGAAAGCTGTTGCTAGCCAGCCCCCTTCCTTGGAAGCGCTTTCACAGGTGCAGTAACACTGGGGCTTTGCGCTTCTCTACCCACCAAACGTCACGGTCATTCTCTTTCCGTCTCGTAGACACGAGCTGAGAAATTGCAAACGTCGAGCAATTGCTCAGAGATGAAAAGTGCCAGCACTGAAAGCTGTTGCTAGCCAGCACCCTTCCTTGGAAGCGCTTTTGTAGGCCTAAGAACACTGGGGCTCTGGGCTTCTCTAGCCACCTAATCTTCTGCTCATCCTCTCGCGCACTCTAAAGAGAGCTCAGGTGAGAAATTGGAAACGTCCAGCAATTGCTCAGAGATGAAAAGTGCCAGCACTGAAAGCTGTTGCTAGCCAGCACCCTTCCTTGGAAGCGCTTTCACAGGCGCAGCAACACTGGGGCTTTGCGCTTCTCTAGCCACCAAACGTCACGGTCATTCTCTTTCCGTCTCGTAGACACGAGCTGAGAGATTGCAAACGTCGAGCAATTGCTCAGAGATGAAAAGTGCCAGCACTGAAAGCTGTTGCTAGCCAGCACCCTTCCTTGGAAGCGCTTTTGTAGGCCTTAGAACACTGGGGCTCTGGGCTTCTCTAGCCACCTAATCTTCTGCTCATCCTCTCGCGCACTCTAAAGGGTGCTCAGGTGAGAAATTACAAACGTCGAGCAATTGCTCAGAGATGAAAAATGCCAGCACTGAAAGCTGTTGCTAGCCAGCCCCCTTCCTTGGAAGCGCTTTCACAGGTGCAGCAACACTGGGGCTTTGCGCTTCTCTAGCCACCAAACGTCACGGTCATTCTCTTTCCGTCTCGTAGACACGAGCTGAGAGATTGCAAACGTCGAGCAATTGCTCAGAGATGAAAAGTGCCAGCACTGAAAGCTGTTGCTAGCCAGCACCCTTCCTTGGAAGCGCTTTTGTAGGCCTAAGAACACTGGGGCTCTGGGCTTCTCTAGCCACCTAATCTTCTGCTCATCCTCTCGCGCACTCTAAAGAGAGCTCAGGTGAGAAATTGCAAATGTCCAGCAATTGCTCAGAGATGAAAAGTGCCAGCACTGAAAGCTGTTGCTAGCCAGCAGCCTTCCTTGGAATCGCTTTCACAGGTGCAGCAATACTGGGGCTTTGCAGTTCTCTACCCACCAAACGTCACCGTCATTCTCTTTCCGTCTCGTAGACACGAGCTGAGAAATTGCAAACGTCCAGCAATTGCTCAGAGATGAAAAGTGCCAGCACTGAAAGCTGTTGCTAGCCAGCACCCTTCCTTGGAAGCGCTTTTGTAGGCCTAAGAACACTGGGGCTTTGCGCTTCTCTAGCCACCTAATCTTCTGCTCATCCTCTCGCGCACTCTAAAGAGAGCTCAGGTGAGAAATTGCAAACGTCGAGCAATTGCTCAGAGATGAAAAGTGCCAGCACTGAAAGCTCTTGCTAGCCAGCACCCTTCCTTGGAAGCGCTTTCACAGGCGCAGCAACACTGGGGCTTTGCAGTTCTCTACCCACCAAACGTCACGGTCATTCTCTTTCCGTCTCGTAGACACGAGCTGAGAAATTGCAAACGTCGAGCAATTGCTCAGAGATGAAAAGTGCCAGCACTGAAAGCTGTTGCTAGCCAGCAGCCTTCCTTGGAAGCGCTTTTGTAGGCCTAAGAACAGTGGGGCTCTGGGCTTCTCTAGCCACCTAATCTTGTGCTCATCCTCTCGCGCAGTCTAAAGAGAGCTCAGGTGAGAAATTGCAAACGTCGAGCAATTGCTCAGAGATGAAAAGTGCCAGCACTGAAAGCTCTTGCTAGCCAGCCCCCTTCCTTGGAAGCGCTTTCACAGGCGCAGCAACACTGGGGCTTTGCGCTTCTCTAGCCACCAAACGTCACGGTCATTCTCTTTCCGTCTCATAGACACGAGCTGAGAAATTGCAAATGTCCAGCAATTGCTCAGAGCTGAAAAGTGCCAGCACTGAAAGCTGTTGCTAGCCAGCCCCCTTCCTTGGAAGTGCTTTTGTAGGCCTAAGAACACTGGGGCTTTGCGCTTCTCTAGCCACCTAATCTTCTGCTCATCCTCTCGCGCACTCTAAAGAGAGCTCAGGTGAGAAATTGCAAACGTCGAGCAATTGCTCAGAGAGGAAAAGTGCCAGCACTGAAAGCTGTTGCTAGCCAGCACCCTTCCTTGGAAGCGCTTTTGTAGGCCTAAGAACACTGGGGCTCTGGGCTTCTCTAGCCACCTAATCTTCTGCTCATCCTCTCGTGCACTCTAAAGGGAGCTCAGGTGAGAAATTGCAAACGTCGAGCAATTGCTCAGAGATGAAAAGTGCCAGCACTGAAAGCTGTTGCTAGCCAGCACCCTTCCTTGGAAGCGCTTTCACAGGCGCAGCAACACTGGGGCTTTGCGCTTCTCTAGCCACCAAACGTCACGGTCCTTCTCTTTCCGTCTCGTAGACACGAGCTGAGAAATTGCAAACGTCGAGCAATTGCTCAGAGATGAAAAGTGCCAGCACTGAAAGCTGTTGCTAGCCAGCACCCTTCCTTGGAAGCGCTTTTGCAGGCCTAAGAACACTGGGGCTCTGGGCTTCTCTAGCCACCTAATCTTCTGCTCATCCTCTCGCGCACTCAAAGGAGAGCTCAGGTGAGAAATTGCAAACGTCGAGCAATTGCTCAGAGATGAAAAGTGCCAGCACTGAAAGCTGTTGCTAGCCAGCACCCTTCCTTGGAAGCGCTTTCACAGGCGCAGCAACACTGGGGCTTTGCGCTTCTCTAGCCACCAAACGTCACGGTCATTCTCTTTCCGTCTCGTAGACACGAGCTGAGAAATTGCAAATGTCCAGCAATTGCTCAGAGATGAAAAGTGCCAGCACTGAAAGCTGTTGCTAGCCAGCCCCCTTCCTTGGAAGTGCTTTTGTAGGCCTAAGAACACTGGGGCTTTGCGCTTCTCTAGCCACCTAATCTTCTGCTCATCCTCTCGCGCACTCTAAAGAGAGCTCAGGTGAGAAATTGCAAACGTCGAGCAATTGCTCAGAGATGAAAAGTGCCAGCACTGAAAGCTGTTGCTAGCCAGCACCCTTCCTTGGAAGCGCTTTCACAGGTGAAGCAACACTGGGGCTTTGCGCTTCTCTAGCCACCAAACGTCACAGTCATTCTCTTTCCGTCTCGTAGACACGAGCTGAGAAATTGCAAACGTCGAGCAATTGCTCAGAGATGAAAAGTGCCAGCACTGAAAGCTGTTGCTAGCCAGCCCCCTTCCTTGGAAGCGCTTTCACAGGTGCAGTAACACTGGGGCTTTGCGCTTCTCTAGCCACCAAACGTCACGGTCATTCTCTTTCCGTCTCGTAGACACGAGCTGAGAAATTGCAAACGTCGAGCAATTGCTCAGAGATGAAAAGTGCCAGCACTGAAAGCTGTTGCTAGCCAGCACCCTTCCTTGGAAGCGCTTTTGTAGGCCTAAGAACACTGGGGCTCTGGGCTTCTCTAGCCACCTAATCTTCTGCTCATCCTCTCGCGCACTCTAAAGAGAGCTCAGGTGAGAAATTGGAAACGTCCAGCAATTGCTCAGAGATGAAAAGTGCCAGCACTGAAAGCTGTTGCTAGCCAGCACCCTTCCTTGGAAGCGCTTTCACAGGCGCAGCAACACTGGGGCTTTGCGCTTCTCTACCCACCAAACGTCATGGTCCTTCTCTTTCCGTCTCGTAGACACGAGCTGAGAAATTGCAAACGTCCAGCAATTGCTCAGAGATGAAAAGTGCCAGCACTGAAAGCTGTTGCTAGCCAGCACCCTTCCTTGGAAGCGCTTTCACAGGCGCAGCAACACTGGGGCTTTGCGCTTCTCTACCCACCAAACGTCACGGTCCTTCTCTTTCCGTCTCGTAGACACGAGCTGAGAAATTGCAAACGTCCAGCAATTGCTCAGAGATGAAAAGTGCCAGCACTGAAAGCTGTTGCTAGCCAGCACCCTTCCTTGGAAGCACTTTCACAGGCGCAGCAACACTGGGGCTTTGCGCTTCTCTAGCCACCAAACGTCACGGTCATTCTCTTTCCGTCTCGTAGACACAAGCTGAGAAATTGCAAATGTCGAGCAATTGCTCAGAGATGAAAAGTGCCAGCACTGAAAGCTGTTGCTAGCCAGCAGCCTTCCTTGGAAGCGCTTTCACAGGCGCAGCAACACTGGGGCTTTGCGCTTCTCTAGCCACCAAACGTCACGGTCATTCTCTTTCCGTCTCGTAGACACGAGCTGAGAGATTGCAAACGTCGAGCAATTGCTCAGAGATGAAAAGTGCCAGCACTGAAAGCTGTTGCTAGCCAGCACCCTTCCTTGGAAGCGCTTTTGTAGGCCTTAGAACACTGGGGCTCTGGGCTTCTCTAGCCACCTAATCTTCTGCTCATTCTCTCGCGCACTCTAAAGAGAGCTCAGGTGAGAAATTACAAACGTCGAGCAATTGCTCAGAGATGAAAAATGCCAGCACTGAAAGCTGTTGCTAGCCAGCACCCTTCCTTGGAAGCGCTTTCACAGGTGCAGCAACACTGGGGCTTTGCGCTTCTCTAGCCACCAAACGTCACGGTCATTCTCTTTCCGTCTCGTAGACACGAGCTGAGAGATTGCAAACGTCGAGCAATTGCTCAGAGATGAAAAGTGCCAGCACTGAAAGCTGTTGCTAGCCAGCACCCTTCCTTGGAAGCGCTTTTGTAGGCCTAAGAACACTGGGGCTCTGGGCTTCTCTAGCCACCTAATCTTGTGCTCATCCTCTCGCGCACTCTAAAGAGAGCTCAGGTGAGAAATTGCAAATGTCCAGCAATTGCTCAGAGATGAAAAGTGCCAGCACTGAAAGCTGTTGCTAGCCAGCACCCTTCCTTGGAAGCGCTTTCACAGGCGCAGCAACACTGGGGCTTTGCGCTTCTCTAGCCACCAAACGTCACGGTCATTCTCTTTCCGTCTCGTAGACACGAGCTGAGAGATTGCAAACGTCGAGCAATTGCTCAGAGATGAAAAGTGCCAGCACTGAAAGCTGTTGCTAGCCAGCACCCTTCCTTGGAAGCGCTTTTGTAGGCCTAAGAACACTGGGGCTCTGGGCTTCTCTAGCCACCTAATCTTGTGCTCATCCTCTCGCGCACTCTAAAGAGAGCTCAGGTGAGAAATTGCAAAGGTCGAGCAATTGCTCAGAGATGAAAAGTGCCAGCACTGAAAGCTGTTGCTAGCCAGCAGCCTTCCTTGGAATCGCTTTCACAGGTGCAGCAATACTGGGGCTTTGCAGTTCTCTACCCACCAAACGTCACCGTCATTCTCTTTCCGTCTCGTAGACACGAGCTGAGAAATTGCAAACGTCGAGCAATTGCTCAGAGATGAAAAGTGCCAGCACTGAAAGCTCTTGCTAGCCAGCACCCTTCCTTGGAAGCGCTTTTGTAGGCCTAAGAACACTGGGGCTTTGCGCTTCTCTAGCCACCTAATCTTCTGCTCATCCTCTCGCGCACTCTAAAGAGAGCTCAGGTGAGAAATTGCAAACGTCGAGCAATTGCTCAGAGATGAAAAGTGCCAGCACTGAAAGCTGTTGCTAGCCAGCACCCTTCCTTGGAAGCGCTTTCACAGGCGCAGCAACACTGGGGCTTTGCGCTTCTCTAGCCACCAAACGTCACAGTCATTCTCTTTCCGTCTCGTAGACACGAGCTGAGAAATTGCAAACGTCCAGCAATTGCTCAGAGATGAAAAGTGCCAGCACTGAAAGCTGTTGCTAGCCAGCACCCTTCCTTGGAAGCGCTTTTGTAGGCCTAAGAACACTGGGGCTCTGGGCTTCTCTAGCCACCTAATCTTGTGCTCATTCTCTCGCGCACTCTAAAGGGTGCTCAGGTGAGAAATTACAAACGTCGAGCAATTGCTCAGAGATGAAAAGTGCCAGCACTGAAAGCTCTTGCTACCCAGCACCCTTCCTTGGAAGCGCTTTCACAGGCGCAGCAACACTGGGGCTTTGCGCTTCTCTAGCCACCAAACGTCACGGTCATTCTCTTTCCGTCTCGTAGACACGAGCTGAGAGATTGCAAACGTCGAGCAATTGCTCAGAGATGAAAAGTGCCAGCACTGAAAGCTGTTGCTAGCCAGCACCCTTCCTTGGAAGCGCTTTTGTAGGCCTAAGAACACTGGGGCTCTGGGCTTCTCTAGCCACCTAATCTTGTGCTCATCCTCTCGCGCACTCTAAAGAGAGCTCAGGTGAGAAATTGCAAATGTCCAGCAATTGCTCAGAGATGAAAAGTGCCAGCACTGAAAGCTGTTGCTAGCCAGCAGCCTTCCTTGGAAGCGCTTTTGTAGCCCTAAGAACACTGGGGCTCTGGGCTTCTCTAGCCACCTAATCTTGTGCTCATCCTCTCGCGCAGTCTAAAGAGAGCTCAGGTGAGAAATTGCAAACGTCGAGCAATTGCTCAGAGATGAAAAGTGCCAGCACTGAAAGCTGTTGCTAGCCAGCACCCTTCCTTGGAAGCGCTTTCACAGGCGCAGTAACACTGGGGCTTTGCGCTTCTCTAGCCACCAAACGTCATGGTCATTCTCTTTCCGTCTCGTAGACACGAGCTGAGAAATTGCAAACGTCGAGCAATTGCTCAGAGATGAAAAGTGCCAGCACTGAAAGCTGTTGCTAGCCAGCACCCTTCCTTGGAAGCGCTTTTGCAGGCCTAAGAACACTGGGGCTCTGGGCTTCTCTAGCCACCTAATCTTCTGCTCATCCTCTCGCCCACTCTAAAGAGAGCTCAGGTGAGAAATTGCAAACGTCGAGCAATTGCTCAGAGATGAAAAGTGCCAGCACTGAAAGCTCTTGCTAGCCAGCACCCTTCCTTGGAAGCGCTTTTGTAGGCCTAAGAACACTGGGGCTCTGGGCTTCTCTAGCCACCTAATCTTCTGCTCATCCTCTCGCGCACTCTAAAGAGAGCTCAGGTGAGAAATTGCAAACGTCGAGCAATTGCTCAGAGATGAAAAGTGCCAGCACTGAAAGCTGTTGCTAGCCAGCACCCTTCCTTGGAAGCGCTTTCACAGGTGCAGCAACACTGGGGCTTTGCGATTCTCTAGCCACCAAACGTCACGGTCCTTCTCTTTCCGTCTCGTAGACACGAGCTGAGAAATTGCAAACGTCCAGCAATTGCTCAGAGATGAAAAGTGCCAGCACTGAAAGCTGTTGCTAGCCAGCACCCTTCCTTGGAAGCGCTTTCACAGGCGCAGTAACACTGGGGCTTTGCGCTTCTCTAGCCACCAAACGTCATGGTCATTCTCTTTCCGTCTCGTAGACACGAGCTGAGAAATTGCAAACGTCGAGCAATTGCTCAGAGATGAAAAGTGCCAGCACTGAAAGCTGTTGCTAGCCAGCACCCTTCCTTGGAAGCGCTTTTGTAGGCCTAAGAACAGTGGGGCTCTGGGCTTCTCTAGCCACCTAATCTTGTGCTCATCCTCTCGCGCAGTCTAAAGAGAGCTCAGGTGAGAAATTGCAAACGTCGAGCAATTGCTCAGAGATGAAAAGTGCCAGCACTGAAAGCTCTTGCTAGCCAGCCCCCTTCCTTGGAAGCGCTTTCACAGGCGCAGCAACACTGGGGCTTTGCGCTTCTCTAGCCACCAAACGTCACGGTCATTCTCTTTCCGTCTCATAGACACGAGCTGAGAAATTGCAAATGTCCAGCAATTGCTCAGAGCTGAAAAGTGCCAGCACTGAAAGCTGTTGCTAGCCAGCCCCCTTCCTTGGAAGTGCTTTTGTAGGCCTAAGAACACTGGGGCTTTGCGCTTCTCTAGCCACCTAATCTTCTGCTCATCCTCTCGCGCACTCTAAAGAGAGCTCAGGTGAGAAATTGCAAACGTCGAGCAATTGCTCAGAGATGAAAAGTGCCAGCACTGAAAGCTGTTGCTAGCCAGCAGCCTTCCTTGGAAGCGCTTTTGTAGGCCTAAGAACACTGGGGCTCTGGGCTTCTCTAGCCACCTAATCTTCTGCTCATCCTCTCGTGCACTCTAAAGGGAGCTCAGGTGAGAAATTGCAAACGTCGAGCAATTGCTCAGAGATGAAAAGTGCCAGCACTGAAAGCTCTTGCTAGCCAGCCCCCTTCCTTGGAAGCGCTTTCACAGGCGCAGCAACACTGGGGCTTTGCGCTTCTCTAGCCACCAAACGTCACGGTCATTCTCTTTCCGTCTCGTAGACACGAGCTGAGAAATTGCAAACGTCGAGCAATTGCTCAGAGATGAAAAGTGCCAGCACTGAAAGCTGTTGCTAGCCAGCAGCCTTCCTTGGAAGCGCTTTTGTAGGCCTAAGAACACTGGGGCTCTGGGCTTCTCTAGCCACCTAATCTTCTGCTCATCCTCTCGCGCACTCAAAGGAGAGCTCAGGTGAGAAATTGCAAACGTCGAGCAATTGCTCAGAGATGAAAAGTGCCAGCACTGAAAGCTGTTGCTAGCCAGCACCCTTCCTTGGAAGCGCTTTCACAGGCGCAGCAACACTGGGGCTTTGCGCTTCTCTACCCACCAAACGTCACGGTCCTTCTCTTTCCGTCTCGTAGACACGAGCTGAGAAATTGCAAACGTCCAGCAATTGCTCAGAGATGAAAAGTGCCAGCACTGAAAGCTGTTGCTAGCCAGCACCCTTCCTTGGAAGCACTTTCACAGGCGCAGCAACACTGGGGCTTTGCGCTTCTCTAGCCACCAAACGTCACGGTCATTCTCTTTCCGTCTCGTAGACACAAGCTGAGAAATTGCAAATGTCGAGCAATTGCTCAGAGATGAAAAGTGCCAGCACTGAAAGCTGTTGCTAGCCAGCACCCTTCCTTGGAAGCGCTTTCACAGGCGCAGCAACACTGGGGCTTTGCGCTTCTCTAGCCACCAAACGTCACGGTCATTCTCTTTCCGTCTCGTAGACACGAGCTGAGAGATTGCAAACGTCGAGCAATTGCTCAGAGATGAAAAGTGCCAGCACTGAAAGCTGTTGCTAGCCAGCACCCTTCCTTGGAAGCGCTTTTGTAGGCCTTAGAACACTGGGGCTCTGGGCTTCTCTAGCCACCTAATCTTCTGCTCATTCTCTCGCGCACTCTAAAGAGAGCTCAGGTGAGAAATTACAAACGTCGAGCAATTGCTCAGAGATGAAAAATGCCAGCACTGAAAGCTGTTGCTAGCCAGCACCCTTCCTTGGAAGCGCTTTCACAGGTGCAGCAACACTGGGGCTTTGCGCTTCTCTAGCCACCAAACGTCACGGTCATTCTCTTTCCGTCTCGTAGACACGAGCTGAGAGATTGCAAACGTCGAGCAATTGCTCAGAGATGAAAAGTGCCAGCACTGAAAGCTGTTGCTAGCCAGCACCCTTCCTTGGAAGCGCTTTTGTAGGCCTAAGAACACTGGGGCTCTGGGCTTCTCTAGCCACCTAATCTTGTGCTCATCCTCTCGCGCACTCTAAAGAGAGCTCAGGTGAGAAATTGCAAATGTCCAGCAATTGCTCAGAGATGAAAAGTGCCAGCACTGAAAGCTGTTGCTAGCCAGCACCCTTCCTTGGAAGCGCTTTCACAGGTGCAGCAATACTGGGGCTTTGCGCTTCTCTAGCCACCAAACGTCACGGTCCTTCTCTTTCCGTCTCGTAGACACGAGCTGAGAAATTGCAAACGTCGAGCAATTGCTCAGAGATGAAAAGTGCCAGCACTGAAAGCTCTTGCTAGCCAGCACCCTTCCTTGGAAGCGCTTTTGTAGGCCTAAGAACACTGGGGCTTTGCGCTTCTCTAGCCACCTAATCTTCTGCTCATCCTCTCGCGCACTCTAAAGAGAGCTCAGGTGAGAAATTGCAAACGTCGAGCAATTGCTCAGAGATGAAAAGTGCCAGCACTGAAAGCTGTTGCTAGCCAGCACCCTTCCTTGGAAGCGCTTTCACAGGCGCAGCAACACTGGGGCTTTGCGCTTCTCTAGCCACCAAACGTCACAGTCATTCTCTTTCCGTCTCGTAGACACGAGCTGAGAAATTGCAAACGTCCAGCAATTGCTCAGAGATGAAAAGTGCCAGCACTGAAAGCTGTTGCTAGCCAGCACCCTTCCTTGGAAGCGCTTTTGTAGGCCTAAGAACACTGGGGCTCTGGGCTTCTCTAGCCACCTAATCTTGTGCTCATTCTCTCGCGCACTCTAAAGGGTGCTCAGGTGAGAAATTACAAACGTCGAGCAATTGCTCAGAGATGAAAAGTGCCAGCACTGAAAGCTCTTGCTAGCCAGCACCCTTCCTTGGAAGCGCTTTCACAGGCGCAGCAACACTGGGGCTTTGCGCTTCTCTAGCCACCAAACGTCACGGTCATTCTCTTTCCGTCTCGTAGACACGAGCTGAGAGATTGCAAACGTCGAGCAATTGCTCAGAGATGAAAAGTGCCAGCACTGAAAGCTGTTGCTAGCCAGCACCCTTCCTTGGAAGCGCTTTTGTAGGCCTAAGAACACTGGGGCTCTGGGCTTCTCTAGCCACCTAATCTTGTGCTCATCCTCTCGCGCACTCTAAAGAGAGCTCAGGTGAGAAATTGCAAATGTCCAGCAATTGCTCAGAGATGAAAAGTGCCAGCACTGAAAGCTGTTGCTAGCCAGCACCCTTCCTTGGAAGCGCTTTTGTAGCCCTAAGAACACTGGGGCTCTGGGCTTCTCTAGCCACCTAATCTTGTGCTCATCCTCTCGCGCAGTCTAAAGAGAGCTCAGGTGAGAAATTGCAAACGTCGAGCAATTGCTCAGAGATGAAAAGTGCCAGCACTGAAAGCTGTTGCTAGCCAGCACCCTTCCTTGGAAGCGCTTTCACAGGCGCAGTAACACTGGGGCTTTGCGCTTCTCTAGCCACCAAACGTCATGGTCATTCTCTTTCCGTCTCGTAGACACGAGCTGAGAAATTGCAAACGTCGAGCAATTGCTCAGAGATGAAAAGTGCCAGCACTGAAAGCTGTTGCTAGCCAGCACCCTTCCTTGGAAGCGCTTTTGCAGGCCTAAGAACACTGGGGCTCTGGGCTTCTCTAGCCACCTAATCTTCTGCTCATCCTCTCGCCCACTCTAAAGAGAGCTCAGGTGAGAAATTGCAAACGTCGAGCAATTGCTCAGAGATGAAAAGTGCCAGCACTGAAAGCTGTTGCTAGCCAGCACCCTTCCTTGGAAGCGCTTTTGTAGGCCTAAGAACACTGGGGCTCTGGGCTTCTCTAGCCACCTAATCTTCTGCTCATCCTCTCGCGCACTCTAAAGAGAGCTCAGGTGAGAAATTGCAAACGTCGAGCAATTGCTCAGAGATGAAAAGTGCCAGCACTGAAAGCTGTTGCTAGCCAGCACCCTTCCTTGGAAGCGCTTTCACAGGTGCAGCAACACTGGGGCTTTGCGATTCTCTAGCCACCAAACGTCACGGTCCTTCTCTTTCCGTCTCGTAGACACGAGCTGAGAAATTGCAAACGTCCAGCAATTGCTCAGAGATGAAAAGTGCCAGCACTGAAAGCTGTTGCTAGCCAGCACCCTTCCTTGGAAGCGCTTTCACAGGCGCAGTAACACTGGGGCTTTGCGCTTCTCTAGCCACCAAACGTCATGGTCATTCTCTTTCCGTCTCGTAGACACGAGCTGAGAAATTGCAAACGTCGAGCAATTGCTCAGAGATGAAAAGTGCCAGCACTGAAAGCTGTTGCTAGCCAGCACCCTTCCTTGGAAGCGCTTTTGTAGGCCTAAGAACACTGGGGCTCTGGTCTTCTCTAGCCACCTAATCTTCTGCTCATCCTCTCGCGCAGTCTAAAGAGAGCTCAGGTGAGAAATTGCAAATGTCCAGCAATTGCTCAGAGATGAAAAGTGCCAGCACTGAAAGCTGTTGCTAGCCAGCACCCTTCCTTGGAAGCGCTTTCACAGGCGCAGCAACACTGGGGCTTTGCGCTTCTCTAGCCACCAAACGTCACGGTCATTCTCTTTCCGTCTCGTAGACACGAGCTGAGAAATTGCAAACGTCGAGCAATTGCTCAGAGATGAAAAGTGCCAGCACTGAAAGCTGTTGCTAGCCAGCAGCCTTCCTTGGAAGCGCTTTTGTAGGCCTAAGAACAGTGGGGCTCTGGGCTTCTCTAGCCACCTAATCTTGTGCTCATCCTCTCGCGCAGTCTAAAGAGAGCTCAGGTGAGAAATTGCAAACGTCGAGCAATTGCTCAGAGATGAAAAGTGCCAGCACTGAAAGCTGTTGCTAGCCAGCCCCCTTCCTTGGAAGCGCTTTCACAGGCGCAGCAACACTGGGGCTTTGCGCTTCTCTAGCCACCAAACGTCACGGTCATTCTCTTTCCGTCTCATAGACACGAGCTGAGAAATTGCAAATGTCCAGCAATTGCTCAGAGATGAAAAGTGCCAGCACTGAAAGCTGTTGCTAGCCAGCCCCCTTCCTTGGAAGTGCTTCTGTAGCCCTAAGAACACTGGGGCTTTGCGCTTCTCTAGCCACCTAATCTTCTGCTCATCCTCTCGCGCACTCTAAAGAGAGCTCAGGTGAGAAATTGCAAACGTCGAGCAATTGCTCAGAGATGAAAAGTGCCAGCACTGAAAGCTGTTGCGAGCCAGCACCCTTCCTTGGAAGCGCTTTTGTAGGCCTAAGAACACTGGGGCTCTGGGCTTCTCTAGCCACCTAATCTTCTGCTCATCCTCTCGCGCACTCTAAAGAGAGCTCAGGTGAGAAATTGCAAACGTCCAGCAATTGCTCAGAGATGAAAAGTGCCAGCACTGAAAGCTGTTGCTAGCCAGCAGCCTTCCTTGGAAGCGCTTTCACAGGCGCAGCAACACTGGGGCTTTGCGCTTCTCTACCCACCAAACGTCACGGTCATTCTCTTTCCGTCTCCTAGACACGAGCTGAGAAATTGCAAACGTCCAGCAATTGCTCAGAGATGAAAAGTGCCAGCACTGAAAGCTGTTGCTAGCCAGCAGCCTTCCTTGGAAGCGCTTTTGTAGGCCTAAGAACACTGGGGCTCTGGGCTTCTCTAGCCACCTAATCTTCTGCTCATCCTCTCGCGCACTCTAAAGAGAGCTCAGGTGAGAAATTGCAAACGTCGAGCAATTGCTCAGAGATGAAAAGTGCCAGCACTGAAAGCTGTTGCTAGCCAGCAGCCTTCCTTGGAAGCGCTTTCACAGGCGCAGCAACACTGGGGCTTTGCGCTTCTCTACCCACCAAACGTCACGGTCATTCTCTTTCCGTCTCGTAGACACGAGCTGAGAAATTGCAAACGTCGAGCAATTGCTCAGAGATGAAAAGTGCCAGCACTGAAAGCTCTTGCTAGCCAGCACCCTTCCTTGGAAGCGCTTTTGTAGGCCTAAGAACACTGGGGCTCTGGGCTTCTCTAGCCACCTAATCTTCTGCTCATCCTCTCGCGCACTCTAAAGAGAGCTCAGGTGAGAAATTGCAAATGTCCAGCAATTGCTCAGAGATGAAAAGTGCCAGCACTGAAAGCTGTTGCTAGCCAGCACCCTTCCTTGGAAGCGCTTTCACAGGCGCAGCAACACTGGGGCTTTGCGCTTCTCTAGCCACCAAACGTCACGGTCATTCTCTTTCCGTCTCGTAGACACGAGCTGAGAAATTGCAAACGTCGAGCAATTGCTCAGAGATGAAAAGTGCCAGCACTGAAAGCTGTTGCTAGCCAGCAGCCTTCCTTGGAAGCGCTTTTGTAGCCCTAAGAACAGTGGGGCTCTGGGCTTCTCTAGCCACCTAATCTTCTGCTCATCCTCTCGCGCAGGCTAAAGAGAGCTCAGGTGAGAAATTGCAAACGTCGAGCAATTGCTCAGAGATGAAAAGTGCCAGCACTGAAAGCTCTTGCTAGCCAGCCCCCTTCCTTGGAAGCGCTTTCACAGGCGCAGCAACACTGGGGCTTTGCGCTTCTCTACCCACCAAACGTCACGGTCATTCTCTTTCCGTCTCATAGACACGAGCTGAGAAATTGCAAATGTCCAGCAATTGCTCAGAGATGAAAAGTGCCAGCACTGAAAGCTGTTGCTAGCCAGCCCCCTTCCTTGGAAGTGCTTTTGTAGGCCTAAGAACAGTGGGGCTTTGCGCTTCTCTAGCCACCTAATCTTCTGCTCATCCTCTCGCGGACTCTAAAGAGAGCTCAGGTGAGAAATTGCAAACGTCGAGCAATTGCTCAGAGATGAAAAGTGCCAGCACTGAAAGCTGTTGCTAGCCAGCACCCTTCCTTGGAAGCGCTTTTGTAGGCCTAAGAACACTGGGGCTCTGGGCTTCTCTAGCCACCTAATCTTGTGCTCATCCTCTCGCGCACTCTAAAGAGAGCTCAGGTGAGAAATTGCAAACGTCGAGCAATTGCTCAGAGATGAAAAGTGCCAGCACTGAAAGCTCTTGCTAGCCAGCACCCTTCCTTGGAAGCGCTTTCACAGGCGCAGCAACACTGGGGCTTTGCGCTTCTCTAGCCACCAAACGTCACGGTCATTCTCTTTCCGTCTCGTAGACACGAGCTGAGAAATTGCAAACGTCGAGCAATTGCTCAGAGATGAAAAGTGCCAGCACTGAAAGCTGTTGCTAGCCAGCACCCTTCCTTGGAAGCGCTTTTGTAGGCCTAAGAAGACTGGGGCTCTGGGCTTCTCTAGCCACCTAATCTTCTGCTCATCCTCTCGCGCACTCAAAGGAGAGCTCAGGTGAGAAATTGCAAACGTCGAGCAATTGCTCAGAGATGAAAAGTGCCAGCACTGAAAGCTGTTGCTAGCCAGCAGCCTTCCTTGGAAGCACTTTCACAGGCGCAGCAACACTGGGGCTTTGCGCTTCTCTAGCCACCAAACGTCACGGTCATTCTCTTTCCGTCTCGTAGACACGAGCTGAGAAATTGCAAATGTCCAGCAATTGCTCAGAGATGAAAAGTGCCAGCACTGAAAGCTGTTGCTAGCCAGCCGCCTTCCTTGGAAGTGCTTTTGTAGGCCTAAGAACACTGGGGCTTTGCGCTTCTCTAGCCACCGAATCTTCTGCTCATCCTCTCGCGCACTCTAAAGAGAGCTCAGGTGAGAAATTGCAAACGTCGAGCAATTGCTCAGAGATGAAAAGTGCCAGCACTGAAAGCTGTTGCTAGCCAGCACCCTTCCTTGGAAGCGCTTTCACAGGTGAAGCAACACTGGGGCTTTGCGCTTCTCTAGCCACCAAACGTCACGGTCATTCTCTTTCCGTCTCGTAGACACGAGCTGAGAAATTGCAAACGTCGAGCAATTGCTCAGAGATGAAAAGTGCCAGCACTGAAAGCTCTTGCTAGCCAGCCCCCTTCCTTGGAAGCGCTTTCACAGGTGCAGTAACACTGGGGCTTTGCGCTTCTCTAGCCACCAAACGTCACGGTCATTCTCTTTCCGTCTCGTAGACACGAGCTGAGAAATTGCAAACGTCGAGCAATTGCTCAGAGATGAAAAGTGCCAGCACTGAAAGCTGTTGCTAGCCAGCACCCTTCCTTGGAAGCGCTTTTGTAGGCCTAAGAACACTGGGGCTCTGGGCTTCTCTAGCCACCTAATCTTCTGCTCATCCTCTCGCGCACTCTAAAGAGAGCTCAGGTGAGAAATTGGAAACGTCCAGCAATTGCTCAGAGATGAAAAGTGCCAGCACTGAAAGCTGTTGCTAGCCAGCACCCTTCCTTGGAAGCGCTTTCACAGGCGCAGCAACACTGGGGCTTTGCGCTTCTCTACCCACCAAACGTCACGGTCCTTCTCTTTCCGTCTCGTAGACACGAGCTGAGAAATTGCAAACGTCCAGCAATTGCTCAGAGATGAAAAGTGCCAGCACTGAAAGCTGTTGCTAGCCAGCAGCCTTCCTTGGAAGCACTTTCACAGGCGCAGCAACACTGGGGCTTTGCGCTTCTCTAGCCACCAAACGTCACGGTCATTCTCTTTCCGTCTCGTAGACACGAGCTGAGAAATTGCAAATGTCGAGCAATTGCTCAGAGATGAAAAGTGCCAGCACTGAAAGCTGTTGCTAGCCAGCACCCTTCCTTGGAAGCGCTTGCACAGGCGCAGCAACACTGGGGCTTTGCGCTTCTCTAGCCACCAAACGTCACGGTCATTCTCTTTCCGTCTCGTAGACACGAGCTGAGAGATTGCAAACGTCGAGCAATTGCTCAGAGATGAAAAGTGCCAGCACTGAAAGCTGTTGCTAGCCAGCAGCCTTCCTTGGAAGCGCTTTTGTAGGCCTAAGAACAGTGGGGCTCTGGGCTTCTCTAGCCACCTAATCTTCTGCTCATCCTCTCGCGCACTCTAAAGAGAGCTCAGGTGAGAAATTGCAAATGTCCAGTAATTGCTCAGAGATGAAAAGTGCCAGCACTGAAAGCTGTTGCTAGCCAGCACCCTTCCTTGGAAGCGCTTTCACAGGCGCAGCAACACTGGGGCTTTGCAGTTCTCTAGCCACCAAACGTCACGGTCATTCTCTTTCCGTCTCGTAGACACGAGCTGAGAAATTGCAAACGTCGAGCAATTGCTCAGAGATGAAAAGTGCCAGCACTGAAAGCTGTTGCTAGCCAGCACCCTTCCTTGGAAGCGCTTTTGTAGCCCTAAGAACAGTGGGGCTCTGGGCTTCTCTAGCCACCTAATCTTGTGCTCATCCTCTCGCGCAGTCTAAAGAGAGCTCAGGTGAGAAATTGCAAACGTCGAGCAATTGCTCAGAGATGAAAAGTGCCAGCACTGAAAGCTGTTGCTAGCCAGCACCCTTCCTTGGAAGCGCTTTTGTAGCCCTAAGAACACTGGGGCTCTGGGCTTCTCTAGCCACCTAATCTTCTGCTCATCCTCTCGCGCACTCTAAAGAGAGCTCAGGTGAGAAATTGCAAACGTCGAGCAATTGCTCAGAGATGAAAAGTGCCAGCACTGAAAGCTGTTGCTAGCCAACAGCCTTCCTTGGAAGCACTTTCACAGGCGCAGCAACACTGGGGCTTTGCGCTTCTCTAGCCACCAAACGTCACGGTCATTCTCTTTCCGTCTCGTAGACACGAGCTGAGAAATTGCAAACGTCGAGCAATTGCTCAGAGATGAAAAGTGCCAGCACTGAAAGCTCTTGCTAGCCAGCACCCTTCCTTGGAAGCACTTTCACAGGCGCAGCAACACTGGGGCTTTGCGCTTCTCTAGCCACCAAACGTCACGGTCATTCTCTTTCCGTCTCGTAGACACGAGCTGAGAAATTGCAAATGTCCAGCAATTGCTCAGAGATGAAAAGTGCCAGCACTGAAAGCTGTTGCTAGCCAGCCGCCTTCCTTGGAAGTGCTTTTGTAGGCCTAAGAACACTGGGGCTTTGCGCTTCTCTAGCCACCTAATCTTCTGCTCATCCTCTCGCGCACTCTAAAGAGAGCTCAGGTGAGAAATTGCAAACGTCGAGCAATTGCTCAGAGATGAAAAGTGCCAGCACTGAAAGCTCTTGCTAGCCAGCACCCTTCCTTGGAAGCGCTTTCACAGGCGCAGCAACACTGGGGCTTTGCGCTTCTCTAGCCACCAAACGTCACGGTCATTCTCTTTCCGTCTCGTAGACACGAGCTGAGAAATTGCAAACGTCGAGCAATTGCTCAGAGATGAAAAGTGCCAGCACTGAAAGCTGTTGCTAGCCAGCACCCTTCCTTGGAAGCGCTTTTGTAGGCCTAAGAAGACTGGGGCTCTGGGCTTCTCTAGCCACCTAATCTTCTGCTCATCCTCTCGCGCACTCAAAGGAGAGCTCAGGTGAGAAATTGCAAACGTCGAGCAATTGCTCAGAGATGAAAAGTGCCAGCACTGAAAGCTGTTGCTAGCCAGCAGCCTTCCTTGGAAGCACTTTCACAGGCGCAGCAACACTGGGGCTTTGCGCTTCTCTAGCCACCAAACGTCACGGTCATTCTCTTTCCGTCTCGTAGACACGAGCTGAGAAATTGCAAATGTCCAGCAATTGCTCAGAGATGAAAAGTGCCAGCACTGAAAGCTGTTGCTAGCCAGCCGCCTTCCTTGGAAGTGCTTTTGTAGGCCTAAGAACACTGGGGCTTTGCGCTTCTCTAGCCACCGAATCTTCTGCTCATCCTCTCGCGCACTCTAAAGAGAGCTCAGGTGAGAAATTGCAAACGTCGAGCAATTGCTCAGAGATGAAAAGTGCCAGCACTGAAAGCTGTTGCTAGCCAGCACCCTTCCTTGGAAGCGCTTTCACAGGTGAAGCAACACTGGGGCTTTGCGCTTCTCTAGCCACCAAACGTCACGGTCATTCTCTTTCCGTCTCGTAGACACGAGCTGAGAAATTGCAAACGTCGAGCAATTGCTCAGAGATGAAAAGTGCCAGCACTGAAAGCTCTTGCTAGCCAGCCCCCTTCCTTGGAAGCGCTTTCACAGGTGCAGTAACACTGGGGCTTTGCGCTTCTCTAGCCACCAAACGTCACGGTCATTCTCTTTCCGTCTCGTAGACACGAGCTGAGAAATTGCAAACGTCGAGCAATTGCTCAGAGATGAAAAGTGCCAGCACTGAAAGCTGTTGCTAGCCAGCACCCTTCCTTGGAAGCGCTTTTGTAGGCCTAAGAACACTGGGGCTCTGGGCTTCTCTAGCCACCTAATCTTCTGCTCATCCTCTCGCGCACTCTAAAGAGAGCTCAGGTGAGAAATTGGAAACGTCCAGCAATTGCTCAGAGATGAAAAGTGCCAGCACTGAAAGCTGTTGCTAGCCAGCACCCTTCCTTGGAAGCGCTTTCACAGGCGCAGCAACACTGGGGCTTTGCGCTTCTCTACCCACCAAACGTCACGGTCCTTCTCTTTCCGTCTCGTAGACACGAGCTGAGAAATTGCAAACGTCCAGCAATTGCTCAGAGATGAAAAGTGCCAGCACTGAAAGCTGTTGCTAGCCAGCAGCCTTCCTTGGAAGCACTTTCACAGGCGCAGCAACACTGGGGCTTTGCGCTTCTCTAGCCACCAAACGTCACGGTCATTCTCTTTCCGTCTCGTAGACACGAGCTGAGAAATTGCAAATGTCGAGCAATTGCTCAGAGATGAAAAGTGCCAGCACTGAAAGCTCTTGCTAGCCAGCACCCTTCCTTGGAAGCGCTTTCACAGGCGCAGCAACACTGGGGCTTTGCGCTTCTCTAGCCACCAAACGTCACGGTCATTCTCTTTCCGTCTCGTAGACACGAGCTGAGAGATTGCAAACGTCGAGCAATTGCTCAGAGATGAAAAGTGCCAGCACTGAAAGCTGTTGCTAGCCAGCAGCCTTCCTTGGAAGCGCTTTTGTAGGCCTAAGAACAGTGGGGCTCTGGGCTTCTCTAGCCACCTAATCTTCTGCTCATCCTCTCGCGCACTCTAAAGAGAGCTCAGGTGAGAAATTGCAAATGTCCAGTAATTGCTCAGAGATGAAAAGTGCCAGCACTGAAAGCTGTTGCTAGCCAGCACCCTTCCTTGGAAGCGCTTTCACAGGCGCAGCAACACTGGGGCTTTGCAGTTCTCTAGCCACCAAACGTCACGGTCATTCTCTTTCCGTCTCGTAGACACGAGCTGAGAAATTGCAAACGTCCAGCAATTGCTCAGAGATGAAAAGTGCCAGCACTGAAAGCTGTTGCTAGCCAGCACCCTTCCTTGGAAGCGCTTTTGCAGGCCTAAGAACACTGGGGCTCTGGGCTTCTCTAGCCACCTAATCTTGTGCTCATCCTCTCGCGCACTCTAAAGAGAGCTCAGGTGAGAAATTGCAAACGTCCAGCAATTGCTCAGAGATGAAAAGTGCCAGCACTGAAAGCTCTTGCTAGCCAGCACCCTTCCTTGGAAGCGCTTTCACAGGCGCAGCAACACTGGGGCTTTGCGCTTCTCTAGCCACCAAACGTCACGGTCATTCTCTTTCCGTCTCGTAGACACGAGCTGAGAAATTGCAAACGTCGAGCAATTGCTCAGAGATGAAAAGTGCCAGCACTGAAAGCTGTTGCTAGCCAGCACCCTTCCTTGGAAGCGCTTTTGTAGCCCTAAGAACAGTGGGGCTCTGGGCTTCTCTAGCCACCTAATCTTGTGCTCATCCTCTCGCGCAGTCTAAAGAGAGCTCAGGTGAGAAATTGCAAACGTCGAGCAATTGCTCAGAGATGAAAAGTGCCAGCACTGAAAGCTGTTGCTAGCCAGCACCCTTCCTTGGAAGCGCTTTTGTAGCCCTAAGAACACTGGGGCTCTGGGCTTCTCTAGCCACCTAATCTTCTGCTCATCCTCTCGCGCACTCTAAAGAGAGCTCAGGTGAGAAATTGCAAACGTCGAGCAATTGCTCAGAGATGAAAAGTGCCAGCACTGAAAGCTGTTGCTAGCCAACAGCCTTCCTTGGAAGCACTTTCACAGGCGCAGCAACACTGGGGCTTTGCGCTTCTCTAGCCACCAAACGTCACGGTCATTCTCTTTCCGTCTCGTAGACACGAGCTGAGAAATTGCAAACGTCGAGCAATTGCTCAGAGATGAAAAGTGCCAGCACTGAAAGCTCTTGCTAGCCAGCACCCTTCCTTGGAAGCACTTTCACAGGCGCAGCAACACTGGGGCTTTGCGCTTCTCTAGCCACCAAACGTCACGGTCATTCTCTTTCCGTCTCGTAGACACGAGCTGAGAAATTGCAAATGTCCAGCAATTGCTCAGAGATGAAAAGTGCCAGCACTGAAAGCTGTTGCTAGCCAGCCGCCTTCCTTGGAAGTGCTTTTGTAGGCCTAAGAACACTGGGGCTTTGCGCTTCTCTAGCCACCTAATCTTCTGCTCATCCTCTCGCGCACTCTAAAGAGAGCTCAGGTGAGAAATTGCAAACGTCGAGCAATTGCTCAGAGATGAAAAGTGCCAGCACTGAAAGCTGTTGCTAGCCAGCACCCTTCCTTGGAAGCGATTTCACAGGCGCAGCAACACTGGGGCTTTGCGCTTCTCTAGCCACCAAACGTCACGGTCATTCTCTTTCCGTCTCGTAGACACGAGCTGAGAAATTGCAAACGTCGAGCAATTGCTCAGAGAGGAAAAGTGCCAGCACTGAAAGCTCTTGCTAGCCAGCACCCTTCCTTGGAAGCGCTTTCACAGGCGCAGTAACACTGGGGCTTTGCGCTTCTCTAGCCACCAAACGTCACGGTCATTCTCTTTCCGTCTCGTAGACACGAGCTGAGAAATTGCAAACGTCCAGCAATTGCTCAGAGATGAAAAGTGCCAGCACTGAAAGCTGTTGCTAGCCAGCAGCCTTCCTTGGAAGCGCTTTTGTAGGCCTAAGAACAGTGGGGCTCTGGGCTTCTCTAGCCACCTAATCTTCTGCTCATCCTCTCGCGCACTCTAAAGAGAGCTCAGGTGAGAAATTGGAAACGTCCAGCAATTGCTCAGAGATGAAAAGTGCCAGCACTGAAAGCTGTTGCTAGCCAGCAGCCTTCCTTGGAAGCGCTTTCACAGGCGCAGCAACACTGGGGCTTTGCGCTTCTCTACCCACCAAACGTCACGGTCATTCTATTTCCGTCTCGTAGACACGAGCTGAGAAATTGCAAACGTCCAGCAATTGCTCAGAGATGAAAAGTGCCAGCACTGAAAGCTGTTGCTAGCCAGCACCCTTCCTTGGAAGCGCTTTTGTAGGCCTAAGAACACTGGGGCTTTGCGCTTCTCTAGCCACCTAATCTTGTGCTCATCCTCTCGCGCACTCTAAAGGGTGCTCAGGTGAGAAATTACAAACGTCGAGCAATTGCTCAGAGATGAAAAGTGCCAGCACTGAAAGCTCTTGCTAGCCAGCACCCTTCCTTGGAAGCGCTTTCACAGGCGCAGCAACACTGGGGCTTTGCGCTTCTCTAGCCACCAAACGTCACGGTCATTCTCTTTCCGTCTCGTAGACACGAGCTGAAAAATTGCAAACATCGAGCAATTGCTCAGAGAGGAAAAGTGCCAGCACTGAAAGCTGTTGCTAGCCAGCCCCCTTCCTTGGAAGCGCTTTTGTAGGCCTAAGAACACTGGGGCTCTGGGCTTCTCTAGCCACCTAATCTTCTGCTCATCCTCTCGCGCACTCTAAAGAGAGCTCAGGTGAGAAATTGCAAATGTCGAGCAATTGCTCAGAGATGAAAAGTGCCAGCACTGAAAGCTCTTGCTAGCCAGCACCCTTCCTTGGAAGCGCTTTCACAGGCGCAGCAACACTGGGGCTTTGCGCTTCTCTAGCCACCAAACGTCACGGTCATTCTCTTTCCGTCTCGTAGACACGAGCTGAGAAATTGCAAACGTCGAGCAATTGCTCAGAGATGAAAAGTGCCAGCACTGAAAGCTCTTGCTAGCCAGCAGCCTTCCTTGGAAGCGCTTTCACAGGCGCAGTAACACTGGGGCTTTGCGCTTCTCTAGCCACCAAACGTCACGGTCATTCTCTTTCCGTCTCGTAGACACGAGCTGAGAAATTGCAAACGTCGAGCAATTGCTCAGAGATGAAAAGTGCCAGCACTGAAAGCTGTTGCTAGCCAGCACCCTTCCTTGGAAGCGCTTTTGTAGGCCTAAGAACAGTGGGGCTCTTGGCTTCTCTAGCCACCTAATCTTCTGCTCATCCTCTCGCGCACTCTAAAGAGAGCTCAGGTGAGAAATTGCAAACGTCCAGCAATTGCTCAGAGATGAAAAGTGCCAGCACTGAAAGCTGTTGCTAGCCAGCACCCTTCCTTGGAAGCGCTTTTGTAGCCCTAAGAACACTGGGGCTCTGGGCTTCTCTAGCCACCTAATCTTCTGCTCATCCTCTCGCGGACTCTAAAGAGAGCTCAGGTGAGAAATTGCAAATGTCGAGCAATTGCTCAGAGATGAAAAGTGCCAGCACTGAAAGCTCTTGCTAGCCAGCACCCTTCCTTGGAAGCGCTTTCACAGGCGCAGCAACACTGGGGCTTTGCGCTTCTCTAGCCACCAAACGTCACGGTCATTCTCTTTCCGTCTCGTAGACACGAGCTGAGAAATTGCAAACGTCCAGCAATTGCTCAGAGATGAAAAGTGCCAGCACTGAAAGCTGTTGCTAGCCAGCAGCCTTCCTTGGAAGCGCTTTTGTAGGCCTAAGAACACTGTGGCTCTGGGCTTCTCTAGCCACCTAATCTTGTGCTCATCCTCTCGCGCACTCAAAGGAGAGCTCAGGTGAGAAATTGCAAAGGTCGAGCAATTGCTCAGAGATGAAAAGTGCCAGCACTGAAAGCTGTTGCTAGCCAGCACCCTTCCTTGGAAGCACTTTCACAGGCGCAGCAACACTGGGGCTTTGCGCTTCTCTAGCCACCAAACGTCACGGTCATTCTCTTTCCGTCTCGTAGACACGAGCTGAGAAATTGCAAACATCGAGCAATTGCTCAGAGAGGAAAAGTGCCAGCACTGAAAGCTGTTGCTAGCCAGCACCCTTCCTTGGAAGCACTTTCACAGGCGCAGTAACACTGGGGCTTTGCGCTTCTCTAGCCACCAAACGTCACGGTCCTTCTCTTTCCGTCTCGTAGACACGAGCTGAGAAATTGCAAACGTCGAGCAATTGCTCAGAGATGAAAAGTGCCAGCACTGAAAGCTGTTGCTAGCCAGCAGCCTTCCTTGGAAGCGCTTTTGTAGGCCTAAGAACACTGGGGCTCTGGGCTTCTCTAGCCACCTAATCTTCTGCTCATCCTCTCGCGCACTCTAAAGAGAGCTCAGGTGAGAAATTGGAAACGTCCAGCAATTGCTCAGAGATGAAAAGTGCCAGCACTGAAAGCTGTTGCTAGCCAGCACCCTTCCTTGGAAGCGCTTTCACAGGCGCAGCAACACTGGGGCTTTGCGCTTCTCTAGCCACCAAACGTCACGGTCCTTCTCTTTCCGTCTCGTAGACACGAGCTGAGAAATTGCAAACGTCGAGCAATTGCTCAGAGATGAAAAGTGCCAGCACTGAAAGCTGTTGCTAGCCAGCACCCTTCCTTGGAAGCGCTTTTGTAGGCCTAAGAACACTGGGGCTTTGCGCTTCTCTAGCCACCTAATCTTCTGCTCATCCTCTCGCGCACTCTAAAGGGTGCTCAGGTGAGAAATTACAAACGTCGAGCAATTGCTCAGAGATGAAAAGTGCCAGCACTGAAAGCTCTTGCTAGCCAGCACCCTTCCTTGGAAGCGCTTTCACAGGCGCAGCAACACTGGGGCTTTGCGCTTCTCTAGCCACCAAACGTCACGGTCATTCTCTTTCCGTCTCGTAGACACGAGCTGAGAAATTGCAAACGTCGAGCAATTGCTCAGAGATGAAAAGTGCCAGCACTGAAAGCTGTTGCTAGCCAGCACCCTTCCTTGGAAGCGCTTTCACAGGCGCAGCAACACTGGGGCTTTGCGCTTCTCTAGCCACCAAACGTCACGGTCATTCTCTTTCCGTCTCGTAGACACGAGCTGAGAGATTGCAAACGTCGAGCAATTGCTCAGAGATGAAAAGTGCCAGCACTGAAAGCTCTTGCTAGCCAGCACCCTTCCTTGGAAGCGCTTTTGTAGGCCTAAGAACAGTGGGGCTCTTGGCTTCTCTAGCCACCTAATCTTCTGCTCATCCTCTCGCGCACTCTAAAGAGAGCTCAGGTGAGAAATTGCAAACGTCCAGCAATTGCTCAGATATGAAAAGTGCCAGCACTGAAAGCTGTTGCTAGCCAGCAGCCTTCCTTGGAAGCGCTTTTGTAGCCCTAAGAACACTGGGGCTCTGGGCTTCTCTAGCCACCTAATCTTCTGCTCATCCTCTCGCGGACTCTAAAGAGAGCTCAGGTGAGAAATTGCAAATGTCGAGCAATTGCTCAGAGATGAAAAGTGCCAGCACTGAAAGCTCTTGCTAGCCAGCACCCTTCCTTGGAAGCGCTTTCACAGGCGCAGCAACACTGGGGCTTTGCGCTTCTCTAGCCACCAAACGTCACGGTCATTCTCTTTCCGTCTCGTAGACACGAGCTGAGAAATTGCAAACGTCCAGCAATTGCTCAGAGATGAAAAGTGCCAGCACTGAAAGCTGTTGCTAGCCAGCAGCCTTCCTTGGAAGCGCTTTTGTAGCCCTAAGAACACTGGGGCTCTGGGCTTCTCTAGCCACCTAATCTTCTGCTCATCCTCTCGCGCAGTCTAAAGAGAGCTCAGGTGAGAAATTGCAAACGTCCAGCAATTGCTCAGAGATGAAAAGTGCCAGCACTGAAAGCTGTTGCTAGCCAGCACCCTTCCTTGGAAGCACTTTCACAGGCGCAGCAACACTGGGGCTTTGCGCTTCTCTAGCCACCAAACGTCACGGTCATTCTCTTTCCGTCTCGTAGACACGAGCTGAGAAATTGCAAATGTCCAGCAATTGCTCAGAGATGAAAAGTGCCAGCACTGAAAGCTGTTGCTAGCCAGCACCCTTCCTTGGAAGCACTTTTGTAGGCCTAAGAACACTGGGGCTCTGGGCTTCTCTAGCCACCTAATCTTCTGCTCATCCTCTCGCGCACTCTAAAGAGAGCTCAGGTGAGAAATTGGAAACGTCGAGCAATTGCTCAGAGATGAAAAGTGCCAGCACTGAAAGCTGTTGCTAGCCAGCACCCTTCCTTGGAAGCGCTTTTGCAGGCCTAAGAACACTGGGGCTCTGGGCTTCTCTAGCCACCTAATCTTCTGCTCATCCTCTCGCGCACTCTAAAGAGAGCTCAGGTGAGAAATTGCAAATGTCCAGCAATTGCTCAGAGATGAAAAGTGCCAGCACTGAAAGCTCTTGCTAGCCAGCACCCTTCCTTGGAAGCGCTTTCACAGGCGCAGCAACACTGGGGCTTTGCGCTTCTCTAGCCACCAAACGTCACGGTCATTCTCTTTCCGTCTCGTAGACACGAGCTGAGAAATTGCAAACGTCGAGCAATTGCTCAGAGATGAAAAGTGCCAGCACTGAAAGCTGTTGCTAGCCAGCACCCTTCCTTGGAAGCGCTTTTGCAGGCCTAAGAACACTGGGGCTCTGGGCTTCTCTAGCCACCTAATCTTGTGCTCATCCTCTCGCGCACTCTAAAGAGAGCTCAGGTGAGAAATTGCAAACGTCGAGCAATTGCTCAGAGATGAAAAGTGCCAGCACTGAAAGCTGTTGCTAGCCAGCACCCTTCCTTGGAAGCGCTTTCACAGGCGCAGCAACACTGGGGCTTTGCGCTTCTCTAGCCACCAAACGTCACGGTCATTCTCTTTCCGTCTCGTAGACACGAGCTGAGAGATTGCAAACGTCGAGCAATTGCTCAGAGATGAAAAGTGCCAGCACTGAAAGCTGTTGCTAGCCAGCACCCTTCCTTGGAAGCGCTTTTGTAGGCCTAAGAACAGTGGGGCTCTTGGCTTCTCTAGCCACCTAATCTTCTGCTCATCCTCTCGCGCACTCTAAAGAGAGCTCAGGTGAGAAATTGCAAACGTCCAGCAATTGCTCAGAGATGAAAAGTGCCAGCACTGAAAGCTGTTGCTAGCCAGCACCCTTCCTTGGAAGCGCTTTTGTAGCCCTAAGAACACTGGGGCTCTGGGCTTCTCTAGCCACCTAATCTTCTGCTCATCCTCTCGCGGACTCTAAAGAGAGCTCAGGTGAGAAATTGCAAATGTCGAGCAATTGCTCAGAGATGAAAAGTGCCAGCACTGAAAGCTCTTGCTAGCCAGCACCCTTCCTTGGAAGCGCTTTCACAGGCGCAGCAACACTGGGGCTTTGCGCTTCTCTAGCCACCAAACGTCACGGTCATTCTCTTTCCGTCTCGTAGACACGAGCTGAGAAATTGCAAACGTCCAGCAATTGCTCAGAGATGAAAAGTGCCAGCACTGAAAGCTGTTGCTAGCCAGCAGCCTTCCTTGGAAGCGCTTTTGTAGGCCTAAGAACACTGTGGCTCTGGGCTTCTCTAGCCACCTAATCTTGTGCTCATCCTCTCGCGCACTCAAAGGAGAGCTCAGGTGAGAAATTGCAAAGGTCGAGCAATTGCTCAGAGATGAAAAGTGCCAGCACTGAAAGCTGTTGCTAGCCAGCACCCTTCCTTGGAAGCACTTTCACAGGCGCAGCAACACTGGGGCTTTGCGCTTCTCTAGCCACCAAACGTCACGGTCATTCTCTTTCCGTCTCGTAGACACGAGCTGAGAAATTGCAAACATCGAGCAATTGCTCAGAGAGGAAAAGTGCCAGCACTGAAAGCTGTTGCTAGCCAGCACCCTTCCTTGGAAGCACTTTCACAGGCGCAGTAACACTGGGGCTTTGCGCTTCTCTAGCCACCAAACGTCACGGTCCTTCTCTTTCCGTCTCGTAGACACGAGCTGAGAAATTGCAAACGTCGAGCAATTGCTCAGAGATGAAAAGTGCCAGCACTGAAAGCTGTTGCTAGCCAGCAGCCTTCCTTGGAAGCGCTTTTGTAGGCCTAAGAACACTGGGGCTCTGGGCTTCTCTAGCCACCTAATCTTCTGCTCATCCTCTCGCGCACTCTAAAGAGAGCTCAGGTGAGAAATTGGAAACGTCCAGCAATTGCTCAGAGATGAAAAGTGCCAGCACTGAAAGCTGTTGCTAGCCAGCACCCTTCCTTGGAAGCGCTTTCACAGGCGCAGCAACACTGGGGCTTTGCGCTTCTCTACCCACCAAACGTCACGGTCCTTCTATTTCCGTCTCGTAGACACGAGCTGAGAAATTGCAAACGTCGAGCAATTGCTCAGAGATGAAAAGTGCCAGCACTGAAAGCTGTTGCTAGCCAGCACCCTTCCTTGGAAGCGCTTTTGTAGGCCTAAGAACACTGGGGCTTTGCGCTTCTCTAGCCACCTAATCTTCTGCTCATCCTCTCGCGCACTCTAAAGGGTGCTCAGGTGAGAAATTACAAACGTCGAGCAATTGCTCAGAGATGAAAAGTGCCAGCACTGAAAGCTCTTGCTAGCCAGCACCCTTCCTTGGAAGCGCTTTCACAGGCGCAGCAACACTGGGGCTTTGCGCTTCTCTAGCCACCAAACGTCACGGTCATTCTCTTTCCGTCTCGTAGACACGAGCTGAGAAATTGCAAACGTCGAGCAATTGCTCAGAGATGAAAAGTGCCAGCACTGAAAGCTGTTGCTAGCCAGCACCCTTCCTTGGAAGCGCTTTCACAGGCGCAGCAACACTGGGGCTTTGCGCTTCTCTAGCCACCAAACGTCACGGTCATTCTCTTTCCGTCTCGTAGACACGAGCTGAGAGATTGCAAACGTCGAGCAATTGCTCAGAGATGAAAAGTGCCAGCACTGAAAGCTGTTGCTAGCCAGCACCCTTCCTTGGAAGCGCTTTTGCAGGCCTAAGAACACTGGGGCTCTGGGCTTCTCTAGCCACCTAATCTTCTGCTCATCCTCTCGCGCACTCTAAAGAGAGCTCAGGTGAGAAATTGCAAATGTCCAGCAATTGCTCAGAGATGAAAAGTGCCAGCACTGAAAGCTCTTGCTAGCCAGCACCCTTCCTTGGAAGCGCTTTCACAGGCGCAGCAACACTGGGGCTTTGCGCTTCTCTAGCCACCAAACGTCACGGTCATTCTCTTTCCGTCTCGTAGACACGAGCTGAGAAATTGCAAACGTCGAGCAATTGCTCAGAGATGAAAAGTGCCAGCACTGAAAGCTGTTGCTAGCCAGCACCCTTCCTTGGAAGCGCTTTTGCAGGCCTAAGAACACTGGGGCTCTGGGCTTCTCTAGCCACCTAATCTTGTGCTCATCCTCTCGCGCACTCTAAAGAGAGCTCAGGTGAGAAATTGCAAACGTCGAGCAATTGCTCAGAGATGAAAAGTGCCAGCACTGAAAGCTGTTGCTAGCCAGCAGCCTTCCTTGGAAGCGCTTTCACAGGCGCAGCAACACTGGGGCTTTGCGCTTCTCTAGCCACCAAACGTCACGGTCATTCTCTTTCCGTCTCGTAGACACGAGCTGAGAGATTGCAAACGTCGAGCAATTGCTCAGAGATGAAAAGTGCCAGCACTGAAAGCTCTTGCTAGCCAGCACCCTTCCTTGGAAGCGCTTTTGTAGGCCTAAGAACAGTGGGGCTCTTGGCTTCTCTAGCCACCTAATCTTCTGCTCATCCTCTCGCGCACTCTAAAGAGAGCTCAGGTGAGAAATTGCAAACGTCCAGCAATTGCTCAGATATGAAAAGTGCCAGCACTGAAAGCTGTTGCTAGCCAGCAGCCTTCCTTGGAAGCGCTTTTGTAGCCCTAAGAACACTGGGGCTCTGGGCTTCTCTAGCCACCTAATCTTCTGCTCATCCTCTCGCGGACTCTAAAGAGAGCTCAGGTGAGAAATTGCAAATGTCGAGCAATTGCTCAGAGATGAAAAGTGCCAGCACTGAAAGCTCTTGCTAGCCAGCACCCTTCCTTGGAAGCGCTTTCACAGGCGCAGCAACACTGGGGCTTTGCGCTTCTCTAGCCACCAAACGTCACGGTCATTCTCTTTCCGTCTCGTAGACACGAGCTGAGAAATTGCAAACGTCCAGCAATTGCTCAGAGATGAAAAGTGCCAGCACTGAAAGCTGTTGCTAGCCAGCAGCCTTCCTTGGAAGCGCTTTTGTAGCCCTAAGAACACTGGGGCTCTGGGCTTCTCTAGCCACCTAATCTTCTGCTCATCCTCTCGCGCAGTCTAAAGAGAGCTCAGGTGAGAAATTGCAAACGTCCAGCAATTGCTCAGAGATGAAAAGTGCCAGCACTGAAAGCTGTTGCTAGCCAGCACCCTTCCTTGGAAGCACTTTCACAGGCGCAGCAACACTGGGGCTTTGCGCTTCTCTAGCCACCAAACGTCACGGTCATTCTCTTTCCGTCTCGTAGACACGAGCTGAGAAATTGCAAATGTCCAGCAATTGCTCAGAGATGAAAAGTGCCAGCACTGAAAGCTGTTGCTAGCCAGCCCCCTTCCTTGGAAGCGCTTTCACAGGCGCAGTAACACTGGGGCTTTGCGCTTCTCTAGCCACCAAACGTCACGGTCCTTCTCTTTCCGTCTCGTAGACACGAGCTGAGAAATTGCAAACGTCGAGCAATTGCTCAGAGATGAAAAGTGCCAGCACTGAAAGCTGTTGCTAGCCAGCAGCCTTCCTTGGAAGCGCTTTTGTAGGCCTAAGAACAGTGGGGCTCTTGGCTTCTCTAGCCACCTAATCTTCTGCTCATCCTCTCGCGCACTCTAAAGAGAGCTCAGGTGAGAAATTGGAAACGTCCAGCAATTGCTCAGAGATGAAAAGTGCCAGCACTGAAAGCTGTTGCTAGCCAGCAGCCTTCCTTGGAAGCGCTTTCACAGGCGCAGCAACACTGGGGCTTTGCGCTTCTATGCGCACCAAACGTCACGGTCCTTCTATTTCCGTCTCGTAGACACGAGCTGAGAAATTGCAAACGTCCAGCAATTGCTCAGAGATGAAAAGTGCCAGCACTGAAAGCTCTTGCTAGCCAGCACCCTTCCTTGGAAGCGCTTTTGTAGGCCTAAGAACACTGGGGCTTTGCGCTTCTCTAGCCACCTAATCTTCTGCTCATCCTCTCGCGCACTCTAAAGGGTGCTCAGGTGAGAAATTACAAACGTCGAGCAATTGCTCAGAGATGAAAAGTGCCAGCACTGAAAGCTCTTGCTAGCCAGCAGCCTTCCTTGGAAGCGCTTTCACAGGCGCAGCAACACTGGGGCTTTGCGCTTCTCTAGCCACCAAACGTCACGGTCATTCTCTTTCCGTCTCGTAGACACGAGCTGAGAAATTGCAAACGTCGAGCAATTGCTCAGAGAGGAAAAGTGCCAGCACTGAAAGCTCTTGCTAGCCAGCCCCCTTCCTTGGAAGCGCTTTTGTAGGCCTAAGAACACTGGGGCTCTGGGCTTCTCTAGCCACCTAATCTTGTGCTCATCCTCTCGCGCACTCTAAAGAGAGCTCAGGTGAGAAATTGCAAATGTCCAGCAATTGCTCAGAGATGAAAAGTGCCAGCACTGAAAGCTCTTGCTAGCCAGCAGCCTTCCTTGGAAGCGCTTTCACAGGCGCAGCAACACTGGGGCTTTGCAGTTCTCTAGCCACCAAACGTCACAGTCATTCTCTTTCCGTCTCGTAGACACGAGCTGAGAAATTGCAAACGTCGAGCAATTGCTCAGAGATGAAAAGTGCCAGCACTGAAAGCTGTTGCTAGCCAGCACCCTTCCTTGGAAGCGCTTTTGTAGGCCTAAGAACACTGGGGCTCTGGGCTTCTCTAGCCACCTAATCTTGTGCTCATCCTCTCGCGCACTCTAAAGAGAGCTCAGGTGAGAAATTGCAAACGTCCAGCAATTGCTCAGAGATGAAAAGTGCCAGCACTGAAAGCTGTTGCTAGCCAGCACCCTTCCTTGGAAGCGCTTTCACAGGCGCAGCAACACTGGGGCTTTGCGCTTCTCTAGCCACCAAACGTCACGGTCATTCTCTTTCCGTCTCCTAGACACGAGCTGAGAAATTGCAAACGTCGAGCAATTGCTCAGAGATGAAAAGTGCCAGCACTGAAAGCTGTTGCTAGCCAGCCCCCTTCCTTGGAAGTGCTTTTGTAGGCCTAAGAACACTGGGGCTCTGGGCTTCTCTAGCCACCTAATCTTGTGCTCATCCTCTCGCGCACTCTAAAGAGAGCTCAGGTGAGAAATTGCAAACGTCGAGCAATTGCTCAGAGATGAAAAGTGCCAGCACTGAAAGCTGTTGCTAGCCAGCACCCTTCCTTGGAAGTGCTTTCACAGGTGCAGCAACACTGGGGCTTTGCGCTTCTCTAGCCACCAAACGTCACGGTCATTCTCTTTCCGTCTCGTAGACACGAGCTGAGAAATTGCAAAGGTCGAGCAATTGCTCAGAGATGAAAAGTGCCAGCACTGAAAGCTGTTGCTAGCCAGCACCCTTCCTTGGAAGCGCTTTCACAGGCGCAGTAACACTGGGGCTTTGCGCTTCTCTAGCCACCAAACGTCACGGTCATTCTCTTTCCGTCTCGTAGACACGAGCTGAGAAATTGCAAACGTCGAGCAATTGCTCAGAGATGAAAAGTGCCAGCACTGAAAGCTGTTGCTAGCCAGCAGCCTTCCTTGGAAGCGCTTTTGTAGGCCTAAGAACACTGGGGCTCTGGGCTTCTCTAGCCACCTAATCTTGTGCTCATCCTCTCGCGCACTCTAAAGAGAGCTCAGGTGAGAAATTACAAACGTCCAGCAATTGCTCAGAGATGAAAAGTGCCAGCACTGAAAGCTGTTGCTAGCCAGCACCCTTCCTTGGAAGCGCTTTCACAGGCGCAGCAACACTGGGGCTTTGCGCTTCTCTACCCACCAAACGTCACGGTCCTTCTATTTCCGTCTCGTAGACACGAGCTGAGAAATTGCAAACGTCCAGCAATTGCTCAGAGATGAAAAGTGCCAGCACTGAAAGCTGTTGCTAGCCAGCAGCCTTCCTTGGAAGCACTTTCACAGGCGCAGCAACACTGGGGCTTTGCGCTTCTCTAGCCACCAAACGTCACGGTCCTTCTCTTTCCGTCTCGTAGACACAAGCTGAGAAATTGCAAATGTCGAGCAATTGCTCAGAGATGAAAAGTGCCAGCACTGAAAGCTGTTGCTAGCCAGCACCCTTCCTTGGAAGCGCTTTCACAGGCGCAGCAACACTGGGGCTTTGCGCTTCTCTAGCCACCAAACGTCACGGTCATTCTCTTTCCGTCTCGTAGACACGAGCTGAGAGATTGCAAACGTCGAGCAATTGCTCAGAGATGAAAAGTGCCAGCACTGAAAGCTGTTGCTAGCCAGCAGCCTTCCTTGGAAGCGCTTTTGTAGCCCTAAGAACAGTGGGGCTCTGGGCTTCTCTAGCCACCTAATCTTCTGCTCATCCTCTCGCGCACTCTAAAGAGAGCTCAGGTGAGAAATTGCAAACGTCGAGCAATTGCTCAGAGATGAAAAGTGCCAGCACTGAAAGCTGTTGCTAGCCAGCACCCTTCCTTGGAAGCGCTTTCACAGGCGCAGCAACACTGGGGCTTTGCAGTTCTCTACCCACCAAACGTCACGGTCATTCTCTTTCCGTCTCGTAGACACGAGCTGAGAAATTGCAAACGTCGAGCAATTGCTCAGAGATGAAAAGTGCCAGCACTGAAAGCTCTTGCTAGCCAGCACCCTTCCTTGGAAGCGCTTTTGTAGGCCTAAGAACACTGGGGCTCTGGGCTTCTCTAGCCACCTAATCTTGTGCTCATCCTCTCGCGCACTCAAAGGAGAGCTCAGGTGAGAAATTGCAAAGGTCGAGCAATTGCTCAGAGATGAAAAGTGCCAGCACTGAAAGCTGTTGCTAGCCAGCACCCTTCCTTGGAAGCACTTTCACAGGCGCAGCAACACTGGGGCTTTGCGCTTCTCTAGCCACCAAACGTCACGGTCATTCTCTTTCCGTCTCGTAGACATGAGCTGAGAAATTGCAAATGTCCAGCAATTGCTCAGAGATGAAAAGTGCCAGCACTGAAAGCTGTTGCTAGCCAGCCCCCTTCCTTGGAAGCGCTTTTGTAGGCCTAAGAACACTGGGGCTTTGCGCTTCTCTAGCCACCTAATCTTCTGCTCATCCTCTCGCGCACTCTAAAGAGAGCTCAGGTGAGAAATTGCAAACGTCGAGCAATTGCTCAGAGATGAAAAGTGCCAGCACTGAAAGCTCTTGCTAGCCAGCCCCCTTCCTTGGAAGCGCTTTCACAGGCGCAGCAACACTGGGGCTTTGCGCTTCTCTAGCCACCAAACGTCACGGTCCTTCTCTTTCCGTCTCGTAGACACGAGCTGAGAAATTGCAAACGTCGAGCAATTGCTCAGAGATGAAAAGTGCCAGCACTGAAAGCTGTTGCTAGCCAGCAGCCTTCCTTGGAAGCGCTTTTGTAGGCCTAAGAACACTGGGGCTCTGGGCTTCTCTAGCCACCTAATCTTGTGCTCATCCTCTCGCGCACTCTAAAGAGAGCTCAGGTGAGAAATTACAAACGTCCAGCAATTGCTCAGAGATGAAAAGTGCCAGCACTGAAAGCTCTTGCTAGCCAGCAGCCTTCCTTGGAAGCGCTTTCACAGGCGCAGCAACACTGGGGCTTTGCGCTTCTCTACCCACCAAACGTCACGGTCCTTCTATTTCCGTCTCGTAGACACGAGCTGAGAAATTGCAAACGTCGAGCAATTGCTCAGAGATGAAAAGTGCCAGCACTGAAAGCTGTTGCTAGCCAGCACCCTTCCTTGGAAGCGCTTTTGTAGGCCTAAGAACACTGGGGCTCTGGGCTTCTCTAGCCACCTAATCTTCTGCTCATCCTCTCGCGCACTCTAAAGAGAGCTCAGGTGAGAAATTACAAACGTCGAGCAATTGCTCAGAGATGAAAAGTGCCAGCACTGAAAGCTCTTGCTAGCCAGCACCCTTCCTTGGAAGCGCTTTCACAGGCGCAGCAACACTGGGGCTTTGCGCTTCTCTAGCCACCAAACGTCACGGTCATTCTCTTTCCGTCTCGTAGACACGAGCTGAAAAATTGCAAACATCGAGCAATTGCTCAGAGAGGAAAAGTGCCAGCACTGAAAGCTGTTGCTAGCCAGCCCCCTTCCTTGGAAGCGCTTTTGTAGGCCTAAGAACACTGGGGCTTTGCGCTTCTCTAGCCACCTAATCTTGTGCTCATCCTCTCGCGCACTCTAAAGAGAGCTCAGGTGAGAAATTGCAAACGTCGAGCAATTGCTCAGAGATGAAAAGTGCCAGCACTGAAAGCTGTTGCTAGCCAGCACCCTTCCTTGGAAGCGCTTTCACAGGTGCAGCAACACTGGGGCTTTGCGCTTCTCTAGCCACCAAACGTCACGGTCATTCTCTTTCCGTCTCGTAGACACGAGCTGAGAAATTGCAAAGGTCGAGCAATTGCTCAGAGATGAAAAGTGCCAGCACTGAAAGCTCTTGCTAGCCAGCCCCCTTCCTTGGAAGCGCTTTCACAGGCGCAGTAACACTGGGGCTTTGCGCTTCTCTAGCCACCAAACGTCACGGTCATTCTCTTTCCGTCTCGTAGACACAGGCTGAGAAATTGCAAACGTCGAGCAATTGCTCAGAGATGAAAAGTGCCAGCACTGAAAGCTGTTGCTAGCCAGCACCCTTCCTTGGAAGCGCTTTCACAGGCGCAGCAACACTGGGGCTTTGCGCTTCTCTACCCACCAAACGTCACGGTCCTTCTATTTCCGTCTCGTAGACACGAGCTGAGAAATTGCAAACGTCCAGCAATTGCTCAGAGATGAAAAGTGCCAGCACTGAAAGCTGTTGCTAGCCAGCACCCTTCCTTGGAAGCGCTTTCACAGGCGCAGCAACACTGGGGCTTTGCGCTTCTCTAGCCACCAAACGTCACGGTCCTTCTCTTTCCGTCTCGTAGACACAAGCTGAGAAATTGCAAATGTCGAGCAATTGCTCAGAGATGAAAAGTGCCAGCACTGAAAGCTGTGCTAGCCAGCACCCTTCCTTGGAAGCGCTTTCACAGGTGCAGCAACACTGGGGCTTTGCGCTTCTCTATCCACCAAACATCACGGTCATTCTCTTTCCGTCTCGTAGACACGAGCTGAGAGATTGCAAACGTCGAGCAATTGCTCAGAGATGAAAAGTGCCAGCACTGAAAGCTGTTGCTAGCCAGCACCCTTCCTTGGAAGCGCTTTTGTAGCCCTAAGAACAGTGGGGCTCTGGGCTTCTCTAGCCACCTAATCTTGTGCTCATCCTCTCGCGCACTCTAAAGAGAGCTCAGGTGAGAAATTGCAAATGTCCAGCAATTGCTCAGAGATGAAAAGTGCCAGCACTGAAAGCTGTTGCTAGCCAGCACCCTTCCTTGGAAGCGCTTTCACAGGCGCAGCAACACTGGGGCTTTGCAGTTCTCTAGCCACCAAACGTCACGGTCATTCTCTTTCCGTCTCGTAGACACGAGCTGAGAAATTGCAAACGTCGAGCAATTGCTCAGAGATGAAAAGTGCCAGCACTGAAAGCTGTTGCTAGCCAGCACCCTTCCTTGGAAGCGCTTTTGTAGGGCTAAGAACACTGGGGCTTTGCGCTTCTCTAGCCACCTAATCTTGTGCTCATCCTCTCGCGCACTCTAAAGAGAGCTCAGGTGAGAAATTGCAAACGTCCAGCAATTGCTCAGAGATGAAAAGTGCCAGCACTGAAAGCTGTTGCTAGCCAGCACCCTTCCTTGGAAGCGCTTTCACAGGCGCAGCAACACTGGGGCTTTGCGCTTCTCTAGCCACCAAACGTCACGGTCATTCTCTTTCCGTCTCGTAGACACGAGCTGAGAAATTGCAAACATCGAGCAATTGCTCAGAGAGGAAAAGTGCCAGCACTGAAAGCTGTTGCTAGCCAGCCCCCTTCCTTGGAAGCGCTTTTGTAGGCCTAAGAAGACTGGGGCTCTGGGCTTCTCTAGCCACCTAATCTTGTGCTCATCCTCTCGCGCACTCTAAAGAGAGCTCAGGTGAGAAATTGCAAATGTCCAGCAATTGCTCAGAGATGAAAAGTGCCAGCACTGAAAGCTGTTGCTAGCCAGCACCCTTCCTTGGAAGCGCTTTCACAGGCGCAGCAACACTGGGGCTTTGCAGTTCTCTACCCACCAAACGTCACGGTCATTCTCTTTCCGTCTCGTAGACACGAGCTGAGAAATTGCAAACGTCGAGCAATTGCTCAGAGATGAAAAGTGCCAGCACTGAAAGCTGTTGCTAGCCAGCAGCCTTCCTTGGAAGCGCTTTTGCAGGCCTAAGAACACTGGGGCTCTGGGCTTCTCTAGCCACCTAATCTTGTGCTCATCCTCTCGCGCACTCTAAAGAGAGCTCAGGTGAGAAATTACAAACGTCGAGCAATTGCTCAGAGATGAAAAGTGCCAGCACTGAAAGCTGTTGCTAGCCAGCACCCTTCCTTGGAAGCGCTTTCACAGGCGCAGCAACACTGGGGCTTTGCGCTTCTCTAGCCACCAAACGTCACGGTCATTCTCTTTCCGTCTCATAGACACGAGCTGAGAAATTGCAAACGTCGAGCAATTGCTCAGAGATGAAAAGTGCCAGAACTGAAAGCTGTTGCTAGCCAGCACCCTTCCTTGGAAGTGCTTTTGTAGGCCTAAGAAGACTGGGGCTCTGGGCTTCTCTAGCCACCGAATCTTCTGCTCATCCTCTCGCGCACTCTAAAGAGAGCTCAGGTGAGAAATTGCAAACGTCCAGCAATTGCTCAGAGATGAAAAGTGCCAGCACTGAAAGCTGTTGCTAGCCAGCACCCTTCCTTGGAAGCGCTTTTGTAGCCCTAAGAACACTGGGGCTCTGGGCTTCTCTAGCCACCTAATCTTCTGCTCATCCTCTCGCGCACTCTAAAGAGAGCTCAGGTGAGAAATTGCAAACGTCGAGCAATTGCTCAGAGATGAAAAGTGCCAGCACTGAAAGCTGTTGCTAGCCAGCACCCTTCCTTGGAAGCGCTTTCACAGGCGCAGCAACACTGGGGCTTTGCGCTTCTCTAGCCACCAAACGTCACGGTCATTCTCTTTCCGTCTCGTAGACACGAGCTGAGAAATTGCAAACGTCGAGCAATTGCTCAGAGATGAAAAGTGCCAGAACTGAAAGCTGTTGCTAGCCAGCACCCTTCCTTGGAAGCGCTTTTGTAGGCCTAAGAACAGTGGGGCTCTGGGCTTCTCTAGCCACCTAATCTTCTGCTCATCCTCTCGCGTACTCTAAAGAGAGCTCAGGTGAGAAATTGCAAAGGTCGAGCAATTGCTCAGAGATGAAAAGTGCCAGCACTGAAAGCTGTTGCTAGCCAGCACCCTTCCTTGGAAGCGCTTTTGTAGGCCTAAGAACACTGGGGCTCTGGGCTTCTCTAGCCACCTAATCTTGTGCTCATCCTCTCGCGCACTCAAAGGAGAGCTCAGGTGAGAACTTTCAAAGGTCGAGCAATTGCTCAGACATGAAAAGTGCCAGCACTGAAAGCTGTTGCTAGCCAGCACCCTTCCTTGGAAGCACTTTCACAGGCGCAGCAACACTGGGGCTTTGCGCTTCTCTAGCCACCAAACGTCACGGCCATTCTCTTTCCGTCTCGTAGACACGAGCTGAGAAATTGCAAATGTCCAGCAATTGCTCAGAGATGAAAAGTGCCAGCACTGAAAGCTGTTGCTAGCCAGCACCCTTCCTTGGAAGCGCTTTTGTAGGCCTAAGAACACTGGGGCTTTGCGCTTCTCTAGCCACCTAATCTTCTGCTCATCCTCTCGCGCACTCTAAAGGGTGCTCAGGTGAGAAATTGCAAACGTCCAGCAATTGCTCAGAGATGAAAAGTGCCAGCACTGAAAGCTGTTGCTAGCCAGCAGCCTTCCTTGGAAGCGCTTTCACAGGCGCAGCAACACTGGGGCTTTGCGCTTCTCTACCCACCAAACGTCACGGTCCTTCTCTTTCCGTCTCGTAGACACGAGCTGAGAAATTGCAAACGTCGAGCAATTGCTCAGAGAGGAAAAGTGCCAGCACTGAAAGCTGTTGCTAGCCAGCCCCCTTCCTTGGAAGCACTTTTGTAGGCCTAAGAACACTGGGGCTTTGCGCTTCTCTAGCCACCTAATCTTCTGCTCATCCTCTCGCGCACTCTAAAGAGAGCTCAGGTGAGAAATTGCAAACGTCGAGCAATTGCTCAGAGATGAAAAGTGCCAGCACTGAAAGCTGTTGCTAGCCAGCACCCTTCCTTGGAAGCGCTTTCACAGGCGCAGCAACACTGGGGCTTTGCGCTTCTCTAGCCACCAAACGTCACGGTCATTCTCTTTCCGTCTCGTAGACACGAGCTGAGAAATTGCAAACGTCCAGCAATTGCTCAGAGATGAAAAGTGCCAGCACTGAAAGCTGTTGCTAGCCAGCACCCTTCCTTGGAAGCGCTTTCACAGGCGCAGCAACACTGGGGCTTTGCGCTTCTCTAGCCACCAAACGTCACGGTCATTCTCTTTCCGTCTCGTAGACACGAGCTGAGAAATTGCAAACGTCGAGCAATTGCTCAGAGATGAAAAGTGCCAGCACTGAAAGCTGTTGCTAGCCAGCAGCCTTCCTTGGAAGCGCTTTTGTAGGCCTAAGAACAGTGGGGCTCTGGGCTTCTCTAGCCACCTCATCTTCTGCTCATCCTCTCGCGCACTCTAAAGAGAGCTCAGGTGAGAAATTGCAAACGTCGAGCAATTGCTCAGAGATGAAAAGTGCCAGCACTGAAAGCTGTTGCTAGCCAGCACCCTTCCTTGGAAGCGCTTTCACAGGCGCAGCAACACTGGGGCTTTGCGCTTCTCTAGCCACCAAACGTCACGGTCCTTCTCTTTCCGTCTCGTAGACATGAGCTGAGAAATTGCAAACGTCCAGCAATTGCTCAGAGATGAAAAGTGCCAGCACTGAAAGCTGTTGCTAGCCAGCACCCTTCCTTGGAAGCGCTTTTGTAGCCCTAAGAACACTGGGGCTCTGGGCTTCTCTAGCCACCTAATCTTGTGATCATCCTCTCGCGCACTCTAAAGAGAGCTCAGGTGAGAAATTGCAAACGTCCAGCAATTGCTCAGAGATGAAAAGTGCCAGCACTGAAAGCTGTTGCTAGCCAGCACCCTTCCTTGGAAGCGCTTTTGTAGCCCTAAGAACACTGGGGCTCTGGGCTTCTCTAGACACCTCATCTTCTGCTCATCCTCTCGCGCAATCTAAAGAGAGCTCAGGTGAGAAATTGCAAATGTCCAGCAATTGCTCAGAGATGAAAAGTGCCAGCACTGAAAGCTCTTGCTAGCCAGCACCCTTCCTTGGAAGCGCTTTCACAGGCGCAGCAACACTGGGGCTTTGCGCTTCTCTAGCCACCAAACGTCACGGTCATTCTCTTTCCGTCTCGTAGACACGAGCTGAGAAATTGCAAACGTCGAGCAATTGCTCAGAGATGAAAAGTGCCAGCACTGAAAGCTGTTGCTAGCCAGCAGCCTTCCTTGGAAGCGCTTTTGTAGGCCTAAGAAGACTGGGGCTCTGGGCTTCTCTAGCCACCTAATCTTCTGCTCATCCTCTCGCGCACTCTAAAGAGAGCTCAGGTGAGAAATTGCAAACGTCCAGCAATTGCTCAGAGATGAAAAGTGCCAGCACTGAAAGCTGTTGCTAGCCAGCACCCTTCCTTGGAAGCGCTTTCACAGGCGCAGCAACACTGGGGCTTTGCGCTTCTCTAGCCACCAAACGTCACGGTCATTCTCTTTCCGTCTCGTAGACACGAGCTGAGAAATTGCAAACGTCCAGCAATTGCTCAGAGATGAAAAGTGCCAGCACTGAAAGCTGTTGCTAGCCAGCACCCTTCCTTGGAAGCGCTTTCACAGGCGCAGCAACTCTGGTGCTTTGCGCTTCTCTAGCCACCAAACGTCACGGTCATTCTCTTTCCGTCTCCTAGACACGAGCTGAGAAATTGCAAACGTCCAGCAATTGCTCAGAGATGAAAAGTGCCAGCACTGAAAGCTGTTGCTAGCCAGCACCCTTCCTTGGAAGCGCTTTTGTAGGCCTAAGAACACTGGGGCTCTGGGCTTCTCTAGCCACCTAATCTTCTGCTCATCCTCTCGCGCAATCTAAAGAGAGCTCAGGTGAGAAATTGCAAATGTCCAGCAATTGCTCAGAGATGAAAAGTGCCAGCACTGAAAACTCTTGCTAGCCAGCACCCTTCCTTGGAAGCGCTTTCACAGGCGCAGCAACACTGGGGCTTTGCGCTTCTCTAGCCACCAAACGTCACGGTCATTCTCTTTCCGTCTCGTAGACACGAGCTGAGAAATTGCAAACGTCGAGCAATTGCTCAGAGATGAAAAGTGCCAGCACTGAAAGCTGTTGCTAGCCAGCCCCCTTCCTTGGAAGCGCTTTTGTAGGCCTAAGAACACTGGGGCTTTGCGCTTCTCTAGCCACCTAATCTTCTGCTCATTCTGTCGCGCACTCTAAAGGGTGCTCAGGTGAGAAATTGCAAACGTCGAGCAATTGCTCAGAGATGAAAAGTGCCAGCACTGAAAGCTCTTGCTAGCCAGCACCCTTCCTTGGAAGCGCTTTCACAGGCGCAGCAACACTGGGGCTTTGCGCTTCTCTAGCCACCAAACGTCACGGTCCTTCTCTTTCCGTCTCGTAGACACGAGCTGAGAGATTGCAAACGTCGAGCAATTGCTCAGAGATGAAAAGTGCCAGCACTGAAAGCTGTTGCTAGCCAGCACCCTTCCTTGGAAGCGCTTTTGTAGGCCTAAGAACAGTGGGGCTCTGGGCTTCTCTAGCCACCTAATCTTGTGCTCATCCTCTCGCGCACTCTAAAGAGAGCTCAGGTGAGAAATTGCAAACGTCGAGCAATTGCTCAGAGATGAAAAGTGCCAGCACTGAAAGCTGTTGCTAGCCAGCAGCCTTCCTTGGAAGCGCTTTCACAGGCGCAGCAACACTGGGGCTTTGCGCTTCTCTAGCCACCAAAAGTCACGGTCATTCTCTTTCCGTCTCGTAGACACGAGCTGAGAAATTGCAAACGTCGAGCAATTGCTCAGAGAGGAAAAGTGCCAGCACTGAAAGCTGTTGCTAGCCAGCAGCCTTCCTTGGAAGCGCTTTTGTAGGCCTAAGAACACTGGGGCTCTGGGCTTCTCTAGCCACCTAATGTTCTGCTCATCCTCTCGCGCACTCTAAAGAGAGCTCAGGTGAGAAATTGCAAACGTCCAGCAATTGCTCAGAGATGAAAAGTGCCAGCACTGAAAGCTGTTGCTAGCCAGCAGCCTTCCTTGGAAGCGCTTTTGTAGGCCTAAGAACACTGGGGCTTTGCGCTTCTCTAGCCACCTAATCTTCTGCTCATTCTCTCGCGCAATCTAAAGGGTGCTCAGGTGAGAAATTGCAAACGTCCAGCAATTGCTCAGAGATGAAAAGTGCCAGCACTGAAAGCTGTTGCTAGCCAGCACCCTTCCTTGGAAGCGCTTTCACAGGCGCAGCAACACTGGGGCTTTGCGCTTCTCTAGCCACCAAACGTCACGGTCCTTGTCTTTCCGTCTCGTAGACACGAGCTGAGAAATTGCAAACGTCGAGCAATTGCTCAGACAGGAAAAGTGCCAGCACTGAAAGCTGTTGCTAGCCAGCACCCTTCCTTGGAAGCGCTTTTGTAGGCCTAAGAACACTGGGGCTTTGCGCTTCTCTAGCCACCTAATCTTCTGCTCATCCTCTCGCGCACTCTAAAGAGAGCTCAGGTGAGAAATTGCAAACGTCGAGCAATTGCTCAGAGATGAAAAGTGCCAGCACTGAAAGCTCTTGCTAGCCAGCAGCCTTCCTTGGAAGCGCTTTCACAGGCGCAGTAACACTGGGGCTTTGCGCTTCTCTAGCCACCAAACGTCACGGTCATTCTCTTTCCGTCTCGTAGACACGAGCTGAGAAATTGCAAACGTCCAGCAATTGCTCAGAGATGAAAAGTGCCAGCACTGAAAGCTTTCGCTAGCCAGCAGCCTTCCTTGGAAGCGCTTTCACAGGCGCAGCAACACTGGGGCTTTGCGCTTCTCTAGCCACCAAACGTCACGGTCATTCTCTTTCCGTCTCGTAGACACGAGCTGAGAAATTGCAAACGTCGAGCAATTGCTCAGAGATGAAAAGTGCCAGCACTGAAAGCTGTTGCTAGCCAGCAGCCTTCCTTGGAAGCGCTTTTGTAGGCCTAAGAACAGTGGGGCTCTGGGCTTCTCTAGCCACCTAATCTTCTGCTCATCCTCTCGCGCACTCTAAAGAGAGCTCAGGTGAGAAATTGCAAATGTCCAGCAATTGCTCAGAGATGAAAAGTGCCAGCACTGAAAGCTCTTGCTAGCCAGCACCCTTCCTTGGAAGCGCTTTCACAGGCGCAGCAACACTGGGGCTTTGCGCTTCTCTAGCCACCAAACGTCACGGTCATTCTCTTTCCGTCTCGTAGACATGAGCTGAGAAATTGCAAACGTCCAGCAATTGCTCAGAGATGAAAAGTGCCAGCACTGAAAGCTGTTGCTAGCCAGCAGCCTTCCTTGGAAGCGCTTTTGTAGCCCTAAGAACACTGGGGCTCTGGGCTTCTCTAGCCACCTAATCTTGTGCTCATCCTCTCGCGCAGTCTAAAAAGAGCTCAGGTGAGAAATTGCAAACGTCGAGCAATTGCTCAGAGATGAAAAGTGCCAGCACTGAAAGCTGTTGCTAGCCAGCAGCCTTCCTTGGAAGCGCTTTCACAGGCGCAGCAACACTGGGGCTTTGCGCTTCTCTAGCCACCAAACGTCACGGTCCTTCTCTTTCCGTCTCGTAGACACGAGCTGAGAAATTGCAAACGTCGAGCAATTGCTCAGAGATGAAAAGTGCCAGCACTGAAAGCTGTTGCTAGCCAGCAGCCTTCCTTGGAAGCGCTTTTGTAGCCCTAAGAACACTGGGGCTCTGGGCTTCTCTAGCCACCTAATCTTCTGCTCATCCTCTCGCGCACTCTAAAGAGAGCTCAGGTGAGAAATTGCAAACGTCCAGCAATTGCTCAGAGATGAAAAGTGCCAGCACTGAAAGCTGTTGCTAGCCAGCACCCTTCCTTGGAAGCGCTTTTGTAGGCCTAAGAACACTGGGGCTCTGGGCTTCTCTAGCCACCTAATCTTCTGCTCATCCTCTCGCGCAATCTAAAGAGAGCTCAGGTGAGAAATTGCAAATGTCCAGCAATTGCTCAGAGATGAAAAGTGCCAGCACTGAAAGCTCTTGCTAGCCAGCACCCTTCCTTGGAAGCGCTTTCACAGGCGCAGCAACACTGGGGCTTTGCGCTTCTCTAGCCACCAAACGTCACGGTCCTTCTCTTTCCGTCTCCTAGACACGAGCTGAGAAATTGCAAACGTCGAGCAATTGCTCAGAGATGAAAAGTGCCAGCACTGAAAGCTGTTGCTAGCCAGCAGCCTTCCTTGGAAGCGCTTTTGTAGGCCTAAGAACACTGGGGCTTTGCGCTTCTCTAGCCACCTAATCTTCTGCTCATTCTCTCGCGCACTCGAAAGGGTGCTCAGGTGAGAAATTGGAAACGTCGAGCAATTGCTCAGAGATGAAAAGTGCCAGCACTGAAAGCTGTTGCTAGCCAGCACCCTTCCTTGGAAGCGCTTTCACAGGCGCAGCAACACTGGGGCTTTGCGCTTCTCTAGCCACCAAACGTCACGGTCATTCTCTTTCCGTCTCGTAGACACGAGCTGAGAAATTGCAAACGTCGAGCAATTGCTCAGAGATGAAAAGTGCCAGCACTGAAAGCTGTTGCTAGCCAGCCCCCTTCCTTGGAAGCGCTTTTGTAGGCCTAAGAACACTGGGGCTCTGGGCTTCTCTAGCCACCTAATCTTCTGCTCATCCTCTCGCGCACTCTAAAGAGAGCTCAGGTGAGAAATTGCAAACGTCGAGCAATTGCTCAGAGATGAAAAGTGCCAGCACTGAAAGCTGTTGCTAGCCAGCAGCCTTCCTTGGAAGCGCTTTCACAGGCGCAGCAACACTGGGGCTTTGCGCTTCTCTACCCACCAAACGTCACGGTCATTCTCTTTCCGTCTCGTAGACACGAGCTGAGAAATTGCAAACGTCGAGCAATTGCTCAGAGATGAAAAGTGCCAGCACTGAAAGCTCTTGCTAGCCAGCACCCTTCCTTGGAAGCGCTTTCACAGGCGCAGCAACACTGGGGCTTTGCGCTTCTCTAGCCACCAAACGTCACGGTCCTTCTCTTTCCGTCTCGTAGACATGAGCTGAGAAATTGCAAACGTCCAGCAATTGCTCAGAGATGAAAAGTGCCAGCACTGAAAGCTGTTGCTAGCCAGCAGCCTTCCTTGGAAGCGCTTTTGTAGCCCTAAGAACACTGGGGCTCTGGGCTTCTCTAGCCACCTAATCTTGTGCTCATCCTCTCGCGCAGTCTAAAAAGAGCTCAGGTGAGAAATTGCAAACGTCGAGCAATTGCTCAGAGATGAAAAGTGCCAGCACTGAAAGCTGTTGCTAGCCAGCAGCCTTCCTTGGAAGCGCTTTCACAGGCGCAGCAACACTGGGGCTTTGCGCTTCTCTACCCACCAAACGTCACGGTCCTTCTCTTTCCGTCTCCTAGACACGAGCTGAGAAATTGCAAACGTCGAGCAATTGCTCAGAGATGAAAAGTGCCAGCACTGAAAGCTGTTGCTAGCCAGCAGCCTTCCTTGGAAGCGCTTTTGTAGCCCTAAGAACACTGGGGCTCTGGGCTTCTCTAGCCACCTAATCTTCTGCTCATCCTCTCGCGCACTCTAAAGAGAGCTCAGGTGAGAAATTGCAAACGTCCAGCAATTGCTCAGAGATGAAAAGTGCCAGCACTGAAAGCTGTTGCTAGCCAGCACCCTTCCTTGGAAGCGCTTTTGTAGGCCTAAGAACACTGGGGCTCTGGGCTTCTCTAGACACCTAATCTTCTGCTCATCCTCTCGCGCAATCTAAAGAGAGCTCAGGTGAGAAATTGCAAATGTCCAGCAATTGCTCAGAGATGAAAAGTGCCAGCACTGAAAGCTCTTGCTAGCCAGCACCCTTCCTTGGAAGCGCTTTCACAGGCGCAGCAACACTGGGGCTTTGCGCTTCTCTAGCCACCAAACGTCACGGTCCTTCTCTTTCCGTCTCCTAGACACGAGCTGAGAAATTGCAAACGTCGAGCAATTGCTCAGAGATGAAAAGTGCCAGCACTGAAAGCTGTTGCTAGCCAGCAGCCTTCCTTGGAAGCGCTTTTGTAGGCCTAAGAACACTGGGGCTTTGCGCTTCTCTAGCCACCTAATCTTCTGCTCATTCTCTCGCGCACTCGAAAGGGTGCTCAGGTGAGAAATTGGAAACGTCGAGCAATTGCTCAGAGATGAAAAGTGCCAGCACTGAAAGCTGTTGCTAGCCAGCACCCTTCCTTGGAAGCGCTTTCACAGGCGCAGCAACACTGGGGCTTTGCGCTTCTCTAGCCACCAAACGTCACGGTCATTCTCTTTCCGTCTCGTAGACACGAGCTGAGAAATTGCAAACGTCGAGCAATTGCTCAGAGATGAAAAGTGCCAGCACTGAAAGCTGTTGCTAGCCAGCCCCCTTCCTTGGAAGCGCTTTTGTAGGCCTAAGAACACTGGGGCTCTGGGCTTCTCTAGCCACCTAATCTTCTGCTCATCCTCTCGCGCACTCTAAAGAGAGCTCAGGTGAGAAATTGCAAACGTCGAGCAATTGCTCAGAGATGAAAAGTGCCAGCACTGAAAGCTGTTGCTAGCCAGCACCCTTCCTTGGAAGCGCTTTCACAGGCACAGCAACACTGGGGCTTTGCGCTTCTCTAGCCACCAAACGTCACGGTCATTCTCTTTCCGTCTCGTAGACACGAGCTGAGAAATTGCAAACGTCGAGCAATTGCTCAGAGATGAAAAGTGCCAGCACTGAAAGCTCTTGCTAGCCAGCACCCTTCCTTGGAAGCGCTTTCACAGGCGCAGCAACACTGGGGCTTTGCGCTTCTCTAGCCACCAAACGTCACGGTCCTTCTCTTTCCGTCTCCTAGACACGAGCTGAGAAATTGCAAACGTCGAGCAATTGCTCAGAGATGAAAAGTGCCAGCACTGAAAGCTGTTGCTAGCCAGCAGCCTTCCTTGGAAGCGCTTTTGTAGGCCTAAGAACAGTGGGGCTCTGGGCTTCTCTAGCCACCTAATCTTCTGCTCATCCTCTTGCGCAGTCTAAAGAGAGCTCAGGTGAGAAATTGCAAACGTCGAGCAATTGCTCAGAGATGAAAAGTGCCAGCACTGAAAGCTGTTGCTAGCCAGCACCCTTCCTTGGAAGCGCTTTCACAGGCGCAGCAACACTGGGGCTTTGCGCTTCTCTAGCCACCAAACGTCACGGTCCTTCTCTTTCCGTCTCGTAGACATGAGCTGAGAAATTGCAAACGTCCAGCAATTGCTCAGAGATGAAAAGTGCCAGCACTGAAAGCTGTTGCTAGCCAGCAGCCTTCCTTGGAAGCGCTTTTGTAGCCCTAAGAACACTGGGGCTCTGGGCTTCTCTAGCCACCTAATCTTGTGCTCATCCTCTCGCGCAGTCTAAAGAGAGCTCAGGTGAGAAATTGCAAACGTCGAGCAATTGCTCAGAGATGAAAAGTGCCAGCACTGAAAGCTGTTGCTAGCCAGCACCCTTCCTTGGAAGCGCTTTCACAGGCGCAGCAACACTGGGGCTTTGCGCTTCTCTAGCCACCAACCGTCACGGTCATTCTCTTTCCGTCTCCTAGACACGAGCTGAGAAATTGCAAACGTCGAGCAATTGCTCAGAGATGAAAAGTGCCAGCACTGAAAGCTGTTGCTAGCCAGCAGCCTTCCTTGGAAGCGCTTTTGTAGGCCTAAGAACACTGGGGCTCTGGGCTTCTCTAGCCACCTAATCTTCTGCTCATCCTCTCGCGCAGTCTAAAGAGAGCTCAGGTGAGAAATTGCAAACGTCCAGCAATTGCTCAGAGATGAAAAGTGCCAGCACTGAAAGCTGTTGCTAGCCAGCACCCTTCCTTGGAAGCGCTTTTGTAGGCCTAAGAACACTGGGGCTCTGGGCTTCTCTAGACACCTAATCTTCTGCTCATCCTCTCGCGCAATCTAAAGAGAGCTCAGGTGAGAAATTGCAAATGTCCAGCAATTGCTCAGAGATGAAAAGTGCCAGCACTGAAAGCTCTTGCTAGCCAGCAGCCTTCCTTGGAAGCGCTTTCACAGGCGCAGCAACACTGGGGCTTTGCGCTTCTCTAGCCACCAAACGTCACGGTCATTCTCTTTCCGTCTCGTAGACATGAGCTGAGAAATTGCAAACGTCGAGCAATTGCTCAGAGATGAAAAGTGCCAGCACTGAAAGCTGTTGCTAGCCAGCAGCCTTCCTTGGAAGCGCTTTTGTAGGCCTAAGAACACTGGGGCTTTGCGCTTCTCTAGCCACCTAATCTTCTGCTCATTCTCTCGCGCACTCGAAAGGGTGCTCAGGTGAGAAATTGCAAACGTCCAGCAATTGCTCAGAGATGAAAAGTGCCAGCACTGAAAGCTGTTGCTAGCCAGCAGCCTTCCTTGGAAGCGCTTTCGCAGGCGCAGCAACACTGGGGCTTTGCGCTTCTCTAGCCACCAAACGTCACGGTCATTCTCTTTCCGTCTCGTAGACACGAGCTGAGAAATTGCAAACGTCGAGCAATTGCTCAGAGATGAAAAGTGCCAGCACTGAAAGCTGTTGCTAGCCAGCCCCCTTCCTTGGAAGCGCTTTTGTAGGCCTAAGAACACTGGGGCTTTGCGCTTCTCTAGCCACCTAATCTTCTGCTCATCCTCTCGCGCACTCTAAAGAGAGCTCAGGTGAGAAATTGCAAACGTCCAGCAATTGCTCAGAGATGAAAAGTGCCAGCACTGAAAGCTGTTGCTAGCCAGCAGCCTTCCTTGGAAGCGCTTTCACAGGCACAGCAACACTGGGGCTTTGCGCTTCTCTAGCCACCAAACGTCACGGTCATTCTCTTTCCGTCTCGTAGACACGAGCTGAGAAATTGCAAACGTCGAGCAATTGCTCAGAGATGAAAAGTGCCAGCACTGAAAGCTGTTGCTAGCCAGCAGCCTTCCTTGGAAGCGCTTTTGTAGGCCTAAGAACACTGGGGCTTTGCGCTTCTCTAGCCACCTAATCTTCTGCTCATTCTCTCGCGCACTCGAAAGGGTGCTCAGGTGAGAAATTGCAAACGTCCAGCAATTGCTCAGAGATGAAAAGTGCCAGCACTGAAAGCTGTTGCTAGCCAGCAGCCTTCCTTGGAAGCGCTTTCGCAGGCGCAGCAACACTGGGGCTTTGCGCTTCTCTAGCCACCAAACGTCACGGTCATTCTCTTTCCGTCTCGTAGACACGAGCTGAGAAATTGCAAACGTCGAGCAATTGCTCAGAGATGAAAAGTGCCAGCACTGAAAGCTGTTGCTAGCCAGCCCCCTTCCTTGGAAGCGCTTTTGTAGGCCTAAGAACACTGGGGCTTTGCGCTTCTCTAGCCACCTAATCTTCTGCTCATCCTCTCGCGCACTCTAAAGAGAGCTCAGGTGAGAAATTGCAAACGTCGAGCAATTGCTCAGAGATGAAAAGTGCCAGCACTGAAAGCTGTTGCTAGCCAGCAGCCTTCCTTGGAAGCGCTTTCACAGGCACAGCAACACTGGGGCTTTGCGCTTCTCTAGCCACCAAACGTCACGGTCATTCTCTTTCCGTCTCGTAGACACGAGCTGAGAAATTGCAAACGTCGAGCAATTGCTCAGAGATGAAAAGTGCCAGCACTGAAAGCTCTTGCTAGCCAGCACCCTTCCTTGGAAGCGCTTTCACAGGCGCAGCAACACTGGGGCTTTGCGCTTCTCTAGCCACCAAACGTCACGGTCATTCTCTTTCCGTCTCGTAGACACGAGCTGAGAAATTGCAAACGTCGAGCAATTGCTCAGAGATGAAAAGTGCCAGCACTGAAAGCTGTTGCTAGCCAGCAGCCTTCCTTGGAAGCGCTTTTGTAGGCCTAAGAACACTGGGGCTCTGGGCTTCTCTAGCCACCTAATCTTCTGCTCATCCTCTCGCGCACTCTAAAGAGAGCTCAGGTGAGAAATTGCAAACGTCGAGCAATTGCTCAGAGATGAAAAGTGCCAGCACTGAAAGCTGTTGCTAGCCAGCAGCCTTCCTTGGAAGCGCTTTCACAGGCGCAGCAACACTGGGGCTTTGCGCTTCTCTAGCCACCAAACATCACGGTCCTTCTCTTTCCGTCTCGTAGACATGAGCTGAGAAATTGCAAACGTCGAGCAATTGCTCAGAGATGAAAAGTGCCAGCACTGAAAGCTGTTGCTAGCCAGCAGCCTTCCTTGGAAGCGCTTTTGTAGCCCTAAGAACAGTGGGGCTCTGGGCTTCTCTAGCCACCTAATCTTCTGCTCATCCTCTCGCGCACTCTAAAGAGAGCTCAGGTGAGAAATTGCAAACGTCGAGCAATTGCTCAGAGATGAAAAGTGCCAGCACTGAAAGCTGTTGCTAGCCAGCAGCCTTCCTTGGAAGCGCTTTCACAGGCGCAGCAACACTGGGGCTTTGCGCTTCTCTAGCCACCAAACGTCACGGTCATTCTCTTTCCGTCTCCTAGACACGAGCTGAGAAATTGCAAACGTCGAGCAATTGCTCAGAGATGAAAAGTGCCAGCACTGAAAGCTGTTGCTAGCCAGCAGCCTTCCTTGGAAGCGCTTTTGTAGCCCTAAGAACACTGGGGCTCTGGGCTTCTCTAGCCACCTAATCTTCTGCTCATCCTCTCGCGCACTCTAAAGAGAGCTCAGGTGAGAAATTGCAAACGTCCAGCAATTGCTCAGAGATGAAAAGTGCCAGCACTTAAAGCTGTTGCTAGCCAGCACCCTTCCTTGGAAGCGCTTTTGTAGGCCTAAGAACACTGGGGCTCTGGGCTTCTCTAGCCACCTAATCTTCTGCTCATCCTCTCGCGCAATCTAAAGAGAGCTCAGGTGAGAAATTGCAAATGTCCAGCAATTGCTCAGAGATGAAAAGTGCCAGCACTGAAAGCTGTTGCTAGCCAGCACCCTTCCTTGGAAGCGCTTTCACAGGCGCAGCAACACTGGGGCTTTGCGCTTCTCTAGCCACCAAACGTCACGGTCCTTCTCTTTCCGTCTCGTAGACACGAGCTGAGAAATTGCAAACGTCGAGCAATTGCTCAGAGATGAAAAGTGCCAGCACTGAAAGCTGTTGCTAGCCAGCACCCTTCCTTGGAAGCGCTTTTGTAGGCCTAAGAACACTGGGGCTTTGCGCTTCTCTAGCCACCTAATCTTCTGCTCATTCTCTCGCGCACTCGAAAGGGTGCTCAGGAGAGAAATTGCAAACGTCCAGCAATTGCTCAGAGATGAAAAGTGCCAGCACTGAAAGCTGTTGCTAGCCAGCACCCTTCCTTGGAAGCGCTTTCGCAGGCGCAGCAACACTGGGGCTTTGCGCTTCCCTAGCCACCAAACGTCACGGTCATTCTCTTTCCGTCTCCTAGACACGAGCTGAGAAATTGCAAACGTCGAGCAATTGCTCAGAGATGAAAAGTGCCAGCACTGAAAGCTGTTGCTAGCCAGCCCCCTTCCTTGGAAGCGCTTTTGTAGCCCTAAGAACACTGGGGCTCTGGGCTTCTCTAGCCACCTAATCTTCTGCTCATCCTCTCGCGCACTCTAAAGAGAGCTCAGGTGAGAAATTGCAAACGTCGAGCAATTGCTCAGAGATGAAAAGTGCCAGCACTGAAAGCTGTTGCTAGCCAGCACCCTTCCTTGGAAGCGCTTTCACAGGCGCAGCAACACTGGGGCTTTGCGCTTCTCTAGCCACCAAACGTCACGGTCATTCTCTTTCCGTCTCGTAGACACGAGCTGAGAAATTGCAAACGTCGAGCAATTGCTCAGAGATGAAAAGTGCCAGCACTGAAAGCTGTTGCTAGCCAGCAGCCTTCCTTGGAAGCGCTTTTGTAGCCCTAAGAACACTGGGGCTCTGGGCTTCTCTAGCCACCTAATCTTCTGCTCATCCTCTCGCGCACTCTAAAGAGAGCTCAGGTGAGAAATTGCAAACGTCCAGCAATTGCTCAGAGATGAAAAGTGCCAGCACTGAAAGCTGTTGCTAGCCAGCACCCTTCCTTGGAAGCGCTTTTGTAGGCCTAAGAACACTGGGGCTTTGCGCATCTCTAGCCACCTAATCTTCTGCTCATTCTCTCGCGCACTCTAAAGAGTGCTCAGGTGAGAAATTGCAAACGTCGAGCAATTGCTCAGAGATGAAAAGTGCCAGCACTGAAAGCTCTTGCTAGCCAGCACCCTTCCTTGGAAGCGCTTTCACAGGCGCAGCAACACTGGGGCTTTGCGCTTCTCTAGCCACCAAACGTCACGGTCCTTCTCTTTCCGTCTCGTAGACACGAGCTGAGAAATTGCAAACGTCCAGCAATTGCTCAGAGATGAAAAGTGCCAGCACTGAAAGCTCTTGCTAGCCAGCCCCCTTCCTTGGAAGCGCTTTTGTAGGCCTAAGAACACTGGGGCTCTGGGCTTCTCTAGCCACCTAATCTTCTGCTCATCCTCTCGCGCACTCTAAAGAGAGCTCAGGTGAGAAATTGCAAACGTCCAGCAATTGCTCAGAGATGAAAAGTGCCAGCACTGAAAGCTGTTGCTAGCCAGCACCCTTCCTTGGAAGCGCTTTCACAGGCGCAGCAACACTGGGGCTTTGCGCTTCTCTACCCACCAAACGTCACGGTCATTCTCTTTCCGTCTCGTAGACACGAGCTGAGAAATTGCAAACGTCCAGCAATTGCTCAGAGATGAAAAGTGCCAGCACTGAAAGCTGTTGCTAGCCAGCAGCCTTCCTTGGAAGCGCTTTCACAGGCGCAGCAACACTGGGGCTTTGCGCTTCTCTAGCCACCAAACGTCACGGTCATTCTCTTTCCGTCTCCTAGACACGAGCTGAGAAATTGCAAATGTCCAGCAATTGCTCAGAGATGAAAAGTGCCAGCACTGAAAGCTGTTGCTAGCCAGCACCCTTCCTTGGAAGCGCTTTTGTAGGCCTAAGAACACTGGGGCTCTGGGCTTCTCTAGCCACCTAATCTTCTGCTCATCCTCTCGCGCAATCTAAAGAGAGCTCAGGTGAGAAATTGCAAATGTCCAGCAATTGCTCAGAGATGAAAAGTGCCAGCACTGAAAGCTGTTGCTAGCCAGCAGCCTTCCTTGGAAGCGCTTTCACAGGCGCAGCAACACTGGGGCTTTGCGCTTCTCTAGCCACCAAACGTCACGGTCATTCTCTTTCCGTCTCGTAGACACGAGCTGAGAAATTGCAAACGTCCAGCAATTGCTCAGAGATGAAAAGTGCCAGCACTGAAAGCTGTTGCTAGCCAGCAGCCTTCCTTGGAAGCGCTTTTGTAGCCCTAAGAACACTGGGGCTTTGCGCTTCTCTAGCCACCTAATCTTCTGCTCATTCTGTCGCGCACTCTAAAGGGTGCTCAGGTGAGAAATTGCAAACGTCCAGCAATTGCTCAGAGATGAAAAGTGCCAGCACTGAAAGCTGTTGCTAGCCAGCACCCTTCCTTGGAAGCGCTTTCACAGGCGCAGCAACACTGGGGCTTTGCGCTTCTCTAGCCACCAAACGTCACGGTCATTCTCTTTCCGTCTCGTAGACACGAGCTGAGAGATTGCAAACGTCGAGCAATTGCTCAGAGATGAAAAGTGCCAGCACTGAAAGCTGTTGCTAGCCAGCACCCTTCCTTGGAAGCGCTTTTGTAGGCCTAAGAACACTGGGGCTCTGGGCTTCTCTAGCCACCTAATCTTGTGCTCATCCTCTCGCGCACTCTAAAGAGAGCTCAGGTGAGAAATTGCAAACGTCGAGCAATTGCTCAGAGATGAAAAGTGCCAGCACTGAAAGCTCTTGCTAGCCAGCAGCCTTCCTTGGAAGCGCTTTCACAGGCGCAGCAACACTGGGGCTTTGCGCTTCTCTAGCCACCAAACGTCACGGTCATTCTCTTTCCGTCTCGTAGACACGAGCTGAGAAATTGCAAACGTCGAGCAATTGCTCAGAGATGAAAAGTGCCAGCACTGAAAGCTGTTGCTAGCCAGCCCCCTTCCTTGGAAGCGCTTTTGTAGGCCTAAGAACACTGGGGCTCTGGGCTTCTCTAGCCACCTAATCTTCTGCTCATCCTCTCGCGCACTCTAAAGAGAGCTCAGGTGAGAAATTGCAAACGTCCAGCAATTGCTCAGAGATGAAAAGTGCCAGCACTGAAAGCTGTTGCTAGCCAGCAGCCTTCCTTGGAAGCGCTTTCACAGGTGCAGCAACACTGGGGCTTTGCGCTTCTCTAGCCACCAAACGTCACGGTCATTCTCTTTCCGTCTGGTAGACACGAGCTGAGAAATTGCAAACGTCCAGCAATTGCTCAGAGATGAAAAGTGCCAGCACTGAAAGCTCTTGCTAGCCAGCAGCCTTCCTTGGAAGCGCTTTCACAGGCGCAGCAACACTGGGGCTTTGCGCTTCTCTAGCCACCAAACGTCACGGTCATTCTCTTTCCGTCTCGTAGACACGAGCTGAGAAATTGCAAACGTCGAGCAATTGCTCAGAGATGAAAAGTGCCAGCACTGAAAGCTGTTGCTAGCCAGCAGCCTTCCTTGGAAGCGCTTTTGTAGGCCTAAGAACACTGGGGCTCTGGGCTTCTCTAGCCACCTAATCTTCTGCTCATCCTCTCGCGCAATCTAAAGAGAGCTCAGGTGAGAAATTGCAAATGTCCAGCAATTGCTCAGAGATGAAAAGTGCCAGCACTGAAAGCTGTTGCTAGCCAGCACCCTTCCTTGGAAGCGCTTTCACAGGCGCAGCAACACTGGGGCTTTGCGCTTCTCTAGCCACCAAACGTCACGGTCATTCTCTTTCCGTCTCGTAGACACGAGCTGAGAAATTGCAAACGTCCAGCAATTGCTCAGAGATGAAAAGTGCCAGCACTGAAAGCTGTTGCTAGCCAGCAGCCTTCCTTGGAAGCGCTTTTGTAGGCCTAAGAACACTGGGGCTTTGCGCTTCTCTAGCCACCTAATCTTCTGCTCATTCTCTCGCGCACTCTAAAGGGTGCTCAGGTGAGAAATTGCAAACGTCGAGCAATTGCTCAGAGATGAAAAGTGCCAGCACTGAAAGCTGTTGCTAGCCAGCAGCCTTCCTTGGAAGCGCTTTCACAGGCGCAGCAACACTGGGGCTTTGCGCTTCTCTAGCCACCAAACGTCACGGTCATTCTCTTTCCGTCTCGTAGACACGAGCTGAGAAATTGCAAATGTCCAGCAATTGCTCAGAGATGAAAAGTGCCAGCACTGAAAGCTCTTGCTAGCCAGCACCCTTCCTTGGAAGCGCTTTTGTAGGCCTAAGAACACTGGGGCTCTGGGCTTCTCTAGCCACCTAATCTTCTGCTCATCCTCTCGCGCACTCTAAAGAGAGCTCAGGTGAGAAATTGCAAACGTCCAGCAATTGCTCAGAGATGAAAAGTGCCAGCACTGAAAGCTGTTGCTAGCCAGCACCCTTCCTTGGAAGCGCTTTCACAGGCGCAGCAACACTGGGGCTTTGCGCTTCTCTAGCCACCAAACGTCACGGTCATTCTCTTTCCGTCTCGTAGACACGAGCTGAGAAATTGCAAACGTCGAGCAATTGCTCAGAGATGAAAAGTGCCAGCACTGAAAGCTGTTGCTAGCCAGCAGCCTTCCTTGGAAGTGCTTTTGTAGCCCTAAGAACACTGGGGCTCTGGGCTTCTCTAGACACCTAATCTTCTGCTCATCCTCTCGCGCACTCTAAAGAGAGCTCAGGTGAGAAATTGCAAATGTCCAGCAATTGCTCAGAGATGAAAAGTGCCAGCACTGAAAGCTCTTGCTAGCCAGCACCCTTCCTTGGAAGCGCTTTCACAGGCGCAGCAACACTGGGGCTTTGCGCTTCTCTAGCCACCAAACGTCACGGTCATTCTCTTTCCGTCTCGTAGACACGAGCTGAGAAATTGCAAACGTCGAGCAATTGCTCAGAGATGAAAAGTGCCAGCACTGAAAGCTGTTGCTAGCCAGCAGCCTTCCTTGGAAGCGCTTTTGTAGGCCTAAGAACACTGGGGCTTTGCGCTTCTCTAGCCACCTAATCTTCTGCTCATTCTCTCGCGCACTCGAAAGGGTGCTCAGGTGAGAAATTGCAAACGTCCAGCAATTGCTCAGAGATGAAAAGTGCCAGCACTGAAAGCTGTTGCTAGCCAGCACCCTTCCTTGGAAGCGCTTTCGCAGGCGCAGCAACACTGGGGCTTTGCGCTTCTCTAGCCACCAAACGTCACGGTCATTCTCTTTCCGTCTCGTAGACACGAGCTGAGAAATTGCAAACGTCGAGCAATTGCTCAGAGATGAAAAGTGCCAGCACTGAAAGCTGTTGCTAGCCAGCCCCCTTCCTTGGAAGCGCTTTTGTAGGCCTAAGAACACTGGGGCTTTGCGCTTCTCTAGCCACCTAATCTTGTGCTCATCCTCTCGCGCAGTCTAAAGAGAGCTCAGGTGAGAAATTGCAAACGTCGAGAAATTGCTCAGAGATGAAAAGTGCCAGCACTGAAAGCTGTTGCTAGCCAGCAGCCTTCCTTGGAAACGCTTTCACAGGCGCAGCAACACTGGGGCTTTGCGCTTCTCTAGCCACCAAACGTCACGGTCCTTCTCTTTCCGTCTCGTAGACACGAGCTGAGAAATTGCAAACGTCCAGCAATTGCTCAGAGATGAAAAGTGCCAGCACTGAAAGCTGTTGCTAGCCAGCAGCCTTCCTTGGAAGCGCTTTTGTAGGCCTAAGAACACTGGGGCTCTGGGCTTCTCTAGCCACCTAATCTTCTGCTCATCCTCTCGCGCACTCTAAAGAGAGCTCAGGTGAGAAATTGCAAACGTCCAGCAATTGCTCAGAGATGAAAAGTGCCAGCACTGAAAGCTGTTGCTAGCCAGCACCCTTCCTTGGAAGCGCTTTTGTAGGCCTAAGAACAGTGGGGCTCTGGGCTTCTCTAGCCACCTAATCTTCTGCTCATCCTCTCGCGCAATCTAAAGAGAGCTCAGGTGAGAAATTGCAAATGTCCAGCAATTGCTCAGAGATGAAAAGTGCCAGCACTGAAAGCTGTTGCTAGCCAGCAGCCTTCCTTGGAAGCGCTTTCACAGGCGCAGCAACACTGGGGCTTTGCGCTTCTCTAGCCACCAAACGTCACGGTCCTTCTCTTTCCGTCTCGTAGACACGAGCTGAGAAATTGCAAACGTCGAGCAATTGCTCAGAGATGAAAAGTGCCAGCACTGAAAGCTGTTGCTAGCCAGCAGCCTTCCTTGGAAGCGCTTTTGTAGGCCTAAGAACACTGGGGCTTTGCGCTTCTCTAGCCACCTAATCTTCTGCTCATTCTCTCGCGCACTCGAAAGGGTGCTCAGGTGAGAAATTGCAAACGTCCAGCAATTGCTCAGAGATGAAAAGTGCCAGCACTGAAAGCTGTTGCTAGCCAGCACCCTTCCTTGGAAGCGCTTTCGCAGGCGCAGCAACACTGGGGCTTTGCGCTTCTCTAGCCACCAAACGTCACGGTCCTTCTCTTTCCGTCTCGTAGACACGAGCTGAGAAATTGCAAATGTCGAGCAATTGCTCAGAGATGAAAAGTGCCAGCACTGAAAGCTGTTGCTAGCCAGCCCCCTTCCTTGGAAGCGCTTTTGTAGGCCTAAGAACACTGGGGCTCTGGGCTTCTCTAGCCACCTAATCTTCTGCTCATCCTCTCGCGCAGTCTAAAGAGAGCTCAGGTGAGAAATTGCAAACGTCGAGCAATTGCTCAGAGATGAAAAGTGCCAGCACTGAAAGCTGTTGCTAGCCAGCACCCTTCCTTGGAAGCGCTTTCACAGGCGCAGCAACACTGGGGCTTTGCGCTTCTCTAGCCACCAAACGTCACGGTCATTCGCTTTCCGTCTCGTAGACACGAGCTGAGAGATTGCAAACGTCGAGCAATTGCTCAGAGATGAAAAGTGCCAGCACTGAAAGCTGTTGCTAGCCAGCACCCTTCCTTGGAAGCGCTTTTGTAGGCCTAAGAACAGTGGGGCTCTGGGCTTCTCTAGCCACCTAATCTTCTGCTCATCCTCTCGCGCACTCTAAAGAGAGCTCAGGTGAGAAATTGCAAACGTCGAGCAATTGCTCAGAGATGAAAAGTGCCAGCACTGAAAGCTGTTGCTAGCCAGCACCCTTCCTTGGAAGCGCTTTCACAGGCGCAGCAACACTGGGGCTTTGCGCTTCTCTACCCACCAAACGTCACGGTCATTCTCTTTCCGTCTCGTAGACACGAGCTGAGAAATTGCAAACGTCGAGCAATTGCTCAGAGATGAAAAGTGCCAGCACTGAAAGCTGTTGCTAGCCAGCCCCCTTCCTTGGAAGCGCTTTTGTAGGCCTAAGAACACTGGGGCTCTGGGCTTCTCTAGCCACCTAATCTTGTGCTCATCCTCTCGCGCAGTCTAAAGAGAGCTCAGGTGAGAAATTGCAAATGTCCAGCAATTGCTCAGAGATGAAAAGTGCCAGCACTGAAAGCTGTTGCTAGCCAGCACCCTTCCTTGGAAGCGCTTTCACAGGCGCAGCAACACTGGGGCTTTGCGCTTCTCTAGCCACCAAACGTCACGGTCATTCTCTTTCCGTCTCGTAGACACGAGCTGAGAAATTGCAAACGTCCAGCAATTGCTCAGAGATGAAAAGTGCCAGCACTGAAAGCTGTTGCTAGCCAGCACCCTTCCTTGGAAGCGCTTTCACAGGCGCAGCAACACTGGGGCTTTGCGCTTCTCTAGCCACCAAACGTCACGGTCATTCTCTTTCCGTCTCCTAGACACGAGCTGAGAAATTGCAAACGTCCAGCAATTGCTCAGAGATGAAAAGTGCCAGCACTGAAAGCTGTTGCTAGCCAGCAGCCTTCCTTGGAAGCGCTTTTGTAGGCCTAAGAACACTGGGGCTTTGCGCTTCTCTAGCCACCTAATCTTCTGCTCATCCTCTCGCGCACTCTAAAGAGAGCTCAGGTGAGAAATTGCAAACGTCGAGCAATTGCTCAGAGATGAAAAGTGCCAGCACTGAAAGCTGTTGCTAGCCAGCCCCCTTCCTTGGAAGCGCTTTTGTAGGCCTAAGAACACTGGGGCTCTGGGCTTCTCTAGCCACCTAATCTTGTGCTCATCCTCTCGCGCAGTCTAAAGAGAGCTCAGGTGAGAAATTGCAAACGTCGAGCAATTGCTCAGAGATGAAAAGTGCCAGCACTGAAAGCTGTTGCTAGCCAGCAGCCTTCCTTGGAAGCGCTTTCACAGGCGCAGCAACACTGGGGCTTTGCGCTTCTCTAGCCACCAAACGTCACGGTCATTCTCTTTCCGTCTCGTAGACACGAGCTGAGAAATTGCAAACGTCGAGCAATTGCTCAGAGATGAAAAGTGCCAGCACTGAAAGCTGTTGCTAGCCAGCAGCCTTCCTTGGAAGCGCTTTTGTAGGCCTAAGAACAGTGGGGCTTTGCGCTTCTCTAGCCACCTAATCTTCTGCTCATCCTCTCGCGCACTCTAAAGAGAGCTCAGGTGAGAAATTGCAAACGTCGAGCAATTGCTCAGAGATGAAAAGTGCCAGCACTGAAAGCTGTTGCTAGCCAGCACCCTTCCTTGGAAGCGCTTTCACAGGCGCAGCAACACTGGGGCTTTGCGCTTCTCTAGCCACCAAACGTCACGGTCCTTCTCTTTCCGTCTCGTAGACACGAGCTGAGAAATTGCAAACGTCGAGCAATTGCTCAGAGATGAAAAGTGCCAGCACTGAAAGCTCTTGCTAGCCAGCACCCTTCCTTGGAAGCGCTTTTGTAGGCCTAAGAACACTGGGGCTTTGCGCTTCTCTAGCCACCTAATCTTCTGCTCATCCTCTCGTGCACTCTAAAGAGAGCTCAGGTGAGAAATTGCAAACGTCGAGCAATTGCTCAGAGATGAAAAGTGCCAGCACTGAAAGCTGTTGCTAGCCAGCACCCTTCCTTGGAAGCGCTTTCACAGGCGCAGCAACACTGGGGCTTTGCGCTTCTCTAGCCACCAAACGTCACGGTCCTTCTCTTTCCGTCTCGTAGACACGAGCTGAGAAATTGCAAACGTCGAGCAATTGCTCAGAGATGAAAAGTGCCAGCACTGAAAGCTGTTGCTAGCCAGCACCCTTCCTTGGAAGCGCTTTTGTAGGCCTAAGAAGACTGGGGCTCTGGGCTTCTCTAGCCACCTAATCTTCTGCTCATCCTCTCGCGCACTCTAAAGAGAGCTCAGGTGAGAAATTGCAAACATCCAGCAATTGCTCAGAGATGAAAAGTGCCAGCACTGAAAGCTGTTGCTAGCCAGCAGCCTTCCTTGGAAGCGCTTTCACAGGCGCAGCAACACTGGGGCTTTGCGCTTCTCTAGCCACCAAACGTCACGGTCATTCTCTTTCCGTCTCGTAGACACGAGCTGAGAAATTGCAAACGTCCAGCAATTGCTCAGAGATGAAAAGTGCCAGCACTGAAAGCTGTTGCTAGCCAGCACCCTTCCTTGGAAGCGCTTTTGTAGGCCTAAGAACACTGGGGCTTTGCACTTCTCTAGCCACCTAATCTTCTGCTCATTCTCTCGCGCACTCTAAAGGGTGCTCAGGTGAGAAATTACAAACGTCGAGCAATTGCTCAGAGATGAAAAGTGCCAGCACTGAAAGCTGTTGCTAGCCAGCAGCCTTCCTTGGAAGCGCTTTCACAGGCGCAGCAACACTGGGGCTTTGCGCTTCTCTACCCACCAAACGTCACGGTCATTCTCTTTCCGTCTCGTAGACACGAGCTGAGAGATTGCAAACGTCGAGCAATTGCTCAGAGATGAAAAGTGCCAGCACTGAAAGCTGTTGCTAGCCAGCCCCCTTCCTTGGAAGCGCTTTTGTAGGCCTAAGAACACTGGGGCTCTGGGCTTCTCTAGCCACCTAATCTTCTGCTCATCCTCTCGCGCACTCTAAAGAGAGCTCAGGTGAGAAATTGCAAACGTCGAGCAATTGCTCAGAGATGAAAAGTGCCAGCACTGAAAGCTGTTGCTAGCCAGCACCCTTCCTTGGAAGCGCTTAACACAGGAGCAGCAACACTGGGGCTTTGCGCTTCTCTAGCCACCAAACGTCACGGTCCTTCTCTTTCCGTCTCGTAGACACGAGCTGAGAAATTGCAAACGTCGAGCAATTGCTCAGAGATGAAAAGTGCCAGCACTGAAAGCTGTTGCTAGCCAGCACCCTTCCTTGGAAGCGCTTTTGTAGCCCTAAGAACACTGGGGCTCTGGGCTTCTCTAGCCACCTAATCTTCTGCTCATCCTCTCGCGCACTCTAAAGAGAGCTCAGGTGAGAAATTGCAAACGTCGAGCAATTGCTCAGAGATGAAAAGTGCCAGCACTGAAAGCTGTTGCTAGCCAGCAGCCTTCCTTGGAAGCGCTTTCACAGGCGCAGCAACACTGGGGCTTTGCGCTTCTCTACCCACCAAACGTCACGGTCATTCTCTTTCCGTCTCCTAGACACGAGCTGAGAAATTGCAAACGTCCAGCAATTGCTCAGAGATGAAAAGTGCCAGCACTGAAAGCTGTTGCTAGCCAGCACCCTTCCTTGGAAGCGCTTTTGTAGGCCTAAGAACACTGGGGCTCTGGGCTTCTCTAGCCACCTAATCTTCTGCTCATCCTCTCTCGCGCACTCGAAAGGGTGCTCAGGTGAGAAATTGCAAACGTCGAGCAATTGCTCAGAGATGAAAAGTGCCAGCACTGAAAGCTGTTGCTAGCCAGCAGCCTTCCTTGGAAGCGCTTTCACAGGCACAGCAACACTGGGGCTTTGCGCTTCTCTAGCCACCAAACGTCACGGTCATTCTCTTTCCGTCTCGTAGACACGAGCTGAGAAATTGCAAATGTCCAGCAATTGCTCAGAGATGAAAAGTGCCAGCACTGAAAGCTGTTGCTAGCCAGCACCCTTCCGTGGAAGCGCTTTCACAGGCGCAGCAACACTGGGGCTTTGCGCTTCTCTAGCCACCAAACGTCACGGTCCTTCTCTTTCCGTCTCGTAGACACGAGCTGAGAAATTGCAAACGTCGAGCAATTGCTCAGAGATGAAAAGTGCCAGCACTGAAAGCTGTTGCTAGCCAGCACCCTTCCTTGGAAGCGCTTTTGTAGCCCTAAGAACACTGGGGCTTTGCGCTTCTCTAGCCACCTAATCTTGTGCTCATCCTCTCGTGCACTCTAAAGAGAGCTCAGGTGAGAAATTGCAAACGTCGAGCAATTGCTCAGAGATGAAAAGTGCCAGCACTGAAAGCTGTTGCTAGCCAGCACCCTTCCTTGGAAGCGCTTTCACAGGCGCAGCAACACTGGGGCTTTGCGCTTCTCTAGCCACCAAACGTCACGGTCCTTCTCTTTCCGTCTCGTAGACACGAGCTGAGAAATTGCAAACGTCGAGCAATTGCTCAGAGATGAAAAGTGCCAGCACTGAAAGCTGTTGCTAGCCAGCACCCTTCCTTGGAAGCGCTTTTGTAGGCCTAAGAACACTGGGGCTCTGGGCTTCTCTAGCCACCTAATCTTCTGCTCATCCTCTCGCGCACTCTAAAGAGAGCTCAGGTGAGAAATTGCAAACGTCGAGCAATTGCTCAGAGATGAAAAGTGCCAGCACTGAAAGCTCTTGCTAGCCAGCAGCCTTCCTTGGAAGCGCTTTCACAGGTGCAGCAACACTGGGGCTTTGCGCTTCTCTAGCCACCAAACGTCACGGTCATTCTCTTTCCGTCTCGTAGACACGAGCTGAAAAATTGCAAACATCGAGCAATTGCTCAGAGATGAAAAGTGCCAGCACTGAAAGCTGTTGCTAGCCAGCACCCTTCCTTGGAAGCGCTTTTGTAGGCCTAAGAACAGTGGGGCTCTGGGCTTCTCTAGCCACCTAATCTTCTGCTCATCCTCTCGCGCACTCTAAAGAGAGCTCAGGTGAGAAATTGCAAACGTCCAGCAATTGCTCAGAGATGAAAAGTGCCAGCACTGAAAGCTGTTGCTAGCCAGCACCCTTCCTTGGAAGCGCTTTCACAGGCGCAGCAACACTGGGGCTTTGCGCTTCTCTAGCCACCAAACGTCACGGTCATTCTCTTTCCGTCTCGTAGACACGAGCTGAGAAATTGCAAACGTCGAGCAATTGCTCAGAGAGGAAAAGTGCCAGCACTGAAAGCTCTTGCTAGCCAGCACCCTTCCTTGGAAGCGCTTTTGTAGGCCTAAGAACACTGGGGCTCTGGGCTTCTCTAGCCACCTAATCTTCTGCTCATCCTCTCGCGCACTCTAAAGAGAGCTCAGGTGAGAAATTGCAAACGTCCAGCAATTGCTCAGAGATGAAAAGTGCCAGCACTGAAAGCTGTTGCTAGCCAGCACCCTTCCTTGGAAGTGCTTTCACAGGTGCAGCAACACTGGGGCTTTGCGCTTCTGTACCCACCAAACATCACTGTCATTCTCTTTCCGTCTCGTAGACACGAGCTGAAAAATTGCAAACATCGAGCAATTGCTCAGAGATGAAAAGTGCCAGCACTGAAAGCTGTTGCTAGCCAGCCCCCTTCCTTGGAAGCGCTTTTGTAGGCCTAAGAACACTGGGGCTTTGCGCTTCTCTAGCCACCTAATCTTCTGCTCATCCTCTCGCGCACTCTAAAGAGAGCTCAGGTGAGAAATTGCAAACGTCGAGCAATTGCTCAGAGATGAAAAGTGCCAGCACTGAAAGCTCTTGCTAGCCAGCACCCTTCCTTGGAAGCGCTTTCACAGGCGCAGCAACACTGGGGCTTTGCGCTTCTCTACCCACCAAACGTCACGGTCATTCTCTTTCCGTCTCCTAGACACGAGCTGAGAAATTGCAAACGTCCAGCAATTGCTCAGAGATGAAAAGTGCCAGCACTGAAAGCTGTTGCTAGCCAGCCCCCTTCCTTGGAAGCGCTTTTGTAGGCCTAAGAACAGTGGGGCTCTGGGCTTCTCTAGCCACCTAACCTTCTGCTCATCCTCTCACGCACTCTAAAGAGAGCTCAGGTGAGAAATTGCAAACGTCCAGCAATTGCTCAGAGATGAAAAGTGCCAGCACTGAAAGCTGTTGCTAGCCAGCAGCCTTCCTTGGAAGCGCTTTCACAGGCGCAGCAACACTGGGGCTTTGCGCTTCTCTAGCCACCAAACGTCACGGTCATTCTCTTTCCGTCTCGTAGACACGAGCTGAGAAATTGCAAACGTCGAGCAATTGCTCAGAGATGAAAAGTGCCAGCACTGAAAGCTGTTGCTAGCCAGCACCCTTCCTTGGAAGCGCTTTTGTAGGCCTAAGAACACTGGGGCTTTGCGCTTCTCTAGCCACCTAATCTTCTGCTCATTCTCTCGCGCACTCTAAAGGGTGCTCAGGTGAGAAATTACAAACGTCGAGCAATTGCTCAGAGATGAAAAGTGCCAGCACTGAAAGCTGTTGCTAGCCAGCAGCCTTCCTTGGAAGCGCTTTCACAGGCGCAGCAACACTGGGGCTTTGCGCTTCTCTACCCACCAAACGTCACGGTCATTCTCTTTCCGTCTCGTAGACACGAGCTGAGAGATTGCAAACGTCGAGCAATTGCTCAGAGATGAAAAGTGCCAGCACTGAAAGCTGTTGCTAGCCAGCACCCTTCCTTGGAAGCGCTTTTGTAGGCCTAAGAACAGTGGGGCTCTGGGCTTCTCTAGCCACCTAATCTTCTGCTCATCCTCTCGCGCACTCTAAAGAGAGCTCAGGTGAGAAATTGCAAACGTCGAGCAATTGCTCAGAGATGAAAAGTGCCAGCACTGAAAGCTGTTGCTAGCCAGCACCCTTCCTTGGAAGCGCTTTCACAGGCGCAGCAACACTGGGGCTTTGCGCTTCTCTAGCCACCAAAAGTCACGGTCCTTCTCTTTCCGTCTCGTAGACACGAGCTGAGAAATTGCAAACGTCGAGCAATTGCTCAGAGATGAAAAGTGCCAGCACTGAAAGCTGTTGCTAGCCAGCACCCTTCCTTGGAAGCGCTTTTGTAGCCCTAAGAACACTGGGGCTCTGGGCTTCTCTAGCCACCTAATCTTCTGCTCATCCTCTCGCGCACTCTAAAGAGAGCTCAGGTGAGAAATTGCAAACATCCAGCAATTGCTCAGAGATGAAAAGTGCCAGCACTGAAAGCTCTTGCTAGCCAGCACCCTTCCTTGGAAGCGCTTTCACAGGCGCAGCAACACTGGGGCTTTGCGCTTCTCTAGCCACCAAACGTCACGGTCATTCTCTTTCCGTCTCGTAGACACGAGCTGAGAAATTGCAAACGTCGAGCAATTGCTCAGAGATGAAAAGTGCCAGCACTGAAAGCTGTTGCTAGCCAGCCCCCTTCCTTGGAAGTGCTTTTGTAGGCCTAAGAACACTGGGGCTCTGGGCTTCTCTAGCCACCTAATCTTCTGCTCATCCTCTCTCGCGCACTCTAAAGGGTGCTCAGGTGAGAAATTGCAAACGTCGAGCAATTGCTCAGAGATGAAAAGTGCCAGCACTGAAAGCTGTTGCTAGCCAGCACCCTTCCTTGGAAGCGCTTTTGTAGCCCTAAGAACACTGGGGCTCTGGGCTTCTCTAGCCACCTAATCTTCTGCTCATCCTCTCGCGCACTCTAAAGAGAGCTCAGGTGAGAAATTGCAAAGGTCGAGCAATTGCTCAGAGATGAAAAGTGCCAGCACTGAAAGCTCTTGCTAGCCAGCACCCTTCCTTGGAAGCGCTTTCACAGGCGCAGCAACACTGGGGCTTTGCGCTTCTCTAGCCACCAAACGTCACGGTCCTTCTCTTTCCGTCTCGTAGACACGAGCTGAGAAATTGCAAATGTCCAGCAATTGCTCAGAGATGAAAAGTGCCAGCACTGAAAGCTGTTGCTAGCCAGCACCCTTCCTTGGAAGCGCTTTTGTAGGCCTAAGAACACTGGGGCTTTGCGCTTCTCTAGCCACCGAATCTTCTGCTCATCCTCTCGCGCACTCTAAAGAGAGCTCAGGTGAGAAATTGCAAACGTCGAGCAATTGCTCAGAGATGAAAAGTGCCAGCACTGAAAGCTGTTGCTAGCCAGCACCCTTCCTTGGAAGCGCTTTCACAGGCGCAGCAACACTGGGGCTTTGCGCTTCTCTACCCACCAAACGTCACGGTCCTTCTCTTTCCGTCTCCTAGACACGAGCTGAGAAATTGCAAACGTCGAGCAATTGCTCAGAGATGAAAAGTGCCAGCACTGAAAGCTGTTGCTAGCCAGCACCCTTCCTTGGAAGCGCTTTCACAGGCGCAGCAACACTGGGGCTTTGCGCTTCTCTAGCCACCAAACGTCACGGTCATTCTCTTTCCGTCTCGTAGACACGAGCTGAGAAATTGCAAACGTCGAGCAATTGCTCAGAGATGAAAAGTGCCAGCACTGAAAGCTGTTGCTAGCCAGCA